>JAUPFZ010000005.1:13908000-15188500 GCA_036937285.1 Euphydryas editha | reverse complement strand
AATCAAAGCCGGAAAAGAGAAAATGAAAAAGTTCCTCGAGGATTGAGAGACAGCATTACATCGGGAAAAGATACACTACGGTACAAACGTTTGGAAGGAGTTGGTTTTGACACGGACTTTTACTAGATACAAATCTATTGAATAGGTTATCTAATGTTTATGAATTGAAAAATATATATTCAGAATGGAATGAATATTTTATACATTTTTAATTGACGACTGACCCCTTGGCGCAGTTTGCAGTGACCCTGTTTTCTGCTCCAAAGGTTGTGGGTTCGATTCCCGCCCTGAGTCTGGGTGTAATATATCTTTATTTATATATGTATTACTTATATGTATATTTAATATGTATATTATTTATTTAAAAAAATGTATATCAGTCGGCTGTTACCTAAAACAAAGACATTAAGTTGCCTACCTTAGGGACAGACGACCCTTTGTGTATGTTAAAAATATAAAAAAAAAAAAAAATAATATTTTTCGATATGGTTTTTCCTACATTAAATTCAGAAGTGTTATGCTCATAGTGGACTCGCAGTATGTAGTGATGTCACAAACTCGACGTAACTTCACGCTATAGATACAACTTGAGTGAGTGACATTTTTTCTTGGTAAGCCAATTTTGGTAGTTCTGTTATATTCCAAATTATATTCTACCAAAAGTCGCATTAGAAATATGGCAACTATCCTATGATGAACTCTAGAGATATACGAATTACGCGTTTTTTTTTTTTTTTCAAACGAGTAGATACTATTTCAAAATCACTGGTACACGTAATTTGATTAATAGTTTCACATACTATGCCATTTTCTGAATAGTAGGAGACCCAAATACTGCGTGTAGAGAATGATTGGAACGTACCACCAGCTTGGGAGGCAGTTTTGAAATTAATTGAACCCAAGGTAAATAAGAACACAGCACGACTTCCAGACACAACAAGTTCATTCTATGTGAATAGGAACGGTTAAAAGTAATAATTTATAATTGTATAAAAAGCGGGGTATGCAACAATTAATTCATTATTTGGACACCCACCACCTCGGTCCCCCGAGATAATGGACGCTGTAAAGAGTCCGAAACGTAGGGAAATAATTTAATTGAAAAATCGTGAAACTGTAAAGTTCTCTACAAAATTGAATCAGAAATGATGAGATCTGCAGACGAACGAAGGTAGCGACATAGTCCAACGGATTTATAAGCTGAAGTGGCAGTGGGCAGGGCACATAGCTCGTAGAACTGACGGCCGATGGAGCAGAAAGGTTTTCGAGTGGAGACCACGTACCAGCAAGCGCAGCGTCGAACGGCCGTCCACGAGATCGACAGACGACTTGAAGAGTCATGAGTATGACCTACAAATTAAAAAAAAATCATCAAAATTGATTCATAAAATTGAAGGAGTAATCGGGTAACAAACATACAAATAAACACAACATTGATTACGATAAAATTTCTGTGGGACCACCTCTTCAATATGACCTACCGATTAAAAAAGAGTCATCAAAATCAATTAATAATTGACGGAGTAATCGCACAACAAACATACAAAAAAAAATAGACGAATTGAGAACTTTCTCCTTTTTTTGAAGTCGGTAAAAAAAACATATTTTAGTACTTTTCGGAATATTTATAGATGATATAAGAATCACAAATTTGCCTAGTTAATAATCAGTTAAATAGTTAATCTTATTGGTTAACTATTACCATCAGTTTACTGTAGGTACGTGGAGATTATTTGTTTACATGTAGATAAGTATTCCGTACCTATTCATATTAAATTTTTTAATTGCTTATTGTCGTATAAAATCCAAGTACCTATTATTCTATAATTTGTTAATAAAAATAACATGTAATACCTACTTGTTCAAAAAAGAAACAATTGAATTTTTTATCAGTTCTTCTCATAGTTTATTCTATTGATTCATTCATTAATTTCGAATCAAATACGAGTCAAATACCTTACGTACATTTCAATCTAGTATCAGTGAGATGTTATTACTAGTAGGTACAAATTACTTCAATGTCTAGTGTATAATATAAAAATAAGTCGGGTTTTCCTTCCTGACGCTATAATTCCAGAACGCACGAACCGATTTCCACGGTTTTGCATTCGTTGGAAAGGTCTCGGGCTCCGTGAGGTTTATAGCAAACAAAATTAAGGAAAAATTTCAACAGAAAAGCAGGAAAACAGGGAAAATCATTTTTCATATACAGCGCCATCTCTGATACATAGCATGTACTACAAACCAATATATATCAAACGAAATGTTACAAAAAACGAAGCCATCTGGTGGCGAAACGGAGTTCGCCGGGTTTGCTAGTATAATATATTTTAGCGACCCATTTATATTCTAATTATATTCTATTTAAATGTATTTATAGGTAATATAAAGAAACTTAAATATCATAGTAAATGTATGGGAGTGATGTCGAAATTTTCGAAAGTTCTCGTTATATTTTAAAAAGTTATTGATATAATTTTACTCATTGGGTAACTCACTAACAAAATCAGTTTAAAGTTATCCAATTTTTTCATATTTACAGAGTAATCGAATTACGCCGGTATACCTATATTTATATATATACAAAGACTTCTAACATAGAATTCTTTGCCTATATATAACGCTTTATTATTAGTTTATTTTATATTATGTTCTTTTAAAATTCTTTTTAACTATTTTAACTCTAAAATAAAATTATTTATCTAAAAATATTTTCAAATTATAGCATATTTATAAATTTGTTCAATTTATTTTAGAAATATTAATGATATACATAATAAATTAATAATTATATTATTATTGTAATCGTTAATTCAATACTAAAAGGTTTCTCCGGTTTGTTATTTTTATATTAAATTACTTTTCCTTAATTTTTCTTAATTACATATACCTACACATTATAATAGATTATAACAATTAATATACTTCACACTTTCACAGCCAATACATTACAAAACATTATATAATATATTAGCGCACAAAGCTCCATTTAAAATTCTGCGTCCTATATCATGTATTAATAATATCGTCAAATTCTGTAGTCAGATTGTCGAGTGCTTTGGGTCCAACGTGACCTGACAATAGCCTCGAAGGTTATGTACGTCACAGATGGACGGCCACGTAAGCATGTGTCCTATTGTTTAACCAAAGCTGTAAATTCTTCGTAATAGAAAAAAATCCCGCTCCTCGCCGCCCTGCGCCCATATGGCTTACAATAACAAATTCTTAACCAAAAGTAAACCAATGTATCCCCGCGTTTCGTTTTTAGTAAGTCTGCTTGTACGAAGGCGAAATGGCATAAAGCCGTTTGAGTGCTTTTGTTTCCTCTAACCTTCGAGCACTTCAGCTGAGTTAACTTTAAACAAATAAATTAACCTAGTAGGTATATACATCTACATGCACGACCATAATTTCTCTAATTACATAAAGTAAGTACCTAATTTTGATAAGAATAATAAAAAATTAAATATATACATCATATTAATTCTCGTATTTATTCTAATCAAAAATTGTGGGTACTTAATATTGTATTCATAATTATTATACCGTGTTCATGATTGACTGCATTTTCCTCCCATTTTTCAGAAGCATTAATTAATACATTTTTTTAACTTATTAGATACTTCTTTATAACAGCTCTCAATAATATTTCTATAACATGAAATAAAAAAAAGCTTATATATAAATTGACGTCAAAAACTCTAAATTGCCCTGCAGCTTAGGAAATTAATAATCAGATTTTTTTTTGTAAATATTTACCTATAGAATAGAAGAAAAACTTTTTTTAGAATTTCATGCCATTTGACCTGATTAAAGTTATACAATATCTATAAGGAAATCAAACTTTTAATCTAATTAAGTAAAAGCAACTAAGACTTATTGAAGTATAAGCAAAGAACCATATTTTTCATAAATAGTGTAATTATTGAATCTTTGAATGTGTCTGTATCGAAATCGTATTCAGATTTCATCTAAAAACCTGAACCGATAAAATGACAAATAATCTCTCTCACAAAAAAAAAAAAAAAAAAAAAGACCATGGCTAATATAGATAAGCCAGAGAAACGCTCATATTTTATAAATCAGTATCAATATTATTTATACAATTAATCTTTGTAAGCAGTTTGTAAGCATAGTATAATCTTTACAAAGGCGCGGTGAAGTTTCAGCATTTATTGAATATCCCATTATTAATATTCTGTGTAAGCTCGACACTCCAGCCCGGGGTCATTTATGCCTCAGCTCCGCACCGCCTCAAGAAATCCACTTAGCGATGAATCGATACCTAATTATGTTCGATACTTTTCAGTCCGATTAAATTTAAAGTTACAGTTTGATTATCTATACATATAATAAAATGTTAGGAAAGTCAAAACTGTACATTGAATATATTTTTAAAAGAATAGGTACTTGGGGTGTGATCTACAATCGATACCGAAGCCAAAAATATAGTTTTTAGAATTTTTGTCTGTTTGTCTGTTTGTATATTTGTCTGTATGTATGTCCGGGATAAACTCAAAAAGTGCTGCATGGATTTACTTCAAATTTGGCACGAATATTATTAAGAAGTCGGGTCAACATATAGGCTACATATTATCAAGCTGTCACCTACGGGGAACGAGCAGTGAACCTTTATTTCTTCAACGCATTCTGTAACAACGTGTAATGTAATAGCGTTCACACAGACGACCTCGCAGGCAGCAGCTAGTATATTAAATATAAAATACATAATTTTTAATAAATTTACTAAAATATGTTAATAAAATGATCATAATTATTAGTTTATTACGTATTGGTAACGCTTTTTATTCAAAAATAATAATTAAACAATTAGCAGATTCTTAAAGTTATAATATTATATATATATAATTTTATAATAAAAATATTCTGTAAAATGTATATTGAAAAATCTCATTCTTATTAAAAAATATATATATATTTAGCATTGACGTTTCAAGTCGCAGGTTTTACATTATAACGTGGGCTGTAACGAGTGACGCAGCGACATTATTGTCGTCGAAAAAACAACCCTAAATAAAATACTATATGATTTAACTTAGACTGTGGGATCTGTGGGTACTCTATTTCGAATGTCATGGATTAAATCGACAATAAATGTGTAGTATTTACTTTACATTTATTCTTTAATTGTACATCTCGTCGGCTAGTGACGAGCGGACACTTGCACGAATTCTCTCCATGACAAAGCACGTTCGACGGTAGGTGAACCATTACTGTTATTGTATGAAATTACCTCCAACATGATGTGTGTATATATATACGTATATTGAGCATATATGTATGAATGAATATATAGTATAGATGCTTAAAAATCTATTAGTTCCTTATGTTATTATAACCAACTTTAAGGATCTGCTAATAATTTAATTTATGATTTGGAAATCTTGTAGATTACTTTTATGTAGAGGCATTGCAACTTAACATCCACGATCTTCAATAAATTCATAATGCTAAGGTGAGTATCATATTTTAACCAAAGATATAAATTAATAAAAACGCTGCGATATGCGACTGCTTAAATGGTAGGGGAGACCAGGGATGAATGTAACAATTTTCAAGTTTCTCGTAATATCTCAATGAGCTTTTTGAATATAAAAGTTCTTATAAGTACATATGATAGATTGGTCTTTTAGCTACCTTTTAACACCAGCATATATGCAACTGATATTATAGATTTTGAGAAAAACAACTAAATAAAGAAAAGTGGAGTTTGTTACAACCATCCCTACCCCTAGGGCTGGTTGTAACATTGTAAGGGGATGGTTGTAACGTTACAAATAACAAGTCAAAGTAATTTAAAAAACTAAAGAACTCGACTGCGTTTCTGTGTAATTTGAAAATGATTTTTTTTTTGATATCCCAGTGTCACTTTCATTGTAAATACGAATCTAATGACACCTCTCAAGCTAAAATCCATCGATTCGTTCAGGCTGCAGAGCGACACAAACAATTATACATACATACATACATACTTTCGAAAAACATAACCCTTCTTCTGGCGCAGTCGGGTAAAAAGAAGTTACTTTCATATTCAACATAATTATTTATTTATAAATAATCAGCCTTTTTCGGTTTTACATAAAGATCAATAATGTCAAGAAAAAATTAAACATTTCTAGATAACATAACAATCTTCTAAAATAATCCAATAACATTATTTACAAATGAGATCTCAATCAGACAAACAATTATGGCACACTACTCATTCCGTTTTTAGTACAGTCTACATGAGCCCATAACTGACACTCTAGGCACTGCACCCACTTTTCATTGGACCTGCTGTTTTTCCATACAAACTAAACAGAAACTATTTTCGTTGTCTGAATTATCACTATCTTCTATTGTTTTATTTATTTGGTTTTTTATTATTTTCTTTTCTGTCTGAAAAATAAGTTTCTTAACGTTTTTAGCTCTAAGCTTCCTTTTTTGTCGTTCTTCATTTTCAATCTTGTTTGGAGTATCAGTCATTACTGCAGTTTTTTTGCTTGTTCTTCCTTTTCTATTATTCTTTCTTTGTCCTGCTTTTGGTAGGGGCTTAAATTCATAGGGACTATACGATGTTGTGACTTCCTGAACACTAGTTGAAGATGTACATGGGGTGTGTAATTTATCAAATGATGTCGATGGGATAGCCACATCTACTGTCGAAATCGTTCTCGATGACAAGACTATTGCTGGTAGAGTTAATTTAGGAGGGGTTCTTGGCAGTAATAACTACCAAGCTACCAAGGGTATTTGGTTGATCTTATTTGGGATGAAAGTAACAAGTTGTTACTTTCATCCCTACCTAAAAAATTTACCGAATTTGGCAGACACATGCCTATAACTTAAAAATTTGTTAGAAAAATACAGTTTCGAATGCTACTATAAAAAGATGAATAGTCATTATATTGTACTGACTCTTGACGCGTAAGCTTTAACCTACTGCAATAAAAACAAAAACAGTTGAAAAAAATGGGCAAAACTTACTTCGAAGGTAGTTTTTGCGGCACCGACTCGTTACGTCAACAACCGTCGGCACAGCGCCGTGAGGCTAACTGAGGTTAGGAGGGATTCAAAATGACACATTTGGGTGAAACACCCATTAGTGCAGCCAACATAACTTTTTCAAAAAATCGTTTGTTACGTTCATCCCGTGTTACTTTCATCCCTGGTCTCCCCTACTTTTTGAAACATATAAAGAGCCTAAAAGTAGTTGCAAATACAAAATATTTAGTCCTGACTCTCTAATGACATTCATGACATGATTGTAGAACAATAATTAACATTACATGTGATGACACAGTGTGATGAGTTGTCACTTAATAGATACTGGATTACGTAAAAAATACTAATTCCATTATTATTTTTATTATTGATTGGATGGAAATTTTCAAATGTACTTGCCTGTTTTACGAAATAAATATGTATTTACACACACACACACACACACACACACACACACACACATTTAAATAATACAGCCAGACTCCAGGTGGGAATCGAATCTTCAACCCTGGAGCGAAGAGCAGAGCCACTTTCAACTGCGCCAACGGGCCAGTCAAAATAACTTATACTGATATCATATATTATAGTAAATTTATACGGGAGTCTAGTGATAGACATAATAGATAAAAACATATTCTAATAATTATAATATTTCTTACTTTTTGAAATATGATTCAATTTATACCTCGTATAGAATCATATACACGTAATTATATACTTATGTTTGACTTATTAAAATAAATAATGAACGCATTAATATTTACTAGTCGCTTACGTGGTCGCCCAGTGGCCGAAATTCGACCTAATATATAATTGACAGCATTGTCAACATCATAAAAATATGATTGCGCATAACATGGTGAGCATATGCAGCTGTCATAAAAATTTCGATAAAAAATTCATTGGAAGACCTGTATTCAAAATAATTCGTTGCAAGACCTGTATTTAAGATCGTGTTGACAACAGACTTTGACAATAAACAAAATTTGTGAATATATATGCATTGTACATATGTGTGTGTGCCATAGTGTGTGTAGTGTTTTTTTTTTAAATTAAATTAATGTATTTTTTGAGCATTACTTTTTCTCCATATAAACTTTAACTGTTCCAAATTTCATACTTCTAAGTCCGCGTAATTTTCGTAAAAAAGGGGAAAAAGTTTTAGCTTCACGTATTAATATATAGATAACTTAAAATATAAATCATGTGTAGGTATATGAAGCTTGAATGCCGAAAATAGGTCTACCATAATTGGAATCAAAGAATAAGGGGTAGGAAAGCAAAAGCGTTCAATAATGTTGTCTGGAAGACGCATGCGCTAGCCCTCGCTGACGACCTTATACCATAGGTACATAAAGGTACATAACTTTGTACATCACTAACTGTACCCGCGTCTCCGTTTACGATTGCTATCCCTTTAATCAAGCCTATAGATTAAGTATATATCAACTTAAAACGAACCGTACGTGCAAAGCTTTCTGTACATTTGGGTTATAAGCTATTTCGATTTACTGAACTAACAAACTAAATACCTTGCAATATTTACCGTACAATCTCCAAAATACCGCATCTCTAACAGAAAAAAGAAGAAATTGAACGACGCGTTAATGAATTACGACTAAGTACACATTTTGACTTACATGTCCTTTTTTAAAGCAATCACGTTGAATTTTAGGATAAATAGTATGCAGTGTCCTAGCTCGTAGTAACTTTTATAACATTTCCATCAAGTAGTTTTAGCGTGGTTTGTGGCCAAGACAAAGACAGACAGATACACAAAAATTAAAAAACATATATTCATTTTTGGCTCCAGTATCGATTACAAAGTGTCCTCCAAAAAATGTTCATAATATCTTCAATGTACAGAACTTAACTCTGACAATTTTATTATAAGTATAAACATATAAGTATAAATTATTATTAGTTGCTATCTACGCCTAACAAATGTTCATACATAACCAAAAACAATTGCAATGCAATGTACGTAGTCATACATTTTCATAGTTTTACTTTCGAAACAACTAGTCATTTGTTCTAATGAAAAACCTAAACATAATTTTCATATTTTTAGCTTAAAAACTGACTAAGTGTTAAACTAAGCTAATTAATTAATTAATAGCTTAATTAATTAATTAGCCTAAGATCACAGCATTCAGAGCGTTCAAATAAAAGAGCGAGTAAAAGGGCATCCCGCGAATCAACCTCAAATGCGAGGTTGTCTGCAATCTGCATCATCCACGACTAACTACGTATCCTACTATGCGATCTTTAATTTAATTGAACAAAGTACTATATATTATTTAATGAAAGCACTTAAAATATTTTTAAAGTGTCTAAACGTATAAAATCATAATCAAATTGATTTTACGCTTGATAATACCTCTAATTCGATTTCTGTCATCACAACCCGGGGGGTCTCCCTACAATATTACTGTTGTACTTCACGTCATTCACATTCAATTCATAAATTGCTACTTTTTGCATTTTCTTTTTTAATTTTCGATCTTATGGCTATAGTTCTAAAGCGATATTTTGCCAGGTTCATCGAAAAATAGTTGTAAGGCTCCTAAACAAATAAATGTTTTTTTTTTATATTTTGATAAAGCACAACAATAGGAGCTTTTATTGGCCGTTTTGTAGATCAGAAACTGTCACGAAACGTTAAGTCATCATCCTATCGGCTGTGTAAACATTGAAAATTAAAAACTCAAGTTGAGCGTGCTTCACAAAGAGTTGTTCTTTATGCGCTAATGAAATTGTCCATGAAAATAAAATGATATCAATTGCAATTAATTTCAAAAATTGAAAATATTTATCGTAAATATCGTTGAATCTTTTATCGTAAACTATGAACAGTAAGTTTACGTTTTTAACGTTAGTATTTGTTGTTGAAAGTTTTTTCTTTTCATTTATTACCATTCCGTATATTTTCATAAAACTCCATAAAGTTATCGTCTACGTAACAATTCTACCGTACCTACAAATTGTCAAGACTTACTCGTAAATCCGGTTGTCGGTATTTATGTCGATAATACAGCTTAAGTTAAAAAAATAAGTATGACTATAGCTCATTCAATTTGAACTTCTACTGTTTTTTAAATGTAAAACATTTATTTTAATATTTTTTTTGTATTAAAAATGTTATTTATCGTGAAATAATTATACGTATAAAAGTGTAACATGAATATTTCTAATTATATTTGAAGATCTCATATCAGCAATTGGTCACAAAATATTTTGTCATCACGAAAAACACTCATTAGAGGAGTCATATCGGATAAGTGAGAATGAGAATCTTTTCCACCACCGGAACAGTAAAGTCATTTGAACAAATAAATCTTAATCCTCATTGTGAGGTACGTTGCAATAACACTGACTCGTAAATTCGTAACGACGACAATAGGAATTAGAAGTACGTTCTATTGTTGCAAATTGGGCAGTCCCTCGCCCGTGAAATCACCGTGGAACTATTGACGACAGGCGTTAATAAAAACATGACGACATGTCAAAACTGACCAGATTTGGTAGGCGACAAGTGACGAGCATTGTTCGAGGTGCATTGAAATCGGTGTGGCCCTCGTCGACGCCTACATAGAGGCCCGAAGATGTCGGGAATGTGGAGTGACAGTGTTTGCTCATCAGATTGCTCGAAGATTTAATCGTCGTATCTCAAAATTAAGCACGCCCTCCATTCATAAAATACGTTCAAAACTTATTCAATGGAACCGTAAATCTAATAGTTGTGTAATGAAAAAGATTGGAAATAAACGTTTGTAAAAGTTATACCTTTATGTATTTTGATGACGACCGCTCTGGAGTAGTGGCCACAAACCGCGCGCCGACAGTCGCGGGTTCGATTCCCGCTCGAGACAGATATTTATATTTGCACAAATATTTGTTTCCGGTCTGGATGTATGTCCTTGTGGGTCTCCCCACCGTACCTCGGAGAGAGAGAACGTAAAGCTGTCGGTTGTTATCATAGACACCTGATAGCGATCGTTGCTCGTGGTAGGCTAATTTATAATTATTCGTTAAGCCACGAAGGCACGTTGCTCATGGTAGAGATATTATCCACCAACCCACAGTGGAGCAGCGTGATGGATTAAGCTCCAACCCTTCTTTAATGTGGAGAACAGTCAGCCATATAATTATTTATGTGTATACCATACCATACCTAAGGTCAGGAACACGATCATCAGGAAAAAAACACGTCTGGTCGACATCGGCTACCGAACCGCCCGGTTGTAATTATCGTGGGCCGGACATCTGTGTCGTCGTTGCGACGATAGATGGAGTAGGTGTGTTCTGGAGTAGAGACCACGGGAGAGAAGGATGGGCGTCATAAATGCTGGCGAAGAAGAAAAAGAAGAATACCATACCTATGTAATACCATATTGACCTGTAGGTGTATTTTGACAATTATTTAGAATTAGAAAATTATATTTTTGTAAATAATAATTATATATAAATTAATTAAAAGTATAATTTTTAATAAAGATGTTTGATAAATTACAACCACTCTGGGGTAGTGGTGCAGCCTTAACGCCGGCGGTCACCGGTTTGATTCCCGCTCGGGGCAGATATTTGTATTTGTACAAATTTTATTTCAGGTCTGGGTGTATGTAATACTGGGTCTCCTCACCTTGCCTCGACGAGCACGTAAAGCCGACGGTTCCGGTTGTTATCATAGATATTATTACTCATGGTAGGAAAATAATCCGCCAACCGGCCGACCGTGGGGCAGCGTAGCGGAATAAGCTCGAACTCCTTCTTCTATCTTCTCTATATGCTCTCTCTATATGCCTTCCGACAAAGGCCTCTTTTCTATGTAGACTGCTGGCAAGCAGTGGGAAGCTTGCAACCTGATTCAGTTAAGTTTCAATTTCATTTCAGTTCTACGTCAGTAGTGTTTAATTATTACGAAAAAGTTTGGCCTACATATTGTTACAAAGAAAAAAATATTTTTTTCTATTACACGTAACATTTATTACTATGACAGTGCGTTAGTTTAATACTTTAATATAAAACCATTAAAATCAATGATCTTAGATTTTCCTAAGATCATTGATTAAAAATATATAAAGCTTATTCGAAGTGGTCTCTATTGGCTGCAATACAATCCTTTAAACGTTGAGGTCCGTTATCAATAGATAGAAGCACATAGGAAAATTCTTCACTGTCAATCGTATGGATTGTTTTAGGGACTCCAAATTAACATGGGATTTAGAGCAAGCCATGATTTCTAAAACTAACTATAAATCGTAATCCAGCGGATTAGCAACGGGACTAGATGACGGCCAGTCTTCAGCTCTGATAAAGTCCGGAACGTTGGTTTCTAACCAAGTTTGGGTGGTTCGAGCTTTGTGACCTGGCGCCGAGTCTTGCTTAAAGAACAATTCTTGGTTATTGAACTAAGAGGCTTAACTACCTTCTCAAGAATAATTTTTTGATACACTTGTGCCGATGTTTTGATACCTTTTTCACAAAAATATGACTAAGTCACTCCTTCATAGCTAACGCTCCACCAAACCATCACTGAAGTCGGATAATGTTGTACTCTGTTGACTAATTGGGAAGCTTCCTTAGAGCTTTGAGCATAAATAGGGTTTTTTCTTACTTTTTTTTTATTTTTTTTTTTGTTAAAATATTGCCCAATTGTAGAAATTTTTTCATCCATAAACAAAAATTTTCTGTGCCCTCATTTTTACCGTACCGTTAAGTACGGCCTAAGTAGTTGTTTTGATTTTACCACCCTATTCTTTTTTAAAGTATCAGTTAAGAAATGACCAGTGCGTGTCTTATAGGTTGCAAGTCCTTTTTTTATCGCTGTGAAATGCATTTACTCATCCCGCCACCCGAAGGCGACTATTATGTGGGACTCGCTGACTGCGAAGTCAGAATACCCACTAAAACACAGCGGTGCCCTCATCGTCGTACTAGGACGCCACGGGATCGCTGGCGCTTTCGTAGCATTTTCTGAGAAAATTTACCACAGTAATGTATTTTTTTTTATACCATCAAAAAGTAGAGATTTCATTGAACAAACACCCTACCGACTTAAAAAAAAACATAATTTTGACGTGAGAATTTTCGATTGAAAATTAGGCTGCTTGTTCAAGTTTCAATTAAAAATAAGATGAAAAAATAAATATTTTAAATCAAAAAAATTGGTGTGTTTGGGACATAAAAAGGTAAGTTTTCACCAAATTTTATATATTATATATTTTTTGAAAAAAAAATTATTTTTGTAATAGATAAAAATGAAAAAATCAAAAACTTGGTTATTTCAATTTTTCACATAAATTTTGAGTTTATGTGAATAAAGTGTAAGTACAAAAGTTGTAGATCTTTTTATTACCTACAACTTCGCTATTTAACTTTTTTCCATAGAACTTGTATTTTTGCCGGAAATCGCGATAAACCGTTTTTTACCCTTAAACCACCCCTCCCTTCCCCTTCCCGACCTCAGATCGCCCGTAATTTATTTTTCCCTGCATTTTTGTTATATTCTCTTCTTTTTCCAATAGCTTTCATCCTACTATTATTTTCTTTCACTTTTTAACTTTTCCAAAGACTTCGGCGCTGGTCTGTTTTGAGTGAAACAAAGGAAAAAAAAATTAAGCCCGTAGAGCTTTATTAAGACGAGAAAAAATTTGGAATAATTTTTGTTTGGTACTTTCATTAGGATTTCTCTAGACCCAAACATGATAAAAATTGTCAAGGACGTATCTGAAAACTAGATACTTGGAGCTAAAATTTGCTTTTTTTTTTTGCTGTACGATCATTTTCCTCGGAGTTACAGCTCGTTGAAAATCACCCAAAAATTTTGAATCATTTTTATATCCCTTAATTTTTGTGACTAGTTTCATTTAATAAAAACTCTCCTGGAGCCTTGATTCATAGTTTATTAACATTACACCGGATTAACACCGGTTTCAAGAAATAATCACAAACTATCTTAGATAAAAATTTATTTTTAATGATAACATGGTAAAAACAGCTGATAAAGACTTTTTTTAAACGAGAACCTATCTCATTGGGTTTCAGTTTTACAATAGGGACTCGATTGACTTAGTTATGTAAATTCGCGATAATTTCGAATACGAATCATCAAAAAGTATCTTATTAGTACTAATTTTTTACACTTACTGTTCTTCATGATTTTGATAAGATTACGAGTATCATGAATAATGCTCAAATATTTTAAGTTAAAAAAAAATTATAGATATGTACGTCATGAAATTTTCATTCATTATATAATTGTGTCATCCAGTTAGCAGAAATTTTAGTTATCTGAAAGACTAAGCATAGTAAAAAGTACAGTTAACGAATTTCTTTTATGTATGTTTGTGTTATCTATACGAGTAGTGTAGCTTCGTGCGGAAGAAGTTTGGTTTCTTTCACATTCAGCAAACCCATCAACATACATGTAGCAAACCCAATTACTAATATAGTTTTGTATAAGTCATGAAATAAATAAGAATCTTATTTATTTCTGAAAGTTGTTAAACAAATAAAGTGGTGTTGGAACCCGAGAGTGATTCGACTCTGTGTTGTTTGTCTTGTATATTATACACGCCGTCTAGAAAATCCTTCTTAAGTTTCTCGCTGCGAGACTGAGTTTTGATCATTTTATTCTTTTTAATTTCAAAAATATACCTAAAATAAATAATAGATTTTTCTAAAGCAAGACTTATAAATTTTATAAAACTCATCGTCAGCGTTCTTGTCTTTATAATTAATCATACTAATATTATAAATGCGAAAGTAAGTTTTTAAGACGGTTTCACGCGAAAACTACAATCGATCATCATGAAACTTTGTAAACATATTTTTGAAGGTATTAGAAGTAACATAGGATACTTTTTTTGTCGCGATAACCGACATCCACGCGGGCGAAGCCGCGGCAGAAGCTAGTATATAATGATTATATAGTGGTAACAAAAAGTTTCACGGGGCCATTATACGAAGCCACTTGTAAATTAAACAAAAATGCAAAAAATATATCTACAAACTTTTAAGATTTTCTGTATTTTTATTCTGCTGTGTTCGATAACCAAAAATGAATTGAATATAATATTTCAGAAGACTCGTTAACGAGTTAAATAGTGAGGTTATCGGACACTCGCCTAGGCTGATTTTAAACATTGTTGAACATTGGATTAGGTACGTCCCGGCATGTCGTCCGTCGTCCATGTGTTCGCCACATTGCACTCCGGTATGGTTACACTGATCTTACTCAATTTATAAAACACCAATATTTACCCTATAACAGGTTTATGAACATCAAACATCCATATGGAATAAATATATTTTAATCCACAGTAATGATTTTAGAAACTAATATTTTCCCAATTTTATTTCAAACTACCGTATTTTAGAACATTTTTTTATTAATTAATTAATTCAAGCGATTTAGTCAAATGTTTTCTCAAAAATAATTCAAACTATAAATAAACTTAAAACTAGTCCAAATGTAAAACCCTATAATATATCAGATTTACATTTATATCTTTTCTTACACTTGCTGATTTCTGTATTAGCTTATTGTATGTTTTATCTGTTGTCGTTACTTAATAAAATAAAAATTATTTATATAATATTTGTATTCTTATTTGTATATAAATCGATTTCATTAAAATTGCCCTACGACGTTGCTATAGCGCAGTTATTTCAATAAGCACTCAGACAGATAAGCTCTTCTTTTACCCGATACCTATATTAGGGGAGTTGTGTTTACGCAGGGGATATTTGTGTGTGTGTATTTAATGTTAAAATAAGTCTACCGACCGAAATTAGGCGTGGAGTCTAAATCCAAATTGCAGCTGTTTGCTTCAAGCCGACGGCGTATCGATTAAATGGATCGAGAATTTTTATAAGTAAAAATATATAAATATTACACTCATTTGTATTTTTTTTTTTTTCATATTAATTTTTATATGTATTAATTTATAATTCATATTCTCGTTCATTCCTCTTGATATCTTGTTTGTATTGTAAGCTTTACATCAGCTAATATGTGTTAGAAATATTTATATAAAAAAAAAGTTTATAAATATAAATCAATTGATAAAACATCAAACTTTGTTGTTAAAATTTAATAATTATTAATCTTTTTAAAAACATTTAAAATGTCGTTCCAAAATTTAAAGTTCACGCAATTGTACTTTTTACAATTCTATTAGTGTGATTAAAGGAGCAAAATACAAGTGTGACACTAAATTACGCGCGGTGAAGTCAATCAATCCGTGAAGGACTAACGTTTGAGGGATATTTCTTTTTGAGAGTTGCCCAATTAACTACATTACCTTTGAAGTTATTACTGTGCTTTAAAGAAACTTAAGTTGTCACCATGTTTCATGTAATACTGGAATGAGAATAGAGCAAGGTGTCTGAAGGTATCGTATATAATTATATTGAACTGGATCTAGATTTTTAAGCTTTTTTATTTATTTTAATATACAGATAAAAAATCATTATTGATTGATATCTAAATCAAACAAATAAAATATGTTATGAGACTTTTACCTTTGAAAAAGGGGCCGATGAGATGATTCAATATAATGTTAGATATACATGAAAATAGTACCTCGTATATTCTTTCCTAATTTTTGTAACATTTAGTTGTAATGAACATTTCTTTACCGTTTCAAATGGCAAAATTAAGCAAAGCGTTAAAGCCTCTACATTGCCATGTAATCATGACATACCTTGACTTACTATGATGTAATTGTGTAAATAAATACAAAATGATATCTTCGTCTTTTCCGCAGCAATTTCGTAGTAATCCTGTGATAATTTCAAACGTATTGAGTCAGGTGTCATCAATTCAGACGTCGCAGTTGACGGCCCGTTATAAACGTTTGATCTGATCAAAAAAGATGACAGACAGATTGCCAAGTCGTTTAATTTGATCTCACATATCCGTTAGCGTTATAATAAGTACGATTTTGGCGGATTTTAAATGCATTGCGGATGTCCGTTTAAATTTTTAAGTTTTATCACATTTAAAAAACTTATAAAAAGAAAACGTAATTATAGAGACACGGTTATTTTTTAGTCTTTAACTTGAAAAATATTATAAGGTAAATAAAAATACCTATTGGCTATATACAAAAACATTATAATATTAAGATTATTATATTTATTTATATATGAAAAGTTAGAGTAATATGTAAGTGTTAATAACTTCGAATATAGGTACGGACAATAGCTACAAAAAAATTATTCCACGTCCATCTAGAAAGATGATACCTTACTAGGAACAATTCTACATTCTGAGCTTTAATAGATTATAAAATTTATTTATGATTTGTATCTGTCAGCTATTAACAATTGATGGATAACTTTAACTTATAAAAATGCATAGTTCTTTTTTTAAATGTCTTGTGTCCTTAAGCAAGAGATATCTAAATCGAAGCGCTCGAGGGGATAATTTGAATTTATCAACAGTGGATTCAATTGAACATCATGACAAAACTACAGGGTAAAATATGTTGATCCGTAAACAGTATCGAATTAAAACTAAACCGAGAATAAAATTGAAAGGGGTTGTGTGCCGTGGCGAGGCGCGATAACGCGGCGCCGCCGATGCGTGAGCGCTGATCCTCAGTTGCGTA
The DNA here is from genome assembly GCA_036937285.1 of Euphydryas editha. Taxonomy (NCBI): domain Eukaryota; kingdom Metazoa; phylum Arthropoda; class Insecta; order Lepidoptera; family Nymphalidae; genus Euphydryas; species Euphydryas editha. The sequence continues at coordinate 15,170,873 of JAUPFZ010000005.1, read as the reverse complement.
CGGTCGGAACAAACCGTGAAAAGCGAACAATACGAACAAAGTGAACAAACCTGCACTAATCCCCGCATTGTGAGAACACGCGGGCGCCCATGACAAATGTACCGCAACCCACCCGCGATATGTCTCATCACTTGCCTATTGCACTACTTATAAATATATTTCTAAAACAATGATTATCGATTCAATTATATTAAACTTATGAATACTATTTTACCAAAATATAGTACATAATTTCCTTGGTGATAGCTTTTAATAACATACTTATTACGCGATTTTTAGTTTCCGCCAATTTGCAGTGGACCAGCATGATGGGTTAAGCTCAATTGTTCACCTACATGAAAAGGAAGTCTTTGCCTAGCTGTGAAATATTTACAGGCTTGTTCAGTTTATTTTTACTGTTTATGTTAAGACAGTTTTATTATTAAAATTATCTTAACAAACCTTGCTTTTACTTGAATCTATTTAGTAGCACACATATGTAGTATAAGGAAAAATAATAGCTATTTATTTTGTAATACTGATAATCTATTGCAACTTCAAAATTTAGTATTTTTTTATTTGACAAGAGTTATTGTTTACTTTTCTAATGACATGAATGGTGGTCGTATTCATTAAGAAATGTTGTCGAGAAAAAAACGTACAAGTCGTTTTGAGTATACTTTAAACTCTATTAATATAGGAATAGAATCTTTAGAAACGACTTTTGTTTATCGTTTCAGAAAAAATCCGGGCCGAGCGGACGGAATGAATGGTGTCAAAATGACATGTCGACTTTTATTTTTTCTGCAATTTTTTTAGACATCTCCGCCATGCTGACACGGTTGATATGGGCCTACATCCGAGTCTTGGACTCAACGTTATTATTCTTATTCATTAGTATCATATTAAAGAAATACTTAAAATAAATTAATAAAAGAGGAAAACAAATATGTATATATATCAAATCTATAATTACCTATGCGTATTTTTTTTAATAGCTCAGTATCCGTAGTAGTATTAAGAAAACCTATTTCACAATTTCGCGCAAAAAAACGAACCTTTATTTATACAATAGTATAGTCAATAAATTTCTATACAAGACCGAGAAACAGTCTACCTGTTAATTTGACAGCGTACTAAACCGTCTGAGATAATGCTACCTAAAAACGCGGGACCACCGACATCAAAACGCTGGAACATTGTTAAAAATTGAATTAAAGTTATATTTCTGCTTACAAAGACTGAAAAAAATTACTGCTACGTTTTTAACTATTGATATCTATGTTTTAAGATGAACAAACGAAGCTTAACCGTAGTCAACAATAGTGTGTTGGTAATTGTGATATTGTGAGTTTTTGCGGATTATATTGAGCTTGTTATTGTACCGCGGGCCGAGCGCTAGGTGGATTATGCGCCACATTAGCCGCTGCGAGATCGATCGCAAACTGACAATTCAATTGTTGCGCATTTCGTAGCCAGTTTATTTTTCAATGTCCTATAGGTAGGTACATATCATATATAGGTACGTCCTTGTAATCTTATGTTGATAATTTGATAAAATGAATTACAATTGCGAAATATAATAGTCACTTAGGCATGTACTACAAATTTTTCTTTTGTCTGGAGATGTAATGTACGTATGTATGTGTATGCAGTACTTAATACTGAAGCAGCGGTAAATTGATCGGTCGTTAGCGGTAAGCTCGATCCCGGGCGCCATTTGAGAAGTTGTTTTGAATAAAGCACCAAAAAAATATTTACGCTCGGTTTTAGAATCTCTGATTTTCAATACTACGAGTAGATATTATAGAATATTAACATTTTAAATTTCATACGAATTGTGTCAAAATTCTATCCATAAAATATTTCTATTATTCTATTCTAATCTTAGGCAAAATCAGAGTTTGGTAAATTATTAACTAGCCGCTAGTTGTTCATTAACGCCAAGTTCTCCCATAAAACTTTTGTATCTTGAAAAATAATGATAACGGATACAACTTTTTTTATGTAAGTAATCACGTTAAGTTATAATATTATTTTTATATCCTTCGCATCGACAATATTACATATATAGACAATAAAAACATTAACAAAATAAGTTCAGATAAATACTATACAAATCGCCTATGACTATTAAAAATGTCGGATATGAAAAAAAAACAACTTTACAAAAGAGCGATGCAAAGTGTAAATTGCATGCGTCTTTTTACATTTTTTTTTTAATACCGACATTTATAAATTAAGTGATTAAAAAACTATGCATAAAATAATATTTTTCTTTTCAGCTGATGATAGACTTGGTTATTTAGGAAAGTATAAAACTTTCCTAAATAACAAATCAAAAAAATCGATTTTGCAGTTCCGACGATGTTAATAGTCACTAGCGAAATAAAGAAGTTGTTCTGATGGAATGGTAGCGGAAATGCTGGCAGGAATTGCTCCTTGAATGACAATTTAAGTAGTTAAATCTTGCAGTAAATTTCAAAATTCCATTTGGTATAATATATCGCTTTTATATAATATGGATATTGGTACTTAAAAATGGGCAATGAATTAGAAGTAAAACATCCTTAAGCAACAGAAATTCCTAATTTGTATTATATTCCTTAGTTTTCTTTAATATTAAATAAAAAGTAGCTGCATAAAGAAGGTTACATTTTATCAAATTTATAAACTATTGAATTCAGTGTATAGCACAGTATTTACCATGTTAAGATAGTGTTAAACTGTTAATATTAAAGAATAAAATAAAAGGTGTACCCTTCATTTTTGTAAACGACATAATTTGGTGTACACGATTTACGACTTCCAGATTGCGTAAAAACACGTCTATAACAAACTAAACAAACACAGGCGCGCGCGCAGCCGTCGATAAAGCGCAAGTTATCTACATTTAATTACATTCGGTATTTTTGTAAGTATGGTCGGGACCGCCGGCGACGCGCGCTCTGGTGGTCACCTTACTCTACATTGCGGTTTTAATTATTAACCAAAACTTTCCTTGATATTTCATTCGACAAACACCGTTATTCAATACATAGAAACCATTTTAGTTATATATCTTATGAAAGTAACTTTTAAACTAAACTAAAATTCTGCGTTACAAAAGCTCAAAATTATAACATTACATACTATGAATTGTATATCATATGAATACAAAATTATTTAAAGTGTTTTTTTTAGTTGTCTATCTATCTATTTATTAATACGTGAAGCAAAAACTTTGTACCCCTTTCTACGAAAATTACGCGGACGAAGAAGTATCAAAATTGGTACAGTTAAAGTTTAAATAGAGAAGAAGTGCCGAACGCTAATATTTTTTATTGTAATGCTCAAAAAATATAATAAATTAATTAAAAAAAAAACACTACACACACTACAACATACACACACACATATGTGCAATGTACATTTATACACAAATTTTATTTATTGTCAAAGTCTGTTGTCAACGCGGTCTTAAATATAGGTCTTGCGACGAATTTTTTTATCGAAATTTTGCATGCATGTGCTGACCATGTTATGCTCAATCATATTTTCATGATGTTGACAATGCTGTCAATTATAGATTAGGTCGTATTTCGACCACTGGACGACCACTAGTTTAAATTATTTCGACTGTCCCTACGTACAGTATCGAAACTGAAAATTTGCGATTTTTTTATTGCACTAAGAAACTCCTTTTTATATTTTTTTGTTTTATATTTATTATGTTTTCATACAAAAAAAGAGAATAAGCTAAAAATACATATTAAACCACATTTTTCATCAGTATAATATTGATACTTAACAAATAAATGACAATTTTGTAGTTACACAAAATTAACTTAAAAGTGCTCTCCTGTAAAGTACCTTTTTCAGTTTCGATAGTACCTATACGTTGGGACAGTCGATTTATATAAAAGTATAGTAGGTAATCAAAAGTCGTACACATAAAAGAATATGTGTACGACTTTTGATTACCTACCGTCTCATTTACAAAATTACCAACATGTAATACCTAGAAGTAGGAATGAAAAAGATCCTACATTAGTTGGTATATAAATTTATTGTATTGGTATGTTAATCAAACATATAAGAAGATTAAAAAAACAGTCTATATATATATTTAAATGTTAAAGATAATTGCATTCATTAGGTATACAAAACCGATGTTAACATATATTAGACAATATCTCGTATATCACAGTAGACATATTATTACGAATAAAATAAAATCTACTACTGAAAAAAAAAACATCGCATAGAGAATAGATATGTATAGATTATATATTTCTAGTCACAAAATTACGTTTGTTACTACGTAATATGCTGCTAGAAATCGAAGTTTATTTTAATAACTCGGTCAATTTTTTATCTATTTACAGACAAATCATTTATTTATAAAAAGATCGTATAACGATAGTTATATTTGGAAATATAATCGAAAAAAAAACAAATCTAAATTATATGCACAATCACCTAAAGGACACGACATTCTTAAAATTACATAATATCTTATAACAACCAATAATTTATCACTTATAATTCTTTATATTATATTTAAAAAAAATAACGAAAAATTGCAACAAATTTACATTAAACCTTTTAAAATGACTCGTGACATTATTTGTTTCTTTTTTTTATTATTATTATTCATTTATTTCTTCTCTTTAACAATTATTGTAACAGTAATAACCAATGGGTTCAAGAAAATAGGTCAACGTATACGAAATCTATAATCGATCATATAAAATTATATTAAATGATAGTCAAGCTACTGGTGGATGTTAGTGTTATGGTACATACGTTATGTACCATACTAGATTTAGACTTACGATTGTTATACTTATTTAAATATAAAATTGTAAAAACGAAATTAAAACTATTAAATTCATGTATCGAGGGTATCGAAATTGCAGTTAATATGAGTGGAATATATACAAAACTTTAGTTAATATAGGTATTAGGTAGTAAATGGTTGTTTTTTGACTTTGAAAATATTGAAGTTTCTTTTAATCAATTTGTGGTGGCATAAGAATATTGTGTATATTATTGTAAGTTTATGTATTAATAAATGAGATAATTGCCGTAGCTGTAGAAGGGGAGTGTTATACATTCGTGAGTACATAGGGGGAGTGGGTAAACATCGAGTTATAAACGGTTTCCACTAAGCGCCCAGGGCGGCATTGGTCCAAAAGAGGGTTGGCGGGAATAGGCTAATATTTACCTTAAGGGCTGAGAAGCATTCGACTAATTGTTCTTTAAATACCTCAGACCAAACCTACAAATATTTCTAAAATAAATTTACCGAAGTCGCTTCCCGGGTTTACTTATTTTCTTTTTTTATGTCTATGTAGAATCGTATTCTTGTGAGAGTTCATAAAACATTCGTTTTTTAATTGTGAACAAACAAACCTAATTTTTATTTAACTATGAGCTGGTAGAAAACAAAGATAACGATTTTATTTTCTTATTTTTTTTTTAAATCTTTAAATAAATTGTTTATAATTTTAGGTATACCAAAGATTATAACTAAAATAGCAATAAAAATCGAATTGACTATTTTATTGTATAAGGAAGGAGATTTTATTGTATTGTGAATCATACGTCATTACCTGTATAATTCACTTGTGGAAATATTCTCTTCTGTTTACAATAATGTTATAAAAGCGAGGCTATTTTTAAATTAACATGAAAAATGGAATGTGAAACCATTAGGTCGGGGCTGATCGACGTTTGTTTCACTGTCAGCATTTCTATTTCTGCCGCGTCTATTTGTCACGCTTGTCTAATTTGTGTTCATGTTGAAGTAAAGATTTATTGTTACATATTGGATAAAATTTTATCACCTTATGTCATATGGTTACAACACGGCCTTAGTAATTTTAATTTCAATAAAATAAAATAAAAACTTCTTATAACGATCTTATATATTAATTTTCTAAACTTTATAATTAAATATTCAATAAATCTATTTGTCATTAATTTTTTTAATTAATTAGCAATAATATCAGAACAGGAGTAAAATCAGAATTTATTATAAAACCCTTCTCTAATCCACGGATTGAAGGACTTACGAACATTACACAATCAGTTAACCGCTGAGTGTTTCAACGACGAAAAGAAAGAAATTAAAATAACTAGCAGCGTGGCTGGGTCCATATGGGCCATGTCTTGTCCTACCCTTTCTGGGCCCACTATTTTTATAATGACAGTTCGCAGGCGGCCGACCCGCTCTGACGCGACCGTTCCCGGGAAACACCTAATTGTGCCGCTCGGCTCGGATTCGATGAATGAATCGTTATTAAAATCAATTCATTGCCCAGTCTAACGTTCATTCCAGATTTATTAGCGAGGAAGTATAAATCTATTCACACAATACATCGTCGAGTTCATTTTTGCCGCCTCGATGGAAGATTTATATGAGTGATCAGTGGGAATAGGAGCGAGCTAGTTCGCTAGGACTGATAAATATATTATACACTTTTTCTCAAGATTATCCTTTAAGTATTTATATCTTAGATTAAAGTATTATTATAACTATATTTAATTAAATATATTATGATTAAATAAATGACAAGTGTTAGTTAACATGTTATTGTAAATCTAAAATCAATGTCGCTTAAAGATCTCACGGTTGCGTTTAACGTTACTAAGTCAAGGATTAATAGAATAGTTTATTTTAAAACGTCTATATTTATTTACTTAACAAGTGCTTAGTAGTCAAACGTAAACTAAAACTAAACGAAAACGTGTGCGGCGATACCCGACGCGAGAATCAAACTTGGCGACGGATACGATGGTGGTCGGACGATATGTACCTACAAGATAATATCAAAATAATAAATTATAAAATAAATTTAATTATTAAAACTCATTATAACATACTTGTGCTGTGTTAAAAATAAATAAATAATATTTTTTAAATAGAAAAGAGAAAAACCGAAATGGCAGATATCATAATTATGTACGAAAATAAAAATTGTTAGAATAAAAAATTCAATAGCGGATTTTATAAATTAAATAAATATCTTTTGTTTTATATCTTATAGCATCGTCGTTAGCCAAAAGGAAGGCATCCACAGTACGGTGGCCGGTTCCGTGCCAAATTAGACTCGATAAAGTAAATATTTATCTAAGTTTCAATATAAACGTAGGAGGTGAGATAACCGTCAAATCAAATTGCTTTTTCGAATCGGCTGCGGGTGGTAGCGTAGTTTCTCGGATTTCCAATAAGCTTTTAAAGTTTTAATCTATCGAGGAACTTATACTCGTAGACTTGAAACTTTTCAAGACTATTTATGTTAGATTTATTAACATCTTAAAACATGAACCTAAAAAAGTTATAATTTTATATATTTTTAGTAAGAAAAAAATTTAAGAATAAATAAATATTTAATTAATTAATAAAGAACAAAATATTTCTTGGAAAAAGAAACAAATTTTGAAATGTATGAATATTCATGGTTTTAAATAAAATTTATGAATTTTGTTAGTCTACTTACCTCGCTGAAAAACAACGCCACTTCTTTATAAAGATTAATTTAACTAATTTGAGTTTTGTTTGAGGTTCAAAATAAAAATGACATGAAAATGACTAACAGTCAATACTGAATGACAGTTGTGACAGGTATAGGGGATGGCTAGGGCGTATCCGGGAAGGGAGAAAGAATGTGGGGCCATGTTGACGTCCCATTTTTCAGGGGTGATATCCTGTTTAATCTACACGTATAATAAAATGGTAGGAAAGTCAAAACTGTACATTGAACATTTTTTTTAAAAGAATACTTGGGGTGTGATCTACAATCGATACCGAAGCCTAAAATATACTTTGTAAAATTTTTGTCTGTTTGTCTGTATGTATGTCCGGGATATACTCAAAAAGTACTACATGATGGATTTACTTCAAATTTGGCACGAATATTATTAAGAAGTCGGGTATATTTATATAATTATATATAATCGTTATATATGATATATCGTTATATACAATACACATAAACTAAATTATTTCAAAATTTGTTAATCTAATTAATAATAATAATATTAACATCAACAATAAAGTAATCAAAAGTGTGGTTTTATATTTCCATATTCGAATATTTTATTAAGTCAATATTTATTTACAGTAAAATGTACAAATGGCTTTTATTTATGTTATGATATAATTTTCAATTTTGTACTACTGTACTGTACTGTATCAGCCTGTTAAATCACCCACTGCTGAGCGAAGGCCTTTTCTCCATATAGAAGAAGGGTTAGAGCTTAATTCACCACGCTGCTCCACTGCGGGTTGGCGAATAATTTCCCTACCATGAGTAACGATCGTTATCAGGTGTCTATCAGGTCTGACAGCTTTACGTGCTCTCCGAGGCACGGAGGGGAAACCCACAAGAACATACACCCAGACCGGAAAGAAATATTTGTACAAATACAAATATCTATCCCAAGCGGGAATCAAACCCGCGACCACTGGCGCACGGCGTTGAGGCGACTACTCGCACCGCTACACCAGAACAATCGTATTAAAAATTACGAAATTTTTATTATTTTGTACTGATTTTTAAGTAATTCAGGCAAGATTACTACTAGGCTTGTTGACATGGGCGTTTCGCACGTGCAATATTTTACCCATATATTATTCCAAATGGAAGTATGATTGTACTGTAAGCCTATACATTACATAGCTTAGTACGTATGCCTGTATCCCACTTTTATATTATATCTAAAACTTAAAACTCACTAGAAATATCCTATTAAGATTTTGGAAAAATTTGTGATCATATGAATTTAAATCGAGAAGCGATAAGTAAATAACTTCTATCCTTAACATTTTATTCAACATTTATTTTGTGTTCTCATTGACGTTACTCTAGATTACTCTAGAACTTCATTAATGCCTATCTGTCAGCAATATACTCGTAATCCATCCAGTTCAAGAGTTGACGTAAATTCTATGTCTGTTTACGACAAAAAAAAAAAGGTTTTGACTGTATAAACACCGGTGCTTATAATCTTGATTACACTCTTAAAAAACAATTTTATTATTTTCGCACTCGTTAATTACATATATATTTTGAAAGGAATAACAAATACTAACATATTACATATTTTAATTTATTTATTTTTATAAAAATTGCTAAGATCATATCTCAAGGATGCCCTGTAAAAATGATTACGCGATAAAGTATTACATGTTGGTAAGAATAATAAACATAGTCCTTGAAATTCCAAGAATATGTTTTGATGTCGAAAAAGAGTTATTACGTACGAAAAATAATGATAAAATTATTACAATGAAAATAAAAATACGGCACTAACAAAACTATTATATTTAGAATAAGTATAGGTAATGATGTCGGTACTCGGTAGTACCTATTAATAATTTACAGAAGCGAATTTATATATCGTACCTATATTCGAATTTTGAATTTTTTTTTAAATTAAATACAATTAATAATTACATTTTTACTATTTAATCTTATTTTTTTAAAGAAAATATTAATATAGTGATAGATGGTTTTAAATAATAGTCACGTTTATATAATAGATACCCAAAACAGCGAATATGGGATCAAGATCAAGAGCGAAAACAGCAGAAAACAATAAATTATTACAATTCTTAGGACATACTTTGAAATGCAGACTAATTTATAATCCAAATAGTCTAGAAACTTAAATTTTAACATATATATATATATATATAGATTATTAGTCAGTGACCGCGAGAGTCTCCCCCATGGCCTATCTTTACTCATTTTTGTGCTTTATTGGATGCAGTATATAGAAAGCTTTTCTTCATAATGGAGATAGTAATAAAGAATTCGAAAATACGTTTATAATAAACAATATATTTCTATTGTATTATACAATATATTTCAATTTTACTATTCTGTATTCAATAAAGACCAACTTGAAAATATTATTTGTCGTATTACTGTTTGACTTTTTAGATACAAGTACCTAAGTTTTAGAGATAGTTACTACATGTATAGAGTACATATTTGTTATATATAAACGAACATTATTAAGACGAAAACCTTATTAAAACTGTAGATTACTACTAATTTTAAAAATGTAACGTAGGTGCTGGGTAACAAAATATACACATTCTGAGTGATTATAATATTTATAGGATATATAATATTTCCTATACGTATTATAATCACTTCGGTACAGTTTATATATCGCCTCTTTAAAAGAATAACGTGATATTTTATAAACCACAACTTTACAACAGAGCAATTTCAAACATTTAAGAGTTGATAAATTCTAAAATATTGATCATTTTACGTACTATTAATTGTTTTCCTACAGTAAAATGATCAATATTTTAGAATTTATCAACTCTTAAATGTTTGAAATTGCTCTCCTGTAAAGTTGTGGTTTATAAAATATCACTTTATTCTTTTAAAGAGGCGATTATATTTTTCATTATTGTTGACTTAATTTAGTTATGCATAGAAATAGTTAAAGTAGCATAGGTTAACTCGTATGATTTGTCATCTTGGTATTTATAATTTATTTTATAGTTTGAATTTCACTTATTGTTAAACTGGTATGTACTTATGTAGGCTTTCTGATTGGTTACAAGTTTCCTACATATGGCTACTTAACAATTTATAAATGAGAAAATGAGATGCGAACTTAAATGAATCACTTTCAACCATTTACTATCAAGTATGGTTACTTGATAGTAAATGGAAAGTTATACTATAGAAAGTTATACTATAATAAAATTAACAAGCAAAATAACATGTAATGATATTAACACAACTATTGTCCATTTATTTTTTTGTGCTTAAGTGTGGCTGAACCTAGAACAGTTTATAGCAAAGTGAACACATCTATATTTAGATGCAAAAATAAAAGTTATGTTCAAACGTAAATTTACGAGTGTATTTTAGGTTGTTACTCTTAGAAATATATTTTTTGAAGTGATGATTTATTCATAAAAGGATACTTACCCGAAATATTGGAGCTCGTCACCGCACTGTCGGTCGTAATTCACGCCACGGATTATTTTCTTATACGTATGATACATGACTGCGCTCAGATGCTTTCCATTCCGGTGCGCCAAGACTATTAGAGGCATTGGATAAACAAAGGATTAAATTATCGCGTTAAGACGGAGATAATCCATACAGATGAGGTGGTTATTGACCTTCGATCTTCTGAAAAGCTTGTATGACTCATTTTGACGTTACTTTTTTGCGCTTTCTTTATTAACAATAAGTACTTACCTATTACCACAATTTATATGCTCGTATATTTTATACATGTATATTTTTAAAATCTTAATGTATAAAACTTCTTAATCAAACAGTTAGCAAAGAGAATTGTAGCGTTACTACTACAAGTTTACAGATTTAATTTATTGTAGTAAATCTGTAATACATCAGTGATGATACGAGTGTTAGACTTCGTTTTTTACGGCACTTTCATATACAATTCTATTTTATGTCCTGATTTTATTAACGTACAAACTTTGAAGTTTATTCAATCTTAGAAACAAAGTGGAGATAAAACCGAATTAGTATTTTACAATAAATTACGGTGGTTACCTACTTACAACACGTTTATAGTGGAAAAAAAATATAATCATCAACATTGTCGTAAACCAGAACATAAGATGCGTGGGTTTGTAGGCTGCGTACATGCGATCAAAAAAGAGTTTTACGATACTTTAATATATATTAAATTTTTAAAGTTTCTGAGGTGCTTGATATATTAATAAAAACATTTAAAGTACCTAGATATTTGCAGTTGATTTGCTCTTAAGCAAATTACTTTATAACATAAAATTTAGATATCCATTTTTTGTTACCATAAATACCTATGTACCTTAACTCGATTTCATATCGAATTAGTTTGGCCTAGGTCAAAAATGGATTATTTTTCGTATCTAATCTAACCTTATATTTTAGTTTTACCCTAAAGACTTACTATATATATTCTAGGTTACCCTATTTTATTTAGAAATTTTTGATCGAACTAAATATTATTTCTATATATTCTAAATAAATAGATAGTTGAAATAAAAAATAAAAAATGACTATATATTATTCTTAAAATAAAATTGCTTATTATTTTGTTTGAATGTCGAATACTTAATGTATTTTTAATATTCTTATGATATTTTTATTACCAACTGTTGAAGTAACGAGCAAAATTGTGAAATTTTTAATTTTTATATGAAATAAAAATGCAAAGAAAAGAAATTATGGCAAAATAAAAACACGATAATGCACGATCGGGGCAACTTATCTACGTTGCTATAAAATTAAAATTTTAATTATTAATTAAGTTTACATAGTTATAGTTGTAATAATATTGACGTAAAATGCCATGTTATTTATTATATTATATGGGCATATTCGCTTTAAGGGAGAAAAATATTCGGTAGCATGTGCTCCATACATGGTCAGTATATGATCGTGACATTTAATTCTCATCTCATAATTCCTAAATATTACACACGGCTTTAAGAATGTTTAAAGATTATTTACACGTTTTGAAAAGTGTTACATTGCACATCTACTATAACAAGTATGCTTAATTAAAAAAATCAAAAAACCCGACTGCGTAAAATACTCTTATTATAAACTAAAAAGAATAAAAATTTTTACTAGCTTTCATTTGATATCCATATTGCTACAGTAAGAAAAAAAATTCAACCCCCCCCCTCATTCCGCCATTTGCGGGCGCCATTTTGAAAATTTATATAGCCTATGTCACTACTAAAATTTAGACAAATCCAACGACACCTCATATGTCAGTCAGGCTGTAGAGCGTGCCAAAGAAATGGACATACATACATACATACACTCGAAAAACATAACCCTCCTTCTGTCGCAGTCGGGTAATAAAGTCCTAGCTCTACAAAATAGAGTAAGAACATTTTACTTTTTATTCCAGAATATGAATTATAAAATAATTTTCTCGCTATTACGTAAAATTGCCCATAAATAATACTTTAAAAATATAATTATGTCTGAGTGAATTTGCAATAGAAGCCTAACTGCGTCAAAGCACTGATGCCTCAAACTTCATACATTGAAGTAACATTGCTTTCATGTCAAAACAAATTTCTTTATTGTAAATCTGGTAAATATGTCGTGGAAAAAGTCTTTTCGTATTTTATATGCGAATTTGAAATTGAAGAAAAATCTCTTCAGTTGTACTGTTTGTATCTTGCTGGTTTTCATATAATTATTAACAATAAGAAATATAAAAATTAAAAAAACAATTGTCCGTCATTTTTCACTTCTTTTTCCGTTCGTCAAAATGAGTCAATCTAACAAAGAAATTCGACATGTTCTGATGTTTAATTACAAAAAAGGGAAAAATACGACACAAGCCGCGAAATTGAAAATTTTATGGACCTAAAGTAGTGTCAGGAAGAGTAGCACAAAGTTTTCAGTCTGGCAATTTCGATACCAAAGATGCAGCTCGCTCAATTTTTTATTCATAAGAATAAATTTGAGACAAAAGAGAAGTTTTTTGAAAAAAGAAGCAGAATGGCATGTTAGTAATTACGAGATAGCCGAGGAACTGAGAATTGACCGCAAAATAGTTTTGATCCATTTGAAAAAGTCTGGTTATACAAAAGAGCTCGATATTTAGGTGCCACACAAGCTCACTGAAAGAAATCGAATAAATCGTGAACTCAACTCAACTCTGTTAAAATTTTATGAAATTGAACCATTTTTGAAAAGGTTAATAATCACTGGTGATAAAAAGTGAATCACCTAAGACAATAACGTGAGAAAAATATCACGGTCAGTTAGGCTCTACCGGCTAGTTAAGCTCTACAGACTGTAGCGAAACTCGGGTCAACACGCAATTAGGTGATATTGTGTGTATGGTGGGATTGCAAGTGCATCGTTCATTATGAGCTTTTATCGCCGAGCATAAACATCGATTCGGGTCTCTACTGCCAACAACTAATAAAACTCAAGCAAGAAATTGAGAAAAAATTACTGGAACTGATCAACAGAAAAGTAGTGGTCTTTCATCCTGATAACACCAGACCACACACATCTTTGGCCACAAATAAAAAAATAATACAATTAGGTTTGGAAGTTTTAATGCATCCAACATATAGTCTTGACCTTGCACTCTCATATTTTCACCTGTTTCGGTCTCTTCAGAATTCTTTGGGTAGTGTTAGGTTAACATCAAGAGAGGCCTGTCAAAACTCTGTGTCGCATTTTTCTTATCAGAAATCTCAAGATAACTACAGGAACGAGATTATGTCACTACCTACAAGATGGCAACAAGCTATCGAACAAAATTTCACATATACCTATATCGACGCCACGACATAGTTACATTAGTTACGACGCATGAAAACACAATGAGTCTCACAGGTGAAAGAGCTCGGCAGCACTCGAAATTAGTTGCAAAAGTTCATATCTTTAATGCCTAAGCACGTATTTTCTTTTCTTGATAGTCTCCATAAGTTTCTGTTTCTGATGCGTCGCAGACTTCTACGTTTAACTTTTGAGTCCAACTAATGGCCAACATACATTTATAGGCCCACATCTCGAAAGTTTCTATACTTTTCTTGGTCTTTTATAGGCCAAGTATAGAAGTATAGGCCAGTTGTAACAATGCGTACAAGGATCTTAAGTCTGCGTTTGTAGAGTACTTTAATGTGCAGAAGGCACTTCGAACTATTTCTATGCGAGTCTTTAGCTCCAAGTGTCATTAAGCCATGTCCTTAGATATTGAATATATATATATTATTTTGAATGTCAGTTGGATGTCAACTTCAAAATTTTGCTCTCTAAATTTTATTTTGATATATTTCTATTTTGACCATATTTCTTTATTAAATTGACATCTAATTGAATAAAAAAATTCAATAATCTCGGAAATATATAAAATTTTCAATATTTTTTAAAATGTTTTTCGTTTTTCAGATTTCCTGAGCGTGGCGTTGCCGAGCAGAGACAGCGGCCTGGGGTAACAGCCGGCAGCCCCTACAACGGGTCTCCGTGCTGTCGTCGCCGCAGCAACGCCTTTATAGTGACTCTATGTGTGTTTAGTTAAGTGTACAGTGTATAATTTAATAATAGGTATGTCATACAATGTTTTAATAACCAACGCATCTCAACCGGAACTTTTGACATGTCCCCAATGCACTAACGGAAGGTTGTTTAGAGGCCGCAAAGGCTTAAAAATTCACATTTCCCGTTGCCACAGCGATCCCTTGGTGCATTCATTGCCTATTATATCAGATATTTCTACAAACATAACCAGTGATATTAATTCGATTCCGTTCGATAAATTTATTATTAAATGTCACCAAAATATACCGCTCGTTAAACGAGTTCCTAGAGGAGCGAGGATATCTCTAGCTAGATCTTTATCAGCTATTATTCAAAAATGTTTTTCGGACACTGATTCGGCCTGGCAAAATCTCTTTTTGTTTTCTTATAAATTTTTACATGCTGATAAAACCAAAAATGGTTCTTTATCAGCTAAATTAAAACAAAATAGCTTATTAGATACCCCGATTATTATTCCTAAAAACTCCTTACGACCTTTGTATTCTGACTCAAAAAAAATTGTTGAAAATAAAGCAATGGATGGAGATCTTAAGAATGCTGCTCGCATTCTTTTCTCTAGCGATACCCTCGCACCGTTTGATAACAAAACGCTGGAAGCCTTACGCGAAAAGCATCCGTTACCAAATCCGGCCTCGTTGCTTCCGGATCCACCCTGTTCAAATAATGTTTTACAGGTTAAGGATGAAGACACCTATGCCGCAATTATGTCGTTCACAAGCGGCTCTGCTAGCGGCATAGACGGCATCACACCACAACATCTTAAAGATCTTGTGAGTGCTTCAGCTGGGGACGCTGGCAGGGCTCTCTTGAATGACATAACTAAACTTTGTAATTTTTTTGTTATCTGGTAAGGTGACTTCATCTTTTTTGCCACATATTTATGGTGCAAGATTATGTGCTTTTAATAAAAAAGACGGTAGCATCCGTCCAATTGCTATTGGGACCACATTTCGCCGCTTGGCGTCTAAATTAGCATGTAAGCACATAATCTCCACTCTAAAAACAAAGTTTGAACCAATACAGGTGGGTTTTGGAATTAAAGGAGGCTGTGAAGCAGCAGTTCATTCGGCCCGTACCTTTTTAAAAGGAAATGAGGCGGAAGTGCTGCTGAAAGTTGATGTAAAGAATGCTTTTAATTCTTTAGATAGAGCAACCTTGCTTAACGAAGTCTCATTAAATCTTCCTGAAATTTATCCATATGTTTGGCAGTGTTACAGTTCACCATGTAAATTACTCTTTGGCGAAAACACAATTTTCTCTAATTTCGGCGTTCAGCAAGGGGACCCACTAGGTCCGGCTCTTTTTAGTCTAGGTATCCACAAATGCATTTCAAATTTAAAATCTAAATTTAACATATGGTACCTAGATGATGGAACCATAGGAGGCAAAGTAGATGATGTCATTGAAGATTTAATCAAAATTAAAAACGAGTTCGATAGCATTGGCCTCAAACTAAACTTTTCGAAATGTGAATTTTTTTTCACAGATATATTATCTCCTAAAAAAATTAATTTGGCAACGGAATTATTCTATAAAATTGCACCTAATTTGAAAATACTTAAAAAAAATACACTTTGTCTTCTAGGTGCTCCACTTTTTGATGAAGGCATAGAGTCAATTTTAGACAGTAAAATTAAAATTTTCCTGGACAATACTGACAAATTGGGTACTCTAAATTCTCATATAGCCTATACTATTTTGAAATATTGTCTTTTTGTCCCAAAATTAATGTACATACTTCGCACGAGCCCAATTTGGAAATTCCCTGGCTTGACCGATAAAATTGATGCCACTCTAAAATGCTCTTTAGAAAAAATTCTAAATTTATCTTTTGATGAAAATTCTTGGCCCCAAGCTACTTTACCAATTAGAGATGGTGGCATCGGCGTGAGAAAAATTTCTAGTGTCGCTCTTCCTGCTTTTCTTGCTTCTGTACATAGTATCAAAGGTCTATGTTCCAAAATTTTAAAATCAAGTTCAGTCCAAATTACAGATGCTATAGACGCAGTAGAAAACTGGAAGTTGAGGTGTCCTAATGACGATATCCCCAAGGAAGTTACAAAACAAAAACTTTGGGATGCGCCATTAGTTCACAATACTCGTGAAAATTTGACGCAAAATCTTACAAGTGACAAAAACCGTGCAAGGCTTCTAGCTTTATCAAGTAAAGAGTCAGGTCACTGGTTACACGCAATGCCGTCAAAAAACCTTGGGACACTTTTAGATAATGAAAGTTTTCGAATTTGTATAGGTCTCCGGTTGGGAGCACGTCTGTGTTTTGAACACAGATGTCCGTGCGGAAAGGAGGTTGATTCTTTCGGACTACACGGCCTTTCCTGCAACAAGAGTTCAGGTAGGTTTTCCCGCCACGGTTCCCTGAATGAAACCATTAAAAGGGCTCTTGCCACCATCGACGTTCCTGCTCTTATTGAGCCTACTGGAATTAGTCGCGATGATGGCAAGAGGCCTGATGGTTTAACGCTGATTCCCTGGGAAAGGGGACGAGCGCTTTTGTGGGACGCAACCTGCGTCGATACATTGGCTCCGTCTCATATCAGGGAAACGGCTGTAAGAATGGGAGCCGCTGCGGAGAAGGCTGAAATGACTAAACGGCACAAATATTCGTCACTTATCCAAAGTTATATTTTTGTGCCGTTTGCAGTCGAAACACTTGGACCTTGGAGTAGCAGTGCTAAAAATTTTCTAAAAGAATTAACCCCACGACTCATAGCCTCCACTGGTGACAAGAGGGCTGGTGCATTTTTTGCCCAAAGAATCGGAATTGCGATTCAACGGGGAAATGCTGCTAGTATTCTTGGCACCATTCCACGCGGACATGATTTATACCAAAACTGTTTGTAAATAATTATTTTAAGTTTTGAATTGTAAATATATATACGTTAATTTAAATACAAATATGTATTTAAGGTTTAAAAAAAATTAAAAGCACAATTATATAATATACTTAGATATTTGTATTTGCGTACCCTCTCAAATTTTTGGCCCGCTACACAGGATAGCAATGTAATCGATGCCCTTATTAGACAATACCATGATCTTCGTTTTTGATGTGTTCATTCGCAGTCCAGGGTTTTCACATGATAATTTCACATGATGATTTCACATTCATAAGATATGTGAAATGTCGTATTTTTATACGTAGTCTCTCTCTTCTATTTCTTCTAGATTCTAGAAGGCTTTGGGAGCATTTAAAAATTTTAGTTACTCATATATTTATTTATTTGTTTGTTTTAAAGTATCCATATAAATAAACTAATATTTATTATTTAACCAAAGTGAATTAAAACCATACGCTATTTATTATGACGCTACCAGTCCCAAACGATTTGCTAATCGATTCAGAAGGATATCTTGTCATCTCAAATGATTTCTATTGATACTTCATTTTTTATCTCAGTAGAGTGATGTAATTATACTTATCTTTTCAAATTTTAGCATTTAAAACAAATAGTACGGGTGCCAATGTAAACAAGATTTTGTAGAAAAATAATAAACAAGGAACCGGTTCATTGGCCGATCTAACATCACGATCTGCCAAAGTAAGCGCCCCTTACCTTCCACAATATGTTATACTATAACGGACGTTTAGTTAATGATTCATTAGTAGCTTTTGTTTATTTTAAAGTATCTATTTATTTAGATATACAATAATAAAAAAAAATGATGCACAAAGGATATTTTAATGTATCAAATATATTTAAATCAACCCATATATTAATCTAGCTCTATATTTATCTTTAGCGATGTTAAAAAAAAATTGTCGATCGGTTCTTGAATTTCATTTTCTTACACTTTAAAATACAGTTATTTAAGAACGCATTAAAACTTAAACATTTCTGTACAAAAATTTCGATACGGCATTAATAAAATTGTATTTATCTTTACTAAAATACAAGTATAAAAGCTATATGTAAACTCTTCGCTTTTGATGATAGTGGGTGGTAAACGTCAACTGAAGAATCCAACACTAAATTACTGAATGATCCCCTTGACGAACGTAACCGCCAGTTTATTAAGACCTATTCGTCTATAGAATTACAGTACAAATAAGCCAGATTGTGAGCTCATAAGAATTGGTACGCATCCCCGCATTGTTATGATGAACCTCTGCTCCTTGAATCGCCACTTGTATTTTTTAGTTAGCATTGGAATGCGAGGTCTAAAAAGTACCAACTAGGTACTTGATGTATCGAAATGATTATGACGATGACATTGCTTACTTTTTAACACAAAGTGATGAGACTGACAATACTGCATTGTAAATAAAAACTTTATTATTTTTAATAAAATGTTAATTTATCTTCATACTTGGAATAAAATGATAAGTGCTTTTAACGAACCAAGATCTAATGTCTGGAAAAGTTATTTTTAAATGGACAAACACAGTACCACAGTACAAGGCTATTTTGTATTCAATTATGAGTTTTAGTAAACCAATAGTTTTTTAGTAACCAAACAGTTTGATATCATACTAATATTACTTGCATAAATATGGGAAAGTAAGCTCGTTTGTTACGTTTTCACGCGAAAACTACTTAGTTAATCATCATGAAACTTTGTACACATATTCGTGGAGATATTAGAAGTAACATATTATACTTTTTTTTTGTCGCGATAACCGACATCCACGCGAGCGAAGCCGCGGGCAGAAGCTAGTAATGCATAATCGAAGCTCAATTACCGCAAGAACTATTACTTTAAAATAAAATTTGATGTCAACATAGGTACTGAATTACAATTTCTAAGACCATTTAAAATAGTCTCTTTAACTCTACCTTAAAAGTGTAAGCAGAAAAACGGTTAGGTATATTATTAAATAATGGTTTTTAAATTTTTATTCACGCCACAAGTTGAATTTTTTTTTCACAATTATTTTAATAACTAAAATATTTAAAGTACAAAAATGGTTGCAAAAATTATTTTTATTGCGATTTAAATATAAAGCCACGTTTAAAACCAAAACGAAATTTCCAAGTTAAAATGAACATTTTAAAATAAAAGTGAATTAATCTTTTTATACAAAATTGAGTTTTTTTAGACAATAACGCATTTTTTACCAGTTTATTTTTTTATTTTTACTTTGTTTGTTGTTGAACAACGTATAAATAAATCAGGTATTTATGATTTTAAATAGTAGTATTTTAAAAATGTTTCATCCATGTTGGTTATATATTATTACATATATACTTTCGATGAATTCTTTTTATTTTTCAAAATAAGGAAATTATTTTGTCTTCACCTAGTAGTCTGTTCAATATCAAATATAGGCAGGTCCAGATTCAGGGGAGGGCAAGCGGGGCAACTGCCCCGGACCTCTACAGCAGAGTGATGACCGAGTTGGAGCTTTTTTGTTAGGAATACTTATAGCCCGACGGAGAAAACAGCAGCGGCGGGCAGCGGTTTTTTTAGGAATATGAATAGGTGATGACCTTTTTTTTTTGGAATACATATAGCCCGATGGAGTAAGCAACAGCGGTCCGGAGTTGGGACGACCTTTTTTTTAGGAATATGTCCAGCCGGCAACGATAAATGTGAGATCGAGACGACCTTTTTTTTCGTCGTCGTTGTTTTCGCCTGCAAACAAATATATTGGGAAACAAGATTTGAGATCAAGGGGCCTTCACTCCTCTGTTGCACCGGGCCTCCACACCTCTAAATCCGGCCCTGAATATAGCTACTAACTATTTTAGCGTCTCCAAAGTGAGGACAATAAAAATAAAAATAAAACCGCATAGGTTTATGCTAAATACAAATAACCATTTATTATTTAAATACATATGTACACACTATTAAGACAATTATCACAAAGTCATTAATTAATATAATCTTAAAATCACTACCTATTTATCTTAAATTTTTTAATGTGTATAATTAAATAAGTATTATCTAAGAAGATAAGTTAAGAGGAATAATCCAATACTTCCTATAAGCACTTATATGAAAAATGCATTAAATTGAAGTCAATAACCGTAAAAATAAAGTATTTGGAGAAATTGTTTTTGTACCTTTTAAAATACGTTTTGTTTAAATTAAAAACTGAGAGCAATATATATATTTGTATTGTATATATATGTATATCATATTATTCGTCATTCGTCATTTAATGGTGGCCACAACTAAGAGAAGTGCGTGCTATTTTAGATATCGCTGAATTATCTACACTTTTTCATCAAGATTTTTACATTACCTACTAGATTGTGACTACTCAACCACTAACATAAGAAATTGTTTATGAACATTTACTTTATGGTAGTCTCGTATTTTTTTGTATAAAATCATTGAAATATTTAAATACAAAAAATAAATAGAGAATTCGAGCGCGTGCTACCAGTCTAAATAGCACGGAAGAAAATAATAAAATATAGTTTAAAAAAAATAGGACCCAGTTTAAATACATAATATGTATATGCGATCTGAACTTTTATGTATTTATTACTTACTTCAGGATAAATTCAGTGTATTTTATATAAGTATCTACTATTATATTGATTAGATATATTATTTTATTATACTTTAGACTAGTTCCTACAGTACAGATATTTATTAGTTTAATAACACATGTTTATTATCCTCGACTTTATTTGTAATAATTAAAAAATCATGTCAAAAAACTCGTTCGATTTTTTTTTTACTGAGTGTTAATATGTTGTATTTATTTGTTAAAACCCGGACACAGCTACTTATATTTCAGCCTGAGAGCTAAATATAAATTTCCTCATTCAACTACTAATGATTATAAATGTTGTACTACAATAGTAGTTATAAAATTATGATTTTTAAATTATATTCAGTTAAATATAGTGAGTACGCTATGGAAATAAAGATCACGTTTTATAATAATGTGTTTTTATTAAATATAAAACCTATGGCTTCGTGAGAACGAACGAAACAATTACATCAATTATATAATTTTCAAACTGCATATTGTATTTTCTTATATGAGATCCTTAAAAAATAAATAATAATTTAAATTTTTTAAACATTAAATACACGTCCGAAACAAAGCTGTTTTCTATTCAAATACGAACTAACTCTATGTTCAATCATAAATATCTACACGTTATTTTTTATTGTACCTGAGAGTCTAACCGCTAAATATAGTGTAGGTATTCATATTCGTGAATATTTCAATATTATGTATCGAGTCGTAAAGTCAAACTCAATGTTTATTTAGATAGGTACTTGACTGCTTAAGAATAGTTGATGAATCGCTGTTGATATTCGATTTAAAATATAATTATATTTTAATACTGAGAAGAAGATATAAGCTAGTTGAACTAGTTGTATAAAATAACCATAAGTTATAATACAACCCAGTATAATAAGCCGTAGAAAATCGTATACCACAATTAATATATTTATATTAGTTTGTATTGTACAAAAACATACAGGCACCTTTTTCTTTGTCTATCTGTGTTAAAAAAGCAACGAAATTAAAGTATAAACTACCAACAAAATAAATTTGAAAAGTGATAAAAAGTATACTCTAGGTCTCTAAATTAATTTCATTTTAAATAAATGCATAGCTACAGATTTTTTTTAATATTTTGCAAATATTTATTTAAGCTTTTCTGTATTAAAAAAAATATAATAAGAATAAAATAAGTCTTACGACGTCAATATAACTTTAAATGCTAACTCTCGTTACGATTCAGTCAAACTCTGCCGAAGTACCGAAGTGCTTCGTTCATTATTATGGTATACAGTGTATTATTTTAATTCTTGTATTTTAAATTTTATTTTTTCTACAATAAATAAATAATTTAAAATAATCAAAAATATAATCTGACCGTTCAAAGACGGTGTGCAAAAATTAGAAAGGTTATTAATCACATCAAAAATTTCATCTAATCATTTATTTTAGAATACAAGCTAAAATTATATGTACACTCCTAATGATATTGTAAAATATATAATTGTGCGAAATACCAAACAAATCTTAATTACATGGTTATTTATTTTACATTTCACTGTATTGAACAATATTTATTTTATCTTACATGAAATATAATTCATCATCGTAAATAACGCGTGACATATTATTAATTGAATTACATATAATTAATTAAAACAACTACCAACATAAAGACTAGAAAATGGTAGTTCTTAATTATATTCATAAAGCTTTTATGTAACTAACTTATCTATATTTAACAATATTTAGTCGTATATACATTTAAGATCATAAATACATTATTGTACTAAATAATACCATGTAGTCTTTTATTCGAATGAATAAGATACAATATTAAAAAATCGTATTTGTGAATATTTAGTCTATGGGTAATATTAGTGTTATCATTGAACTTCAAACTCATAATTTAATTAAATTATGATGTCTTGTGCTTAATATAAAAATGAATTAGCACGACTTGATGACAATGTTCTATGATAGCACTCCCATTTATTTAATAACATCGTATTAAGTTTCCTAGCTGCATAGATCTAGTGATGATATAGAAACAAATGTTAGGACTAGTTTTGATAATAAAATCTAGTGTTCGTTTCTTCACTAGTGTTCACCGTAACTTATTTAAGTAACCTATTGTCAATAGGTGTAAAATTTATCAACACACATTTTCCCTGCGCTTCGCCTCCCGCTGTCTTGAATCCGTTCTACCTGGGACAACAATAATATGAATAAATTTGTGATAAATTAATTAACCAATTTCAATTTTTTGTCATTGTCAATTTTTTCATTGAAATCGTACGAAATATTTATCGAATAAATCATAGTGTATTTTACTTCGTAAACGAAGCTATATAAGTCTATATGGATGTCGGTTATCGCGACCAAAAAAAAAAAGTATCCTGTTACCTCTAATACCTCCAAGAATATGTGTAGTGTGTACAAAGTTTCATGACAAACGGTTAAGTAGTTTTTGCGTGAAAGCGTAACAAACAAACTTACTTTCGCATTTATAATATTAGTATGTTTATTATTAAATAATTGAATATCTTATTGACCTATTATCAAATGTTTTTAAATATGTACTAAAAAATGTTTAAAAAAGGGAAAATAAGATGAGCACACTAAAGAGATTTTCACAGACACGGGGGAAACGTATAGGTACCTAAATAATAAATGTAAATACTTATATGAACGCGAAAAGCTAATAATTATCAGTAATTTTTAAATCTTTGTTTTTTGTTACATAAGAAAAAAAAATATCAATATCTACAGTTTTTTTTTCTAGAACATTAATTTTAATATTTAAAAAAATGTGTTAGGTATACTTATAAATTAAAATTTGTTATTATTCTCGATCAAATCAATTTCTGACGTAAAACTTAAAATTAAATTGATAGCTAATATAAATATATTCTGAGTATAAGAATATTTTAAACATCCTTTTGACTGCTATAATTAGTAATTTAAAAAAAAAGCTATAATTTTTGACAGTTAACGATTTTTTTTTAAACGGAATTTTGCACTTGGTCACCAGATGGTCAGTTGATTCTTATTCTTTCATACACAAAAAACTAAAGTGATTTGATGGAAAAAAATCTATGTAGGTATCTCTTAACATTAAGCAAAAAAGTATTTGTACTTATTTATATTTTAATAAAACTTTGGACACTCATTTATATAAGTATATAGGTATATGTAGGTAGGTATACTTCTGATATTTAAATACTGAAACAATAGACTTGTTTTTTGAGAAAAAATCGTCTAAAAAAAATAAAAAAATAAAAATATATTATTGGTTTAAAATAATTTCTGGACCTTGTTCATTAATATAATTAGTATCACATGGAATTTCATATTGTAAGACACGAACTCCCTGCTGAGGAAAATCAACTTGGCGCTTTACGAGCTGCACTGGCACCACTCGACGTACGCTCATCCTGGCGTAATTGCTACTCATTGTTTCAGGCAATTTTAAACACATGTGAAGTTTCGACATACCTATAGGTGCGAACGGAGCGGGAGGCGGCAGGGTCGGCCGCCGATCTGTAAACAGTGGTTATCGACGCGCCGCCACTTGGCTCCTCGGCATCTCCGGCTACTGCGCTATATTTATCCGCTCTGGAATTGACGCGTACGGCTAAATCCGTTCGGCGCCGTGTGATGTCGGCCTCCTGCAACCACAACCACGTCACGAAACCACCCGACGTTTAACCCACTGCCGCTGGGGTGGAAGTCGAACGAAACTCGCACAGCGTTATTCGCGACGCCGAAACTAAATCGTAAACATTCGCAAGGCGCTTGCAGTAAATACAATGTTTGTCTTACCTGAGGGCAATATCTCAGTAGGATTTGTGAGCTGATGCGGGTGCAGCGGCAACGCATGCCTGGTGATGATAGTAGGAGGGCGCCGGTGTGCGGTAGTGGTGATGAGGCGGGGGCGAAGCACGATAAGCATCCGGTGCAGGCGAACCGCCTCGGAAACCCGCCAACTGACAACTCGGTGGTTCAAAGAGATCACGAAAAGCCGGCGGTAACTGTTCGGCTGGTGGTTCAGGTGCAGCATACCAGCCCGTTGTAGCCGCTCGAAACTCTTCGGCAGCCAGTGAATAGGGCTGAGGTGAGCAGTACACTGCTGACGGGGCTAAACGAGGTTCACTAAACTCGTCCATCGGTTCTACTAACTTATCGTACCGCGAGCAATCTGAACCTGGTTCCCTCTTCGGTCGACATTCAAATATACGAGGCTTGACATCAGGTTTAACATCTCGCGCTTGGCCCAACGCATCAGCGCTACTGAGGGCTTCTTGCGCTGCCAAGGCTTCTTGTGCTTGTTGCAGTTGTTGCTGGCGTTTAAGGGCTTCCTCTTTTTCTTTTAGGGCATCTTTTTTCTTAAAGCGACGCCGCCGCCTCAAATAAGACCCGTTGTCGAACATATTATAAGAATCTGGATCCAAAGTCCAGTAACTTCCTTTGCCAGGCTTTTTGTCGTCTCTCGCTACCTTAACGAAACACTCATTAAGACTTAGATTGTGTCTTATCGAGTTTTGCCAGCCTTGTTTGTTTTCCCTATAATACGGAAAGCGTTCCATTATAAACTGGTAAATACCATTAAGCGTAATTCGGCGATCAGGAGCATTTTGAATAGCCATAGCGATAAGAGCAATATAAGAATATGGTGGTTTGACCATATCTTTAGGTGTTCCGACATGTTGTTGATGAGGATGGAGATAGGGTGGTCCATAGCCATATCGGTATTGTTCGTAGGCATATGGTGTCACTCCAGCGGAATATCCTCCTGTGGCTCCGCTGCGATACGCATAGTGGCTCTGTTCCCCGAACAACGCGTGCATCGTGTTGGTATACGTTCACTGGCACAACATGATAAAACCCGGCCGCGATACCTCGACGCGCTTCTCCTACGGCAACAAAACGATGACTGACTGATTTTGTTTAGATTCACAACAAGACCCGTTTACATAGCGGACGCTAAACGAGAAGCGAATGAGCGGAATTGTGGGCGACACCGGTTGTTTCGTTACATCGCAACTGGAACCGCCCTCTAATCTTTCGTCTCGTTTTGATGGCGGACTGCACTGTGTATCTGTCTTGTTTCCGCCAGGGCCAGGATGCGTCAGATGGGACGCTAAACGAAATAGGCGCGGCTTAGGGCGGTGACCATGCGTTTTTAAAGGTACTTCTCAATGTATATCTCCCTTACTTCCCTAGCTCTTTAAAGCCCTTTGTTCAGCACGATTGTCAATTATTCTTACTACCACGATTCAGTGGAACCTGAATGAATACTCGATACAATTTCTTATTTATGAAGTTAAGAGGTAAATATTATTTTCTCACGCTAATTCGAGCTACCATTAATTTAGATAGGTTACTTCTACTTACTTCCTAAATGATTTTATTTATTTATTTATTTTAAAAAAAAAAACATTATGAAAGTATTTTACTGAAAATATAGCTTTGTTTTTATATTTTTTGCATGTCCTTAAAAAATAATTCGGGCTTGTTTCACCTAAATAGGTACAATAGTTGTACGAGTATAACGATAAACTTAATAGTTATTTTATACGTTTGTTATGGGATGACCCGTAG
Source organism: Euphydryas editha (assembly GCA_036937285.1). Classification (NCBI taxonomy): domain Eukaryota; kingdom Metazoa; phylum Arthropoda; class Insecta; order Lepidoptera; family Nymphalidae; genus Euphydryas; species Euphydryas editha. The sequence goes on along the minus strand of JAUPFZ010000005.1, from coordinate 15,143,798 downwards.
GTATTCATAAAACATTAAAATTAAAATCCTTTAGGTACAACTGCTCAAAATATTTAATTTATAAATATTTTATGTTAAGAAAATAATTCGTTTTAACATAAAAGTTAAACACTGTTTGTTTGTGAAAGCGTCATTCGAGTCGTTAGTAAGATTTTTAGTTAGGTATAGAGAATGGAAATTGTAAAATTTTAAAATTCTAAGATATCTGTGAACAATATTTTTCTCCGCCACGCTTACAAAAATATTACGAAAAATAAATTATCAAGATATTATCAAACGTTGTTGTCAGAAAAATCTTAGATTTTTATGACGAAGTTGCTATAGTATTTTGCAATACCTATTTAAATTTTTTGTAATATTTAATATAGCATATTTAAGTGTCACATACAATTTTAATTATATTTTGAATAATGGAATTGATTTTGCATCGTTTATGGTATTTGGTAATTGGTTACTTAGTTTTGCATTTTCGAGCATACTTTCATTCTACCATAGTTTATGCGTGACTTGTGAAGCTTTAAGCTTTGTAGGTAGTAGTTTTTATATGAGTATAACTGTATTTATATAGGTATTTATTGTTCAATTTTATTGGTAATTATCATATTATTAGTCATTTATATATATCTTGATTTAATATTTTCTTATAAGTATATTTTATTCTTTTTTGTTTTAATATGTTTGGTCTCCACGTACCTATATATGGCATTTTCGAATGTGGTAACTGTACCTAGGTAATTTTATTTATTAAGTTATTGATCTCATTCGTTGGTAGGTAGGTATTTGATTTTTGTTTTTAATTTATTTGTTACTGAAATTATATATTATATAGTTAAGTTAAAATAGAGAATGTTAACAACTCAAAATGTTGTTCATTTATGCGACGTACACTTACCCCTCACATTTTGATTATAATTATTAATTACTATGGAACCATTTATTTGACAGTATAAAAAAAACTACATATCGCTAGCATAAAGTTTAATTTATAATATATCACGAAAGGAAGAAAGAAATAAGTTTATTTCACAACGTTGATTACAATCATCAAAATAATAATAATTGATGCATTACGAAACGGTCCCTGCTCAGTATTGTGCTGGAGTCCAGAAACTATCAGCGTTGGTCTTCCGCAGGACCTGCTTGGTGACCTGCTGCCTGTTGGTGCACGACAGCACGCACACAGTTTTAACAAAAATATAACAACAAACAAAACACAAAAACAATAAAGAAACAATAAGAAAAAAAAAACAATAAAGAACAATAAAGAAATATTTTATTTGTTAATTCAGAAATTACAGACATCATAATCCTATGTATGTATTAAGTCAAATAACATAGATCCTGAAATGTAAAGTAACCTTTTTAGATAAGGCTCAACTTAAGCTGGCATTGGTATATACTTTGTCTTATAGGTTTAATGAAAGGGATGGCAATAGCGATCGAAGTCGCGGGCATACCTAAGTACTTGTAAATAAAGTGAAATACTTATTTCTTTATTAAATTTTATTTTGACACGACAATGTGTAACATATTGTTAAGTACAGCCTTCGTTGTCAATAGCTTAAGCACCGATTAATACCCTACAGTGGTCCAACACCTCTAGGATAAAACCCGGATAGTTGCCCTACTTTTCGAAAAAGACTTATTTTATAAAAATATATACGTACTAAAAATAATCATCGCATCATGTATATCGAAACAAAGGTCTTTTATCTTTCATTGTAGCCTATTTTTATAATTGTAGGTAATTATTATAGTTGCCTACTCTAACGGATAGTAAGTAGCCTTACATTCAAAATGCTTCAAGGGATACGTAGGTACCTCATACAGGAAAAGACATCTCACACTATGATTTTTTTTAGATAGAATCAAACTAATGTCAATTTAAACAACCAGTCTTTATTGTTTACTAAGATCTTTTATTAACATTAATCAACATCATAAAATATACCTACTAATATTTAAATTACTGAAATTCAACAAAAATAGTGTCCGAACTATAAGAAGATACAGCAATATGGCAATTAACTTTGCCATTAGCATTAATTATATTTACTATTTGACTGATATTAAATGTAGGTTTTAATATCATTGTTATAGTTGTTTCAGTGCCATCTTTTCAACAAACTGATAATTCTTCAGGAGGAATTCCGGCGTCTCCCAACTTTAATATAAGAGCTTACTAGTCTTTTTTTTTTTCATTTCTAAAACCAAGGACAGAACTTATAATTTAAGTTGATCGTCTCTTTTAGTAGCGTCTTCTTTAAGTTCGAGAGGATGTGTCATAAATTCGAGATATTTCATTGATACTTTTTTTATGTCCAATTCTTCGACCGCAAGTGCTAAACTATCTTAACTGTCGAGGTGATGTCGTACCTATAGCACCAAGCCTGATTTCAGCTTATACTTGCGAGCTATTTTGATCACCTAGAATAAATGCATGGGACAATTAAGTATGTATTTTTTTTAAACAAGTTATAGACACAGTAAGTTCGAAAAAACAACATAAGAAAAAAAAACTATCTTTACTTTTTGAAGAATTCGTAATTACGGATAGTTAACCCTAGAGCAACTATTGGCGAGGGTAAATAGGGCGACTATCCTTTTTGTGATACGTGCTCTTATTTTTTACAAAAAAATAAAAAATATACAGCAATAAAACATAATAAATGTAATTTAAACACGAATGCATACAAAGAAACAAAAAGTTGGATGAAACCATAAACAGTAACAAAAATATTCATAGAAATTATTTACCAATATAATTTTGATGGTCGTTATATTTTTGCCACGGAAGATTTTTGCTTATAGGGTCAAAACGCGTGCGCCTATTCATTGTTGCTTATGTGGGGTTTACACGGGTGACTAAAGCCGCACGATTTTTGCCGTGCGGCGAAAATCGATCGTCTAAATGGCAATTTGGCTAGATCGCAAGTGACTAAAGCCGCAAGCCCCAAAGTTGGGTAGCATCTGACTTTTGCCGCGCGGCGACCGGCCGCGTGCGGCTGGTGACTAAAATCGACCGTGTAAACGATCAGTTGCAGCCGATCGCCTGCCGTATGAAGGAATGTTTCGCGCACGTTATACCTCTACCGAGATTCTACGTACATATCCTTTGGTTAAACGACCATGAATAAAAATAACACCTTACAGTTTTTGAAATGCTACGAAAGGCATGCATGCTTATGGAACCCAATAGAACAAGGTTACAGGAAGAATAATGTATTCTCTTATGTTTCTGAGTATTCTTGAATAATGAAATAACTAACTATTTCAATTCCGGCACAAACACATATTCTGCTCAACATTTTCGAAGGAAATGACCGAGCTGCATGCGATTTTAGTCACTTGTGTAAATAGGCTAGCGATGCGGCTTGGTGAGGCGATTTTTGAAGCGACTAGCCGCACGGCGAAAATCGACTCATGTAAAACCCTCTTTACATAAAACTGAGGCCTTCGGGGGTGCACTTTTAATTATGGTAAAGCGCTAACATCAACTATATACCTACACGGTGTATTCAAAACCGGGGCAAGTATCCGACTGAGGCAACTATCCGGGTTTTACCCAAAAATTCTTGCTAAATTCCGTTTTATAATTTAACAGTTTAGTGTTTGTACCGCAGTTTTATCATATATAATTTTAGTAACTTTGTTTATAGGTCATCTGTGTGTAATGTAAAACGAATATACCTACTAGCCGTTTTCATGCGACGAATTCAACGCGAAAATATCAATTTGTCATTTTTCAATAAGTTTCTAAGGTAATTTAGTCTTAATTAGATCAATTACAAAATTACATCAGTTAAAAAAATCGATTTGTCTAATGGGTTAATACGAGTAACACTTAATATACGACTGCGATTCATATTTGGCGTAAATTATTTAGAAGCTGATCTAGAATTTTTTACTTACTATGACTTTTAGGTAAATCCTACAAATATCCGTAGTTATCGGCTGATTAAGGAGTAGGTATACAGGCTTATTATAACAAAAAATTAGAGACGGAAACGTACTAATCCGAGGTCGGTGTTTGTTAGATAATAGGATGAATGTGCCCTTTTTTTGTCTCTTTCCAACAAAAGCTCAGGAACGCACGGCTGAATCAATACTACTGTTATATGTTTGGCTTATAATTTTTATATATTGAAATAAATTAAATTTACTTCGAATTAACAATAATTTAGTTAAAAATCTAATTTGTAATATAAATAAAATGATACTGGGGTAGTTTTTTTAAGTTTGGTTTTTTAATGTCTAAGTATACATACTTATTACGTTTTTTTATGTCTAAGTATACATGTATTTAGTACAAGAATAATAAGAAAAGTATGAAATGAAAACAACATTAGGAAACTAGTCCCTAGACGGCTGAATTTAGAAGTTTAGAGTATATTTACATCATAATTACTGAATCAGAAAAATCTGATTACCCACAAATAAAAAATATCGTTAAGAATGTAGAATACAAAATAAAATTAATAAAGTAAAAAAAAAAAAATTATTTTACTGTCTAACAGCAAGTAAAGGAATTGTTCCAAGAGTAGGTACTACTAATCTATACACAAACAAATATACGCCTTTGTGTGTGTATACATTACGTATGTTGTAGGGGTGTGCGATAATTATCGATAATTTGTAACTACTCGATAATTTTTCATTCGATAATTATCGATAATTATCGATAAGTGTTATTCGATAATTTGGATTCGATAATTATCGATAATTGTTCATTCGATAATTATCGATAATTATCGATAAGTTTTCATTCGATAATTATCGATAATTCGTTGCGATCCGATAATTATCGATAATTTTTCCGATCTGATAATTATCGATATTTTTGTGCGATCCGATAAGTATTGATACATTATTTCGATACTGGACGGCGGATGATCTTGTTTTTTTTTTTTTTTAGATATTTTGATAGGGAACGGAGGATTATATAAATACGGTACGGCGGACGACCTTTTTTTTTTTTTTAGGTATTCTGATAGGGAACGGAGGATTATATGAATACGGGACGGCGGACGACGTTTTTTTTTTTTTTTTTTTAGGTATTCTGATAGGGAACGGAGGATTATATGAATACGGGACGGTGGACGACGTTTTTTTTTTTTTTTTTTTTTTTTTTCGTCGTCCAAAAATTATGCCGATAATTATCGATAACTTTCGTGAACTATCGATAATTTTTATTCGATAATTATCGATAACTGTCGCCACTACCGATAATTTTTTATCCGATAATTATCGATAACTGTTCATTCGATAATTATCGATAACTATCGATAACTCAAAACGATAATTATCGATAATCAAATTATCGATAATTTTTTCTGATGAACACCCCTAGTATGTTGTGCACAAGTGTGTTTGTTTTTAGGTATCGGTTTATGGCGTTGGCGGCGTAGGTACCTATTTCTATTTTCTTAAATATTTATTTTTAAATTTAATTACAATGAAACAAAAACTAAATTATACTGTGAAACGCCATCTGGTCTAAGGAATCTTTAAAACTCACAAAACTTATATTTGAGTTATTATTTTGCTAAACTTAAAAGTTTACTAAATATGTCGGATAGGAATAGAAATCGTTTTAATATTTTAGATAAACATCATTTTCAATTAATATACTATTATGTTAAATATTAATTATGTTAAATGTCACTAAATATAAAAACGATATTCTACAATTATACAATAGATGGCGCAGTATACAAAATATAATTTTCTGAATCGCGCTGACCAAAACGTCGGCCAGAAGAATGACACTCGCCCGTTGTTGAAAGTCTGTTTTTCTTTTTTGTATATAATTAAATACTTTAAGGTACTACGGTCTTGATTGTTTGTTCGTTGTTAAAATTTAAAATATTTGGTCGTTATTTGTTTGTTGATTGTACAAAGTTGGATGGTTATAGCTATTTAAGTTGTAATATATATATATATATATAAAGTCGGGTTAGTTACACCGTTTATAACTCAAGAACGAGTGGAACGATTTTTATGATTTTTGTGTTTTTGGATTTGTCTTCGTCGGGAATAATACTTATTAAAATATGGTATTCATCAATGAGAAAATAATTAATAAAAAAAACAGTTCAAATGTTTCATCCGTACTATCTATATACATATATGGGCAGTTCCGCCGAAAGTTGTACAAATAATAAATTCGAAGATAAATAAATAATTTGAACTTTTAACAATTTTTTTAATGTAGGTAGTCGATATATATAACTAATTTTAATGTTAACTTAAAAAACCTCGCTTTTCTTGTTGTTTTTATTGTTAAAATATATATTTTTGTTAATGAAAGACCATTTGGTAGTCAAGATCATTACGAAATGTTTCTTATTTTAGTCAATAATATAGACATTTTAGTAGTTATAAATTACTTTTATTACTAAACTTAGGGAATAAGTAATCAAATTAGGAAGAAAAATCTCACCTCTTCATGCAAAAATACAGTAATTAGATCACCATAAACCCATTTCGTTGCGTTTTGGGTATTATTTAATTATAACTATAACATTTTTTACAATTAAACTAGTTCTACTTAGAATTAATCACAGTCAAATTGAAGCCTTTACTATAAACTAACTAATTATTATAGATTTTGAGCTTTAAATATTCAAAAATCATGTAAAAATCACATTTTTATACAAAACGAAAACGAGAGTGACAAGGTAAGGTTGATATCACACCAAGGCATTTGTACACTTAGAATAAATATTATTTTAATGTACCTACTATGTACGCTAAGTGTTTTATTCTTTTTATCTTTTCTTGTTCATAAAATTAATTACCAGAAATAATCAACAAGATAGCAAAATAAAATCCTATACCAAATGGTCAGAACTTTTGAGTTTCCATACAAAATGTATCGCTCGTTTTTATTTACTTACAAGACACTGTGGAGAGATTGAAATAATACTTTTCAAAGTATTATTTCGATGTACTTGAAATTTGTAAATTAAGAGCAAACTATGTTTGGATGAGAATTCAGCGGGACACAAAAAATAACTAAATATCACTTAAAGGACAATTCTAACCCCACATTATAACCGTATTGATTCTTAATACCAATTAATTATCACTATCATCAGCACCGAGACAAAAATCACAAATATAATCAATAAATATTTGATTACAACTACACTCACAACAGTACCATTTATTGCACGCCATACATTTCGATATTTCGATCAGGACTAGAGGTCTATAACATTTGTTACATTTAAACGTACGTTTCACTATAGTATTCAGCGACTTTTTCTTTTTGGTTTGTCTGTATGTCTTCATATTAAACGAATCGAGTGGATCACATTCTGGTACAAAAAATTTACAACATACTAGATGTTGATGACGCGCTAGGTAAACTGTTTGACATTATCATGCTAGTATTTTGATAATCATTTTGTATTTTTTACTCGGACTCTTTCTCTAAATATACTTTCGGTTTTTTTTTGCGGAGACTTTATCTCGAAAATTATTATTATATTAATTAAATTTGTGCTAATCAAGGGGTTCTATAGAATAATTTAAATATTTCGTTAACACATCGAAGTCCGACGATGGGTTCAATATATAAACACAAATTTATTTACATAACTAGCAAACCCAGCGAACTCCGTTTCGCCACCAACTTATTTTCGTGAGGGATACTCACACCACGTACTGGCACCGTCGGCTCCACCACCATGCAAAACCATATTGGTTTGTAGTACATGCTATGTATCAGATATGGCGCTGTATGTGAAAAATGATTTTCTTTGTTTTCCTGCTTTTTTGTTGACATTTTTCCTAAATTTTGTTTGCTATAAACCTCACGGAGCCCGAGACCTTTCGAACGAATGCAAAACCGTGGAAATCGGTTCGTGCGTTCTGGAATTATAGCGTCAGGAAGGAAAACCCGACTTATTTTTATATTATATTATTGGTTGATCGTAGAGGGGTGACAATTGAGAGTAATATGAGATTTTTTATTCTAAATAATGACAGAATAAAAAAAAATGCAAAAAAATTAAAGTTAATAATTAACAAAAAAAAGGGGGTTGATCGCAGAGGTGTGAAAAATTCAGAGTAATATGAGATTTTTTTATTCTAAGTCATCACAAAATAATAAAAAAAAAATTTCTCAAAAAATAAAAATTTTTAATTACTAAATAAAAAATAAGGTTTAATTGTAGAGGGGTGAAAATTTAGGTTGCATGTATTTTTGTATGATGTATCATAAAAAAATAAAAACAAAAAATTTTGTCTGAAAAATAAAAAAAAATTAGGGGTGGACCACCCTTAACATGTAGGGGGATGAAAAATAGATGTTGTTCGATTCTCCCCCCTGGCTAGTATCCTCGCTAAGTATCACGAAAATCGGTCAAGCCGTTTCGGAGGAGTTCAATTACTAACCCCGTGACACAAGAATATTATATATTATACTTTATTATATTTATATTATTTACTATATTTATTACACTAAATAGAGATCAAAAGAAGTCTTATTAAATTAACATTTTTTTAAATTGGTTGTTTTGTGTCTTCAACTTTATGACGTCAGGTTCGTTACAATTTAGGTCAGGCTGTACGTTACGTAACTATCCTGACATAACGAAATGTGACTTCGACAATAACAAAATTACATATTTAATCCAGAAACCGCATTTATTAGCAACTTATTCTAAAAATATAATCAACATATAATACAGTTTACTATAAGGTACTCGTATAAATTGTAGTATAATTAAATCTTTCTATAAATTGCGTAACTATACTGACAAGAATCAAGGGTAAAACTCACCTCATAGAACCACAGCCCTTTACGCATCGCCTGTTAGCGAACTAAAAAAACGGCGGCCCTTGCTTGAGTAGTCTATGATCAAAGTTTTGCTATTTCTATATGAAACATCCAAAACAAAGCAAAATTTCCACCTAATATTGTATAAAACACCGTAACTATAATGACCATGTCAGGATGAGCGTAAATCCAGGTACACTCTATTTTAATTAATTAATAATATATATCACTTACTTTCTTTGCTTGTTATTCAATTAAAAGATAGCTCTTTATTGATACTATAATCTCAAATCCTCATATTCTAGGTTGTAGAAGAAAAATTATAATTAATCAAGTGTTAAACACGATATAAGTTTTTAGGGACAGTATGGGAAGCCAATTTTGTCAATTTTCAGAGTAACTTTAAAATAATTATTGTAAATATATTTTTATTTATTGGGATATTCTTTCGTAGCCTATTTAATCAAAAATATTTTGAAGCACTTACTTTAATTATATTGTTGCTTAGTTCAACAAAAATAAATCTTAAGTGCTCGGACATCAAAAAAACACAAATGTACAACTTTTGGCGGAACTGCCCATATATGTATGTATGTATGTATGTATGTATGTATATAGATATAATAAATACAGATTTATGTCACTCAATCCGTCTATTATGAAATATTTTCCAGTATCGACGCAGGTGTAGGTGATAAAAAATATAAATGTATAATTTTTAAAATTTTAATTAAAGACCCGTGCGAAGCCGGGGCGGGCCGCTAGTTAATAATAAGTACCTATGACTTTTACGACAAAAGTTTCGATTTTGACTTTGGAAATAGAAATACAATTTATTCAAGCAACAACAAGACTCGTTTTATATTGTTAAAAATAAAACATAATCTATGTATTTTTTTCTTACTGGCTCAATATGACACTAAATTGAAGGAAACATCGGACAGTTTACTATTTCTTTAAAAAATGTGTTTTTTGATTGATTGATTCAGCTTGCTGATGTATAGTAGAATCTTGATTATTCAAATCTGCTTTCTCTATAAACGCTTTAAAGTTTCAATGACACTTTGATCCATAGGTTGCAATATCGATGTTACGTTAGGGGCAACAACTTTGCTGTAAACTTCCTATTTTCTCGACTTAGTGTTTCAGCCACAGAAATATTATCTTTCTTAAATCTATGGTTTCAGCCTACTCTATGGTTTCAGCGGAAGGGTGAATTGGTGCATTATCTAACAATAATGATACATTGCCCTCTTTTCCCACTTCAGGAGCAGGATATGATGACACTACTGCCCATGACCAAACTTTCTAGTAAATTGTTTAAAAATTTGATTCATCACTAACACAAAATACCCTTATTGTTAGAGATTAAAATAAAGGTTAAACTTTTAGTTTAATAAGAGCTACGTATTTTTTTAAATTATTCATTAGATACTATTAAAAATGTAATGTTAACAATATTATTTGTTTCTAAAGGCCTATAAGCATCAATTTACTAGCTGATATCATTTTAATATATATTTTTTACATTTTGTGGTTATATTTTTTTAAACTTAATTAAGTAAAATCTAATAATGTATATACCTATATATACATATTTCAGCGTTTCTGCAAACATCTTGATGTTTTAATTGGAAAGGTACGTACGCTGGTTGCAACATAGACATTTTTTAATCTAGAAAAAAATTAGCTTAATCTATTCTTGTTAAAAAATACTCGATAGAGCAGTAGTGATTTCAAGTAGTAGTTATTTCAAGAACACGAAATGACACGACGATGGGTTTTATTAGGATGTCTCTTACAAAATCTTCTGCTTCAATCACTTGCTTTTTAGCAATTACCTACTGTCTCAATGTTTTTTTAATAGTTTATGAAATACTAGTAAAATTTAATGTGATTTGTGTACATCGCCGCTGCTGTGTATTGTAGAGTTGCATATTTTTAATTAATTATATTATAAGCACTAACTTATTAACTCTTGACGAATAAAAGCTATTAGATATAGGTATTACCCTTAAATAATACTTTACAAATATAATTATGTCATTAATTTGCAATAGAAGCCTAACTGCGACAAAGCATTGATGCTTCAAACTTCAACTTCAAGTAACATTACTTTCTTTCAGAAATTACATTTCTTTATTGTAAGTCTGGTATAGTGTAGTTATAGGTTAGGGAAAAGTCTTTACGTATTTTTTATGTATAAAATTGAAGAAAATCTCTTTGGTTATGCTGTTTGTATCTGGCTGATTTTAATATCAATAAATATGGGATATTAGGGAAAACGATAAATAAAAAGCAAAGAACACTTTCGCGCTATTTTTCAATTGTTTTTCTATTCGTGAAAATGAATGAATTTAACGAAGAAATTCTAAACATTCTAAAGTTTTATTACAAAAAAAGGAAAAATGCGACACAAGCGGCGAAAAAAAATTTGTGACACTTATGGACCTGATGCCGTGTCAGTAATAGTAGGTAGCACAAAGTTGGTTCAAGCGTTTTCAGTGTAGGTATTTTGATGTCAAAGATGCAGCTCGCTCTGGTTGCTCTCAAACGGATAAAGTTTATGCCATTTTTGAAAAAGTGGAGCAAAATCTGCATATTAGTAGTTACGACATAGCTGATGAACTGAAGATAAACCATAAAACAGTTTTGACCCATTTGAAAAAGTCTGACTATACAAAAAGCTCGATATATGGGCACACTGAAAAAGAACAAATGAATCGTGTACTCGTTTGCGATTCTCTATTAAAAACGTAATGAAACTATACAATTTTTGAAAAGATTAAACACTGATGATAAAAAGTATCATCATCGTATCATCTACGACAAGAACGTGTCAAAAAGATCATGGTCAGAGGCTAGTTAAGCTCCACAGACTGTAGTGAAACCCGGCTTAACACACAATAAGCTGACGTTATGTGTATGGATTGGAAGAGCATCATTCATTTTCAAGCCCATAGATTTGGCCGCCGAGAAAAACCATTAATTCAGATCTCTATTACCAACAATTAAGGAGACTCAGGCAAGAAATTGAGAAAAAGCGGCTGGAACCGATCAAATGAAAATCAGTGGTCTTTAATCATGACAACGCCAGAGCACACATCTTTGGCCACAAATCACAAATTGAGAGAGCTTGGTTAGGAAGTGTTAATACACCCACACATATAGTCTTGTGAACTTTAAAACGTGAACTTCAATTTGTTAACTTATTGTACTAAACGGAGAAAAATAGTACAACAAGTCCGAGTTCCACTAAAATCGGTAATTTTCATTCTTTATAGCTAAGATCTTTAAACGGATGATAAAAATACATGTGTCACTGATGACCGGTCCAAATATGTAGGCCCGATTTCGAGAAAAAGGGAGCGACTGAATTCACTTCGGTTGGATAGAGTTCGGGAAACTTTTTTAATTCTTCTGCTAAAATATTTCTCATTTCCTGATCCAAAAATATTTAAATATTAAAACATTATACAGCATAAGTAAGATAAGCAGTATGTACCTACAGTCTAGCGTTCCGGTGAGAATTAATGGTGTGACCGTCCCTAAAAATATGTATATTCAACGTCTATCAGATACGGCGCGGTCGCAGCTGGGGCTGAGTGGTCAAGCGGTGGGTAATTTATTTCAAGTAAGTAGTTTCAAGAGATTTATATAAAACCAGGTAGCAAATATTTATTGGCAAATCTCCGAGTCACAATGGACTCAGCATTGAACACATTCAGCATTCCGGGCCATATCTGTAGTGTCTTAGCAATCTTTTATTCGTTTATCGTGAAGTAATGAAAATAGTGATAACTATTGCCAGTAGTGAAAAATAAAACCAGTGATTTGGCCAATAAAAATAATTACAGATCCATCTCTTTTGCTACTATTATGCTTAGATTTTTGACGGTATAATTAATGCGCAGTTAAAAATAATTGCGTAGCACATAATGATTTCCGAGGAGAAGAATATTACGATATCATTTGGTTAGCTTTATCAATTATCAAAATGTGAACTGTAATTATTGCCAGACCAGTAACATCTTTTATTTATTTTATGGTTTCATTTATTTTACATTATACATCTAGGTATGTGCAGTAGGTACGAATACAACAGTTATCATAAATTGATAATTAACACCCGTAAGATATATGTGACACCGGGCCCAGCAAAGAAAATCGGTTCGTCACATATATGTGACGCTGGTAGTGAAAAAGTTAAACTTGCGCTTGCGCATACAACCGTGACGCCCCGATGCTTGGCCCGGTGGCCCCTCCTCATGTGATTAGGGACACTCGACTGGTCCACTCTGCTAATCCAGAGAAGTACCAGGAGCGGCCCCACCATCAAAATCTCCGCCCCCTCTCGGCGCCACTCCCTCACCGGCCGCACCACCTGTGCCAACATTCTCACCGCGCTTTCGCGCCCTACCTACCACTGGACCTCAGCTACCCCAGACGGCGAAACCCCTGAGCTGGGCCCGCACATCAGCTGGTCCAGGGGCCCAGTGGCTTGTGCGCCTCCGCACCCAACCACTGCGCTTTTGCGCCCACCTGTCCGGAACGGACGACCGAAACCGCCCGCTCCTGCCACCGAATGGGGGGAAAACTTCCCCCCCCCCAATTTCTCCACGCCCTCCCGGCGCCACGCTCTCGCCAACTGCACCTCCCGTGCCCACACTCTCACCGCGCTTTCGCGCCCCGCCCACCACTGGACGCCCAGCTACACCAGACGGCGTACCCCCGCTGATGGGTCCGCACATCAGCTGGTCCAGGGGGCCCAGTGGCTTGTGCGCATGGCGTTTCCCTATCCGCCACCGGGGGACGCGCCCAGTAGGAGACCAGCTCCCTTGGGATATATGTATGGCCTCAGATAAGGTGGATTAACGTACCCAAAATTGTTCAATCTGTTATCTGTAGATGAGTTGATCGTCGCACTCAGTAAACAGCATGTCGATCGCCATGTTGGCAGAGGATGTGTTGATAATCTGAGTTACACAGACCATATGGTATGGCTGAACGCATCAATCTGTGGTATGAGGAAGCTTGTTCAGATTTGTGAGGTATATCAGGAGAATATACAGGTCTTCATGGTTTAATACACAATGTAAGTAAAAGCTAGTGTTTGATCTTTCAGGCTGTAGTGGGGCTTCCATCAGAATATAGCTCCAATACATCTCTAATAGATATATTACAATTATCTACTTTTGATAAATTGAAGCGATTTTGATGAAATAAAAGCTAAATGTTACGTACCTTAGGATATTTTTTATGATTGTTATGCTGTATTTTTAACCTTCATCTAATACTAAGTTAACTATTACGAACTACCCATAGGTATAAACAATTTTTATTCTAAGATACATATATCAGTATACCACACATATAAATATAAAAAATATACCAACTCGCATAAAATATTATTGTAAACATGAAAACATATTAAAACTAATGTGTTTTTGTATTTACAATGAAGTATCCATAGAATAACATGTTAAGATTTATTTATTTACACAGTTATCTATATTAAAATTTTGAGTTTTATTTCATAACTGCTTATAGAATAAAATCAAATATTAAAAACTTAGTCTACCTAACCTCCCTCCTAACCTAACATGGGTCCTAACTCATGTTAAATTAGGTCCGATTTAGCATCCAAAAATGGCACAAATTTCTAGATTTTTCACTTAAAGACTAAAATCGGACCTAAATGGAATAAAAATTAGCACCTATAGGCACTAAGTTGGATTACTGGGCTCTAAATCGGTTATATTTCGGACTTGAGAGAGCTATGTCGGCTTTAAATTCGACTCGGGAGGTTTGTATACTATGTGACTCAGCATTTTACGTTTATAAGCTACGGATTACAGCTGATTCCGATAAACATACACAGTCACATTAGATTCTGTCAAAGTAAATGATACTGCATCTATGATCTACTGATCTAATCTATCTATCTATACAAATAATAAATCTGTTAAAACCTCCGTTTTATTAATACACTATATATCATCAAGAATAAATTTTAAAAGCGCGTTTTTTTTTCAATCAGCGCCATCTCTTATCGTTTTTTGTTCGTGCACGTATCACGTAAAAAGTACAAAACCAATGTAAATAACTTTAATACATAAAAATTAAACATAACTTACAGTAGGTATAATTTAGTTTTTGTTTCATTGTAATTACATTCAAAAATAAATATTTAAGAAAATAGAAATAGGTACCTACGCCGCCAACGCCATCTGGTCTAAGGAATCTTAAAAACTCACAAAACTTATTTTTGAGTTATTATTTTGTTAAACTTAAAAGTTTACTAAATATGTCGGATAGGAATAGAAATCGTTTTAATATTTTAGATAAACATCATTTTCAATTAATATAGGTACTATTATGTTAAATGTCACTAAATATAAAAAACGATATGCTACTATTATACGATAGATGGCGCATGTAGGTGATAAAAAATATAAATTTATAATTTTTAAAATTTTAGTTAAATACCCGTGAGAAGCCGGGGCGGGCCGCTAGTTGATTAAATAAAAAGCGTTGTCGTGGTTTCCACTACTGCATAGCCTTCTTTCATAAATGTCCTATGGTATCAGTATAAGGGACTCACCTTCATCTCTGCTTTCAAAAACTCAACTTCATCTGTACTTACTTACTTAGTGCTCGCTGCTGATTAGAATAAATATAGAACGAGACTCTGACACCAAGGAGCGGTATAACTGTTTCATAGAAGCGAAACAAGAATATACACAATTTGGTAGCGAGCAAAAAACTAGACAGCTCTGCAGGCGGCTAACTCGTCTGCTCTATGTACTTAGTTGTTTAATGGGCAAACTTTCTTTATGGCTAATCTAATAACTAATAGGAATCACGACTGGTTTAAGTAATCCTTAATTGTCGAAAAAAAATATTTATCGAAATCATTTCTCAATGGACGAAGTTTACAAAAAAAATACATATAGCCAAACATAAATCTTTTTTTTTAAAGTCGTTTAATAACCGAATAGATGTCCACTTCTACAAAATCCATCCAGATACCTACAAAGTACAAATGTACACATACATTCGTTATCCAGAAACCTGTATGCTGCTGTCATCTGCATCCAATAGGGACCGAGAAAGGTGACGTTTATGCCATCTACCAGGAAAAAACAAAAACAATGTTATGGTAAACAGTGGTAAGCAGTATTAGTTTTACATTATCAGCGTTTTTAATTTATTTTTATTTTTTTCACTAAAATAATTGTTTGTGATGTGTTCATCAAAAGGTATATCTTGCTGTATTCGTGGCTGTTGTATAAAAATAATATCACTTTCCCTAAAGTTCATTGAGCACTGCGTGTGCGTGGATATACCTTAAACGTCAAAAATGGATAAACAAAAATACTAATAATCAGATATTTTACTTCGAGTAATTAGAAATTATGAAATAATATTAGTAATTCGAAATTTTCAAACATCAGTTTTTATTTTTTTATTCTGTCAATGCTTAAAATACTTTTCAAAAAGCTTAAGAATTAGTGAAATCGGTCCAACCTTTCCGGCGTGATGGCGTGACCAAGGGAAATAGGGATTCATTTATATATATAAAACATATATAGATTTACCTCAGTGTTTTTCTTATTTAACACCAGTGTGCCCGACTTTCGACAAGTGCTGCCCTCTATAGTTCACGCACGATATTGTATGATACAGAGACACATCAAGTAAAGATAGCTATAGTAGACATCTGTGATGGCATACTGAAAATAGTAGCTATTATTACATTTTAATACAAGTAATATATACTAGATGGTATTAGTAGCTATAATAAGAGACATCTGTGATGGTATACTGAAAATAGTAGCTATTATTACATTTTAGTACAAGTAATATATACTAGATGGTATTAGTAGCTACACACAGCACAGTCACAGCTACACAAATTTAGTACCCCATCGAAAGATTTTTGAAATCAAAATTACCTTAATCGATAGGTCTACGTTAGGTCTGTATAGGTCTATATATAGTTCTATTTTTTTTTTTTCAAAAAAAAAAAACAACCTAAATAATAGGTTATTAGGTCTTTTTTTTGGGTTGTTAGTTTTTTTTTTAGACCTATCGATTAAGATCATTTTGATTTCGAAAATCCTTCGATGGGATGCTAAGTTTGTGTAGCTGCTTGTCACACTGTTTTTGGATTTACAATCTCCACCAATCACCACTCAGCCCACGGTGTCTTCTCGATCCCACATGTGACATGACATTGGCCAAATAATAAACTGACAGAACTAAAAGCTATACTATACTAAGCTATACTATAGAAGAGAATTGAATTGAAAGTGAATATAATAAAATCCTTATATGTATTGCTCTTAGTCGCCGGAAGCCGTTGGATGGAGGCTGCTTTGAACCAGTTGCTCTGGAGGCCGATGGAGGAGGCCTACGTTCAACATTGGGCATCCAACGACTGATATGATGATGATGATTGCTCTTGCTCATAGAAAGCATAGTTCTCCCTTAATTATAAGTAGTCGATTCTGGTCATTGCACAAAAGGTTTTGGTTTTATCTATAAACTTGGACATAAGCATTGGATGTAATATATATAATTATTAGCTATAATACATATATACAGTATATTATAACATTTTTTTTTTCGAGTATAAAGTAAGATTGAAATTGCTAAGTGAATTTTACTAATTTTTGCTATAAGTATCAAACCACATAACACTCTAGTAGTTAATATATGTAGAGTACGTATTTATGAACGGCCATTCTGGTGTAGTGGTGCGACCAGTCGCCTAAAACCACGCGCCGGCGGTCGCGGGTTCGATTCCCTCTCGGGACAAATATTTGTATTTGTAGTGGTGCGAGTAGTCGCCTCAAACCACGCGCCGGCGGTCGCGGGTTCGATTCCCTCTCGGGACAGATATTTGTATTTGTACAAATAAAGTAGGTATGCTGAGGTGGTTTGGCTATGTCGAGAGAATGAATGAAGAACGGTTGACGAAAAAGGTGTATAAGGCGATTGTGAATGAAAGTGCTGGAAGGGGTAGACCTAGGCGGACGTTTCAAGACCAAATCAGGGACGTCTTGAAAAAAGGCCAGGTCAAGAGTGCCCTAAACCGAAGAGCATGAATGAAGGGAATAATGAAAGTGGACGAAGCGAAACAAGTATTTAAGCATCGTAGCCAGTGGAAAGAAGTGGTCTCTGCCTACCCTTACGCGAAAGAGGCGTGATTATATGTATGTATGTATGTAAATATCTGTTTCCGGTCTGGATGAAAGTCCTTGTGGGTCTCCCCAGCGTGCCTCGGAGAGCACGTAAACCCGTCGGTCGCTGTTATCATAGACACCTGATAACGATCATTACTCATGGTAAAGAAATTATCTGCCAACCCGCAGTGGAGCAGCATAATGGATTAAGCTCCAACCCTTCTTCTATATGGAGAAGAGGCCTTCGCTAAGCAGTGCGTTGTTTACAGGCTGATACAGTACAGTACGTATTATGAAAATAAATCATTTTGAGTTGATAATGTAAAACAAAAATGAGCTGAGGAGATAACATAGAAGTCAAATAACAGTAGGTAGTATTATCTACATTTGCAAGTAAATTTACCGATTTGCCATAAAAACAAACTATGAAATTAAATTATTAAATGACTTCATTCAATCCTTATAATTATATAATATGACTTACTAATATCGAAAAAAAAAAAACTACAATTGATGAATGGGTATAATGATAGCGCTTAGTCTGGTTTAAATTTTGATAAATATTTGTTTTTAATATTGATATCATTAATTTCACATCGCATTGCTCTTTTGCAATGCTATTCTATGCATTTGCAACTGCTATCATCTGCGTTATCGCCATGTTATACTCGTAAATGTCTAGAATAAAAGTAAAAGTAGATATCTTTATATAAATCATTCATTTAACATCAACTGCTGAGTCGGGAACTGTGCATCTGGAAAATCTGAAGGTTAATAAATGTTTAAAAATCAAAATAAGTTATGAAATAAATCAGAACCATTGACTGTTTTATTTTTAATGTTTAATTAAGGTCTGTAATAGATGTTATGTCATAGGTCTGTGATAGAATGGTTTGTCATTGATGTCAAGATATTTCAGATAATATGAATACCTCTATTAAACCTCTAATTAATATAATTATGAAAAGGAAGAAACAATAAAAAAGTGTCTTTTTATTGTATTTTATTGTAAACTTTGTATTCCTTTCCTTCTGTATAAATATAAAAAAACAATATATTGTTAAATAATAAAAAATAATAATAAAATATTTATTTAACTTTTTTTGGTAAATCTTGCCTTATTTTATCTAAATCTTCTTTGGCTTTTTTGCACTCCATTTGAAGATCTTCAAATTGGCTCTGAAAAAATAAAATATTATTAAATGCAAAAGTATTACAAGCTAACAATCCAAACTATCAATAACACAATTTATACTTATACATATATACCAAAATAATATCTTTAAATTTATGTATCTGTATTTAAAATACAATATACAAAGTATTAATTTAAAAATAATCAAATTTACAAAATATAAAAGCATATACACAAGAAGGTATACCTTTTATTCCCTTTATAATATTTGCTAGCAGATTTTTGATATAAGTTTAATATTTTATCACTCCATTAAAGTATAAAAGTTGGTAAATTTTCACAAAACACGGTTTCTAAAATATCTATGAAAATGTGGTCAATAAAAAGTAACTGATGAATTTCGAAAATAATTCTTTAGTTTTTTGGTACTTTTATTTATAATATTTATTTACTAATTTTTTTGTCTATAGTTGGAACTTGTGTTAATCTGCCTTCATTTTCCTACTGATTTGTCCATGATTTACATTTGCAAAAAAATAAAAACTACTAAAGAAGTGATTAAGTAGTGCAATTTAGTGACTAGCTTGCTCTTTTTAATTGTTTTAATTACATGATATTTACCGATTATATACTGAAAAAAAATATACTTCAATAATCGAGTACCTACCAATATAACACCATTTAATTGGTGTTATTGTACACCATTGTATTGGTTATATACTATTAACTAGCTACTGCCCCCGACGTCGTCTACATGAATTCTGCACAACACCAAAAATACCCACAATTATACTTTTTAAAATAACATTCATTTACCAAACAGACAAAAATTCTAAAAACTATATTTTTGGCTTCGGCATTGATTGTAGATCACACCCCAAGTATTCTTTTAAAAAATATTCAATGTACAGTTTTGACTTTCCTACATTTTTTAATATGTATAGATTAGGCTTGTTAAATATGTATATTATAAATACCTGACAAAGCATGGACTGTTGTTTCATAGCAACACAGCTTTCCATTATATCTCTAAAGCGTTCCTTATCTAACTTGTGCTGCTTTTCTGTTTCGGTCAGAAGTTTGTCTATCCGGTTCTTGTATTCTGTTACCACTGTAATAGTGAAATGTAAGCAGTATGTTCATTAGCAAAGAGAAAGTTATAAGAAAATACAATAATAAAATTTGTAAAACATTTTAAAATATACACCATATAATTGTGTTTTAAATTACCATTTAATTGATATTTAGCTGATTTCAGTTCTGTGAAACATCTATCATTAGACAGCTGTGCATTATTATAATTTTCTTGAACATAATTTAAATAAAAATATATTACACTAACGAACATTATCAAAGTTATAAACAATATAAGCAATCTTTGTTTAGTAAAAATGCGTAAAATCATTGTTACTCAGTATATATTTCTGTTTAAAATGAAAGATATCCTATCTTACATTTTTAAAGTAAGTCAATATTAAATAAATAATTAAATTTTTTAGTGATTGTACGTATCAAGAATATATCGGTTAAAACAAAGAGTGGTATAATTGTCAAAGAGTATATTGTATTATGCTTAAAAGTACACAAACGTAAAACGCTACGTTTGCGTATCGATTTCGATCCGATGCAAATGCACTAGGACTGTTGATAAAATATCGATATATTGAAATATCGATATTACTATTTAGAAATATCGATATTTATTACTACTATATTTTTTCGGACGATATACCGATAGTTCGATATTGAAATATAAATATCGATGGTCGATATTGTTTGAATAAAAATGACTAATTGAATGGTATTGAAAATAGATTTTAGTACACAGGTACTATAAGACAGGTACTATAAGAAAACCTTTTTTGCCCAAAGAAACTATCTTAAATTCTCGCTTTAAAAATTACATTTCATGTCTACGTTTCATATCAGATCTATCAAAAGAAATAATTGTAGTAGACGCTTCTTTACGTAGAGAAATAGAAACAATTTCATTATTACGGGATAGACATGAAGACATGCTTTTGAAAAATATGTCCGATGGCAATGAAATTTCTGGCAGAATTTTTGGTTCAATAGCTGCTGAATTATAGCAGTATTTATATCAGCCAAATACATATTTTAAGGTCATTAAATAAGTTAAAATTTTGGATTTATAGTAATATTTTACTCCCGTGCTCTCAGAAATAGCTGTTAAATATTTAACTTCTTCTGCTAAATCAGTAGCATCTGGATGAGTTGCTTATACAATTGATCTTTAAGTACCTAATAATCGTAGTAGTCAAACGGCTGAACATATAAAACAACTACATATTATATTCAAAAACTCGTACGGAAAAATATTGATACACATGATTGTATATATAAATTAAACGATAATTACTAACCTCACATTGTTATACATTAATCATTTCATTTATTTAATTAATATCTTTGATTATTAATTGTGTAAATAATTTTTGGGCCCTATGATTATTATTCTTAAATAAAGCCGATATATCGAAATATCGATTTTTTTACGATAATATATCAAGTTCCGATATTGATATATTTTAAAATATCGATTTATAAAAATATCAACAGTCCTAAAATGCACCAGGAGGAACACAGCTTACGTCTATAAAGTACTGTTTTTTTTTGTCGTAAAAAAATAATGTACCTACCTACTACAGTAAATAGTAATGTCGTACTTTATAGACGGGTGAGTGAAGTGCCCTGTGCATAACAAACAACCACAGACTATAAAAGTGTCCTTGAAATATATCGACCGATAAATCGATGATATTATGACAAAATAATTTGACTTCAAAAACTTAATTTAAAAAAAAAGGAAATAAAAATAGTATCCATGACTGCAAGATTCATTATTTGCAAGGAAATTAAGTTCAAATCAAGAGTAAAGAACAATGAAGTTGTTCATTCGTTTATTTATGTTTTGACGGCTGCTAACTATATACGCGTTAAAAAAAACTAAGAAACGAATAATTAATATTTAAACTAAAAATATATCATTAAATAGATTGAAAGTTATTCTTAAATAAAATCGATTATTATTTCAAATCGAATCAGTAACGTGTTGTAATCAGTTGAACAACTTGAACAAGGTAAAGGCCGTGTTCTGAACCCCCCCACCCCAGCCTGTAAATTTGAGATATAAAATTAAAAAAAAAATACCAATCGACGTATTTAAATAGCACTTTCCAAAATTATTTATTACTAAAACAGCACCCTCCTAGTTTACGAGTAAAAAATAAATAAAGATACTACATGCTACACCGTCGATATCACTTGTACGTATACTTCGAATTTCGTACTTTTTGCACAGTGGAAAAACTGCACCCTACTCGAAACTAACTGCACTATCATTAAAATTTCATAAAATGCAATATTTATTGCAACAAACAAATAAAATGTAATCAGTCAATTGCCGAAGGCGCGTGGTACGAATCAGAAATTATCAATTAATCTAATTATTCTTTGGTGAAGCATTTATAGCTTCTAGAGCACGTACTGAGGCTTATTAAAAATATGTTGATCACATTGTAAAAAACTTTCACTAAGAGGTAAACATAGGAGATGTTTACCTCTTAGTGAAAGTTTTTTTTAAAAATAAAATTATAAGTATTGAAAATAATTGTCTACAGAACAATAAGAACCTTTATTTTTTTTAATTTAATTGTACATAATTGTATAATCAGACGAGTTAGCGTATCTATATATATCGTAGCGTACATATGGTTTATCCTTTTCTTTATAAGATAAATTGATTTAAAATGTGAAAGATAATTTAGGTACAATATAAATTTTTTATTATTCAGATTTTAAAATTGAGTGAGATTAAACAGTTACGTATCAGCGCCACCTATTGTGTTGTCGTAAAACTGAATACGTGTACTACGTAATATGCCTAAAATTGCTACTTCGTTTATTGAAATGGTTATATGTCTTCAACTAGATGGAGCAATGAATCTTGTGAGTGTTTTCGACTTATTATAATAATTAATTATAATAATAAAAATTATATTAGGCTTATTAAATATATATATATTTGTATATAATATTTGTAGCAATGTTTTTTTTTCTAAATATATACTATGTTACTTTAAAAAAAATTGTAGGTAATTCTGAATGCACACTTTAGGAAAAATGTCATTTAAATAATAATGTTACTCATAATGTTAATTTTTCAGCTACACAAACTTAGCACCCCATCGAAGAATTTTTGAAATCAAAATGACTTTCATCGATAGGTCTACATTAGGTCTGCACTACACAAACTAACAAAAAGGCAGTATTAGTTCAAATATTTGTTTCCGGTCTGGGTGTATGTCCTTGTGGGTTTCTCCACCGTGCCTCGGAGTGCAAGTAAAGCCGTCGGTCCCGATTGTTATCATAGACACCTGGTAACGACCGTTAGTCATGGTAGCGAAATTATCTGCCAACCCGAATTGGATTAAGTTCCAACCCTTCTCCTACGTGGAGAAGAAGCCTTTGCCCTGTAGTGGGTTGTTTACAGGCTGATGCAGTTCAGTACAGTTTAATCAGAGACCACGTCTCAGATCTGTATGTAAATCATCACTTGTAAAACACATTGGTCGAAGACTTTTGAGATGTGACGGATGGATAGATGTTTTTTAACTTCCCAAACGCTCCCCACCCTAGCTGGATTATTGATCTCTATTTCGAAGTTGCATCTACCTTTTGTTGGTTGTTGGACCTTTTGTCCTAGGTAAATGTACTTGTCAACAACTTCGAAAGTAGAATTTCCAACCGAAATCGGGGTGGGCACGACATTGGTATTCGACATAATTTTTGTCTTGTCTATGTCCATTTTAAAGCCCACCTAACCAGTTTCAAAGAGATAATATCTCCCTGTCTCATACCTTGCTGCATTGGAATCGCTCTCGTGCTATGCGCTTGTCCGCGCATCGACATACCGACGTTACTATACAAACACTGCAACACTTCAGTATACAGTAGTCGTAAAAAAAAACATAGCACCGCTGGAGAGGCTACAGTACTGCCCAAGTTTCGATCGAATCAAAGGCTTTCACTAAGTTTACAAACGCCAAACACAATGGCCGATTATACTCCTCCGCCTTTTGTATAATTTTTAGCAGCGTATGTATATCATATATGGTAAATGTTGCTAAAGCCTTTTTGGACACCGGCTTGTTCGGGAGACTGGTGGTCATCAAACTTGCCCCTCAGTCGATCCGTAATAACCCTAGAAAACAGGTTATAAACGTAGCTCAGAAGCAAAATGGGCCTGTAATTTTTCAATACGATATTAACGCCCTTCTTGAAGAAGAGCACCATCACGCCTTTGTTCCAGGCTTCCGGTATTACGTCCTCAGGCAAGACGGTATTAAAGAAATTCTAAAGGACTTTTAATACAGGCGTTCTACCTGTTTTCAGAAGCTCTGACGTAATAGCATCTTCGCCTGGTGCCTTGTTTTTAAGCTGTCTCAGAGCCATACTAATCTCCTGCAAGCCGATGTCTGGGATGTCTTCGGAATATCTGTTGGGTAAACTCGGCGCTCTGATATTCAGTCAAGCTACGAAGAGGTTGTCTGACCCTTGGTATACAACTGCCCTTAAAACTTTTCGATCTCCGTCAATCTTCTGTTCTTCTCTTTTTTCAGTTGTGACAACCGGCTTTGACCAACAGACGAATCACTTGAAAACACTTTGGAGCCCTGATCCCACTCTATCATATCTTTAATACAGTTTGTATTCAAATCTATCTGTACTGGTGAAAATAATTGGTAAAACTTTAAAAAACAGACGTTGGACCACGTCCTATTTTTTCTAGACAGGGCTGTCGATTTGTAGTCATAAATAAAAACTCTTGATAAGCATAAATAAATGCATGATGTATAAAAAATAAAAAAAATAGGAGCTCGTGGATATCGGTTATTTATTTATTTATTTACTAAAAAAAAACTATTATTTTATCAATCGATGTTATTTATTGTTATTTGTTACATATTGCAGCAATGATTTATTGTACATGTAAAAAAACCATTTAACGTACTAAATATTACTTACCTATATTATTTTTTAGACAATGAGTTTTATATTAAGTGCTTATTGTGACCACAAGATGAAATACATTTATATTAATTTGATTACATAAAATTTAAATAATAAATTTTATATATAATATTTAATTCAATAATAATCTTTAGGTATCTGTGTACTATATTTATAATAATCATACAGTACGTTTTTTTAGCCTGCTTTATGAAACTATTTCTCACTGGCGCAGGTTGACTGGAAGAGAATAATCTCTTTTAGAGATAAGTCCGCCTTTGCATACAAAAATTGTAATTTTATTACTGTTTTTCTCTTTAAGTGTAACTGTAAGTATTAGTAGCAAGTGCTGGTTGTTTTTTTTTTTCTTTTACGCGGCCATTAGATAGGTATAAGCTCTAATGGTTTCTAAAGAATTTTGTTATAAAGAATTATGTTATAATTGTTAACGTATAGCGCTAGGTGGCGTTTATTACGGTTCGAAATAAGTTAATTTTCCTAGACACTTTTATTAAATATACGAGTGTGTGTCGTAACCAACTAGTTTATTTCTATGGCCCTATGTTTACAGATTAAAAGAACAAAAATACAATTTTATAGGAGATCGATTACAATGTTTTAGAGCTCGTATTTTTAATGTTTGGTACTCAACTTACCCATTAAAAGAGATATTTTAAAATTTTCGTTAATAATATTTAAAAAAATAAATTATTAGTAATTATAGTAATTTATTTTTTTATTTTTCCGCGCTTTTCAGATATGTAATATGTCCAATTACTGAAAACATTAAAAAAGTAGGTACATATATAATTTAGGAAAGTTATTTATGTATATTCTTTTTATTGCATAAGTTAAATAAAGTTTGAAAAGTGTTTTTGTGGTATTTATATCAGCTTTAATCAGCCACCATTGATCTAATTTTTATAGATCAATGTCAGTCACTTGATAATATTGACTAATGTAGGTATACTCGTAGCTAGCTGGTGCATTTACATGGTGCAAGTTACACGAATGTATTTTCCTAACTAATCCATTTTATTTTATTATTTTTTAGCTTTAAATAATTAATTCTAAAAAAAAAAACTTTATTCTCTCTCTTCAATTAATCAATTGAACAGGATACAATATCAGCATCATCATCATGGGTTATTGATTCAAAAAATGGATTTCGGGTACTTAAAAATGACCAAAGAGAACGTTATATAGTATGAATGAAAAATTCTATACTCTACATTTTAACAGACTCATATTTCTTTTTAATCTGCAAAATGGCGGATACCTATTTACCACGACATCTGTTAAAAGTCTGCTATTACTATATTACTAAATTTGACGTGTCTTAGTTTATTAAATTAGTTTTTTAAAAAGATAAAAAGCCTTTTACTCAAGTTAATGACATAAAACTAATTAATTAATATTATCATCATCCTAAATGGAATTAACAAAAAACACAAGCTTCTTGGAAACTTCCTGTAACGATTATTTTCAAACATGTTTAGAGGTAAAATGATTATTGCACTAAATTAAATTATTTGATAGTAATCTAAAAAATAAAATAAAATAAATTATTTCGAGAAACGAGCTTTTTTTGTGTGTTCAAAAGTATTTGTGACGGAATTAGTATTTTATAATTTTTACCTTCGAAAAATAATTATTTTAGTTTTATAGTTTTTTATTACATTGAAATCGATATTGCGAATTTATTATCTTAAAAAATTATAATTATTATCAACTGTTACAAACTAATAGTCCTTAAATGTTAAAAATATATCAATACGATCCGAAACACTAGAAAATAAGAAAATCTCTTAATTTAGTTTTATAAGGGTAGTGATAGCAGTAAAGAAAAAAAAAATAGATTTTAGAATCATTATATCGCTTAACAAGAGACTTACAGAGAGAGCCACTAAAGAAACAAAGGTTTATAAATTAATGAAAATCTAACATTCAGCAGATAGCTTACAAAATTATAATAAAGTAGACGTCCCATTCGGTTTCACCCGCTTTGAGTTACGATACTCACTAAAGCGATTGACAGTTTTGTTATTGTTCCGTTTCTATAAGGTGTAACGTAATATTTAATTTAAACTAACTTAGTAAAAAGTTTTTGTAAGAAATATATGTTTTTATTCCATATAGTAGGTTCTGAAACGAGCATATCTAATCAAAAAAGCTCTTTAGTTTTATTTTAGTTTTACCTATTAGTTTAGATATTTAAATTCTACCTATGACAAAACTTTATCTTGCTAATTAATTAATTTTTTTTATGACCAATCACTATTCCATTAACACTAAGTGAATCGTGTATAAGCACTACATTAGTTTTAGGCGAAAAGATAAAAATATTTTTATTTACTTTAATGATTAATAAGATATAAATGTAGAAATTTAATAAATACAAAACATCATTAAAGTACGTGATGATTTAGGTATGATGAAATATGAAACAAACTTAAAATAATCTTGTTTTAGAACCGTCTAATACATAATTATACTTACCGATATTACTATTTTAATCTGTGAGGACTCCTTATTCCTATATTTTTTAACAAATATTTAATATAGGTTGTATAAAATAAAAATTGATGTCCGAATAAGTTTCAGAAATCATATGAAGACGAGGAATCGGGTAACTTTGTTTGTTTAATCTGCAAAAAAACTTTTTACAATGCGAACGCATTGCGTAATCATAAGGCGATGCAACATGACTCCAAGGATTCCGGTACCGAAGATGAACAGGCTACGTATGTTGCAAATGCTAACGATCAGGTAAGAAATGTTTTGTTTTCGCACGAAATATAAAAATATTCAATAACCACCGGTTTATATATCTATATCCTATAATCCTAAAAATAAGTAAAAAATAAACGTTTGTTAATTTAAAAAAAAAACGTTATTAGTATTCCTATTTATGTTCTTTAAGGCACCAAATTACTAACGTCATATTCTTTTCTTTTCAGGTATTCGATGGTATTTTAGATTTTAAGTTTATACCGTTAAACAAATTCGAGAAAGACCCATTAACAGAACAAGATGGTATTACTAAACGCACTTTCAGTGTCGATACAAGTTACTTAATCATAAGGTATGAGAGCAATGAGAGTGCTCGTGTAAAAAGATCGCGATTAGACAACATGATCAAAAGAATCCAATCAAAACCCGAAAAGAAACCTGTTGATCTGCGGTAAATAATTTACAAAGAAATCTGAAGTGCAATATAATGCTTACAATGTACTTTTTTAACATTAAAACTAAAATAACAAATTGTCTCTTTTTAGGGGTCCCTTTACGTGTAGTCTGCCTTCGACTTCGTACCCTAGCACGCAGTGCAGACAGATATTCTTTAATTGTTGCGAATATTCCTTGCATTATAGGGAAGAACATACAAAAAGGCGAAAAGCAGCATTGCGATGCCAAGTTTGCGAAAAAAGTTTAGACAGAAATTTGTATCAAACCAGTGCGTTAACAACACAGCTCGAACCCCGCGATTGTCCATCGTTTTCGTGTCGCACCTGCGGCTTTACTTTCCTCGACAGCTTCCAGTTTGACGAGCACAATCGTATAGTACACGTCAAAATGAAACCACATCAGTGCAGTATTTGTGCAAAACGTTTCACTCAGCTAGGCGGTCTACAGCAGCACATGCGTATGCATTCCGGTATTCGTCCTTTCGTTTGTAAGTTTTGCACTAAAGCGTTCACTCAAAAGGCTGGTTTGGATCAGCATTTGAGAACCCACACGAAAGTGAAACCGTTCAAGTGCATTATTTGCTGCAAATGCTTCTCTCAATCAGTTCATCTGCGGCAGCATATGAGAACTCACACTAATATACAACCGTTCGGGTGTCCGATATGTAGCAGAAGATTTAAACAAAGCAGCCATTTAAATTTTCATATGCGTTCTCACTTCGGAGAGGCAAGCGCTGTAATAATGGAGCAGTATGCCCAGGCTGTCCAACGTCAAGGCAATATGGATTTCCTCAATTTGTCAAACGTACAGCCAGTTCAAGACGGTGAAACGATATATTATGAGGCTCAGTTGACAGAAACCCCTACTGAAACTGCATCCACCAATCCCTATTTCCTTCAACTACCCATAACTAATAACAATATAATTTAGTTTTCATATTTAATGTGATTAATTTGGTGTCATTTAATTATTTGGTAGATCAAGTCACAGTGTATCACCCTACAGTGCAGCACAGTAGCTTCGCCTGCTATGTATGATAGGTTTGGTAGGTTTAACTAAAGGATGTCTCGGATACAAAAGCTTTGAGTTAAATTAAAATTTTGACTGCTAAAAGATATGTTTTTATTACAATTTTTAATTTATTTTATGTGAGGATTCTCATTCTTTTATAACATAATTATATTTAATCAGAGCCAATGGGAGAAGAAAACTACAATTGAGTTTGTTAAAATGGAGCTGGAGTATGAAATCAAAAATAAATTTTCAGATTTCAATTATACTTTTATAATAAATTGAGTAAAACGATAGTTCAAATTGTTAAAACTGAATATTATTTCTGCCTCTAATTCAATGAACAATGCGGATATAGTACAGCTGTCGCAGCACAGACATCTTTTAAACTTTTATAGTAGGTAATCTAACTTGATCCATATATGAAAAGACTAATCATCAATTAAACATTATTCTAGAGTCATATAAAACGGCTTTAATGACGTTTCGTTCGTATATTATACATAACGACACTTGTTCATATTGTTCAAAATTAATGTTATTTTTTTTTACTCTACCAAATAACAAATAAATGAAATATAATTAGTTAACTGTTATTATCACAATTTGTTGATAATCTTACTTACTAGTAGGTATAAATTTTTTTTTCACATAATAATTAATTTTCAAACAACTATATCTATAAGAATCGTTGCTAGTTCATACTTTACTTACTTAATCAGCTGTTTTTTAATTGTTATTAGATGTTATTTATGTTGTTTTTTTTTCACAATTTTTATCGGACCGATTCAAATTTATATTATACTATACAATTACACGCAAAAGATATCTATCGTATCAACAGAATATCTTTAATCGGTGGTAAATTATTTAATTAGTAGAATACCAAAAACAACTATAATAAAGTCAATGATGTGCTTTTGTGATTTGAATATCTACTTAATAGTAGAATACGAGATTTTTTGAACGTGTATTCAAAATAATCGACTAAGTGACGACTAAGAGGCGTTTAGTTGAATAGCATTGTTCTATTAAAAGATTATTATCCGAACAATTAAACATTTA
Source organism: Euphydryas editha (assembly GCA_036937285.1). Classification (NCBI taxonomy): domain Eukaryota; kingdom Metazoa; phylum Arthropoda; class Insecta; order Lepidoptera; family Nymphalidae; genus Euphydryas; species Euphydryas editha. The sequence continues at coordinate 15,113,386 of JAUPFZ010000005.1, read as the reverse complement.
TTACTTCAAGGAATGGGATATTAATATTATATTAATAAGTAAATTTTTTAAGCAAAATTTTTCTTTGCTGACAATTGTTTTTAATTTATTGACATACTAGCGTCTGCCCACGGCTTCGCCCGCGTCGTTGTCAGTTATCGCGACCAAAAAAAAAAGCATCCTATGTTACTTCTAATACCTCCAAGAATATGTGTACAAAGTTTCATGATAATCGGTTAAGTAGTTATCGCGTGAAAGCGTAACAAACAAACTTTTTCATTTATAATATTAGTATGTTATTTTAAGCAAATTACATATATATGGTCATATTAAATTCTAACTTCAACAATTGATGAACTTTGTTTTAAAGAAATGGGTAATGTTTTATTATTTTATTATTTTATTATTTAGGTCCATGTTCAGACCATGCGAAATGTGTAAGATCGTTCATATCAGTGCAATTCAACTACATATTCGACTCTACCATATTGGTTTTATAAAAGGCGGCATTGCATGCTTCATATGCAACGATATAAACACGACTGCATTCTAATTACTAGGAAATCATAACTAGACAGGAGTTTCATTACGAAGTGAATGCATTTTCCATCCTTTATTAACACAATCCGTTAACAGGCTGCATGTCTTCCTACTCGCACGATGCATCTGCGATTGCGCGGTATACAGTTTAATTCATCACTGTATCTCGAATGCAATTCCAGTATATCGAGGTTCAATATTTCAGTATTTACTTTATTATTGTAGCCTCAAGACGTGTTGTCAAATTGTGTAATGAAATAGAAACTACTTTGATGTTTTAGTTTGCGAGTGGTTAAAAAGGTCTTTTGATTATTTGCACCCAAATATAAAACGTGTAAATAAAATAAAAAGCATAACTATACCCAAATAATACAACAATAAAAAAATGTCTACCTAACTTTTTGTTTTCTAATTCTTGTAAATTGTTTGAAAAATTTATTTATTCACCTTGTAACTAATTTGAAACCTAAAATTATAGAATATATCTGTACAAGCTATGACTAATGAGAAGTCAAATGTATATAAATATATGTGTACATATGTAACGTGTGGGCACGGCGCGGTTACATTTTGGTCTTTTGTATATTTTGTTAGAGCTGCGCATGGCGGTGTAGAGAAAACAAAGGGATTGCGTTGATGGCTGTATCCTGAAGAATAAACATTTCTTTGCCTTTTAATTTTGACTTATCGAACATTGAAATAGACTCTAGATTATCATTTTATTGAAATAAAATGTAGATATTTCTAAATGCTTTTCTTTTTTAATTTTTTATTAAAGACGATATAGGTTGTGCGTGTAATTATACATACTTCGCATTCAAAGACATATGAGAGTTCGCTTCGTCATATTCAAATATTGACAGACGATTTGTAGACCTTTTCGCCTTCCTCACATAAAATTTATCAGTCAAATTACTGGTTTAGTGATCTGGCATGTTTCTGCGCAGTTCGCACCCGGATCGCTCTCGTAGTTATCTCGCCAGACATGTTGTAAAACATCAGTTTTTTTTGTTAGTTTCATACCCATAAGTTTTTTAACCTCGGTTAACGCACATGTGGCCAAATACGCCAGGCGTGATTTACTTTTGTTTACATCCGCCGTCCGAGGGTTAATTTACCTATGCGATGCAAGGGTTGACTTGGCCTTAAAATGGCATACAAAAAATACATGGCTACCATAAGCGATTTGGATTAATGTCTTGCTTTATTTTTTAAAATAGAACAACATTTTTATTGGAATAGAAAAGTATTTAATAAATGTCTGTAATATGTATATTTATGAAATAAAAATAGCAAAAACCCAAAGTGATTTTATTTTTACTTTACCGACTTTCCAGTGGAATTTCCATGGAATTTCTATTGAAATATATACATATATATTATATAAATAAACAGTTATTCGGAAATTTTAGTTTCTAACTAAAGCAAAATAGTCTCCTTAAAAACACACTGGTTCAAAAACGTTTGATAGGTATAACCACCGTCATTCCTAATGAATTAGCTTTTTTTTAACATTTTGCAATTCTTTGATCTTCAAACGCTACAATACCCCAAGACTTCAATTTAAATATCATTATATTAAAAGTGGGTATTTTTTCTCATATCAAACCACATAATGTAGTGCCTACTGCCTACCCGATATTTTTGTCTCATAACTCATTGCAATATTGTTGTCATCTATAAACTATTGTTAACAAAGCTGTATACAATTTATTATGTAAATACACATCCTCTTATTTTGTTTGTATGCATTCTTTGTCATTTTTTTTTATTCCACGGAAACAACTCTACAATTATTTATTATACTACAATTATTATTACGTTGTTTACTAATAACTAAAAAATTAAACACTAGTTATTTTTAAATGTTGTCACAAGGAGGTATAATTATGTAATATATTTCTTCATTTTAATCTTTTCATTTACTAGTGGATAGTAAAGTATCGTTCTGGTGTAATGGTGCGAGTAGTCGCCTTAACGCCGGCGCTCGCGGGTTCGTTTCCCATTCGAAACAGATATTTGTATTTGCATTAAAATGTGTTTCCAGTCTGGGCGTATGTTTATGTGCGTCTCTCCACTGTGCCTCGGAGAGCACGTAAAGCCGGCGGTCCCGGTTGTTATCATAGACATCTGACAACGACCGTTACTCGTGGTAGAGAAATTATCTGCCAACCCGCAATTGAGCAGCGTGCTCGATTAAGCTTAAAAACCTTCTCCTATATGGAGCTCTTATTACATATCATGGATTAAGCGTATGGCGAAAACTATGTTAAAAAAACGCGCCCTGCATTCTACCTCGAAGGTGGTGAGGAAAGGAGTGCATGTGGTCGCTTTATCAGAGCTCTACTCTGAAAACGATCAATTTTACAGAAAAACGTATGAGGATAATTTTACGACGACCAATTTTTATAATGAACTCTAACCTTCAAGCAATAGGTGACCTTTTGACCTTCATAACAATATATATGTCAATATCAATGTCGATTTTTCACATCTTCATTACAACCCCGTAATAAAGTTAATTAAAGGTGTATACAAAAATTCAGCTCACTATGAATTTTCTGCGTAAGTAGAATACAAGATACTCTTACATGTTATAAAATTATATAATACAAACAATATAAATATCACGCATTACAGTCGAGCTGTCGGCAAAAGTTTAATATTTTTACTATCCTTATACGAGTATAATTCTATAGTTTACCGCTTTTTATTTAATTCATTTTAGATGACGTCTTAAGACTGCCTCTTAGATGGTTATTGTTTATATTTTTTCACATTTATGTTTATTGACTGTTATTTCTTTATAATGTTTCATTTTAATTGAATTTATCGTAATTTTATTAATTACTATTGTATCATACAATAGATTCAGTTAAATTAATTAATACAATTACATACAATTTGTATGTAATGTTATTTATTTAAGGCGGAATGGTTTGACAATTTAGTTTAAATATATCTATTTTATTTCTACTAAGCAATTATGTGGGTACAAAAGATTGAACGCCGACACAGCAACAATAAACGTATACAATATCTGCATAACATGATTCGTAGATGTGTTATGTTAACGTATGTAACTAGATACCGTCTTAAATTAAATCTTCTCGTACGTTACGCACAAAAAGCGTTTCAAAGACTGTACTGCCTTTAAAGTCGCCGTCTAATAGTGTTGTTTACATTCGCCGTCTAGTAATGGATCATGCTCCATACGTTTTACTGTATGTAATGTATAATATTGTTGTAAAATAAAGTTCTATATCTTTAATTTCATTCCTTTCCTGCTGAAAACGATAACGATATTGTCAATTAAAATAAATATCAATTATTGAAATTTAAATTATATCAAATTTATATAATAAAATCTTACGCTTCATGAACAAACTTGCCTTACTGACATTTTATTTTTATAGAAAGAATTTATAGTCTGAGCGATGTGATTAAAACCAGGTTTACATGTTTCGATGTAAATAGAACGTTCTGCAGATGAACAATGTATAAGTATGCTTTCCTATTCTACCATCGATACAATACAGCGATACCGGCTCGTGTTTTTGTTGGAAAAACGCCGAGACGACCACCACATGTTCTCCTTATCGATTACTGTTGTCTGGAAATTGATCAAACCGAAAAATTAATTTTGGCGGAACAAGTTCTTCGAATGTTATATGTTTATAATAACTACTCCTTTGAATAATAAAGATAACATATTTGTTTATTTCCTCAATGTCTATTATTTTATAGTAATGGTAATAAATTTGTATTAATATGCAATAACGAAAAAACTTCGTCGCCAGTAGTATCTTTTGATTCCAACGTTAAGCGCTTTGTTGTCGCATCATAGATCATTTACATTTGTGAAAGGTCTACGTTCCTACAGCACGAATAAAATTATAGAAATAAATCTATCCACCACTTCCTGAAATCTGTTTTATATTAAAACAATTGCTCAGTGCTCACAAAGCAATGTTGGCTGAGCAGCGTCGCGAATTGTACGGCGCGGGGCAGGGGCGACGATGGACGTAATGCACATGGCCGCGTCGTCATAAAACGTAATTTACGGTCTGACTTTACTTGCACGAAGCGCACGTCTTTTGTGCCATCATTGCGTCGAGTTTTGGAGATCAAATGATGAATGTTTTCAACACGTGAACGTTGCTTTGGTAGCAAATTATGTCAATATTCAAAGTCTGGTGGGTAAAATTAAGTCTGTTCGAAAGCTAGCCCAAGTGATTCCATATATTAAAATACATGTAGGTATGTGTAGTGCTTAAATTAAAGGAAAATTTAATTAAAAACTATAAACCTGTTGTTCCGATACATAAATACTATTATTTGATGGAGTACTTAAATATCTAATTATAAACAAAAAAAAAAACACTTGCTATTCCCAAATTCAATAAGTAATTTAATTATCTTGTTAATTAAATAACTTAAATAATTTTCTAAAATAATTTTTTTTAAATGATTATGGACACATTTTTAATCTATTTATATATATAGATATATATATATATATATATATATATATATATATATATATATATATATATATATATATATTATGTTAAGTGAATAGGCAAACTGGCAGACGTTCCACCTGATGGTAAGTGGTTAACGTCGTTCCAAATAAACCAGTTTACCTGGAACTAGCCCAGGCAACCCATTTATGTGTTGCCTATCCAGAGACATAAGGTGTTAAAGTCTCGGTGCCAGTAATTACAGTGCCTGTCTTGCCCTTCTCTCCGAAACACAGCAAAGCTGTTTCACGGGAGAAACAAGCAAGATGGTGGTACCCATGCAGCCGGGAGCGCAGCACAGCGCATCTCTCCCACCGGTACCTAAAACTTCTTTGTTACGTCCAACCATTTATTCCATCTTAACATTACCCACCTATTTCACCGGTTGCTGATAAAACTATCTGACGTATTACTAAACTTACCTACTTATTAATAATAAGTTATTATTAACTATATTCAACGGAAAAGTTTATGTGTATGTATTTTTTCACCATCAAATTCTACTTTATCTGATCAGATTTTTTTTTGCAACCTGTAAATGCAAAGTTGTAGTTAATTATTTGAGGTAAAACAAGACCTAAGAGCCTTTTTTTGTGTCGCAGGGGAATCAATTTACGGATGATATCCAGGACGCCCGGGTAGGCAGTCCTAGACCTATGTCGGACTCGGCACTTTTGGGAGTGCAATACCGTACTAAACCCCTGTGGGAGCCTTCAGCCGCTTTAATTGGAGGGTCTAGGATCTGCAGGCAACAAGATCCCTCCAGCGACAGATCGGCCTCGGCGAAAAGACCAGACTTCTGCTCCATGGGGACTGTCCGGCTCACCTCTGAACAGTCCCGACGACGCCGTGTCTAGCAGGATCGGGTTCCCATCCCGGTCCGACACGGGAACAGGGGCGTTACTGGAGGCTCATTGAGTAGCGCCTCCTACGCAACTCCATTCGTGGAGGCCACGTCGGCGGTCTCCTCTCTCACCCGCTCGTCGGCCTCCTTCTGGGACATTACTGTCTCGCAGAAGGAGACCATCGCCTTCCAGGACTCGTCGTCGCCGAGCATCGCAGTGATAGGACCTAAGACCCTGTTTTACCTTTTTGCTGATAAAGCCTATCAGTCAAAAATGTGCGAGATAAACTACATCAACAACCGGCACTTAGAGTATCAGTTTTCTTATCAGTTCTTTATTAAAGACATAATAAAACATTCTTTATTAAGTACACTGATCTTTTCATTATAAAAAAATATGTTGGAAATAGAAGAAGAGCGGAAGATATACCTAATTGGACAGAACAAATGCGATTTCTGTAAGTAATGTCTGATTAGATTAGTCTTGGTGGCATGAACCTCTTTGGAGTAGGTGCCTATAGGGTATAACACTTTTAGTATAGTATAGGGTTTAACACTTAAAAATTAAAATGGCAGATTTATGGTACCAAGTAATTAAGCTCACCGATGATGTATCAAGTTAAAATAGTAGCAGACGTGAATAATGTTGACTTTAATTTTTTCTACTATGAAGATAAAGCTATGTACCTATATATTTAAATCAACAAGTTTACATGTTAATTCTTGACAAAAAACGATCGTTAATGGTAACCTATCGATTAGGTTATTATTAAGAATACTGTTTTTTTACCACACAGCTTTTATTTTTTCATATACTTTTTAGGATATATTTTTATATTATTATAAACAAAGTAGAGTTTTATAAATAACTAGCGGCCTGCCCCGGCTTCGCACGGGTATTTAACTAAAATTTCAAAAATTATAAATTTATATTTTTTATCACCTACACCTGCGTCGATACTCGAAAATATTTTATAACAGACGGATTGAGTTGTCAAACATGTCAAAATAAAATGTAATTTAAATCAAAAGCACTAAGGAGTATTGATATCTACTTCGAAGCAAATAACTTTCAATCCCCTTTTAACCCCGTTAGAGGATGAATTTCGATAAAATACGAAACACGTCTTCAAACCAATTCTGTTAAAGAATATTTATGCAAAATTTGAAGTAGATTGGACCAAGGAATCACGTTGTCCGTTCAAAATCTGTTCTTAGGCGACCTCTACTCGGCAAAAAGAATATTTCTACCAAATTTCATGTCTCTAGGTCTTATAGTTTCAGAGATATCGTGATGAGTGACTATATCTATAGAAAGTCTCCTATATATATATATAGCGGTCTCAAGTTCATTCTCCAAATTGCATAGCGCGGAATGTTAAATATTGACGCACTTATATGTGATATTCTTTGATAGTAGATACCTACATATGTAGCTACCTACCTACCTACCTACATACCTTGTATTTAATATTATAATTGTTACGAATTTTATTATTTTTATACCTTTCAAACAAAATAAATTTTCTCAATTTCCGATTTTTGCACACCTATAAACTTTCGATCTTGTACCTTACGTCTTAAGGTTGGCTAGTAGAGAATTCTTTGAGCATTAAGCCCGCCTTTTGTACAATTCAATATTGTGTTATGCAATAAACTATGAATAAATAAATACCTAAATTATTCGTGGTAGGTAACTATTACTTCAGTATTTGAGCTTAATTTAATTGCATAATTTTGAAGGAATCTGTTAAGTTGAAGCTTTGATCGGAGAGTCTCTTATCCCTATCAAAGACTTTTAAGGCGTCTCTAGCATTAATACAATAGCCTCACACTTTCTGTCAATTATGCCTACCAATCGATCATAAAGGAAAGTAGGTACCTACACTTAAAATTTACCAATAGGTATTATGGTCATAATAACCACAGACTTCTACTTTGATAGGTCTATACTTTTAACCTTTTTCAATGAATATTATAATCAGGTGCTAGGAATCAAGGAATAATATTGCTATCCTATTGTAGACCAAAAGCTCTCGTTTTAGAGAACAGCTTAAGCACGCATTTACACTGCGGGTCAGCTCCTCTAGAAGAGCTAGAAGACCGATCAGTCACTGCTAAAAAAGATTTTTCAATCTTTTCTTATTCTAAGCTATGTGACTAATAACGATAGGTAAGTGAAACAAAAAAAGAACACCTCCACTACTTATGTGATATACTCATACAATATGTTAAAAATAACGATTAAAACAATACAGTCTAGAATTCTTTATATCTGCCCTCTCTGTAGAGAATCGTGGCTATGCCCTTGACTGCGGATAGGCATGTCTCAGATTTATTAATAATTTCATAATATTCATGTCAAATTTGAAGTAATTCCATGCAGTACTTTTGAGTTTATCCCGGACATACATACAGACAAACAGACAAAAATTGTAAAAACTATATTTTTGGCTTCGGTATCGACTGTAGATCACACCCCAAGTATTCTTTAAAAAAAATATTCAATGTACAGTTTTGACTTTCTTACCATTTTATTATAGGTATGTATAGATTCGATCAACCTATGATACATTTTTTATGTTATGAAGTTTTTGATTCTTGACATAAATATCGACTGACAACATTAACCAGTTAATTAAATTAAATACCATAGATTATAGAACTATTTTTTTAATTACTATTTAAACTAGCGATTAAAATAATTAATTACATTTACTTTAAAAATTTTCGGTTTTTGCTATTTCACATACTTATAGCCGGTGCAATTAAAACAAAAAAAAAAATATCATTACGGCTTTTCACGTGAATAATATTATTTAGTCAACGAGACCGACAATCAATTTACATGGAACTATAAACGTCTAATTGAATACCAATTTTAAGACGAAACCGTAAAAACCTCAAAGCAAACAGAGCTGGCTCGTAAACGGTGATGAATGGAGGGTTCAAGATCAAGCAGTGGTTTGCGTCCGCGCTGTACTATCGCGCCATCTTTTGGGCGGAGCTTCGCGTTCCGACGCTCACGTCATACGTGTCTCCCTCTCTTCACGCTGGATTAATAAAATCGAGTTAGAGGGAGAAAAATAGATGTACTACTTTGATCTATCATTTAAACATTATATTGCTAGACTACATTCCATCGACGTATTTTAACATATATTTAATAAAATTACTATAGTTTAGTTTTATACTCATACCCTTTAATTAAGACGTAAAATAGAAACGGGTGCTCTATTGTCAGATTAGGTTGGTAGGTAGATATTTATAAATTTTTTGATTGAAAAAAATATATAATTTTTTTTCTCCGTAATAGTAATCGGTTTGATAGAAGTAATGTTTACTATGAAGGCGGCGGCTGTGATTGTTTATAACAAAGATCAGCAACCCGGCGCGGCAAATCCATCGGCGTACAGTATTTATAGAGAAGAGAATATATCATTTATTTACAGGGGACACCCACGCGTAATTTCACAGTTACAGGCAATTTTGTTACTTGACATTTTATGACAAACCGCGCGGTTTTAGTCTCGTTTATGGTAACTACTGTGCTATGATTTTTTTTATAGTTTATAACCTTCCTCAATAAATATGTTTTCTTATGATTTCTATTTTTAAATCGTATAACGAAGTTGTCGCATGAAAACAAACAAAACTTTTCATTTAAATATTAGTAGGTAAGTACAGATTAAAATAAAATTTTAAACTTGTTACCCACATACTTATAGAAACATAACGAATTAAAGCATTATCGGTGGTTTTATATTTCTATAGGTACTTACTAGAACTGAACTGTAATGAACTGAATCAGTCTGTAAACGTCCCACTGCTGGACAAAAGCTTCTTCTCCATGTAGGAGAAGTGTTAGAGCTTAATGCACCATGCTGCTCGACTGCGGTTTGGTGGATAATTTCCCTACCAAGAGTAGGTAATGATCGTTACCAGGTGTCTGGTGGCTTTACGTGCTTTCCGAGGCACGGTGAGAAAACCCACAAGGACACCCATACCGGAAACAAATATTTGAACGAATACAAATATCTGCCCCGAGCGGGAATCGAAACCCACGACCACCGGCGTTAAGGTGACTACTCGCATCACTACGCCAGAACGGTTGTCTATAAGGTACCTACTAAAAATTATTATCAATCCGAAAAATTTGTTTGTATAGGTACCTAAGCGCGATAATATCGGAAAAATCCTTTATTTAAATAAGTCCCTTAAAATCTCGTTTAAGAGGTAACGTTAGGCTATCTACTTAATTACTTATATATTATTGATACCTACTCGATGCGTGTAATTACTTGAGAAGGGTCTTGTTACATCAGGGCCGGTCTAAGGCGAAAATGACGAGTGTACAAGATTTATGTTAGGGATGGTACTATGGTCATGGAAAACCTTAGCGATTATTATCCCTAATTATCCTGTGTCGGAAGTGCAGACGAAAAAAAAAGGTCATATACCGTCCCCGTACCGATGTTTCCACCTTCAGGATACGTATTCCTAAGAAAAAAAAAAAACAACAACTAGTACATAAAAATGGCCCTATGATAAAATTATGGCCGTTTTTATGCCTCAATTGTATGCTTTCCCTAAAAGCTCGAGTGTGCGGCTGCATACTTCGCACATTCTTAGGCCGGTCCTGTGTAACATAATAAATGATATGAAATATTTATGATTTTTATTTTAAAAATAACCGTAGGTACATACATATGTTTTTACTTTTTTATGGTCCTCCGACAGCGACTTCCATAAGTCGTATTATGTATGAACTGAACGTCTGAACTGAAATGAAAAACACAATTGACTTGACTTGATGAAGTATCAAATTCCTGATAAACAAATAACGATCAACCGGTTGAAATCATAAAGCACAAAAGCGAAGCGACTTATTTGTTACAATGACTTCCTCTATGAGTTTGCTTTCATAGTTTGAATCATTACATCCGACTTTTTTATATATTCAAACGTAGCCATACCTCATCGAGATAGAGCCGAGTTTCCAGCGTCGTTCACCGTTTACACGAGCGCGCGTAAATAAAACGGGCAAGTTTCATGCAAAACTTTTGGTTTACGCTTTATGGTAAATATTTGGTGTACGTCGTATAACTGTTTTATAGAGCTAGTAAAATGTTTGGTTTAATTGTGCTAGGTCAAGAGCGGGCGTTCGACAGGCGTCCTTGCGACGGGTAAATATTATTGTCTAAGCGGGTTTTCCGCTATTTAGTGTTTGTATATAAGCTCTTGAGAGAATCAGGCTGTGAATACGATACGACGACTGCGACGACCAACGTTTCTTTTACATAATACTTGTTATTATTGTGCTGTTTTTTTTTCTTTTAACGGAACGGCTTTTTTGATTTTTATGTTTTTTCTTTTTACCTAAGTTAATTCTAAATGTAGTAGGTACATGTGTATATTTTTTGGTGATAAAATATAAATAATTTATTAGAATTGTTTCATCTGTATCAATAATTATTTATCACGCAGATGTTTTCAATATTTCAATAGATTTTAGTGCTTTAATTTATATACCTACTTACGTTGCAGTTTTCCGTTAAATCGATAAATTGAGAGGTTTCGACGAATACATTAACATTAATTTACTTCAACCAAAATATTAATAAATAAATAAACTTCTCACACTCAACGGCCACCAGTAGGATGTGAATCCTGTGTCGGGGGTCCGGAAACACACACAATATACACGCACAAGCAAGCATAATTGTCATGTGCGGGGATCGTACCCGCGACCGCTAGCGCATCAGCCAGTTGCTGTGACCACGCGCAAACGCGTCCATAAGCTTTAGGTACTAATTACTTTAGAAGTTTTAAATTATTTGTAATCAATTATTAAGAAATCTTATCCATCTTGCACTGACTATTTATTATTTAACAATAAACTATTTTAGGGATCTTCGTCTGTTCACCTGTCTGGCATACCTATACATAAATCATCATCATTCATATAAACCATTGATCTTCGCATTCAATTAGAATAGAGTGGGCCAATGAAAAAGTTTTACGTCCACTGTCTATACAATAATAAATAATTATTATTATAATTCATGTAAATATAGCTGCTTATTCCGTTTTGATGTTTTTAATGTGTTAATTTGTGATAAATAAATATTAGATCGGAATTTACGTAATAAGTAATTTTAAATACCTAGGTACAGTAGTGGTGGTAACATTAGTAGGTATAAAGCTTTATTCTGCAGCAACAGCATTTACGCAGCCCTTAAATTTAACGTTAACCAGGTGAAGCAGGGCCGTATCGTTAATGCAAGTAAAGTATGCAGGTAAGCAAAATGTCAACATTTAATACTATCGAATATCGACGATCACAGTAATTACAAAATTCCAAATAATTCTATGCATGTGTTCTTTTAATGGAAGAATTATAGAAGCGGTATGTGAGTGATCTGGCCTGCGTGTGGGTGTCTGGCTCTGCAGCGGGACGGCGCGGGTGCAGGGGCGGCGATAGGCGGCGCAGACGCACGGCCGTCGGTGGGCGGCGCGCCACTGTACTCCGGTTCGCGCTCCGACGCGCACGCATGAAGACCGAGGACCAAAACACTGAGGAGGCGGCGCGCCGCGCGCCTGCCACGCGCCGACAAGAAAAACCACCCTTTTCTTACATAGCCCTAATCGTCATGGCAATTCGTCACTCTCCAAATAAACGTCTCACCCTTAGTGAAATATATGCGTTCCTCCAACAGCAATTTCCATTTTTCCGTAGTTCGTATCAGGGCTGGAAGAATTCTGTGAGACATAACCTCAGCTTGAACGAATGTTTTGTAAAACTGCCGAAGGGTCTCGGGAGGCCCGGGAAAGGGCATTACTGGACCATCGACCCGTCTTCGGAGTTTATGTTCGAAGAAGGCTCTTTCCGGCGGCGTCCCCGTGGTTTCCGGCGTAAATGTCAAGCATTAAAACCTCAATTTGGAGGTGGGGGCTATCTGTGTGGAAGCGGTGTTGGAGCCCTGCCTCCATCGCAGCCAACGGGCTACGAGCTAGCCAGTGGTAGCGGTGCGGGCGCTAGCAGTACAACGTCCATTGATTACGGCGCTTGCGCTTACTCACATTCGGGTTCAAGCCAACAGCTCAGTTACGGTGGAGAGTATTGTACGTACAGCAGTATGGGAGAAAGGGAATGGCCCCTCACCTATGGTGCAGTTGAACCGGCATACCGACCACCGCCAGCTTCACCGCCTTCAAGACATGATCTGCCTGACCTCATACCCAACTACCAGTACGCCGTTGCCAATGAACATGGTGAGTCATTTGATCATTTATACATTTGTTTTCGCTTTTAGTCTTTCTTTAATTAATATATAAAATATTTTATATATTAAGTAGATTTAAATCAATACAGATAAGTCTTTATATACCTGTATCCATGATTTTTTATTACGAAATAAGGAAACATCATTTATTTTTGTTATGACGTGGTAAGTACCTACAATGATGAGATCATAACATTTCAACAAAAAGTAAATAATATTATAAAGTTGAAGAGTTTGTTTGTTAGTTTACAACATTATACCTATTATGATTTTGGGGAGCGGATCAGAAACCGCGCTGGATCTTCAGTTACTATTGTAATAGATACACCTTTATGGTGATTAATAAAGTACATAGAGTTTAGCTAAGAAATAATTATTTTATCACAGGAAATAATTATAAACTAAGTAAGAGTCCTATTGCTGTAATTGTTTTTTTTTCAATTATACAAACGTTATATGAATTTATAAATATATTACTCAATTTTAAGTGTATATTATTATTCAAAAACAAATCGTCTTTATAATAAGCTATGTATTATGAGTTTAGCCCAACGGGTACAGATTTAATACCTGTAAATAATACCCTACTGTAGATCTACATAATATATAAAATAACTAACAAATCACTTTCTTATTCGTAGGGCAACCGATCAAAATATGTATATGAAAAGGGATTAAATATTCAATAAGTTATGTCATATTTACTATATAATTCCGTTTTATGACTTTCCGACATACGAATTCATTACACTCTAATAATTCTTAAATTTAGGTTTTTATTAGGTAACTCTGATACTGTGATTGCAATTGTCGGTAAAATAATAAAAATATGATTTTAAAAGTGTACACATTCTCATACGAATATTTTTATCATTATCTATATATTCAAAAATTACATTTACAAGTAGTAATAAGAATCAATATGCTCTACTTAAATAAATTAAGGTACAGGATGAGTGTACAGTAAGTAGTAACAAATCAGGGATAAATATTTTATAAAAATATTAGGTTATATATGTTAACCGTTCCGGTGTAGCTGTGTGAGTATGCGCCTTAATGCCGGCGGGCGCAAGTTCAATTGCCGTACGGGACAAATATTTGTATTTGTACAAAAATTAACCACCCCATCAGCTGTTCGATGTCCACTGTTGAACGTAGTACCCCATCATCTTTTGGTGAGATTTGCCAATACTCACCACGCTTGGCAGGTGGATTGGCGAGCGCAGTGTGTTGTCGTAAGATGTGGTGACGCTACTGCTCATCACCATCCTGGTTGGTATATAGTTGTTTGCACCACTATACCCTTAGTCGCCTTTTACGACACCTCGGCAAGAAAGGGGTTAGGACTATTCTTCTCTGCCGGTCACCGCACAGCAATCGTTAATTATGTAAGGGAAACTATCCACCATGCTGCAGTAGAGCAGCGTGGCGGATTAAGCTCCAAGCCTTCTCCTACATGGAGAAGAGGCCCTTACCCAGCAGTGAGATATTTATAGAATGATTCAATTCTGTTCAGTTCAAGTATTGTAATTGCAAAACAGCAAATATTAATATTATAATAAAATGTTTATTCAAATAATAAACGCAAGAAAAATTACATTATTAATTAATTACATTTGAAAATTTTTAAATGTAAATTTGTATTGGACATAAAATATAGTATATATAAAGACAAAACTTTTATACACACAAATATGTACAGTATCACATCAGTCATCAGTCATACAACGAAAACTCATTTTAAAAATTAATAAAAGCTTAAAATGATAGAGTCGTTGAATGAAACAATAAGAACGCGAACGATCCGTAATATATTTCAACGGTCTACTTAAGTGTGTCGACAGCAGGATCCCTCGTAACTTACGTCGAGTGCTCTTGACTCACCGTAAGCACTCAATGTTGATTAACAGTAGTTACGTGTGAGGGTTGAACAGTTGAACTGCACCCGAAATTGATAACAAACGAACTATTACGTGAAACATGTCTTAAATTAAATTCTAAAAAAAAGTAATTCTTAAATAACGTTATACGTAAATAATTCAACACTTCATTAAATTTACAACATACAAAACAAAATACTAATTAATATAGGTATTTTTCTATATTTTGTATTGATACAAAGACATGGGAAACATTATTTTCTTCCTAATACCAAAAAAAGGATCACCCTTATTATCAGCTGCTGTAGTCGTATCAATTATTTTATCACAAATATCTTAGTAAACATACACATAAACAAAGTCTTTAAAGAATCAACAGTTTTTATGTTTTCTTAAATTTACACTTTTGGCAAAAATCTATCTTGCGTATTTTTTTTTTAGAAAAAGCAACACAAATATTTAATTTACACCAAAGATAAATTAAGGTTTTTATTTTATATTCAAAAAATAACAATCTTTATCTAAAAAAGCAATAAAAATACAACGAACTACAGGTGCAAATTTCTCTTGTTGTGTCATGATCTCCTGGTAATTGGCACGCAAAATTTATCCGAGCACGTCAATTTAATATATATATATATATATTAGATTCGAGTATAGTAGAATAGATTAATTCTATTAATTCTATGTTGATTCTATGATTATATGCTGCAGCAGAAAAATAATTATGTTTCACATATTTCGGCCAGATAGATTTTTTAAATTAAATTATTTAACAATTACAGTACCTCTCATATATATTTATGGATTTGATAATATTTGCAAAAGAAATCATGTAAAAATAAGAAATAATGAAATTTTTTTTTGTTACTTTTTAGTCATATTTTGAGTTTTCCAGCGCTTTTCAAACATGCACCTACTAAGCCACGTGCAAATCACGTGCGATACCTTGCAATGCTTCCCTTCTGTTATAAAGCATTTGTTTTGTTCTTCTTTCTTTTTAAAATTGCAAACATTATTTTTGTTCACGTAAGTCTCGATTATAGCTAATTTTATTGATTCTTTTTTTAGTTTATGTATATATAATTTTACATTGTATATCTGTTGGTATACATCTTATATTTATTATGTAGTTTTTACAATTCCCAAGCTTAAATAAAATTACAACCATTATAATGAACTCTAAAAAAATCTGTTTTAGAACCATTTTACTTACGATTTAACTATTAAACCATTTTTTTTTTCATATAAATGTTATTTAAAGTAATAATTCTTTATAGAAATAGTAATATTTGATTTATTATCTGTTTTTAGCAAATTAATATAATTATGTCTCTATCAATTATGTGAAGATGCCCGTTTTATTATTTTATAAAGCTAAAATAATAAATTCATTTAATGTTAGTAAGATTTTTATTATTATTTTTAATAAGGAAACTAATAAAATAGTTTGCCGTGCGGTGACCGGAAGAGAAGAATAGTCCGACCTCTTTCTTGCCGAGATGTCGTAAAAGGCTACTAAGGCCATAGTGGTGTGAACAACTGTACACCGACTAAGATAGTGATAGGCAGCAGCATCACTATTTCCTTTTTTTCCGTGGGAAAATCCTCATGGATACTCGCCGCCCCGAGGAAGAGGAGAGAGTTATGTCAAACTTTTACTGACCGCTTTCGCATTCTTCCATGGAGCGTCACTATATCCTGCGCCAACACACTGTGCTCGCCAACCCGCCTGCCAAGCGTGGCGAATATTGACAAACTCCCCTAGAGAACATAGGACAGTTCACAGTAGCCAAAGTTCAGTGGACATCCAACGGCTGAAGTGGCTATGTATATTTCCATTCTACCCTCAAATGATTAAATACATTTACATCAGCAGGCAAAATCAATCAAATGTCGTAGTAAACGTATGGGGTTACTGAAGTCGAAATTAAAAAAAATTGCGCTTAATTTCAAAAAGTTATTAATGTAATTTTACTCATTGGTTGACCAATGTTTTTTTCAAATATTTCTTATATTCACGGAATAACTCTCGCATACTTAACAATTACACAGATATATTCTAGTCGATAGTCTTATTAATATGTTCAAGTCCCAATTACGCAATTACATAATTGAAAACTACTCATACCCTGAATAATAATATCAAAGTATTAATATGTGTATGTATGTGTTTATATATAGCTATAAGGAGGGGTAAATACATTTTCTTTTTGTTTTAGTATAGTTTGCTGAATGTTTAGTGCATATTTACCCACTTATTGTAACCAACTTTTGTTAAAATGTGGTGACTGTTGTTTTAATTAAGTACTTCTATGATATGTATTATTCTCATGTAAGTGGATTTATTGTAATCTTTTATGAGAATAAATTCTTTAAGCCTATATCTATGATAATCTTGTTGTCTTTTGCGGTGAAAACTCGATAAAAGATTTACTTTTAATTTAAAACATTAATGTTAAGTATATGATAACATATGGTTTCTTTATACTGATAGTTGCGTTTTTTTTTTAATGAAATCTGTGAGTTGAATGAACACTACCGTTTTTAGTGGCGCATCCACCAGTTGGGCTGTATTTATTAAAAAATGAATCTGTCAATGGCTAAATACACCGCAGCATCACCAGAAACACATAAAACTGAGGAGTTTGTAAAATATTTAACAGCAGTAGTAGATAGTGGATACTATGTACACTTCTATTGCGAAATCTAAGTAAAAAAAGAATGTTTTTAAAATGTACTTAGTCTTTTTTAATACATATAAATAAATTAAGTACAGAATTATATTACGTTTTTGTTGAAGATAACGAAGTTATTAAAATATATAAATAGATCGTTGGTTCGAGAGAGACATCTGTAAAATTATAATAAATAATGTAAAACAGTCGGAAGTTAATCGCAAGTGTGAGTCAGAAGAAATTTGAATACCAAGCTATCTAGTGCAGTTGTAGAGGTG
The DNA here is from genome assembly GCA_036937285.1 of Euphydryas editha. Taxonomy (NCBI): domain Eukaryota; kingdom Metazoa; phylum Arthropoda; class Insecta; order Lepidoptera; family Nymphalidae; genus Euphydryas; species Euphydryas editha. The sequence goes on along the minus strand of JAUPFZ010000005.1, from coordinate 15,095,378 downwards.
AAAATGTATGTTTGTAAAATAGTAATATAGAAATGAAACAGAAAAAGATCGCGATAATACTATCTCTTTGTCCATCTATGACATGGTTGTGGTAGTTAGAGTAGATGCAATATCAATGCCGTAGATACTGTGTTATGTAGACCGATGTTGTATCGATTTAACTTCCTATATAACATAAACTGTAGATTCATCTGATGCATCCTGCATTCAACCTCTTCACGTTCATGTAGCTTTAGTACCGTTGCATCGGAGTTTGAGGCTATTTTTCAATTTTTATATATTTTTTAAGAAATAATATTTTTTATCTTGTTCACTTTTTTATTATATTTATTATTTATTTATTAATATAAAGTTAGTAGACCTAACAGATTCGAACCACAGAGATATAAAAAATATTTATGGAAAAATATATAAAAATATAAATTAATAAAATGAAACGATACAAAATTAATATATTTTTTTATTTACGTTTCTTTATGACAGAATAAAAAGCAATCATATAAAAATAAATAAAATATATAAAAAAACCGCGTTATCATCATAACAATTTTCATTATTCTCTCTATCTATTTTTAATCTCTCTCATCAAACTTTTTAATTTTTGTATGAAACTGCATTCTCCAAATAACACAAATCGTATGAAAAAATTCCTACATTAGAAGGAAAAATAACATAGATAAATAACTATAACATCTATACTTATATTTATAGAAAACTCGATGTTGTTTTTTCCTAATTCACAATCTTGTAATATTAACGATAGTAATAATAGATATTTATTGTTGAATAAATAAAGTAACAAATTTAACTCAACAAGAGCTGATATAGCGTAAACCTGTCTCAGAGTTTTCGATTTTCATTCTGGATATAAGCCAAATATTTATTATATTTATTATTACATATTTAAGTTTTCTCTGCGAGATCGAATCAGAAATGATGAGATCCGCAGACGAACGAAGGTTGCCGACATAACCCAACGGACTTGCAAGCTATGTGTCCAAGTGACAGTGGGCAGGGCACATAGCTCGTAGAGCTCACGACCGATGGAGTAGAAAGGTTCTCGAGTGGAGACCACGTACCGGCAAGCGCAGCGTCGATCGGTCAACGGTCCCGGTTGTTATCATAGACAAAAGACACATGATAACGATCGTTACTTATGGTAGGGAAATTATCCGGCAACCCGCAGTGGAGCAGCGTGATGGATTAAGCTCCAACCCTTCTTCTATATGCAGAAGAAACCTTCGTTCAGCAATGGGTTGTTTACAGGCTGATACAGTACAGTACAGATTTGATAAATGATCTTCAATGAAATGATTTAATGTAATAATAAAGAGAATAAGTAAAAATAGTTCGTAAGTATTACGCTTTTACCGCGAAGGGCGATTTTTTTGTTCATTAATAAGAATAAATTATTACTTTAATTATTATTTCCGCATATATTGGTTTTGTTTTGTTATGAGCGTACATTGAATTAATAGTATAATTCCTCAAAGTGAGCGTAGTGTTATTTATTTTTAATAAAATATTTTCCATTGTTTGCTTAAATATTAGTACCTGGGTGACCGAGCTTTGCTCGGTTAAACTATATTTAGACACAAATTACATAGTGATAAAATATGAATAATATTTTCAATCTTACCGATATAATAATAAAACAATAGTCACTGGTTTTTTAAATAAAAAGAGATCCTAATAATATTTTTTCTCACCAAAAAAGGAACTTGAAAAAAAAAGGAAAAATCTTCCGTTTTCGAGACCGCCCGATTTCCCACCTGAGCTATTATAAATTTATAGATGGTGGCGAAATTTACTTTCTTATTCTAATGATATTCTAGCAGTTTAATAACCAGTTTATATTTTTTTTCCTACCTCTGCCGAAAGTTCGATTTTCGTCCCCGAGAAGCGGGACAAAAGTGACACTTTCTGTCCCGCTTCACAGGGACAAAACCTGAACTTTCGTCCTAGGTAGGAAAAAAAAGTATGTGCAGCATGGGACGAAAGTACTACATCCATTCCCGTATGTTTCCTACCCTCGCCTTCGGCTCAGGCGGCAATTTCACATGAGGGTCAAAAAAATAGTACTTTCATCCCCTTGTGACACAAAATACTATATTATTATATAGGTAAGATCGAAAAATATTATTCATATTTCATCAGTTCTATCATATCTAAATATAATTTCCAAAAAAAAAGAACGATTAACAAAAAAAAAAAAAAAATACCGAGCAAAACTCGGACATCCAGGTAGTACATGGCTCTCAATAATAGTTCTTTTTTTACAAAAGAGGGAAATTGAAAAAAAAAAGCAAAAAACAAAAATGGTACTTGAGGCATCGGGATTCGAACCCAGGTATACTGATTTCCTACCTAAGTTATTATAATCTTGTAGATTATGCCGAAATTTACCTTCGTTATCTAATAATATTCTAACAGTTTTTAATTGTACTCGTGATTTTTTATTTAAATAACCAGTTCATATTTTTTCATTATTATTTCGGTAAGATTGAAAAATATTATTCATATATCATCATTTCTTAATTCGTATGTAAATATGGTTTCCAAAAAACACGAATTACAAAAAATAAATAAATAAAATACCGAGCAAAGCTCGGTCATCCAGTTAGGAAAGGGCTCCCAATAATAGTTTTTCTCACAAAAGAAGGAACTTTAAAAAAAAAAAGAAAAAAAATAGTTTTGGAGACATCTGGATTCGAACCTGGGGGTCTTCTTATTTCGAATCCGCCCGGTTCCCATCGAAGCTATTATAAACTTAACAATGACAGCGAAATTTACCTTCGTATTCTAACGATATTTTTTAATTGCCTGAAAAAAGGGATAAAACGACATTTTCTAAAAATAAATCCTAGCTAGATCGATTTATCGCCCCCGAAACCCCCTGCATACTCAATTTCATGAAAATCGTTGGAGCCGTTTCCGAGATTCCGATTATATATATACAAGAATTGCTCGTTTAAAGATATAAGATTGCGGTTCGCTATTTGAAAGAAGATCACCCACTTGTCAAATATCAAAACAATAGATCAATTGCTCTTTAGTTATATAAACATTTCTGCGATAACAAAAATTGGAATTAACTTAAAATTTAATTTTAACCTTTTGGTCATTAACGGCGAGTTGCACGAAACCGTCGCTAACTTTCCGTTAGTTACGTTGCAATTAATCTTAAAATTAGTTGATCTTATGATTAATTTAAAGCTGTTGGAATTAATCATCCGTTAGATAGGTCTTTAATTAAACTAATTTTTTTTGTTAACTTAATCAGATGTAGGTTTCGTGCAACAGATAATCGCGATTCTTGTGATTAAATTAGTTTAATAAACACTTAAATTTAAAGTTTGTTTCGTGCAACTCGGCGTAAGTGAAGTATATACCTACTTATTTCTTCTTCACAAATTCTAACCCTAAAGTTGCCTGGGAGAAATCGCTATTGAGCGATAAGGCCGCATTTTTGTGCATTTTTGACATCCTCATAATTTTTTTGTAGTATTTTTTTTCTATGTGGTGTACTTCTTATAGATGCTTGGCAAAAAACATAGAATGCTATTCATATACGCTGTTATTTATTTTTAGCATTCGATTCTGTAGAGTGTAGAACATGAAACCCTATAACGTAAACTTGAGTATTACGGTATTAATGCCAAAGTTCTTGATCTCATTGCTTCATATCTTACTAATAGAGTACAATATTTGTCTCAATAAACGGAGCAAATTCTATGCTAAAAAATAAAAATGGGCGTTCCACTGGCACTAATTCTAGGCCTATCGTATTGTTTGATGGTGACACTTCGATTATTTTTAAAGTTGATAGGAAAAAAAGGTTTTTTCCTTTCCATTTCGAATACACGACTAACATTATTTACGATAAACAACTTGGTTTTAAAACCAAATGTGTCGTGTTTGATTAAGTTAGTGACACCACAGTTTTCTTAGGGACTGGAAGAGTCAGCTCCGCAGCAATCACGGTTAGAAAAGTTCGTCAACTGACCGATGTTGATACTACTCGATTAGTATATTTTATTTATTTCCATATTGTCATGTCTTACGATTTGATAATATATATATTCGCGGCATTTATGATCTTGGATCTCAATTCTCCTTTCAGGATGTTTTTAATAAGATATACATACTTACAATTGCGTTACTACAACACTATTATGTAGATCCACAAAATTATTGATTACTTTGATAAAAAAAAGTTATAAGTTGGCAAAATAAACGTTTCCTTTTTAGGGCCTGGCATTCGCGTTATTATATAATAAAATTCCACAAACGTTTTTACGATTGCCAACAAATAAAAAGTTCACATTAAAAAGTCTTTAATACCAAAAGTATATTAATCTGTACAAAGTTATTTATATCACAAAGATGTATCGGTGGAGTAATGTTGGCTTTCATACAGGACCCATACCTAATAGAATTTATAAGGTTTGAGTAATGATTTGACGATTTTCAAAACAGTAATGGTTGAGCTTATTCCAGATTCTTATTAGCAGCATATACATTCCGAATGGTACTTCACATGAACTTTAATGAATTTAACATTAATATGTAATTTTTAAATACAGCTTCAAAAGTGCTTTAGAAGTATTTGAATAAAGATATTTTTTTATTTATTTAAAAAATTCAAAGTGTAGATCGGAATTTATCGCGTTTATTTAAAAAACTTTACAGTTTTACGATTTTTAAAATTATTTCCTTACGTTTCGGACCTACTTTACAGACTTTACAGACCACTACTTTACAGCGTCCATGGTCTCGGGGGACTGAGGTGGTGGGTGTCCGAATAACAAACACGTTAATAAGTTTTAACAGTTAAAAAACACAATATTACAATAATTGTGTTTATGATTTTCTGTATTAGGATAAAATAGTTATATTGCTAACGGTCCACGAAATAAAACAAAAGAGATATAATCACATTATATTTTACATATTTGTGTGTATATGTGTGTGTGTGTGTGTGTGTGTGTGTGTATGTGTGTGTGTGTGTGTGTGTGTGTGTGTGTGTGTGTGTGTGTGTGTACATTTTTGTAAATATATTAAATATAGTTTTTAAAATCTCTACAAAGGCTAATTTCTCAATTTCCTAATCTAATACATTATTGTATTAGGTACATAAAAAATTTAAAATATGTTGTTAGTAGTTACTTAAAATTTTTCTTGTTTTGTAAACAGTATTATTCTATTATTTCTGAACATAAGATGTACATATAAGCTGTTACAAATTTTTGATCTAAAGTTTGTCTTTAAATTTAAGAAATTCGGAATGTGAACTGCATACTCCAGATAACCTATAATTACAAAATAAAATACAAAATAAAATTCTAATGTAAAGTAGTGAAAAATGGTTTCGTGAGAACTTTTCTTCGACACTCATATATTATAGCTAGAATATATGTTTTTTCGCTTTTATTGGTTGCGAACATTATTTGTAAAACAAAACCTTGGATATAGTGTTCTCTTATATTTACGCGAATTTTACTCATTTGATTAAAAGTCTATACCGGATTTTATCGCGTTTATTTAAAACTTTATATTTTTACAATATTTTAAATTATTTCCCGACGTTTCGGACCCTTTACAGCGTCCATGATCTCGGGGGACTGAGGTGGTGGGTGTCCGAATAATAATTATTACATTACAATATTTATTTTAAAATATTGTAAAAATATAAAGTTTTAAATAAACGCGATAAAATCCGGTATAGACTTTTAATCAAAAAAACCTTGGATAAATTAAAACCAGCTGAATCTAGCCTTTGGAATTCTAATCCAAAGAGTTCGGATGGCTAGCAGTCGTAATATAGAATGCCTGGGTGAGGTTAGGACGCAGGTCTATCATCGATAATAGCTCTTAACTGACATAATGTTGGTACAGAAGGGATAAAGCCAATACTTCAGAATCCGAGAATAACGTATACAACGTATGTAACATCTAATGACGTGACTAGGTGAAAATTGAAAGCGTTATTTACATAATACATATTTAAAAAAATCAAGATAAAAACAAACAGAATATTTATTTTGTTTTTTAGTAAAAGACGTGTTTCCACTAAAATTTCGGCTCACATAAAATTATTTGTTAACTATTTACTGCTAATAGAAAAATAAATATTTTTATAAAAAAAAATGAATTCTTACAATAATGCAGTTGGAAGCTTAATTTGGTTGTTTTAAAATAAACTATGCAACTAGTTGTTGACTCCATCTTCCTAGTTCTCACCCTCTAGAGTCTAGTGCATCGATGTGACCTAGAGCATGAGAATCCATCTACTAGCATTTATTTATGCTCTCCTAGTACTCCTGCAATGTTCCGGGATTGCATTGCAACAATGCATTTGCTGCAAAAGATGCACGTTACTTTCTTTAGAGCTCCACTCCTTTAATGACATTTTTTATTAAATAATTATTATAAATGATATAATATTATGTAATGAAAAATAAATTAAGATTTTTTTTTATAATAAATACTTGTGAATTTTATTTGTTATCTTAGAAACACGATAAAACTGTAGATGGAGTATTAGTGTATACACAAACTTTGTTTAGAGTATGTTGTAGATATTTAGAAGTTGGCCGTGTATTATTAACTATATTACATTTAAAAGTTTTATTCGATTTTGATTATGTAAGGATGAAAGCGTATACCTACGATTATAACCACTATGTTTTATTTTACGGTTTATTTACTCATGTGGCATCACTGTAAATATCATAGAAATCTATGTTATTTAGGATGTACAAGCAATACTAACAAAATTATAGAACATTAAGAAAAATAATTAACAGATTTGCAACTTAAATTCTAAATAATTCATCGTTTTGCATTCAAATTTTTTGTTTTTTCAAATATAACTTATAACTAGAAGACGTTTTATACACCATATCAATATAAAATATTGATATGATGTATAATATAATATATTAGATTAAAAAAAATTGCTTTTTGCTGCGCTATAAGAAGCAATACTTTTTTTTTTTACAAATTAACTGATACAAATAATAAGCATCCAAAAATAACGAACTTCATTCTTATTAAATTTTTAAAAGCTCACAACTCAGCAATAAAGCAACACACGAAAAAAACATTGTTGTTGTTGCGCAGCAACGATACACAAACTGAGAATAATCTTTCTTTATCTTGTATGCGAAACAATAATTATATTGATTCCTGTTAATTATATACATTCCTATTAATTACATACAGACAAAAATGAAAAAGAAAACATTTTTGGCTTCAGTATCTAATAAATATATATATTATAGTATCTAGTAAAATAAATATATCATAAAATGTTCTCCAAAAAAAAATTCAAAATATCTTCAACGTACAAAATTGGATTTGTTGTTTTATCATAAGTATAGATAGTTATTAATTACTCGCACGAGTCATGTTTGCCGATGAATAGGTAGCCAGGTACATCAATAAAGGTGTGTAACTTGAAGAGTGAAAGGTGGAGATCGTACTACTACTACTATCGTAGAAACTTGTAGTACTACAAATACGTCGTAAATCAATACCAGCTTTCGTTGGTGACGTTGCACTACGTATTGAACCTGAAAATAAAATAAAAATTATATTCAAAGCGCATGGTCATAGATATTGATTTAACTTAAGGAATATTAGTACTGGAGCTTCATGAAATAGAAGGAGTTATTGCTATAAGCTAAATCTATCATCTCAAAGGTACGTTCGTACGTATACCTACGTTAAAACAAAGTTTTTTAAAATCAGTCGAATTTATTATTTTGGTGAATAATTATGTACACTAAATTTGTGATAAATAACGCAATTTTTGAAGATTTTTGAGCCCTCTCCCCCATGTAACACACCGTAATGTTTTTCTGTACCCACCCCACCCCCCCCCCCTTCCTAAACACAAAAGTAAAACCACATTTATGTACCGCAAAGTACCGGAAAGTCACTAAAATACCTTTGTTATTGTTTTAATTGCGTTGGCGGTAATAATAAAACAAGATATTTCTAACTCGCAATACATGCATATATTGTTTATTATATTTATTCATATTGTTATTTAATAAACAATCACACATAATGTAATAAACATTTGCTTAAGATTAAAATATGTTAAATTGTTAAATAATAACTTTTAAACTTTTACTACTAATATTACATTAAGTTAAGCCGTTTTCCTGACTTGGCCTTGTCCTTACATACATCTTTGGCTTCATCCATCATTATTCTTCTAATGCATTCTCCTATTTTAGATATTATTATTTTTTTTACTAATAAACTCTTCAAATAAATTAACGCATTTATCGAGGGACTCGCCGTAAAACATAAACGAAAAGGGTTGCCAACTTCGGAGACATTAATATCCTAGTTTATTTAAATAAATAAAAAACAATGTTATATAACGCGTTGTATGAACCCCCCTTCCCGCCCTTGTAACGCATCGTAACGTTGTACAAGACACCCAAGTGTCCCCAATATTCCCAAATTGCGTTACGTAATACTTGAACGCCTCCATAATAAAGTTTTATTCTAGTAGGTATATATGTACTACCATTTTAATGTACGAATTATACCTAAATAATTATTATCTTTTTGTCACGACTAGAACTTGAAATTAAAATTTAGTAAATAAGGAACTCCGTTCCTATCTGTTTTTTAATAACAAAGTAATTTTTCTGTATAATTCCATATGTTCCAAAAAGTTATTACTTTATTTTGTCTTGATTTCAAATGTACATAATTATCTACAATATCAACAATATTGATACTTTTTATATTACGCGTTTTTTATTCAGTAGGTATTTACAAGGGAAGGATATCGATAAGGCGTTATTTTCGCCTCAACCCCTACACCAATTCTTTTATGTGTATTTGTTTTAAATTAAATTAAACTTAAATTATATTAATTTTTTTATTCAAAATGATGGAAACGTTTTATGAAAAAGCAAAATTATTTAATCAATCAACTTTAAATTTCGAAAGTTTCTTAAAAGACTTATAGACTATAGTTCATCGTCTGGGTATCTGTCGTAATCTAAATACCAAATACGGAGGCAATATGAGCACAACAGCCTTCAAGTCTTAGGCCTACTAGTACTTGGCATAGACAGTAAGTACTAGTCTGCCAATCCGCAAAGTCATGTAACTTGACAACAAATTGTTGATTTATATTTCGTGCATCAAAAGGTTAAAAAAATATCTTCAACATACAAATTTTTATCAGTTACAGCTTTATTATAAATATACATTAACAATAATAAAAATACATTTAATATAGGTACTAGCAATACATACTTCTAACAATGTAAAAGAATATCTTTACTGAGTACGAGCATACGACGTAACTCAATAATAATAATTTATTTTTATGTTCATCAACAGCAGCAACTTAAATCTTCGACCTCTCGGTTAAAATCCGCATAGGTTCGGTTAAGATTCTTCGCTTCTAGATCATTAATATGAGATCGTTTGTTTTTTTTGTTTTTTTTTTTAAGTCGATTTCTACAAGTTTTGGACGCTATAAATTCAAAATCCATGTCCTCTATTATAATTAATGTTGATTAAATGCTGTAATCGTTATGATACATGGCAGGAAATTATCAGCTCCACTAAAATATTAATAGCTGAAACGCACTTTTAAACTACTAGATAGAATTATAAACTGTTTTGTATACTGTTATGAAAACAAAACACTGTCAAATATTTGGTTCTTCTTCTTCTTCTTCTTCTTTTTATTTGGCATACGATCGCCATTTGCGACATTTTGTCAGTGTCAAATATAAATATTTGGTTATTTCTGTCCATGGAATTTATAATTTACTCGGAACTCTCACTTGATAAAATTGCATATTCAAATATGCACCTTGAAATAAGTGACATAAGGTTGACATTTATTTCGTTCCGAGCATTTCGTTAACTACTGGTATTTTGTCTCTTTCTTACGGGTTGCCTTGAATCCATGGTAGAAAGAAATGCAACACCTCTCTTAGTAACGTTTTTGAGTGCACATGCGCATTCCAGTTTGTATATAAATTCCTTGTTTCTGCCAAATATCATTTAGACAGTGATAGAATATAAAATGACAGAAGTTAACATAATTATGTCTTCACAACATGAAGTATTTTTATGAATTTTATTATGTTGATCAATATAATAAAAAAAAACAAAAATATATCTTAATATACAACCTTATAGCAACAATGGAAGACAGAGAGGGATGCGGCGAGAAGGTGGTCGCATCAAGCGAGTCATACGAATAGGTGCGAGAACCGCCATGTGAATTTATTTTGGCGCACATTATATTTGTTTTCCAATAACTCCTAAGATATTTATTTAAATTATATGTTGTATTGGTAATGGATTAGCATAATGCGCATGAAATGCTTAAGGAAACTAACGTATTTAAGTAGATACGGATTAATACTGTATCCGTTTAATAGCTTTTAAACTAGCGAATTTGTACCTGACAATTTTTTTTTGAAAGGAGAATGGTAATAGTAAACTATCTTTAAGCTTTTTTTTTTTGCTATCTCAAAGGAATTAGGCAGCGTTTTGAATAAAATCTTCCAGGCGAGAGGCGGCTTTACTTATACGTTACGTTTTACCATTACGTTTTCAACAATTATAATCATATTTCCATTCATTTACATAAAACCTTACCAAATTATACACCAAAACCTTCGTGACGAATAACTCTGTCTATTGATGAGCCACATTCAAATACGTTCAGTAATTTTTGAGTTTATCGCAAATAGAAAGACACAAACATACATACAGACGCGGCGAGGGACTTCGTTTTATAATGTCTTGATTATAGACGAGTCTGATTAATTGCACATGACATCTGCATTCCGATACCTGCTATATAGATGCGTGGTTAAAATGCAAAACTTCGTTTGTGTGCATGTGGTATGATTGACACATATATTTCAAAGTGCATCAGATCATCAGATCTTTGTACGTGAAAGAGACGAAATTTCCGTGCAACAGTATAGTGATTTCAACTACAACCACATTTTGTATCTGTGTTGTACACGTATGTTTTTCCAGATTATACTCTCCTAGTATTGGTGCAACGTATTGGTAAGCTATAAATCTTGGTTTATATATAAAATTTCTCTATACTTAACCTTTTTTTTAATTTAGAAATGAAAGCAAGGTCACTTAATATGAGTCACATTTCAACAAGTTACTCTATTCTGTTTTAGTAGTCTTCGATAAATGTGCAATAAATTTAATGGTAACTAAAATTTTGCCAAATTATATATTAAATTATTGTCTACTACTCGACTTTGAGCTCAAACCTTATTATGACGCTACATTTTTTTGTTCGTCACGAGTCACGAAGGGGACTATACAAAATTTTTTTTGAAGTGAAACTTCTTTATCGGGGTTGGAAAGATTTTTTCGTTACGCGCCATCTTGCGTTACGCGCCATCTTGTTCTTGATTATTGCGTATTTCAGTCGTTTTTCAATAAACACATGCGCAAGGAAGATTCCTAGTGGTAGTAGATGAAATCCTATATATAATTATAAATAAATAGTTAAACTAAATAAATCAAATATCAAATTTTGAATACAAAATGTGGCTCTCGCAGGGTTTTGAACTTGCAGCTCTATCGAGCGATATACGAAATTCAATTCGCGTTGGCAGCTACTGCGCTAGCAATCTCTAAGATCCTTGAGTGAAATTAAGTATCACTATATAGAAGTTTGCAGTTATTGTATGATGTATTCTATAGTGAGTAGGTAATTCGAATATAAATATGTCCGAACGCAAACACAGGACTCATATAATTACGATCGTATAAAAAGTAAACTGTTTTTATTATAAGTTTCACTTCTTACGAGTGTACGCTAGTACACGCAATTTAAATTTTTTTTTCGTTCGCGATAAATGCAAAAAAGTGCCAAAAAAATTATTTTATGCCTTTTTGAATGCTGATTAATTTCCATATGTCTTAATTTATCTTATATTATTATTATATATATATAGGAGACTTTCTATAGATATAGTCACTCATCACGATATCTCTGGAACTATGAGACCTAAAAACTTGAAATTTGGTAGGAATATTTCTTTTGCCGAGTAGAGGTCAGCTAAGAACGAATTTTACGAAATTCTCCCTCTAAGGGGATGAAAAAGCGAGGCAAAGTTTGTATGGGACAACGTGATTCCTTGGTCCAATCTACTTCAAATTTTGCATAAATATTCTTTAATAGAATTTATTGAAGGCATGTTTCGTATTTTATAGAAATTCATCCCCTAACGGGGTTAAAAGAGGGTAGAAAGTTATTTTGATATAAATACTTCTTGAGATTTTTTTTTTAAATTACATTTTATTTTTACACATGTTTGACAATCCGTCTTTTATTTAATATTTATATATTAGTATTGACGTAGGCGTAGGTGATATGTTTTTTTGGGTGCTCCTGGTGGAACAGGCAAGACTTTATATTAAATGTAACAAAATTGAGTTGTAAATATATCGTGTGATCACTTTATTGTAAAATAGTGTTTTATATAATATTTTTTACTTCAATGTTGATGTTGTTTTAAGTCAAGGGTTTCAAACTGAATAACTCATCAGCAAGGCATCTGTAGTTCACAATGATACAGATATAGAAGACACCAATGTGAACTTGGAAACATTTTTGAATTATACGGCATTAACATCCCAATTAGTACAGATTGGCACCACGGACTAATGTTGGAACAAGATCAGAAAAAATTATAAATCATATACCTAACTTTATCTTACACTAAAACTAAGAAGGAGGAGATAAAAGCTGTTTTGGACTATTATTAAATATAAATATATGTTTGACATACACACACGATCGTCTGTTCCTAAGGTAGGCAAGTTAATGCCTGTATTTTAGGTAACACCTGACTGATATACATTTTTTTATAAATATACATACAAATAATACATATAGAAATAAATACATATTACACCCAAACTCGAGGCGAGAATCGAACCCATGATCCTGGAGCAGTAAGCAGTGTCACTACCAAGTGTGGCGAGTCAATCAAAATTTAAAAAATAATTACTTGCGGGTTTATTCAAATCTAAGAGGCAAAATCGTATTGCAACGAACGAAGCATGATAACCGGTTCGAGATTCTGGTGTAGTGGTGCGAGTGGTTTAACGCCTCGCCTCAATGCCGGTGGTCGCGAGTTCGATTCCTGCTCGGGGCAGATATTTGTATTTATGCCAATATTTGTTTCAGGTCTGGGTGTATAGTGGGTTTCCCTACCGTGGCCCTGAGAGCACGTAAAGCCGTCGGTCCCGTTTATTATCATGGATGCCTTATAATAATTGTTACTTATGGTAGGGATATTATCGGCCCCCCGCGGACCAAAACCAGCAGCGGTGGGCGCGAAAGCACAGGAGGGAGATGACTCGCTCTCCCCGTCCATTCGGTGGCGCGAAAGCGCGGTAGTTTGGACTCAGAGGTGCACAAGCCACTGTAACCCCTGGACCAGCTGATGTGTGGACCCATCAGCGGGGTTTCGCCGTCTGGGGTAGCTGAAGTCCAGTGGTGAACGGAGCGCGAAAGCGCGGTGAGAGTGTTAGCACGGGAGTTGCGGCTGGTGTGGGAGTGGCGCCGAGAGGGCGCGGAGATTTTAGTGTTGGGGCCGCTCCTGGTACTTCTCTGAATTAGCAGAGTGGACCAGTCGAACGGCCCCAAACACATACGGAGGGGCCGCCGGGCCAAACGTCGGGGCGTCACGGTTGTATGCGCGAGCGATCCCGTGGCTCCCCACTATGGCGCAGACGTTCGATGAGTTTTAGTAGGTATTCTGGCTTCGCAGCCAGCGAGTCCCACATGATTGTCGCCTGCGGGCGGCGGGATGCGTAAATGCATTTCCCATCGTTAAAAAAAAGGGATATTATCCGCTAACCCGCAGTGGAGCGGCGTGGTGGATTAAGCTCCAACCCTTCTTCTATATGAAAAAAAGGCCTTCGCTCAGCAGTGGGTTGTTTACAGGCTGATACAATACACTACAGTACAGTGAGCCTCACCATAAATATGAGAATGATGGACTCTAAGGGGAGATGTTACTGCCGGACAGTTCTCAGACCTATTGCTTAAAATAGGTAATGGTGATATGAGTGTATATGAGTATGTATTTACCATAAACAAAGCTTAAGGTCAAACTCTTACTGTAGCGGGAGTATACTTAAGCGAAAGCTGCTTCTCTCACAGCCAGTTGTATGTGGCATATTCCAAAGTAGCCTGGTGATTCTAGCACCCCGAAAGAAAAACAAAAAATATTGTTTATAAAGAAATACTAAGGAAGGTGTAGTACTTCGATTTCGTTGTAAAAAGATAATACCCCACTCCCCAGTGTAACTTTCTCCAGACTTTTGACCAGAGAAATTTTTTTTTTAAATCTTTATTTAAACTTTAAATCCCTACTCTATAATAAAGATTGTTATATTATATAAATATTCAAATATTTTAATATAATTATTTATATGTTATAACAAAATTAATAACGTAAAAAAAAAACAAATAAAAATCCTATTAGAACCATTTTCGACTTCTACGCGGACAAAGTCGCGGGCTAAAATATTATTTGAGAACTCAATTCGTCTATTATGAAATATTTTCCAATATCGACGCAGGTGTGGGTGATAAAAAATATAAATTTATATTTTTTGAAATTTTAGTTAAATACCCGTGCGAAGCCGGGGCGGGCCGCTAGTTTACAATAAACGAAGATAATCCGTCATTCACTACAACTTACTCTTGTCTTTGATTATAAAAAAATAGCGTTTTATAGCGTTTTAATTGTCAGCAACTGTATTTGCGATGTGCATTTTATCTATTTACGATTTTCGAACCTCTTTGCTTTTATGGGTTGCTAGTACAGTGACAACGTAATAGCACGAGGTTATTGCTTTCTTAATAAATTAAGACTTTTTGATTCAATTTCTTATTTAAATTAATTACATTGTTATAGATATGTTGAATTATGATGGATTCATGTTATAAATGAAGAGAATGTTAAACTTTTCTGGAAGTTGTGTCATCTCAACTAATTAATTATATGACATCATAAAATAATATAATGTTATTTACACTTTGTTTCGTGATTGATCGTTTACGAGTAATAACAATAATAATAATAGGTACATTCCTTACTTAAATCTCATTATTTTTTAAATTTATTTCGTACAATGTATTAGTGGTGTCATTTGTTATTAATTTAAAAAGGACAATATTCAATATAATTTGGTTTTTGTGAAATAAATGGAAGTGTTGACAAACAGCCGGGGAAGAAACTTTAAAATATTTCAGGAATTAAAACTTTAAATTTTATTCTTGCTTTCATTTTTATAGATATCGATTTAATATTTGCATCTTTGACAGCTCCTCGTATAATTTACATTAACAACGAGTTTTTAAGTGTTTGATTTCAATATTTTCTTAATTTGAATATATAGGTCCCCCATAATATTGTTTATCATATATTTGCATTGACATAATAAATACATAATATATAACATATATAACATAACATAAATATATAACATATACACATAATATATACAGTATGATGCATACAAACCCCAACACTTGTTTATACAATCATCTCTCTATCTCTCTGTCAGAAATTCTAAAATCAAATGACGTAGTAATTCCAATATTAGTAGTATTTTTACTTCGCGTAGCGTAAGTGACTGCGTAGTACTCTGCCTATATTTTATAGAAACTTAGCTACGTCCTTGTAGCACTTGACGTAGAAATATGCACCATTATATTTTAGACATGTAAAAAGAAAAGTAAAGTAATTGTAATGGTGTTTAGCGCATGACAACAACTATTGATTTATAAAACTTTTGGATACTAACACTCCATAACAAACAAGGAGCTAATATAGTATTATCTGGTGACCGAGGCTGTTTCATTTTTTGCGATTCAAAAGGGAAATGCTATCAAAATTATCGATAAACTAATTATATATTAAGCTTTCTTCCTGTATTAGAAACTTGTCACTTCTTTATAATTAAAATTATAGGGATTAAAACAATTAACTTTTTGTTTTTTTCTTCAATCATGCCTTCTAATTCTATTATCACAAATACAATATATATAATTGAAATTAGTAATTTAATTGAAATTAGTAAAAATAATAATCATAAATTAGTAAATTGGACTCATAATAAACAAAAAAAAGTTAATATTTTACTTTGGAAATCGCACAATAACATAAAGTAACTATCACTTTTCTATTCTAAAATTTTTTTACACAAAATGGTATAATAATAAAGGGAGAAGAGATAAAAAGTAGTAGAATTGTGGTAGGATAAAGCTTTAATTGCTCCAAAAGCTTGAAACTTCATCCATCCTCATTATCAATTAATGAATGAAAACCACCACATGGCAGTTGAAAAACTTATTCACTAACGCATATTTTTCTTTCGTACCTGTATAATATAGACACATGTTTCTTACAGATATAATAGAGTCGCATGACCTGACATTATTAATATTTTACAATAATATTTGTCTATAAATCAATTACTTCTGTAAACGAAGAAAACATTACTATTACACGTAGCATAATTATATTATTAGTAATTTTTAAACGTATGTACTTCTTGAAATGATGATCTTATTCAGTTTATAAAGTAGCTGATGATAGTTGATGGCAACAAGGAGTACCTTTATAATAACTGGAGTACACACGATTTCAACACACACGTACACACAAGTCACCGTCACACTACGATTAGCGTCAGGTTTCTTTTATTGCAATGATTAGAAATACCATGATAGGACATATTTTACTACTATTAGATATAGCACATATTTTTTAAACGTAGATATGTAGTTTTTGAAGTGTCATATATTATTAGACAGCAAAAGTGGCTGTTGACAGTTGATGGCTACTAGCAATATATAACTATATTTCTTTCTTTATAACTAGAGTTCTCTCGATTCTGCGTCACCGTCACGCTACAATTAGCGTCAGATTAACTAAAGAATTTTTTACTTCAATAAAAATTATAATAAAAGGAAAAACAGACAAAGGTTTTTTACTTACTGATTACGGTACGTATTAGAGATATATTTATTTAATGAAAAGTTGAGTTACAGATACTAAGACTCCAGAAATGTAGTAGTGATAGTTAGAAAGTTTCCATGAATTTCATATAGACTGCACATATTATATTATATTATATTCTATAATATGAAGCGTTTCTATTAGAATACTTTTACTTTTGAAGTGCAAGTGACATTACAAAACACATTTTACCATTTGAACGCCAAAGAAAGAATACTTAAGGAAAATAGGCAAAATACTCCTACCGTAAACGTATTTTGAGAAATATTATTTTTCCTCGTTATAAAAATAGATCGCTATAATCTATATAAGTTATGAAAATTGAAATAGGTACAAAAAAAAAAAGCAATAAAAATATTCGTATCGAATCAGTCTTGCATACTATGGGGTATAAAATATACTTTCGATATAAGAAAATAGCCTCACATTGCGGTATCTGAATACTAGAGACACATAAATTCAAAAATTAAGCAACCCATAGTGAAAGTATTTTCACTTTTACTATGTTGCAGTTCCGAGTGCATCAGAATGGAGCGCAAAAGAGATGAAAGACAACTGTACTATTCCTTATGTGTACTGAAAATACACATGTATTCCTATTTCATACCTCTTTTATGTTATGCGCTTTCAGTATAAAATGCATCGCAATGTGAAGTATATAGTTAATTAAATTTAATGTAAAAAAAAAATATATATCATTTAATTATATAGTTGGTGGTAGTATATATATAATTTAATTATATGGTTAACCCATTTTTTATTGATGTTGCTATCAAATAAGCTTTCATATCCTGGTGAACTGCAAGTTGTAGCTGGTGCAAGTGATTGTTTCTCACATGAATCAATGTATGGATATTATTTTAATTTTCAGGATAAATAAGGTAGTGGACTCTGTTGACTCTATCATATACATATTGTAGCAACAGCAACAGCAGCAGCAGTTGCAACTTCTTGACGCCAGTTTTCTTTAAAAAAATATATATATTATATATTATGCTTTATTGTTAAAACTTGTGTATTGATGCCTAAAGTTACTGATGGTTATGGCAACAACTTTTTTGCATAAACACCAATCAATACGTATTATAATATTTAATCATAGTAATAATATTTAATTTAGAAACAAAAGAACGCCTTAAACATACAAAATTTTACTTTTTTACGTAATATAAACATTTTTTTTTTAATTTAAAGCAAATAAAATAAGACGATTATATCCAGTGTCCAGTTTCCTCGTGCAGCTCGGTAACCCAAGCAGTGCTCAGTACAAACCCTTTCCTTGCCCCGCCTAAGCATCGCCTCTGTTCCTGGGAACACTTGTTACATTTAAATATTACAAATAAACCTCTAAAATATAGCATATAATGGTTTACATTAATATTTGATAAGCATGATTAAGATTAATAAAATCATTAATTAATTAAATTTTATTAATTAACTAAGCAAGAGTACAATTGTCAGTACAATTACCAGCAAAAAAAAAAAAATAAGCAAGAAACTATCAAAAACAAAAAAAATGATATCTATGTGTTAATAAAATCTACGTATGCATTTTTGAAATTTGCAATGTATCAAAATTAACTTTTTTTCTTGTCATGATACAAACTTACATTGGCACATAATATGGCCATGTCAGCAATGTTTAATAAATAAAACTGTTAAAAAAATATGGTTATTTCATACAAAATTGTTTATATACGACTATATGGACAAACTAAAGTTTTTTTTTTGATACAAAAAGTTACAATTTTAATATTTAATTTGACAATTTAAATAATGCGTATACGTAGAACTTCATAAAAAAAAAAAAAGAAATGTATTTTCTTTTCACAACAGTCTTAGAGCCAAAACACATAACGGCGTTGCGGCGACGCAACGCTAAAATCGGCAGTTTGCGTTGCGGCGTTGCGGCGCCGCGAAAAAGAGCGTTGTTGTAGGGTAACCAGTTCTTCGTGATTTTTTTTTGTGGATATTAATTTAATTATTTTAAATATTATAGTTCACGTGAAATTTGTTAATTATTGTTTGTGAAGTTGTTATTTAGTAGAATGCATAAAAAGTAATCCTTTGTACTGGAAATAATTTTGTGAATCAAGTTTGTATGCTGGTAGAATTTTAAACAACTTTTGTCTCATAAAGCCTAAACAAAATTGAAACAAAGTGATACATAAATTAATATCTTACTATATTAGTTTTATAGATTAAATATAAATAAATAGGTTTTGTCCGCGGCTCCGCTCGCATGGTACAGGCACCAACGGTAGTCGGTACGTAAAGTAGGTACTCTATGTACTTTTCTGTACCCCAGACAACTGGTATGCAGAATTTCATGATGATCGTAATTCAGGTGAATAGTTAAAGCGTGAAAGCGTAACAAACAAAGAAACTCACTTTAGCGTTTATCATATGCATGAAATTAGCATTCCCCTATAATTGTGTAAGATAGAAAAAATATCACTATAATAACTTTTCGAAACGCTGCTTTATTACATATTTATAATTTAGGTACATCATACATGTCATTTTTTGAACCGAGTCATAAATTAGCTGTAAATCGAATAGTTAAAAGTGGTTAAAAGTAACAATACCTATAACAACAATTGAGCTGAACTGTGAGCCGTTTCACAGCTCCGGTTCAAGCATATGGCTCATGAGCTTATCTGCAGTTCATAAAAATTCATTGAGATACCCATGTCTAATAAAGACACAAAAAAATAAAATATAAAAATAGACACAAAATGTCAATAAATCATGGTCAACAAGTATGACGTCACAACGCCGGAATTGGCGGTGCCGCGCCGCTAAAATTGGCGGTGACGCCACCGCCGATTTTAGCGTTGCGGCGCCGCAACGCCGTTATGTGTTTCGGCCCTTACTGTCACAAAACTTAACCAAACATTCTAATTTCAAGCTATGTTGTAAAATTCCGATAGATTGTTGTTGAGTCACTCGATTTATGTGATGTAATTTATTTAGTAAAATTACAAACAATAAAATAGTAATATTGCTAAACAGGTTTATAATAACTGATTAATAATTTTGCGACAGATGATTTGTAATATTTAGAAACTGAGTTGTTGTACGTTGTGTAGTAAAATTACAGTACTGAGTTCCTTTATCCCAAGAGTATATATGGTGCGTAAAAAGCTCCTACTTAAATTTAGTAAAATTACTATGAAAATTTTTAACAGTGTCTAACCATTGCATAGGCCAAAGTTATGAAAAGCGTTTTCCCAAACATTTAATATACATTTAAATTCTAAAACAAACATAGGTACACACATACGTATATACACAAATGTACATAAAACATAAAATATGTCAGTTATGTTTAAAAAAATAATTAATTTTTACGGCATGTTGCATTTTCTCGAATGCAGCACACTTTCGAAATACTGCAAGTTACTAGGACATCATAAAAAGACATGGGTAAACGGTGTATAATGTATAATCAATAACGCAATGGTTATAAAATGTACATCAATGACATTCGGTATGGCATTAATCGAGACTTAACGTATACGCACTTGACTTATTAAAATAATTTCACATTTTATCTGATCAATTATTATTGCAATTTATATTGCAGTTATTATTACACGTTAGTTTCTAGAGAAGCCACTGCATTAGTATTAATCATGCGATATTTATTGACGCATTAACGTCTTAATTATTGTGATAATATTATAGTTGTAGCCATAGCGTTACTTACAAATGTTTGCATAATAAATTACAAATAAATCAAAAATACACATAAATAAATAAATAATGCCTGATGTTTTAAAATATTTTACTTTGTTTTATACGGCAAAAGTTTTAGCTTACGTAAATTGCTGTAACAGGTGAATCTCATACCCGAAAGACTGATTTCTTAGTTAATAACAATAACTAGTCGGTCCATTTATATTTTTATACCTAAAATGAGGTGGTGGATATAAAATTATTGTCATTTATATTTATAAAATAACATATCCTTACCAACTAATAAATACATCATAGTCATGCGTCAATTATTGAATCAAGAACAGCAATTTCTCGTACATTAAATTTTGGACTCTTCAATGTACGAGTACGTTGCATCTAATTAATAAGGAAGGACATTTGTAAATTCTACTTCTACTGTGAAGAGTGAAATAGAGGATGAAAATTAATTTTAAAGTCCGTTATTGTTGAGATTAGAAACGTTTCTTTAAAGTAATTAAGGTATATTTAACACTTTGCCTTTCGACTTTTGATTAGAAATAAATAAACAAATCAACATTTTTAGAAATTCCTAGAGTGCGAAATGTATCCTTTCATTTGCATGAAAATTTCTATGAGAACTATGCCATATTTTAAGTGAAATTAACTTTTACAAAAAACCTTATTTGGTATTTCTATTAAGGGGTTAGGGGTAGTCAGAGGCCCGAAAAAATGATGATTTTCGTTTTTTTTTTTTTGCTAGGTAAATGTTTTATTAAAAAAAAATAAAAACATAGCTTCAATACATCATGTTTCCACTTGACTTCACCAAATTTAAAAAAAAAAAAATTAATAATTTTAAAAGTTATCGCTGTTTGTGTGTAACCCGTTCCTCCAGAAGTCCCTTGCGGTGATCATCACAAGTCCTTGGAGATTCATCTAAAATCAATCGGACAAGAGAAATTACTTTTATTAATAGATAATCTTGTGCCTGATCGAAACTTTTTTTTTTTTAATTAACAAAATGGCGGCCTCAGGAATTTTTTTTCAGATTCTCGAGAAAAAAACCGACAGTTAATTGTTAAAAAAAGAAAAATCAAAATTTTTTAAAGAAAAAAGAAATTCTTCGATTCTTCAGGCACGAGTTTTTTATGTTTTTCAAAATCAGTATAAATTTTATTGAAATCTACCGAGTGGTTTTTAAATTACAGTGATCACCAGTTCAAAAAACAAAGTTTTGAGAAAAACGCATTTAAAGTTTTGCTATTGATTTATGTAAAGTTATATGAATTATTTAATTACTTACACTGAGAGATTTATTCCTGGACCATATAATAGTTTTTCAGCCGTCATAGCAGCTTCCAAAATATCGATTTGCTGGTGCCTACGTAGCATTCTACCTTCTCGAGTGTTATCGTTAGCGCGCTTATCTGCCACTTTCATACGTGCAGCATCCATTTTTTCAGCATACCGATGAGAATTAGGCCCACAATTAAGTCCCAGTGTATTCATTATGAATTTGATATACAAGTAGCTACGTATGCACCAATTTGTACGATAATATAACTAGTATTTACCGTTTTTGGACATATTTTCCATAGTAGTTGGTTAAAGCTTTCATTATTATTTTGGTTGGATCCACCTACACATCTTAAAAGTAAATATTCATTACTGAGTTCTTCGTAAATAGGCTTGATGAAGATTAAAAGCTTTTAAAACATCAGGAGGTAAGGGAGAATAATCGTGAGTATAAGTAGCAGCTACCTGCTCTCGAACGCTCCGTAGCGCACGAGCGCCCTTTGTTAATTGCTGAATAACTCGAAATGAATTTGTCAGATTCACTTCAAATTTTCACACAATATTTTTAAAATATTATACTTTAAGAAAATGCAAAAAAATCGATTTATTAAAAATTTTCACTACCCCTAACCCCTAAAAACAAAAAGTACGCGATTCAGCGTATATTTAATTATTATAAGTTTTTTTATTTTTTTATTTGTATATTTCAGATGTACCTATATATTAACTAATTAACTACTCATTTGTAATTAACAATCAAAATCAACTTAGAACTTATTGTTAGATGAGTGAACGATAAAAGTAATTACTATTCGGAATTTTTTAGTTTTATTAGTTTTAGAGACAAATCTTTAAGCTATCTCTATCTCTCTAGTAATTGCAGTAACGACAAATAAATTCCGTACAAACTAGTTTTAACTACTACTGTAATATTACTATAAGCATTATATACCTAAACAATGACGTATATGCTGACAGTTAGGATCGGGGGAGTAAATTCACGGCCAATAAATACTCATAGATCAGGGCCGGATAATCGACAGTTTATTGCCTCCCATGTGCGCAGCCCGTTTCTTAGAAGCTACACTCCCTTACGACGGTCATAAAAGTTGTGGTAACATGTGCATTTGTGCAATGGCAGTACCAGCTACAGTTCACTGTCTAAATGATGATGTTGGTCCACGAACGGAGCGGAGGCGAAATTGATATGAGTTTTTTTAATATGTATTTTTAGATTATTTAAATTACTAAAACTAGAAATATTTAAAACAAGTAGGTAGTATTACTACAAGAGTAAACTTACTTGAGACTATAATAATAAAGAGTGAAGAATAATTTGATAACCTGTAAGGCTGTAATATATACGTTGTTTAATAACAAATTAAGGATAATGAGTATCAGTATTATTCTGGTAAAATGGAGATGATGCCTCATTCTGTAAATCGACAAATGCAAAAACGCTTACATTAGACTTTTAGTGGCCACGATGTAATCGATGAAGCTGAATTTATCGTTACCAAAACGGAAGTTTGATTGGCAGATTCGCGATATTCAGCTTCTCCATAAAATACTAAATTTAGACATTCATGCTACGTGTACTTATTGGAGAGTACATTCGCAACCCACTCTGAATATAAGTATAAATGTAAGTATAAGCACATAAGAAACATTCAGACAGTCAAAAAGTTGAAAATACCTGAGTATGTAGATTCTTAGACTGTAAGTTTATATATTATTTTTAAAAGAGTAACTGCGGAGTTTCTTGCCGATTCTTCTCTGCATAATCTACATTCCGAATCGGTGGTAGTTTTACTATTACAAAATAACAATCACTTGAAAGTGTTAATTTGTAAAATGACGATTCGAAGGTGCTCTTGGGGCCTATTTGAATAAAGTTAATTTTGATTTTGATTTTGATTTTAAACTTTCTAAGAAATGTTAATGTAGTCTGTAAAAATACATAAATACATCAAGATGTAGAGCAGTTTGCAATAGTTTTCTATAGATTCATATTTGTTAAGGATATTATATAATGAAATATAAAAAACACGGTGCAGCATTTGTTTGTGTAAATCAGATATAAGGGCCGAAACACATAACCGCGTTGCGACGCCTCAACGCTAAATTCGGCGGTGGCGTCACCTCCGATTTTAGCGGCGCGGCACCGCAAATTCCGGCGTTATGACGTCATACTTGTTGACAATGATTTATTGACATTTAAGTGTCTATTTTTATATTTTTATTTTTTTGTGTCTATTAGACATGGGTAACTCAATGAATTTGTATGAACCGCAGATAAGCTCATGAGCCATATGCTTGAACCGGAGCTGTGAACCGGCTCACAGTTCAGCTCAATTGTTGTGATGTTGTTACTTTTAACTATTAGATTTACAGCTAATTTAAGACTCGGTTCAAACAAGTGACATGTATGATGTACCAAATTATAAATATGTAAATTAATTTTATGCTAATTTCATGCATATGATAAATGATAAAGTGAGTTTCTTTGTTTGTTACGCTTTTACGCCTTAACTATTAACCTGAATCCCGATCATCATGAAATTCTGCATACCAGTTGTCTGTGGTACAGAAAAGGACATAGAGTACCTACTTTACGTCCCGACTACCGTTAGTGCCTGTACCATGCGAGCGGAGCCGCGGACGAAAGCTATTTATTTATATTTAATCTATAAAACTAATATAAATGTAAGATATTAATTTATGTATCACTTTGTTTAAATTTTATTTAGTCTTTATGAGACAAAAGTTGTTTAAAATCCTACCAGCATAAAAAAATTGATTCACAAAATTATTTCCGGTACAAAGGATTACTTTTTATGCATTCTACTTAAATAACAACTTCAAATATTAACAAATTTCACGTGAATTATAATATTTAAAATAATTAAATTAATATCCACAATCAAAAATCACGAAGAACTGGTTACCCTACAAAAACGCTCTTTTTCGCGACGCCGCAACGCAAACTGCCGGTTTTAGCGTTGCGTCGACGCAACGCGGTTATGTGTTTCGGCTCTAAAAAACTTATCACTTAGACGTGAAAAGGTAATATATGTAAAACGTAAGTAAACAGGTCAAAGAATGCGATGTTATGAAATTATTAAAACCTTTAGATAATGATTTAACACATAACATTTTTATAAGTTTCTTTCTTTTTCCGATTTTTGATTTTACCGCCCTTTACTTGAAGATTTTACTCGCTAGCACGGTATACGAGAAGGTACCACTGACAATTCCAAAGAGTTGAGAAACACTATAGAACACTAGTCACTTGCGTAGTGTCCAGACATGTGTCACGATTTGTTCGTTGATCTTTCTCATAATTTCATTTGTCATTCCTGAAATTACTCTTTCATATAGCCATTTCTTGTTCCTCAGATTCCACAGTTCAAAGCAAAAATACCAGTACTATCTGCTAACATACGATCTTCTCCGATTTTTAGAAGAGCAGTCACATATTTCCCCGTTTATGTCTCACAGTGCATCTGTAGTCGCATGCTTATTGTACTTAGTATTTTGTTTTATGTAGACCTAGAGTAGACACTTTATGCCTGCACTAATTTACCCAGTGGTCACCAGCAGTCTATCTAAAATTACCATCTAACAGTACCACTATCCCTCCCATGGTACTTTGGTTGTACTTGATATATTTTATAGTTCGATCTACTAGTTCGATTGCTCTTTTGTGGGACATTCTTTATTCATTTCAAATCAACAGCTTATATTGTTGTGTGGTTAGTATACGTAGATAGTCTATAAATATGCTACTAGCTGTGCCCCGCGGTTTCATCCGCGTTAATTTGAGGAAAAAACGTACTTAAATATTTTTAAACCATTATTAACCAACCAAGAAGAAGAAAATACTGGTTTTCTCCGCAACCAGATCTTGATTAGGCAACATATAGTTTTCCACGTGAAAAGCAGTCTTGACGTAAATCGATTCCTATGTTCTTAAATGTCTGCCCCTGTGATTAATAAATTGTTATAGCAAACGATAACTCTGGCGACTTGCAACAGCGTGCGGTGCGACGCACATAGTTTCATTTAATTTTACATTATTCTTAAATTATAGGTCCAAGTTAAATGATATAAAAGACAAAGTTTATCTTCATAAAATTGCCTTGGTGCTGAAGTATTTATAATTCGTAAGGATTCATATGCCTGGCAAATAATAATTGCAATAGAATCACCTTTTTATTTTTTGTTATCATTATTTCGTTGCGGTGTTATTTTAAAACTATGATATCTTCTAACATATTTATTGAAATCAAATGATGTTAGAGACAATTTTATTCAAAAAGAAATACATGTGATGAATAACCTATTTATTTGGATAAGGATTTATCATGTCTATAAAACCACCTTCGCAAATAATACATTATTTAAAAACAAACTTAATTACTATAAAAACGGTTATAATGAGTCAACTTCAAGAGATAGATATATGCTGTCGCGGACTTTTTTTTTTAATAACTTTTAATGTCAATCAATTCCGTCATACATGATTTTTGCGTAACTTTAACCGTTTATGCAGCGTACTCAACGGAAGCTCTCATAAAATGATGTTTTTCCCGTTTTTGTAACGTTTTTTATGAATGCTCAGCTCCTATTGGTCGTATCGTGATGTTATATAGCCTATAACCTTTCTCGGTAAATGGACTATCTAACACAAAAATATTTTTTCAATTCGAAGCGGTAGTTCCTGAGATTACCGCGTTCAAACTAACAAACTCTTCAGCTTTATATATAAGTAATAGATAAGTAATAAATAGACATAAGTTTAGACATAAAGTTAAAAAGTACTTTAAAAAATTAAATCCTCCCTATATCAACTCGATTGATCCGAAATGTAGAAACAATATTTATTTTTTACCAAAACTACAAAAATGAGTTTTAGCCCTTACTTGAGTAATGATTAATTTCCCTTGCAAATTTTATCCTCCGTTTTGACCCCTTAATGGAACGATTTCTTAGGTAAAATTTATCCTTTTCAGGATTTTAAACTATTTCCGTATAAACAAAACCTTTCAGTGAGAAATGTGACAGACAGACAGGTCTACTATCGTATTTATGATGTAATATATAAACGTATTAAGTGTCATTGTATCCAGTGTAGCGGGTTTTGTGTGATGTGTGTGAATAGGAACAAACATACAGACAGACGGACAAACACTCTAAAACAATTGTTTTGGCTTCTACGGCTCTCATAGAAACTTCTACAGTTCGTTTTTCCTAAATATCTTTTATAATTTCTATGTACAGGCGGCTTACAGTTTTATTATAGAAAGTATAAATATATACGGCAGTAGAGATATCCTTTCCTCATCGTTACAGAATATGGAAAAATTAATTTCAATCTAGTGTTACCAGCTCTAGTTTGATACTGGCGGAGATTCTTATAAAAGTCTCGGACACTCATATATCGAGGAAATATATATATATATATATATATATATATATATATATATATATATATATATATATATATATATATATATATATATATAGTATATATATACTAGCGGCCCGCCCCGGCTTCGCACGGGTATTTAAATAAAATTTTAAAAATTATAAATTTATATTTTTTATCACCCACATGCGCCATCTATCGTATAATAGTAGAATATCATTTTTATATTTAGTGACATTTAACATAAACATGATAAAATGACATTTAACATTTAACCTATCTATATTAATTGAAAATGATGTTTATCTAAAATATTAAAACGATTTCTATTCCTATCCGATATATTTAGTAAACTTTTAAGTTTAGCAAAATAATAACTCAAAAATAAGTTTTGTGAGTTTTTAAGATTCCTTACACCAGATGGCGTTGGCGGCATAGGTACCTATTTCTATTTTCTTAAATATTTATTTTTAAATTTAATTACAATGAAACAAAAACTAAATTATACTGTGAGTTATGTCTAATTTTTATGTATTAAAGTTATTTACATTGGTTTTGTACTTTTTACGTGATACGTGAACAAAGAAAAACACGATAAGAGATGGCGCTGATACGAAAAAAACGCGCTATTGAAATTTATTCATGATGATATATAGTGTATTAATAAAACGGAGGTTTTAACAGATTTATTATTTGTATATATATATATATATATATATATATATATATATATATATATATATATACACATATATACATAAGAAAATATTAAGTATTAACATTTAAAATAATTCCCTAATACTAAATAAAACACAAATGCGCTTATTTGTTTACAATTAATATAAATGTCTATGAGATAAAATTAACTCTATTCTTTATTTCTAATACATGTACAAAAACTATTTAACAATTTTAGTTGAAAGCGATGATGTATTTCAGTTTACGCATCGATAATGGCGCCGGGTCACGGATGGAAGAGCGAGCACTCGCTCCGTACATATGACCGTTTAGACGGACTGTTTACACGAACTTGCGTTTGTTCCACTCGTTTGATCTTTATAAATGCAATAGGTATTTTTAAGAATAACCCGCCTGAAATCCAGCGGGCGTCCGCTTTAATAAAAAATACCAGAATGATTTTTAAGAACGACAACCTTGATATTATGTTTATGTTGCTCGGTGCTCCGTTTATGAGCATTTTTGATTTAACGTAGATAACAGACGTTTGTTTGAAAGTTTTAATTTAGCTCTAGATGTTACTAAAAGCTTTAGCATTTCAGTTATAGTACCTACTTTTATTTTATAGTCTCAATATGTAAAAAACCTAAAGATTATCCATTCTTGTCTCAGATAAAAAGACCAGGCACAGAGAAGTAACTCACAATTTTACTGTTAGGTGTTACAGTAACTTTCTAAGTACACGAGAAAATTATTTTTAAACAAAATTAATATTCAGTCATAATTGGATCACCATTTACTAGGCCGAACTCCTGGCACTATGTAGAGCGACGCGTGAGGCGGCAAACTATAGGGCAAGCAGAGCCGGAATATATTCAAACTCTGCGTCGGCATTATGTACATACATTGAAATACTAAAAACACTCTCCAACTCCTGGCCGTCAAGGCGCAAGGTCACCTGCGAAGGGCTTTAATACAACACAAACATATAAACCCATTCAGGATTAAAGGGGGATAAACGTGCCGATCAACTTGGCAAAGAATCTGCGTTGAAACCCAACCGTAGGCTGGATCACTTCAGGTGCCCAGTTTCGTTCGTAGAGCAGAGCATTAGATTGTAATCGCTTAAAGAATGAAAGTTCACGTAGAGAAGTAATGAAACGGCCAACATCACCAAGATTATTTATTAGGAATTATAAGGAATAAAATTAAAGTAGGTAAAACTATTTAACGATGTGTACGAGTAAAATTTTAAGTGTGCTCATGTTATATCGTTTATTTATTTATTTTTTCAAACATATAACAACACGAGTTTAATATTGACAGAAAAATAAACTGTTTAAAAATAGATTTAGAAATTGACACTGAGATCGTTGCCTCATACCGATGTGTGCGGGCTGGTTAATCCGTTTGCTCACCAATTTGTCTATATAATTGTTATTCATATATATATTACATATTACAGATATTACAGTATATATATATATATATATATATATATATATATATATATATATATGTATATGTATATATACTGTAATATCATTGAAAAAAGAGTTTGAGTATAAAAGACGTTGTTTTTGTTACACGATAGAAAGTGAGTTGTGAAACCAATGGTTTCACCATTTGCAATATTTATTTATTATTAAACCATTTGTATATTAAGATCAAGTTATAAGAATTTTGAATTATTCCGATACTTAGAACTAGACTTATATATATAAAATAAGGTTAATTACAAATCTATAGCGTTGTCAGAAAAGGTAAAATATCCTTACTAAACAAAAACTTCAGTAATAATAAAACACAAAATTTCTACCAACCCAACCATAAATTTAGTTATGACCTTGAACCATTGCAGACATATTATTTGTTTCTGACTATAAAACTATTTTATATGAGAGAAATTTAAGTCAGTTTTCACACCCCTAGCTCAAAGATTAAAGTAAAATCGTTTACTTATTATGTGGTTGACGACGCAATCGCGAGCATCCGTATTCTTTTCGTCACTAAATTCGAAACTACTAAGGTTCTCCGAAGTCGCTAAAAAAGTGAAGAGTTATAATTAAAATAATTTTCTTTAATATTAATAAACTAGTTAGTTTATACATTGTATTCTCAATGCTTATTTAAAAAGATAAAAATAGAATATTACGTTTCACACGTTAACAGAAATGAAATTAGAGTTTTTATAAACTCGAGATTCTACTGATTTGAACTTAAATTAGAAAATATCTGATACGAATACGCATTTTTTTTTTCAAAATTAACATAAGCGTAACTAAAAATATTTTTATTTTTTATAAATTGTTGAATAAAATGTTTTGGCCCTTATTGATGTGTCCCAAATAAGTGCATGGTCGCCAAGGTGTCCTGTCCCTTGCAACACACATTACACAAGTTTAGACGTGTCCATTGTCTGACTGTATAAAGATTTTAGGCAGCGGTTATAAGTTAAGGGTATTTTCAGCTACTATCAATAATTCAAGTATTACGTATTTCATAAAAACCGGCTTGTTGTATGGGAGCCCCTCTTAAATATTTATTTTATTTTAATTTAATTATTTATTTTTAAAGTGAATATATAACTAAATACTGTGAATATTTCAAGCGTCTACCCATTGCCGTTATCAATATCGAGCAAAACAAGCAAAAAAAAATACACGTTTGTTGTCTGTTTTTTAGTATTTATTGTTATAGCGGCATATACATACATCATCTGTGAAAATTTCAACTCTAACAATCACAATTCATGAGATACAGCCTGGTGACAGACGGACAGACGGACGGACGGCGGAGTCTTAGGGTCATAGGGTCCCATTTTACCCTTTGGGTACGGAACCCTAAAAACGAATTTTACTAAAGAAATATGTTTGCTTTGTATAGGATGGATCGAAGGCGCAATACCAGACTCTCTTCGAATTTATTCGACACCTGTTTCCAGAATTTGTTAAGTTCAGAATCTTACTAAAGGTCTCACCAACTGTATACAATTGTCAGGTACTAAGTTCTGTTGTAATTTTTGTCTAAGCGAATTGATTAAAAATTATAGATATTTTTGTATACCTCCTACCTATCGATTTCTCTCTGGAATATTGCGTCCTCGTGAATCCTTAATGCCAACATATTTATTATCACTAGGACATTGTGTATTTTATCTAATTAACATTTAAATATAATAAAAATACTCGTTATATTAAATTTTTTACTCGTGCACATCGTAAACGAATTTATTACTTGAAAATTGTATCCGCGGAAAATAAAAAGCTTCGTATGCCGCAATAAAAATAATTATTACTATAATAATAAGAACTGCTCGGCATTCAGGATTCACATAACTCGCTTGCGAATTTTTTTTTAAATATTCACGTCATTTTTAAATTAAGTAAGTATTACTTATATAGCTTTGCGAATTATGCGAATTCCTAAAGATTAGATAAACTGATTATAAGTCAAACGCTCAAAATTGTTTGCCCAAAGAATCGGAATTACGATTCAACGGGGAAATGCTGCTAGTATTCTTGGCACCATTCGATGCGGACATGATTTATACCAAAACTGTTTGTAAATAATTAATAATAACTAATGTAAATTCTATATGTAAATATATCAAAAGTGGATAATAACGCTCAAATTGTCTATATATATATATATATATATATATGAATCATAAATTCCAATGTCCATCAAAGCAATAAGATTAACGCCTGTAGAGTCCCGGCGAGTATTTGTCGTCACGTACAAACTTGAGAGCAATTTAGACCGTCGTCGGCAAACTTTCCTGTTGATCAAAGAGCTCGCGAGTGATGAAGTTCAAAAAGAATGTGTACAACGTATGGAGTACATTCGCTAGCTACAGCTAGTATAGTCTTTATCCATAACAAAATCGTTCTTCATCGCAAGTGTTCGACGAATTGCAGAACATCAAAACCAATTTGAATAATATAGTCAGATAAGATCATTCGAAACACGTGTATAAAAAGATTCTTAGAAAATAGAAACTCCCAGTGAGAATTTATTTCCAAAATCATCCGAATGGCTGGTTTGTTTAAGTTATAGCGATTAGGTACCGAGGCATGCATGTGGGCGACAACAGACGAGCGGCAGGCGAGGCGAGATCGATGGGAACTCAAATCGTGCAATTACGAGTATAGCGCAGACACGGTAACAGATATTGAATCAGAAATTATGTGCGTACTCTAGTTATTCCAAAAATGAGATCGTTATCATGTATGCATTCTATGTACGTGAGTAATCTCTTGTGAAAATATATGTAACCATATAAAACGCCATCGACGAAACGTATTCTTGGTTTGATTTTGTTCATGGTGCTAAGTTCTTTTTTTTGTATATATTTTATTATAAAGATACAGAATTAGAGAATGATTAAATTTAGGATTTAGCTTTTTTGCGCATTGCGACTGTGTTTTAGTTCTTAGTTTTGTGACTCTCACGTCATGAATAGGTACGTCAAATAGTAAAATATAGGGTCAGAGCTTGACCCAATGACCAAAACGCAGCTTCGCGTCGTTGCCGAGGTACGGATGCGGCAACGAGGCCAAGGCACGGTACCGTCGTTATACTCGCAGTAACGCGTTGCACTCATAGTTCCGTGCCACAGCTCAGAGCCGGCGCCGCGCTGAAAAACTACACGGTACGGCAATGTGATTCAAAGAATGACGGTAATATATAACTTTTAAGTTAATTAATAAATTTTGAACAACGCGAACGTTGCTTGCAGCACTGCGGTTCGTCCGATATTTCTTTATTAAGTAAGACACTAAATACATGAGTGAAGATGACAAACTTTCACACTCGTTTTGAATTCATATGTCTATTCTAATAATTTCAGCTCTTACTTTACATATAATGTATTGTTTATGTACCTGTGCTCCCAGATCTTCGCCGCACATTGTCAGATTTCTTTTCACATACACCGGAAGGCACAGTGTGCATAGTGTTACTATACCGGATAGCTCATCCGCTTCTGACATTTACCAGATACATGCCAAGTGAACGGCAGTAATTTTTCTTGTACGAATCCCAAAAGGTAGTAGGTTAAAAGAAATGTCTTACAGTTACAATGTGTGGCATGGCACGACTCTGAATATGTCAAATGGGTTAATTAAATTACTTACGTTTGTTAAGGCCTATGCGATATAAATATATTAATTATTGTCATATTCGACAATATTTTATGAATTGATATAATAACTAAGATTTTATTAACAGTTTATAAAATGAACGCATTTTCTTCCAAAGGTGCGGCGTCGATGTTCGCTGGGATGCGCGGGATGCATGGTCAGATGTTACCTGGTGGTTCTTTAGGGGGGACCTCTATTAGTGGTCTTGGGGGTTTTGGACACCACTTGCCGTCAACCCTCCCAGCACTGCCGCCCGACCGCAAGCCACCTACGCCGCTGCCAACTTTGTCGTCTCCAGTTTCAATTTCATCAACACCAGCGACTCCTACAAACTCCACGCCCGTGCACTCATATTATGATCACATTATATAAAGAAAACCTAAATTGTCATTGGTACGTTATTTTGATTCCTCATTAGTTAATTGTAAGGTTATTATTACCCGACTGCAATGAAGGAAATAAGAAAAAAAATGCCTCTTATTTCGTAGCATTTTCTGACAAAATTTACTACAGTAATGTATATTTTTTACACCATTAGAAAGTACATATTTCAACAAACAAAAAACCTACCAATTTTTTTAAAAACCCTATAGTTTGACGTGAGAATTTTCGATTGAAAATTAGGGTGCCTTTTTAAGTTTCAATTCAAAATAAGGTGAAATAAATAAATATTTTAAATTAAAAAAATTACAGTATATTTGGGACATAAATAGGTCAGGTAAGTTATCACCAAATTTCGGAAAAAAAACTTTTTTTTTATAAAAGATAAAAATAAAAAAACCAAAATCTTGGTTATTTGAATTTTTCATATAATTTTTGAGATTATGTGAAAAAAGTATAAGTACAAAAGTTGTAGATCTTTTTATTACCTACAACTATGTCATTTAACTTTTTTCCATAGGACTTGTAGTTTTGCCGGAAATCGAGATAAAACGTTTTTTACCCTTAAACCCCTACACTTCACGACCAGATCACCCGTAATTTATTTTTCCTTTCATATCATTCTCTTCCTTTTCCAATGGGTTTCATCCTACTATATAATTTTTTAATTTTTTACCATTTTCAAAGGCTTCGGCAATGGTCTAATGTCGATTATAAAATTATTCAGATATCATTACAAAGATACAATATACAACTTCTATATTAAAGTAATTCGAAACGACTCATTAAACTAAAATTATTACTTGACTCATGAAGATTTATCTCAAATAAACGAGTCAATTTGCACCTAATAAAAAAAACTAAACAGATGTACCTAAATGAAAAATATTACCTATTTAAAAACACGTCTGCTTATAACTTGTTTAGTGTCTACAAGCCTCTTTTAAGCAGGTCTATTAAATTAGATTTTATATGCAAATTGTATTTTTTTTTTGTAGAATTTTGTTAAAGAATTAAGTAAATCATTGACATTCACGTTTAGTTTTAATCATGTTTTTTTCTTTTTCTTTTTCGATACTTCCGAAAATTTATGTCACACAAATTCGAATATAATTTTAAATAAAAAAGATATACAAATCGAGGGGTAACGGGCTATTTGGTTTAAGCGACATTTTTGCAACTTTACAGGAGAGCCTTTTAAAGTTTAAAATTTCGAAATAAAATTCATAACAAAAAAACTTCTACAGTTATTTAAACGGGGTAAACTGCATTGAAATTTAATTAAAAATTTCTAGTTGTTGATGCTAATACCAAATAAAGTGGACCTTTAATTACAAAGATAATTGTCGCTTAATACAATGTGTCCTTTTTTAGAGACAGGAAAAATGATTTAAGTGACTTCATAACTACAACTGGCTACAGGGGAAAAACAATTAAGCGACGACGCATTCTATTTACGGAGTAAGCCAAAAAGTATGAAGTAACGAAACCCAAAATTAGTAGAAGCAAGCTATTTATCTTAACTACCAATTTAGACTAAAATGACTGACAGGCTAATTTACTTAAGTGACATATAACATTGAAATTGTAATGTTTAATGTTTATGGTTTTCTTGCATCTAAGACTATCAATGGCTGATAAAAGAACCAGGATATATTGAAATCATCAAAAATCTCAGGATCTTACATTGAATAAATGAATAAATAAACACAACAAAAGTATTTATTTAGAGTAATTATTATTATAGAACAGTCTCAATAGGAACATCAATTACAATTATGTATTTACTTTTCAGTCTTAATCAGCAAAATCAGTTACATTATTAGTATTTTGTATGATAATTAAGTAAAATCAGTCTCAATGTAGGAACATCAACTATAATTATTTATTACCTATTCATTCAGTAGACTAAAATGGTTTAACGACTAAACAAAATATCTGAACGAAAACGAGTATTTGGTTTAAGTAGCACCCAGCTTGGAAAATAGATGCAGCTAAAAGAGTTTAAGCGACGACCCATGTCATATTTGGGTGACGGACAAATTGTTTAAGCGACATCACACCGTGTGATTAGTGGGAAGTCAAAATGATTCAAGTTACTTCTTAATAAAATTTAGAAACAGGAAAAACGCTTTAACTCTTATTCGCCTATTTATCAGAGATAAGGTGACTGGTTTATATCTCGGTTATTAATATGATGGTATGGTTCAAGTATATGATTGTAATAAAAATGCAAAATCCACGTCGGTTAATACACTGCCACTTTGGAAACGACACGAAAATAGTATTGTTTGAAACGCCAAAAAAGTGCTCCGATTTTAATGAAACCGGCATCATTCGACGGAGAAAAATCCGCTGATTCCAAATATGTATATAACTCAATATCACCCAAAATGTCGCTTAAACCAAATAGCCCGTTACCCCTCGAAATGTTTTTTTATAATTGAATAATCATTAATATAATTATTCTTATTTTTTAGATTGGACTGGTACGCGTGCTGTGTCTGCTAAGAAAACGAAACCGAATTGCTTTAGAAAAGAATTAAAAAGAAAACGTTGAATTGATCAAGCGAATTTTTGTTAAATATAGATATTATAGTATGACAATAATTATCGAAGTATAAAACTTGTGTAAGTTACTTGAATAGGGGATCGGACAGTAATCAGATTAAAATCTAAAATGTGCTTAAATAAAATAAATATACTGTTTTACTATTATTTATCTAATAATAATTTAATATAATTCATTTCAATATTTTTAAATGAAGAAATAAAATGTTGTTATTTTCAATATTTTCAAACTATACTGAAACGCCAATCACAGTGCGTGACGTCATCTGTGGCCAATCATTGACTGCACGGGTACCACCTACTTAGTTTACTCAGTTACTTCCATAATTTTGTTGAAATTATAAAAGTTGCTAAAAGATTACTGATAAATTAGGATACGGTAATTGATTTAAAAGCTGTCACGTGGTGTTTCACTAGTTTTTTTTTTTTTTTATAATGGAAACAGGATTTACTAAAGCCGACAATCTAAATCTTCCCAGAGTGGATACGTTTCTGATTTGCGACTGACGATTTGCGATTTCTTTGTAAGTAATTCAGACTTTTGTGACATTGAATTTCGAAATGTGAAAACTTCTGTATTAGTATTATAACTATATAATAATATATTATTTGCCATAAAATACCTAGGTACTTGAAAAAATACCTTCTTGAAAAATAAACTCAAACAAATATGTATACCTACTGTACTGTACTAGCCTGTAAACCACCTACTGCTGAGCGAAGGCCTCTTCTCCATATATACAAAGGGTTGAAGCTTAATCCACCACACTGCTGCACTGCAGGTTGGCGGATAATATGCTACTATGAGTTACGATCGCTATCAGGTGTATATGATAACAACCGGGACCGACGGCTTTACGTGCTCTCGGAGGCACGGTGGGGAGAACCACAAGGACATACACTCAGACCGGAAACAAACATTTGTACAAATACAAATATCTGTCCCGAGCGAATCGATACCGCGACCGCCGGCGCGGGGTCTTGAGGTGACTACTCGCACCACTACACCAGTACGGTCGTCACAAGTAGAATACTGTCAACACATATCAAATTCTTTAGTGTTACAAAAAAAAATTACAAAAAGAAAAAAATCTATGATAGTAGTTTACCGTAGAGAGAAAACAATATATATATATATATATATATATATTTACTAATTTACTAAAAATGAACTTAAGCACATTTCATTCTATTTATTTGTAGTAATTACTGTACCTACATTTACATCAAAATGATCTTCACAAAAGTAAATTGGTTAAATTCATTTCGTTGCATTTTCTACTCGCTAAGTCTAACCATTTTTTTTTCTTTTAACTGCTTCTCTTGGCACATCAAATGAATATTTTATTTAGAGTACTTTTTAATGTGTTCGTACATTGAGATACTGCACATGAACGATTTTGTTTTCGTTCCATAAGAACAAAAAAAAAAAAAAAAATCTTCTCCACGAAACAAAACTTCTCGCGAACTTATACTCATGCAGCTGTTTTGTTATAACCCCAGATGACGTCACACGCACTCACTCACTCACACACTCGCACTCACATGAGATAACGTGGCGTTTTGGCGGGATTTTTAAACAGACAATATTAAAACATGATTTTGAGTAGGTACCTAAAAGGCTATAAAAAAATAAAGTTTTATTTTTTATGGGAATAAGTATTCATAAAGATTAATTTAAAACACTTTCAGAAAATTTGGCCGATCCCCTATTCTATTTAAAGAAATTGTAATATTTTCCAATATACAAATATAATATTATTATAACTTACTTGAAAGTATTCAAAAAACATGATAATAAATGTCACAAAAATTAAAATTAAAATAAAAAATCTTGTACGTATTTAATATTTTTAAGTTTCCATTTTAAATAATAAAATATAAATTTATATACCTTCTACAATCTCTAATAAATTAATTATATAAACGCAATGTTTATGTAGAAGTATTAGGAAATATATATTTTTTTTAAATTAATCTTATTTCTATTGTTAAATACTTCTTTAAATACTAAAAGGTGATAAATAAAAAAATATTGTAGATATTATAGTAATTTACATAAAAATATGTTTGTCAAACAATCTTATCTACGTAATATATTTTTATTATTGACAACCAAAGACATGTTCTGCAATTGCTATTCTTTCACTTTTTTAATAAATTTTACTAACTTTGCCACCAGATCTTATAGATCATGTATTATTGTGATTTCATTTCCACGTACCTACTTCATTTTATTATTGCAGTGTAAAACAGAACATTAGCAGTTTTGTCGGCTGAAGACGATGCAATGAATATCTAATATTATTTATTTCTATACTTGCATAGAATTAGTTTACAAAGATTACTCAAAATGCAAAATCTAACTGTTTTACGATTATGAATAATATTATATCATTTTTATATAATCATAAAAAAAAAACGTTATGAAGAAGAAAATTTCTTAAATGAGGCTTATTTTAAATACAGTCTGTAAAATAAAAACTAGGTATGCATGACTTTTAATTATGATAGCAGTCATTCAATTAAACGAATAGAAAGTTAACTTCCATAAGCATATAAGAAATTTTAAAACAATAGAAAAAAGAGAAAAATGCTACTTCTTAATGATAAATTAAGTATTTACTAATTAATAATAAATCAATATTTTTATACATTTCTAAAGTAATAAGAAAAATAAAGCTGCTGAACCCTTCGTATGACAATCGATTACATAAAAGAGGACAGTCAGTTTTCTATTTTTTATACTTTTTGCATGTTAATAAAAATAAAAAAAACATTAGTCAATTGCTAGATTAAGACAGTATGGCGACTTTTGTTACAACTTACGTAGTTGGTTAACCTTTCTTAGTGGTAGAATAAAAGATTGAAAATAAGATTAAGCGAAAATTTTATAATATTAAGATTACCGAATAGTATTGTAATTATAAGCTGTTTCTTTTTTAATAAATCCCTTTATGAAATAGTCTTTTATTATAATTATATTTTTATTTATTTCTTATTTACTTATGACTAATGACAAATGTTTGTATACTCCATAGGAATATGTTTATTGTAGCCTGGCGTTTGTTTTTGTTCTGTATGTTTCCGACACATTATTTTCATCCTATCGCCGTAGAGTATAAGACTTTTTTTTCTTTGACGTGATAACGTCTTGTAAATCGATGAACGCTGATAGCACGCACGAAAAAGCATGACTCTTTTTCACGTTCCGCGAGCGAGAGCGCGGAACAAGCGATAGAGAGGCACGATCGACCTAAGCGTTCGGCTTGTGACGCATCTATCTTTCTTCCACTCCATCGGCAGAAGCGTCCGAGTAGAAGAGAAAAAAAAAAATTGAATTAACGAGTGCAAATAAATGTTAATTTATCGAAAAAAAAAAATTCAATTAACTCCTTTTTTATACTTATTATACAAAATAATGATAACTCAGTGATAATAATTCAATTCATAAAAGTATGCAATTTTTCATCAATTTTTTTTTTTTTGACGTTATCACGTAGCTTAAAAGGCCCATAACTTTTTCTTTGGCAGTAGGCAAATAAAATCATAACACAGTTTTTTAACATTCACGTTGCAAGACCTGTATTTAAAAAAAAATCAGATCAGACTTTGACAATAAACAAAATTTGTGTATAAGGTATATGTATTTTGTACATAAAGTCATAAAAGTGTGTGTGTGTGTTTGTGTGTGTGTGTGTGTGTGTGTGTGTGTGTGTGTCGTAGTGTGTGTATTGTGTTTTTTAATGTTATCTCTGCTGAATATATGCATCAAGCTCTGATTTAAGTAGATACATCATCTGCGCTCTCCTGCTATGTAACATAATTTAAAATTGCAAGT
Organism: Euphydryas editha; assembly: GCA_036937285.1. Classification (NCBI taxonomy): domain Eukaryota; kingdom Metazoa; phylum Arthropoda; class Insecta; order Lepidoptera; family Nymphalidae; genus Euphydryas; species Euphydryas editha. The sequence goes on along the minus strand of JAUPFZ010000005.1, from coordinate 15,055,271 downwards.
ACATAAATTTACAAGTTTTTCCTAATTGTGGCTAATTAGTAGGGGAGAGTTGGATATTACCGAGCCTCTAAGAACTTGGACCTATAATTCGGAGAAGGTTCGATATATATATTCAAAAATGCAGTAAATAGTACAGAATTTATTTAGCTACGCATACATCATGGCAAAATATTTCAAAAAATAAACAAAAATTAATTATTGCAAAATAATAAAAAAAACGGGAAAGCGTGGTATTATCAGACTGGTCTGATAATATCGTGCTAAGGTTTGATAAAACCGTGCCCATAATAATTTCGTGAATTTCTATCAGTAAACTTAGAATTAAAAAAAATGCAACGTTGAATAAACTCGTTCGTAGAAAAAGAAGCATAGACTCCTTTCTAAACCTAGATATAATTATTATTTTACGACTAGATTAATTATCATAACCATATCGGCCATTGGATGTCCACTGAAGAACGTATGCCTCCCCCCATCGACTCCGTTTCAAAGCAACCTCTATCCAACGACTTCCAGCGACTCTCTTTAAGTCGTCTGTTCATCTCGTGGATGGCCGTCCGACACTGTGCTTGCCGGTACGTGGTGTTCACTCGTACACGCCCTGGGCGCGGAATTGACAAACGCTGTTATTTCATTTTATAACCTCAAAATAATACAGTCAAGTTAATTGTGTATTCAAATCAATCTAGTCATTAATTCTATAATATGTTAGGATTAAAATAAAAGTAATCAATGTGTTACAATACAAATATAGAATAGCTTACCTCTTGTCAAAAATGCCCGCGAAATTATAAGGAACGAGAGTAAAAACTTGTAAGCCACGATGTGTCTTAATCGCTGCTCCGAGTAAATTACCGTCGTGCACGGGGAGGGGTAGAGGACTCGGACTGTGATCTTTAAGGACTGGATAGCGCAATTAGCGTTTAGTTTTTGAAATATGCTAGGGCTTGGAATTATCAAACGCGCGGTATTATCCAACTCTCCCCTACACCGTTATTGAATCCCAGAAGGCTCTTGAAGCTTTCCTGCTGATTTTCAGATGATTTTCAGAAGCAGCTAAAAGCAAGTAGATACTCTAGTGAATAATATCACTATTGGCGCAATGAGTGAGGAATTTAATTCGTTTAAACTGGTTGCGTCAACAAATAGCTGATATTGCTAGAGTTGTTGACAATGTTAAGATGAGGCACCAAAAAAAATATTTATTATTTTACGGTGTGCCCGAATGCCGAGTGCCGATGAGGATCTTGTTAATATTATTTCTATTATTTATACTAAGACACTTGGTATAAACAGTGTAACAAAGGATAAACTAATTGCATGTTATCGTCTAGGCAAAGCTGCTGAAGGCAGATCCCGGACCGTTCTTGTAAGATTTGCTGACTTGAATTTGAAGACATCATTGTGGAAAAAGAAACCGGTCTAAAAAGTTCTTCTATAGCTTTGTCCGAATTTTTAACTCACAAAACTCTAAGCGCTGTTTCGTCTTTCTCGAAAAACTCTGGGAATGAGATTAAGCTGGATTCTTGATGGGAATATTATTGCTATGCTACCCAATGGTTCTAGACATCGCATTGATAGTGAAGAATATCTCACTAAGTTGTCTTGAAGTGTTAATGTTTGTAGCTTTTTTTTTTGGGAGTGCAATACCGTACAGGGGTTTACCTTGCGGGAGCCATCAGCCGCTTCAATTGGAGGGTCCCGGATCTGCAGGCAGCAGGATCCCTCCAGCGACAGGCTGACCTCGGCGAAAAGGCCAGACTTCTCCTCCATGGGGACTGTTCGGCTCACCTCTGAACAGTCCCGACGACGCCGTGTCTAGCAGGACCGGGTTCCCATCCCGGCCCGACACGGGCATAGGGGCGTTACTGGAGGCGCATTAAGTAGCGCCTCCTACGCACCCTCATTAGTCGCCCGCGGATGGAGGCCATGCCGGCGGCCTCCTCTCTCACCCGCTCGTCAGCCTCTTTCTGGGACATTACTGTCTCGCAGAAGGAGACCATCGCCTTTCAGGACTCGTCGTCACCGAGCATCGCGGTGATGATGCTCGGGAGCGACAAGTCCTCTCCGAGGACCGACGTCAGACCTTGACGCAGCGACGCCCATCTCGGACACACCTCGAGAGTGTGCTGGGCAGAGTCCACCGCCGCGCCACAATCGTGACATTTAGTCGTCGGCTCCCTCTGGGCCGTTCGGCACAGGTAGTCACCAAAGCAACCGTGCCCGGTGAGAACCTGCGTCAGACGGAAGGTGAGAGGCTTGCGTTTTCGACGCATGTTTCAAGCTAGCCAACTTCAAAGGAGCCTAAAGAATCTGCAACAGCTGGTAACAATTCCAGACTCAATAGAACAGTGAGAGTTAAGAAGAAAATCCAAAATTGCACACCTCATAATCTCATTTTCCACAATAAAATTGATAAAACCAATTAAACCACATCGAGTTAGACTGTGAAATTAAATAGGTTTCTATTCCTAAGTATACTGAAACGTAAGAAAAAAAAAACTCGATTAGTGAAGTCTTTCGGTCGTTATCGTGACCACAGGATCCACACATACAGACACACGGACGTCTAAGACAGAACTTTTTAAACAGTTATTTTATGAGTTTAAATACAAAAATTGCATTAAAAGAATCATGAGTCTTAAAAAAGGGTTTTTTTCTTAATACGTGTGTGTATAAATTATTTTACAAGTGCAAAGTTCGAAAAATCACTCACTTTGCGTAAAGTGAGAGTAGAAGCCACCTAAACGCTTCGCTTATGAGGCGTACAATACTCTTCCATAGATACTTCTAAACGTTCAGTTTCTTATAATCTTATTGTATTGAATTATTTTCTATGGTACTTATCTAGTTTATTTTGTGAACGAATATAGTTTGTTGTATAGTTTGTTATCACTCAACCAGCATGCACAGTGAGCACTGCGCATGCCTGTTGAGTGACAAGCCCCATCCGTAACAACGACTTTCGCGTTGCGAAAGAATAGTTTTTACACGATTGTACTAATCTCTCACTACTTAAATTGGGCTTCGTTGCAAGACCTGTGTATAAAACCATGGAATCAATATTGTTTCATAACTGATAACCAGAGTTATTTCATGTACTACAAATTTAGAAATACCTCACCAAGAATATTTCAATTTGCCGGGCTTTTTTATGTTCTTAAAACAATTTTTTAAATACAGTACCTATAATTTATTTTCAAATTACCTAAATAAATTATAATTCAAAATATATTAAGTTATGTTATATTATATGTTAAGTATCAGTCATTGTACAATTATGTGTCTTAAAGATCTCTGAGAAATTATTTTACTGCAGTCATGTAAAATTTTTCTAATTTAATGAGATTCAGTATTCATGAGTCTGAATCACGATCTCTGAATTAATAATCTATGTGCAAAATATTTATATCATTAGCAACACTTGTATTAGTTTTTAAGAATGAAAGCTGTCAATAGTAGAGATGTAAGATTAATGGAAAAAAATCGTTTAAATAAAAATCGATTAATCTTTAGTCAATATTAATCGAGTCTTTAAAAATTGATTAATAAGAATAAATAACCTTAAACATTTTTATTTAACTAATGCAGATTAACGATGGGGTATCTTTTTTGTTATATATATATATATATATATATATATATATACCTATATTAAGTATTATATTGTTTGGTAACTATATTTAATTCAAAGTAAAACTGAATAATAGTATATATATATATATCTTTTATCTGTCATTTTTATTATATCGTATATTATTATTATTTTTAAATACCTATATTTCTTTTGTGTTCACCCTCCACTTTACTCCGGCTATGTTTCAATTCCTCACAACGTAAGGTTGTCTGGAAGAGATTGCTTATTAGCAATAAGACCGCCTTATTGTGCAATAATATTTAAGCATATATCTCTGTAATTTTTGTTTCAAAAGTGGTGTACAATAAAGAATTATAAATAAATAAATAAATAATCGAATTTTTGCAAAAAAAAAATAGATTTTTCTGTTATATAAAAATGTACAATCTTTTCATATTCCAATAAGAAACCTAAGAGATTCATATTAACAATTAATCAGATTAAATATCGAATAAAATGATATGAATAAAAAAATAACCAATACAAAACTAAAAACTATATGTGAATGAAATGAAATAAAAATGAAATGATGAGCATCCCAAAAAAATGACTACCTTATGGTCTCAAAACCTAAAATGGTGGCATCGGCGTGAGAAAAGTTTCTAGTGTCGCTCTTCCTGCTTTTCTTGCTTCTGTGCATAGTATCAAAGGCCTATATTCCGAAATTCAAAATCAAGTTCAGTCCAAATTACAGATGCTACAGAAGCAGTAGAAAACTGGAGGTTGAGGCGTCTTAATGACGATATCGCGATCGCGAAGGAAGTTACAAAACAAATACTTTGGGATGCACCATTGGTTCACAATACTCGTGAAAATTTGACACAAAATCTTACAAGTGACGAAAACCGTGCAAGGCTTCTAGCTTTATCAAGTAAAGAATCGGGTCACTGGTTACACGCAATGCCGTCAAAAAACCTTAGGACACTTTTAGATAATGAAAGTTTTCGAGTTTGTGTCGGTCTCCGGTTGGGAGCACAACTGTGTTTTGAGCACAGATGTCCGTGCGGAAAGAATGTTGATTCTTTCGGACTACACGGCCTTTCTTGCAACAAGAATTCAGGTAGGAATGAAAACATCAAAAAAGCTCTTGACACCATCGACGTTCCTGCTTATATTGAGCATACTGGAATTAGTCGCGATGATGGCAAGAGACCTGTGTGGCTTAACGCTGGTTCCCTGGGAAAGGGGACGGGCGCTTTTGTGGGACACAACCTGCGTCGTTACATTGGCTCCATCTCATGTCAGGGAGATGACTTTAAGAGCAAGAGCCGCTGCGGAGAAAGCTGAAATGACTAAACGGCACAAATATTCGTCATTTATCCCAAGTTATGTCTTTGTGCCGTTTGCAGTCGAAACGCTTGGACCGTGGAGTAGCAGTGCAAAAAAAATATCTAAAAGAATTGACCCCACGTCTCATAGCCTCCACTGGTGACAGGGAGGCTGGTGCATTTTTTGCTCAGAAAATCGGAATTGCAATTCAACGGGGAAATGCTACTAGTATTCTTGGCACCATTCCACGCGGACATGATTTATATCAAAATTGTGTGTAAATAATTAGTTTAAGTTTGGCATTGTAAATATGTATAATATTGTAAAATATGTATAATAAATTTACTTTTTCTTATTCATATACGAGTGTCGTATGAATAGCAACAGCCTTGATAATTTTAATAATAGTTTAGACTAAGAAAGAAAGAAAATTGTAAAGAATAATAAATTTCGTATAATTTTAATTTATAAATTGTAAATTAAATTATCTTTTAATGAAAAAAAAAACTAAAATACAAATCAAATTAAAAAAAATTGCCATAACTACAGTCCAGTAGTATTTTACATTCGACTAGTTTTAAAATAAAATACTTAAAACGATATTTAAAAAACTAAACAACTACGTTGCTGTCTCAAAAACTAAAATATAAATCGTTCGTTTTTTATAAAATTGAGACTTACTTAAAGTTTTTTTTCACTATGCACTAGCATGGCACTATATATGAAGATCGATTTAAACGCGTAATTTATATAATTGATTTATTAAAAATCGATTAATATTACTATAATAATCGATTATAAGGAAATAATAATTGATTTAAATAAAAATCGATTATTTTTTAACATCCCTATTCCCTAGTACCCAAATCCCTAATAGAAATACAAACGTGGTTTGAGTATGTATGTATAGGTATCTAACGTTTATTTTTATTTGTGTCAAAATATTAATAATAGTAAAAAAGGGACTGTATATTTTTATATAATATTATTTAAAACAATGTGCTTATACTTGTTCTAAACATTTACGTAATACAACTGTGATTTTTAGACAAATAAATGATTTTGGATTATTCTATAAAACCTAAATGAAAAGTGATAAAATATTTTTTTTACTTACAATCTATATTTAAATTATGTTATAATGAGTCTTCAAGATCGTTTGAAACCACTAATAAAAGTATTGAAAGTGGGTTCCCTGATTGGAGGTAGCATATTTGTTGTAGCTTACCATTTCAGAGAAATATATAGAAGTATTGATAAAATCGTAAATGCAAACGTATTGGACGTTGAAAAAAAATTTATCCCAGAATACATATATATCGATGATCCATTATACAATGCTACAGTAAGTTTAGAATATGACAAAGAAAAATCAAATAATGTTGGATTGTCCCGAATATGGAAGAGCTTAAAACATTCTTTGGCGTGGCGCTTGTTGTGGCTTAGTCGTCATGGAAATAGAGAACAAAGAAACTTAGCCCTAGAGCAATTAGCTTCATTTAAAAATAATAAAGTTTGGGATTCATTTAAAATTGCTCAAGCACTTGATAAATCTACAGCTGTACTACTTGCCCGTACGTATGGGGTTGATTTGGGATATTTCTTGCCTCCCCCAATACATGTTCGAAGGGCAGCATTTAATGCAGAACTTTTATCTCATAAATTTATTGATATGATAAGTACAGTTGATACAATAAATCCCCATAGTTGTATCCATCAGTTCCTTTCAAAACACCTTATTAACATTCAAGACCACTTAGTTGAAGTTGACAGTATTCCTTCAAAACCTGATAGTATTAGTGAGAAACAGCTTTGTATTTTATGTCTTGATGCCCTCCACCATCATATTTTTTTATTTCATGAAAAACATTACAATATTGATGTCTCAAGTTCAACGCTGATTAAATTGGGTATATTACCACTCTTAGCAGAATTTATGTTGAGATATAGATATGATGCAGATGTAGATCTAGCCGTTTTAAAAATTCTTACTGTCTTAAGTTTACACACTAACCTTTTAACAGATTTTTTTCAAAATGGCCTCATTGGTGAGTTGGCTCGACTTTTAAAATCACGGGATATACGCTTAGCTAGTTCTGCGGCAGTTTGTTTGGCAAATCTCTCTGGTGAGTTTTGTTACAGACCAGGACTATATTTATTACATCCCCTATACAGAACAAAACATGTTCACGTATGTGACACTCTCCTTGTACATGGTCTAAGGGGTGGAGTATTTGTTACTTGGCGCCAGAGAGACAAAAAGTGTGCAGAACCTGTGGGAATCATAGAAGTAACAGTGTCTGATGTTGAGTGTGAGCCATGTGATGAAGATTCAATTAATAAAAATAGATTTTTAGACCCTGATCTTCAGCAAGTAATAGAAGACATAGAAGAACTTGAGGATGAAGCCCTTCTATCCAATTTAGAAGTTGTTTTACACGATATTCCTATTGTTACAAAAAGAGAACCTATCACTGACAACATGTTAACTGCAAATAAAAAAAAAATTGCATTGTTGCAAGAAGAACAAGATAAATGTAACTATACTCATTGTTGGCCTAAAGATTGGTTGCCAAAAGATTGTAGTAATTTAAGAATATTAGGCTTCAATTATTGGAGCAAACTCTCTGATTGGCTAGAAGGGTGTCCTTTACAAAATGCAGATATAGAATCACGAGCTGACGAACTTGCTTCCACATTAATTGATGCAGGAGTGGGAACAAACAATGTTGTTTGGTTAGCTCATTCAATGGGTGGACTTATTGTTAAACAATTATTAATAGATGCAGCTCAAAGTAGTGATCCACGATATAAAAAATTATGTCATAATACTAAGGCAGTCCTTTTTTATAGTACACCACATAAGGGTAGTGCGTTAGCTACAATGCCTCGTGCTGCAGCTGCTGTACTCTGGCCGTCGAAGGATGTTAAACAGTTAAAAGAAAATTCTCCAACATTATTAGAAATACATCAGTTGTTCATAAAATTTGCTGATTCTTTTCATTGGGAGACAATAAGTTTTGCAGAAACACTACCAACTCTTATCACAGCTTTTAAAGTTCCCGTTCACTTTGTAGACCCATACTCAGCAGATTTGGGCCGTGGTGCATTTTACCAGTTACCATTAGACCATTTATCCATATGTAAACCAGCAACTAGACAATCTGTTTTATATACTACAGTACTGGATGTCCTACACCGAGCAACAAATTGTAAAGTAGAACATAAACTGACAGACTCACATGTAAAAAGAATGATTGACTTACTATGGTTAATTTTAAGTAAAGTTAAACACAGAAATAATAATTTACAAGAAGAACAAACCAAACATTGCTATGAAAAAGCTTTACTAGAAGCATTCACTAGTGATTTTGTATTTTAAGTGGGATTTGTCCCATGTGTGGTAATCAAAATGCCAAAACACTTATTTGGGTATTTAAAATAATAGTATTAGTCTAGTTTATAGTATTATTTTATTGTTATTTCTCTTACTAAGTAATGTGTACAAAACAAGTATTATATAATTAAAGTATACATTATAAATAATTTATAATAAAAATATATGTATGCTTACTAAGAGAATTTCATAGTAATTGTTATGTATTCGATTTCTTACTATTAGATAAAATTTGATTATTAAAAATAAAATGTAATAAGAGTATATATCCAAAAAAGATATTATTTGTTGGAATATGTACTAATATGTTATTCTTTATTTTGTTGATGATTGTTTTAACAACTAATCTTTAAAATAAAATTAATAATTTATTATTTTGAAGATTTATTGATATTATATATATTTACTGAACTGAATCAGCCTTAAACGTCTCAGTACTGGGAAAAGGCCGCCTCTCCATATTGGAGAAGGGTTGATGCCTAATACACCACGCTGTTCCATTTCGGGCTGGCGGATATTATTCCCCACCATGAGTAAAGTTCGCTATCACATGTTTGTGACAACCGGTTTCGCGTCGTCTCCGAGGCGCGGATAGGAGACCCATAAGAACCCTGACCAGAAACAAATATTTGTACAAATACAATTATTTGCTACGAGCGGGAATCGTACCCGTGACCGCTGGTGTTGAGGTAATTATTCGCACCACTACACCAAGATGGTTGTTACTCCATCTATTATAATTTTATGTTTTGTAGAATTAAATAAACTATTGCATGTTGCAAATAGTAGGTTGTGTAGCCATGGCTTACATCTTAGGGATGTTCATGTAAAAAATTCGATATTTTTATTATCGATAAATATCGTATTATGTTATCGATAGTTTGCGATATATCCTATGAAAAATATATCGATAATTTTTCGACCGATATATCGAACAAATATATCGATAATTATCGGATGAAAATTACCGTTACCGAAATTACCGAAATACTATATATTCTAACACCGCCATTATTTATCATTTTGTGGATTTTCTTGAAAAAAATAAAAACAATTACCTTAAAAAATAAATAATATTTAAATATAAAATATTTAAGTTTTAAGTAGGTATGAGGAGCATTTATTAATAAATTTATTGTATTTTTCTATGTACTTAAATATAGCAACTAGCGCCACCGACCATAAAAATGTCATATAGGTCTGCAGTGCCGGATTAAGCAAGCGCGGGGCCCGTAGCAAAGTCTTTGAAGTTTCAACGAGCCTTTGATCTGCTATGGTTTCAATACTCAATACGTACTAAGTAAGTGCTACTTATTTTTATGCATCTGTGTATTATTCATATCACTGCACTTTTTTTTTCTTTTGCCCACTTAATTAATTATATTATTTCTTACTACCACAGGTTGGCTGGAAGAGATCTCTTCTCGAGATAAGTCCACCTTTGTAAACAACTTTTTATACTAATTAGTGTAATATACTTTTTAAGTGCAATAAAGAATATTATTAAAGGCTTTTTTTATATACTAGCGGCCCGCCCCGGCTTCGCACGGGTATTTAACTAAAATTTTAAAAATTATATATTTTTTATCACCTACATGCGCCATCTATCGTATAATGGAAGCATATCGTTTTTATTTTTAGTGACATTTAACATAATAGTACTTATATTAATTGAAAATGATGTTTATCTAAAATATTAAAACGATTTCTATTCCTATCCGACATATTTAGTAAACTTTTAAGTTTAACAAAATAATAACTCAAAAGTAAGTTTTGTGAGTTTTTAAGATTCCTTAGACCAGATGGCGTTGGCGGCGTAGGTACCTATTTCTATTTTCTTAAATATTTATTTTTAAATTTAATTACAATGAAACAAAAACTAAATTATACTGTTAGTTATGCATAATTTTTATGTATTAAAGTTATTTACATTGGTTTTGTACTTTTTACGTGATACGTGCACGACCAAAAACGATAAGAGATGGCGCTGATACAAAAAAAAAAACGCGCTATTGAAATTTATTTTTGATGATATATAGTGTATTAATAAAACGGAGGTTTTAACAGATTTATTATTTGTATAGATAAAGCCAGAGATGAGATTGCCTGGCGACATAGATGAACTTTTTGTAGAACTTGTGCGTTTACCGTACGTTTATGAAATTCGATGTTTTATTTACGCCAAGGAAGTAGTCGATTACCGATTGTCTGACGTAGATTGTCTTAGTTTTTGTGACATCAAGTAAATTCAACATATCACATCTCCACATCATAAGTCGCACTCAAAAAATTACGCTCAGGCAGAGATTAGTGTGTATAAATATACGAGCCCCCCCCCCCCCCCCTTTCGCGTGGGGTCCGGTAGCAATTGCTAATCTTGCTACGTAGTTAAAGGCAGTGAGATACAGTATCACTCTATATGAATATTCTTTGAACTTATTGCGCTCTGTGCCAGTTAGAAATGGGAAACTCAGCACTGCTCAGCACTGCCGCAGCGCACTAAATCGGCTTCTTAAGTTACATTAAATATGCAAAATGGAATGGGGTAATATCGTTGGAGTATTATCTTTTTCTAGTATTCGTCAACAGAACATTTTTTTTTTGTACATAAAACCTGTCACTGTTTCTACAAGTAATTGACAAGTAATGATAATGAATGATGATTAATGCTAGGTGATTAATGACTGTTGCATGTTGCAGTGGTATTTGGTAGTGGTAAAGTGGTATCTAGTGAGTAACATTCAACATGTACTGTTGCAGTGACATCTAATGAGGAATTAACAAACTAAAATATTTGATGACGTCGCCATCTATACGTGTTTATTTATACTAACTAGAGACTAACAGCAACATAAATAAAACAATTTTTAATAGATGTCACTAAGATCATTAGAAATTAGCTTTTCGAATTTATTTGATATAGGTAAATAAAAATTAAAATAATTCAATTTACAATCAAACTAGTAGTATTTTATGCGCGGAGTGGTTAATAAAAAATTATTATAAATAAAAAAATGTCGCTATAGGCATAACTAAAAGTTGTAATTTGATTATAAATACCATAAAAGTATGTCAATAGTCAAAACGTACTTGAAACTGCACAATTGCAGTTTCAGTATCACTAGGATACTATGTACCAATTTTAGAAATTTTTGAGAGTAGTTATAAATATTAATTAAGAAATATAATTGGTAGCTAATAGCGAGAAAACGCTACGCCCATTGAACAACTTATATAGTTATGAATTGTTGGACACGTCTAGACGTGGCCAGAGGAAGCCCATGCGGTCATACTCATCTACTTGGGTTATGGGACTTATAGTGCCAATTACGCCGTTAAAAATATAAGAAATCAAAATATAGAAATAACTGCTGTTAGTACTTTCTAAAATTTGTCCAAAACCCGAAATGTATCAAATGATCAAAAGTTCACTTTTATTTATATTGGTGTGCAAATTACAACAATTTATAATTTTTCGATTGTTTTGAAATGATAAGCACCAGTTCGACGATTTGTTTATTGTTCATTTCGCACTTGTAGGTACTTTTTTATAATCATTAATATACTACTTTAGCATCTAAATAGACAATAGAATAAAGTAAGGAATAAAATAAATGTGACAGAAACATGAGATACCATACGTAAGTTTTACCAGTTTATCTTTGTTGTTAATAAAATCTAATTGATACAGTTGATTACATTACGTAGGCCTTTTAAGTTTCTAGTATGTCATAATTAAAAATATACTGGAACACTTTGTCATTTACATAATATTTACCTACTACACATTTAAAGGAAATTAAGTTAACTAGAAACGAAATGTAAAAAAAGGTTTTTACAATTTATAACAAATTGTGCAAAATTACATTATACATAGGTACGAGTGTGCGTTTTTAAGTTCGCGGAATGAGAGGGTTGGAGGGGGGTGATTAGGCTCATTAGGATCGTAACGTATTTAGTGACTCATAATTAGTATGAATACGAGATTTCGTTGTTATTAGACCATTAGTCTTTGAGCTATCGCAACCAAGCAACATAATTAGGAGTGAAAAGTGAAATATGGAAAAAATCGAATATCGTGCCGTTATAAAGTTCCTTACCAAGCAAGGAAAATCAGTTGGGACCGTAATGGATGAGATGTCATCGGTTTACGGTGACTCTTGTCCAGGAAAAATCATGGTGTACAAGTGGCACAGTTTGTTTAAAAAAGAAAGGGAATCCCTTGAAGACGACCCGAGGCCGGGCAGGAGCATCGAGGTGACCACGCCAGAACTTATCCAAAAAGTCGAAAAACTTGTACTCGACGATGCTCGACTAAAAAAGAAACAACTTGCAGAAATGGTTGGAGTATCCGATACAACCATTTTTAAAATCCTGCACGATCATCTTGGCATGACTAAGGTCAGCGCAAGATGGGTACCGAGAATGCTCACGCCGCCGCAAAAACAACAACGCGTAGAGTGTTCACGTGCATTTTTGGACCTCTGCAATGAAGACAAGGATGGTGTATTGAGTCGAATTGTTACTGGAGACGAAACTTGGGTTCATCATTATGAACCTGAGTCGAAACAAGACTCTATGCAGTGGTATGAAAAGGGCACAGCACCTCCAAGAAGTATAAGGTGTCACAGTCAGCTGGGAAACTCATGGCAACGGTCTTTTGGGACTCAGAAGGAATATTATTGATCGATTATAAAGATAAAGGTGTTTCTATAACCGGAGAATACTACGCTCAATATTAGAGCGACTAATAGAAGCCATTAAACAGAAAAGACGGGGTAAATTGACGAAAGGTGTGCTGCTTTTGCACGACAATGCGCCCGTCCACAAGAGCCGCGTTGCGTTGGCTGCCCTGCTTAAAGTGGGCTTCGATATTTTGAACCACCCACCCTACAGCCCAGACCTAGCCCAGAGTGATTATTACCTCTTTCCAAAAATGAAAAAAGGAGCTGCGGGGTAAAAAATTTACCACCGATGATGAAGTTAAGGAGGCAGTTTCAGCGTATTTTGAAAACATTTTTTTATGAGGGTATAAATAAATTAATTGAAAGATCTGAAAAATATGTCCGGTTTTTTTATTTCAACCCCTTACCCTTCATTCCGCGAACATAAAAACGCTCCCTCGTATATGTTTCGCATAAAAATAGAAACAGTAAAAATTAGTAAAGTAGAAAACAGTAAATAAGATTGAAATTTTTCTATTAAAATAGACGATATTAAGATTGAATTTCATTAAAGTTTAGAAGAGGTAGAACTGCTGGGGCTCATAATAGACTCAAAGCTCACTTTCAATGTGCATGTGTCTGCTATATGTAAAAAAGCAGCAGACAAAAAAACAACTCGCATGCGCGGTGAAAATGTCTTGGGGTCTAAAAGCAGAAATAGTGAGAACCATATACGTGGCGATGATATAGCTCATCGTTCTATACGAGGCAAGTGCATGATCTCCTGCATCAGAGAGGTTGTCGATAAGAAAACTAGACTCACTGCAGAGAGACTTTGCACAGAAAATTTGCAAAGCGTGTAAAACGGTGTCTCTTACATCGGCACTCGTCCTATCAGGCTTACTAACAGTTGACCATCGGATTCGGGAAGCAGCTATGCTCTATAAGACCAAAAAGGATCACTGCGAGGACCTTCTGCTGCCGGAAAGGGAGCTGGAGCGCAGAGTATTACCATTACAGAATTGATGATTGATGGGTCTGAACCTCAAAACCCTTGAGGAACACCACATCGTTGAGCTGTTAATCTACACCGACGGAAGTAAGATAAAGGGAAAAGTTGGCGGCAAAAGCAGCCCTGACGTAGTGGAATTAAGGAAGGGAAGTAAATACTCCACATTCCAGCTCGAGCCGCAGAACACGGTCTTCCAATCAGAAATGTACACGCTCTTCAGAGCTGTGGACATAATATCACGCATCAGGTAGATCCAAGAGGAAAATAGATCGGTGCAGTTCTCCTAGTTGAAGGCTTACGTGGGAACACTGGGTAATGAAAGAGCGGACGAGCTGGCTAAAAACTTACTTAAACTACTTAAGGATGCAGATACGAGAAGAGACTGTCCGATTGTGGGAGGACTGATATAATTCTTCACAAACTGGTTCGGTCACGAAAATCTTCTTGCCAGATGCAAAGACCGCTTGCAAGCTGGTGACATTAACATCTTTCGATACACGGATTCTGACCGGCCACGGAGGATTTGCGGCGTATCTGTACCGGTTTCACTTGAAGGACAGTCCTTCGTGTGTCTGTAATCCGAATTGCGAGGAGACAGTTCTCCGCATTGTGTTGGAATGTCCGAGGTTCAGCAAAGGAAGGCTTGACCTGAAGATTAAACTCCATAGGAAGCTGGACCAGCCTTCACTCCATAGCATCCTGGAGAACGAAGCCGATAGAACCTCTTTCTTCGCATTTGCGAGACATGACGTCGTGACAGCTACGAAATGAAATAGCTCGGCCGTCTACCACCTACTCCATTGTCGATCACAGCCACTCCACATTTACAACACCAAATTCAAATATACAGACAGGAAGCGCAACTCCTCTTCAGGGGTCCCCGACTCGAGAGCCACCTGGCTTTAGATTACAGGCCGTAAACTGTTTCTGGGGAGGACCATCCAAAACACATCTCCATCACCCACCCAAAGCAAGACATTAGAGTCTTTGCTCAGAGACGAAAAAATGAACGGGGAAGTGGGTAAGCACCAGATGCGTGGCCCTCTTTATGGACAGTGAAGCGGAGAGGATTGGAATAAGCTTTTGTCGCTCCGAGGGACTGGATCGGCTGGTGGTCTCACCGGGGCTCCATCTGCTGATAAAAGGTAGCACGAGAAAAACAAGCTTTAAGCGTACGAAGATCGACGAGTTTGTGCAGAAACAGGACGATAATTCAACCTACCGTCTGGAGCGTCTGCACAACAAGGCAATCGCTCTATTCCAGTGGGGACAGGAGTCCTCTTTTGTGCAAGTAAGCTCGTGACTGCAGCGGCAGGGCGAACTCCTGGGATGGTTCCCGGAAGAATAAGTGTGGACTCTATGAGAGTCGGTTATGACAAAGGCGACGTAGTTGATAGATACGGTTGCCTAACGGTCTCGAAAATACATGAGGTCATAGTTTACGAGGATAGGGGGGAGGATCTGCTATATCTAAAGGCTCAGATTCGAACACCTTCACTCCCTAAAAGGCCGGCTCTTGAGGAGGCATGCTTAGTGGTTCGGAGCGATAACAGGCGAAGGCGGAGGCCCAAAAGGCGAAGCTCGAGTCGCGTACCTCCAGGGATGGTAATAGTAGCTCCAAGCCCCGTCTGATGGCGATTGTAAAAATTATCCAAGCAACGATCTCCCCAAAGAAAGGCACCCGACTGTCCCAACTTGCCCTAAAATCAGCATGTCCGGATGAAAGGCAATCGCGGGCACTGAGAAGGTTTATGAGAGACGAAAGTCCGAAGCCCCCTCAGGTGCTACCAGCCAATTGAACGAGGGCCGACAAGGGGCAAGTCACACCACCAAAACTTCGACCAGCGTCAACACCACAATAACATGCAGAAAATGCATACATCGAGTTTCTGGCCATTATAAGGCGAACCAGGAGGTAAGCATGGCCACCTGCAAAAATACCATGCAGACTTACCAGTACGGACATGTCTACTGGACGTGGAACTCGATGAAGCCGAGGCAGCCATATACAATGACGACACCTGCCAAGTACTCAAGGGCAGCATGTCGGGATGTATACAGATATGGCTGCTTATAACACAACAACCGGTTTCGTGGGCACAATCGAGGCTGAGGGAAAAAAAGAAGGACCTCAGATCTTTAACACGCCAAAAGGGGACCCAGTGGTGGTAGTGGCCAGATGCACGAGGGTGATGCTAGGCGACCGAATAATCGGAATGGCAAAAACCATCTCAGGTGATCCGAAAGTCGGATGCCTTCGGGCTCTGGGAACTGCTGGCACTGGAATAAAGTGTTCCTGTTCCTGGGTGTGGCAAGACAACACACATAGTCGGTAACTTCAACGAGGATGGTGAAGTAGTAGCCACGACTACAATAAAGGCGGCCAAAGACCTCAAAGAAAAGCTTGCTATTGCGAAAAAGGTAAATTAAAGGTGCGCACTATAGTCTCCATCTTAGTGAACGGTTTTCATGAGGGCGTAAAAATAAGGGTGGACGAAGCCCTCATAAACCACTTCGGGGCCATAATGATGGCCGCCCGATTGTCTAAGGCTAAGGATGTGATCCTCGTCGGAGATATCAATTAGTTACCGTATATCGACAGGGACGTAATGTTCGTAATGCGGTACTGTTGCCCATACATGACCACAGATGTCACATGTGAGTTGTCTTGTATGCATCGGAACCCCAAGGGCGTCGCACTCGCTTAAATACATCTATTACTCAAACCCTATAGTCCGCTCTCTGAGAATGGAGAGGTTCACTAGCACTCAAATCCCTGAAAGACAGGAGCGGACCATGTGCCTGGTTTTCGCACAAGAGGAGAAAAAGACGCTGATAAACCGGGAATACGGTACCAGGCAGGGGTCGGGCGTCATGACTAACCAGGAGGCGCAGGGACAGACATGTGAGGGAGTCATCATCGTCCAGACCAAGGCTAGGAGGCTGAGGATTCATGACAGTGTTCCGCACGTTGTGGTCGCGATGACTAGACATACAAAGATCTGTGTCTACTACACCGACGACGGTGGTGATGCAGTCGGTCGTTTTGTCAAGACTCAAGAGGGCGGTGGAGGCTACAGCAAAGGAAATACTTGCAAACACCCTCCCCGCAGATGGCGCTACAGAAAAGAGACAACGCCGTCATTGGAGACGGCTGGCACGGAGTCGGATAGTAAAATAAAAATAAAAATAACTAGGTTAACATTTTTCTTTATTCGGTTTTTTTTTTTAATTTACAGAGTTATTATAGAAAAAGTCGTGCAAGTATATATATATAAGCAGCATAGATAAACAAATAAATATTAGGTAATCATACAAATATTATAAATGCGAAAGCAAGTTTGTTTGTTATGCTTTCACGCGAAAATTACTTAAGCGATCATCATGAAACTTTGTAGACATATTCTTGGAGACATTTTTTTTCGTCGCGATAGCCGAAATCCACGCGGGCGAAGCCGTGAGTAGAAGCTAGTAATATATAAATATTATAAAAACATACATAAAATACGTACGTCAATTATATTAAAGTAACGGAGATTATGCCGTATTTAGTGACAAATAGTGTGCTTTAAGATGTTTTTTAAAACAAGAGTGGAATAGAGCTTTTTTTATACGAAGTGGAGAGACTGGACGAGTAACATGAAGTAGAATTAGAAGGAGTTTTAAAGTCTCAAAAGCGGTCATTTGACCGCTCTGGTAGGTTAAGTGATAAAAAATATTTGAGTCACTGTTTCTTCATTTAGAATCAATTTAATCAAGTATATATCATAAACTTTTAGCTTAAGTGCTTTTTATTATTAATATCGAAAAGTTTTTTAAACACAAAACAACTTCAACATAGTTTGACCAAACTTCTGCAATTCAATAAAAAGGTAGCATCGGGCCGAGGTCCGCATTCATAAGACAAATAGAACGATCGATACGGGCCCACATCGAGTGGTTACCATGGTGATAACGCCTTGGTGACCGACTTTCAGCCGTTGTATGTACATCAGTGCGCTTTCTAGTAAAAATTATTTTATCCGTCACTCGAACTCAGAGAATATTTCATACAGATTTAGATTATGAGACTTCTATTTCAATTAGGCCTAATTAGTGCGTATTAGATAAATAAGCTATTTCGAAGTGTGTAAAAAAAAAATTGCATTATATTGTATATTTTTATACAACTTTGAGAATTAACGTAAGTAAAAAAAAAAAAAAATTGACTGAAATTTGACTTTAGATCTGGTTTTAGACCTAACCATTAAAATTTAAAACTGTGCGTGTAGTACCTGTTAACCAGGTCACGAACCAGGACCGTAGATAATAATGCATTGAACTAAATGAGTTTAAACAATAAATACTCATTAATATAAATCCATTAGAAATGTTTAACTGCACTTTTACTGTTTATTATTAATGTCGTACAAATGTGTTGAATTCTAAAAAATATTATATATATATATATATATATATATATATATATATATATATATAAATAATATTATGTCTAAAATTAATTAATGTTTGTGAACATCAAATGTTTTAATTTAAGTAATTCTGTGAATAAAGGTACTTGGTATGATATAGAATAGAATTAAATAGAACATAATAGAACAGAAAATCCCAGAATAGAACTGAATAGATTAGATAAGAATATACTTTATTGTACACCACTTTCGATAAGAAGCATATACATAACTTAAACATATACAGACTATAGTTAATGTACAAAGGCGGTCTGGTCTTATCGCTCGATTTATTCCAGAAAACCCAGACTTCACAGAATACGTAAAAAAATTTAGGTGGTGCACCGTTGTTATCTGTCGTAGAACATCCAACTATCAGACTTTTTTTTTTATACAATCGATGTTCCCAACTTACTTTAAATTAGTTTACTTGTACAATTGCTGAGAATTTTACAACTAAAGTAATTAAATATCTACAAATCTCGTATTCCTTTTACATTTATTTCCTAAATGAAATAAATCGTAATTTACATCTTCATTATAATAACTAGTTTTTAACCTGACTAATAATTCAGTTCTAAATTTACCCTTTCTTATTACTTCACTAGTTTATCGTGTATTGTTTTACAGTTAGATCTTAAGGAAAAAATTATTTATACCAATAATTTCGTTTATTTAGATGTATCACAAATATGATAAGTTCGGGTCAAATTCATCATTAATTAAAATAGACTTTTCCTGTTTTTAGCGAACGATAAGTACTTTTAAGTAAATAATTAATTAAACTATTGATATAAAATATTTGGACAAAAAATTAAGATGAAATGTATCTTACGTACTCATTTTATTAGGTAAGAAAAGAAGGATTTTTTGGAAAATATTATAGTCTGGTTGAAACAAATATTTATCTATAGTTAAGTAATCATTTATAGAATTGGTGTTGTATAGTTTTCACAAATTTGATATAACGTTTATTAAGAAATACAGAAACTTTAAGTAATTTTAAAAATTTTGGCATCAACGAGTGTTACATAAACAAATGTTGACACTTTCGCTATTTAAAAGTCGTAGTCTAACATTTATTTGTGCAAAGATTTACGAGATTAGAATAATGCAAAAGATCTTCATAAATGTTACCTTGCCCACACCGGCATATTTACTTCATTATATATTAATTAATTATATAACTATATAGTATTTCTTTAGGTAATCATGAACAATTCGATTAGATTTTTCTTGTTTAAGGGGTGCAATATTAAAACCGAACCAGGGGCGATGACGAGCCCAGGCGAACATACGGCTCTGATTGAGATTGAAGTATATTCTTTATCCACTCCCATGTTTTAAATCATCTGTAAAAGATTCTGAACCAGTTTATTAACAACATTAAAACCACGAAGAATGGATATACAAGGAGTGCGAACGGTAGACGTAGTTCTATACGAATTTCACGGTACTTATGTACACAAAAATAAACATAGATCATAGTTCTCTTTTTTGCCACTGGGTGCGCGAGTATTCTTGAGGTACCGATACTATTATTATATTATTATAATATGTGTAATTAAATATAGCTAGTTCTAGTTCTAGAACAGTTTTATTTCAATTGCATATTTAATAAATATAATTTTATGTATTAAATATTATTATTTTGGAAGATGAAATAAAACAAAACGAATTCAGAAATTTTATTAAAATCATTGTGTTTTATTTTTGTATTAATAATAATTTTATCTAGAATTCTCTGAATCATCTGATTTCTTGGACAGAAGTATTGATATTTCTTCTCTATAAAAGATAGAGCATGATAATTGATGCTATGCTAATTATGTGAATTGTCTGCGAGGCTTCTTATGATATTTTATAGCTGAAAAATATATGAAAATAACAATAAATTTTATTATTCTAAATAATTTTATTTTGAAAAAAATTTAAATTTTCACCGACTACTATTATGAAACTTTATCAAATATTTTATTAAAATAAAAAGCTTTATATAATATATAATATGAAATAAAAAAGTTTTAAACAAATATACTTAATCTAAAAATGTATATGACATTACATTATATTTTTAATATTTAAGTATTTAATAATTTAAAAATTACGTACCTGTTATTAAACTAAAAGTTTAACCTTTAATTTAATCTCCAAGAGTATTTTATGTTGATGATAAATCAAAATTATTAATAACAATTTACTACAAAGTTTAAAGATAAAAACAACATAAATAATTGAAAAAATCTTATAACATATTATCATGTTGACTAAATGTCAAATATCTTTAAAATGGTGGCCTGGCGGAATGTTTTTATCTCACTTTTTTTTTCTCATAATTATGTTAGAGAGACGAAAATTATAAACTACATTATTTTACTATTTTAATTACGAACCAATAATCGCACACCTATGACGGGGCACAACACAGCCAATAGAAAGGTTAAAAATGAACTATAAACTCAATTTTCAAAATTCAGAGCTGTCAATAGCAACAAGCCTTCCCGCGCAAATTACAACTTCGATCCTAGCGCACTCTAGCGGCAAAATAATTATCTATTACCCAAATTGATGCCATTTTTTAACATTACGTTCGCACTCCTTGTATATCCATTCTTCGTGATTAAAACACTCAATGTCCTAATAACCATTATATCATTTCATAATAACACTCCTGTGTGTTTTTTTTTCGATCCCTTCTGCGTAAAGGGTTTAATCAATAGACATTTTAATCAATACACATTCTTACTGCCCGATGCGTCGTATCTGATGACGTCGTATGAATTTTTAAAAAAAAGAGCATCTGTATGAATTTGAAAAAAAAAGAAAATTATTATTCACGTGCGTTTCACTACAACAACACCGCGCGCCGTAAAAAAAAAAGGAAATCTAGACTAGGCTGTATGGACTATAGTCCTTTGCCTTTCCCTATTGGGGTTAAATTTTAAAACAACAACAACGTAAAAATAAAGTAGGTTATTCGAATCCCCGCCATTTTACTTCGATATTTTTTATTGTTTTGTTTGGATTTAAAGCATGGGGTTAGATAAAGTCTTGTATGCAACTGTTGATAATTAGGTATTAAAACACTCATGTGATACTATGATAAACCCACATTCGTGTTTTAATACCCCTTATTATACAACAGTTGCATAAATAGCTATTATTGTAGGTACTTTAAAATATTTTTACAATTCAAAGTTACAATGGAAGTTAGCAAGGGCGAACTTATCTCAATAAGACATCTCTGCAACACACATAGTACAGGAATTAGGTAGAAAATTGGTATTATGTTTAGGGACTTCAAGGATCGCAAGATACTACTACTAGGGACTACAAGGGATCACAAGATAGAGACGGCTTAAAGCAAGTTGGGGTAGGAAGTAATTTAAACCGGGACCTAAGGTAGGAAGGTGAATTTTAATCATGGAGCATGTTATAAAGAAAAGAAAGGATGTGTATGTTTTGGTGAATGCGGATTAGGAATCACTTAAGTTACAAGAATAGGAGGTGTAACACAAGAATTAAGCGTTAATTAGGCTTATTAAATTTAATTAAGGCTTATTTATGCTCTTCCAATAGAAGAAACATAATAAATCGAATTGTTTTTGTGCTCTCCATTTCATCGCTTTTCAAATGAAATCCAACATTAGGTACCCTCATTTACTGATGCCAAATATGGTTTTAAATTGTTTAAAATAGATTTTTTTACAGGTGCGATTAATTTTGTCGTCGAGTGTATATACTCGTTTACGTACGAGCAATTTGGCTTACATGCGAGTAAATATGATAGCATATAAAGTGTATTCCTCGATTTTGTAGTCGCTCTAATTTATTAAGTAGCTCATGTTTCACATCCAAATAGCATACATATCCATGGTTAAGGATGGGTAAAAGAAGTGATTGCGCAAGCAAATTTTTGGTTTTAAATTCAGATATTATTGAAGTCGTTTAAGAAAGAGGAATGGCTAGTGCATCTATCTGCTGAATTCGTTCGCTAAATTTCAAACTTTTTGGTGTGACTATACTACATTCCACTCAATTCGACCTCTAAAGTGGCTGCTACTGATAATTATAGTTTGAGATTTTAGTGGGTTTATAAGAAGTCCGAAATATTTGGGCCATAGATGTGTAGCAGCAATGTCCTTGCTTCGAAGTTCAATAGTCTCATGCAATCCGGTCGACTGAAAATTACGTTATATTTGCAAATCATTTGCATACTAGTGGTAGTGAAAAGAAACAGTATTGTGAAATATTATTAATAAAAACTGGAGATAGTATAGGGGCAAGTAAACCACCTTATGGAATACGAGCAGTAAGATTCAATCAATTCGATGAGTTATCATCGGACGTTACAGTTTGCTGACGTCCAGAAAGATATGAATGCAACCATTCAATGACAGCAGATCAAATATTAACTGCACGAAGAGGACCAAGAAGTATGTCATAGTCAACAGAGTTAAGGATACTACTGAAATCCAACAAAATCATTGAAGTGAGCTTGGTGTTATTACCATACTTGGTATTATACCCATCTAATATCCTCTGTTATATTCTCTGTTACATCTGTTATAATTGTGCACTAACAGTGCTGTGGCAGGGTCAGAAACTGGATTGAAAAGGACATATTATACAGTTAGAAATTAGGTAGGAATAAAATTGTTTGTGAACAAGAGATTCTAGGAATAGTAGTTAGAAGTATTGAATATATAGATTTTTTTAAACTTAACTTTTTCTCTTTAGTGTAACATGAGGTTGCCTGTACATCAAAGTATAGTTACTAACAAAAAAAAAATAAATAAATAAATAAATAAATAAATAAAGCAGCCTGGTTAATATTTTTAGTTCGTCTTTGCTGATCGTTTGTTCTACATAAGTATATAATACGGCAACTAGGCGTTTGGTAACAGTCTTGTGGCTTATTTTATTTCTAAATAACATAGAGAAGTATTGCAGTGTTGTATTGATTTTATGACATGTTACGCTACTGGGCTTATTATTGTAAATTATATAACGACATGACCTATATTGTTATTTTTGTTAATTGAAATTTACAAAACTTTGAAAATTACAAAATTTACAAACTTTCTTTGCTTTTTTTCGTCGAGTTCAAAACCTGAACATATTTGTTGGTTAAGTTTTTTAATTACTTCATAGAATAATAATTCGTAATTAGTCTTAGCAGTGGCCTTAGAAAACATTATTTAAGATTTATTTTATTACTTTTGAATTTTAGACCATTGTCACAAAAATCTATTAATATGAATAATGTAGACATAAAATTTATTTTAACTGCTAACAGCTATGCTATCCTGGTCCTGAGACCAAATTATAGCAAATTTATAGTTATTTAATATAAAGTAAAGACATAATATTCAGCTACATACATAGGTACCTTTATAGATGGGTATCTACGACAAATATGCTAAAACATATTACTAATGTATTTTTTACATTAAATGTTAAGAATTCTTAATTCATTTAATAACTAGATGTACTCTTATCAGCTAAGTTTTGAACGGACGAATACTTACAATTTAACGAAATACATACTGCATCCAAGGTCTAGCAGCTCGGTAAATTGGGTCATTCATCATTGCGCTATTTGGAACTGGGACGAGGACGATAATTTTAGCTAGGATAGGTAACGTTCAGTATGCGCCTGTAGGTATCACACGTAATTAATACTATAATATACAGCAATAATAATGGTATTGTGTCATTATTCCAAGACATGATGAGGCAAATTTTTCGATAATACAATGGATATTTTTGTTTCTTTTTCATACATTTTTACTTATAAGCAAATTTGAAATTAGCTAAAATATTCTGTCTTTATTATAAAGTCAAAAGTATAACTTAAAATATTATCTAGAATAAAGGCACTCTAAAACTATTACAAAGACTTCGATGTCCCTCCGTCGCTTGTTAAGGGAACGTATCATTCGAACCGTAATAAGAAGAAAACTGATTTTCACATAATATGTCGCCATTACGACAAATAATAAAAATTAAATAAAAAAGAAAGATTTTAATACAAGACACTTATTTCTCGGTGTTTTTAACTGGATCTTAAAAATATATATATGTATGTCAAATATAGAACGGAGGTAGACTTATACGTAGGTGTGAGTTTAAGTCTCATTTGACCGGTTTTTACATTACATATTGTACTGGATATAGGTTTGATACGTTTAATATTTTTGATATTTCAATATGCAAGTCTGGAAATATTAAGGAATTTATATCATAATTGGCTCATTTAATAAAATTGTAGGTATACATATTCAAATATGCACCTTGAAATAACTGACATAAATTTGACATTTTTTTCCAACATATAAAGTGAAAAAATTGGTCCGAGCATTTCGTTGACTACTGGTATTTTGTCTCTTTCTTACGAGTTGCCTTGAATCCATGGTAGAAAGAAATGCAATCCCTCTCTTAAGAACGTTTTCTGAGTGCACGTGCACATTCCAGTTTGTATATAATTTCCTTTTGAAAATCTATCTATTTTTAGTCTATAGCCATTTGAATATTTAATCTTTCAGTTTTGTCACTTTCAAGTAGTATATTCAATATTCTTTTAAAATTTTAGTATTTACATACTACCTACAAATTGCTCAGCCTTAGCTAGTAGGACTAAAAGAGCGAATTTAAACTAGTGTGTGTGGTATAGTGTTCTTTTCTCTAAAATAAAGAATATAATTTAGTTTTTAATAATTTTGCCTCGTAATAAAGCATTAAGTAATCTATCTTCAATATATATATAGGAGACTTTCTGTAGATATAGTCACTTATTACGATATCTCTGGAACTATGAGATCTAAAAACTTGAAATTTGGTAGGAATATTCCTTTTGCCAAGTAGAGGTCAGCTAAGAACGGATTTTACGAAATTCTACCTCTAAGAGGATGAAAAAGGGAGGCAAAGTTTGTATGGGACAACGTGATTCCTTAGTCCAATTAACTTCAAATTTTGCATAAATATTCTTTAACAGAATTGATCGAAGACGTGTTTCGTATTTTATCGAAATTCATTCCTTAATGTGGTTAAAAGGGGGTAGAAAGTTATTTTGATATAAATACTCCTTAGTGCTTTTGATTTAAATTACATTTTATTTTGACACATGTTTGACAACTCAATCCGTCTATTATAATATATATTTTCCAGTATTGACGCAGGTGTAGGTGATATCTTTTTTTGGGTGCTCCTGATAGAACAGGCAAGACTTTATATTAAACGTAACAAAATTGAGTTGTAAATATACCGTGTGATTGCTTTATTGTAAAATAGTGTCTTAAATAATATTTTTACTTCAATGTTGGTGTTGTGTTAAGTTAAGGGTTTTAAACTAAATGACTCATCAGCAAGGCATCTGTAGTTCACAATGACACAGATATAAAAGACATCGAAGCGAACTTGGAAACATTTTTGAGTTATACGGCATTAACACCCCAATCAGTACAGATTGGCACCACGGACTAATGTTGGAACAAGATCAGAAAACATTATAAATCATGTACCCATTTATCTTACACTAAAACTAAGAAGGAGGAGATAAAAGCTGTCTTGGACTATTATTAAATATAAATATATGATTGACATACATGATGATTGTCCTGTTCCTAAGGTAGGCAACTTAATGCCTGTGTTTTCGGTAACAGCCGACTGATATACATTTTTTATGAATATACATATAAATAATACATATAGAAATAAATACATATGACACCCAAACTTGAGGCGGGAATCGAATCCACGATCCTGGAGCAGAAATCAGGGTCCCTACTAACTGTGCCGAGTCAATTAAAATTTAAAAAATAATTACTTGCGTGTTTATTCAAATCTAAGAGACAAAATCGTATTGACTTGTGGTGTAATTATACCTACGATACAAAGAACGAAGCATTGATGACCGTTCTGGTGTAGTGGTGCAAGTAGTCGCCTCAACGCCTCGCCTCAATGGCGACGGTCGTGGGTTCGATTCTGGCTCGGGGCAGATATTTTTATTTGTGCCAATATTTGTTTCAGGTCTGGGTGTATATCTGGGTGTATAGTGGGTTTCCCCACCATGCCCCGGAGAGTACGTAAATCCGTCGGTCCCCTTTGTTATCATGGATGCCTTATAATAATTGTTACTTATGGTAGGAATATTATCCGCTAACCCGCAGTGGAGCAGCGTGGTGGATTAAGCTCCAACGCTTCTTCTATATGGAAAAAAGGCCTTCACTCAGCAGTGGGTTATTTACAGGCTGATACAATACACTACAGTACAGGAGCATTTGTGGCCTGCAGTGACGAAACTGAGCCTTACCATAAATATGAGAGTCCATCTAAGGGAGATGTTACTGCCAGACAGTTCTCAGACCTGTTGCTTAAAATAGGAAATGGTGATTTCCGGGAACTGGATAATAATAATAATGTATGAGTGTATATGAGTATGTGTTTACCATAAACAAAGCTTAAGGTCAAACTCTTAATGTAGCGGGAGTATACTTGAGGGAAAGCTGCTTCTCTCACAGCCAGTTGTATGTGGCATGTTCCAGACTAGCCTGATGATTCTAGCACCCCAAAGTAAAAACAAAAAATATTGTTTATAAAGAAATACTACGGAAGGTGTAGTATTTCAATTTCGTTGTAAAAAGATAATACCCCCGTGTAACTTACTCCAGATCAAAGGCAGAGCTTCTTGATCATAAAATATAACAATTTTTATTTTTATTTTAATGCTTAATTAACTTTAAATTCCTACTCTATAATAAAGATTGTTATATTTTATAAGTATTCAAATATTTTAACATAATAATTTATATGTTATAACAAAATTAATAACGTAAAAAAAACAAATAAAAATCCTATTATAACCATTTTCGACTTCTACGCGGACGAAGTCGCGGGCTAAAATATTATGTTTGACAACTCAATCCGTCTATTATTAAATATTTTCCAGTATCGACGCAGGTGTAGGTGATAAAAAATATAAATTTATATTTTTTGAAATTTTAGTTAAATACCCGTGCGAAGCCGGAGCGGGCCGCTAGTAAACAATATAGGGTACGTTCGCGGACCCTCTTCTAATTGATAATTCATCACTTTTATAGGATTTTTTTATCTATGCATTCCACAGACCACATGCGCGGAAATGATACTTCTTTAATCAATAACTGAATTTAACTGTCGAACTTTAGTAAATAATTGTTTGCTATTGTTCATAAAAGATAATAAACAAAATTATTTTCTTACATTTATTCACTACTTATTATTTTTATTAAAAACTGATAAATAAAAAACTATTGCGCATGTCCCATTTCCGTTTCCGCGCATGTGGTCTGTGGAATGCATAGATAAAAAAATCCTATAAAAGTGATGAATTATCAATTAGAAGAGGGCCCGCGAACGTACCCATAATCATACACGTATTATACAGATTGATTATGATCTACGGTACATACTACAAGTCGTGTAGAAACGAAATTTTTTTAACCTAGATAGCATCTAGGTTAAAGTAAATTTCATCTTATTATAAGGACAACGGAGCTTTTTAAAATGTTTCAATAACTGCCGAATTTGGCTGTTAACGATTAGAAGTTTATGAACATGTTATAAAAATATGATAAGCTACGTATATATTTTATGCTTTTTCCTATTTTTATGTTTTGGACAACAAATTCTATCTATGGCTAAAGATTTTATTTTAGCCCGTCAGTATCAATGTGGCAATTTTGTTATATGTATCGAATCTAGTGGTAACGATAAATATAAATTAATATATTTAATTAGTATCGAAGGGCACATGTGCGTTTGATTCATTAGTTCTCTCGGATGACGTAACCAGTTGATGTCATATACTTCATAAGGCCATCCGCCGCACGGTGCGCATTCTACGACTAGAACTGCGACGTTTAACGATTTTACATCATAAATAGATTGTAACATTTTAAAATAAGTTAATTGAACACTATTTAAAATAGAAGATACCTTAATATAGCCAGCAGTTATATTTTGTCAGTATATATGTTTTATGTAAAAATAATGAAAATTATCAATAATGATCAAATTCAAAATAAATATATTTTATATTTTCTGTTATTGTATAATAAAGGTTAAAGTTAAGTTATTATTTTATATTATATTATATTCTATTTATATTTTTATATATATTATATTTATTACATTTATTACTTTAAAATTATTATTTGTATAAGTAGCTAGCTATACTGGGTTTTGATGGCTCGATGTTTCGGGATGAGCAGTCTTTCCTCCTACCGTAAAAAATGCAATAGCTGTGAATACAAAGCTGCTCACCCGCCGCGCCTCCGGATTACAAGAGATACTGTAGATGTATAACGATACAAGTACCTATCAAGGAAATACCTACTACTACTACTACTAAGAAAGAAACAAAGGTAGCTCATTCTTTTAGTTAAAAATAAATAAGGTGTGTTTTTGTTGAATGTAGTGAATTATTTATAAAAGTGAATAAAGTGAATTACCTATAAAAGTGATGAATTACAAAGCTTTGATTAAATTAACTAAATATTTATATGAAATTATTATTATTATTTACCTCTTACGTTAAAGTAGTACATATTCTTACATAACTACCACTAACACTGTGATTTTAAACAAAATATACAGTAGATAGGGGAGAACTGGGTAATGGGAGCCTACTATGGGAAATTTGTGATAAGAACCATATTTGTTAACATTCTTTTAATTTTTAATCAGGAACTCTTACATTGGTTATTCAACTAAATTTTTATCACATTTATAATCGATCACAGTCATGTATGAAAGTACAATAAAGATTTTACAAAAAAGTCAGTCGCTCCTATTACCCGACACATGCGGGTAATGAGAGCCCATTTAACTTTCATATGGGAAATTGGAGACATAATATTTACTCTCCCGAAAATTTGACTAAAAATAATTGAAATGAAATCTTAGTTATTAATACATAATATGTTTGTAACACAAATAAAAAAATCAACTTTGTAGCCAAAACAAATAAGTAAAATTAAATTATTAAACGAAAACCAAGGATCCAAAGTTTTACGCATATATACAACAGTGGCGTAGCGAGGGGGGGGGGGGGGGGGGCAAGGGGCACCCCCTTCATCATGCCCCGGGCTCATCAAGGGGCGCCAAATGGTCTTTCGCATGAGGGGTGGTGGGCGCCAAAAGGGTATTATGCCCCGGGCGCGAGATAAGCGCCACTGCTAAACAAAAAGCACAAATATAAGAATCTGGACTATCACTACCAGAACATTCTTTATGGGCCCATTTTCCGCAACTTCTGCATCGGTACCACATCTCCACACTTTTTCCAGTGTTGTTGATGATGTTCTCTCGTCAGGCCATAACATTTATTACATAGTCTGAAGATGATTAGCCAGTATTTCTTATTGTGCAAAATTGACTTTAGTAC
Organism: Euphydryas editha; assembly: GCA_036937285.1. NCBI lineage: Eukaryota > Metazoa > Arthropoda > Insecta > Lepidoptera > Nymphalidae > Euphydryas > Euphydryas editha. The sequence goes on along the minus strand of JAUPFZ010000005.1, from coordinate 15,025,413 downwards.
ATCTTCCCAATTTAGGGGGGTTTTTGCAGCTACCATTGTTAGCTTTCACTAAATTGTATCTCTTGTTTAAAGTGCTGTAAGATATGGCAGTTTGCTGAGATACTTTATACACCGAAATACCTCCACTTCTGAGAACAGTGACTGCATTTCCTAATGCATTCATCCTATCTATTCATTCATCCTATGCATGTGCATTCATCCTATCTGCATTCCTTCCTATCAACCGTCCTAGAAGCTTTTGTGTTAATCCGATTTGTTTTACGTGAAATCTGAAATTTAAAAAAAGAAGATATGTGTATCTTACATGACGTAAAAATATACTATGAAAGCTAATATGGTAATGGGAGGTATGTCCGGTAGTGAGAACCATGCTAGGATACCATTACCCGTTGATCACATTTTGAAAATTAATAACATAAATATGTAATTCTACTTTCAATCACAATTTAACCAATTGGACTTGTTAGTAAATTAATCTAGGGATGTAATAAGCATAAACAAAATAAAATAAGAATATTACTTCATGCTTACCTTGGCGCTGGAAACCAGCAGTTTTTTTATAAGCTTGGATATCAAAACACACAATAGGGTCTATCGTATCGTGACTTAGCGCATGGCAATAACGACTCGTGTTCATCAGGTGAAGTTTCTCGATGATTGACGGTAGCGGCCGAGTGTTTAAAATCCCGCGAATGTGCCTATTTTTTGTTCAATCACCATCGCTCCCATTACCCGATGGCTCTCATTACCCAGCGCTCCCCTACATACCTAATAAAATATTTTTGTAGGAAAAATTTTACCAGTTAAACGACACTAATAAAACAGAGTAAAAAATATATTATATTCTATTTTCAGATAAATAAATAAAATAATCGTACGAAATAAACGAATTATTCATGACCTAAAGGTTTCATACAATTGCTAGCCTATCGACGGCGAAGAATGCAAAGAGTGCATTGCCTACACGGCTACAGCTAGATCTAATATCAGTATGGAAACTTTATATATTGGCATAGTTAAACAAACAAACTGAAGCAAACTTTACATCAAGCGAGACTACCTCAGAGAGTAGTTTAGTTTAGTAGTAGTTAAATACAAATAGTGTTAAACGTAAAGATATTTATATTGATTTAGCGCCCTAGAGAGCGCTCACAATTTTCTATGTAGATTTATATATTTTTTTAGATCAGGAAAAAAAATTCGACGTATCTTTTATAAAATATTTCCATTATTGCGAAAAAATATCATAGTCATAATCATCATAATGTCAGTCGTCGTGTATCCATATAGACCAGTGCAGAATGCAGAAGCCTTTGAAAATGGAAAAAAGTGAAAAAAATAATAGTAGGATGAAACCTATTAGAAAAGGAAGAGAATATTACAAAAATGCAGGGAAAAATAAATTACGGGCGATCTGAAGTCGGGAATTGGAAGGGAGGTGGCGTTTAAGGATAAAAAAACGGTTTTACGCGATTTCCGGCAAAACTACAAGTCCTATGGGAAAAAGTTAAATGGCAAAGTTGTAGGTAGGTTGTAGGTTTTAATAGAAAGATCTACAACTTTTATAAAAACACTTTTTTTCACATAAACTCAAAATTTATGTGAAAAATTCAAATAACCAAGTTTTTGGTTTTTTATTTTTATCTTTTACAATTTTTTTTTTTCGTGAACATTTGAAAACTTACCTTATTATGTCCCAAACACACTGTAATTTTTTTGATTCGACATTTTTATTTTTGCACCTTATTTTGACTTAATATCGAAAAACCAACCTAATTTCATAGAGGAGTGGGGAAGGGGCTAGGAGGGTCTGGACCATACTACCTGCTATTTCGTAGCTTGCCTCCTCCATTCCAATTCCCGACTTCAGATCGCCCGTAATTTATTTTTCCCTGCATTTTTGTTATATTCTCTTCCTTTCCAATAGGTTTCATCCTACTATTTTAATTTTTTTTTGGTTTCAAAAATTATCGTCATACTCCGTGGTCGTATTTTTTATTAAACGAAGTAAACTGACGTTTACTGGGTTGTCAGGTTTTGATGTAAAATAGTGTTGTGACAAAGTGAATGAATGATACAATCATGTTAATAATTTGAATGTGTCTATACAAAAATTAAATAATAATGAAATTAAACTTAACAATCAAATTGAAAAACTTAATTATATATTTTTGGCATTAGCTAAGGCAACCCAGATTTATCGAAGACTAATAATAACTTAATTTACTTTGAAAAATTTAACTCTGTATTTAATATTATTGAAGGATCATTATTGTCTATTTCTAATATTTTAGATGCAATGTTAAATTCAATTTTATTCGCTAAGTTAAATGTTTTACACCCATACGTCATAAACCTTACGAAACTATATAGAGTAGAGCGTCGATTGTCCGAACTAATTGGGGGACATGGGTGTTCGGAAAACCGGTATTTTCGGATAATCGAACCACCTATATGTATATTGATTCAGCCTTACATATTTACGGAAAGGTAAATGAAAACCATATTTACATTTATATATGACAATGAAAAATAGGATTTAAAGAAAAATAAAATGTTAACAAAACAAAAACCAACTTTAACAGACATGATGTTAAAGTATGTGATTGTGCAAACAATTCAAACGTGATTTCAGCTACGGCTAATTTGCTGTCATTTATTGAAGATTTCCGTTACATATCTCCGAAGATCGTCATCAGAACATCACTATACTAAAAAGACACTTCAAGATGTACTTCCAAACCATCCTATAGTTTTTTTTCTTTTTTTTTTATCCAAAAGTATCGATATATTTCATCCGATAATTATCGATATATTTATCCGTAATATCGGATCGAAAAAAATATCGATATATTTATCATACGATATATCGCAAAGTATCGATACAACGGTACGATATACTATATCGATAAAAATATCGATGCTTTTTTACATGAACATAGGGATGTTTCAATAGGGAGCGAGCACTGTAGCGCAGGAGTGTAATGTGTGTATGTGTGTGGTCGAGCGTGCGCGTGCGTAGTAATTCGGATAAGCAGTCGTTCGGTTAAGCAACGTTCGGATAATCGACGCTCCACTGTAATGGAGTTATAAAAAAATTCAACTAAAAAGAACGTCCGACTTCCCGGTTTCACCGACGTTGCAAAACATTCACACCATAATCGATTTGTTCAAACTAATTGTGTATTACTATAATAACAAACTAATGTTTATCATATAAATACCCTTACTAAATCCCATAAAGTTCAACCTGTATAAGAATTTATCGTTATGTACTCCACGCGATATTAAGCATTATTATTATACCAGTAAATAGTTTCTTTTTTTGTTTAATACGATAATGTTAACGATGTACTCATTCATTCCTGTGATTGAACAAAACTGAACGCATCACTATTACATTGAACATGGCAACAATATTTCTCAAAGTGAGAGTAGCTGTTATCAGTTTACTTCATTAAAAAAAAATACTACTTTAGAAGTTCTTCTATCGGACTAATAACAAAAATAAAACGAGCAAAATATAGAATTATGTAATTATTGCTGTCGAAGTTTGCAATTGTGCCAACGATCTAGGGTTGCCAACCGTACTATAATATATAGTATTATACTGTAGTTCGGGAGTCCATACTATATTTTGTTAAAGAAATATATAGTGCGAGAAAATACTATATTTCAGACTGATATTTTCAGTACAATAGATCAATGTTTATATTTTGCAACACTGAAATTAATAATTAAAAAAAAATAATAATAATAATACAAATCCCGCAATTTTGTGAACGTGCAATATTATTTCATTTCTGTTTTCTATTCCCGCCATTTTGGCATTCACAGAAAGAATATTTTTAACAAAGTTATATAATAACCACCTTTGTCGCGCTAAAATAAATGGCCTATTTGTGTTATTTATCTCGCTTCTTCGTAAATTTGCATAAAATTTGCTATATATCATATATATATATATATATATGTATATAGTCACGTATCATAAGCAAAAGAAGAGACGAGCAATAAATCAAAAAACGGTGGGACACTTTAGCCAACAAGGCTTGAGAGGCCCGGACATAGGAGCTTTTAATTTGTACAAATTTAAGCTTTTTAAAAAAATAACAGAAAATTCAGACAAAAAAAAAGTTTTTCAGGATCTAATACACAGGTCTTGCAACGAAATTAGTGGTAGTACGCCGGCTTAATGATGTCTGTTCTTTTCAATTTACGGCCGACAGAGGCATGAAGTCAAATCATGTTTTGAACAATGTCACATTCAAACAAAACAGATAAATAACAAAACAAAAATGACAACAAAATCGCAAAACACTTATTAAATAACATAATACTTTGGAGAGAAAATTATACGCCGTATGATTGATAATGAGAAACGATATTGAGTCGCTTACAGTCGCTTGTCACTCATTCGCCGTTCGTAATGCTAACTGCGCACCGCACCCATCGATAGCAACGACGTATAACGGTGTTGACGCGAAAGAAAAGTTAGCAACACGATCGTACTAATCTCTCAGTACTGAAATTGGGCTACGTTGCAAGACCTCTGTTTAAGACCGTGATTATGCCTTTGGTGAGCAAAACGTGAACTAAATTTTTAATACCATATGTCAACACTTTTTTAGTTTTGTTTCAACGCAAAAGTACATTTGACTATTAGCAGGTGGTCTTCGAGCGACCAATTCATATCTTATGTAATACAGCTATAGAAATAAGCAATCAACCACGTGATAATAGCGCGGTTATCGCAATTTGCTTAATTTTATCTAAACGGTCCACCGAGCGCAACTCGGTCTCCCTAGTCTAATTATTTTAGCCTTAATGGTATCTACCTAAAATGAAATAACGTTATAACGAACAAAATTGGAAGAAACAATAATTTAGGTTATTTTTGTGATAACTCTCAAACGTACATAAAAATACATTAAAATAATTCTAGTATCTATAATAGTGTAGACAAATTATGTTACAATTAAATCTAATCCATATATTCGTCGCAATCAGATAATGCCATCCTAACCCTTATGGAAATATTCCCTTTTTTACTGAAAATTCCGAAATTTCAGATATTCACAGAAATCTCTAAAAGACTGAAAGTCTTGTCATTAATAAAAAACTCTGAAAAATGCTGTAAAATTCTGATAAAATCAAATATTGTCTGAAATTTAGGAATTTTCAGTAAAAAAGGGAATATTACCATAAGAGAAGACAGAAAAAAAATGCTGGGGGGTTGCTAGTAATATATAAACAATAGTTCAATAGCCACACTCAGAGTAAAAAATTAAAAAAAATCATTAAAGAACAATGTTTATTCTTCATTGCCATAACTACTAGACGTACCATCGTACCTATTATAATATTGTTTACGCAACCGTCAGCTTCTCGTTACATATATGTATAGAATATGTATACATAGTAGCTAAGAAACGAAGGACGAAGTAGTTCATACATAATTAGTAACCAAGTGGAAGGTAATATCGGATGTTTGTAGACGTTCAATAGCTTTAATGAACATTTTGACCTTGTGCATCGATTGTTAAGTTATGCAATCTCATACCCTTTCAATCGAATAGAAAGAAAGAATTAAACTAAACTCAATTACATGAAATATGGTACAGTTAAAACGATGTTATGTAAACTTATATGAACGTAATCAATATATATAATTCTTTTTGAAAACTACATTTAAAAACATTTTTTTTTAAGTAAGGCAGTCCCTATAGCTATAGCTATTTAAAAAAAGTTATAGTTATTTCAAAAAAAACTAGCATATATTATTTAAAAATCCATAATTTATTTTTGAGTTAGGTAAATAAATTTGAAAAATTTCTGAAAAACGTCTTTTAGGGGGTAGAAAAAGAAAAATTTTCAGCGAAATCGAAGGGCGTCGAGTAAAACATTTGTCGATTTGGCATGGAATGACCCATGGCCATATCCATATACATATAAAAGGAAAGTGCTCGTTAATATACCCAGCCTTTTCTCTTTTTATAAATAAAAATTCTGCAATGTATCCAAATACCTATAACACTGAAGATCATTCATACTCTTGGTTTCGGATATTCTAAATTATTCTGAAAATTTCTAGATCGACCTGGAAGGTTCTAAAATATATTTTAATATTCCAAAAATTTCCAGAATGTTCTAGAATATACTATATTTTTCCAGAATATTGTAGGTATTCTAGATTTGTCCAGAATTAACAGGAATATTCTAGGATATTTTATAATTTTTAAAATCAACTATAAATTTGTGATTGTAGTTGGTCTAGAATCTTCTACATTTTATAACCATTATGTGTGCGGTGTATTTTGACCCGGGTTTCGCTACTAGTTGCTATTGTTAAAAATTATTAAAAATAATAAACAAATACAACTTTACAAGGTGGTATTTTATTACCGTAATAGATGGAATAAGTTCTGAGTAAAATAATTATATTTTTAAAAGTTCTTGGTGGTAAGTACAAAGCATTATTCAAACTTTTGTATAATAATTTTTTTAAGTATAGAAAGAAAGAAATGAACATACGTGAACGTCAGCGAATCTTTATATCGATTCTGTTTATACAATTATAAACATTACACTTTTTTATTTATTAAGTTACGAACATTGATACTATGGTATAAGATTGTAGGAGATTGAAAAAAGAAAAGTGTCACGAAAATCCCTAAAGAGGTTTATCTTTGCCAGTTGTCGTACACAATTTATAATGTTTTAATTATCTGGTAATTACGTAAAATTTTAAGGGTTCCAGATAATATCCTTATTACCTTATTAGTGATTAAAATGTTATATATTTTATATTTTGTGTAGGTCCAAGGTGTAATACATATACAATAACTATAAAAATAATTTATATAGATAAAGTAAAGCTTATAACAACTGTTACGACAAATATTTAAAAGAAATCTTTATGTTTTGGCATTTGTTTTGTTAGTTTTTGTTGTAGGTAATCGTTTCGAAATAACCTTTATGGTGTTTTACGTTTTATTAAGATACATAGCTTAAATACTTACATAATGTTTTATTTTTGCTATTAATGCAAGCTTTAAATAGCCAAAAAATTTTACATCTATAAGTTTTTCTTTCATAAAATCATATCAAGCCTCGAGTATTCTAGGATATACCCAGTAGTTTTAATACAGTAGTATTGAGAACATTTTTTTTATTGTATCTTTCTTAAGACCACTAGTTAATGGTATGAAAATTTGTTTCTAAAATATTCATTCCGTGATGCCATTCCGTCAGCCGAGAAATGTCGAGTCTTCCCCGTCAGCAGGTTAACAATAAAAGATGTTGCATTTGACTTAATTAAATAGTATTCTCAAATTAAAATAGTATTTAAATTTGAGATTTTATGTTTGCTATTTAAACAAATACACAATACCTATTAACAATTAGGTCACGATTCCTAATTAGTTTTTTCAATATTATAATAATTACAGAGCATGCATATTACTAAAAAACTCATACATGTACAGAGGTCCAATAATAAATACTATTTCAATTATATTATTTGTAATAAACCCAAAATTTTATATTATCATAATTATACTGTTCTCTTATATTTACGCGAATTTTATTCATTTAATTAAAAGTCTAAAAACGGATTTTAATAATTCTAATTATTCGGACACCCACCACCTCAGTCCCCCGAGATCATGGACGCTGTAAAGGGTCCGAAACGTCGGGAAATAATTTAAATTAAATTAAATATTGTTAAACAGTAAATTTAAATAAACGCGATAAAATCCGTTTTTAGACTTTTAATTATCATAATTATTTTTGAGAGTCTTCGTACTTTCAGTACTAGTAAGTAGTAACTTACTAGTACTGAAATTCACTATCTACCGTTGAAACTTCAAGACAAACATACTCTCGTATTCGTATAATACCTACTTACTTTTTTCACTCGTTCGGATAATATTTAGTATATTATTACAAAGTAAACTAAATAACTTTAACTTCATTAAAAGTGCTTTCTATACTAGACATCTATGCAATATATAAAATGCTTTGTCTTGAATGACTGAGTCACTGACTGAATGACTGACTGACTGACTGACGGATCAAAGCACAGCCTAAACCGCTGATCGTAGAGACCTGAAACTTGGAGGGTGTGTTCTTTGTATGAATTAGGCATCCGCTAAGAACGGATTTTCCGGAATTCTACCCCTAAGGGGTTGTTTGACAACTCAATCCGTCTATTATAAAATATTTTCCAGTATCGACGCAGGCGTATAGGTGATATCTTTTTATGGATGCTCCTGTTGGAACAGGAACTTTTCTATTAAAACTGAAGCAATCGTGATATGTCTTAGCGATCGCATTGTCCGGAATTGCTGCCACACTGCTGGAAGGAGGTAAAACTGCACACTCCGTGTTTAAACTTCCTTTTCATTTGATACAAACCGAAACCCCTTTCTGTAATATACCCCAACAAACGCAAAACGAAATTAATTTTTGGGAATGAGAGTACTATGGCTCATAAAGGGGTTTTCGAAGTCCTAAATAGATCTTTACAGGATATTAAGAATAATAATTGTCAAATAGGAGTAGTTACTGTATTGTTAGCAGACGATTTCCGGCGCACTTTATCAGTAGTGCCCAGAGGAACGCGAGCAGATGAATTTAAAGCGTACGTGAAGCATTGTATTGGTGCGAGCAGTCGACTCAACGCCTCGCCTCAGTGCCAGTGGTCGCGGGTTCGATTCCCGCTCTGGACAGATATTTGTATTTGTGCAAATATTTGTTTTCGGTCTAGGTCCTTGTGGGTTACCCCACCGTGTCTCGGAGAGCACGTAAAGCTGTCGGTCCCGGTTCTTATCATGGATACCTGGTAATGATTGCTAGTCATGGTAGGGAATAACCCCTACCATGACTAGCAATCATTACCAGGTAATCATTTTTTTTTTAATACTGCACCTCCGATTTTAAATTTTCGGAGCCTTTATTTAACAAAATTTTGATTAATTATATTTATTTAAAAATCTAGTCCTCTATTACTTATCATACGTCTCGCTTTTATTCTATTCCTATCATTCCGCAGACCAATTTCGTCTTTTATCCATCCACATTCATTCATTATGGGTTTGTCCCAACAAAAGAAAACTAACTAGGCCTTAAATCTAAGTACCTACACCAGGGGGGAGAAAGGGGGGAAAGGATTATAATTGTTTATTTTCTAAAAACAATCTGTGTCTTAGTTTTTCACAAAATAACTTAATATCTATTACATATACTTCTTAATTTACTATAACAATTATTTATATTTTATTATATTATTACATTTTTAAAATTAAAGCTAAGAGGCAGACAATTTATTTACACTAAACCTAACTTATCTATTACAAATCTTATCTATTAACATGACTTATCCATTACATTATACTTAACAAATAACAATGATTTTTTTTTCCATTTTTATATAATTTAAATTTTTATACAAAAATAAAATCTTAAAAACTATTCCTACATTAATAAAAAATTTCATATGTTAGCTGTAATATATATACAATATTGAGGGGAGATGTTACTGCCGGACAGTTCTCAGACCTGTTGCTTAAAAAAGGAAATGGTGATTTCCCGGAACTGGATATTAATATAATGTATGAGTGTATCTATGTATTTACCATAAACAAAGCTTTAGGTCAAACTCTTAAGGTAGCGCGAGTATATTTGAGGGAAAGCTGCTTCTCCCACATACAGTTGTGTGTGACATGTTCCAGATTAGCCTTGTGATTCTAGCACCCGAAGGAAAAATAAAAAAATATTGTTTACAAAGAAATATTGCGGTAGGTCAGTAGACCTACGAAATCGAAATACTAATTTCGATTTCGTTGTAAAAAGATAATACCCCCGTGTAACTTTCTCCAGATCAAAGGCCGAGCTTCGTGTTCATAAAATATAACAAAAATTCATTTTATTTTAATGTTTATTTAAACTTTCAATCCCTACCCTATAATAAAGATTCTTATATTTTATAAGTATTCAAACATTTTAACATAATAATTTAAATTTAACATTTTAACTAAACGAGTAACTTAAAAAACCAATTAAAAATCCTATTAGAACCATTTTCGGGCTAAAAGCTAGTGTTTAAATATAGTAAGAAATATTTTTGCCTCCCGATCGCTAATCACTGTGACATTACTCAATATTCGTTCAAATTAAATATTTTAGTTAAGAAGTCGGATAATATCAACAGAATGCCTTAGGATGTATTCTAAAATCGAATGAAAAAAAAAATCATGTTATCCAACATAAAACTGATTCCGAACACACCTCTGAATAGTTACATAGGTACTTTAAATTGACGATGTGATAGACAGCCAGATAAACGCGCTGAAATCTGGAGCATTTCAATCAGATCCAATTTAGCATTTAACCCATTCAAAACCTCCTAACTACCAAAGCACACACTATTTCAATTAAAATGCACCTTATTATAGAAGCATAAGGTTTATTTTAAAATTAATGTTAAAGAAAATATTGAATATTCCGTGATCGGAAACTGAGTGAATTGAACATATTAGATAAATTGCGCACATAAACCTGGACAGATATTCTAAATAAAGAGTTTTTATATATTCATTTTTTCCTTCGAACCGCAACACTTTACATATAATTAAATATAACAAGAATAAAACTTTTCGGGACTCAGAAATAACTGCACGAGTATTAAATCGGACAATGTACAACAAATAATTTCATTTTGACACAATATTTCCTTTATTATAGTTAGTAAAACTGACAACAATTTTACGTATGAAACTAATGAAAACAAATGTTACGCCGTTAGTCATTTATTTATTTTTTATTTATTTATTGTTTGGCACAGTTACACGATACAAATCATGACATTTGTTATACGAATAAATTTAATAAAATAGATAAATTTGCATCTCTATAACAACTACGCACAACATGCATTGATCTATAAATAAAGATCAATGACCAACATGCAAATAAAATTTAAAGAATATATATATACATGGTTAATTAAATAAGTACTAATAATAATATATTTGTATACAAAATATAAACAAAGTGAGACACAAAATAATAATGTTAAATAAATATTAAATAAAAGTGTTGTGAGCCATTAATCCATGCTATTTAGAAGCACACATATTATCTGGATCTTTTATTGCCCTTAGAAATGAGTTGGGACTCTGTTGGAATATATCTAGTTTTTTAGATAACAAATTATATCGCCTACAGAAGCGCACTAGAGGATCGTTATATGACACATTATTTTTTGCAGAAGGCACTACAAACAGATGTTGCTTTCGATTAGACCTACTAGTGACTTCAGCGAAACATGAGTCAAAACAGTGGTGGTGTCGATTTTGGAATTAACCAATTTGTATAATATTAGAAGGTCGCTAACTTGACGTCTCACGTATAGTGTATCCAAATTAAAACGCTTAGCTTTAGCCTTAGCCTATCCGAATAATTTAACAATGTTTGGCGTGACCCCAGTTTCGAAGCAAGGCTTCGTACAAACCGCTTCTGTATCGCTTCTATTCTATGAATATGATTTGCAAAGAACGGTGACCATACTACGCTACTGTACAAACAAACTTCTTACCAAGCTTCTATACAAAGTAATCATACTACGAGTATGTTTAAATGGTTTTGAAATTATAAATATAACTCCCATCATTCGCCTCGCTTTATAGATTATTGTGTCGTAATGTACTCTAAAGTAAAGTTTTGAGTGAAGCCACACGAATAGATCACGCAACACATCTACCCGATTCAACTGAACTTCCTATACCATATACGACGATGGGACGAAATTCTTTTTTTTTGGTAAAGGTGATAACTTGAGATTTTTCAATGTTAAGGCTCATATTATTTTCTTCACACCAACGAGTCAAGATATCGATATTGGACTGTAGAACGATATAATCAGCGGTAGAATGAATTTTACGATAGATTTTAATGTCATCAGCAAAAGCTAGACATTCGTATTTGATTTAATCTTTCTCAATTTTATGAAAGTAAGTACTTAACATAATATTGATTGTTGGTGACTGTCCTATTTTAAAACTCAAAAGGAAAATAGTCGACTTAAGCCATACTACTAATCACAAAAGTTTGGTATACACCAAATAATTTGGTTTAAAACACAAGTTTGATATAATAAAATTTAAAATTCTGTGACAAATCAATCAGACGATAACGATGCTTGCCCACGTACTTGATTGACTTTACCTGCTAAGTTTCAAGCCACTTCTTCTTAGCAGAATTGTATTTATGAGGTGTTTGTTGATAGCTACTTAGCTAAACCATAATTCTCAAAACCTCTTACGTCAAATATTAGCTCAGGCACCATGTTTTATCAAAAATTAGTAGGTACATTTAAAAAAATAGTATTTTTAATATTTCAGACCCTGCGTAAATCAATAAAGCAAGATTTCTATTTTAAAAAAAAATACTGTACTAACTTTTCAGAAAATAATAGTAATTTTTAGCAAAATTACTATTATGTAGCAGAAACTATGCATAAGAATCATTAGGTGGATGTCTGTGTAATAATTTTAAAACTTAATAAAACGTATAGTCCACTTAATTTTAGTAAAGTTAATTAAGCTAGTTTACAAGCGACCTACTTTATTGGTTATCTTCATAAGTTAGTGATATGAGTCAAACTGTGACGATTAAAGATTGATCCTCGAGTATTTCAGTCTTTTCTGGTGTGTCTAGAAGATATGAGCTTTTAAGTGTTAAATTTTATTGTAATATCATCTGAAGCTAAATAAAATACATTTTCATATATTATATATAAAAATATTTATCATCAAATTCATCATTCTATCATATTGGGGCGTAATAAATCCAACACTGTTATTACAATATTATTTATTTAATATATTTAATACACTTCCATCCACTTCATCGGCTCCATCTCTTCCACTCCATCGGCAGATGCGTCCTAGTAGAAGAGAAAAAATATTTGAATTAACGAGTGCAAATAAACGTTAATTTATCGAAAAAAAAAATGTAATTTTTAATCAACTCCTTTTTTGTATTATACAAAATAATAATAATTCTGTTTCAATAATTCAATCCCATTTTTTTAAAGAACAAAACATCCCGTTTAAAACAAAAAATTGTTTGTGTGTGTGCGTGTGTGCGTGTATATCAATGTATACACGTATGAAGTGAAACTTTTTATTATATATTTAACATTAATTAAACAAGTGAGGCTTACGAAAAAAAAGTGTGTGTGGACTTATGTATGCACGTAAGAAGTTATACTTATAATAAAACCATGCGCTGACTTAATGGGTAGTGCGCGCCATCTGTAATCAGACCCTGGTAACCATCTAAAAACAAAGTAGGTACTTGTCAAGATGAATCAAACGAGCCGAAACTCGATGGGGTTGTGTCGTTTCATTACAGAGTTCCTATGACCACTTTCCAGCTCCATCATCAGAGCCTGGTTACCATTGACAGACAAACTACTCGTCAAGACGAATCAAACGAGCCCGAAGTCGATGGGGTTGCGTCATTTCATTACAGAGTTCCTACGACTACCTTCCAAGTCCATCATCAAACCCTAGTTACCATTGAAAGACAAACTACTCGTTAAGATGATTCAATCGAGCCCAAACTCGATGGGGTTGCGTCGTTTCATTACAGAGTCCCTATGGTCACCTTCCAGCTCTATCATCAGATCAGACCCTGGTAACCATCTAAAAACAAAGTAGTCGTCAAGACGAATCAAACGAGCCGAAACTCAATGGGATTGCGTCGTTTCATTACATATTATATAGTACGGACTACGGAGTCCCGAAATTCAGTACAATACCATATATGGTCCGAAAATGTGACGGTCGTAGTGTGACGATTTTTGATTTTTTCTCCCATACGTCGATATAAAAGTTTCACTTAAAAAAAATTGTTTTAAACAAATATTTATGATGTTTTTTATGCTGTTTAAAACATTGTTTCAAATTCATTAATAAGAATGTATATTATTAGTAAAACAGCCACATTATATCTACTCTATTATACCGGGTGAATCTAGGACAATCGATCGATCGATTTTAATCAAATGATACACACTACTACTGTACTCATACTGAACAACTTTACACAAGAAACATAACATACATACCCTTGCAAATGAAGTTTCTTTTTCGATCTTCTATACAAAGTTCGATACCTATTGTGTCATTTTTATATATTTATATTTTTATATCATCTAACCAAAAATGTAAAATTAGGATGCGTTTAATTAATCACACGTAAAAAATAGAAAAAAAGCTTTCTTGTAGTGGACAAAAAAAATTAACACCTGTCTGTCTGTCTGTCTGTCTGTCATATTGACGCAATCGGGACGACAAATAAAAGTTTTTTTATTTTTATTTTATTCTAAAACCGCGGCTTTGATCACTTTTAGACTATTATTAAAAATCTAGTTTCAATTAATAAAGAATACTTTAATACATATATCAATTTTATGTACATGTGAGACAGATTCGGGCAATGATAATGTAATGTGAAAACTAGGAAGGTAAATTTGATTTCTATCACGAGACCTATGAAAACCCATTATATTATTTACCTTTGTAAATATATTCTACCGAATGAGCTGACTGAATGACTTCTATTATACTTATATTAGGTTTACGTGACATTTGTATTGATAAAGAAGAGATACGCAATCTTTATATGCAATATGTCTCTACTACCTACTACTACTTTATGAGATACTTTTTTATCAGTTTGTTATACTTTGATATGTGTCTTTGTATTAATTATATACATACATTTGATGTTTGTGATTCATGCTGAATATTTATTCAATGTCAAAAATCATTTTGTGTTTCTCATAGATCAAAGACTCGTTACTTAGGTAGGTACTATTCGATAACAATACGAGTACGACACGTTCGATAAAAAATTAATAGTCGGTCGTAATACTCGTAATGAATATACGTATAATAAAACTGTGAAAAGTCCAATTCAGTACCACGAATTTATCTAAAAAAAATATTTTGGAGCTTTCTCTATAATCGAAGCAGAAGCCAATACTATATAATTTATATATATAATTAAATTATAATAAAATAAAATTTTTTTTATTTTA
This sequence comes from Euphydryas editha, assembly GCA_036937285.1. Taxonomy (NCBI): domain Eukaryota; kingdom Metazoa; phylum Arthropoda; class Insecta; order Lepidoptera; family Nymphalidae; genus Euphydryas; species Euphydryas editha. The sequence goes on along the minus strand of JAUPFZ010000005.1, from coordinate 15,010,301 downwards.
TTTTTATCTGTCTCTCTGAATTTTAACCGGACATAACACTGTAACTACTGAATAGATTTTAATGAAACTTGGCAAGATTTGATTCCAACTACGAGCCAGGAAACTGGCTACTTTTTATGCCGAAATCCAATAACACTTTCTTGGGAGATTAAAATCAAAACGTGTAATCTTAAACGAAAATGCAGGTACATCTTGTGTAGCATATAATAAATCCTCGTAATATAAAATATAAATTTACTCCAAATCATTGCACTATACAGTTCTTAAACAGTAAACTAGTGGCCCGCCCCGGCTGCGCCCAGGGTATGTATATGTACCTAAGTCTTCCTCATTTATCACTCTATCTATTGGTGAAAATCGCATGAAATTCCGTGGAGTAGTTTTTGAGTTTATTGCGAACAGACAAAAAGACGCGGTGGAGGACTTTGTTTTATAATATGTAACGAAGTAGAGTTTATGTAATAAATAGTTTTAAAAAAAATGTGACAGCAATAAAAGTAAAAATATTGTGAGTCGTTGCGGGACCGCTGGCAGATGTAAAACATCGAAATTATTCTCTACAGGTACATACATAGCTAATACTCGTATACATAAAAGGATAGTTTATGACAGAAAATTAATATGGCATAGTAAAAAATAAAATATTAAGATTTTTTTTTCAAGAAAAACATGACTGCTTATTTAATAAAAAAATATATTCATTAAATACAAAAATTCAAATTTCTATATATATATTTTTTTTTAATCGAGACAACTCATTTTTTTATCAGTGACTCCTGTAATAATTGTATTCGATGTTGCCTCTGTAGTACCTATTAATGTGACAATAGGTCGATGATAACTGAAGTACCTATATTACAAAAGTGTTGGATATAACATTATCAAGGTATCTTATAAAAATTATTAGAATAATATTATTATATAATTAATTGAGTATAAAAGTTGTAAGAGAAAACAAACTCAGCTTTTACAATGGTACCTACAAATTTTAAGCTTACACAACGCAGTGTGGCTTGCATAATGTTATAGGTTCCCAAAGGTTTTAACTTCAGTATTTTTCTAACAGCCCCTTTCTATTAATTACTAATTTGATACTAAAATTGCTTTAATATACATATCAGTAAGTTATTTGTTTAGTACTTATGCGACGACTAATGCTGCAATTGCGACGCAAGCCGTGGCGACGCCCCGCCAACAGTCGGTCTGACCCGTGGCTATAGATGTTTCACATCAAAGAGATATAAAAACCATAAAAACAAAGATTAAAATAAAATCATTAAGCGCTTTAACTTCTACATAGCCAAATAGGTACATAAGTATATCATGCGTAATTTAAATAGGACATTACAAGTCAAGGCTAAAACTACTACGGGTAATACTAAGTACATTATACGAGTACCCATGTAATCTGCAGAACTATACAACTTAAGAAGTGATTGATTTCATATTACTTATGAAAATATTATCAATTAAATTATCTAATGTATGTGTCATTTTCTTGCGTTGTGATTTTATAATAAACGATTTGTCCATATGTATATAATTACTATATTTCACTATATAGAGTTGTTGACGATATCTACGTTACCAAGGTTGTGATAATTTAAATTTATTTGTAGATTATTCTATTCTATATTATTGTACCAAATAAAAATATATGTAAATAGTAATAAGTATGTTTCGTTTAAATATATTAATTAAATTAATTACGCCTCGATTCAACATAATATATACGAGTAAGTCGCTTAAAAACAATTCCTATAGACTGTCACCTATTACAAAAATCAAATAAGATAATCATTTAAAATAAATACGTTAAATTTAATATCGGACCAGTGCTTCGATAATGTTGCGTCGTTTATCGCCGACTAGGCTGCCGTCATACCCTTGGCCTAGATACGAACCCATGCGAAAGAATGAACGTCCAAATAGATTACGTTATGCGTGTGAATTGGTTCTAATAAACAAGGCTCTTGTACGTACTGGCTGATACTTTTAGGCATGAGGTTTATATAACACATCATTAGTTTGAGAGCTTGTTCTTAATTTTTTTTCAGCTTTTGGAAGTAATAAATCTACTTTAACATAAAAATTATTACAAAAATGGTTAATATAGCATATAGCACTTACAGTTCGTATTTTAAAAATTACAATTAAAAAAGCTCTATAATTTCTCTCACCACAGATTTCTTGTTTGTATAGCTTATCTTTCGTTCCTTGGGGTTCGTTAGAGGTTATAGAAAACAAATAAATATAGGTACAAGTAGATACTTATCGCTCCGTCTTATTAACTCGAAAGACGTAAAAAAATTGAATGTTTCATACAAACATTCAAATAAATTACAACAACATATTAACGTACCGAAACTGTAAGTATAATTATAGAACTCTTTATTCTCTCTGTTAAGAATTCTTTTTAACATTTTCTAAGTCAAGAGGAGGCTTTCAAACGTCGCAACTAGGTCATGATATTCTTATAATGTACGAAGTATAAGTACTCGTCAAATTGGATTCTTTTGTATATCATTGTATTCAACTACCTTGGTTGCGGAACTGGAAACACACATTTGGTTCAATATCTCTTTTAGTTCCTTTGCTTCCATCTCAAATAACACCGAAAGAGATTCACTCACTTTACTACCACTACTGCACGCGCTTTTTTTTATAATAAGATTTTTATGATGTTAATGTATAACAGAAAAGTGGTCTTATTAGACATATTTTAAATATTTATACTAATCTGGATAAAATTACGAAATAAATCACTAATATATTTTTTTTATTATCATACTCGCGTATTAGTAATAAATTAAACAAAAAAAGTTATTTGTAAAAATAATCAATTATATTATAGCTCAGTGTACCTACAATAACGCATAAAATTTGAACAATAGCAAAATTACAAATTTTTCATTTAATTTTATTATTAGCATTAATTAGCTACTTCAAATTTGAAAAAGAAATTGTACAACTATAAGCATATTAAAATATGGCTTTCAATTCTATTACATTTATTTTCACAAGAGCTCAAGAATATAACAATATAATGTTCACCAAAATAAAAATAAAAATACGCAGCCTAGTGAGTCAAAAGATTAGCACATACGAAACTTATCCAAAGAACAAACTCAAAACTAACCTTGTAACTGTAAACCTTGATTTTCTAAACGTTCCAACCCCTACAACAATTTCTTTAATGAAGCATAATTCACGTTACCTATTGTAAAACTTTTGAAGTGAAACTATATACCTATACTAGCAAACCCGGCGAACTCCGTTTCGCCACCAGATGGCTACGTTTTTTGTAAAACCATATTGGTTTGTAGTACATGCATCAGAGATGGCGCTGTATGCGAAAAATGATTTTCCCTGTTTTCCTGCTTTTCTGTTGAAATTTTTCCTAATTTTGTTTGCTATAAAGCTCACGGAGCCCGAGACCTTTCCAACGAATGCAAAACCGTGGAAATCGGTTCGTGCGTTCTGGAATTATAGCGTCAGGAAGGAAAACCCGACTTATTTTTATATATAAGATATAGACGAAAAAACAAATGGTTTTCAAATTGGACAAGTACATTCAATCTGCCCGTAAAACTTCAAGTATCAATTTTGTTACGATTTGTTTTTCCAGTTGTCCGTTTCCATTTTCAGTTCTACTATGCCAATTTTCACTTCTTCTATGTGTCCCAGTACCTACACATATCGTTTTTTTTTACTGTCTACTGAATATAGAAAAATTATTTATTCATACGTCATATATCTGTGCTTAGGTGACATAATTTTTGTGTAACCAAATTCATTCAGGTACAGTAAATTTCAAGGTATAGTAGATTCCGAGTATATTTCTTGTGACAGACGGATTGGCAGACTGAAATTCGAAAATACGAACAATATTTTGTAAAAATAACGTCATAAGAAAACAACGAAAAAAATTTGCATAATATTTTAATGAATTGAATTGAATTATTATCACTGAGTTGTCATTATTTTGTATAATACAAAGAATGAGTTAATTCAATTAATTACAATATTTTTCTTTTTTTCGAATATGTTATTACTTAAATTATACATATTAACAATTTATTTACAACTTATATACATGTGTGATATTTAAGATCCTCCAGTCTGCGTTATTTTTTTCCATTTACAAGCCGAACGCTTAGGCCGATCGTGCCTCTATATCGCTTGTTCTGCGCTCTTGCTCGCGAATTGTGACACTTCTTCGTGAGTGATTCATCGATTTACAACACATTATCACGTCAAAAAAAATCAATCACACCTTTTTTTGACTACCTTATTTTTATTTGAATTAATACACATTTCATATTTCTATCGCTAGTCATTCTCAACATTTTTTTTTTATATTAATATATTATACAAATTACCGCCTATCGCGATTCTTTAAATGTATGATAATAATGTTCATAGTGTACTAGAATTACTATAACATTTATATTAGTACCTAATTAAAAAGTATAATTTGATTTCTTGCTGTGGCGTCATTTTGAACTTGATCAGGTTTCAATAATTTGATTACTGTACAAAATTAATCCCTGGTTTTAAACTTGCGGCTTCCCACACGACTGGGGGCTTCAGATTGTCCTTTTTTAAATATTTACATACATTACAAAAATATGAAATATTTTCGTATTAATACGGCACCAAACAAATAACAACAATCAATATTTTATAGTGTCTAAAACACGTGCAAAAGATTACCTTATTCATTATTTACCTCAGAATGAATTAATTCCATAGTATCATTATTTTCTTACTAATATTATTTTGACTAAATATTTTTAAATTTTTCCTTTCAAAGGAGGAACACAACTGTAAAAGCTTTGTCTCATAAAACACAATACAAAATTGTATTGCATTTTTCTAAGCATAAGGCCATAAGTACTACGTTTTTTAAATTATAAATATTTTTATATTAATTATTGAACACATTTTATATAAAGGTTTCATCTATCAGTTTGTGCAGTTTAGACTGTAAATAATAAAGAAATTGAAATCATTATTGATGTGGTAAGCGAGGCGAACTAGAATCTCGACAACATTCATCACGAGATATCGATGCCGGTGGGCGAGTTCGCTGACAAGGTCACTATATACTTTAGCTTCGCCTAATCGTCCATGGGACATACAGAATACAGAGCCGTTTTGCCTTCTGGTCTGTATCGATTATTATCATTCCTTTATAAATTTAATATAATAAAATTAAGTCATAGGCTTTTACCTCTGACTTCCATAGGTAAATACTTGCTCAATTGTTTACCAGCAATTTTACTTCCAAGGTTTAAAAGATAATATGAATATGACATAACAATGATCGTGTTTTAACTTATATATATATATATATATAATATTTGATTAAAATAGAGATATGATCTACTTTAAATATGTGTATTTGTAAATGCGATATCGCAAAGGCACTAGATATATCCAATAAACTATCTATAAGCGTTAACTAGAATCACGAGACGACCTCGGATTCGACATTAACAATTTTACTTATCAAACAAAGTATATACATATATAGAGCGTATTTGACTCTTTTTATATTTTTTTAAAATAAACTGTTTTTTATTATTTTTAAATAACCGGTAATTTAGTATAAGTACGTACTTATAACTAGGAGCTCAAAGCCTTTACAAATTTCGTCGTTTCTTTCCATTATGTATTTACCGTTAATATTTTTTTAAAGAGACTATAATTGGATTACTCGTACCGAATTAAGAAAGTCGAATAAATACAAAGTGACCTTCATTCATTGTTTAAAATTTTGCAGAAGTTTACGTTAATAATCTAACTTTTGGAGAACCAAACGTTGTTGATAAGATATATAATAATTTTTACTCAAATCAAAAAAGTGGCAAATTGTTACAAAATATTGTTTTAATATCGTGAACATTGTTCACTGGCGTAGAAGGTCGAAACAATGGTAATGTAATGCGACAGTTTATTTTAAACTTTAATTGAACGCAGTAGAGACTAAGCTAATCAAATGTTACTTCACAGATATGTACTTAGACGCTGTTCAAGGCTAGTAAACTTGTTTAAAAAATTTGGATTTCGTAATGGTATATGAATTACATTTGGTACAATGTGATCTTTTATTTTATTTATTGATTACAGATTAAGAAAAGCATTTTAAGAAATATGTATAAAAATGAAAATAACTATCTAAGTAATTACAACAAAGTATATAGTAAAATGAAAGATTTAATGTAAACAAGAATTTGATTATCATAATAACAATCACATCATTTTATTAGCGTTTTGTATATTTGATTGTTTGATTTATATTTATAAAGTTGTATTTAGGATATGATCAAAGTTGAATTAATAAAACAGAGTATTTTTGTTTTACAATTCCTTTGTGATGTAGACATCACATAACCTTATCGTGGCACTATTACTACTACTATTACTACTACTACGAGGGAGATGTACAAATCAATGCTACAACACATCTCTACATTTCACCCATAATCGTTTTTCCTTAGTGAATGATATATACGAAATTACTTTCACATACGCAAAGAGTAACGATTTTTATGAAAAATGGATGTCAGTTTTCATAATTTCTATCAAAATCTGTAGGCTGTTTTGTTTATGATAAGAATTACAAAGTTACTTTATTTAAATTCATAAGAAACATTTTCAAAGTACGGCTTCGAATTGATGAGTATAAATTTTTATGTTGATATTTATTAATATTGAATATTTATAGAGTGTACTTTAGTATAAAAGTTGAAGACTATTTTGAGAAGTCCAAATTTATTAATCCTGAAGTACATTCTTAAGACCAGACAACTGGCATTTTTGATTACTGCGTCCCTAATATGAGACATAGCCTCAAGTTCAATAGCGTCTTTTAATAAACGAATTTATAAGCAAAAACTTTGTACCTACCCCTTTTAACGAAAATTACGCGGACGGAAAAGTTTGAAAGAAAGAAATTTGGCACAGTTAAAGTTTATATGGAGAAGAAGTGCAGAATGCTAATATTTTTTATAAAAATGCTCAAAAAATACATTAAATTAATTTAAAAAAAACACTATTCACACTACGAGACACAATTTTTTTTTTTTTTACTAAGGGTTATTTACTTGCTTATATAGGAAGTGGTATAATTGAAACATGATGATGTACAGCATTGTCTTAAAATATTAAATAGGTACCTATGCACCTGAATAAACATTATTCTGCTTTTTGCTGCTCTCTTAAGTTGTCAGACTGCATTTTATAAATCGTTTAATGCGTGTAAATATTTTATACGTGATTTACGTATAAGTATTATAATACATGTTCGCAAAACCTTATTAAGTACTGAATTAAAAATATTATGTAACATTTATGTTTGATATGTTATATATTATGTGATTTCTTAATATTCGTCAATATTAATTGAAATAAGTATAAATGTAATAAGAACTACTACTTAATGTATTAGATATAAGGGTAAGTCAAAAGTAATAATTATAATATACTTATATTAATATTTAATATATTAATTTATTTCAGAATTTCGCAAAACAATTTTTAAATGTTCATTATTAAGTTTATAATTCTTCGAAACACCATAATATAATGTCAGTTGCTCCTATTCCGTTTAAATATAAATCTGGAAGATAGCCAAAATGGCGGGTGACACTGCGTGGTCCCGTGGAAATTATAATTACGAAATGTATTATTTCTAACTATGATGACTTATTCGGCCAGTTTTCTAGAATAGGAACATAAAATGACTGTTATTCGAGTTTTATGCATATTATTCTATTCTATACAAGAATTAAACGTAGAACTTACTTTTCCTACTAAAGTAAAAAACAAAAAACATAATTTTTAAGGTTTATGCACATAATTATAATCCTTACGCTACATATGTAATTTAAATAAATTATTAAGAGTTATCGAAAAATAAAAACTAATAGCGAATATAAATTCAAGCGCGGCCTCACACTGATGATGCAACTTGCTTACCACCACCGCGCTGCACCCCTCGTTGTCGCTAAGAATATTATATATCTACTACCCGTGCGAAGTCAGGCTTTGTCGAATACAGGACAGAGATGAATAAACGGAGCATTATTGGATCAGGGGTCGCAGGCTCCTCCATGGAGGAGAAGTCTGGCCTTTTCGCCGAGGCCAGCCTGTCGCTGTAGGGATCCTGTTGCCTGCAGATCCGGGACCCTCCAATTAAAGCGGCAGAAGGCTCCCGCAGGGGTTTAGTACGGTATTGCACTCCCAAAGTGCCGAGTCCGACATAGGTCTAGGACTGCCGACCCGGGCGTCCTGGATATCATCCGTAAATGGATTCCCCTGCGATAAAAAAAAAGCGGTCGCAGGCCTCGTTTGTGACTGAATCGGTAGTTCGATGTCTGGGATTAAGGAAAGTTCTTATACGGAAGCAAGAATCAGACATGGACTCAACAAGCCAAAAGTTGACAAATGAGGAACATTTTTGTGAGGAATTATATGCTCAAAGTACTGATAGAGATGAATACGGAATAAATATATGATACTTACCTTTCAAAACGCATGATCCAGATTGCAAGCATAGTTCACCTCAGGAAGCAGCTGAATGAATCTTCATTTTAGTCCATGTCATCTGATGGATCGATGGATCATGGACTAAAATTAAACTTTAATAGAGACAAAGAGTTCAATAACAGATATGCAAAGGTAATGGAGGAATACTTACAGCTTGTTCATATGGAACCGGTACCAAAAGCAGACATATCTATGTCTACTTCTGGGTGAAAGGTTGTATATTTACCTCAACATGCTGTTACTCGAGAGGACAAAATTAAAACAGAGTTGAGACCATTATTCGATGCATCTGCAAAGGGAAGCAATAGGTACTCTCTAAAAGATTGGTTATTAGAAGGCCCACGTTTTCAACCAGAACTATGTCATATCTTGATTCGTTGGAGGGTGCATCCTATTTGTATGGTAATAGATTTTGAGAAAATGTATCAACAGGTTAAAATTGCAAATCAAGATCTAGATTATCAACGTACAATTTGGGAAGACAGGGATGGTAATGATAAACGTTGCAGACTTCTTACCGTTACATTTGGGACTGCTTCTGCTTCATGTTTGGCAGTGAAAGCTCTTCAGCAAGGTGTAATTAATGAAAACGTTTTGTTTCCGTCAGCAACTAACATAAGACTCAATGGTTTCTATGTAGACTATTTGATAACCGGATGCGAATCTGTAGAAAAAGTACGCAAAATATACCGTGAAATGAATGAATTGTTCAGCAAGGGTGGATTTAAGCATCGAAATAGTCAAGCAACGGTTGTGTGTTATTGCAAAGTTTGCAAAAGTAGGATAATCATGGAGTTAATCTCACCAAAGAGAAAGAAGAAGAGAAGAGAAGTGTTACAAATCAAAAAGAAAGAAAAGGGAAAATTTTCGGAATTGCCTGGGACCGCAGCAGTGACTCCTTTGCGTATTCAGTGAGTCACCCAGCGGTACGATAGCCTCTTGCAGGAAGGAAAATCTTACAAAATGTGTTCAGACAAGCATTATGACAGCAAGGGTAATGATATAAAAGCTGTGGCTAGTAGGTTTAACTTGGGATAAGGAGGGGCCTAGCGGTTTTTTGAGCAAATGGACGAGGTACCAAGAAGCATTAGTCTCAGGAGTACCTCACCAAATTCTTTTACCGGTATCAGTGGGCAACTCAATCACCACAAGGGGACATTGTGGTTGTCAAGGAAGATGGTTTTCCTCCTTGCAAATGATTATATAGTATATAAAATATATAAATATGTTTAACACACACACAAGGTCGTCTGTTCCTAAGCTAGGCAACTTAATGCCTGTGTTTTAGGTAACAGCCGACTAACATACATTTTTTTAAAATAAATATACATATAAATAATACATATATAAATAAACATATATTATACCCAGACTCGGGGCGGGAATCGAACCCACAACCCTTGGAACAGAAAACAGGGTCGCTGCAAACTGCGCCAACGGGTCAGTCAAGATAGTAACATATATAATTGAAACTCACCCGAGATTGGACAGAATTGTTAGAGTTATCACGGTTTAGACTAATAAAAGTACCATTTTGTAAGCGACCAAATTCAAAAATATGTTTTTTACAATAAAAAAAATGTAGTAAGAATTATTACATCTACATGTTCCCAAGTCATATTCTTTATTGTAAAGTTATAGTTAATTAAGGTTGTTGTGTTTGATCATGAATGTAACCTATATGTTTTTCATAGTGGGCAGTTCGATCTGTAAAAATTGTATGTTTTCATGGTAGGCGGTACAATCTGTAAAACCTATACCATGGAAACACCATGGGAATTTATAAGATATTATTTATTTATTATATTATTATTATTTAATTTTATTATATTTATTATATTATTATCTTTATTATTCTGTTTTTTTTTTGTATTTGTTGTTATAGTGGCCACAGAAATACATAATCCGTGAAAATTACAACTGTCTAACTATCACGGTTTATGAGATACAGCCTGGTGACAGATGGACGGACGGACAGCGGAGTCTTAGTAATAGGGTCCCGTTTTACCCTTTCAAAATCAAAAGCAAAAACAACTTTATTCAAATAGGCCCCCAGAGCATCTTCGAATCGTCATTTCACAAAATAAAACTTTGAAGTAATTATTATTTTGTAAAAGTAAACCTACCACCGATTCAGAAACTTTGGGTACGGAACCCTAAAAATGTAATTTCCCTTACGTCCTAAATTAGAGTCCGATAGATAGCGTCCTTGGTTGATTAAAACAAATTATTAAATTGGCAAAATAGCGCGAGATGGCAAGTGGCGAGAGGGGGGGCAGCCGTGGCCACTTATACCGAAATATCGTTGTAACTAGGCCACTCAAGTGCGATGACACCAACGAATTTCGGCGCAAGCGACTCGCACGGCGATAAAGAATAAAGAACGTCACTGCTCCGAACTCCGCGCCCGCGCCCTTTTCTTACGTTTGACCACTTGGGATATCATTTTTTTTTTCATTACGTTTGTTACTACGCACTAAAAAGTTTTAATGTCGATAGTAAAATAATTTATTTTATTATTTTCTTTTATTTTGTATTCACCTTATTTAATAACTAATGAACGTATATATGTTTATGTGTTAGACAATTTTGGTATCTATGTTTTTTTTAAAACTATATTTCGCTTGAAATTACTTTATTAATTTTATGTAAACTATCCTCAAGGTTACAAATATGATAATTATTTTGAATGGTTATTTATTCATTCATATTATTTATTACAATCAGTAGGTAATATTTACGTATTAAGATGGAGGTGCTTTTAATGAAATACTTTACAAGCGTTCACGTATTCACATCTGATAGCACGCCATTTTAAAACAGGATAAATTTTGGCATAGCAACAGCATTGCCGTTGCCTTAACACGAGCGGCGGGGCAAAAAGTGGCTTGATTCGTTAAAGACCTGACCGTAGACTTGGAGTATTATTACTATTTCTGTGCCGTAGACTCATAGAAGTCCGATTATTTTCCGTAATCCAAATCATTTAATCGAAATTATTAACGGTTTTTTTTTTCAATACAATACGGATCATAACAATTTATACTAAGAAATTTAGATTTCATTTTATCGTGGTTTATTTAATACTTACAAAAATTGTCACGTAAGCTTCGATTAAAACAAAATAGCGTAATATATAATAACTTTTTGTTTTAATCTAAGCACGTAAGTAAATAAATACAGTAGGTAAAAATATCATTTCACGATATTTGTTATTTACCTGAAAAATAATACTAAATGAATATATTAGAAAAAAATAATAAAACGTAGGCGGTACGATATAACAAAAAATAAAAGAAAATAAATAAATAAATAAAAAATTACTATTAATGTGAAAACGCATTATTAACCTTGAAATGAATAATTTGAGTAAATATATAGAGTTAGTTTTACTCAATTTACTAATGCTATTTTAATGTTAGCAAACGTTGATAAATCAAATTAAAAACAGTTTAAATTAATTATTAGGTATGTCGTGAGCGTGACTTGGTTCGCCGTACAACTTTATTATCGAACTCAGAACCATATTCAGGACCGAAATTTTTTAACGAAATTAAATAGAGAAAAAGAACAAACTAGTGAAAAGATAATAATCATGTAATTACGTTTACTCTGATAGGATTACCGACTTCTATTTTCTTTTGAATCAGACTTGCCAAGGAACACTCCGGCACACTCAATATTCCACATTTTACATAAACGTGCAATCCTCTGGTGACGCTGAATCATATAGGCGGATCAACAGACGGATATGGAAACCTATGAGACACGATATACGTGTCTTTAATAGAAAACGTACTAAAGATACGATAGAACGGAATCAGGGCTCCAAAGTGTTCTCAAGGTATTTGTCTGTTGGTGAAAGCCGGTTCTCGAAACTGAAAACAGAGGATGGAGGTACAACGTCGTTCAGAGCTATTAAGGAAGGTCAAGAAGTTTTACGAACAGTTATATATCTCATTTAACCAACCTGTTTGTAGCTCAGTTTTTTTTTTTTTTTTTTTTTTTTTTTTATTCACATCTACAGGCTTACATGCGCCTATACCCTTTTCTTTACATATATTTTATTGTTATATACAGACGTTTTTATAGCAAAAGTAAATAAGTTCTTAAAACTAGACTTAATATCTCTAGTCCCTGAGACGAGAGTCCAAACTGACCACTTTTATACTAATATAATATACATTTTTTTTTCAATATTATATCTACGTGTATTTCCTATTAATATTGTTTTACAATACTATATCTAAACCTATTTTTAAAATACTATATCTATAGCTAATGTTTTTTTTTTTTTTTTTTTTTTTTTTTTTTTTTTTTTTTTTTTTTTTTTTTTTTTTTTTTTTTTTTTTTTTTTTTTTTTTTTTTTTTTACAATACTATATCTATTTGCATTTACATTATTATATCCAGTTATAATTCTAATATTTAGGTACTCTATAATTTCACACCCACCAATATGTTATATCGATTTATCTAATCAGCACCAGCCCCCAGCTGTGCGAGCACATCCTCAATGACTGCTGTGTCTCTATGATGGATTGCCATCTTGAGGGTGTGCTCCAGGATTTCTTTTGTTGTGGCCTCCGCCGCCCTCCCTACGAATCGGCCGATTGCGTCATCCCTGTCGTCGGCGTAGTAGACACAGGTCTTGGTGTGCCTACTTACCGCGACCACCGCATGCGAGACGCTGTCGTGTATTTTTAGTCTCTTTGCCCGTGTCTGGATGACGATGACCTCCTCGCTCGTCTGACCCTGCGCCTCGTGAATGGTCATGACGCTCGACCCTTCTCCGGTACCATATCCCCGGCCTATTAACTCCTTTTTCTCCTCTTGTGTGAAGACCAGGTACAGGGTCCGGTTCTGTTTTTCGGGTATTCTAGCGCCAGTGAGCCTTTCCGCACGCAGGGAATGGACGATGGGGTTCGAGCTGTAGATCCTGTCGTAAACCTCGCTGATGGCAAGAGCGACATCCTTGGGATTCCGATGCGTGCACGACAACTCACATGATATATTTACCGTCAGATATTAGCATGATATTAGCATGCACGAGATTAGTATGGCTCTAGGACAGCTTAAAAACAATAAGGCACCGGGCGAGGACGTTATTACGTCAAAGGTTCTGAAAGCAGATGGAACAACGGTATTTCAAGCCCTTCAGAAGCTTTAATACGACGGTACGGTACGATGTTGCGCCTGAGGGGTTAACGCCGCAAGCCTGGAGCGGCTGGAGCAGAGGCGTGGTGGTGCTATTCGCAGGTCCATTTCACTTCTGATCCTGATGTTTATAAGCTGTTGTTATCTAGGGTCATTACGAATCGTCTGACGGGCAAGTTTGATGACTACCAGCCTCCCGAACAACTCCGCCAGTTTCCGAAAAGGCTATAGTACCATAAACCACATACATACACTGTGGCAGATTATGTGTATGATGTAGGTATCATATTATATTAATAATTGAGTGTTTTAGCACGCAGTTTGTATATTTCAAATCACAGTGACGTCATATGATTTTGTTGCTGTTAAACTTGCTGATATATATAGGTAAAGCTAATAATGCACAAAAATACAAGTTACTGATAGGTTTAATTAACAGGAGGTACCTACTATTGGCCTTTGTTTTATCTCAACTATTAAAATACAATTTCTTAATTCACAGGTTGACTAATAGAAATTTTCGGCAGGGAAAGTGGTGTTTGATGGTTAAAATGAAAAATATAAGAATCATAAACTTTTATTTGTTAGATACCGTTATAGGTCAGATAACTTTATCAGCAACCAAGGTCTTTAATGTTGTGAAGAGATAAATGTTTATTATTCTTTCTAATTTAGGCTAATTATATCACTATTACTTCTTTTAGTTCCGGATATTGGTACAAGATAATATATTCTGAGCCAAAGAGATAACTAAAAATCTAACATTGAACGAAGCTCTTTTCTAGCAAATACTGCAAAAACTATAAAATAAATCGAAATGAAAACTCCGAGTAACCTACCTTATATATTTTCACAAAAAACTACCAGAACATGTATCTTTAATATATGTAGTACAAAATTAGGGTACATTTTTTTATGGTAACTAAAACCTGTTCAAATTTTTGTTTGAGTTAACATAAGACATCGAAAACAGCGTTAGTTGTGCGACCGTATAAGCCCATGACATGACATTAGAAATCGCCTCACGGGTGGCGGTTGCGACACAATAGTTGCACGAGCTGACTTGTTAGAAAGGTTACATTTTTTCACGGGTTGTGAAAGTCGAAGTCGACGGTGAACGGATATTTTTTTTTTTTTGGTTTGCCAAAAGCGGCTTCTTAGTTCGTCTGACGATCCGGTAGCAGGTGTTAGTTGGAATTTCCAATAAGAAACGACGATAGATCGTAAAAATGTTAGGTTCGCTAGTCGAACGTTAACGATTAAAAAAATCGGCATGTGCGTTCGAGTTGTGCAAAATTAAAATGTACATATTAAACAATATTTTAGTAACACCATAGTTTAATTTTCGCCTAGAGGTAAGTAAATGATAACAATCTAGTCGGTAATTTTTGTAACAGTACTGTAACAAACGGCGAGAGGGGCGTGAACCTTGGACCGACCACAATGAATATTGACATGCAAGAATTTAGCCTATGTTCCGTCCTACTTCTACGTTCCAAGAGTAATCGGTTCGTCTCCCTCGTACGCGTTTCACCTCCAAATGCTATTTGGTAGTCGGCTATTCCAGACGGGCCTGGACTTGTTGGACAGGTTTCTAAAAATAGCGAAAACATACGATTTTTGAGAATTTTTTTGGTTAGGTCCTATACCTATGACTAATCTGTCACGATAAATATTTACATTTTATTATAATAGAATAATCTAATGTTATAGTAATAGCATAAATAAATACTGAAATCACTAAAATTTTGTGAATCTTGTAATGAATAATAATTAATAGCTTATTTTCGATATAGTACACGAAGAATATAGAATTTTCGGAAAATCCCAACTCAATTGATTATTAATGAATAAAACTACGAATTCTTAACTTTAAGTTAAAGTCATTTTTGAAAAAAATAATAAATTATTCAAAACCATAATATAAATGATAGCCGACGAAAAGTAATTGTACATTAATTACTAAGACTAGGTACAAATGTTTGACTTTCTCTTTTGTTGAACAATTTTAATTAACAGATTACATTACGAGTCTCAACGAAACAAAAAATTGAAGCTTACTTTAAAAACTTTCTATAGACATTATTTTATTTTAAAAATAGTTTTTTTTTTTTTTTATAAATAATAATGTATATACTTGCAAGCGAGAGATATTTACGAGTATTTTCAAGTTAATATTAAGATTTACAAATAACCCACAAAATTTATTGAATCAATTTATTAAATTTAGAATATATATACAACTTAATGACAAACATTACAATATTTATTGCGATAGGTAAAAACCTTATTTCAAATATCTGTGGTAAAAACTATACTTTATACATTTTAATCATTGCGATATTCGATTTAGACATTAAGCCAAAGCACAAAAATTATGATTTTTAAGTGAAATACATTATGTTTTATTAGAGTTTCGAATCTACTAAAATTAAAAGTGTTGTAAAAATTAACCATTTGATGTGGCTACAAATGGGTGACGACTCGTAGAAGACGTAATTAATGCTATTTTAGCCTTAGTGTAGAGAAGTAGAGTTAGCCATAAACGAAGCTTACAAAAAACGTTGAATGGAAATTTTGTTTTATCATTTTAAAATAAGAGTCGAAATTTGAAATAGCTTAAAATAACGTCCATCTAAAAGCGCTGAAAAGTTTAAGTGTTTTTAAAAGCCGGTGATTCGCGGTTCGCCAACATTAATAATGATGGACTTACGCTTACTTATAACCATTTCAATTTGCTTTTACTTAATGAATTATTGATTAATGTTTGGCAGTTGATAAATTATAATATTTGGCTAAACAAAACAAAAAAATGATAAAATAATTTATTAACATTAATTCTATTATAAATACTTTGAATTTACAACATTGTTTTTTTGTTAATATGTAAAAAAAAAAAATCAAAATACGAGGTCATTAAAAATAATGATATTTTTACATAGGGTATAGGTAAAAAGGCGCAGCAAGCAACAGAAAATTCCTCACTGTTTAAATGTGTGTCTGTTTCTCTATTCGTTAGTTCGTCTATCTATTATACAATAATTAATGAGTATAATTATAGCTCACATATGTATTTGGTAAATATTTAAACTGTATGTCATACTATGACTGATATAAATGATGACGGCCGGCTGGTCGAGTGGTCAGGTAACTGGACACTTTACGCAGCGGTCGCGGGTTCGAATCCCGCCAGGTGCAGATAATTTGTATGACGAATATAGATGTCTGCACCGGGTCATGGATGTGTATTTATGTATATATGTATTTATATCTTAAATTTATTTCCGTTCCTAGTACCTGTAACACAAGTTCTTACTAACTTAACACGGGGTTAGGTTAACGTGGTGTGATTGTTGGTTAATATTTATATTTATTTATATTTATTTATAAAAAAACCGTAACCCTTGACGACAAGGTAGGTAAAATTGCACGGGTCGACTAGTACAACCTATAATAATATTACGCTATCAAGTTTATATATTAAAAGGTATATATATAAATTAATAGCAATAGGTATAATTTTTTTAATCTCCTTTAGCACTTATAAAGAAACTGTACCTCATCAGGTAAAATTCTGTACATTGAGGATATTTAGATTTTTTTTGGACCACACTCTATAAACGGTACTTAAAATCTAGTTTTTTTTTGCCTGTTTGTCTGTATCAATGCCGTGCATTACGCCTACAACTAACTAAACTACTAAATTAATTTTAACAAAACTGGGCATGATTTGAGTTCATACTACTGGCAAGGACACTGGGTACTTTTTATCGCTTTATACAGCGAGGTACAGCGCAAATCGTAAGAAAAAATATATATTGTAAGAGTCCAAAAATTATACCTATAGCTATAAATTTAATTAAATATTACGACCAACTGTCACTGTTCTACTATTGAATCGTAGTATAATGTCATAAAGTCTATAACTTTTCTCGATAGACGAGTTATCTATAAAAAAAAATTTCTAACCGGTCCAGTAAATTCCGTTATTTTTGCGATCAGCGAAAACCTTTTGCTCAATAATTGTAAATCTATAAGATGTCGCTTTTAACTAAATAAAAATTATTATTATACCATGATATTACCTGCTACATTCTATGCATCAAAGTAGTTGCACGATACGAATTTTAAAACTTACGTACGAAGAACTTTTAAACTTAGCAACCAAAATTATATTATTCATAAAGGGATTATGGGCTATTGTGGATGATTTTGTTTAATAGCCATAGCCTTTGTCTGCTTTGAATTTTGTTTGAATCGAATGAACCCCTGGTATAGAAGTACCAAAAGAGAGTAAAAAAGCATTATATCACTTTATTCGGTTGATCCTTTCTTATATGTTGTTTCTGGATTTCAATGTGGTGATCTTAATGACTAAGATTTATTTCGTTGCATGGGGTGGTCAATTGGATACGAAACATAAGCGCTGCAAATAATATGGAATATATAATATTTTATAAAATATTGCCATTACAAAAATATTAGCAGACCACCCGGCTTTTTGCGGTTACAAATTACATACTTATACCCGTACGATATGTCGGCGCGCTACTCGACCGCATTGACAAATTGTGCAAATCGCCAAAATATTATCCTATCTGGTTTACTAAACCCGGTCTAATAAAACTCATTAAACAAAAACACAAATGTCATTACAAATTGAAACAGTATAAAACATCCACTAGATAAAATTGAATTTTCTTACTTGCGGTGGGATTGCGATGAATTCATAAGATGAAGCTAGTGGCAATAATCCGAAGTACGTTCTGGACGACTGGTTCGAAGAAGTTCTGGTCAAATATGAAAAACTTGCATCCTAAAGGGATTATCCTAATAAAATGTCTCTGAATGATCGTGAGGCAAACATTAGACAAGAAATATAGGATTTGTTTGCCACTCTTTTTTCATCGGTTTTCATTAAGGATAACATTAAAAACAACCCTCATTCACAAACAGTATCTATACCCAAAATTATATGTATACCTACATAGGTAATATTTACTTCCCGAAACGAGATGGTGAGGAAGCTGAAAATATTAGATAAAACAAAAAGTGGTGGTCCAGACGGTATTCCACTTATTTTTATATATAGATTTACAAACTCGTTGACTACTTCTTTAAGTATCATGTTTGCCATCTCTTTAATTACCTACTGGTATTTTCCCCGAAAAGTGGAAGAAATCGCGGATTGTATCAATTTTTAAAAGTGAAGACCCTACGAGTGTTGTAAATTATAGACCTATGTCAATATCTGCTATGTCAAAGATCTTTGCAAGTTTGATATATAAATCATTTTTCAAGAATCTGAGAGGAAGTATTAGCTGGCAGAAGCATTCTTTTTTGTCTGGTTGATCTACTATCACAAATTTCTTTTTATATGTCACCGATTTAATTGAGAACATTGATAACCAACTACAAGTGGATGCCATATACACAGACTTCTCTAAAACCTTTGAAAAATTGAATCAAGCACTACTTGCTGACAAATTGAGGGCATTTGGTATTAATGATACCTACATTATTAGATGTTCGACAGTGGCGATAGATAGCCTAGATAACCTCGCAGCCATACTATATACTACTTACTCCGGTCTACCACAACGCTCTAACTTAGGATCAATATTTTTTAACATTTTTATAAACGATGCTGGTTCAATATCTCAACACTCGAAACTATCTATTTGCTATTTTGATCTCAAAATAGTTAAAACTATTAGAAACAACTCTGATGTCGAACTATTACAAGAAGATCTAAACCGCCTTTCTCAGTGGTGTAATGACAACCAAATGTTTCTTAATACCAAATAATATCACCTTATTAGATTTACCAGAAAACATAATTACATACAGAGTCAGTATTATATTGTTATTGAAAAACTGACTGTTGTTCGAGCAATACGTGATCTAGACGTCATACAAGACAGCGAATTAAAATTCTTCAACTTAATAGATAGTATAATTTATTAGAGAATTTAGACAAACATCTACTACAATTAAACTTTGAAATAGTCTGGTTAGAAGTAAACTTTTGAAATCCTCACTACAAAATCCATACTATTAGGTATAAGATTACAAAAGCGAACGCTGCGTGTTTTTTCGTGCCGTTCGAATAGGAATCATATTTTTAATTCTTACGAAAGTCAGTTATTAGAATATAAGATTACATCACTACAATCGCGTAGAAGTATCTCAGACATAATTTTCCTATCTAAAAAACTCAGTATAAGCATCGATTGTCCACCAATAGTTACATTATTTAATTTTAACATCAAGACTACCTAGGCAACCGCAGGCCTTGTTAAATGTTTACTTATTTAATTATTCAACTTGGGGAAATATTCCCCATTAGCCAAACTGGCACGAACTTATAATAATCTGTCCTCGATAATTTCTGGTCTCGATTTTTTTTTGCGACAGCTGAACTCTTGTTATCTTAATTTATATTAATTTATCAATTAATGTAATTCAGTTCTTTTTTTTTCTTATCATTCTTTAAATACTAAACATTAATTAATGTTGTGATTACCTCTAAAAAGAAATAAGTAGAATTATAATCTTCTTTTTTTATTATGTAAATATTTATATACATACTAGGGGCCTCCAAACTACGGTCCCCGAACTAAATCCGGTCCGCCATTGCCATCAATCCGGCCCGCGACAGTTTGAGACTAGTGTCATAAATCTGGCCTGTCTTATTGTTGTTACTTGTTACTCTTGTGATAAGTTGAAGAAGAAAACTCATATAATATACTAATTTTAAACACAGATAATTACCAGGTTTTATTTACTTGTAAGGTAAAACTTAACGACAGAAAACTTAAGTATCTAATAACAGCTTAAGCATAGTAATAACTAATAAATAATTGAAATGAATCCCACTAATCAGAGTAAAAAAAAGACATTAATAAGATTTATGTAACTGTGATTTTCCACCGACATTAGTTTGTATTTATGGATCAATTTTACTTGTACCAATTAATAAAAGAGTAAATCTCTTGAGATGCTCATTGGTTAATTTAGATCTGTGAACAGTCTTTGTGTACTTCATCTTGGAAAACGTTTTCTCATACAAGTAAGTAGTACCAAAAACAGAAACAACCCACGAGTAAATTTATTCAAATTATCAAATTTCACCAGTGGTAGACTCTTACAAAATTCCAGTAATAATGAATTTTGATATTTGTTCTTAATCATAGCACTGCACTGTAAATCAATAATGTCGTTAAGTGTCACAATTCAAAATAGTAATTTAAAAGCAAAAAATAGCGTATTTTTGCTAAGGTCGCGCACTTTGCGATTAGTCTACCTAAAAATATAGTTAAAGGCAGAAACATTAAAACTGTTTTAATGTTTCTGTTTTTTGTTGTTTAAAATCATTATGGCGCTAAGGCTTCAAAAGTTTGGACACCCCTGCTTTATACTATTCCACAACCGTTCTGGTGAAGTGTTGCGAGTAGACGGCTCAATGCCACCGGTCGTGGGTTCGATTCGCGCTCGGGGCATTTTACAGGCTAATTTAGTTCTGATCAGCTTAGTAAATTCTTAAACCTTGATGATCCCTAACGTATTTAAGTGAAGTGTAAAAAGCAATTTGATTTTCCATTTTTGTTCTTGTAATGAATGATTCACTTTTGATAACAGCTCTTTTTCCTCCTATAAATGAATCCCAAACCGCATTTATGACAAATTTACCTTGAATTAGAATTACTTAGTTTTCTAAGTGATTCCTAAACCTAAAAATATTTTACTCTCAATTTATATTACTGTAACATCTGTCTTTAAAAAAAAAACGCATTCATGGTTAAATTACTAAGCAAAAAAATATTTACTGCAGTCATTATAGATCGTACTAGCTGCTGCCCGCGACGTCGTCTGCGTGAACGCTATACACCACCAAAAATACCTACGATTATACCTTTTAAAATAACATTCATTTACCCGTTTCTTCTTTACATTTCATATCTACAGAAAGAACAGTAACAGAGGGAGACTGTCTTTTGTAAAATTGACTTTCAAAAAGTGCTTATTTTTAGCCTGCTTTGAATATATGATTTTATGGTGATTCAGCTGAATTAAGTCATAAGTTGTGATTAAAACGGATGGAGAAAATAATAAGTAAGGAATACAGAATAGGGTAAAAATACACATTTATAGGACTTCTCGATAAACAACATTAGTAGTTTGGCTCTCCGCAGCCAAAATGTAAAGAGAGTCAGGACTGGTGACGCGGGAGCAAGCGACGTACAGGTGCCCGTGTGAAGCAGCTCGTCCTGAGGTCGACACCAGCTACCCTCAGTGTCTGCCCCTGCGACTTATTGATAGTCATCGCGAAGCAAACACTCACGGGGAACTGAAGTTATGAGGTATGAGGGGAATGCGTGGTATAAATACTGCTTCGCTAACGCCACAACCCGTAAGAATTTCCGCCTCAATGGTGTGTCTGTGGAGCTAGATGACTTTAAGGCGGGTCCCGTTACACAACTTTGGAGGAAATAGGTTCCGGAGAAGCATAAGCATTTCTTATCTTTATGATATATATGGCATGCTTAATTTTCCTCTTTCTTCGTTATTAAGCTCAAATTGCTTACAGCAATAGCGTGCCGTTTTCGAGTTTATATTTTGTTATACATCTATGCAGTTCTTTTTGAGTTCTGTTTGTTATTACATACAAAAAAACTCGATGAATTTTATAAGACATAGATGAAGCAGCTTAAAACTTATATAAACACGTTTTTTTAAATTGTCTTGCTCATCTCTGAAACGAATTAAAGATACAATTTTTATTAAAATGCACAACTCCATCTATGACTTTTAAAAACAGCTATTAACCTCGCCAACATGATCAAATTTAAATTATTTATATCCAAAAAGGGTTTACACATGTAATTCGACTTGATGTTTTTGAAATCTCATAGATGGCGCTGCTCTAAAATTGTCTTGATACTACTTATATACATTTCTTATATTACATTCATTCTTACATTCATTATGTTTATCAGCCTAAGTTACTTACATTTCGTGATTTTTATAGTGTGAATATAGCTTATAGCATGGTTATTAACATAATAACAACATTCAAATATGCGTCGTTAGATTACACGCTGTTACAGAATGCGTTGAAGAAATAAAGGTTCACTGCTCGTTCCCCGTAGGTGATAGCGTGATAATATGTAGCCTATATTATGACCCGACTTCTTAATAATATTCGTGCCAAATTTGAAGTAAATCCATGCAGTACTTTTTGAGTTTATCCCGGACATACATACAAACAAACAGACAAACAGACAAACATACAAAAATTCTAAAAACTATATTTTTGGCTTCGGTATTGATTGTAGATCACACCCCAAGTATTCTTTTAAAAAAATATTCAATGTACAGTTTTGACTTTTCTACCATTTTATTATATGTACCTATAGATAACAATATTAATACTTTGCAAACTTATTTTTTTGCCTGTATTTATTTTTTAATAAGCCTAGACTGTAATTGTACAATGGGAAATCCGGAATTAAGTAACATATTTTAGTCCTGTGTGATGATAAGGTGACGTCAGTTCAATGTTAACAAAATCTATTATCTACCAATTTATACTGAAGTTTTTTTTTGCTTGTTCGTAATCTCGGGCACAAACGGAACAATTAAAAAAAAATTATTGCATGTTAAATACGATAATTTCAGGATTAATCGACAAAGAAAATCTGCTTATTAAATAAAATTAAAACGAGTATCTTATTAAAAAAAGTTTTTTTCTTAAACTAATATATATATTTTTTATTAACAATAAATCAATTATATTTACACAGAGGTTGTTATTTTACATATTGGAAACCCTGAAGACATAATAATGAAACATACACAACTGTTACGTTATAGTACAGATATAATTTCACAATTATTTTATTATTTATAACCATTATTATTATGAACGGATTTCGTTATATTTTTATTTCGCTGGAAATAAAAACATAATTAATATTGTGATTATTAGTTATTGGAACATATAAATTAATGTACTTGCATATTTACTATCTATTTAATTATTTAATAACATATACATGAAGATTACGAGTTATTTTTAACTGTCGAAAATAACAGAAGATTAACATCTGACTGTTTATTGACTCTATTTTTTAATGTTTTTCATTATCATTTAGGAAATTTGTCTTAGAAAGTTTGTGTTTATAATATTTTAAATGTTCTAAAACATTGTAAACAATTTAAAAAGTCATAATTTATAAACCGAAATAACATAAAATTAATATAATAAGAAATAATATACATAATTTATCAATGTGATGTTTTTAACTATTTTATAATATTTCAACTACCACCTGTATACAAAAGTAGTAGAACTTTGTAGTT
Organism: Euphydryas editha; assembly: GCA_036937285.1. Lineage (NCBI taxonomy): Eukaryota > Metazoa > Arthropoda > Insecta > Lepidoptera > Nymphalidae > Euphydryas > Euphydryas editha. The sequence goes on along the minus strand of JAUPFZ010000005.1, from coordinate 14,986,224 downwards.
AGAAGTAGTATTTATATAAATATTAACTACAAGTTATAGCCATTTGAAAGGACGTATAAAATTAATAACCCTTTCATTATTTATACAAAGTGAACCTAATACAGGTCGCTTGTAATCATATAATTAAGTGATAGCGAGAAATTAATTGGTAGCTCCAGTTTGTAACAAGTATCTGAGAGTACAATATAGTATTGTAATAGAAATAGGAAGATAGTTTTTTAAGTTAGTAATAAGTTTGTAAATTGTATAAAATATTTTATTTTATACAATTTAAAATAGTTTTGTAATAATTAAATAGTTAAAGACTCTGTTTTTGTATAATTCCGTGCCTCTGTACAAAGTAGTTTTTAAGTGAATAAAAATCTGTTAATTAGTTAAACATGTAAGCATTAGATGATAAGAAAAATTGTTAATCGGAACAAATAGACACCTACTGTTTTCCCCCACACTGTCCCAGTGTTACCTAATTTTTAAGTACATAGACGCCTTCTAGAGATAGATCAAAGTATGAATTTGTAAATAAAAACAAAATGTGAAAAAAAACACTAAGCTCCAACCATTCTGATTTATAGAAGAGGCTGTTTACAATAGAGTAGAGAACCTACAGTAAACAAGCGTACTAAAATGTGATATAATTAATCCACTCCATTATTAAACTCCATGTCAAAGTGATTTAGAACTTTGGCGGTAGAAATAGAGACTGCCATTGAAAAGGAAGGATCCTTCGACCAGACGGATGTGTGTCTGGTGGGCTACGCGACACTTTTTTTTTTTTTTTTTTTTTTTTTTATTAGGTTCACAAATTGAATGATACAATATAAAAACATATTATGTGTGTAAACAATTTAAAAGGCGTACAATGTTCATTCTTATTACAGTGAACACAGCATGCAATTTTAACAAGTTTAGCTTAAACTAATTACAAAAACTACAAACTATTTAACTAATACATGAATAATATTCTTGGCCGTGGCCAAGGAGCCATTGAAAATATCAAAGTTTGGACATAAAGCATTATAGGATGACAGAATTCTATATAAAACCGAGTGATATCCAATATTTGTACGAAAATGTGGTAATTGAAAACTATACATATTTGACAGACGACTACCAGAACGTGGGATCTTAAAATAAATTTTATTTAAAAAGTTTGGACAGATCATTAAACCATGTATAATTTTGTATAAAGTCAAAATATCCGCTATTTTCCGACGAGTAGTTAATGAATTGAGATTAAAATATTTTAGTCTAGAGTCATAAGTTTCTAACTCTTTACATTTATTGTTAATGTAAGTTAAGTGATAAATAAATCTTTTCTGGACCCGCTCAATTCTTTTGATGTGCACGGCATACCCAGGTGACCATATTGGGCTGTTGTATTCTAAAATACTTCTTACTAAGCAGTTGTATATAGGTATAAGAACTTTGGGGTCTTTAAAGATTTTTGTTTGCCTTGATATAAACCCAGATAGTCTAGAGGCTTTTTTAACAATGCTATCTACGTGACTTATAAAGCTTAAACAACTGTCTACTATTACTCCTAAATCTCGAATTTCATTAACTTCTTTTAGATGGGCTTTCTGTAATGTGTATATGGCTGTAATAGGTATTTTTTTACGCGTGAATTTTATGTGATAACACTTTTCAATATTAAGTTTCATTTTATTGTTTTCACTCCATGTCTGTACCCTATCTAAATCTTTTTGTAGTATTTTTACATCGTTTTCAGTCTTGATACATTTATATATCTTTAGATCATCGGCATACTTCTTAAACGGACACTTCAACTGTTGAGCTAAGTCATTTATATATATCACGAACAATAAAGGACCCATATGCGAGCCCTGCGGGACACCAGTTGGTATAATTTTACTTCTGGAAGAGTAGCCACGTATCATTACTAATTGTGACCTTCTTTGAAGGTATGACTCACACCACCTTAACAATGAGCCATGAATACCGACTGCCGAAATTTTTTTAAGTAACCTAGCATGGTCTATTAAATCAAACGCTTTGCTGAAATCTGTGTAAACAGCATGCACTTCATCTCCATCATCTAGAGCCTCAGCGATGTCACTAATAAAATGATGCCACTTAACATTTGTTGTCGGGATCTTGTATATATATTCAATCGCTTTTGAAAACTTTAATAGCGCGATGTAGGATGCGTCAGTTCGTATGTGGCGAGATAGTTGTCGCTACAGAACAAATAAAAGTCAGTTCAGTTTAATTTCTTTTTAAAATATTTTCTTCTAAAAATATTTATGTATTATCTATACGTATAAAATGCTTTATCCTGAATGACTGACTGACTGACGGATCAACGCACAGCCTAAATCGCTGATCTTAGAGACCTGAAGCTTGGAGGGTCTGTTCTTTGCATGACCTACGCATCTGATAAGAAACGATTTTCTGAAATTCTATCCATAGGGGGGTGAAAAAGGGAGGGCAAAGTTTGTATGGGACAACGTGATTCCTTGGTCCAATATACTTCAAGTTTAGCATAAATATTCTTAAACAGAATTGATTGAAGACGATTGATTGAAGGCGGTAGAAAGTTATTTGCTTCGAAATTGATATCAACACCCCTTGGTGCTTTTAATTTAAATTACATTTTATTATGAAACATGTTTAACAACTTAATTATAAGATAGTTTCCGAATTTAATTTAAAAAATATAGTATCGATTTATTTAGATTTAATTATAAATTATTATTTGTTTTTTTTTTTTTGATGCTCCTGGTGGACGCAGTGCAAGACTTTTGTATTAAATTTACTGTTGGCCAAAGTGAAAAGCAATCGTGATATCGCCTTAGCGGACGTCCGTGAAGCTAGCCTTGACGACCCAGCCCAATCGAATGAAACTTATGTGCGGATTTAGTGCTATTTATGTGCTAATTAGTTGCTCTATTTGCGAATTTGTTGCTCATCCCGGGACCGAAATATTGCTGACAAGGCTAGCTTTTTTTGGAAGCTAGCCTTGTCACCCAGCCCAATCAAATGAAACTTATGTGCGGATTTAGTGCTATTTGTGTGCTAATTAGTTGCTCTATTCGCGAATTTGTTGCTCATCCCGGGACCGAAATATTGCTGACAAGGCTAGCTTTTTTTGGAAGCTAGCCTTGTCACCCAGCCCAATCGAATGAAACTTATGTGCGGATTTAGTGCTATTTATGTGCTAATTAGTTGATCTATTCGCGAATTTGTTGCTCATCCCGGGACCGAAATATTGCTGACAAGGCTAACTTTTTTTGGAAGCTAGCCTTGTCACCCAGCCCAATCGAATGAAACTTATGAGCGGATTTAGTGCTATTTATGTGCTAATTAGTTGCTCTATTCGCGAATTTGTTGCTCATCCCGGGACCGAAATATTGCTGACAAGGCTAGCTTTTTTTGGAAGCTAGCCTTGTCACCCAGCCTAATCGAATGAAACTTATGTGCGGATTTAGTGCTATTTATGTGCTAATTAGTTGCTCTATTCGCGAATTTGTTGCTCATCCCGGGACCGAAATACTGCTGACAAGGCTAACTTTTTTTGGAAGCTAGCCTTGTCACCCAGCCCAATCGAATGAAACTTATGTGCGGATTTAGTGCTAATTAGTTGCTCTATTCGCGAATTTGTTGCTCATCCCGGGACCGAAATACTGCTGACAAGGCTAACTTTTTTTGGAAGCTAGCCTTGTCACCCAGCCCAATCGAATGAAACTTATGTGCGGATTTAGTGCTATTTATGTGCTAATTAGTTGCTCTATTCGCAAATTTGTTGCTCATCCCGGGACCGAAATATTGCTGACAAGGCTAACTTTTTTTGGAAGCTAGCCTTGTCACCCAGCCCAATCGAATGAAACTTATGTGCGGATTTAGTGCTATTTATGTGCTAATTAGTTGCTCTATTCGCGAATTTGTTGCTCATCCCGGGACCGAAATATTGCTGACAAGGCTAACTTTTTTTGGAAGCTAGCCTTGTCACCCAGCCCAATCGAATGAAATTTATGTGCGGATTTAGTGCTATTTATGTGCTAATTAGTTGCTCTATTCGCGAATTTGTTGCTCATCCCGGGACCGAAATATTGCTGACAAGGCTTACTTTTTTCGGAAGCTAGCCTTGTCACATACATTGTCATAAACATATATTGCTTAATTAACTTTAGATGTTAAAACGGTAAATAGAAATGAGTTTTTAATTATTTTCTGTAAGAATCATTTTAAAATGTTAAGTACAGCTAAACAAAAGTATGCAGCATGCAACGCATCGATTGGGCTGGGTGACAAGGCCAGCTTCCAAAAAAGTTAGCCTTGTCAGCAATATTTCGGTCCCGGGATGAGCAACAAATTCGCGAATAGAGCAACTAATTAACACATAAATAGCACTAAATCCGCACATAAGTTTTATTCGATTGGGCTGGGTGACAAGGCTAGCTTCCAAAAAAAAAGTTAGCCTTGTCAGCAATATTTCGGTCCCGGGATGAGCAACAAATTCGCGAATAGAGCAACTAATTAGCACATAAACAGCACTAAATCTGCACATAAGTTTCATTCGATTGGGCTGGGTGACAAGGCTAGCTTCCAAAAAAAGTTAGCCTTGTCAGCAATATTTCGGTCCCGGGATGAGCAACAAATTCGCGAATAGAGCAACTAATTAGCACATAAATAGCACTAAATCCGCACATAAGTTTCATTCGATTGGGCTGGGTGACAAGGCTAGCTTCCAAAAAAAGTTAGCCTTGTCAGCAATATTTCGGTCCCGGGATGAGCAACAAATTTGCGAATAGAGCAACTAATTAGCACATAAATAGCACTAAATCCGCACATAAGTTTCATTCGATTGGGCTGGGTGACAAGGCTAGCTTCCAAAAAAAGCTAGCCTTGTCAGCAATATTTCGGTCCCGGGATGAGCAACAAATTCGCGAATAGAGCAACTAATTAGCACATAAATAGCACTAAATCCGCACATAAGTTTCATTTGATTGGGCTGGGTCGTCAAGGCTAGCTTCACGGACGTCCTTAGCGGTCGCATTGTCCGGAATTGCTGCCACGCTGCTGGAAGGAGGTAAAACTGTGTAGTTTTACCTCCTTCCAGTACTCCGCGTTTAAAATTCCTTTTAATTTGATACAAACCGAAAGCCTTTTCTTTAATATACCCAAAGAAACGCAAAACGAAATTATTTTTTTGAAATGAGAATACTATGGCTCATAAAGGGGGTTTTGAAACCCTAAATAAATCTTTACTATAGTATTGTTAGCAGGCGATTTCCGGCCGACTTTACCAGTAGTGCCCAGAGGAACACGAATGGACGAAGTCAAAGCGTACGTGAAGCATTGACGACCGTTCTGGTGTAGTGGTACGAGTAGTCGTCTCAACAGCTCGCCTCAGTGCCGTTGGTTGCGGGTTCGATTCCCGCTCGGGGCGGATATTTGTATTTGAGCAAATATTTCTTTCCGGTCTGAGTGTATATCCTTGTGCATTTCACCACCGTGCCCCGGAGAGCACGTAAAGCCGTCGGTCCCTGTTGTTATCATGGATACTTGGTAATGATCGTTACTCAGGGTAGGGATATTATCCGCCAACACGCAGTGGAGCAGCGTGGTGGAATAAGCTCCAACCCTTCCTCTATATGGAGAAGAGGCCTCCGCTCAGCAGTAGGTTGTTTACAGGCTGATACAGTACAATACAATAGAGAAACATTTGTAGCCTTCAGTGACAAAACTGACCCTTACCATAAATATGAGAGGAGATGTTACTGCCGGACAGTTTTCAGACCTGTTGCTTAAAATAGGAAATGGTGATTTCTCGGAACTGGATAATAATATAATGTATGAATGTATATGAGTATGCATTTACCATAAACAAAGCTTAAGGTCAAACTCTTAAGGTAGCGGGAGTATACTTGAGGGAAAGCTGCTTCTCCCACAGCCAGTTGTATGTGGCATGTTCAAGAGTAGCCTGGTGATTCTAGCACAGGTATAGTATTTCTATTTCATTGTAAAAAGATAATACCCCCGTGTAACTTTCACTAGATCAAAGACCGAGTTTCGTGTTCATAAAATATAACAACATCTTATTTCTTTATTATTTTCTCTATAATAAAGATTGTTATAATTTATAAGTATTCAAACATTTTAACATAATAATTTATATGTTATAACAAAATTAATAACTTAAAAAACCAATTAAAAAATCCTTTTCGAACCATTTTGGATTTCTACCCGGACGAAATCGCGGGCTAAAAGCTAGTATGATAATAATAGTATTATTTCAAAAATATTAACGACACTAGTTCGTGTAGCTTAAGAATTTATCGAGCTTTGACAGTTAAAGTGGATATGCATATTTCTACTGTTCAGTAGGTAGGTACACTACTTAGGTACGTCTTTACTTTCCAAAACATGCCGTTGGATTTCTTATTTAAACTTTTACTTTTTACCTCTCACTTTTTAAGAAAACAGTTAATAATTATAATCATAAATTCATTAAATGAATTTGCTAGTATTCTGAATCGTTTGCACTATACTTTAAATTTAAAGCGTATCGTTTTATTTGAGTAGGTAAGAGAGTTTGAGTTAAACTTTATAACTTATAACAATAATAATTGTATTCATTGATTTCATTGAATGTTTTATAAATAATTTTTATTTACGGTGCTATGTTATTATTTATTATTATTATGTGTTTTATTACTTTTTAATTATTTTATAAAAAAGAATATGTAAAAAAGTAATTTAAAAATAAAAAGTTTATTTTTTTTATTTCTACTGTAGTCGTGACGATTGCCGAGACTTGATGGTTTATTTATTTATCAATGTTTTATTTGAAAATACATTACGTACCTACATATATACAAAAATTGTACAAAAGTCATCCTTAGGACGTACAATAGCGGACGTTTGTATGTGTGCAAAATCGAAAACGGAGTAAATTTATTTTAAAAAAAAGCCAATAAAAAAACAAAAATAATTAATAATCATTATATTAAATACATGAGTAATAAATACTTATTCACACTGTACTGTACTGTATCAGCCTGTAAACAACCCACTGATGAGCGAAGGCCTATTCTCCATGTATAAGAAGGGTCATTATTAATTAATTATTAAGAAGGGTCTTATTCATAAATTTAGGTACATATAAATATATACATACATACATAAACCGATACATAGGTATGTACCTATGTATGTACCTACTTAATAGTTAACAAGCTGCCGATAAATATTAAAAACGCAAGTGTAACGTATTTATTTAGATAATACTCGTAGTGTACTGAGTTTAATTTTGTCTAAAAAGAAGAACTTGTCCCTTAGCAGAGTCACGTGAAGGAGCTTTACAAATAGACTGTGGTAACGCTCTGGTAACTTATTTCAAAAGACTAACAGCATCCAACAAATGAATCGGAGATAAACCCAGACCGATGAATAGGATTGGATAGAGTTAGATTATTATTTTATAGAGTAGAGTGATCTTTCATGAGAATCAGATAGGAGAGTAAACTCATTTGAATATATAATATTGGCAAACCTACCCAACAGATAATAGGGCCTACGTTCAGCAGTGGATGTCCACTTGGACGTCCAACGGCTGATGTGGTCATGATGGATTTAACTCACTGATTTAAGCCACGACTTATAGTAAAAGGGCTGGCTTATTTTTTGCCCAGAGATCGGAATTGCGATTCAACGAAGAAATGCTGCCAGCATTCTTGCCACAATTTCATGCGGACAGTTTATATAATAATATAATTATTTACTTGAAATAAATGCATTAACTCATTTATATACAGGTAGTGTAATAGTCTAAAAAAAGTACCAACTCAGTCTCTCGGCCTTCAATATTAATTAACATATGTTTTTATCACGTCCAGGTTTTATAGTTTTAATTAATTAGATTATGAAAACCCTAAAAGACATTAAAATCAAGTATGTAAATTTTTTCTATTAAATATGATGTAAATATATACACACTTAGCTATTTCCTACAACATCTGCTAAAACCGTTTGGTGGTATTTTAATTGGTAAAAGTTCACCTGCCTCAATTGTAGGTATCATAAATCTAGATTTTTTTTTTTTATAATAGATGAGACATTAAATCGCGCCAACCATAAAATCAGCTACTTAATATTTTTTTAATTTTAAGTCATTCATAAAAAACTTTTTTTTTTTTGAAAATTTGTATGAAGGAATAAGGTTTTACTTGAATTATATAGTAAATGAAACAAGAGTATTTTTAATTTTATTAAAAGTGTATTTTATTTAATTAGTTTAATGAATAAAGTCATTGATTTCTATGACACTTGTTGAACGGAGAGAGTTGAGAAACAGAAGGTTAAAATCAATGATAGCTAGTGAAACTGAATTATTCTCTAATATTTTATGTTTGTTTATCTGTTGTAAACTAATTTGAACCAAGTAGTTTTTATAAGAGACATAACTTAATCAATGTTGTGTACCTCTTTAACTGTTAAATATATACATATATCTGATAGGTACATACTTTCTTTTAAACTGTATATACATATATTTGAATGATAATATATGTGATGTTCATGTACCTTAATACACATACATTAATACATGTACCCTAATACATATATTTTAAATTTATTAAATAGCTTCAATTCATGAAATAAACCTAAAATTAAAACATTAAAATACCAATTAATATTATATTTTACTTAATAATATAGAGAATTATATTAGAAAGATAAAATTATTTTCCTAGTAGTCGTTGGTATGAAACTGTATAACTGATATTTATAATTTAACCTAACGTTTTTTAACAAAAGGTCCATTTTTAAGAAGTAACAAAAATTACATCATGCTACGACGCATTGGACGGATCTGAACCATCAATGTCAATCTGACGGTGACGGATTAAAATTAAACGGAGCAACCGCAATGGAGAGCCGAGAGAGACGACTCTTGTAATAGGTAGGTACTATGAACTATGAAAAACAGTATAGACTTTTACCTTATTACTTTATATATATATACATATACATATTTTACATACATATTATAATATTGAATTTTATTTTTAGTAATAATCAAATAAACTTTGGAATTAATGTTTTTTTTTTTCTCAACAACTACTTATTTCATGTAGAATATTTTATTAGTATTGTTATGAAATTTTTATTTGTGTTTGTTTCTTTCATGTTTATTTATTATATTTGTAACAAAACAATAATTATAATAAGCATTCGCATTGTACTAAGGTGTAAGGTGTAGAGAATCAGTAATAGTCAGATATATCTTTTAAAAAAATTTAACGGTAATATTTTTTAAAAGTCAATTAAATGTTAATTATACCTACCTAACTTCAATTTAAAAATTACCTAACCAAAAACGATGTACCTAAGTATTTAGAAATTTTTATTTCGCCCAGCCAATAGATTTCTATTTTGTCTTTTTTTTATTTCGGATGATAGATAATAGTGGTGATTTCGTAAGTGTCGTTAATCGTAAAGGGCTGCGCTACCTCCCGCTATTGGGCGAAGCGTGCGAGGGCGGGCCGAGGGTGGAACCCGCTTCCTTCAAACTATCAATGAAAAGATAAGCATACCATGAAACCCTTTTTATATGTAAAATTTTATTATTTAATGAAAAATATTATTTGTTAATAAAATCTCTGTCTTTATGTATTTAAAATTAATATATTTTAATCGCATTGCATACAATTTTAGTCGCATAATGCAAAAATAAATCAGTCGCATGTCGCAATGGAAATAAGTAAAAACGTATTACAAAACTCGTCGACCGTGTAGAAATCTCCAACACGAGGGCTGAAATAATAAAAACGTATATGAAAGATCGTTGTCGTAATAATTCCGATGAAATCGCGCTTAACCGACGAGACTTGAAAAATTTTAGTGGGGGCAGGAGGCAGGTGCGGGGTACGCGGCGAGCGGCGCGGGCGCACATCCGCTCGCTCGCGGATTGCCCAATTCCCGCCGTTGGCCGAGTGCAGACGATTATTTCGTCATAAAGCGCGATGACTAAACCGAAAATTTACGACTAAGATATTTTCAGATATTATTCAAATAACAGAAGCAGGTGTTCCGGAATCTTGACTGAAGAATATTTTAACGGCTATGTCACTAGCAGAAAATTCAGTGATTTCGCAACTGAAATAGAACAGTTTGCGTAATCTCCGACGTCACTGCGGACATAACTAGTCGATCTAGCCGGTGATGCTGTTAGTCACTTTCATGATGATATTTTATGCCGACCGTATAGGAGAGAGAAAAAGACTGACTGATAAAAAAAGCCGAGTCGATTTCTCCCACCGACACGACTGACATTAGAAATCTTCGAACTAAGTCTTCATTCTTCTTTGTGTCTTCAAAAGATTCCACTTCGGCTGAAAGTAATATAATTTAGTTCGTAACAGGCTTTCCCGCCAATTATCAACTGTGGTTAACGTGCAAGTCACATGACGAAACGAGAGGAAACGATGACTAAATGGTGTGCCGTGGCGCGAAATCATACGTAACTGTATAAACTTTATGTAAAATTAACAACAAAAAAAAGTTTTATTAAATAGTTACGAAATCTTTAAAGGACGTGACACATTAACAAAAGTAAGCACTTTCCGAAAAATTTCAATAGTCACTAAAAAATTCTAGTTCCTATTAAGTAAAAGTGGTATCAAAAATTTATTATGTTAAAATTTGTTAAAGTAATGTTTAACTTCCACTAAAGTACGTTGATACAAAAGATATGACTACAGCGAACGACGACCAAACGACGAATGGCAGCACCTACCGGAGTGCTATGGCATAGTGACGATCGTCGCAAGAGGGGAGAGGAGCGGGCCGCGAGGAGAGGTCGAGGGGGAGGGCGCGAGGAGTGCTGCGCGCGCAGAGAAAGGACGCAAGTGGTGATGTAATCGCGATCGATGCACTCCACTCCGTGCGACGCAACTGCCGTGGCTGTCTTAGCGAACGACGACTCTATTCATGAAGGTTACCAAAGTTTTGTTTCTAATATCATGGACACTCGCCCATGACGTTTCTACTAACTTACGAAGCGATGGAAGTTAGACGTGAATTAGTTTTTTTTTTTAAACAATAAGTTAATAAAATCTCTTTGCACGGGTCAGCGACCCCGTGTGACACGTGCCCGCTCTAAATCCACGTGCAGTAAGACAGTGATTTTATTACAAAGTAATCGCGCCCGATAGAGAAGTACAGCGTGGACCGAACGAGTTAGAATGTCGACTGTGCTGTGGAATTATTACTAGTATGGTTATTGATCAAAGAATAGCGAATAGCAATGCGACTCGGCCGTCGTCGTGCTACTCCGCGAGCGTTCGGCTCCTATGTAGGTCACACGTGTAAACGCTATCCCCTCCAAGTCGGCCTTGGCTTACTTTGGACCAAATGGCACCTCCCCTTCGCCGTTAGCTTAGTACTATTCGTTTACTACTTACTATACATAATATACAGTCATATGCTACATATTTTTCTAATAACGTTTTTATTTCAAGTTTATAAATATTAAAAAAAAGATAAAAAGGAACCTTGCTTTTAATCTTTATATATTTAAATAAAATATTTTTAAAATATTCTTTTCTTGCTTCTTCTTTTCTAAATATTTATTTCCATGAAAGCGATATTTACATTATCTTTATTTATTTATATAGTTTAAACGAATGTCGACTATCGCGTGATAGGAGAATATTAGCGACTCTACATTTCAATATGAATAATTTAATTTTTAAGGACGTTTTATCCCGCTTTAACAAACACGTGCTTGATGCAAATATTAACATTAAATATTAGTTTAAAAATACCGTTACAGAACAATGAATCATTTAAAAATGAGTCACGTATTGAGTGAACGGGTATACGAGCGACTAGCATCAATCTAACACGAACATATCTTCGAGGTCGTGCAGTCCGTCGCGGCCCCATCGAATAAAACCCGCTGCTGATGATGAAAACCGCGCTTCAGGTGACCTCGTTAATATCTAGGACAGCACCCGAAATAACTAGAGCACCGTCACTGCGCAGCCGCTAACGCAACTCGTAGGCAAAGCATCCGCTTTGTGAACCAACGATAAGAGACCCCGGGAGAGCGTGCGTGTCGCTATACTGAGCAGTTAAAATGAAATATCGAAAGAGAAGCCGAAGATCAAGTCGAACTGGTTACTGTATTGTCGAAATCGACCTCTTGCGATGGTTTCTTGTGTGTGTGATTCTGCACTCTACAATTTGAACCCAACTTTCAACAAAAATGCAGAGAATAAATTGATTCTAATAGCAAGTCTAAACTATAAATATTTATACATATATTATTATTACTAACAAAATCGCTTTCGAGAGACAGTAATGTTATTTAACAAAAAGAAAACACAAAAATCTTTTATAATTCAAAGGTTAAGAAATATTAACTAACAATATATAAAATGAAACGTATCTATACAATATTTACAACTTTGTTAAGCAACATTTAAAACTATTTACTACAGTACTACCTACGCGTAATACTCGCTATAAGTACTCTACCTATAGTAAGCATGACGTTAAAAGTTCTTTGTTAGAATATTGTTCTAATATTTTTATGTGACGTTGTTTTTTTAAAATATCTACTACTTGAAACTTCTTGCTCTAAAAATTATACCATTAAATTATAAATTCTATAAATTCTATTTGTCCTTCTATTAATTTTAAATTTAGTAATAATTTGTTTTTGTACTAGCAGTTTCAGTAAATTGATCTAAACTTTTTAATTAACTTAAATTTTAAGTGTAATTAAGACAATACTAAATTTTAAAAATGTGCCAATTCAGAAGTCCGTGTCTATGTACCTTTTGCTAATAATGAAATAATAATTTTTTCATAGGTATAATTCTTCATAAATAGCAATTAGGTAAATTTTGTTATTAGACAAACTTAAGTATCCGCGAACTACATAAAAGTCCGGAAAAGAATTTACTTGTTACTTGTAAGGTCACTAATATCTCATATCGTTATCATTTCCGGTAGTTACCTTGGCTTCTAGCAATCGAATGACGTCTGTCTAGTCTGGACTGATAAAACTTTTCAATTACTTTGAAAATACGCAAATTGTGTTACCCCCGAATATACCGCAGTGCAAATAATAAATTTTGAACATTCATATGTAAAATTAAGTTTTAAGTAACAATACTTTAATTTAGTTGTACATATATTAATTAGTAAAGTAATCTTTCAACCATTGTAGTTCCTTTTCAACAGGCTGATTAGGTATGAATTAGGTAAATTTTGTTATTAGACAAACTTAAGTATCCGCGAACTACATAAAAGTCCGGAAAAGAATTTACTTGTTACTTGTAAGGTCACTAATATCTCATATCGTTATCATTTCCGGTAGTTACCTTGGCTTCTAGCAATCGAATGACGTCTGTCTAGTCTGGACTGATAAAACTTTTCAATTACTTTGAAAATACGCAAATTGTGTTACCCCCGAATATACCGCAGTGCAAATAATAAATTTTGAACATTCATATGTAAAATTAAGTTTTAAGTAACAATACTTTAATTTAGTTGTACATATATTAATTAGTAAAGTAATCTTTCAACCATTGTAGTTCCTTTTCAACAGGCTGATGGGACTAATATATATTTACGTTTTGAAAACGTAAACTTAATACTCAATAAAATAACATTCACAATTTTGAAAGAATAACACTCAAATGAATCTGAATAATTCCAATTAGAAGAATATCGAAAAGGTTAATACTGGTACATAAATTTTGACGCAGACATACATAGGCACTAGCGCCTCGATAAGAACGCGATAAGAAACGACGTGAAAATGTCGCGAGCAGAGCATTAAGGAAGAAATCGCAATAATAACCAAGTAGTTATAGGTTAAAGTTTATCGCGCAGCGTCACTTACCTGGAGGAGTGGGCGCCCTGTGAGCGAGCCGCAGCTTCTCAGGCTTCGGTCGGTGATGGTATGCCAGAGGCGGTTGCCATGTTATATGTATTTATGAGTGTTGCGGTGGCTAGTACGCTGGCGCGCAAGCCCACGTCGACGCAGAGCGATGCCGCATTGTGTTCTATACGACTATACGTATGCGCGGAAGAACATCGTGCTCACTCCTCTCCCCCTTCGCCGCCTGCCGACGCGCCCTCGTGCTTAGCACCCAGCACGCTTCATCCCAAATAATAACGAAACGCTATAACCACAAATGAAGACCATCATTAAAATCGACCCTGCGACCTTATTGCTAGGTCCACCAGTCTTTCATACTTATATAAGTGCCTATTGAAGTTTTGACGCTAGAAACATTAACATTAGAGAGTCAATTATTTTCTTTTGTTACCTCAACTTATTTGGTTACTGTTATAATGTATTGATAGATGCGTGTTGTTAATTTTATTCTAGAATTTTGTGAAACTAAAAGTAAGTTTTAATTGTTAAATATTTATGTTATCCTGCTTTTCAACAATGCTGCTAATCGCTACCGGTTAGACATATCAAAAAATAAAATTACTAGAATTTGAACCACTCTCTGTTACGTTCTAAAATGACACTAATTGTTTCGATTAAATAATAATCTTTTATTCTGAAAGGTCACTGTGTGAAAATAAATTTAAAATGAGGTAATGATCCAACTAAATCGACACAAGTAAAGGTACAATTTGTCAGGTTTGATAGATATTAAATATCTGAAATGTCTTGTAAATAATTATAGGCAACATTTGTGTTCTAGGAAGCGTTTTAACTTTTAGCGTTTACGCTAGACGCTGAGGTTGAAAGTTATGACCGCATCTATACAAACGTTGAAAGTGAATTTTTCAAAAGACGCGACACACGGTACGAGGTACACACGGCTTATTTTTAATTGTATCTCCCTTTCTTTTGTACAAGTATTTAAATTTTATTTAAAGATATTTATGTGGTATATATTTTGATTTTATACATCATAATATTACTAATTTTGTACGAGAATATTATTAAAATACAAATCTTTTACTTTTGTCAATAAAATTATTCAGTTCATTGTCAAAATTTTTTAAAAGCAATAAGTATTTACAATCAATGTACACGTGTTCGGTAAACTATTCGTTAGCATAATAGCGTTATATGTTTTTCTTCATGTAAACGCACAGCCGTTATATCTATCGCATTTGGGTCAATACTAATTATATTTTGTAACGCCCGTTCCGTGCGTGAAAGGGAAAGTTGTAATTGTTGGCGCATTTGAAATTTTAACTGAATCCAAGTTAATTCCACTTTCCCTCAAACTCATTTCTTCACGGTTTTAGTTGCTTGCTTTTAAAAATAATTACACAAAGACAAGTAGATTCTTATTGGTATCTAAAATAGAGCAAAAAATTAATTATTATGACGAGAAATATTTCTTTATTTGAGTTGCGTATAGATATTGTAAAATAATGCTCATTTTTCACGTATTTCAAAACACGTGATGAAGTCGTTGTTGAAGTTTAAACTCGTGACAACGCTACGGCTAAACCTAATACAGTACACAATAGTAGTATACATATATGTAATTATTTTATCATGATAACGAAATGATTCAAGAAAAAAATACTTATTAATTGAATTTTCTTTCTTATTAGTGCTAGGCACAGCAATGGATTTATCGTAAATGATAAATCGAATTAAAATTAAAGTAGTCGTAGGATCAAATTTGTTTTTCTATAGCAAGAATTTATCATCTCTTTGTTCAGATTTCAAACTTCTTTTATTTTTTTTAAATATCGTTCAATATTAATATTCGTTAAAACACTACTCTATACTCAAATTAAAATATTTATCAAAAAAGCCGTAAAATCAAATTAAATTACATTTTATACAATAAATTGGTGTGAAGAACAAAGGGGTATCATAGTCATATTGAACGAGCGCCAAGGTCGAGCTTAGACGAGCTTATGTAAAGCAGGAAACAAATGGGTCGCAGAGGCTCGGGTTCTACCCGGGGTGACGGTGTGGGGAGCGAAACTAGGTGGCCTACTTCCGAACCCCAGTGCACGACCGCTTTTTCATCGCACTCGCTGCAAATGAAATATTCGTGGATAGTAAATTCTGCTATGTTGCTATCTAACGAACTGGACTCTTTGAACGATTATTTTGTATTAACTGTAGCTTTGAATTGTAATAAGATTCATAAAAAATAATTATATTACGTTATCTAGAAAAACAGCATTCAATATAGATCATAATCAATGACACCATTGTTTATATACTTATATTCTTAGCTCAGATTTTTTATATACAAACAACGGAAAAACAGCAATATTTTTTTTACCTTAACACATTTCCATAAAATTAACATACTGTAATAGACATTTTGGTACCTACCTTATGACACATAGGCAGTTACTTTACAGACAAGAATTTATGTATATTAGTATAGTATGTTTCCTCGGTGTATATTTTACGAGATAGGCACAACTAGCAACATGAAAGAGAATGAAAAACATTATTTGAGTCGCTTTCTATCATCGTTGCCAAAATTACTACATATCTATGTACAATCACTAGCAGCTCGTTCTATTATCTAATAAAAGGCCTAATAATATAATTATTCGTCACTATCAAACTTATGGATGATATATGCTTATTTCTCCACGTATTTTAACAATCTCTTCATTTTCAGTAACATATTTTAATTTAATTTATTTCGTTAATTTATTTAATATCGTTCTTTTTTAATAATTTAAAATTTAATTTTTATAATTTAATTAATTTAATTTTTATTTACGAATTTTTAAATACCCAAACTAAACGTCAAAGAATTATTTTAGAACCTTTATTTATTTTTAAAAGGACTTAATTATATAACTTAAACTGACTCATATAACTAAGTGTAGAGAGGAAAAAAATAAAATAAGAATAGCTTTTGTGTCTACTCACTAGATCATCTCCCTGGTGAGTCTGAAGATAGCACAATGTAATATTGTCCGTAATCACACGCACAAGTAAAACCCAAGTTACTTTTAATTTCTTTCGAATTCCGCAGAAAACGCTTGAAAACGTTCGTCGAAGTTATTTTTGACTAATTTTTTGATGCGGAATCCTACCGGCTGCGCAAGTTAAGTACGGAACCAGGCGGGTTGTCTTTAAAAATATTATATTAAAATAATGGCTATTACTAATGGCTGTCTTAAACAGACTAAATTTACATCGTAACTAATGAACTATGAGAACGTTTGGAGACCTGCTTATCGTTTCTCTTATTAGAATATCAGTTTGCAGCACCCGATATTAGGTGCTGACTCGGCGCTTTGCTGCGATGTAACTATGTTGGCAACATTCTTTTATTTATAACTAAAATTATTCGAATCGGGATATTTACCATGTTTTTTGTTTTCGTTTGGTGGAGCTCGATATTTCGACATTATCTACGAATGTCTTGTTCACAAGACTGAAGTTTGCGGGTAGATGTTGACGGTATTAGAAGTATCCATATCGGACTACCTCCTTCCTCGTACGTTTGCTTTATTTACTATTATTCTTTTATTTACTATTAAATATCATTTCAAAACATACAAAAATATTCAAATCCCGAATACCTACGATAAGTCGAAAAAAAATTTGAATAATTTTCTTTAAGTCTAGGGTAGTTACGTCTAGGGTTCCGTACCCAAAAAGAAAAAAGGGATCCTATTACTAAGACTCCGCTCTCTGTCCGTCCGTCTATCCGTCTGTCACTAGGCTGCTTCTCATGAATCTTGCTAGTTAGACAGTTTAAATTTTCACAGAATATTTAGTTATAGGTCTTATATTCACTTTGAAAATAAATAATTAAATTAAAATAAAACAAATATTTAAGGAGGCTAACATACGAGAGACATGATTTTTTTGTTGTCATTTTTATAGATAATGGTACGGAAACCTTCGTGGGCTAGTCCGACTCGCACTTGGCAGGTTTTTTATATACATCCTAAATAGGGTTTATTTTAGTACTCACACCTACTATTAAAATACGATCTATTTTTTTTTCACAATCGTCTTTGAATGTTTTTTCTTTGATTAGATATACCCACTTACATTCGAAATTATATTATTATACTAGTGAGGCTGGTAGGTATTGAGATATTCGGGCTGTTCGTTAAAGAACCAAAAATAATTTAAAGAAAAATAATAAAAACTTGACCAGAAGTTTTACATTAATCACTTTTATTTTTTATCATTTAGGTATAAAAAACACAATAAAACTCAATTCATAAAATTTAAACACAGAATATTTTTTATATTGATTTAAAAAAAAATTACGCTTGGAAGAATCTTCTCGTTTTAAACATAGTAATCGCCTAGCATCGTTGTCCCAACGGCAATGAAAACGTTCTTCAAGCTTCTTTACATCTTAGTGGAACTTGTCATCCTGCTCATCACTAACAGCACCAAGATTAGATGGAAAGAAAGAAAAGTGGGAATAAAGAAAGTAAATTTTTAACGACTTTCTACAACCCAACTTTTTATATGCTTTTGTCATGTTGTTCACTAGCTGTTCCACATTTTCGGGTCTGTGGTTCCTTAAAAACCCTTCTATAACTGCTTTCAGTGATAACCTGGCACCAAGTTCCTTGTCAGTAAGCTTTTTGTTTAAATTCGGGTATTTAATTAACACATTCGCTGAGGGCCACTCGGATCCGAGTAGGGCTAGGTGCATTAGCTAGGTGCCGTCCACTCAGATCAGAGTATCTCGCACGTTCATTTTCCTTTTCTCTTTTCAAAATCTCAAATCATAATTCTCATTTCTATGGCACTCAATGTGCACATTGAAATGAGATTTTTTTTTATCCACAGTCGCCAATTTTTAACTGGCCTAAGGAAAATGAACGTGCGAGATACTCGGATCCGAGTAGACGGCACCTAGCGCCCTACTCGGGTCCGAGTGGCTGGCAGCGAATGTGTTAATGTACGTATTAAATATAAAAAACCATCCTTTTTCATAGCCTTGACAAAAAAATTCTTCTAAGTTTTATGTGGTGTGATAGTAAAATGATATTTTTAGGATCTATTAATGGTTCATGTTTCACATTAGCTTACTAACATACCATATATCTTTGGAACTTTTTATCTATGACTCATTTTTACCTTTACATTCCAGCTATCATTTAAGCGGACACCAAAATCGTGTAACGCGTTGTTATTGATAAATATAAAATCTCAACAGTATCAGTAATTAATAATATTATAAATCTGAAAGTGAAATTGTTTGTTTGTTCTACTTTCACGATTTAACTGGTTGAGCGATCGCCATGAAATTTGGCATGTTTGTTAGATTAGGACCGGAAAAAGATATAGGTTACATTTCATTCAGGCGCAACGATATTAGTCGGCTTTCCTATAAATGCAGACTCAAAGTTCTTGTGGCTTAAAGCGTCATCATAATATCTAAAAAAAAAAAAAATGCCAGAGATACGTCGATACTTCGAAAGTTTGCTTGTTTCGTTAAATCTCAAAGATCACACAATTATAACGAAAATGACTTAAATTTTAGTATAATTTGGTACATCCTCACCGATAAAAATGAGACACAATGAAAAGAAAATATGTCTTTATTTTTACTAAACGATAAGAATAAATAAGAAAACATGACATTTCAAAGCTATATATATATATATATATATATATATATATATATATATATATATATATACATTTTTTTCCATTTGTAACACGGTGTAATTTTTCAGCTTATAAAAATATGTTAAATAACTGTAAATGCGACTCGTTTATTTGCATCACGCTTAAACCCGGTTAGCCCTTATCTAGAGAAACGTTTTTAAAACCTTATCATTTTCCGTAGATAATAATAAAATTGTCGTTTAACTTTGTTTGGTTTACTATTTTATTGTAAGATAATTGGGCGCGTGACCATTCGAAAATATGAATACACCGAATAGTACGACGGCCGACACCTTTGGTGCTTTAGAAATCTGCTGTTACACAAGGATCTGCATGAACACTATGAATAATCTATTATTTATATATCCGGTTCCTCTGAGTAGATTTACGATCACTGAATGCAAGTCGCTCCATAACTTGTATAACTGGATTTCTTAAATTTCAGGTTTTATCTCTTGTGCATATCTTTCGGTTACCACATGTTTCTTTTGTGAGCCCAGACGTCTTTAACGATACCTTTCACACACAGAGACACTTTTTTATTATTTAATTACAAGTGACACACGGCGCTTCAGGAGCCCTAAATCTGTTTACAAGTTTTTAACTTCATATTTTATGTACCTACCTTATATTTTTTTATGCGTAAACTTACACTGAGCCCTCATATTAGAACTTTTAGGTTATAATAAAAAATAAAGTTAAAATGTTTATAATAATCTACGATTAATATAATACACCTAAAAGTATTTGAAATCATTAAACTATATTATTATTTAAAGGTTAATTTCTACTTCCAATAGAATTCACTTAGATGCTAGGAATTTTAAATTAAGGCCGAGTGTATCGACCAGGTTTCATTTTCGCCTTTGGTAAACATACTACAAAATCGTAGCTACAAAGACATAAGAGAGTTGTTGGTGTTTATAAATAAAATACTATTTTGGTTATTTTAATAATTAACAATTTTTCATTACGTACCTACCTTTACCTTATTCATTACCTTTAATAAAAAATCAAAATAATATTAAACAGATGATGTATATTTTTTTACTCCTAAAATGTAGAATATTCTCATGGATCATACGTCATCATAATCATCATATCAACTATTGGATGTCCACTGCTTGAACGTAGGGCGCCCCCATCGACCTCCAGAGCGACCGGTTCGAGGCAGCCTCCATCCAACGGTTTCCGGCGACTCTCTTCAAGTCGTCTGTCCATCTCGTGGACAGCTATCCGACGTTGCGCTTACCGATACTCCACTAGAGAATCTTTCTGCTCCATCGTAACGGTAGGATAGGGGATGCGAAGAACGGACCATACATTTAAAAATATTCTAATTATTTACTAGGATTTAATTACTTTATAATTTACAAGGATAGTGTCTGATTTAATACCTGAGATTATTAAATTTAGTGAAAACACACATTTGGTAAATATATTTCATGTAGTTTATTACCATTTTATCAAAGACAACTTCGTTTTTAAAACTTCTCTCTTCTCCTTCTCTAAATCTTGTGTTCCTTTCCTAATTAAAATTATCTATCTATTCAAACTTATGTAAATATAAAAGAGTTATAAATTGTTTATATTATTATAGTTGATGTATAATAATCTTCCAGTTTTAGGTCAAACCGATAGCCGATAGATGACGAAATAATAAAGATTCCATGTTTGATTACGTTACTCTTTAAATAAGTACATTCTTACTAAATAGGTACACTATTTATACTTTATGTAGAGACTTTTACAAAATTGTGTACTTGTACCTTCCAACTCTAGGTAAGTGCTTGTCAGTTGTTAAAAAGTAGGACACTAGAATTGACCTAACAACATCTAAGTTTTACCCTCATTTTTATGTCCTATTTACATAATCTAATTAAGCCATCACTAGCACATGATAGCTATGTAACGAGCTAAGTGTTAATTTTACACGTTGTTTGACTTTCATTAAATAAAACACAACATTATAAAATAAATATTTACGAAATAAATTTAATTTTCGTTATTGTTTCCATTGCCTGTACCTACAGTTATTTGAGTGACTTATTTCTATAATTAAAAATGAAAGTAAGCGTGTATTATAAGAGCATTTAGATAGTATCATATAGATAGAGCATTAGATGGTAAGTCAATTTGATGGATACGATAAAAATGCGGTTTTAATTATAAAGAAGTACTTTTTACCAACGAAGACGTATTGATGTCAAACGAAAAAACGGTATAAACAGCAGGGCGTATAACATATCTAATATATCAAAGTGTTGAGGAGCTTATTCGTTATTTAAAACGTCTATGTAAGCGGCGCTCGTAGTAACTAGGTCGAGAGCCGCGTCCTACGTGCCAAACGCACACACAAAGATGAACCTACTATCGGTCTATCGTACACATTCTACTCACACAGACGCAGCGACCTCATCTGAACTAGGCCGAAAAACTCGCGCATGCGTCTTTTGGAAGCACTCACTACGGGTATTTTAGATAATAGTTCCTCATATTATGGTGTATCATATAAAAAATAATACATATATATATAACTTTAAAACTTAAAATTTAAAAGACGATTGTGACGTAAATAGTTGTTAGCTGCTTTGTTGTGGCTAAAATATGAATTATTTTTATATAGAGTAAGTTTAATGGTCGAGTTTTTAATTCAGTTTTACTTGACGTTAATAATTTTAATGAAGTTCAGACACATAGGTGACAATTTTTTTTCAGTTTTAGGTCATTCTTTAATTAAGTACCTATAGTGTGTTTATACGAATGAAGACAAAAAAAAAACAAATAAAATGTAGGTCATAGATAATGCTTAGAAATATAATATACGTTATATTTAAAACAATATAGTATTTTTCCTTGAAAAATAGAAAATCACCAAATTAACAAGTTTTAAATTATGTGTTTACTGCAGTAGTTCTTCCTTTGTACGACCAAAAATATAAGTCAACAAGGAAAATTTATTAACTCATTGTCTTATATACTCGTATATGTTTATATGTATGATACGAGACTCCGTACTGTATTTCCTGTACTATGAGCGCAATTTCATCACGGAATACTTCGGCAGAGTTGTCTTTAATTATATATGAAATTGAGTTTGCGAACTATGTTAAAAATGACTTGACGAAAATATATTTACTGTTTTTTGGAGAACAAGTGTCATCACATGTAAGATGCCCATTAGGTAAATAAGGTTTTTCCATATGTAATATATAACTATAGTCAGGGCTATCATTGATGCATAAATTATCATTTAATATGACATGATTAACGATGATTAATAAAATTTAGATATTTTAATATAATGTCATCAATCATGACTTTTGAATAAACGTCTAGCCTAATGGCAGTAGAGCCGAGATGTTAGGAATAGAAACGGTAAATCTGCACCGAATCGTCTAAAGTTCTAATCTCGACTAGCATTACTGAATTTTAATCGTGCTTGCATATTAAAAAAAAAATGACATTGATTTTTTTTTGTCTCTGGAGAATTATTAATTGACTAATTGTTGAGAAGTGTGATATATTTATACTCTCGTCAAAGTAGATGAGGTCCCGATTTTTCTCGGCAAAGAGACGCTTAGAGGCTTGGATGTCTATAAGTACAAAAAGTTGCTTATTAAAATAATAGCTTCTTCTTTTCAGCCCTTGGTAGTCCACTGCTGGACATGGGCCTCCCCTAATCGACGCCACTCCACCCGGTCCTGGGCCCTCTGAATCCAACGGTTTCCCGCTGTCTTCTTCAGGTCGTCAGTCCACCTGGTAGGAGGGCGGCCTGTGCTCCTTTTACCTAAACGTGGTCGCCATTCAAGGACCTTCTTTCCCCATCGGTTGTCAGTCCTGCGAACGATGTGGCCAGCCCATTGCCACTTCAATTTGCAAACTTTGAGCGCTATGTCGGTTACCTTCGTTCTTCTACGGATTTCATCATTTCTGACTTTGTCACGTAGAGAAATACCGAGCATAGCTCTCTCCATTGCCCTCTGAGCGACTCTGAGCTTGTGGATTAGGCCCACAGTAAATAATAGTAATAATAATATAAATAATATATAATAATAATAATATAATAGCTTATATTTACGTAATTCTTTCTTACGCGTCTTATTTAACATTAGGTACAACGTGTAGGTATACTTCGCAAAATCGCGATACGGCTGACTATTATTTAGAATAAGCCTATAAGTCATAGTATAATTCATTCGCTAAATATCATTAAATTATAATTCTTAAGACATGGAATTGGGTGACGCTTGGATGAGTGTGTGATAGTTCAATATTATTAAACATTAGAACAGTCTTTTGTCAATTATGCATACCTACACTTCAGTATCTACCTACATGTGATTCTTAAGAAATCTCAAAACAAATATCTACTTTTTTATCATGATAAATTCCACTCCTATGTCTTATCCGAATCCGAACTTTTTCTCCGAATATTATCAACTTAGGTTATAAATTTACTAAACGCTGATATATCACCTCGTACATTTCGCTCTAAAAACAAGTTGATATAGCATTTTATATGCTTCTAACTAATAAAAACTTTTATCCTATGTCTCTCTCTAACCTTTCTGGGAGAGTTACGTGATTAAAATTGTTTTTGTGTTTGACTACGTTTTGTAAACAATTCCTTCACTTAATTTTATTCTTCTAGATACAGCAATTTACAATTAGTGTAGTCTATTAGGCAGTTTTAGAATAAAAATATGCTGTCTTGTTATAACTACTAAAAAACAAATTAATTGAAACACACCACTTATATTGTGTTGACCAGAGAACGACTTGAAAACTTAAATAGCTATAGTTATTAATGTATCTACCTAACCGCAATTATATTTTTAATTACCTAAATCATTAAAAAAATGATAGAGTTAAGTTCAAACCAAGACTAATTGAATATAATTTATTTTATTATTAGTCTAAGAAACATCTTATATTTTTTTTATAAATTATATAACGATAATCTTTAAACCTACTATGTTATTTTTATTTTTTTTTGGTTACTTAACTGGTTTTAATACTTTGCTGTAACCAAATAACCAGAGCTCTTAGGCGGTGAGCTCGTTTGGAAATATACCAACTATCGTTGAAAAATACGAGGGTGCGTTTTTAAGTTCGCGGAATGAGAGGGTTGGAGGGGGGTGATTACGCTCATTAAGATCGTAATGTGTTTAGTGACTCATAATTAGTATAAATACGAGATTTCATTGTTATTAGACTATTAGTCTTTGAACTATCGCCAACCAAGCAACATAATCAAGAGTGAAAAGTGAAATATGGAAAAAATCGAATATCGTGCCGTTATAAAGTTCCTTACCAAGCAAAAAATCAGTTGCGACCATAATGGATGAGATGTCATCGGCTTACGGTGACTCTTATCCAGGAAAAACCATGGTGTACAAGTGGCACAGTTTGTTTAAAAAAGGAAGGGAATCCCTTGAAGACGACCCGAGGCCGGGTCGAAAACAACAACGCGTAGAGTGTTCACGTGCATTTTTAGACCTCGGAAATGAAGACAAGGATGGTGTATTGAGTCGAATTGTTACTGGAGACGAAACTTGGGTTCATCATTATGAACCTGAGTCGAAACAAGACTCTATGTAGTGGCATAAAAAGAATACAGCACCCCCCAAGAAGTTTTTTTTTTTATTAATTTTCCTCTACGAGCTTACAGACGCCCGTACCATTTTTTACTGATTTTATAAATTGTTACACAGGCATTATTACATCAGCAGACTATATTTTATCATTATTCCCCAAGAAGTTTAAGGTGTCACAGTCAGCTGGGAAACTCATGGCAACGGTCTTTTGGGACTCAGAAGGAATATTATTGATCGATTATAAAGATAAAGGTGTTTCTAAAACCGGAGAATACTACGATTCAATATTAGAGCGACTAAAAGAAGCCATTAAACAGAAAAGACGGGGAAAATTGACGAAAGGTGTGCTGCTTTTGCACGACAATGCGCCCGTCCACAAGAGCCGCGTTGCGTTGGCTGCCCTGCTTAAAGTGGGCTTCGATATTTTGAACCACCTACCCTACAGCCCAGACCTGACCCCGAGTGATTATTACCTCTTTCCAAAAACTAAAAAGAGCTGCGGGGTAAAAAATTTACGACCGATGATGAAGTTAAGTAGGCAAGAGAGATAAAACATTTTTTTATGAGGGTATAAATAAATTAATTGAAAGATCTGAAAAATGTGTCCATCTTGTAGGTGAATATATTGAAAAGGAAAAATAATTGTTTTTTTTTATTTCAACCCCTTACCCTTCATTCCGCGAACATAAAAACGCTCCCTCGTAGCTAAAGTCGAAAAGAGACGAAAATCAAAGCACCACAAGACGAACTGTAACGTCTCGTCAAACTTGACCCATCCGGAACAAGACACAGAAAACATTATTATTATTTCTTTTTAATATTAGGAATGTGACACAACTGATATAAAGGTGTATCAGTGGTCGATTGTGGACGACATCAATAAAATACCAAATTTATGACATAGTAATGCAATATTGACCATTAAAAATTTATCGAGATACCAAAATTGCACCATTTTTTCGCAAAAATTATGCTTCTGCGACGCCTTTGAAATAGATCAATTATGACGAACTAATAAAGCTATTTTAAACTGTAAATAGGATGCTACTGGCTGATTGCTAATGATTGACTCAACTCTTAACTCCATAATGATACAATAATGACGTCATTTTTACACAATACCTAAAGATCTGCTTCCTTATGTCACGATGAAAATGTAATAGCACCATAATATCCAAATGAATTAAAACTAACCGTAATTATTTATCAAAATTTTCTTGGTATGAGGATATTTCTAGAGTTCCACAAGGTTCTATTTAGGCCCGCTGTTATTTACCGAGATACGATCTATAATTCCAGTATATTGATGTATGCCGTCGATACTTAAATATTTAGAATCATTCATGATAC
Organism: Euphydryas editha; assembly: GCA_036937285.1. NCBI lineage: Eukaryota > Metazoa > Arthropoda > Insecta > Lepidoptera > Nymphalidae > Euphydryas > Euphydryas editha. The sequence goes on along the minus strand of JAUPFZ010000005.1, from coordinate 14,959,683 downwards.
CAACAATTCAAATCTTTTACAGCGGGATCTTGATAGTTTTGTTGATTATTGCAATAATAATAATCTCTTCCTTAATATAGACAAGTGCTTTACAATAACCTTTACACGTAAAAAAATCCCATCCATAAAAATTACAAGTTAAGCAAAAGCATCTTGGTAAAACGTTCAAAAGTGTATTCACCTATAGTATTTTGTGTACAATAGCTACCTACTACTGCAATATTCGTAGTCGTTTTAAATTTGCTAGCTGCGTCTGGAATCCTTATTAAAAAGTACATGCAGACAAAATTGAAAGATTACAAAGAAATTTTATAAAGTCATTAGAATATAGAGTTGGTAATTTTTATACAGATTATAGCAATTTATTAAAAGTACACAAGCCGCCGGGCCTTGTTGTAAGACGAGACTGTTGAGACTGTTGATTGTTGTTGACTGTGAGAATGATGCGATTCTATTTAAGATTTTGAATGATGTAGTTGATGCCTCTTTCCCACTTTCTGGTATCTACTTCTGTATACCTCGCAGGTAAGAAAGAAGTATTCGTAAAAAGGATTTATTTGACACTGCCAATAGCTTCATACGACGTGCATGCAAAAATATGTTTAAGAGAGATCTAATTAGCATACTAAATTAATAAATATTTTCTTATATTGAAAATATCTAATAATATAACTTTATTAGCTTTATGTTTTTAATTTTTGTATAATAATTCAGGGAAATATAGGTTTAAACTTATTATCATATATGTATTTTATTACGTTGTAAAAAAAAAAACTTCAAAAAATCTTTTGATAAAATTTTAATAAATCGAACTGTAGTTAAGAATAATTATTTATTAACAGATAAAATGGTACAAAATGATTGACCTTATGGCTTGAATGATGGTTGAATGAATGAATGGTTTTCATGTTGATTCACGATTCTGATTTCCGGACAAAAAATTAACCAGCCTTCCTATCCAGAACCAATGAAGCTGCAAGTCGTGGAGTTCAATCGTTTATATTTTTTCCGATACATATATCCGAGGTTAAAAAAGAGCGAAACTCGATTAGGTCTTGTTGAACGCCTACATTAGAGACATCCAATTTCCGGACATGTTCACAGAAATAGATAAATTTCTAGAAGATATAATGAAACTTCGTTTAAGGAGGTTACTTCAAGCGGTGAAAAGCATTGTTTACATTAAGTTTCAGTAGGGTAGTAGGAGCAAGGCAGACTCGCTTCCTTTAAAAGTGTGGACAGAATGAACTACTGCTATTAAAAAAAACACTAAAAATGTAAAAATAAATACTTCTTTCTTATTCTTTTTTAAAATAAATATTAATTAAGAGAGCAAATAAGATTCGACTTCATCGTAGTCTCGATCGTGTCTTCTTAATTCCATGTGAAATGGTTAAATAATAAATTGCAATAATATGGAACATGTTCATTAAAATATCTTATTAAAAATGTATATTTTACATATAGTACAGGTTGATTTCTACATAAACAAATAGTTTTCTATATCTTTAAACTTCTCGGTTTACGTTTAAAAATATTATGTTCTGTGACCGACAGATTTTACGAAAAGACAAAGGAATCTTAGTGAGTACTCAATCAAAGTTCATTGCCACTATTTAGTGCAAAATCCTAAAACATGTATTTATATATTTTTTATTTTTCATAATTTGTAACGTCTTTAAATGGAAATGTTATCCTTAAAGGCTCTATTACTCTATAAATCAATAAATATTTTTAATAGATGTGTAATTTGTAATCAAAACTAATATTCATTAAAATTCAAATTTACTTTTATATGGTAATTAATAGTCTTTACTTAAACACTACATTACACCTAATTAACTAAATGACTAAGCTATATTCATTCCCATTTCGTATCCAAAAATCTATTTGTCTCGATAATATTGATAAGGATTTTTTTTTAACTTCTGAAGAATACCATAGATTAATAGTTAGTCTGTGACATTCGCATAAATCCGTCTGCATAGCGTAGTCGAATTTATTTTTATCATTATTTTTAATAATCGTAAAATAAATTAGTAATCATCTTTAAAATAATGATTAAAAAATGAAACGTTCATTACATATTGTTTTTCATTGCTAATATAAAACAAGTATGGGATTTTCTATGATGTCATTTCTAAGGAAAAATAAAACGAATAAAATAAACTTCATTTTGTTTATTACACAATACAAGTACAGAAGCTGCCTTAACTATGTCACCGTCGGCTCTTTCTAATTCTCTTCGACAATCTTCGAAGGAGACTTCTAATCCCACTCCCACTGCTATTTTGATTCTCAGAAGTTTGATGGCTAAATGGATATTCCAATCACAAAATTCTATAGCTTCCAAGCATTCCTCTGGTGTTACCTAAAAAATATATATTTATTTAGACATACAATGTAATTGATGAGGCGATTTTAAATAGATGTTAATCAAGATTAAGGAATATCAAGATATGAAAAATAAGTCAAAAGGATAAATATAAATAAATATAAAATAAAATCTGATGCCTAATATAAGTAGTAGTCATAGTTTATGTTACTCGTACTATTATGTCGAAAATAATGAAACTTCATAATTATGTTAAAACATTTTAGCCTACAAGGGACCAAGACTTCATTACATACATAAATACGCTTGAAAAACAGAGAAAATTAGTATAAGATGTGTAAAAATAAGCATTTTTTTACGCTCTCACATTTCGTTTAAGATTTACTAATGACATATACATATTATGATGAATGATACCTTTTTTTTTTTTTTTTTTTGACGCTGGGAAATACGTTTACGCATCCCGCCACCTGCAGGCGACGGGTATGTGGGACTCGCTGACTGCGAAGTCAGAATACCCACTAAAACCCAGCGGTGCCTTCATCGTCGTACAAGGACGCCACGGGATCGCTGGCGCATGCCACCGTGACGCCCCGACGGTTGGCTCGCCTACGCGGGCCACAATCGCAAATAGAGCGCTCGCGGGCACCGTGAGCGCTCTATCTCCGCTGCACCAGAGGACGGCGAACGGGGGAAACTGCGGCAGGTCATGATGACATAGCCGCAGTCTCCTCCGTGACCTGGTGCATGATGAATGATACCTACTCAAAATGTTTGTAAATAATTTAATTTTATCATTATCTTACTTTAAACTTTATTTCAAAGTAGTTTTAATCTGCGACGTCCGTACGGAATTTGAAATGATTAGTTCTATAAAATATTATAGTATCAATTATTAATACTATTATATAAAACTATATAATATTTAAATAATAACAGGATGATTTTGACTTAGACCTCTAGAAATTAAACTGCTACCCATCCATTAAATCCATCCGTTAAAACGAACCAATATACGGATATTGGACAATTTATATACAAATACGGTTATTTTTTAAGTTTTAAACATATATTATTAGAATACGATTTCAACTCCCAATAAACTGTAATTTTTATAATCAAATAAAATAAAAACAACAAAAAGCTTAACTTGTTAGATCATTTGAATTGATTCTAAACAAAGCCTGAAGCAGTATAAAATAATAATATAGGTATAATAATAACTACAAAATATGTATGTTTAAGTATTTATTTCTCTAGGTATATAAATAATACCGGAGCGTATGACTATTTTAATATGTTTAATTTCTCGAAAAGCAGTTGTATATTTTATTTTGATATCATTTATCTTTTGAATCGATCGAACCAAGGTTTTACTGTTTACTCTGAGATTTAAAGAACTTTTTTAAAATTTTTATAGTATGCTTGTAAGGTTGTGGAAGTAAATTTTACGTTTTCGTTGAATTTTATGCAGAAAATTCGGGGGTTCTTTAGTGATAAGTTACTGTAATAGAAATGAAGTACCAACCTGTTGTTTAAGCACTTTGTTCATAATTCTAACTTCATCGGATTCGACTCCGCGCTGTCTCGAAGAGGGCTTTTGATCGGCAAACTCTAACAAATCTTCAACTGATACATGATCTATAAAAAATATATGCACCCGAATGTAAATATATATATATATTTTAGTGAAACTTTAAATATCCTTAATCCTATATTATAAATGTGAAATGTAAGTTTGTTTGTTACGCTTTCACGCGAAAACTACTTAACCGATCATTATGAAACTTTGTACACATATTCTTAGAGGTATTAGAAGTTACATAGCATACTTTTTACTAAAAAATAAAATAAAATACTAAAGCCCACAGACGCAGACGAAGCCGCGGGCGGAAGCTACTAATTTTTGAATTACTAAGAACTAAATTACTAATTTGAATTACTAAGAACGAAATAAATTAATACTGATAATTCATTAATTTTCTTCATTAGATAAAATCAAAGTATTAAAATAGGTAAGTATTTCTAATTTCAATAACATTGTCTTGCATCATCGGTGATCATAAAACGAATACTAACATTTAAATATTTAAGATTTAAATGACTACAATATTTTGCGAAATTTTCACATGGGCTTAGCTAGTATTTTAATTAAGTTCTAAAAATTTAACTACGAAAAAAAAATAAAACTATTTATTTTATTATTTTTCCATAACACTAAATCTCAATTACCTTTATTCAATGTGACTTCCTCGAAACCCGTTTCACCGCCTACGGCTCCTTCACAATCGTCAGATATATCGTTCTCATTTTCTAAGTAGCATTTGAACGGGTTGCCCGAACTCGGTCCGGGAATTTCTGCTTCAATACTCGTTATAGTTGTAAAGGGATTGGTATCGACTTTGATACACTCGGGTCCATCGAAAACATCAATTCCATCATTGGTCGCTATAGTGGCTGAGGTTTGTCCGTCGTTAATTTTAATGGCTGGAATCGAACACCTGACCGTGTTCTGGTAAATGATCATCTGGGGTATGGCTTGTGTTTGTAGATTTTGGGTCATTTGGGTAGTTTGGGAAGGTGTGTCCGCGTTGGGTAAGCGTAACGGATATTTTCTGATGTGCCTCGGTTTGTCGACCAGTTTCGGTTTGCTTCCTCGCGGTGGTAGTGGTATGGCGTTTACATTCTGGAAAATATTTTATAAAACATCATACATTTTGTACAGATCCGTTTCATTGATTATAACGGCATTCACTTTAATGCTCGCTGAGTCACATTGTAATATTGTATAGCTTAACTTAGGACTAGGTATATAAACTATTATTATGCTAACTTTCTTTAAGATAAAATCGATTTTGTACTTTTTATAATTAGCACTTTTAACTCACCTCATTTGCATCTTTCGTGGGATCGTCTAGTTGTTCTGATGTCCCGATGCTGTAATAAAGAAGTAAACACAAATGATGGTGCCTTATACAAAGATGTTACTAGAATATCAAAGGAGGACTTTGAACTTTTAAAAAAAATACAAACAAAATATAAACTAGAAACTGTTATGACGCATCAAAAATGTCGCATGGAATCCATCTTGTTTGGATACAACCACATGACGCAAGGTGTTGCCATGCTGCACAACTCTTGCCACAATGTGCGACATTTTAAATTTTGTAGCATGCGGCTTTGTGGGGTGCTGCAATGTTGCAGAGCTGTTGCTCCGGTGTAGAATAGCCCTTACTCTGATTCCGCGGAAAATATGACGAATGCTATCTGAGCAACGTTCTTCCACTACAGTTCGACGGACAAGAATCCACAACATAAAAAATGCCCGAGCGGAGCGAACTCGTGGTACGAATGGCAAAAAGCTGCAGCTGCTAATACATTGGATTTGTTTAAACACACGAACAGTGCTCTTCCCAAGGATATTTTGGATGCCATCAAGCTTATCGATGAAGATCTGAGCAAAGCCTTTCTGAACCTCCTGGCTCCTGGAAAGAGGTGTCGGAGGCTTTACGCAAAACAACAATGAGAGTTTGAACCAACTTATTTGGAAAATTTCACCAAAGTACAAGTCGTTGAGTGGAACCACTGTAAAAATGTTACTAAAAAGTGAAAAATTGAAATTATTAATAACTGAGAGGCCAGCATTATCTGGCGAAAGCGATTATCTAAAGAAATAACTTTGATTTTTTGATTTCAGATAATCTAGAACCGAGTTATGACTGTGTCGTTTATAAAAAAATCACAAAAATCTGTCTTTTTTTGGCCGAATTAACGTTACGTTGGATGGGGTTCACTGATGTTTTAGTCGCCAACGACAGGCCTGACGCCTGTCAGTTGTTTTGTCTTATATTGGCGGTTCGCGCTCGCGACACGTGACCGCGACAGGAGAGACAGAGACAAGAGCCCGCGGCAAGCTATATCATTGGTCGTCTCGGTTCTGTTGTCTCGGTCTCCCCTGTCGCGGTCGCGTGACGCGGGCGCGAACCGCCGTCATTATACATACCTCGGTTGGAACGATATCTGTTTCTGCAGGGAATGAAACTTCTGTATCGAGTTCTGCGACCGGGGAGCGGGTTTCGGTATCGTCGACGGCTTATAAGCCGTTTGCGAGTGTACATCGTGGCTTATTTGAGATATGAGAGAGGAAGATGGCGTCGGCTGCTCGATGAGACTTGCGTACGCCTGTTTACTCTCTTCGGTTATTGTTGCCTGTATAAATAAATCATACTAATATTATAAATGTCAAATGTAAGTTTGTTTGTTACGCTTTCACGCGATAACTACTTAACCGATCATCATGAAATTTTGTACACATATTTTTGGAGGTATTACGAGTAACATAGGATACTTTTTTTGGTCACGAGGTATTACGAGTAACATAGGATACTTTTTTTGGTCACGATAACCGTCATCCACGCGGGCCAAGCCGCGATCAGAAGCTAGTAAGCAATAAATATGTTTAACATACACACACGGTCGTCTGTTCCTAAGGAGGGCAACTTAATGCCTGTGTTTTAGGTAACAGTTGACTGATATACATATATTTTTTATAAATAAATATACATATGTAAATAAATACATATTAAATCCAGACTCGGGGCGGGAATCGAACCCACAGCTCTGAAGAAGAAAACAGGGCCACTGCCAACTGCGCCGCGGGCCAGTCAAGACTTGTATGTATATCATCAGTGTGTAGTGTCATTATATGTAACTCTTTTCGTACTCTCGAAACATGAATCAGTGGAATTTCACTAATTTTAAGTGACTATTAATTTTTTATCAATGTGAGAATCGTGCCACGCGGAATTAGTGACTATTCAATGTATGACTATTCAATGTATGTGAATATCAGAGTCCATTGATTTGATAATTGAATATTTGTATGTTTATTAGTGATTATCCATTAACTTGTTATTAAAACTTACTGATATGTAGTGAATACAGCTTCACTAACATTATTAATGAAAATTCCACTGATTTATATTTAGAGAATAAAGCTCCTTTACGTGACTGATTTAAGAGACAAGTTAGATTTATTTTTAGTTAAAATTTTAACTTTTAACATAATATATTCTTAGCTCAATAAACACTTTATATACATTATGATCGTTGTAGATAGCTTGTTAAGTACTAAGTATGTACGTAGGTACCTGTTTATGTATCTATTTATACAGAATGAATGGTGAGTTATTATCGACATTTAAGGAGAATACTCGGTACTATGGAAATTTTCAGATGTGAACAAGCGGCACAGAACAACACCTGTGCACGCGCCGCCGGCATGACTGGAAAAGTGTCCACGCTTCATTTATTTGAATTGAAATTTATGGAAATTTGGTAAAAAATTAAGTACCTACCGTTTTTTTTTTTTTTTTTTTACGTAATTCGAATGAGAATAATTTACAAAGTATTCCTTAAATATTAATAGTAATTCACCAGTCACCTGTATATGTATGTATATGTATTTATTGTCTGTGCATTTAATATAATGATTGTTATTTTATTTTATGATTTTCTTTTGCCTTTTTTAAATATGAAGTGTCCAGTTTCCGATTTTGTACATCTACATGATCGCTCTTGTACGTCCTAAGGTTGGCCGGTAGAGAATACTTTTAGCATTAAGTCCGCCTTTTGTACAATTCAATAATGTTTTATGCAATAAAATATTAATAAAGAAATTATAGATAGATATACGCGACCAAATCAACTACATTTTTTAAGCTTAAATTAAGCAATTTGTAATAAACGCACGAGTGACAGCTCTGTAACAATGTGTATGATATATTAGCAAACGATTGCTTACTAATTGTTGAATTATAATTTTTTGATCGAAACTAGTCCAAATCTGACACAATACCGATGACTAGTACAAATATTTTAATTCTTCGATTGCTTACTAGAAGCTACACAGTTGAAACATGATTTGATAAAAACAATTGTAGAATTTTTGATTTGCAAACAAAATAAACTTGCTTGGTTAGTAAATAATCGTGATTGACCATGATTTTCCTTTTGATATTTTAATTTTAATTTTAATAATAGCCTCAATTTTAATTATACATTTATAATCGCTAATTTATTTATTTTTTATAGTTTTTTTTTTTTAAATTTAATATATACACACATACTTATTTAACACACACACACGGTCTTCTGTTCCTAAGTTAGGCAACTCAATACCTGTGTTTTAGATAACAGCCGACTGATATACATTTTTTTTGAATAAATATACATATAAACACTACATACATAAATATGCACCCAGACTCGGGGCGGGAATCGAACCCACAACACTGGAACAGAAAGCAGGGTCACTGCCGACTGCGCCAACGGGCCAGTGATTTTTTTATTAATTATTATATCACCTGTATATCCGGAACACTCTTTGCTTCCTCGCTGAAATTTCGTCGCTCAGCCTTATCTAAAACAATAGACTTTATCTATTATGCATCGAATATGAGAACGTATAATAAAATTGTAACTGGTTAATGTTCTAACGAGGTATCTGTATAAGAGAGAGAGAAAACAGACGAAGAGAAAAAGAGAGGAAAAACAATATTTGTGTCTGTTTATTTTCGCAGCATACAAATACTATACGATTATAATATGGAATTTTCACATATTTTGTATTCTTATAAAATAAAATAAAACATTAATTCACGTTAGTGTCCATATTATTTTCTTTTTTAAATTAATTTTGTTATCAAGTTCACTCCATGTTATAATGTGAATGTGGAAACTTTGTTAGCTTTTGTAAAACCTCTTTCAGTGTACGTACTATTGTACTCGTACCTACTCTGTAGGGTTACGTATTATATTATGCTGTATTCTTCCTAATAAATACATAAAATAAAAATCGAGTCCTACCTTCTAATTATATCTAATCTTAAGTTTTATCACCGTGTAAAAGCAACACAAAGTACAGAGTCACAGTCAAATCGATGATGACTTTTGGTTTGTTTACGAAAATTCCATATAGTCGATATTGGCTTAAGTTTAGGTTATATATTATTATTCTAAATAAAAGATAATAGTTAAACAAATGTATATTATATATTATTTATATATTATTCTTACTTGACGCATCCTTGTCGGTATCATGGTGATGGTGTTGTAGCGACGAGACAAGCGGAAACTTGAAGTGGAATTTCGAACGTTCGCAAGGAGAGTGCAGAGATTTTGAATCTCCTTCCAAGTCATTCATAGATCTGAAAAAATTGTTATATTATTTAAAAAATAGTCTTTAAGGACTAATAAAATAACTATAGTACACAAGAACTTCTTCTTTACTCCGACATACCGAAACAATAATAAAAAGCGTTTCCATTACCTTTAAAAGGTTATCAAATTAATCCGTTTGTAACTATATATATAAGTTATAGAAGGAAACAAGTTGCTTGGAAATATGTTAACGTAAAAAAAAGCAAGCGATTTTTTTAATACATGACAAAAAAAGCCCTGAAAATTTTAAAATTTAATTTTATGATCATTTCAGTTAAACCCGCGTCCACCGATTTAAGTCAAGATACTCTGTCTACTTTTGCAATAGATCACTAATATATAATAGTAATAATATTTACTTGGTCGTAAGTTCGTTGGCGAGAGCAACGGCCGTATTAAGAGTTCTCTCGTCGTGTGCTGACATCGGTTTCATAGTTCCAGTATTTGTTCCTTTTTTCTTTTCGTTTTGAGACAAAGTATGAGCTCTGTAAAACAAAATATAATAAATAGCAAAAATTAGTAATTCTTATTCTAAACTAGACATTCCTCGCGGTTATAACAGCTATTTATTAGATATAAATTCGCTATTGTTGGTGTATTTTTTATACTTTTAGCCTTTGTTCCTTATATTTTTAGACTAGGTCGTTTTCTAATGGTTAAAGAATTATTAAAATTTACACAATTTTCATGGATTCGAATTCGAGCTTATTGATCACAAATATTTGAATAAAACTTTTCTTTTCATAACCTTTAACACAATTAAAAAATATTATAACCAGGTTTAATAATATACTATTTAAAAACTTAATCAAAAAAATACCTTAGAGCTGCTTCAACTTCACTCTGCATACTTCTGACCTGAAAGTATAGATAAACTTATTAATACAGACACAAACATTAAATTTAACTCACTGTTATTAGAAAAATACTTTAAAGTGCTAATATTCAATATCAAGGACTAATGGAACATTGTCAAATTTTGGGCAGGTAAACTTGTCCTTCAACGTTTTTTATTTTTTATTATTATTAATAACATCACAATCTCTTAACAAATTTTACATGAAATATAAAATGCATCGCATTATTAAGCATCCATTACAAAATTAAGACAGTATCGATTTTTCCTAGTTTTTTTAAAGTAACATAGTGGTAATATCTGGTAACAGAATGGTTTTTCGTACTAATTCTACCTAACCCGGTAGCACTTCTATAATTATATAATAAAGATCAAATAACTTAAGTTTTTACTATATCAACCTACTTAAATTAAATTATTACCTTAAGATGGACATTAAAATATATTTATGTCATTTCAACTTGCGTTTACCTGCCCAAAAATTGACAATGACCCTAATACGTAAAATCATGCTTTTAAAGTTTTAATACAGCAAATCTAATATAAATAATAACATTTTGTGTTTAAATCGTAACTTAGATAACGTTTATAAGTTTTATAACATGCAAAATCATCGAAAAAGTAACAAAGTAATTACTGTTATTAAAATACGAATACGTTCCAAGCACATCTATGTTTTGCTTGATTTTAAAAATAGGTAAACACAAATATGGCCGTTTATTATTTTAAAAGCGATATAGACACTAAATTTTATTTACAGAAAACGTTTTAAATAATAAGAGATATACAACATATAACATTACAACAAAAAACACCAATATACACGACACAACACTAAAAGAAAAATGAGTAATTGTGCATTAAGTTTTGATGATTGATGCACAGAAAATTAATTGCCCGTGTGATAATTTTTTTAATTAATAAGCTTTTTTCTATCTCTATATACTCACCGATGTTTATCGACCCCGATCTTAAAAATAGATTAGATATTTCCTACAATAATATAAATACGATAAAAATATTGAATAGTAAATTATAAACGTTATTTTTTAACGTTTAGTATGTACTGTACTGTACTATACAGTACAGTACATACCTGTAGTCCACCCACTGCTGAGCGAAAGCCTCTTATCCATATAGAAGAAGGGTTGGAGTTTAATCCACCACATTGCTCCACTGCGGGTTGGAGGATAATTTCCCTATCACGAGTAACGATCGTTATCAGGTGTCCGTGATAACAACCGGGACCGACGGCTTTACGTGCTCTCGAGACACGGTGCGGAGACCCTCGAGGACATACACCCAGACCGGAAACAAATATTTGTGCAAATACAAGTATCTGTCCCGAGCGGGAATCGAAACCGCGACCGCCGGCGCGCGGTTTGAGGCGACTATTCGCACCACTACACCAGAGCGGTCGTCTATAGTTTAATATAAATTCACATAATTTAGTTATAAATTCATTCGATTTCCTAATAACATATTTAATGATAGAGCGAACAAACATTCAGCATACAATGGTAAAGAGAAAAAACAAACACACTAACAAAAAATTACAGACATCGACAACAGATACATCAAATAACACCTCAATGTTAAAAAACAAAATTATAAACCATCATTCTTATTTCAAAAAAATATATACGCACATAACTCCTTTTTGGCTATAAAACAAGTCTTTGGTACATTTTAACTCCTTTTTGGTTATAAAAACAGGTCTATGGTATGGTAGATTTTCCACATTTTTATTTATTCATGGTAACAGTGCAGGTAACACTTTTAATTTAAAAAAAAAGGTGATATTTCTATAATATTTATTTATGTATATAATCATTTTATTTGGCAGATGCTTGCTTGAACTAACAATAGGTAAAAATTATAACAATATCCTAATTTATCTGAACCATGTCAATTATTTGAATTTTGTATTATATTATTGATATTTATTGGCTAAGTACAATGAGAATGAGAATAAATATGAAGACAAATGATTTTTTTTTTTTCGTATAAATCAGTTACTAAAATATTTTTATAACAATATAGTCTAATAAAATAATGGTTACATACAATAAAATTATTTTAAATACATAGAAACCTAAGATACACTTTAATAACATCCAACCAGCTCGAAGCTTTAAAATAAAGCTACAAAGATACGATAAATCTATCCACAATGAAAACGATCAACGTAATTTAAAAATACAAAATTAAGAAAGACAAACTTATTAGTAAACAAAAAAAAAAAAAAAATCGAAAAGAAAAACGACACATTCACATGGTGACATTTGAAATACTTGATTATATATGGGTATCATTACTGTATATTCCTATATTTATTTTTTTATTTTTTACTTATTATTATACTAAGTACTATATCAATATATATAAAATGTTATCAATTTTTTTTTTGAATTATATTTAAAAGACAATTAATGAAACTACAGTCGTTTTTATTACAAAATTGTACCAGACGAATATTTTTAATTAATTTTTATCTCTGTTTTGTATTTAACAAACTTTTATATACAATTTAATTTATCAAAACTGCTACTGGTTCTATTATTAAATTAAGTGAAGTGCATTTTGTTTTAAGTTTAAATTGTAATGTTGTAATAGTAAAAGGTAAAAATATTAATAATAGATCATACAATTATAAAATCGACAAACATCAACATTGGAAATAAAGTTTAATGGAAAATAGAAAAAAAAAAGTATGTACAAAACATAGCGAACATTGAATGTATTTTGAAAAATAATGTAGCATAATGGCCATTAGTTGACATCTTGAAGAGCCTGATGGTAACATCAACAGTGCTAGTCAATGTTAATACAAGACAGAGCCTAACTACAGGTTTATATCAGCCTTATCAATTAATATAGACCCCGAGCTAATGAGGCCTCCAAGCTATAGGAGCTCAAGTCCACTTATATATATGGAACACATAACCCCTTTCTTTTGAGCTTTACCGCAATTGGATAAAAGGCATTTCATATTCAAGATGTCATAGATTGTCATAGATTGTCATTGGCCAAAATGCATGGTATATGTCGCAGCTAACTGGCTCAAATAGCCACTTAATTGGACAGCTCGGGCTTTCGATGAACAACACCATTAAAAATGCACGAGTACTATATCGTTATGGTGATTTAAAAGTTTACGTGATTCACATTTGAGTTTCCGTAACGTTAAATTAATATAAATTTTCGCCACTGCGTCGTTAGTTTCGTTACTTCCCTTATAAAAATATTCCCCTTTTTACTAAAATTCCGACATTTCAGAATATATTTGACTTTTTCAGAATTTCTCAGCATTTTTCAGAGTTTTTTTTATTAATGATAAGATTTTCAGAGTCTTTTGGAGATTTCTCTGAAAAGACTGAAAGTCTTATCATTAATTAAAAAATATTCCCATAAGGGTTTATAAAAATAGTTAATAACTAATGTGTGTTTTCGATCATTAAGAGTTATTTTGATGTTAAAAATTGATATCACTTCAGAATTCTAGTTTAGATACGCTTCGTTGTTTTGTTCACATATCTTAAAGAATGGAACTTAAGCTAAAACATGTTTATGGTTTAAAATAAATTAAATATTTCTTTATATTTTTTACGTAATTAATTTATGTAAGGGTATCAGGAAAATATGATTTAAATTGATAATATAGTAATTAGCTGAGTGTCGTCTAGTAGTGTCATTTAGGTACTATTTGATGTTTTGTTTGGGTTTAATTGAATGGCATTGTTCGATGAAAGGTCTAAGCGCCTAATTAAACAACTTTCTCAAACAGTTAACTGTAATATACTTAATCACACATGTATAACAAAAATAAAAACGAATGAACACGAACACCAATATAACTATAGATGAATACATACACGTATATAAGTCCTCTTTACTCGTACTTGTGGCTACAAAACAAGCCAATTATATAATTTAACGTCTACATTACAATCTAATTAATATAATAAAGTCGAAAACTTATTGTAAATCTATTCAAACTAGCAATATTAGACTAAGAAAAGCTTTTAATAAAATGTTAACCCACAATCTAGTATTTGTAAAGTTAACATTTTCTCAAGTTTTTAATGCGTTTCGATAGTAAATTATAAAAAGTGTTTCTAAATTTTTTAATCACACACAAGCCTGCTCTTACCCGTACTCCGAATAATGTATAGGAACCTGAGCAAACGAAATTTTGAAAAGTATTACTTCCATTAATGCCAATCACATCTATCGGTTAAAAGTTTTATCTTTTTAACGCGTATTTAAATGTAAGCTAATTGATAATGGGACGGTTTGAATCCATATATCGATAAATCTTCATCCGAACTCTGTAATATAAAAACTTAATAGTAATTTTTCGAAGAAAACAATATTAAATTCATGGCACTATGGCACCGTTAATAAACTAAGAACGATGTTAAAAAATTTCACATTTAAATTAAAAAAAATATATATATCAAACTAACTACTTACGTCTTCACGTTTGTTATCTAAGCTCCGGAATATGGATTCCATCTCGTCCAGCAAACTCTGACTGAAGTCCGTGCAACCCTTCTAAAAAACAAAACATTACTAATAATATATCAAATAAACTACGCTATTTCATCCACGTTTAAATTTTTAATAACTACTTCGTATATAAGTCGTTACGAGATCTTCTTATTGATTTATAATAACACAAGGACAAAACGTTTTCCTTTAGTAGTCTAATAAGTAATAGAATGTTTAACTATTAATATTAAAATAAGTAATAGAATGTTTAACTATTAATATTAATAAATTTTAAATTGAGTTTGCCAAAGATGTTTTCACTTCTGACAAGTGTACTTCGTACACACGACATTTTTATTATACAAAATATTTAATAAACTAATACAAATAAAATAGATTAAACTATTTTGTACCTATTACATTTTCAACAGCAATAAAAATTAAACTAATAATTTAAGACATTTCCAGTAAATTAAAATTAGTTAACAACTAAAACACTTGCAAAATCAACATTACACGTTGATTATTCAACTGAAAAATCGTTGATCAACTGAAAATTTTCTTTTAAATATTTTTCTTTTTTAGTTTATAAAGAATAAAATGTGTAAGTGTACCATTATTCCGACAATATTTCGTCCGACGACTGAATGAAAGAATTATTAGAACTGATATACGAAATATTGTTTTACCTTTTAACAGCCAAAAAAAAAAGAAGAAAAATACTCACAAGTAGAGCAGGGCTTTCCGAAAAGACATCTCCCTTCAACTCCGCAGCAATGCTCTCCTGAAAGTTATTTTTGTATAGACTATAGAATAACAATATTTTCGTATTAATATATATATATATATATATATATATATATATATATATATATATATATATATATATTTTTTTTTTTTTTTTTTTTTCATTAATTTGAACCGATTTACGTGAAGATGACGTAGAGTACGATTTTCTTAAAAGGCACAGCTTAGCGTAGGATAGACCAGAAATAATTACGCCAATGGTTTTTGACGTGATAACGTCTAGTAAATTGATGAAGGGGTGCCCGTTCGAAGAAGATGACGTCATCATTGTCACAATTAGTGAGCGAGAGCGCAGAACAAGCGATAGAGAGGCACGATTAGCCTAAGCATTCTGTCTTACACTCCATCGGATCACGTTCGAGTAAAAGAGACAGTGGCGCCACGCAATCTACACGCGAACTGTTTTGTAGGGATGTTCATCGGAAAATAATATCGATAATTTTACTATCGATAATTATCGAATCTTTTTATCGATAGTTATCGATAATTATGGAATGAATAGTTATCGATAATTATCGGAGGAAAAGTTATCGATAGTTGGCGACAGTTATCGATAATTATCGGAGGAAAAGTTATCGATAGTTGGCGACAGTTATCGATAATTATCGGATAACAATTATCGATAGTTGACGAAAGTTATCGATAATATTCAGTCGATAGTTATCGATAATTATCGAATTAAAAATTATCGATAATTATCGGATCAAAATTATCGAATAACACTTATCGATAATTATCGATAATTATCGAATGGAAAATTATCGATAATTATCGCACACCCCTACTGTTTTGTATGTTCATCGATAAAAAATATCGATAATTTTACTATCGATGACTATCGAATCGTTTTATCGATAGTTATCGATAATTATCGTATGAACAGTTATCGATAATTATCGAAGGAAAAGTTATCGATAGTTGGCAACAGTTATCGGATAAAAATTATCGATAGTTGACGAAAGTTATCGATAATTATCGGTCGATAGTTATCGATATTTATCGAATGAAAAATTATCTGATCAAAATTATCGAATAACACTTATCGATAATTATCGAATGGAAAATTATCGAGTATTTAGGAATTATCGATAATTATCGCACACCCCTACTGTTTTGTGATTTGTCAATTAGTCCAAGATCCCAGTGCCGCCAGACCTACGTCATTTTAGCAAAGCTGAAATTTTGAGGATTTCTAGTCTACTATGTAGTTAAGATAGTATGCGTACTTACTAGTTCGAAAGCGGGGCCCTTTCACAGGTAGCGCGAACTAAAGGTATATAAAAACCTTACTCACCTACGTTAAAGTAGAAAGGCTCATATTTAAATATGTTTTTAAGAATATTATCAAAAACTGATATTTATTATTGCCAGACCATTTCCGTGGGCCATTACTTCCGCCAGACGTTATAAAGGTTATTTAAAAATTAGGTAAACTACGTTATACTAGCAAGCCTACATTTTACATATACCACTCATGGTACTATTTCAAGATCCTTTGTAAGCAGCCAGACCAATCCGATGGGCCAATCATTCTCCCAGACGCCTTAAAGCTTCCCCTGTAAGTGCGAGCGTGAGGGCATTATTCTTGCGCATGAATGCGAGTGAGAACACTACATGGTTTTATAAGACAGATAATTGAAACTATGGTTTTATTATTTATTCAACTTGATTAAAATTTTAAATAAATATAGTTATGATCATTCACTGATATTTAGATTTTCTTTATATTAAAGGGGGCAAACGGACAGTCGATTCACCTGGTGGTAAATAAAAATGACATCCATAGACACCCGCTACATCAGAGGATTAGCGGGTGCGTTGCCGGCCTTCTAGGGAGGGGAGGGATGTTCCACCGGATCCTGGAGGGAATGCAAGGGATGGGCTACCGGATCTGTCACAAACCGAACGAAACACGACGACAGTGCCGTCATTTCACGTCGGTGTTAAGTGAGAGCGAAGTACTTCCCCGGGCGCGCCGGCCCATTCAGCTGCAAGCAGCATGGCGCTACTTCGGTAAAATAGATGCAATAAATTGGAAACAATAGAAGTGTAAATAATTTTATGGTTATTTTTAGGGTTCCGTAGCCAAATGGCAAAAAAGGAACCCTTATGGATTCTTCATGTCTGTCTGTCTGTCCGTCCGTATGTCACAGCCACTTTTTTCCGAAACTATAAGAACTATACTGTTGCAACTTGGTAAGTAGATGTATTCTGTGAACCGCATTAAGATTTTCACACAAAAATAGAAAAAATCAATAAATTGTGGGGGTTTCCCGTACTTAGAAGTAAAACCCAAAAAAAAATTTCATCAAACTCATACGTGGGATCTATGGATAGATCTTCAAAAATGATATTGAGGTTTCTAATATCATTTTTTTCTAAACTGTATAGCCGATTGAGTGTCCAGGCAATGACCTTTTAGTTTACTAACTGCACAAAACTGCCCAAGGACTCTCACGTTTTGTTACGTAATTTCCCACTGGTAATAATGTAATATACGTTAATTAACCTATAGTTGACAGGTGCACGTCGCGTACTAATGCCCGTGTCGAAAAAAAAGTTGACACTGGCAATATAGCCATGGCGACCATTATTTGACACGGGCGCTGGCGGTTATTGCTATAAGAGGTTATAAATATAACGGTTATTATTATAAGAGTTTGTAAACTCTTGTCAACTAGTAGTTGACACGGGCAGTGGAGCGAATAGTTTGCGCCAGAGACACTTCCAAAGTCCCCCACCTGTAACTTCTAAAATAAGAGAATGATAAAACTAAAAAAAAAATGATGTACATTATTTATTAAAATTTTTGTTGAAAATGTTACAGTTTACAAATTATGATTTACAAAATATTATCTATTATGTTACAAACTATTCTCTTCATTTTTCATTTCAATTTTTCCGGTTGAATTATTCATTTACATTGACAACTGTATATTTATTAATAAAATGCTGAAATCGCGCAGCATCTACGTCAACTAAGGCTTTCTTTAAAGCGTCTGGGAGAATGATTGGCCCATCGGATTGGTCTGGCTGCTTACAAAGGATCTTGAAATAGTACCATGAGTGGTATATGTAAAATGTAGGCTTGCTAGTATAACGTAGTTTACCTAATTTTTAAATAACCTTTATAACGTCTGGCGGAAGTAATGGCCCACGGAAATGGTCTGGCAATAATAAATATCAGTTTTTGATAATATTCTTAAAAACATATTTAAATATGAGCCTTTCTACTTTAACGTAGGTGAGTAAGGTTTTTATATACCTTTAGTTCGCGCTACCTGTGAAAGGGCCCCGCTTTCGAACTAGTAAGTACGCATACTATCTTAACTACATAGTAGACTAGAAATACTGAAAATTTCAGCTTTGCTAAAATGACGTAGGTCTGGCGGCACTGGGATCTTACTCTAAATTGTTTGGTAGAGAGTACCACTTGAAACACTCCCCTTGATTTCCTACTTTTCCTATCATCTTCCTATCCTTAACAAAATAACTCAGATAGGAAAATCTTGAATATAACACTATCATATATGTATATAAAAAGTACTACACTATCATATATATGTAAAGTAATACACACTATCATATTATATGTATATGCGATAATAATTCAATTCGATTCATAAAAGTATACAATTCTACATCTATGTTTTCTTATGACGTTATCACGTAAAAATTATCGTCTGTAAACCGACTTTACAGACAACCATTTTTTTTAAATTCATACCTCTGATCGATTTGTATTGAACAAATAAGTTCTTTTTTTTTTCATTGACAGAGATCGAACTCTGGTTCATTTTAAACAGTAACTATTAAAAATTAAATTATATTATTACAACAGTTATTTTAATATTTTTAAAGCATCAACTGAATCAGTATAAAATATAGGTATATTTACACAGGTGTGGTCTAGTGATAGTAAGATTTTATTAAAATACTGCGTTTTTTGCAGGTTCTACTTGTCAATCATACAATAATTTTTATTCTGATTTCAATGTAGAATTGGCGGGCTCAAATGTTCGCCGTATACTGCTATACAAATAATTTTACCGTACCGTATCTGTATCCGATATTTCGTGATATTCATGAACTTCATCCTTGGACGATGCATCTTCATTTTTATGAGAACGACCGAGTGTAGCATTTTTCACCTGAAATTTATAGCTTGCTAATATAGAGCGTACAAAGAATTGTCATAAAGACTATTCAGACTGTAAAATACTAATGAAACGAAAATTGTAATCTATCGAAAATTATTCAACAACTGACTGTTACACTAGCGGTCGCGAGTTCGATTCCCGCTCATGACAAATGTTTGCATAGGCCATACAGATATTTGTTCCGTATAGTGTGAAGCGTTTTTGTTTGAGCCCGAGTTCTTGACTCTCAACACAGGATAGGATACCCTAAGATGTAGAAGAGGGAATTAAAGGGGGAAAAGGTTAATATATTAATATAAGGGCACTAAATTAACACAGATTTAAATAAAATAAGTCAAGATTAATACAAATGTTAATATAAAAATATTTACTTCATAAATAAAATAATAAGGTAAAAATATTTATTACATTACAACTGCTACTAATAATATATATTATATTACATTTTCAACTAACCTCATATTGTAACCTTACTTATGCAACGCTAATACACTCAAAGCAGGGCCGGATTTAGGGGAGTCCAAGCGGGGCAATTGCCCCGGGCAATATGTGGGGACATAAGAGGGGCCCCCACATCCACAAAAGAGGGGCCCCCACGCGCGTTCAAACAAACAAACAAACAAGCAAACTCCTCAGCTTTATAAAATTAGTATAGATATATCAACGTGTTGTTATTTGCATGGGATATTAATAATTTTACCTTGTCGAGTAGACTTTTGCTCGTTGTTGGTTCTGATATCAACTTGTTCGGCTTCTTGGAATTCTTGGACTTATCACCGTCTATGGATTTATCGATGTACATTAGAACTAAAGAAAGCTTCTTATTATTTAGGACCTGTTTCACCAGTTGATGATAAAATTTATCTCGCACACAAGTTACTGATAGGCTATTAGAGACTATCAGCAGCTATTAGGGCTTGTTTTACCTCAGCTAATAAACTAAAACTTTTGATTTCACAGGTTGCGAGTAGAAATATCTGACAATAAAAGTTTAATGGTGAAACAGAAAAAACGTTAAACGTTGGATAACTATCTGAAAATTTATTAGTAATCGACAAAACAGGTCCTTCGTAAAATTTTGACAAAACAGGAATTAATTAAATAAAATAAAGATTAATTATTTTTATTTATCATCTCAATTGTTTTAAAACTGTATGTAGGTATATACACTGCGGTTAGAAAATTATTGGTTGTCGTATCTACTTATTATCGTGATATATAAACATACATATTGAGCAAAATATAACTTTTCATGTAATTACAGAACTTATACGGTAACAAATGACAAAGGTTTTGTAAAATCATTTTTAATTTATACCAAACGATAATTCCATATTCCATTTGAATTCACTCTATAAGTTTTGAGCTAAATACGTAGTACTGCATTGTATTTACGGTATTAAATTATTTACATAATATAGATATTTAATTTATTGAACTGAATCAAAGTCTGTAAAGAATCAAGTAATTAAACGTTCCTCTGCTGTGAAACTTTATTTACTGATACGTAGGTACTTTCTTAGACACATCAGAATATGCAAAAGTTTAAGAGCCCAACCAACCGAGACGATATTGTCTATATATTATAATGTACAATTTATGCACTGGAATAACTTGGGACACATTGTGTAATTTGCAAAATTCAATATCTGCTCGTCGCCAATTTGGTTAGACTTTAATTAGAACAAAGATAATTACTATAGGCCCGTATGCTACAATGAATTAAAAGCGTGGATCTAAACTGAAAAGAAATTCAAAACCGGACTAAAATGAATTAATTTGGAAATATTCATCTCTTGTTCGATGATAAAGGGATTGTTAAGAAATTTGTCTAGTCTCTTATGCGTTAGAAAAAATACACCACATTCATTTCACAGTAAAGCGGAAAGAGTGACGAGCGTCAGCATAAACTTCAGATAATTTCGGTAGTAGAAAAAAGACCTCTGGTCAGCAATCACAAACAGTTAGTTGAATACAAATATGATTTAAAAATATTATGTATATACGATGGATGCGCAGAGTGGTCTCGGCTAATAGCTCTTGCACTGGCAGTTGGATACTACACTCATGACTAATGTTTATTTGGGCGGCGCGCGGCGTTTATATACTCGTAAATTTATGTCGTGGTCAGGCGTTTGTTTTTGTATCGTGTTTGTTTCTAGACCCCCCGAAGTCCTATGACTTTCCAGCCCCAGATCTACGATTTTTTCGAACCTGGGCAAAACTTGATAGTGGCGCCCCCTTCCTTCAGTATTCGAGAAAAACTGTTAAAACTGACAAATGAGTAGCAGTTAGCAAAATTATAATCCTTTAATAAATTAATTTTCAAATTGTAAGAAAAGAGGCTTCACTTGTCTCAAGGATTTGGCGCCCCCATGAAACTGCCGCCCGGGGCAAGTGCCCCGGTTGTCCCCCCCCCCCCCCCGCCCGATCCGGGGCTGAGATTTTCATTCTACTGAGAGTCGTTAATTGTGAGGCTTTTATTATTATTATACAAAGTTGTACTTACATGACAAATCGACTTCATCACACTCCTTAGCCTGTCTGGTGGGATTGAGCAGCGGGTACGGAGAAGTACTGGTTGTCGCGGTGAGGTGAGAGGGTGAATTAGGATTGATCAGCGGAACTTGTTCCAAATCCTCGGATGGTTTGTACGGGGTCACGATCTGACGTGGAGGCTGTGTTAATTAGGTATAAAATTGTTACAATATAGCAATTGCAATAACGAGTAAACTATAACGTAAAATTGAATGAGCAAAATGGTATTTTAAATTTTAACAGAGACAGTAAAATCGCTTTATTTCAAGCGTTTGTTTTTCGTTATAATAATAAATTTACACTGGGATTTGTGAAATAGCCAAAAATAATTAATTTATCATTAAGTCATTTGAACACAGTTAAATGTAATATTTACTGCCTGTTATAAATGACTTTGAGAAAAATGTTCATATTGAAATAATAATTGTAAGATTATTCTATTTAATGGTTTAGTACTATTAGCTTGAACATTGAAGGACTTCTAAAGAAAACATAAAATTACTTTTCACTTTTCCACAAAAAGTTCATAGCTATTGTCATTCACTTATTTCTTTAAGCATATAGATTTAATTATAAATAAAAGCAAAGAGCATTAATATTATCTCAGACAATATTACAACATGATATTTAGATATTAGTGATAAATATATAACAATATTACTAAATATGAGATAATATTCTGAAATGAGATGAGAGTTTTTAATTTATTACAGTGAGAAAAATTATTGCGGTAGTCAACATGGAATGCTTCTAGACCATCTTCTCTCAACAAGGCTGAGCAACTGTTTGGATCATATTATACTCATAATGTTTAAATTATCAAAATGTCTCGTCACACTTGTTCTTGACACTGATATCACTGATCACGCGCCCGTTTTGTTTTTCTGCGACTACAGAGACAAATTCCATTTCAACTTGTAGTCTCGAGACTAGACATTACAACTATAGTGACCCGTCTGAAACAAGCTGATTATTTTACGGTGTTAACATCCCTCCTTATTATGCTACTAATATTCTTATTGTATTATATTGTTTTTGTTCTAACTCACATTTTTAACTTCTGCTTTGATTATTGTGTATGTCCTCATGCATTCAAAAAAGTAAATACTAGTACGCCCTGTTTTTAATAATGGAAACCGAAATGATGGTAATAATTATAGACCGATCAGTGTTCTCACTACCTTGTCAAAAGTTTTTGAAAAGATTTTAAATAGAAAATTATTTAATTATTTGACGGCGTACAATACTCTTTCCAATAATCAATTTGGTTTTAGAAAGGCAGGCAAATCCACTAAGGATGCAGAAGTGACTCACCGGAAAAATATTCAAAATATCGACAATAAGGTTAAAGCTGTAGGTATTTTCTTGGTTTTATCGAAATCATTCGACACTATTTCTGTTAGAAAATTAATAAACAGACTCGAGCTCATCGATCATCGAGATATTTAAAAGTTACCTATCAGAATAGTCTGTTGTACTAGAGAGCTTTACCAGGAAATCAGTTTCTGTATCTTTTGCAGTCCTATGGTATATATTTCTTGGATCTACCCTCTTTTTAATTTATATCAGCGATTTGTGTTCACTATAAGTACCTGTGATATTATCAACTATGGCGATGACACAGCTCTGATGATATATCTGTCAGTGATAGTACCAGGAAGGGTGTAAAGAATAATTCTGAATCTGAAGTTGGTATTGCTAAGAAATGTTTGAATAATTGAAAACCAAAGTAATAACTTTTGACCCCAATGGATTGTCCGAGGCTCCCTCTTCTGTTTTTGTGTGTGTTCATGAATCTGATAACTCGTTTATTACGTGTAATTGTGCTATAGTTGAGCGTGTCCATAATGCACTCTCACTAAATTTTTCTTATCTTATTGCATAATAGCTTGGGGTTTTCTAAAAAATCTCACGCTTAAAGTTTAGAGGGCTCAGACTGGAGTTCTAAAAGTAATATTTGGTAAACCTATTTTTTTCTCTACCTCTGCATTGTATTCTTTTGGCAAAGTACTAACGGTCTGCCAATTGTTTATAGCGGAGTTCTTACATTGTCTCACACGCACGCATTTACGCACGCACGCACGCACGCCCCTTTGCAACACAGTTTATACTTATATGAGATCATCGTTCTCACGTGTTATTATAATATTGTAAATATGGTGTCAAATATAATTATAATATAGAATAACATTTGTAAAAATGTCCTTACAATCCCTGGTTTATTTATTAAAATATTATAAATTTAAATGTATTTATTAACATAGAACAAAACAAGATGATTTCATCCCGCCACAAATTATTTCAAGAGCGAGAAATCGTATTTACAGTTAAATGAAAATTAAAATCATTGTTAGCAGTGATACGCTTTATTTACCATTTACATCACACTATCGAATGTATGTAATGAAAATGAGTTAATGAGCGTGAATTTTAGGGATGACGTATAGCTTGAAAATTATTTTTATTAATTAAACCTCATTAAACTATAAATTGAATTCTGTTAACTTAATAAATTCGTGTTCGTTAGATTCAGTCAGTTTCTACGTGACTATTAAGTTACCTACACGGGCACCCAAAAGGTGTCAAAAGAACTTCATTACTATAAAGATTGTGCTGCCCGTTTGTCCAATACATATGATCTAATCAAAAATGGTAAAAATAAAATACAATTATAAAAAATAGGGACTTCTTTCAAGAAATTTTTTTTTAGACTTCTTTTAAAAAAACTAAATACTAAACTGATAAAAAATGTTTTATTTCAAACATTCTATCGATGAACGGAGCCCGTGAGCGAGTCCGGTGGAACTATTACGTAAATTGCGCGATCGCGAGAAATTTCTGTGATGTCGAATTTAAATATTAACTGTTTAATTTCAATTCGACACCACAGCGATTTAACGTACAGTGAAATGGCAGATACTCACTGAACCGGCTTTATCCAGAAACGAGAGGCTCGATATCATGCTGCGCTGTATCGCGCGCTTGTATGTATGCCGCTTCACGTCCGACCGCGAAAGCGAACGAATTGTTCGAGAGCTTCAATTCGGATGCGGTGACAGTGATGCGAATGAACGCTAGAAGGTCTATTACGTAACTTGCGCGATCGCGAGATATTTCTGTGGTGTTGAATTTCAATACCAGCCGTTTCATTTCAATTCGACATCACAGCGATTTAACGAAGAGAGAAACGACAGATACTCACACAACCAGCTACATCCAGGAACGAGAGGTCGCCGAAGTACGCTCCGTCGAGTCCGACGTGACCCGTGTGCTTGACGTCACCCTGCGGACTCGATATCATGCTGCGCTGTATCGCGCGCTTGTACGTGTGCCGCTTCACGTCCGACCGCGAGAGCGAACGAATTGTTCGAGAGTTTCGATTCGGATGAGGTGACAGTGATGCGAATGAACGCTAGAGGAAATTTAATAAAACGCTTTCTACTATCGAACGTTCGTATTAAGGTACAGATACACATGCTACTTACTAGCATGCTTATTAGCATGGTTATAGTCTCCGAAAATTACGATTGAGGTGTCATTCGATTCGGAATGGCATCTAGATGATTTTTGAAAAAAAAAATTAAGTTCCGCTTGCAAAAGTTGTTTTTTTTATGTTGGTTGAATAGGCAAACTGGCAGACGCTCCACCTGATGATAAGTGGTTGACGTCGCCCATGAACATAAACTAGTTTATCTGGAACTAGCCCGGCAACTCATTTATGTGTTGCCTATCCAGAGACATAAAAGTCTCGGTGTCAGTAATTAGACTGCCTGTCTTGCCCTTCTCTCCGAAACACAGCAAAGCTGTTCAATGGGAGAAACAAGCCAGATAGTGGTACCCATGCAGCCGGGAGCGCGGCATAGCGTATCCTTCCCACCGGTAAAATTAGATATACATATATAGATATTAAATAGATATTTATTAAAGTTATTTTTAAAAACTAAACGCCTTTTTTAGTTATTTGTTAATAGATTTAAATCATCTAGATGCCATTCCAAATCGAATGACACCTCAATCATAATTTTCGGAGACTGCTGAAAAAAGTTGACCCAAATGGCACTTGTTGGATAGACTATAAGCATGCTAATAAGTAGCATGTGCACCTGTAGCTTTATGGCGGCGGTTCAGAATAGAACACGACAGAAGAGACGACCAATGATATAATTTGTCGTGGTCTCTTGTCTTATCGCGGTCGCCTGCACGGCGCGAACTACCACCATTAGTCTCGAACCGTTTTCTTGCAGTAAAAAGCATTTTGTTTCAGAGAGTTGGTGATGATTATAGGGAATTTGACCCGTACTAGCGTGTGGACGTTTCAAATAAACTATAATACGCATAACTAAGTGGATTCGGAAATTGAAGACGAATATTGGGAGTATTTAAAACGTATTAATACGAAGACGGTTCAAATACTCTAAAACACAAACACCATGAAAATATTAAAACAAAACACATGATTGAAAAGATAAAAGAATATAGTACAAATGCAATGCACAGCAAATGGCAATGAGATGACGCACCGATGATGGGAATTTATGATAGTTCTCACCTCATGCTTAATATAAGGTTTTGTATGATTCGGATCGAACATGCCGCAGGCACCGCCGGGTAGGACGCCATACCACATAGCTGATTTAGTATAATTTCTGAAAGGAGGTTTAGAGTGAAGCGTCGATGGACAAACGGTGGTCAAAATATACGTGAGATTCAAAGAATAATTGTACAAAACTCACTCTCTTCCAAGTACTGTTATCCTTTGGCCGACATTATATTCGAGGAAATTACTGCGTCTGCCTTCTTCTGTCTTCTTATAACAAGCTATTGTTTGAACCTGTAATAAATTTAATTATATATTGTTTACAAAAAGTCTCGCGGTCGCGAGATCTTAACCTTTTGTAAGACTACTACTATAAAATATAACATAATATTTATAAAATACCTAGTGATTGTGAACCTAATAATATTATAGTCTGTTTTTTTTTTTCGCTACGTACTAAAACTAAATTGACATAAGCTGTGTTGCTAGTTTTTTGCGAATTATTAATAGTGATTTGCCGCTACCGTAACTTTACGTAATTTACAATCTAGTATCGTTTTTCAGTAATAATTACAAAGCCGTGTTTTCGTGTTTTATGGCATTGGCTACCTTTGTTTCTGTTAAAAACTTGTTACTGCGTATTCTTCAACAAACAAATAAATAATTGTCGTATTTACTTAGTATAAAAAGTAATTAAAATAATTAAATATATATATTTTATCTGTGATGCTTGATTACCGTGCTTGATTACTATGATTTTTAAAAGATTCATCTATTGTCAAATAGTAATAAAATTATTTGGTAAAAGTAAAAAGTTACGATTCATAAAACCGGTATCGTAGTTTAGCACTATTACTAAAAAGCTGGTATCATTATTTTTAAAATTGACATTTGCATGTGTCAATTTAGTCCGTAGCGAAAAAAAAGACTATAGTTGGATTCGATAATTGCAATGAATCAAACTCAGAACACAGTCGTTATTAGATTCATCTTTGACGAGCCTAAACCCAAAATTCAATCGGTGGATATCCTGCACTTTTCTTCAATGTTATACACGTGGCATTTTTAAGTCAAAAAAGCGGAAAGGAAAAGGAAAAAAAAAGAAAGTGACAAGTCTAGTAGAATTACAATTCATCATCAATTTCATTCATAAAAAATATATAATAAATAGGTAAAACCTATTAACCAAACTATATGCAAATTTAAAAAATTCCACTTTTGGAAATTTCCTAAAAAAAATAGCATACTATAGCTTCATTTTATGTAAAGTTAAAAATAAAAACTGAATCACAAAATGATGTTCTATGCATTCGTTTCATTGCATTCGTTTCATCCTTTAATTATGTATATAAATTAATAAAGACATCAAACATAACAGTAATTTTTTTTTTTTTAATATCATACTACATATTGTAATCTATTACTTTGCTAGAGATTAGTTATTTTTTTATACTTTTCAGAATTTGATTAATTATATCTTACTTCATCAGGTCTAAGTTGTAGTAGCTTTGGGCCCAAGTCTTTGAACTTTGGTCGATCATTGGGATCGTGAGACCAGCACTCAAGCATCAATGAATAATACGCATCTGGACAACATTCCGGACGCTCGAGTCGCTGAAAAATAATTAAATTTATAAATTAAAAAAAAAGAGTAAAAGTATTCAATGATATCCTTTGTTTAGTAAGATTTAATTTTAAAATAAGCCTTACCAAGGACCACTAGATGTTCAAGTATATTTTTAAGCAACCTTTATTAATAAAATAATAATTTACCTTGAGCTCATAGTGGCATGTAAAAAAAAAAAATTAAATCAAACGTACTTGAAAATTAGGCGCATCAATAGCTTCTAGGATTTGCTGGCCCGAAAAAGCTGCCCATGGTTGGAAACCATATGTAAACATTTCCCATAAACATACACCAAAAGCCCAAACATCGCTGGATGAGGTAAATCGTAAGTACAAGATGCATTCGGGTGCACACCTTTAGATAAATAGAAAAATAACATGAAAATACAAAACACAAAAAAAAATCTATTTTAAAATTGACAAAATTATTAGATATAAATGTCAGTTAGTATACTATGGAAGTAATTATTGTAGGATTTTATACTACATACCAAGCAACAGGTAATTTGAGATTCACATTGTAATTTGTCTGATAGTAATCTTTTCCCACACCCAAAGCTCGAGATAATCCAAAATCTGAGATTTTTACTCTATCCTTACTAAAAACTAAAATATTCCTGGCTGCCAAGTCTCTGAAACAAATAATTAATTTCGCAATTTTATTTTTCAACTGCGTGTTGAATATGTCATTTTCTTATGACGACGCGTTGACGCAGTGGTCACAGAAACTGACTGATGCGCTAGCGGTCGCGGGTTCGATCTCCGCACATGACAAATATTTGTATAGGCCATACAGATGTTTGTTGTGGTCTGGGCGTTTGTGCTTGTGTATTGTGTGTGTTTCCGGACCCCCGATACAGGATTCACATTCTACTGGGGGCCATTGAGTGTGAGACGTTTATTTATTTATTTATTTCAAGTTTATTTATTCTGTACTGGGAGTTCGGAAACACAAACACAAAAGCCCACACCACGATAAACATCTGTATGGATTAGACTAATATTTGTCATTAGCGGGGATCGAACCCGCGACCGCCTGTTGCTGTGGCCACTGCGCCAACCCGTCGTCAAATATATTGTGATGATAAATATATATTACGATCTCATAATGAAACGAAATGAACTGTCTTGAGACTAAATAATTCTATATACCTGTGTATCAGTCTTTTATTCTCCAAATAAGTCATTCCATCACAGATCTGTTCAGCGAATTCACATAGAACTGCTACCGAGAAGTTACTCCTTAAAGTGACTTCACGCAAGCATTCTAGTAGTGACCGCAGAGGCGCTAGTTCTGTCACCTGCATTTCATAAAGATAAATTTAACCTAACTACCTATACATATAAAAATTAAATACTGATTCCTGATGGGTTATTAAATATGATCAATTTGGTTTCTTTTAATGTACACGATAGTCCAAAAAAACATGGAAAAAAGTTTCTTTTAGTTGTCAGCATGTAGTATAATGACTACATAGTATAAAATAAAGTCGCTTCCCGCTGTCTGTCCCTATGTTTGCTTAGATCTTTGAAACTTTTAACGATAAACGCAACGGATTTTAATGGGGCGATTATTTTTTCTTCATAGTAATTCAAGAGAAAGGTTTATATGTATATAACATGCATAGTATAGAAGAGAAACACTGATAATTTCAGAGGTTTCTAATGTGATGTCGTAAATAAACACATTTTTTTTGCGCTTACATTGCAAACGCTGGCTGAACGATACTACTACTCTACGAGATAGATCAAAATAATGTAGTACAGTATTGTACACCTTAAAAAGGTCTACAAAAAAAGTCCGCGATGGTATATGTCCATTTCTTAAGGATAAACCACAATAACCATTTTTTATCCTTTACTTTTTACGATAGATAATGGCTTATTTACGAAGCGATTTTAAGTAATATATACAGCATTAATCCTTATCCAATTAAGTAGCTTAAATACATTGTAAATTTATTATAGATCAGTATGGCCCTTTACAGCATGTAATTGAAATGAATATTTTCGAAGATATTAGTTTTAAAATGTGACATAGCTGTTGCGGCACTACCGACCGGGGGGCCGGTGGCGCGTGCCTATAAATAGCGCGTCGTACGTCGCGCTTCGCCCTATAGCACTTTACGATTATATATGTATAGCACTTTATGACGTATCAGTATTGCACCCGTGCGGAGCTGGGGCGAGTCGCTATTATATATATAAAATATATATAATATAATAAAATATTTTTTAAAAATAAAACATTCATATTCAATGAAGTATATTTGTTACTTACCAACATTAAGGAATCTAAATGTAGAACAACACCATATAGTCGCACAATATTAGGATGTTCTATACTGTGCATCACAGCCGCTTCCTTTAAAAATTCCGTTGAATTTGATGTCATTCGCTCATTTCCTAAACATTTTATAGCCACTTGGAGCTGCAAATTTACAATAATTTAATCATTGTATTTAATTTGTAAATTTGACTGTTTAATTAAGATAAACTGTAAAAACATTTACTCTTTGATTTCCAGTTGTCCATGTTCCTTGTTGTACCACACCGAATTGGCCCATACCTAGCTCCTTGTTGATAGTAATATCCTCAATTGATATTATGTGTTTTGTTGGAACTTTAACATTAGTATCCGTAAAAGATTGGAAGTCGATAGGCATTAAAACCTGGTCATGTCTGGGCTGTAATAGTTATAATAGTAATTGAAGATAATACAAGTAGCTATATCATAACATTTTTGAAGTCAATAATTATTGATACATCAGTATTTTTATGTAAAAAGTATGTTATTGAAAGTTAATAAATTAAATCTAAAAATTTTAATCAATTATTTTTAGTACAGTATAGAATCGACTAAACAGAATAATTGGTGTCCTAATTAATTTAAAAATCTTTAAATCAGACCATTTGCAAAATATATAACAGACCACATTTTTAATTTAAGTAATTATATGACATTAGGTAAATATTTTAAATAACAAAAATGTTTTATTTTAAAATAATATTTTCAATAATATGATTTAATTTAAAAGGTCATTTTAATATGTTTGATTAAATATTTTACTAAAATGACATTGGTATTTTAAATACCCACATAGTACAACTGCTCTAGTTATTATAATTTAACAATACTATAATATATTCCAACACTTGACAATTCACAAATCAATATAGCTAGGGAGCTGGTGACAATTTAGGTATATGACTTCATCGTCGTTGATACCAAGACGTAATGTAGTCTGGACCTATGTTAACGAGAAAAAATAAGTGGCGAGCTCAGGTAGCTCTGATTTTTTAAAAATAATTTCGAAATTGTAAAAAAAAAAACTGTCAATAACTGCTCTAAAACACAGTAGGTACAACTTCTGCCAATACATTTTATTAAGACTAGACTAGACTATTTATAAACATTTTTTGCAAGCTCCTTTTTGGTATAGCAGCAATTAATGAATGGCAGAAATTATTTAAAATGATTATTTTACCTAGTACTCTAATATTATCAACCTCTGTCAGATAATGAAATCATATAAAATTTACTGCCACCAGGTCCCTAGCTAATAAGCCTGTAACTGATGTTTAGTTGATAAAGGCTTAACTGTATTATTATATTATATACTAACCGGCTCAGATTTTTTATTTACATGAAGCAGTTTTCTTAATATTGTTATATAAGCATTTGGAAAGTACTTTGAATAGATTTTCTTGTATCTTCTTTGTTCAGGTTTAGAAAGACCAATTTGCGCTAAATCCTCTAGAGCGACAAATTTCAATTGGGATAACTTACTAACTTTCAAAATATCTCTGTAACAATATAAAAATATACACATATATTACAACTAATGCTAATGGTGATTATATAAAATGCAATTATTGAACAGATTTAAAAGAGATTCTTAGGAGATCAATTAGGTGATCCTAAAATTTAATTGTATAGTTATATTTTGTCTTCATTTGCGTGTGACAAGCAAAATTTTACATCTCATCTACATCATACAGGATCTAGGTAACAAATAGCAGAGCCAGCTCCCAATGCCACTTTTTGTATTTATTATGTCTCTATTTCTTATGTGCAAATTATCTCTGGCAATAATCTGATTTAATTATTATTATTATTATGTTATATCCTGAAAACTTACTTTAAAAAATTTGGCTATATAATGAGAAAATATTTTTGAATCTTCTAGACTCTAGACTTAAAATAAAATAAAAAAGGTAAATTTAATCTGATTTACTACAGTACTACAGTAAAAATAATTTTAAAAAATTAGATAAAATATGGTACTTTAATTTATGTTAGAAGAATGCTTTAAGACAGTGATTCCCAAAGTGGTCTATATCGATCCCTAGGGGTCTATGACAACCTGCAAGGGGTCTACGTTAGCGAAAAAAAAATTGGGGGTCCATGAAATGAAAATGGGGGTCCACGATAGTGGATTTCAACACATACACTAATAGTACCTCTTTACTTACATCATACTATCTTATAATATCAAAACATATACATTATTTATAAAAGTACCTATGAAGTAAAAAAAAATACTATATATGTTTATAAAATTGTGTAAGTTGTAGGATGTTGGTATTCGCTTTGTGGTCGCAATACATTTTGAATTTGTAAAAACCTGAGAGTCGCAGTCTCAGAGCTTTGCTACCTTGCACTGACTTGTTCAATTCGTCACTCTATAAATACGAATGTGGGACAAATACGTTTATTCGTATCCTGAATCTTGAAAATGAAAGTGCTAAGAAAGTATTTTAAAAAATATAAATAGATAGTATATCACACAAATAAAAAAAAAAATGATTGTAGAAAAATGGGAAATAATAAAAGGCTTTATTATTATTATTATTATTATTATATCACACAAATTATAGTGAATCAGTATTATTTTGTTTGAGAGTGCTGGAGAAAAGTAAGTACATTATTTTGACGTGATAACGTCTAGTAAATTGATGAAAGCTCCTGGGTGCATGTACGAGAAACATGACGTCATTGTCACAATTAGTGAGCGAGAGCGCGGAACAAACGTTAGAAATTTACAGGAAATCAATATCAGGTAAGTAGGGGGTCTACCCAACACGGAAAAACATGGCAAGGGGTCTACGACAAAAAAGTTTGGGGAACTCTGCTTTAAGAAAACAAATAAGCTTTAGTTCCATTTCAAGTTTAAAAAATGTTCCTATACAAATAAAAAATTTAATATTCATTAGTTATATCTCACTCATTTTAACTCTCTTTCTGTGGTACACATATATGTATATTAATAATTCGTGGCTATTGTTTTGTCAGTAGATTCAAATGAATATGTTAAGCAAATTTCATTATTTACACAAAACATTACAACCTACCATTTAAGCTCTGCAGTGATAGTGAAAATAATTTATAATTTCTCACATTGCAAATATAAAAACACAAAAATACAACAAATAAAAATAGGGCGCGTTATTGTACAAAAATTGGTCGCTCACTCATTTTTATTGTTATCAATGATGTTTTGTAACACTTTGTTGGTGAGCTCGTTTTTCGATGAGACGAAATTGGAAAAATTCACAGGAAATGAAATCAATTCGCTCGTTTCGTCGACAGAGACACGGTCATTACGGATAGTCAGCAATTTCTTTGAGAAATATTCAGTAGATAGATCGTGCAGCAATGCAACTCTCATGTTAATTGCCAGCTGAAGTTTATTTACGTAACGCCACAGATTTAATGATTTAAGGCAAGCGTTTATTTCAAAGGATGCAGATCGATCTTGGAATGCTAGCAGTGTTTGGCGAAAATCGCTAAACAGTAAAACCATTGCACCTCCAAAACATCTCATGTCATTGCACAGATCTTTCAATATTCGGTCAAGTGTTTTTATTTGTCCCAGATGATGATTTTAGATGCTATTAAAACTTTGGCAGTTGTGGAGTGTTTCTGAATGTTACAAATGGGTTGTTCAGTATTTTGAAGGTTTAACGGAAATTATAATGCTGAATGAGCTGTACCGTATCCTCCCAACAATGTGTCCGCTATTCCAGAAGCAACAGCTACCGCAATATTGGATCTTGCACTAGCAATGGCCAAAAACAATGACATAAGGAATGTCTTCCCAGTTCCACTGAAAAAATAAGCACCCATTTTCATCATAAATTGCTTTTATTAATGTATTTATACACTTCCTTCTGTTGGGGGTTCAACAGGGGTACATTCATTACAACTGCCTGGTCTAATTTATGTCAATCATATTCACATTCACATCTGATTCTCGATTAAATACATCATTCATTCCACGATCTGGTGCTGGCATTCCTAACCTGACTAACAAACTGCAGCACATGAGGTAACATCTCTTCGATCAAGACCAAAGCCTATTTATGTATCTTCTAATTCACCACAAGATCGGGATTTATTGAAATGACACAAATTCGATGTAAAATATCTTCTGAGACATAATTATGTATTTGTTTCACAGGTAAGGTGGTTTCGATGGAAAGCATCTCGAAATGATGATATCAAATAATGTACATATCTGACTTGTATTGACTGTTGCTTCATCAATTGTTGTGTCCCAATGAGTATCATTTTCAAGTAAATGGAGTTCTTGACATGCAGCACAAAATGTTGAGCACACTATACCATTCTTCTTACGTTCTTAGTGATTCAAATGATTTTGGGCCATGAACATTCAGTAGCAATAACCACAAATAGAAGCATTCATCATTTTTTGTATGAACTGTGAAAATACAACCTAGAAAATCACTAGAACGCACATCCAGATGAGCAAGAACCATATCGCCTTATTTACGATGGTGAAATTTCTTCACTGAAGCATTCCATGTGTTATAATGTGGCATCTCATAATGAAACTGGTCAATGTTGTCACTAGAGGTGCTTCAGCACATTGAGCAACATCCGATGTGGTGAAATAGACTCGTTGACGATTCTCCAGATATATTTAGGTTTTTAAAGTTAATAGAATGTAAAGGATATTATAATATGTTAATAACATAAAAAATTAAGAAGGTGCAATCAAAAAACAAAATGCATACATATCAAGGTTAAGCTTAGCTTAGGATACTTCATCATAACGTATTATATCATCATATATCATATATATCATCATAATATTGCACAGTATTGATATTCCATTGAATATACCTTACAAAATACTTAAAAACAGTAGCGATAGTTATCCCATGTATGGCAGTTGCCACAAAGTAACACCCAGGAAATTGGTTCATATTCGCAAAAGGCTTTATTGTAAATTTAAAAAAAAGCTAGCTATCTATTTTGTTACACGTAGATTCAATAATTTTGATCAATGGATAAAATAAACCAAATGTCTACAGCAACACGATGCCGACTAAAATTGCAAGTTTTAAATGTAAAAAAATGTCTAATGGTCATACCAAATGAAAGGATTATGATGTAACTTACATATTTAGGAATGTCTTTAGGTATGCAGTTACCTCAGAATGTTCTTTTTTTGTCATTTCCTTTGTTTCTAAGCATATTTTGCAAACATGAGACAGATATATTCACCAATACATAGTGGCATTAATACAACAAAAGGCATCTACCCAACTTTGGAAAATTAATAGAATGGTACATACAGTACTAAACAGTTACAACACAGAGTATGTATTCCTCTTTTTCTTGTACTCTGAGTATATACTCAAATAAATATATAATAGGATAGCTTCTAGCTTCTTTTTCAAGTGAAACATATGCAAATCCCCTATTTGATGGTCATACTACTTGTGTGTCTTTTGTTATACTTTTGGATATACCCCACAGAGTGATTTATTTTAAGTTATTAAAAATAGCTTAAAAATTATAAGAGAGAAATATGTTTAACGCTATGAGTACTTTATAAAGTATCGATAAAAAAATTATTTTTCAATAGTTTTTTAGGTCGCAAGCAATAGTTACACTAAATAAAATAAAATGATAAGAAAAAAAAAAACAATTATGCGCAAGGCAAACAAAGTAATTAAAGACACGGCAATTCAACAAGTAAAATAAATACCTACAAGACATATGCATTAATGTAAATCGATAGTTCAGTGCATGCGCTACGAATTCGGGCCATTGAAATTTCGTTAAAACAAATCAATAATACTTTCGCAATATAAATTAAATGGTTTTATTTACCTAAAAAGTTCAAAATACTGCATGAGCTCCGCTTCTTCAAGAAAGTCCCTCAAACTCCCTTGATCATCAACTATGATATCTAAAACACAAAATATACATAATATTTGCCTGAAGATTAAAGCTCCTCAATATAAAATATTTACCCATTGTTGCGACGAAATTTTTTTTTTCAAACTATATAGCATAAATACTTAAAATTAAAAATATAATCAATATTTATAATATGTAATAGTAATGTGTATTGAGAGTTATCAGTTAATCAAAAATTATATCTAACATCTAACTAATGTTTTAGTTTTGTACATGTTAAAGTTTGAGTGAAACACTGTCACAGACTCACAGTCCACAGACTACATTATTATGTCTAAAATTAAAAAGCTTTTACATTCTAGCTTTGTCAGTTGTCACTTTGTTTCTTAAAAATACAAGTTCATGAAAAATTAAGTGCCTAAAGATTTTTTTTTTCGTATCGCAGGGGAACCCATTTACAGGTGATTACAGGACGTTCGGGTAGGTAGTCCTAGATCATATGTCGGACTCAGCACTTGCAGTTGCAATACCGTACTAAACCCCTGCGGGATCCTGGGGTCTTCAAGAGATTTTGCCATGAGCACGATATCATCGGCAAATTGAAACGTTTATCCGTAGCTCAGAAGCTAAATCGGCCTATAATTCTTCAACAATGTGTTATCCCCTCATTTTGAAGAAGAGCACCACTTTTCTGGTGCAGGCTTCCGGCGTTACGTCCTCAAGCAAGACAGTATTAAAGAGGCTCTGAAAGCTTTAATTATCGATGTTCAACCTGCTTTCAGAAGCTCTGACGTCATACTGTCCTTGTCTGGTGCCTTACCGTTATTAAGTTGTCCCAGAACCGTACTAATTTCGTGCAAGCTGATGTCCGGAATATCTTCGGAATAATATCGGGTAAACTCGGCTCTCGGATCTTCAGCCGAGCTAAAAACGGGTTGGTGGTGACCTTCTCTGTCTCTTCCTTTCGATCTTCACTTCGAGTGGTCGTAAAGTGAAGAAGCGGGTGATGAGTTCGTTCGCAACCGCTTTTACCGCAGACACGTTTCTTAGACTTGTGTTCTTGACTTCTGTAGCGGAGACATCTATAGCAGAGGTTCGCGTCTTTAGCTATTTCCCAACGCCTATGTTCCTCTGCTAAGTTTAGCTTGGAGTAATCCGACGGCTCGTGTTCTTTCCCCTTGCATATAGGACAAAAGAACTTTCTATCGTGCGTTACGAGCGCGCTGTGTCTTCGTACAGGTGTTGCGATTTCGTCGTTAGTGATCTGTTCCGGAGGTGCGTACTTCGCACACCCGTCTGCTGCTCGTTTTATAAATTCGCAGAACAGTACTAATTCTGGTTCAGCCTTCGGTTTTTCGTTGTTGCTATTGGTTGCGTAGTCGAACCATCTGAATCGTGTCGTCGGTGTAAGCTTCTCGACCAGCTGTTTTATTATTTCTGGGCTATACAGGTACTGGTCTTTGGCTAGCAGTCGAAGAGTGGCGACACAGTTCTTTATTTTGTTAGCGCAGGCACAGATGTCCCTCGGAGAGTCTGTAAGGAGAGGTAGGTTGCGCAGCTTCTCTAGTTCAGTGATGGCGATAACGTCCGGTCTTATACAGGGTGACTGGTGAATTACCATCAATATTCAAGGAGAATAACCGGCACATGATCCTCATTCGAATTATGTAAAAAAAATAGGTACTTAATTTTTGACCAAATTTTCATAAATTTCAATTCAAGTAAATGAAGCGGTGACACTCTACAGTCATGCCGGCGGCACGTGCACAGGTGTTGTACTGTGCCGCTTGTTCACATCTAAAAATTGCCAAAGTTCACATCATTTACCTAGTCATCAAATTTGTTGCTTAAACGAGTAAAATATCTTAGTATTTTTGCCTATCCTAAGCCAGGATTAAAGTATTAAGGGGGACTGGATCATGCTTGTTTATCCTGCTACCCTGTTAACACGTTGCGGCGTTTGGACGTAGGTAAACTACCTGTTTTGTGTCGAAAGTGCAGCTATCTGCTAGGGTGTCCAGACGATGCGTACATAATTGGATAATTGTTGAGTAACTTTACTTAAAAGTTTATTAATATTTACCTGTTTTTTTACATAATTCGAATGAGAATCATGCACCGAGTAGTCTCCCCAAATACCGACGGTAATCCACCAGTCACCCTGTATATCGAGTCTCTAATGTCTTCATAATTTCTGTTGCCGGCGCGTTTGCTATGAGAAAGCTGGTGACCGCTTCCTTCGCTTTCCCTTTAAGGGCTCTTTTAATCCTCGCTGAGTTCTCCGCCGCGCTGAGTTGAGTAGACGATTTGTAGTACGCAGCGCGGAAGGCGAGCCACTTTGTATCTGACCCGTTGAAGTACAGTAGCTCTCCTATATATCGTGATGTTCCCGCAAATCTTGCTGCCGCGGTGATGGCTGCCGCTAACTGTATCTAGCTATTTGATGCCACTGTTGCTACTTCTGGGGCTTCTTTCTCTATGATGACCGAGTTATTCTTTGCTTCGTGTGTGGTGGGCTTCGATATCGGTTCCTCGGGGTCTTGCTGTTCTTTCTGTTTCGTGGTGACCTCCGGGTGTTTGTCCAACCACTCTGTGACTCGGTCCTCGCCGTTGTGCGAATGAGAATCATATACCGAGTATTCTCTTTAAAAAGTGATCCTAATTCACCAGTCACCTGTATATGCACCCATCTAGATCACTTTTAAATCTAAAAGTGACAATATGACTGCAAATTTTGAGTAATGGTGTTATATTAAACATATTTAAAATTACTTGTTTATTACATTTTTACATACTGATTTTTTGTTGTGTGTAGAGCTATCATTAGTGTTCTTATATTTGAATTTTAATATTATGTTTGTAATACAAATTTTTTGATAAATTTCGTTGTATCCTGTTTTAAAATATTTATGAAAATTATTAAAAATTATATATTACGATATGTATCCAAATTATTTATGGATTTTTAGTTGTACGTTTACATAAAGTATATAACATTATTATTTCTGTATTTATTTATTATTATTTTATGGCAGCACTGTACTACTCTGCAAATATGGCGTAGGTTTCTACAAAATGCAGTGGTAGATAATTAGATGTCAATTCTGAATTTTAAAATAAAAGACATGCACTTAGTATAAGACATAATCCAATCAATAAAGTGAATTAAGGAAGTTTGAATGTGAAATGTGAATTTTGCACAATGTAGGTGAAATAATGATATACTTTTTAAAATCAAAATAAGAATTTGTATGAGATTGATTTACTTATTTTCTGTAATTATCTAAGTAAATTGTCGTCTGTTTTCTTTCTATTTCATTAATGTAATCGAATCTTTTGTTTACTGAGTACCTATTTTGTCAAGACGTACAATCGTATTGTATTTAATACTTTTATTTTTAGCTAATAGTAGTATATTTATCGCAACTGTTTAGATTTAAATATAAGAAGTTTTTCTTATAAATTTAATATGTAGGTTAGTAAGAATGTGCGCGGCTGTTTTTGTATTAATATTACATATTTACAAATGGACTAACTAGTTAAGTATAAGGCATTATTAAGTCATCTTGAAGACCAAGAAGTTCCAGACACAGAAAATGGGGAAGCAGGTGAGTGAATATATATTTTTCCTAATATAAATTTTGTTTACACAATTATTCCTTAAAATCTCGTTCTAATGCTTATTTTATTTATTTATTTTTAAATCTATGATGGATATCTATTGTGACGGTTCATAGCTTTTTATTTAATATTAATATTTAAAATAAGTAATGAATATTAATACAAATATAAAACTTTAAATAATAAAAATATTATCTGTCTTAAAAATTCGGAGTGTCTATTGAAATACTTTTGTACTGTGTGTAGAATAATTTACATCTAGAAGTAGGTGTTAATGGTAGTAATAAGAATATGGTGTTGTCATCTCAACTTACATTGATGTTTCACCAAATGAACCAATTTTTATATCAAATAATTATATTAACATTTTATTATTAGTAGTAGTGAAATTACAACATTCTTACTATATTAAAATTTCACAACTATATTTTTTTCAAACTTGAATGTCAATGTCTAATGTTCTTACTACATAATGCTGTCAACCTTTATTTACTTCTTTAAAGAAATAAGTTTCTTAAAAGATCTGAAATTATAGTATATTAGTGTTCCTAGTCCTTCAGTATCGGTTTAAATTTTATAAAAGTAAGATAGGTACTAATCAGAAAATAAAACTATTATAATATTATTATTAGTTTTTTTAATTGTAAAAATGTTAATGTATCACTATTATTGGCAATGCCATAATAATTTTTGTTTGTATCTAGTTAGACATACTAAAAAGTACTTTTAGGAAAAATTACCAAATAACTTTTATTGAATTCTTAAATGGAACTGATACAGAAAACATCAAAATTTTATTTGATATTCATAAATATAGAGTAAATAAGAAAAAAGAGCTTGAAAACTCGTTTTTAATAATGTTAATGACATTCCTGATGTCTGACAAACTAGGATACATCCTAAGAAGTATAAATACATGGCAAACAAGCAGGCCGCCCATTTTAAAATAGGCTGTAACTTGTAAGTAAAAATTAGTAAAATATAGTAATGGATGTATAATACGACTTATTTGTAAAACAGTTTAAGTGTAGATATTTCAATAATATGAAAAGGCTTTTTTTATTTAACAATAGTTGAAAGTGGCATATAATATATCGTCAAATAAGATCTATGACAGATATTGAGTCGAGTTTTAGTAAAAAAATGATAATATTTGTTGGCTATATATAAAAGAGAATTGTTGTAGCAACAGTTTTAGAAGCTGGAGCTTTTTTTAGATATGTTTGGTTTACATATACTAGTTTTAGTAGTAGAAATGTGTTCTAATTAAAGCCTCTTTTCGCTAACATTTGTATTTAGAAAAACTAAAATGTATATACAAACAGAATTACACTGCTGCATACTCTATGTCATAGGCACTATTATGATGAATGAATTGACTTCATATATTAACATTCATCAAACTGACTTACAGTGAGTGCCAATATTAAAATAACAACTACTAAATACATATGCACCATGCAAAAAATTGTGTACCTTACATTATGTAGGTTATTTAATGCAGGCAAAATTTAGGGACCTTTTGCTAAAAAATAAAATTGCAACATTAAAATATATGTACATTTTGGTACAGATTATAAAACCTTAAGTATATAAAAAATCAATTATATTTTAAAATAGTTTGAAATGCTTTCAATTTCCATAAAAAGTCGAAACTCATAAGAATTTGAACAATTTGGTACAAATAGTCTTAGTTTATTAGTTGTAATCAAATTATTTATATTGGTATTTTAAAAAGTAGTGAATGACGTAATTTGCTTTCTTAGATATTAGCGCATGTTATAGATATACTTAATGTGTTATTAACACACCAAGCCTCGTCTGTTAATATATTAATGTAAACAAAATCGGCTATACATTAATTATACATTCATACATTCAGGTTTGGGACACGCCAATAGGGCTGACGCATTTTAATGCAAAAAATAAAAATAAAAAGTACTTGCGATATAAAGCGCGTGTCAGAGATAAAAATAAGTTTTCATAGTCAGTTATATATACTTGTTATGTATTTTAATAATAAAAAAACAATTATTTAATTATTGTCACTTATTAGCGCTACTCAGATCTGACTAAAAGGCTGCGGCCACTACACT
This sequence comes from Euphydryas editha, assembly GCA_036937285.1. Classification (NCBI taxonomy): domain Eukaryota; kingdom Metazoa; phylum Arthropoda; class Insecta; order Lepidoptera; family Nymphalidae; genus Euphydryas; species Euphydryas editha. The sequence goes on along the minus strand of JAUPFZ010000005.1, from coordinate 14,917,216 downwards.
GATTGTGAGATGCTCAATTCTCACCAGCGATGTTACCTATGCGTAAGTCCTTTCTATAAATATTATGTAGTTTCGTTTAACGTTGGCGACCATTCTTGTGTAATGATGATGTAAGTAACATACATTAACGCTAATGGTCGCAGAATCGATTCCCGCGGTAGCAGATTCGGAGTGGATATTATTCGTAGAGATATTTTTTTAGGTGTATATCCTCGTGGGTCACCGCACTGTGCCTTGAAGAGCACGTAAAGCCGTCAGTCCGATTGTTATTATACAAACATTTGAAAACGACATCCTTGGTAGGGAAATTAGCTAAAACCCGAGTCGGAGTAGCGTGATGGACATTGAGCTATGGGATATATTCAGGTTGCTTCAGTTCTATTCAGTATGTTATATATATGTCAGAGCAGATAATTAAAAATAAATGTGATAACCCTACGGCAACATGAAATTTTACGAGACTTCAAATACTACTTTTTCCGTTGTGGTATTAGAGTACATAAAGTTGAAGAGATTTACTGTACGTTTGAACCAGTGAGCTGTTATTACTACGTAGTACATATTACTTCAATGGTTTGAACCCATAGGACGGGAGCAGTAACTATAAATGTCAAAGAATGTCATAGATGCTAAAACTCAACTTAGTTGAAACCTTTTTTTTACGCGGGGAAAATCCATTATGGATACCACTTTTGCGCGGGGGCACCGAAGTGGTTATGCCCGACTCCCGCGGGCTAAAAAACCCCACCTGTGAGCAGTCATACGCCTGGGTGTGGCGAGATGGCGTCGCGCTATTATTCACCACCTCGCCCCGGCGGTAGGCCCAGACGAACATCCGGGGCTCCGGCACAAAGGTGGGGCGGCCTCGCTCACAACAATGGCCACCCCTCAGACATATTGAGTCGCGCTGTTAAGTCGGCAGAAGTCCCCCGACTATCGGCCAGCGACCCCATTATTACGAGGGGTGAGAGGAGGTGGGCAAACCGTCTCCTCATTAACCCCGTGCGTCTGCGCCGGAGCGGGTCAGAAGAGGCGTCGTCTTCCCTGGCCCGCTCTGCGGTCTCCTTCTGCGTCATTATTTCTTCGCAGAAGGAGACCGCCGCCTGCCAACTTAGTTGAAACCTAGGGGTATGTCTGCGGTCTGGTATTCGTTTTGTTAATTAATGCAAAATATTCAAAATAAAAAGTAGTTCTATTATTTACAAATATTCAAAATGCACCGCTATGAAAATATGTTATATTTCGTCAAGTACATACTATAAGTATTTAGGGTAAATGCAATGTTTATCTTTTCACACATGAAGCTTTTCATATCAGGAACTTATCTTATCGGAAACAGCTTACCATAACATTTTTTTTCACAAACTTTTCCATAACGTTCTAAAGCTGGTATGATTAAATATGTTTTTCTATATTTCACAACATTGATTAAAAATACTTACATAATTCAAACATTTTTTATGATAGAAAATTCACAAGATGTTTTAAATTCTTTATCAGTGTTAGCGTCATTCATTTTTTTTTTTTCAAATATGTCATAATTAAAAATGAATTGCTGCTACCAATTACATTAAGTACCATCGATACCAATTACGTTTTTTGTTTCACATTTAGTATGGGTTAGCAGTATTGAGTAACATCTGGTATATTAATTTCGTAGTTCGTTCATATAATTTTGCACTCTTATAGTAGTTCATACTTGTAGTTATAGTTACCTATTTTAAATATATTTTAATTATTATAACAGTATGTACCAGTTAATTTGAATAATACAATAATCAAAAGATGTATTGCCTTTAAGTTATAGTTATTCCTGTTCTTTTATTTTAAAATAATGCTGTTGAATTTTCACGGCGACCAGGAGAGAACCTATAGGTACTTATCGGTTGACTTAAAATTTGTTAATAATCTAATATAAATAATATTTGGTATATAAAAATCTTGTGATTACGATATATGATAAATATACTGATTTTAATTTCTCTTCTCTTCTCTTCTTAATTTGTTTTAAATGTAATGAAAAAAAATATCTATATCTAGAGGGACTTGATAAGTCTATAAATACATAAAAATTAAATATTTTATTATTATTCATATTAGCATAGTACCTATTGCTTCACACTGATTTACAAAAAACAAAATTGCTGAGTTACTAATAGATACGTTCATGACTTTCATGAGCAGACATTTGTTGTATGAATATTAGATTTAAACACTATAAATAAGTGAAAAGAACAGAGTATGTTTTTATTGTTAGTAATATATATTATTTTAACTTAATTGTACCACTTCTCGAGCCGGTCGCGTGTATATCGCACATTAGACCTTTGTCGTAATTTCCGATATAAAGGTAACCCTATTCGGTCCATGTCAAGAACAGGGCTATAAATATACAATTATGTTTTATAAAATACGGGAAATTTATATTTAAAACAAAAAAGGCATGTTTTAGTTCAAAGATTTATGACACTTGTTTGTCTATGTGATGTACGCACATAAAATAAAGTATTTTCGATCATCAAAAAGCTACAAATTCATTATAAATAAGCTCTAAACAACAAGAGAGCTAGCTCACTCTAAAAATAAAGTCAAGTGTGATGTCATATAACAAGTGGTACACATTGGTATATACCTACGTAACTAAGAATGACATCAGTTTGTCCGCTATTATCTGTTTCGAGTTTAAATTATTTCTAATCTATTGTTCAATGTTCACAATACTTTTGAGAGAATTGTACGATAATAACCTCGTTACGCGACATGTCTTCCACGTTCTAGATCATAATATTAAAAGTTTACTTATGATGCTCACAATTAAGTCGTCATAACGTAAATATATTTACTGTACGACAAAAAATTATAACGTAAAAAGTTATAATATAACGATTAAATTTAATTTTAATGACGCTATCACTGAACTGAATCAGCCTGTAAACCACACACAGCTGGCTCCATATAGAAGAAAGGTTCGAGCCTAATCCACTATGCTGCTTCACTGCGGGTTGACGGATAATTTCCCTACCATGAGTAACGGTCGCTATCAGATGTCTATGATAACGACCGAGACCGACGGCTTTAGGCACGGTGAGGAGACCCACAAGAACATACACCCAGATCGGAAACAAACATTTGTAGAAATACAAATATCTGCCCCGAGCGGGAATCGAACCCGTGATCGCTGGCGTTCGAAATGCGAATCGAACACGCATCACTACACCAGAACGGTTATCGCGATCAAAACTCAATTGAAATTATTTTTGAACTTTCAACTCTACAGATAAATAAAAAAAAAATAAAAAAGTTTATCGCACTACATGCAGAAATCATTTTTCTTCAAAATCGTTTTAGAAGTTTAGATGTTTTTTCTTATATTCTTAAGAGACATTTTAAATTTTTTTACCTAGATATGCATATATAAAAACTAGGTTTATTTTTTTTACTGATGTCACATTCCGAAAGAATTGATTCAGAGGATTTAATTTAAAGAAAATGCAGCATGGTAAAGAGGATATCTACAATAGTTACATGTAAAAAATAGAAAAAGGTTTATATTGTTCTTCGAAGCATAGTTACAACGGTTACAGGAAAAAAATTAAATAGTAATCCTTGTTCCGTCACGCAGGACAGAAAATATTAACTGCTCTTTGATGTTTACAAGGTTGATAACGATTAGTTGAAATTGAGCAATCCTTGCGTAATACTTAGTATAGAACACGCTTTATAATCCACTATTTTAGATTTAATTTGTGGTCTGTGCAGATGTATGTATTTGATATTGTAATGTATTTAAAAAATACCACAATAGATATAAGAAATCGTCAGTTCAAACTTTTAAGATATCTATGTATTTTCAAACAGGAACTTGTTAACACAACCAGAGGTATTCCCTTCGTTCCATTTCTAATGTAAAGTGTGTCAAACAGACGCAGGGACTGTATTTTTGGCATCGTAAGGTCCAGCGCGCGATGGTCGGCACGCTTATCAATTGGGTGCGACCAATAGAAATGTAACTTAAGCATATGATAATAATATTCTAACTTCAATTGTAAATTGTCGTAGTTACAAAATACGTGGTATGCTTAGGTATACTGCGGCATTAGCCAACGGAACGCTTCGGCATCCCTCGGAATGCTTCCTTGGGATGCTGAAGCTAGACTATTTAGGGCGCTAGGTTGCATCCGCGACCTACCATATTTTATTACCTTTAGGGTCGTTCTAAGGACTCACCTAATGCCATTTTAATTATATTTACTTATTACTGCGCAACGGTTAACTTTTTTTAAAAAGTAGAATTATGCCAGTAGTAGCCACTTTTAGGTACGCGTGAGCAATTAATGTCGTGACGTTACGCTCCGGCGTGCTAGGCTAGGATAATTATTCATAAATAACGTCAAGATTAAAAAACGGAAAAGGCGAATTTGCTATGTCGAATTTCATGATACCTCATATATTATATAATTACGATTATTTTTAGTAAATATAATAAAAAATAATTTCATGACTCGAATGTCATGTTGTATTTATTAAAAATAAATAAATAAGTACTACTATAGTTTTCTATCGTGATTATATAATTATATTTTAATTTAATTTTTAATTCACAGCAAGAATGCTTCAACGCATGCATTTTCATTTTTTATCTGTATCCTAAGATTTAAATAATTACTTTTTTATGATTTAGACTTTAGGATTAGACGTTTATTTTAGGTGAAAAAGAATACTATTTTTTAAAATATATGTAAAGATATTATGATATTCAACTAAAAATTACTTTTCTATTATATTAAATTGACTGAATATCAAATGAAGTAAGTACATTAGTAGAATAAACAATGATAACAAGTTTATAAATAATTTTAAAATCTATCTTAAATGTCATGATTTGTTATATAACAGTTTAAAAATAACGTCGTATTTGTATTCAGTTTAATAGCGAAGATGATTCTTACGTTGCTACGATTACTACTTGCTCTTATTACGTCGCGCAGTGCGTCACTTTATGCTAAGTGTGGTGGTGCCAATAGCTGTGACAGTGAAATGAATGACAACATTGCCTACATGTGGACTGTCAACTGTCCCATGTTACAAGTTTCTAGTGTAAAACGCTATTTAAAGGTTTTATTTTCATCACAATGTTTTTGCCATTGGATAGATGAAAATAAGATTTTAAGTTTTTAGTGAACAATGCACACTATCTGTGACAGCAATATAATCAGTATTATAACACGAATATTTCAAGTTAGTTTTTCCGAAATACAGATAATTGAATCAGTGAATAACGATGCACAATCTGTCGCAGTCGGGTAAAAAGAAGGTTTTTGATATAAATTAAATTAGACTAACAATAAGCGTACACGTCAAACAAACAGACGTTTAATATTCTGAAAAATTTATTGGGAGCAACATCTATTAAAATATTTATAAGAAATTTGGTAACAATTGTAGCTACTCATTACTAAGTGAGCAATTAATTGCGTCTAATATATGCATTAGTGTCATTCCCAATTTGTTATTGTATTTAGCAGATGCTGTTGCGTCTAGTCTGGATTAGAGCCAGCTTGTTGAGACGTGGAGCTACTGTGACTCGACTATGACGCCGTATATATTTAACGTAACAGCGCAGTAGGCTTGGGCCTAACCGGTCACTACAGAGAGCGCTCAATTTAGTTCATAATCCAAGGATGAACTAGTTCGCTCTATTAGTTCATTAGTTCTTTTTTTGAAATAATTTAGTAAGAACAATAAATAAAGAAAAAAATATAGTTATGATTATTGTAAGTTTTGTTTATTGTTATTTAAAAAATACAAAGTATTACATGAAAATTTTACACGTCCATTAATGTAATATGAGATTTTTTATTTATTATTTAGTAAAAGTAAATAACTCGGTTGGTCACATAGCGCCACTGTCTAGTAAAGTGGACGCTAACAGAAATATAAAAAGAACTAAGAGCGGGATTTTCAATGAACTAGTTCGCATAGTTCACCTAAAAGAGCGCTCTTCCCACCTAGGTCGTTCGCGAACTACCCAAGACTACAGCGCAGACACGCTCTTGTGCCAAATGTAAAGTTCACTAACGTTAATTTGGCAAAAAGACAGGCGATGTAAATAATAACGCCTTATGTCATCGTATTTTATAATTTTATATCGATACAAGCTGCTATTTGTTGGATTTTGCTCGAATATACATACGTTGGCTTCGAGATGGTAAATAATATGATATCTGTTCCCAGCGAGCGGTCTGACTCGTTTTCAGTTTCTACATAATTACTTTCAAATAAACATATATCTTTAGCGTTGATTAAGCTTAAAATTTATTCGTCCTAAGTTTATCTAAACATAAATGTTTATAATCAATCGAAACAAACCAATCAATTGCAAGCTTCATTTTAAACATAATTTTATACATTCTTGTTAATGGGCGTGTTAAGATTTTTTGCATGGTGAATTAGATTTATAGGTCCTTAAAATTTATACATTAATAGTTCAATGACAATACAATTCAATCAAACACAGCCGAATTAATCACTGATGGATAAAGCGTATGAGTCCCATTTGTTACAAACATATACATTCGAATCGACAGAGAATGGCAGCAAACGTAAAAGGTCTGTGTAGATACCTATATCGTGTTCAGAATATATATTTTGATGTAATTTGTTACGGGGTTTATAGTCAATACAAAACCGTGGCTTAAAAACACTTCTGTAGATACTAGATAATCCATTGATGATGACGGATGTATAATTTCGGGACTTCTCAAAGCGAGAACAAGGGCGTACCTACTTATTCGAGACGAGAAAAGTGTTTTGAAATCGAAAATTTATAAAGATTTTAGACGTTTACTACTAACTTAAAACTTTTAACTTTAAACTTTTACTTAACTTAACTAAATTTAATATAAAGTTTCTAAAAGTTCTGACAAACCAGAAATGAGGTTATTGAGTCAATTATAAAGATCTTACAAGGTTTATTTTCATTTATTTTTTAAGTTTTAAAAAGATATACACAATTTTAGTTACTTTCACAATTTAAGTGAAATGTGATTGTGTATCATAATCCACAATCACACTTTAAAAAAAAACATTCAAAATCTCAAATTCAAATATTTAAAAACGCTCGTAAAGCGTAATTATGTGCGACGCAGATATGTTTAGGCTTGTTGCTTCATGGTGCATTCTCGTACATAACAATTCCTTAGAATCATGTTTCGTATATTATTTTTTAGAAATTCTCGAACATAGAAAGGAGAAGAACAGCTTAACTCATTTGGCTCGTTAACTTGTCAACTGTCCGTTTTTACAGGGTTGGAAAAAAAACATTTTTTTTAAAAAAGAACAAAACATCATGTTTAAAACAAAATATTAAAAAAAACATGTTTTAAACAAAAAAATATTTTGTTTTTTATGCAGCTGTTTAAAACACGTTTTAAACATGTTTAAAACATTGTTTTAAATTAATTAATAAGAATGTATGTATATCTTATTAGTAAAACAGCCATATTACTTCTACTCTAATATACTGATTAAGTCTGGGACAATCGATGATATTTTAACGACATGATCTCCTGGTCATACTGAACAACTGTACCCAAGAAACATACCCTCGCTAATGAAGTTTCTTTTTCGATCTCCTATACAAAGTTCTATACCTACTGTACCATTTTCACCACCACCTCCAGCATTAAAATCACTAAAATGTCGCCAAAGCGAATCTTTTTTATTACACTATTTTTATTAGCTTCACCCGTTGTTTGTTTGTTTGTTTGTTTGTTTGTATGTTTGTAACCAACTCCTTTAGACGTCATTTTGACCTACTTCAAACGTTCAGATTTCATATAAACTTAGTAGACTTATCGAAGGATCGATGACAATGCACTAATTTAAATAGTCCTCTTATCCTTACCAGGATATTCAGGATTAGCGATTTGTTTTTCATTACTCGATCACCTATTTCTCGGATAAGTTACCGACTTCGGGACTGATAACAATGTAATAATTTAAATAGTTAGCCCTGTTATCCTTACCAGAATCTTTAGGATTAGCGATTTGTTATTCATTACTCGATCACCAATTTCTCGTATAAGTTACTGACTAATCTGAAAACCAGCTTTTTCAACCGAGAAAACAGCAGGAGCCCAAGTAACTTATTTCGCGGATAAGTTATGACCTTGAATAAAATAAATAATAAATAGTAAAAAAAACTAAAAAAACTCTTTTAAAGAAAATTCAACAAAAAAAAAAAAATAGTACAACCTCGTTAAGTCGAACCTCGATAAGTTGAAAACCTCCAAATCTCGAAAAAATGTTTTGTTCCCTTCCCTTTAAACACCAAAACTTCCATTGCTCGATATCTCAACCTTCTATTAGTCGAAATAATCAGTGAGTCCCTCCAAGCCATTTTATTACATATTTTCCCTCCTTAACTCGAAAAATTAAATTTTACCTCTGTATCTCGAACATAGCAATGTTTTATTTTACAATTTTTACAACTCGATTATTTGAGACATATTACCTCTATTGTTCGAAAATAAATAAGTTACCAACTTACCGACCGGCGAGAATTCACCGACAGTGTAAGTACACCATTGTTTCTTAGAAAGCAATTTAGGGCCGATTTCACTATTTGTATTCGAAACCTAGTTTAATAAAACTACGTTTTACTTAATCGAGTTCACAGTTCGATTCTAATCTCGGTTTTCGTTAAACGGATTTCAAGCTCTCTGAAGAGCAACTCTGAAGAACAAGAATTTTCTGCTCTTTAAACCTTAGACAATGCTATAGATAGAGAACAACCGAATTATCTAAAGCAAAAAATACTGGTTTTTTTAATGCTACTTTATTTTATTTTAAGTATGTTTTGAAATAATGTTGATTTATAATAAATAAAAATATGTGTGTCACCTCTGCAACTTGAATGTTTTATTTATTTTACCTCTCTAACTCTTTATAAGAATTAATCTCAACCTCCTTATGTCGAATCAAAATCCGCATAAGTCGAAATTCTCTATAAGTAGAAAACGGCGTTTTGGCGTCTCCCTTGATGTTCGACTTATAAAGGTTCTACTGTAGTTAAAAAAAAAAACTATAAAAACATACTTTTATAAAAAAATCAAACTAATAAAAAATAAATTTTAATTAATTATAGTGTACATAAGAAAAAAATGTATTTTATTGTAAAAAATTAAACAAGTGCGAGTCGGACTCGCCCATGAAGGGTTCCGTAGCAGCAAGTAACATCATATAAATGTTCTTGTAGTTCTTTGTAACTTTGGTCGATGTTTTAATAATAGTATATTTTTTATATAAAAAAAAAATATTTACTAGATTTTCGGTGGAAGTTTGCAAGGTAATGTACATCATATATTTTTTTTTAGTTTTATCATTCTCTTATTTTAGAAGTTACGGGGTGGGGGGACACATTTTACCACTTTGGAAGTGTCTCTCGCGCAAACTATTCAGTTTAGAAAAAAATGACAGAAACCTCAATATCAGTTTTGAAGACCTATCCATAGATACCCAACACATATGGGTTTGATGAAAAAAAAATTTTGAGTTTCAGTTTTAAGTATGGTGAACCCCCAAAATGTATTTTTTTTTGTGTGAAAATCTTAATGTGGTTTACAGAATAAATCTACTTACTAAGTTTCAACAGTATAGTCTTTATAGTTTCGGAAAAAAGTAGCTGTGACATACGAACGGACAGACAGACAGACAGATATGCCGAATCCATAAGGGTTCCGTTTTTGCCATTTGGGTACGGAACCCTAAAAAAGCGTGGGGTGCTTTTTAAGATATTATTAAAATGATAATCCTTCTACTTATAGGTATTATACCTGTCAATAAAATATTAATATCTATTCACACCATACATAATTGTTTATATACATATATACAATATCCTAGTCAAAAACAATTTCTAACGTAATTCCAACAAGAAACGTCTAACAAACAATCACCTGACACATTTACTTGCTAACCCACACGCACACGCACGTCGTACACACTCAAATCTCATCCGTCCATATACACGAGCCACCCCTTATTTCTGTGTTTTGGGAATGTAAGGCCAGTAATAGAAAAATGAGAGTTGGTAGCTTTATAGATAAAATCTACCAAAAAATTTGGATGCATTCTATTAGTCACTACACGTAAAAAAAGATAAAAAAACATTAGTGTTTTTTATGAGTGTTTAAAACACGTTTAAAACAAATTGTTTTAAAACATGTTTTAAACACCTATACGTTTTTCTAAGTGTTTTAAACACTGTTTAAAACACTTGTTTTAAACAATTGTTTAAAACAATGCCAACCCTGCGTTTTTAGCACTAGCTAGGACAGGTACGTGAGTATGCGTCATTAAGTTGCGTCGCTTGCCTGTATCAGTGTCTAACAGTGATGTCAATTCTCTACTTATACTGTGCTGCTATATCAAGAAGTTTTAGTTTAGCCTCAAGCTTAAAAAAATAAGTAACATAATCAATAACTTTAGCTCGACCTATTATTATTATACCCTGTTCAATATTTATGATTTCGGCTTAATAGACAGTAGGTTATAGTGTGATAGGTAAGGAAGAATTAATGCTATATTGTTTATATTTACCGCCTCGGAAAAAAGTGAACGGGGCTGAAATTTACGAAACGTCGCAAATTGTATTGTAGCCACGTTTACTAAAGATCATTGCTGCAACTAGTAGACCAACATACCGATAATAAAATATAATCACGTGTGTGTGATTGCAGAACTAGTAAAGTTCACTAAGTAAATAATAACATCATCAGAGATTAAGTTTAATTAATGTATTTCGCCACGATTGTCGTGGCAACCATCGCTTGTTCCCGACGTCGCCGTCGCGTCATTTGCCACGTCGCGCGTAATGTCGCTGTACGGATTGTTTCGTGGTATGACTGTTACGGACTTACGGTTATTCATAACGTCACTTGAGTTTCAAAACTTGTCACATTATTAGATGACATTATGATAATATACATTTTATAGCTTACTAGCTTTTAGCCCGCGACTTCGTTCGCGTAGAAGTCGAAAATTGTTCTAATAGGATTTTTAATTGGTTTTTTACGTTATTAATTTAGTTAAGATGTTAAATTTAAATTATTATGTTAAAATGTTTGAATACTTATAAAATAATTATAACAATTTTTATTATAGAGTAGGGATTTTAAGTTTAAATAAACATTAAAATAAAATGAAATTTATATTTTATTAACACCAATCTCGGTCTTTGATCTGGAGAAAGTTACACGGGGGTATTATTTTTTTATAACGAAATCGAAATACACCTTTCGCTGTAGATATTTTTTATTAACAATATTTTTTGTTTTTCCTTCGGGTGCTAGAATCATCAGGCTACTCTGGAACATGCCGCTTCATACTCATGAAGCAAATAACTTTCTATGCCCTTTTAACCCCGTTAGGGGATGAATTTCGATAAAATACGAAACACGTCTTCAATTAATTCTATTAAAGAATATTTAAGCAAAATTTGAAGTAGATTGGACCAAGGAATCACTTTGTCACACACAATTGTATCATACAAACTTTGCCACCATTTTCCACCCCCTTAGGGATAGAATTTCGGGAAATCCGTTCTAAGCGGATGCCTACGTCATACAAAGAACACACCCTCCAAGTTTCAGGTCCCTACGATTAGCGGTTTAGGCTGTGCGTTGATCCGTCAGTCAGTGAGTCAGTCAGTCAGTCAGTCAGTCAGTGAGCCAGTCATTCAGGACAAAGCATTTTATATGTATAGATAACATTTAGCCTAAAGATTTTAAACGACAACAAAGAAAGTCATAAGATTTTGTAGTTACGTGCATATAGCGAGCCGTAGTACTCGTGTGTGTATATACGAGTATATATGTATGTATCTGCTGCTATCATGCTACTCTTAGCACAAAGCTGGTTCAACCAGATCAAGTTGGTTTTGCAGTATCAGTAAGAGTACATACATTGCATTAAGTCCGTGAATGAGTGAAGTCCGTTTATCGTAAGTAAGTAAAGAATATCTTTCGCAGTTTGCGTTGCATTTTCCCTTTTTTGAAATAAAACTTCAGTATGTATCGAATGTCTTTGAAATTCATTCATTTTGACGGAAAGAAAAACAATTGAGAAATGGCGGGCAAGTGATATATTGTATATGTATTTTTCTTTTTCTTTAATGTCCTATATTTATTGATATTAAAAACAACTGGATACAAACATTACCACCAAAGAGATTTATTTTCCAATTTTATACATACAAGATACGAAAATACTTTTTCCACGACATATTATTTATATCACATATTAGATGAGGTGCGCGGTGATATCTGCGTTCAAGTTAAGTGCTACTGATGCCTATATGGCTAATGAGCTATGTAATAAAAATAATATAAAATACCTACTATTTATACGGTCTTTGAACTTCAATGAGGTTGTAATCTCTACCAATACCAAAGATAAATTCAAGTGAATGAAAAAAAAGGGGTAAGTTATACTTTTGTAAGCCCGGGGGCAAATGTTAGAAATTTTTTAATTACGCTCGATAATTTTATTAATGTTAACATAGTCCATCATCTATGAAATACGAGTCATTTAAAATCTCAACTGTTAAAGTACTTTGAGAATAAGCCTACAAATATGTTTTTCTTAGTAAGGCGGCTTTATTTACAAAAGGAGATTTTCTTCTTAATTAACTCCGAGAATGTGTTTGCCTAGAAGCTCTTATTCTATTTTTTTTGGACTAATTAACGTTTATTTAATTGTAAGATGAAGAAATATTTAATTTTTATAGCACCTTATACTTTTCGACAACCGTTCTGGTGTACTGTTACGAGTAATCGACCAAATGACGGCGGTCGCGGTTTCGATTCCTGCTCAAGGCAAATATTTATAAAATAATACCTGTATAATGTCCTTGTAGGTCTCTCCACTTTGCCTCGGAGAACACGCAAAGCCATCAGTCTGTCCCGGTTGTAATCCTAAACATCCGATAGCGAGCGTTACTCATTGTACGAAAATTATTACTACCCGCAACTCTTTTTCAATATGCAGAAGATGCCTTTGCCCAATTGTGCGACGACTGACAGGCTGATTCAGGTCTGCTTCGTTCAGTATACTATATCTATAAAACAATCTTCATACAAGCTTGTTTCTTGACGTTTTTAGCTCGATTTGAATAAGTTCTTAACTGTGGTACGATGAGAACGATTCATACTTGATCGGTTTTTATAAAGAATAGCTGTAACTTTATCGATAGTAAATGTTTTCTTTTATATGCAGCATGCGAAACTAATAAACTCAGCTTCGTCACAACACATACAAGCGTTAGTTATTCTAATCACTAATAATATAAATCTATTGTTTTGTGTTTGTATGTTTTAATTGCTGTTACGTGTAATACTATCCGTGAATAGTATTTTAATTAAAACAACCATTTGTCCCTAGAAAAAGTAATTTTAAAATCCTATCTTACTAATATTATAAATGTGAAAGTTTGTGAGTACGGATGGCTGGATGTTAGTCTGTTTTACGCAAAAACTACTGAACGGATTTCGATGAAACTTTACAGTAATATAGCTAATACATCAGAATAACACAGAATACAATTTATAAAGCTTTTTTGCAAAGCGGAGGTGGAAGGCCGGCCCAAGTAATGACACACCAACGCCGAGTGCGCGACCCGGTTGTTTTCATTTTGCGATTTTTTTTATAGCTATTCGATTTTTGAAGCGATTTATTTCTTAGTATATATTTTAAGTAGAAATATATATTACTTATTACTAGTTATTTAGGTTGTATTTGTGTAAATGTATGTTTCATAGCTAATCTGATGAGCCGGTTGTGATGAAATTTGATACAGATAGTCTCAGGCGTGGGAAAGGACTACTAACGCTTCTTTTTACCTATACTAGGAAACTAGTAAAATCATAATTCTGAAACCCATATTCAGCATATTACTAATATTTCAAGACAATAAATTAGCCAAATCAGTCGAGTTCCTCTCAACAACAGCGCGTACTTAATTTTTAAGAGTTGAGTATTTGAATGCATATTTTAATTTTCAGCGTTTTGTATATTAACGATTTTAATAAGATTATTAGCTTTATTGGCTCCTCGTTTATCCAGGCATTTTTTAAAGAACTGAAATAAAGTTGTAATTAAAAGAAATTAAAATAAATATTAATATGAAAGACGTACTTTAAATCATATTATACTTTTATTCTTACCCGTAGCTACGTACGTAGCGTACGTATTGCTATTCTCAACTCATTAAAAACAGATAAACAGGCCACGATATGAACTTTTTGTTGCAGAGAGAAGCTGATCTGCCTTGAATACAAAAAGTGTCAATTTTTTGTAGATGATTCTCGCCTTGCGATCTGAGAGTCCTTGCAGATGCACTTAATTAAATACGATGTGTAAGTGTTTCGTAGCGTATTTGACCTTTGCATTAAAACTACGACTGACTTGTATCTTTGGATACCCGTCATCAAATAAGAAGTCAAAATTATAATTAAAATCTCTAATAGCTATAAACTTTGACATTTTTCTTATAAAATTAAAAACTGAATCAGCCTGTAAACTTTCCTCTGCTGGGCAAAGGTCTTTTCTCCATATTGAAGGGTTAGAGCTTAATCTACCATTCTGCTCCACTGCGGTTTAGCGAATAATTTCCCTATCGTGAGCTACAATCGCTATCGGGGGTTTGTGATAAATGTTTTATGTGCTCTCCGAGGCACGGTGGGAAGACTGACAATGACTTTGACACATGAAATATTCATTATTTATAAATAAATAAATAAATAATGACATACAGCCAGACAAAAATAAATATTTGTGCAAATATCTGCCCCGAGCGGGAATCGAACCCGCGACCGCTGGCGTTAGGGCGAGTCATACCTCTACACCAGAACGATTATTAAAACGGTTGAAAATTAAACAATACAAACATAATGCTAATTATGTTTTACAATCAAGTGATAAAGTAAATTATTATTGGCCACTGGCTCACTTTACAAAAAGAATTTTTTGTATTGATAAATTACGAATAATTGCGATTTCTAAAATACAACAGAATATTTTCCCTTATCTCAAACTATTCGTTTCATACATACTATTCTTAAGTCTTCTTATATACTCCTAAACATTATTGTCACATAAATTATCGGCACCGCTCGTTGAGGATGCCAAGGGAGAGTTAAATTATTTATTTATTTATTTATTTATACTTTATTGTACACCATTTTTATACACACAACTTAAATATTCTTAGTAATTAGATAAATGTACAAAGGCGGTCTTATCGCTAAGTAGCGATTTCTTCCAGACAACCCGGACTACACGGAATATGTATAGAAAAGGTAGGTGGTGTACTATTACTATAAACTTAATATATAGATGAAATAAATAAATAAATTATTATTGATGTTACATCTATTTATTTACATAAATATATAAATCCTAACGATAAGAATACATAAAAAAGTAATTTTATTGTTTTAATATTTTTTTAACATTTGATGCTTAAAAATAAATAGTATGATATTAAAAATAATAGTATATACCTAAATGGGACAAATAAAATTATTTAGCGTCGAAAATTTTTTTATTTCAATATTGTATGATACGAAACTTAATAACTGATATTCCATTGATGATTTACTTTAGTTACATATACAGTATGAAAATTCATATCTAATAAATGCCGTATATACCTGTAATCCTTAATGCATTTCTAACCTAATAAATAGATACTTTATCATATAATACACACGCATAATAGGGATTCGTATTAGCTTTTTTTTTATTATTACCTTTTAAATCTGTAGCTGTTATTGGAAAAATAATATGCGCATTACTATATGAAATATTTTTTTCGAGATTAATTTATTAAAATTTATGTATGGCGCATGTATGTATTTTTGTATTCGTACCACTTGGTTATGTCAATCAGTTTGACATGTCGATAGAAACTGAAATGATTCTATATTTCTTGTAGATGTTGCGTTTGTTTTCAGTTTCCTATTTCACTGACGTTATTACTATTTACACGTAAAGACGTCAGTTGCGACGTCTAGACATCACCCGCATGGAACCCTTTTTTATTTTTATTTCATTTGTGTTAAGCGTTGTCAACACATGTGTGGTGATGTGTACTATTTTTAACCTGTAGCAATCGATAAAAATACGTGCTATTTAAATGCTTACCTTGTCCGCTTCGCGAAGCATAGTCCGTGTAATATAAATATGTCTTTCATCCTTAGTGTATGTATGACATTAATTAATTATAGACTCAAAGATTTAGTAATTTATTATAACTATATTTTTAATAATTATTATTATTTATAAATTTCTTAATTGACTCTATAATATTAATTAAATAATTATTTTAACGGTAATCTAGAGTCAGAGAATTTATTGTATAGAAATTGATAAGTCAGGACGGACTTGTTTTCGAAAAAAAATCGTTTTAGATAAATATTTAATGTTAATAATTGAAGTTTAATGTGACGAAGATGATATGACTTAATCAAAGCTCAGTCTCCGAATTTTAAAGCTGTAATGAGAACGTCAACGCCCTTAATTTTAAAATAGTATAAAGTTTTAATTTAATGTAAATTAAATAATACGTACGATTTTATAAAAAAATAATCTGCTTATCATCGCTTATTATTGCACTTTAACGAAAAACTTCAAAATATTTTATATTTATAAAAAGTACAATCGAATGTTTTTTATACTTATATTAATTAATATATTACTTTTTCAATTCAGATCAGCTTATATCGTTGCAATTTCAAATTTTAGCTGAAAATGGAATCATAAATGTTTGAAAAATATATACCTATATAATATTATATTCCACTTAGCTTATATTATACTTAATGCTTGTTATTTAATATATAAATGTGTTGGTTAAAGTTTGAAACGAGCACGAAGTAAAACAGGTATAACTTCTATTACAAAGACAATAGTTAGTCGTAAATTTTCTCTGAATATTGAAGTACCTGAAGTCTCTATTGTATGTTGGTAGTAAACAAATAGTAGCGCCATCTGTTACAAATAGCACACACTTGTGGTACAAAGAGCTACTCACCTACTTCGCAAGATGTCACTAGTAGTTTGAAAGTTTTGTATTATAAGTGACGACAATGTAATCGCCTGAATACTACCTAAAGTCACAATGGATAAGACTGTATATTATTGTCTTCTTTATAGCTAGTTAGTCATTCTTTAGTTTTCATTTTTTTTAATTTTGTAATTATTCAGTTTTATACATATAGGCTACAGCGTGCATGTGTTATACTACCACAAGGCTATTAGTTAGAAATTCGAACACGGGTAGTTTGTTACAGTAAAAGATATTTTGGTTCGCTCATCTCTTAGCTTCTTACGTTATTAATGTTTCTAAACTTATAATTTCGGAAATAGTAAACTGTTAATATTATATTTGGGCATTGAAATTCAGCAAGGTCATAAAATATATTTTAAGAGAAATGAGTAAAAGGGAGTATATTTGTCAGTTTAGTCTAGGGCGTTGTGCGCGATCCATAATGCAAGTATTCAACCGAAATTATACGTAATATTAGTACATGAATGAAATAGTAATGAAATAATAATAACCAATAATACAGAGTTGCTAAAATTTTTTAAATTTTTAACAGAAATTACGTGTTTTCCTATTTTCATTGAAATTTCTATCCCGTACTTTAGATTATGTACGTACCACATGGTCCTGTTTTTCAGTGTCTGGGAGCAAACACGGAATCCAACGACAACAAAGGTTCCCCACTTTAAGATGCTGATGCAAAATAAAGTTAACACTCCCCGAACTAACGCCAAAAATCTTCTCGATGGCCAAGTAAGTAATTCGTAGGTCTTCTCGCAGCATCATTTCAGTAGTCTACACATTATCTGCAGTTACTGTTGTTTCTGGGCGACAATTTCTAGGGTCATCTTTGAGGTTTGTTTTACCCTTTTTAAATTTACTGAACCATCTAAAAACTGTTGCTCGAGATGGCGCAGAGTCCCCTAACGCTGACTGTAATCGTTGAAGGCTATGTTTTTCAATTAATTCCAATTTAAAATCATAAAATATCATAAGGAAGAAAAAGTTCGCGGTTAAGCTCTATCGTTAGAAAGAAAAACGTGGGAACCGTCGTTAAATGCCTGGAACATCATTAATTTTTTTAAATCAGTACAACCTGGATACTTACTTTCTATTTTTAAATAAATTTGCTTTAAAAAAAATGTATAATAGATGCGTTCCAATTTTAAAATACGAGCATCTCAAAACTTATCGAGTGACCTACGTATCACATTTCTGTCTAACATGTTAAAACATCAGCAGCTTAAAAAGCTATATTCCTATACAAGCAAAAAGTAAAATAAGCTTATTCTTAGCTGAACTGCCGTCAATCAGGTAAACTGACAGTCGTGATGAAAATCTGTCACACCGCAAACGTGTTGCCTATCTTATAGATATTAAAAAAACTTAAGTCTCTATCTAGTCCACACTATAGGCAAGTAAAAATTAGTTCGTAGTTTGATATTGGTATCCAACTATTTTTTTGGTATCCCTAAACCTATTAGGGTAAACAACAAAAAAAAAAACCTTTAATGATTATTTTGAAGAATACTCGCTATTGTTTATGGTACAGATACCCGAGTCGAAATTTAGAGCCGATTTAGCGCTGCCTACGGTAGGACTTATGTCCGACCTCTGGGCTTAAAGTCGGTCCTAAGCCATGTTAAATTAGGTCCGACTTAGCTCCCAAAAATGGCACAAATTTCCGTTTTTTTCCACTTGCGACTAAAATCGGACCTAAATGGAATAAAAATTAGCGCCTATAGGCGCTTAGTCGGACTACTGGGCTCTAAATCGGGTCTGTTTCGGACTACTGGGCTCTAAACCGGTTCTATGTCGGACTTGAGGGAGCTATGTCGGCTTTAAATTTCGACTCGGGAACACATGTTCATTACTAGCATGCTCATAGTCTAGCTGTTAACAAGTGCCATTTTGGTCAACTTTTTCAGAAGTCTGAAAATTATGATTGAGGTGTCATTCGATTCGGAATGGCATCTAGATAATTTTTGGAAAAAATTAAGTTTTGCTTGCAAAAATTGTAAAATTTATTAACAAATAACAAAAAAAAATAAAGGATGTTTAACCTATAAATAATGATAGATGTGTAAGATTTTTGTCATCATTGTTTCGTTGCGAAATTATTTAAAAACTATGATATCTTCTACGATATTCATTGAAATCAAACGATGTCGAGGACAATTTTGTTAAAAAACCACCTTCCCTAATAATTCATTATTATTTTAGAACAAACCTGATTACCATAAAAAAGGTTATAATGAGTCAACCTTAAAGGATAGATATATGCTGTCGCGGACTTTTTTTTTTTTAAACGGCGATCACTTCCGTCATTCATGATTTTTTCGTAACTTCAACCGTTTACGCCGCGCACGCAACGGAAGCTAGAGATAGCTTTATCAACATCGGTAAAACAAGTTTTAAGAAAAAAAAAAATTACTGTTTTATGTCTTCGATTTCCGAAGATATCATTTATTTTAGTTCCGTCACTAAACCCGCTAGTTTCCAAATTTCTGCTTTACATATTATGTACTAGCGGCCCGCCCCAGCTTCGCACGGGTATTTAACTAAAATTTCAAAAAATATAAATTTATATTTTTTATCACCTACACCAGCGTCGATACTGGAAATAAATACTTTCGTGGACTTTGGGTCGTTTCCTTATTATCAGCTTATCGCATATAGCAGATTCTTTTCAAATTTAGAGCTTATAGGAGCTACAGCTCGAAAATTTAAAAGTTTAATTGTTGACACCCACCTCCGCACCGATTTTATAATAAAGCGATCACACGACATATTTACAACTCAATTTTGTTACGTTTATTATAAAGTCTTGCCTGTTCCACCAGGAGCACCCAAAAAAAGATATTACCTACACCTGCGTCAATACTGGAAAATATTTTATAACATATGGATTGGTTGTGAAACATGTGTCAAAATAAATTTTAATTTAAATCAAAATCACTATGGAGTATTTATATCAAAATAATTTTCTCCCCCCTTTTAACATCGTTAGAGGATGAATTTCGATAAAATACGAAACACGTCTTCAACCAATTCTGTTAAAGAATATTTATGCGAAATTTGAAGTAGATTGGACCAAGGAATCATGTTGTCCCATACAAACTTTGCTCCCCTTTTTCACCCCCTTAGAGGTAGAATTTCGTAAAATCCGTTCTTAGCTGACCTCTACTCGGTAAAAGGAATATTCCTACCAAATTTCAAGTCTCTGCGCCTTATAGTTTCAGAGATATCGTGATGAGTCAATGTATACGTGGAAATCTCTTATATATATATATAGAAGAAGATATATATACATATATATATATTTGTTGTCACAACTCTTTTCTTCTTTAAAGTTATAATAAAGCCGTCTTCTTTAGTAGTTTCAGATGTTGAAGTTCCCGCATCCGTGAACCGTTTTTTAATCTACTATTCTTTATACCTATATACTATTTCTTACTATTGTTCTTGGATTCTGTCTGCACAGTCGTAGTATAAAGCGATCATTATAATAATTATTGCACTTGGGACGCCCTGAAAGAGCCTTGTCCGCATGAGGCGGACTATTCTCATTTTCAGAAGATGGTTTTTACTCTCAACACGAATTAAAATAATTTTTCGACTGAACTTAATGTTTTTATGCAAATGTAAATAAAGTATTCGCTACAAATAATACGACAAGTTATTTTAATAATTTTATTATTGATATTGCTGATAATTCACTCGACTCTTCTGACACATGTATTATAAAACTAAGGGTCGGTTCATCTGTTCCAGCATCTATTGAGCCGTAATGTCAATTTAGTCTCTGAGATTAAAAAACAGACTATAAGTTTTTAGTCAATGATGTAAAGATTTTTTTAAATTTATTTTCTTTTTCGCCATAATATAAACTCATTTTTAAAACTTTAATCTAAAAAAGCAAATAAGCGGTCTAGAGATCTCCGTATGAAGCGAAGGCCTTCACTCCATTTTATTAAACAGTGCAATAAATAACATACGAAATAATAGTCATTATAATAACAAATAAATAATAAGTATAATTTGATTAAAAGGCATTTAAAAATTTCTATATTCTACAGAAGAGACTACTATTTTAAAACCTAATAAAATTTGACCAAAAGTCGGTCAAAAGTTGTCGTACTTTGTAATTTAAAGATATTGTTATTTTTTTTAAAATTCAGTTCTTTTTCAGATCCATTCTCGCTAATTCATTCTAAATGTCATATCTCTATGATTCAAAGACAAAGTAGCGTATCGAAAGGTCAAAATGTTGTGTACATATTTTATCAGTGGAAGTTGGTTCTGTTAACATTTCAATTTTATCAAAAATAATGTATTTAAATCATTAGCTAACAGCTTTTATTAGTGTAATTCGTAGCGTGTGTGTATTTCTGAAATAGTTATAAACGATAAAACCAAACTTAAAACATGTGATTGTCCGAAAACAAGTGATTTTCATTTAAGGTAGTGTTTGTTTACCATTTGGGACACGTAAGGAAAAATAGACTATACGTAATACTTGAACGCCCCCTTATGTACGAGATAAACTTTATCAGTAACCGGTTAAATTACGCCTTTATAACATAGGTTATCATGTATAATGAAAAATATTAGTTTAAAAGACTTATGAAGCTTTAATGACACGTAGAAATAAAATTATTTTCTCTGGGCTATTAAAATTGTAGTGAATCCCACGCCATAGATAACTTAAATTTGAAAATCGAAAACAAAGGCAAGTTAACCGGTGTTTAAAAAAATGTGTTATTATAGATATCGATGTGAAGTTTAAATTGATTTTTCGAGACTAGTATGTACGTACATACGCATAACAATATTTCTGATAATAATAAAAAACCTGCAAATGACTACAACTTACAAATGATTTCTATAAAGAATTTTTGAACTCTTAAGGATATTCTTTATACCTTTGAAGAAAACCTTTGAGCGAGATTTATTATGTAAGATTTTGAATTTCATAAACTTTGATATATCATGTATGAGCTAGGCGGACGGATACATTAAAAACTTTCAAAAGGCCTTAAACATCAGTAACATCACTAAAGACATTTCACATTAAAAAATAATAACAAACTTAATTTGAGTTCCCTATTAAAAGCGGATATTCCAGTTAATCTTAAACGACTATTTACCTACAGTTTCTGTCTCTGTCATATTATTTAAATTTCACAATAATAAAAATTGATTCATATTGTTTGTAAATGTGTCTAATATGTTCACTTAAAATATATTGTTTGTATTATGTATTAAATTATCCTTTAGTAACGAAGCTATTCTCGTTCTATAGAAAATTCACTTCATTTTTAAACTTCGTTTATTGTCGTCCTATTAAGGATAATGCAATTATTTTGAATACAGTCTCTCCCATGATATTGGATAAAAGGATTTTCTAAATTATGCGAATCTAATAAACTATTCATTTGAAAATATGTTATGCAAATGTGCATGTGACTGAATTATAAAAGCCATTGGTTTCAAACAGTTTTAGTTTTGTTTTGTTTTTATGCAAGATTAAATATTTATTATGAATATACTTGAAAAATGAATATCAGTGTGACAGGAGATATAATTTTTATTCTCAATTATGATTCAAAATTATGCTTAAAGTTTTATTATAACTATAATTTAAACGGAATGTTTACAATAAACTTGTCTTTACTTTAGATGCATTTTACTATAAAAAAATATTTTGTGTGATAATATACTCGTACTAGATTGAGAGCTACTGAACCAGCCGAGTAACCCGTTTCCCACAAAGCTAGAATTTTTTTAAATTATGGTTTATTATCGTCAATTATGAAATCGCAAGTCTGGCAGGCAACTCGTGGTCGTGGTTGCGTCATCACCACAAAATTTTTTGAAAATGACAAAAAAAAATTTAACCTTCTCCCACAAGGCTACAATTTTAATACGTTGTAATTTATATAAGATTAAGTGTAAAAAAAAAATTCAACCTATTTTGACGGTTGCAAGTAAGTGTCAGATGACAGTAAAGTTGTCATCGGGATAGTGATTCATAACCTGCTGCCACAAGGATGAAATTTTAAGGGCATATTCTATCAATAACTTAAAAAGTACATGTAAACAGACAGACTATTTTGACTGTCAGACGTCTGCCAGACGAGTATATAATAGTCATAACTCATGACGCTCGCTGGGAAAGCGAGCGCAACATACCTACTTGAAGTTCCAATGTCAGAAAGAGAGAATATGATGTATTATATTACGGAGATACGATGAAGGATTATTGAAATTAAAAATAAATTTTACAAATTTTAACAAAAAGGCCATTTTTTAAAATGATAGATTGTAGACACAACCGGCTAAAGAAAAAAAAAGAACATATTTTGCCAAAATTTTATTTTTATAAAATATTTCATTTGAATTGTATTTATTGACTAGGTTTTAAAATTTGTTTCTTTATTTTTATTTTTTTTTATTATAATATTGCTAATGATTGAAACATTATATTTTGACGAATTGCATTTTTTAAAAGTTAGAATTATGTTTTATTGACTACGTTTTAAATTTGTTTTTTAGTAATTTTTTTTTTCTTTTTTTATTGTATTGATTACATTTTTATTAAGTATTTAATTGGATTTTAGTTTTATTGACTAGGTTTTTAATTTATTTTATTATTATATTAATGGAAATTATTGAATTAATGGAATTATTATTGTTTTTATTAATATTTATTATGTAATTTGATTATTTATTGTAAATTTTTACTAATAATTTTTGTTTTGTTAAATGGCTCAATGGAATTAAATGTAATGTCAATAATTGTACTTTTACCTTAAGGGCTGAAACACATAACCGCGTTGCGTCGACGCAACGCTAAAATCGGCGACACAACGCTAAAATCGGCGGTGACGCTTTTGCGGCGCGGCACCGCAACGCAGCGCAAATTCCTGCGTTATGACGTCATACTTGTTGACAATGATTCATTTTGTGTCTATTATTATATATTATTATATATATTATGTATATTATAGACATGGGTAGCTCAATGAATTTGTATGAACCGCAGATCAGCTGATGAGCCATATGCTTGAACCGGAGCTGTGAACCGGCTCACAGTTCAGCTCAATTGTTGTTATGTTGTTACTTTTAACTATTAGATTTACAGCTAATTTAAGACTCGGTTCAAACAAGTGACATGTATGATGTACCTAAATTATAAATATGTAATAAAGCAGCGTTTCAAAAACTTATTATAGTGATATTTTTTCGTTCTTACACAATTATAGAGGAATGCTAATTTCATGCATATGGTAAATGCTAAAGTGAGTTTCTTTGTTTGTTACGCTTTTACGCCTTAACTAAGCATACCAGTTGTCTGGGGTACAGAAAATGACATAGAGTATCTACTTTACGTACCGACTACCGTAGGTGCCTGTCTCTGTCGTCTCTCCGCGAGTGGAGCCGCGGACGCAAGCTATTTATTTATATTTAATCTATAGAACGAATATAAATGTAAGATATTAATTTATGTATCACTTTGTTTAAATTTTGTTTAAGCTTTATGAGACAAAAGTTGTTTAAAATCCTACCAGCATAAAAAATTGATTCACAAAATTCTTTCCGGTACAAAGGATTACTTTTTATGCATTCTACTTAAATAACAACTTTAAATATTAACAAATTTCACGTGAATTATAATATTTAAAATAATTAAATTAATATCCACAATCAAAAATCATGAAGAACTGGTTACCCTACAAAACGCTCTTTTTTGCGACCGCGTCGCAACGCCGAACGCAAACTGCCGATTTTAGCGTTGCGTCGAAGCAACGCGGCTATGTGTTTCGGCCCTTATATGACACGTATCTAACACGACGCGATATTAACGCATTAGGATAACTATCCTGTAATGTTAGATGTAAGATGTTGGAATAAATAAATACAAAAAAAAAAAATGTTAAGATAAATAATAATTTATCTTTAAGTTCAGTAATCTTCGTAATATAATATATCATATTCTCTCTTTCTGACATTGGAACTTCAAGTATATTGCGTACGCTCCTCCATCGAGCGTCATGAGTTATGTCTATTATATACACTTCTGGCAGACACTTGCAACCGTCAAAATAATCTGTCTGTTTACATGTACTTTTTAAATTATTGATAGAGTATGCGCTTACAATTTCAGCCTTGTGGGAGCACTGGAGCAGGTTGTGAATTACTATCCCGATGACAACTTTACTATCGTCTGGCACTTACTTGCAACCTTCAAAATAGGTTGGCAATTTTTTTTAACACTTAATCTTATGTAAATTACAATGTATTAAAATTGTAGCCTTGTGGGAGAAGGTTATAAAATATTTTTATTTGACATTTTCAAAAATTTAAGGGATGATGACGCAACCGCGAGATGCCTACCAGACTTGCGATTTCATAATTGACCGATAATAAAACAAAATTAAATAAAATCTAGCTTTGTTGGAAACGGCTTACTCGGATGGTTCAGTAGCTCATGGGCCATACTGTCTCAAGCAGCGTTGTGCTCATGTCGTTACGGTCGCGCAATACCATTTTCGGCGTTGAATAATAATAATTAATGGAGATAAAATTTTGGGAGTCCGGACTTTTTTATTAGAAATTTCCTTTAAGGATATTTTTTTCAAAAATTCTTAAATATTAACAGTTTTTAAGTTATTAACGATAAACTGAATATCTTTTTTTTTCATCTTATTTTGATAATAATAATTGCAATTTTTTATATAGGTAGTCATAAATGTTTGAGATACCTTTTTAGAGACGTCATTCCGAATTGAATGAGCTATCGCACATATTTTTAAGAGCGGGAACAAGAATGAACCCGTTTCTTAACTTGTTGACTGGACCAAAAGTCGTAGTTGAAACCAAACGAGCGTAATTTTTGTGATTTGTAAGCAGCATCATTTTGGAATCACGTAGTCTATGCTTCATTCAGTGTCATATGAAAGCGATTTGTGTCGATGCGACGACCCAATATGAGTCGGATTTTTTTTAAACGTTAATTATGCCACTCATTTTGCGCCATCGAGTAACTTACGTTCGTGTGGGCAACACACTTTGCTACTCACGCTTCTATTACAGGTGGAATTTAATAAATTGTCAATAACTCTTTAAAAAGCATAGAATTGTCGTATATTTATTTAATAATCAAAAGAAAATGATGTTTTAATCTCTAATGTAGGTTTTCAAATGTTATATTACTTACCTTTAATATTAATTTTAGCGATGCATTGTTACCCTTCTGCGATCGATATTTCATCGATATGTGAATATTTAAAAATGCCATCTAGAATTTATAACAAACAGCTCGATGGACCTCACGAATCGATAAAGCTATTTAAATTCTACAAAAATAGGATGCACGCCGGGGTCGACCGCAACGAATGCATACATAAGGCAACAAAATTTTATAATTTGTTTGATAAAATGTATTTGAAAACTGAATTTAGGTCAATACTAAATGCGTTTTTTAAACTCTTATATTATATTACCATTTTATATTGCTATTAATGCTAAAATTATAGGAATCCGTTATTAAACTGTAAGTTCTTTAAAAGGCAGATTGGTGTATACTACAGGACAGTAATGAAATATAACTTTAAGAGCCTGTTTCACGGGTTGCAGTTAGTCGCTGATTGCTTATTACGGTCTTATTCATCAGATAAACTGCAACTTTCGGTTTCACCGATTGTGAATATATATCTGACAGAAAAAGTGGCAGGTAATTTATCAGCCTAATCTAGTGACCGTTAAAGACTATTTGGCAGTTAAAAAACATTCATTCCAAATCAGTTCCGTCGTGATCGAACTTTTAAAATATTTTATGCGTTTTGCTGTTTGCATCATAAATTCATTTTGTTAAAATATGAATTTTTGAAGTTTTGGAAGACGAGTTTGATGAATATTGTAATTTGTTACACGTCCATGAAGGAACCGTTATTCGTAGTTACAGGGCTCGATTTCGTTACGAAAAGAACCGTGTCTAATGTTTTGTCATTAATTGAAAGTGTCTAAAAAACTACTAGTGATTAATTAGTAAAGAATAAAATATGTACGAATAATTACACAGGCCCACAAAAAAAGTTCTCTGTACTTTTGACCAGTCCTACCTAGAGTTATGTATTTCGATGTGCTTAATCCGAAATTGATTGATCAGTTTGGTCAATATACCTTCAAAATTTTGAGTGAATTGGAAAAAACCAATCAAATTTTCGGAAAAACTTAAAAATGAAGTTCTACAAGCAAAAAAAATATATATTCTCGATCTAGATGATGAACAGGTGCGCCGAGTCCAAATTCAAATTGATTTAGCTGAAAGACCCTCAAAATTTGAAGTAAATTGCGAAAAACTGCTTCAAATCGCTAAATAATGATGAAAAAAAAATCTTAATCTAGATCAACTATTTTTATTATGTATTTCCCTATATGAATACGCGCTGAATTTAAATCCGTAGTCGGTTTGGCTTTCACAACCTTTGTGTAAATTGCGGTTTTTTGCGATTTTTGGCCAATTTTTAGCGGTTTTTCGAGACCACTTCGTTTTTTTGTGGGCCTGTGTTATTGTTTTCAGTTTCTACAATGTGTTGTTTGCATAACAGACTTCTTTAACATTGACTAAATGACTTTTAATAACTTTGTCATTTCACCAATACAATGATTACTAACAACTTTGCGATATTTTGCTACTGGGACGTTTTTATTTATATGCGTTGATTTCGGTGGAGTAATAGTCCAGTAAAAAAGTAATTTAAACAATGATTTAACCAGAGTTTGCGCGTTATGCAAAAATATGTTCATTAATACGTAAATAATGAGATAATATAAAAACATTTGATCCAAATGTAGGGTAAAAAGGGGGTTGAAAAATGCCTTTTTTAAAATAACTTGAGAACGGTAAGAAATATAAAAAAAAGTTTCAAGTAATATTTGTAGAAAAAAAAAAAATTATACACAAAAAATATACGTTATATTCATTTTTTTTTGTTTTCTGCTTTAGTTTTGTTGTAAAAAAAAAATGCTTATTTTTAATTATCAAAACTCATTAATAATACGGCCCTGCACTGCGTCGCGCATCACGCGTTTATTTACGTATAGGTATATTATGTACTTCCCCTTCTACAAATCGTACAGCTATTAGTAGCCATGATAACATAATGCGTGCAAATGCGATACACAATAAATAAACGATTTATTTTTATAAAAGTTAAAAAAGGCAACTTTTTACGTGTTATGTATATTCCTTTAACTTTTTCGGAAAAATAACTTATTAATTTTTGTTGTTTGCCGTGCGGTGACCGGCAGAGAAGAATAGTCCCGACCTCTTGTCGAAGTGTCGTAGAAGGTGACTAAGGCCATAGTGTTACGAACAACTGCACTGACCGGGATGGTGATGGGCAGCAGCGTCATCATATCCTCAGTAGTGCGCTTGCTAACACGCATGCCTAGCGCGGTGAGTACCTATAGGCAAATCCCTCCTAATGACAGTTAGAAATGAACCTAGGTCCCCAGTCCCCGGTGTCCCTACTATTCCCGGCTACGGAAGCAGCCTGGGTATCGGTAGGGCAAGGGGTGCGAATAATCTCAAGGTGAGATCCCGCTTCCGCTGATGAAAGGATTGTTGAGCAGGAAGTGGAAATGAATGAGGTTACATTGGGATATACTGGATCTGTCTGAAGTCTAAAGAGTGGAGGAGGACACGATAACCCTGGAATTCGGTAACCTGTTCTACTACCGGGAGGGCGAACATCAGTCCCAAGGAGTTGTCGGATTTATTGTCCGTAGGTCCTTCCTTGGCAACATTGTGACCTTGCGGATTGCGTACCTTATACTCAGAATATCTAAGTCTTGTCATACGGGTATACGTACTGACGTCGGCACACCCAGATGAAAAAGTAGAGGCTATGTATGAGGACATCAGTAGGGACTTCATCATGACCACTAGGCGACAGATATTCAATGACGTCTCTGTGATCCATAGGGTGAAATCCGGGAGTGATCACCTGTTGGTTAGAGGTACATTGAAAATCAGTGTTAAACTGGAACGCTCTCTTCCTGATGAAGTCTACACTCCGACCATCCAACGTACATATTCAAAACCCCGAGAGCTTTCAGCTCGAATTATCAAATCGTTTCGATTGCCCTAACGATTGCGTTTCTGTGGACGATATAAACAACAGGTTGATGAACAATGTCCATACAGTTGGGAGTCGATTTTATAGACCCGGCCGTAAAAGCGGGCCCCGAAAGCTCTGACCAAAATCAAAATCTTATGGAAGAGCGAGGCCTATAAAACCTGCAGTCCTCTGGTGACGCTGAAGAGTATAGATGTTTCAAAAGACAGATTTGGAAATCTGTGAGACACGATATGCGTGTTTTTAATACAAAACGTATTAAAGATACGATAGCGGGGAATCGGGGCTCCAAAGTGTTCTTAAGGTATTCGTCTGTTGGTCAAAGCCGGTTCTCGAGATTGAAAACAGAGGATGGAGGTACAGCGTCGACCAGAGCTGAGATTGACAGAAATTTTACGGACAGCTGTATACCTCGGTCAACCAAACCGTTTGCAGTTCGGCTGAAGATCCAAGAGCCGAGCTTACCCGACATTATTCCGAAGACGTTCCGGACATTAGCTTGCACGAAATTAGTATGGCTCTGGGACAGCTTAAAAACAATAAGGCACCAGGTGAGGACGGTATTCCGTCTGAGCTTCTGAAAGCGGTTGGAACACCAGTACTTAAAGTCCTTCAGAGGCTCTTCAATGCCGTCTTGCTCAAGGGTGTAACACCCGAGGCCTGGAACAGAAGCGCGGTGATGCTCTTCTTCAAAAAGGGTGATAACACCTTGTTGAAGAATTACAGACCGATTTCGCTTTATAAGTTCTCTAGGATCATTACGAATCGTCTGACGGGCAATTTTGTTGACTTCCAGCCCTACGAACAAGCCGGTTTCCGAAAAGGCTATAGTACCATAGACCAACATACGCTGTGGCAGATTATACAGAAGGCCGAGGAGTATAATCGGCTATTGTGCTTGGCGTTTGTGGACTGTGAGAAAGCCTTCGATTCAATCGAAACTTGAGTGGTGCTGCAGTCTCTCCAGCGGTGCCACATTGAGTACCAGTATATCAAAGTGTTGAGTGCTTGTACAATAACGCCAGTATGTCGGTTCGAGTACAGGAGCATAGCACGAGAACGATTCCAATGCAGCGAGGTGTGAGACAGGGAGATGTTATCTCTCCGAATTATTTTACATCTGCATTGGAAGACGCTTTCAAGCTTCTGGAATCGAAAGGATTCGGCATCAACATAAACGGCGAGTACATCACTCACATTCGATTTGCCGACGATATTGTGCTTATGGCAGAATCCCTAGAAGACCTCAGCATTATGCTCAGTGACCTAGATTAAATGGAGTTTCCCGACGGGTGGGCTTTAAAATGAATATGGACATAAAAATCATGTCGAATGTGCATGTCGTGCCTACCCGGATATCGGTTGGTGATTCCTTTCTCGAACCTAGGACAAAATGTCCAACTTTTTAGGTACAACTTCGAGAGAGAGGTCAATCGTCGAACCCAGCTAGGATGGCAGCGTTCGGGAAGCTAAAAAGCGTCTTTTCATCGTCATAACTCAGTGCCTGAAGTCGAAAGTCTTCGAGCAATAAGTGTTGCCAGTGATGACATACGGATCTAAGACATGGTCTTTGACTATGGTCCTTTTAAACAAGCTCGAAGTCGCACAACGTGCAATGGAGTGGGCTATGCTTGGTATTTTTCTGCGAGATCGAATCAGAAATGATGAGATCCGCAGACGAACGAAGGTTGCCGACATAGCAACGGGCTTGCAATCTGAAGTGGCACTAGGCAGGGCACATAAGTAATACTCATTCGTCTTTGGACAATCTTAGTGCAGCAGTATCTTCCACTAACGGTGATTTAGCGACTATTTATCAATGGAGTAAATCCTTTGGTCTTAAGGTAAATCCCAGCAAGACGCAAACCATTGTTATTGGAAGTCAATATATTTTATCTAGAATTGACTGGAGCAACATTCCCCCTATTATATATGATAACGTTCCCATTCCCTATAGCTCGACTGTAAAGAACTTGGGTGTTTTTCTGGACGTGAATCTGTCGTGGGCACATCATATTAAGGAGTTGAGTAAAAGAACATTTGCTGCTCTAAGATCTTTGCGGCGCCTACAGTCTTTTCTCCCTATACCCACTAAAACTATGTTAGCACAATCCCTTCTACTATCTGTCCTCGACTACGCTGATGCAAGTTACCCTAATCTAACTGAGGATCAACTGAATACACTTGAACGGCTTCAGAACGTTGCGATTCGATACGTATTCGGGTTACGCAAATATGACCATATCTCTGAATTCCGTTCCAAGCTCAAGTGGTTGCCTATCCGTTTCCGCCGGAATCTTCATATGCTTTCCCTTCTGTACTGTGTTTTATTCAGTCCGTCTAGCCCTACTTACTTAAAAAGAAAATTCGAATTTATCGGAGAACATAGTAAGGTATTGCGTTCTTCTGAGAATCTAACGCTGAGACTACCTGTACACAAAACCAAATATTTTCACAAATCCTTTGAAGTTCAGGCAATACTTCTCTGGAACGCGTTACCTTTAAATATTCGCAAAGCCGACAGTCTGGAAATTTTCAAAAGACGATTAAAAGAATACTATCTCTCCCTTTCTTGATTTCATGTGTTAATTTGTATGTATGTATCTATGTATTTATGTATGTGTGTATGTATGTATGTACTTATGTATATATGTATGTATGTGTGTATGTTGTGTGTGTTGTTTATATAATATATATGTATGTATTTATGCGTCCATATATATGTCTATATAAATGCTTGTATCGGTTTCTTTGTGTTATATATGTGTTTGATAATACACCTCCTACCCCTTTCAGATCCATAATTTTCGAACCTTAAGGTTGTCTGGAAGAAATCGCTTAATAGCGATAAGACCGCCCTATTACCATCATTTTCTGGTTTTGTTATTGTTGCTGTTTAATTATTATAATACTTTTGTGTGGTGTAATTAAAGTGTAAATAAATAAATAAAATAAATAAGTCGTAGAACTGACGGCCGATGGAGCAGAAAGGTTCTCGAGTGGAGACCACGTACCGGCAAACGCAGAGTCGGACGGCCGTTCGCGAGATGGACAGACGACTTGAGGAAAGTCGCCGGAAGCCGTTGGATGGAGGCTGTTTTGAACCGGTCGCTCTGGAGGTCGATGGGGGAGGCCAACGTTCAGCAGTGGACATCCAATGGCTGATATGATGATGATGAAATTTTGTTAAAGGCGACTACTTTACTATATTTGTTTTTAAAATACCATTTTTAAATGTAGGTTTTCTAAAATTCATATAAACTGAAACTCTGTCTGTCTATTTCGAAGGAAACTTATCTTTAATATATTTTATATATATTATACTTGAGCTGACTCCCCGCTTATGGAATTATTACATATTTTTCTATTTAATAATCTAAAACAAACTAATTTAACTAAAGTAAATTGTATAGGACAGATAGTTTAACTATCAGTTTTATAGATTTAAAAAGGGAAGTTGATCCGTAATTTTATGTGGACTTTTATATGGTAGATTTTTTTTTTAAATTATCTTTAAAGCAGACATAAGATACAGTTCAGTTCAGACTTAATAATAAAATCTATTTTAGAGCGTTGCAGAAAACAGCCCCTTATTCTAAAGTTAAATAAAGCTAATCTGGTGACAGACTTTAAACTTTTTTTATTTCTATAAATAAAAGTCTTTACAAATATATAATTGTTATGAAAACATCTTGATATAAATATTGTTTTATTATATTGTACCTAAAGTTTTATCTATTTGTTTTTTAATTGGTTAACTATAATTTGCAATTCCTCGCTATCGACGTTGTTTTGGTCTTCCCAGTGACTAATATCATAGTTGTAAAACTTCTTTCTTTCAAAATTTTTCCATATTGACTTAGCCATTAAGAGCACGTTGCATTGTTCATTGGTAAACTTTTGTATTTCATGCTCTGACAATTTATTAATCAATTACAGATTACTTTTTAAATCTAGTAATAAGCGACCCATCAGACATTGACGTTTAAGATTACGGTCCACTACGATGAGTTATCATATAATATTTGTAACCTATGTTACGTCTGGATAGTGTCGTTTTCTATTAATCAAATCGACACTCCCTATGAACAACAACTTAACTTGAGTTACGTCAAAAATGAGTTAAGTTCATAGCTTTTATTATCATAATTTTCTCTTTATTTGTGTCCAATAAACGTGCCTCTAAGCACAGTAGAACCGGAGTTAGCATTGTGTTACATCAACTTAACTCAGAGGTCTTCTTGCAAAAACTATTTTTTGAGCGTTTTTAACACACTATATTGATCTACAATTTTGTTACGCGAATCAAATATTGTCTCTCCAAAAATTGTAACAACGCATGTTTATTTACGTTGTTATACCTGCGTTTTTTCCCCTGCGTTATACCCCAGACCAATGGGCAACTTTAATTAGAAGCGCAAAATCTTCAGGTGAACCATATAAATTGACCGAAGTCACGCAAGATTTAATATATGATTTTAAAAAATATGGTCAACTATATTCTACAATTTATTGGAGCTTGGATACAACAGGTCGAAAAGTTCAATAGACAAAGATAAAACATGTTCATTTCTCTTGTGCTGAGCCTCATGTAATGCACTTCCAATACGATTTCTTTGACGAAACTAACTGTACAATTGATATTCTAACGAACTCCAGTCTAGGCGAGAGTGTTTCTCGTGGCAGAGGACGTGGTCGTAGAGATCGAGGTCGAAAACGTGGTCGGGGCCGAGGCTCACATGCAAGAGCTCGTGGGTAGGATTCTCATAATGCTGTCTGGACTTATGGAGTTTGTGCAAGGCAAAGGCAATTCCAGATGTATATCATGCATTCTATAAAAAAATATTTATTTTATTTATTTATTTATTTAACTCTTTATTATACGTACAGAAAATTTCAAAAAAGATACAAGTCCTTGAAATGAATGTATAAAGGGTTTGCTTATCCCTATAAGAGATTTCTTCCAGCACACCCGAAAAGGAATCATCTTAGACATAAATCAGATAAGGTAGACGTATTATGGGCGAAGAAAATGTAGAACATACTATACTTATTCATATCTAATATGTATACACTAGACATAATATATAACATACATATACATTACATAAATTATTACTTAAATACAAAATTAAATATATAAATACATATTTATATACTATAAAATATTATGTCAACGACAAAAAATGCTCTTTTAACTTTTTTTTAAAGATATTCATAGATTTACTGGTGCGAATCGATGATGGTAACGAATTCCACAACCTAGCTGCATGGACGGTATACGAGTAGGAGTAAAACTTGGAAGAGTGTGATAGAATTTTCAGGAGGAGTTGAACATTGGATCGACATGAGGAACCAGGAGGATGTAAAAATTTAAAACGCTCGCGTAGATAGTTGGGAGACAATGGATTGAACAGGATATTATAAAGGAGACAAAGGATGTGAGTATCCCTGCGAAGTCGAATAGGAAGCCACTTGAGTTCGGCTCTAAACTTAGAGATGTGATCAAACTTGCGAAGTCCGAAAATGAATCGAATGCATACATTTTGTAGCCTCTCAAGTTTATTTAATTGTTCTTCAGTAGCATCGAGGTAACAGGAATCGGCATTATCAAGAAGAGGAAGTAGAACCGATTGAGCAAGAAGAGTTTTAGTTTTAATTGGAAGGAAGTATTGAAGATTTTTAAGGGACTGAATTGAGATATGTACTTTTTTAGAAATTTCGTTAATATGCTTAAACCAGGACAATTTACCTGTTGCGACAAACGATAATAATTATTATAAATGAATCTGATGATAATGATGATTACTAAAGAATCCACAGACAGACAGAAAAGTATGATTCTAGGTAGATGCTCGATTTTACTTAAAGTACATAAAGATAAAATAAACTATCTTATTTATTAAATTAATAACTATTCATTGTTTCCATTTCTAAAATAAAGAAAATACTTTTTTTTAATAAAGTATATTATTATTACACAAAATACTTACTATTTTTTGTTAAATTTTATATTTATAAATAAGATATTATTACTTTTCGTTGGTATGGAAAAGAAGTTTATTTTTGTTGAATCAGCTATGTTAATAGGCCTGTTAAGTCCTGTTAAAAATTCCTAACACACTATAAAAACTTTATTGTAACGAAATATAAATTTAAAATACAGAAAACTAACAAAATGTTTTATTTTATTATTATTATGGTCACCAGGTTATACACTTTTAACATTTTAATTCACCATTAACTAACCACCTTCTATTCGTCCTTTGCAAATGCATGCCTTTTTCAAACGTATATAAAACTTTGAGGTCAAATATGTAATAACTAAATAAGATAACTAAAACGTAACTCAGACATACAATGATATTTACGTTTAATTTCAATCATCTTTCTATCTTTGAAGCATCACTATCTCAACTTACAACGTTATAACATGTTCAAACATCGTATGCCTTTCAATGTAAGTCATAAAACTCTACGAAATCGAATATTTATGATAAAAATGCATAAAGAAATATATAAAACTTGCTACATTTATTCTGTATATCCAACAATCGTTAAAATAAATACATAAATAAAAGCTAGAGATTTTTTTTAAACTTTAGATCGCTGTACTGAAAAAACACCAATATTGAGTTAAGTTGTTATTCATAGGGAGTGTCGAAATGATAAAAACATTTAAATTATTCCGGGAACAACCATATTATGTAGAAAACAAATAATATTATATCTTTATTTACCATTTATAATGTGGATACTATTGTATTAGTAATAAAGTATAAACTACATAGCCGGTTCGGTTGCAATAGTGTTAAATTAACGCTGATTATTCTATAAATTGTTTAATAATCAAGCTTACCAAGGTAAAAAAAAAAAGATTTTTGAATATAACTGTTAACTCCTACCATTAACGTTGTCAAACAATCCAATCAACAAAACAACAAATTTGTTATAAAACTGTAAGTTAATTATATGTGTGATTATTAATTTATGAATTACAAATGGCGTTATATTCTGAAAAGAAAAATTGTAAAAAAATTCTTACTTATAGTTTATGTTAACAAATTAAAGTTAAGATTTGCCATCGAATATTGATTTTCGGCTTGCCGAGGTCGGTACGTGTTTTATCGTACTTGACACGGTAAATTCAAACACGTCTGCTTTTACAAATTCATGTATTATGTCACCTTTTGCAATAAACAAATAATTTTACTAATAATGTTCATTCAAATTTTTAGAGATACTCTATGGTTAACAGACGGTTAGCTCTAAGGTTAAACTGTGTGTTATATATGGACATACTAATGATACCTAAGAAATAATTATAATAAGAGTCGTTTTTGGCGTGAATTGGTATTTTTCATTCCTCGGTAAATTGTATTAGGTTTGCTTAGGACCAACTAGTATATTCTGACAAGTGTGGGTCATACTACTTTGTATCAGGAATATTTCGACGCCCCCGGGGAATAAAGTCGTAAAGTGCTATTACCACTGTTTTAATGTTTTTGCATTTTCGGCATCTATAGGTCATAGTACATCTTCTGATTTTTTTAAAGTTTTTTTCCTAAAAATCCATGAAGTTATAACAATTTATATTTTTACTCTCCGGAAATCATATCACAATTATAACCCATAATAATATCGTAGTCGTATAATATGGAACTAACATCTGTCTTAATAAGCTGGTAAGCCTTTATACCCTTTTACTAATTTAATAAACATAGTCGTTATAGAGCTATACTAAAAAAGTTGGTGGTATCTTTTACAAGAACAAAATTGTATTAGTTTATTACACTTTCATTTTATTCGTGTAAATACTGTAGAAGAGTATCGTAATGCATGCAAGTAGTTTTCATTACATTACAAGTTCACGGGAATAAAATGGTTATGTGCCGTTACTTAGTATACACTTAAATATAAAAATCAGTATTACAAATTTTTGGCAATGACTTTAAAAGTATACGTGATATTTAATTTATTTTTATAACTACATGTTACGTTAAAAATGATGAAAATAATGATGTATAATACAATATTATAGCCCGTTTAGGACACGCGATATAACAGAAAAACGGTTTTTTGCTCTTCCTGTAAAATTTACTTTTCTCTATTACGACTTTGTTCCCCAGGGGCATCGATTTAATTTGAGTATATATGGTTTGGCCTATTAAGACTAACTTAGGTGACTATTACTACTTTTTTTAAAATTATAATTATCTCTTAGTCATGTCTTGTATCGATAACGAGATAAGCGGGAAAACCGCTTTTGACCCTCTTTAAACGAAGACGGCGCGAGCGGTACCTCAAGGTCTCACTTGGAAAAAACTTCGAATATTAAATAACTCAAGTATCTAAACAAATTTATAAAGTATCTAAACAAAATATAATATGTAAATAATACCTACATGGGAGAGCTAAATTAATATGTACCGTAAGGTAAATAGCTTAAATATAGATGTGTTTATACTAGACGTGAAAAGTAAATCATACAAAATAATAACTTCGTCTAAAATTAACTTTGAAAATATAATTTATACCATAAAATAAATTGTCAGTAAACGTTTTCAATTCAAACGCTATATTTGTTAACATTTTCAGGAATGATGTACCTATACATACTTTAGAATGCCACAATCAGTTAATGATATGGGTATACTTCATCATCATCATTATCATGATTATCATATTAGCCATTGAATGTCCACTGTTGAATGTAGGCCTCCTACATCGACCTCCAGAGCGACCAGTTCGAAGCCACCTCCATACAAAGGCTTCCTGACCCATCAGATGATCGTCCTCGAATCGTTTGATGGGGGTCAAATTTCCTAGTACCGAAAGCACTCTCCCGTCTCAAGGCGGAG
This sequence comes from Euphydryas editha, assembly GCA_036937285.1. Lineage (NCBI taxonomy): Eukaryota > Metazoa > Arthropoda > Insecta > Lepidoptera > Nymphalidae > Euphydryas > Euphydryas editha. Next base: position 14,879,099 of record JAUPFZ010000005.1, on the reverse strand, counting down.
TAGTAGAGCGTGTTTCTACCAAATGGGATTTTTTAATGCCATGTTATGTCAACGTCCGCTTTTCGCAGCTTTTCACATTTCTTCTGATTCGTAGAAAAGTACAGACAATACTAACTTATTATCGAAAATTTGTGGTTGGGCAACCAGTATGTCTTGTTGTTGAATCATTAATAACGATCAACATTGAGAAATTCACATCCAGTGTCTATACTTATTCAAGTATTCATGTTACGGTATTCATTCGCGATAAGTACCTCTATCAGTTTTAAGGTCAGCATCGATGTAAATACAAAGTAATGTTTTTTTTTTAACTTTGTCACAAACACTATTATTTTGGGCATACTGTGCACTGCACCTGTGACCATGGCTCTTGCAATAGTGCCGAAATATAGGAACACAAAATGACCAACAACAAATATGGTAAATATCCCGTTTTACATTCGAATCATAGTAAATACGAATTGTCATAACTATCACCACGCGAACCTATCTAGACCTCACACTCTTTTACCTTTCAATCATAGTCCTTTTGGCAAGAGCTCGACCCTATCTCCACATACAGAACATTATTGAACATTCTTTTTTCATTATATTCCTAATACTCACTCGAAATCGATATATTGCCGCAATTACTTTCTGCAATTCTTAGCTATATTCATTCAGATTTAACAGCAACAGATAACAAACGACAAGAAATGCTTACTTACTTTGTCTTAAAAGTAAAAATATATTAATACATTTTTTTTACAGTCCAAATCAGCTTAAATAAACTATGAAATTTTGAATATTATTTTATAAGCCGGAAATCCTGTTTTAAACCAAACACTATCAAAAATATGTTTTTTGTTTTTTTAAATAACATTCTGGTATTATTTATAAAAAAATAAAACTTTTTTAATTTTTAAGGATGTTCAATTTCTACCAAGTTCCATGTAAACCTTGACATTCGGAACCTTAGGGTGAGAAAGAAGCCTTGTTCTGTTGATAATAGTATAAAACAAAGTCACTTCCCGCTCTCTCTGTCCCTATATTTGCTTAAATCTTTCAAACTGAGCAACGGATTTTGATGCGGTTTTTTTTTAAATAGATAGAGTGATTCAAGAGGAAGGCTTATGGACTAAGAGCTACTGAACCATCCGAGTAACCAAAATTAAAAAAAAAAGTAAAAAAAAAATTGAATTTTCTTATTGTTGCTGGCTTTTCTACGATTACTCAAAAACTGCGTAGGTTACAAAATTTTGAAGTTCTAATCCTAAAACTAGACACGTGGAGCTACAACTTTATTTTTTTTTAATTTCCTGTACGACAATTTCTCTCGATGTTACGGCCTGTTGAAAATTGCCCTAAAATTTGGAATTTTTTTTTTTATCCTTTAATTTTTTCCAGTAGTGTATATTTCTATATGGTATTGCGGCAGTGTACTGGCACTCAATAAAGGAATGAATTTATCACTAGTGAGAGCACGGAGCAGTGCTCGCAGTGTATATCGGAAACATTGTTTTTACGACGTCACACCATGGCGGCTCGTGTTTTAGATCACGTGATATACACATTAAAAATACGACTTTTAATTTCAATATAATAAAACAATAATGTGCTTTTATGACTCAAAATCAGAATATTTAAGTATATTTCTACATAAATTTTAATTTTTATAAAATCTCAGAATTTATTTTTCACTACCGAAAGTACCCTATTATATCTTTAGTACTTTGTGATTATGTATAAACATTGCACTGGTGTGGAGCCGGGCGGGTTGCTAGTGTTGATATAATTATGTGGAAAATTGTGTCACTGTAAAACTATTTGCAAAAATTTATATTGATAGTTTTCTGTGACTTTGGAACTTAGAAAAACTTGAAACAGAAAGCACATTTGAAGGTAAAATTATGAACATAACAGTCATCACTTATCGCTTATTTACAATTCTTGCGGTGTTAAAAATTATTAAGCGATTATCGAAATTGTTTGTCTACTAGTAAATAATCATGAAAATCATAAACATTTGATAAGTCACTTGATAACCTATTGACATTTTGTACATTTTTACATATCGACAACTGAAATCGTCATAGCAATCTCATCTAAACCCTCCGGTAGACAGATTGATAAAGAGTGTTTAAATAATTTAAAATGGAATAAATTCACTAGGCAGCATTCTTCATTAATAAGTCGGTTTCATTTCGATAGCAAATATAAACTTAACTAAAGCTCTCTTTATACGCATAATGTTTGATCTAATTTAAAGATCATGCCAATGAATTTATATGCTTTTTAAATTCATTGGCATGATATGGTGTTATTAATTTTCAACGTGCCCATTTTGTTAAGTTGCAAAATGCGGTAGTGGGCTTCTCTGACTAATTCTAAATAATATAATATTATTGGTACAAGTCGACTGAGTCTGAGTGTTTGACGTTCTTGCCTTTAGTTCCTTTGAAACTTTTAATTTAGATAAGTAAGTTGCGTCGCTAAGTGGTATTTATGTTTCATAGTTTAAATAAATTCGAGAGTGCTCCTCCAACAATTTTGCTACTATTGCCAAGATCTGTAAATACTACAATAGAATTATAATGTTCTTAAAGAATTAAATATTAATTTTATCACAGAACAAAATAATTTTGCCTCGTACTGACGAAGTATAAATACAGTTAATTTGATATACTCGTAGCACCATCAATTCTTGCCATCAACTTCTCGTGTGATTCAGAACACGTAGTGTTCATTTACAAAAATACTTACATACATGTAAATGTGTACACCACATAACAAACAACAATTTTTTAAAGAGTTCATTAAGTAATTTTATTCAACACGTTTACAATATAATTTCAAATTAGGTTTAAAACGATTGTCATCTCTCTCTCTTTCTCATGTGAGTTTATTTTAAATCCAGTCCATCTTATATAGTCAAAATATACGGTAATATACATACAATTTATTCGTATTTGTTAAATATTTTACGGTTTCATTTTAATCCTTTTGTTCTAATTAATTATGCTTTAATGAAAAAAAAACCGAATTAAAAAATTACTTAAATTACCTTTTATAGTTTAATATTTTGAGTTTTATGAATTTAATTTATTGTTTTTTATCCGACTGCGACAGAAGGAGGGTTATGTTTTTCGAGTGTATATATACATACAATATGTATGTATGTCCATTTCTTTGGCACGCCCTACAGCCCAAACGGCTGGACGGTTTTTGACATTTGATGTGTCGTTGGATTTGTCTAAATTGTAGTAGTGACATAGGCTATATAAATTTTCAAAATGGCGACCGCAAATGGCGGAATGAGGGGGGGCAGTTGAATTTTTTTTTCTTACCGTAGCAATATACGCAGCATTTTACGCAGTCGGGTTTTTTGATTTTTTTAATTAAGCATACTTGTTTATAAAATTGATGAAAAGTATATCTTAGTATGAATTAATTAATAGGTGTAAATATATACTACTACTGCAATATTTCTTCCTTGTCTTTTCAACTTCCTTACATTAATATGTATCACGTCTGATTCATTATAAATAAATTTGATTAGTTGAAATATCTTAAAACTAATAAAGATAAGGGAATTTTTTAACGATTGCATTTAAGTTAAAAGGTTATTGGTCTATGTTTCTCTAGGTTATATTTCATTAATCCTATTTCGTATTAATATTATAAATGCGAAAGTTTGTCTGGATGTTTGTTACTCTCTCACGCAAAATAGACACGTCCACGTGAGAGCAGGCGTTATAGACGGTTGTGACATTTGGAGTTTTTTAAGCAGTTAGAAAAGTTGGACAACTGACCGACGTTGCTACTGCGCGTTTAATATATTTTAGCTATTTCCATAGTATTATGTCTTACGGTCTGTTACTGTGGGGTAATGCTACAGATATTGAGACTGTATTAATTTTGCAAAAAAGAGCTATTCGTGGCATTTACGATCTTGGAGCTCGAGTCTCCCTGCGGGATGTTTTTCCAAAGGTAGACATATTAACAATTGCGTCGTGTCGACATCGACATATACGACATAATATATTTATTCACCAGAATATTCATTGTTTTGAAATAAATAGTATTAATCGCAATGTAAACACTAGAAGGAATAGCAAAATTGTAACTCCAAGCTTCCAACTGCGCAAAGTAAACGTCTCCTTTCTGGGTTATGGTATTCGCATGTATAATAAAATCCCACAAACAATTTTGGAATTGTCTTAACATAAATTTAAAGGTTTTATTAAAAAAAAAATAATAGGTAAAATTTGGTGCAGGATTACTTAGTCGATAAAGATGTGTGGACTTAGTGACGCTGTATTTCATGCAAGATATTACTAATTTTGTAGTAAAACACAGTTTTTATATATTATTTTCAAAAGAGTAACTGCGGAGTTTCTAGCTGATTCTTTTCTGCAGAATCTACATTCCGAATCGGTGGTAGCTTTTTAAAGTTTTCATTTGTAAAATGACGATTCGAAGGTGCTCGTGGGGCCTATTTGAATAAAGTTGTTTTTTATTTGATTTGATTTTCTTACAGCTAATTAGATTCTCGGAGCGATTTATAACTTACGATTAGTACAGCAGGCATAATTATTATTTTTAGCTAGTATATTTTAAATAGAAATATAGATTACTTTTTATTATTCAGTCGTATTAGAAAGGCTTTTTTTGTTATAGCATTGTAGTTTTAGTTACGTAGTTTGTATTTTATGTAAATGTATGTTTCGTAGCTAATCTGCTGCGCAGTTTATGATGTAATTTGATAGGACATGGCTACTTTTTATCAATACTCATACAGAATTAAGTGAGTCATAAGTATTTTAGCTTTTTTATTTTTTATAGATGTCAAAAAAGTATTTTTTTTTAAATGTTAGTGTTTTTTTAAGTGTTTCTTGTTGTTATCATAAAATTATCACCTCATTTAATTTCGATAATTGCCTGCTATTTTTTTGATCGATTGCTCCTATGACTTATATCCTCATATACCTTGTGGCCTAGAACCTCCATTAAACAGGCAATTTATAAAGATACATGACAAGAGCGGGTTCAAATAACAATCTCTTCAGATTTACAATTTTAGTGAAGAATTTTACACATATTATTTATCAATAAAACTAAATATAAACTCCGTTCAGAGCTTAGGGAAGTTGTATTACGATTTACGATCCCATTGTTATTTGCGTTAATTTATTAAAAGTTATTGAATATTTAAAAAAATGTGAGGAATGTACTTAAGATCAAAATAATTTTCTAATAAATTTTGTATTATTATCCGAAAGAAAGATTTATTTGACGGTATGACAAAAAATATTGAAAAAAATCTAACGCTACATTGTTGATTATTATAATTGTCGATTTTTTAAACATATTTTGTATTCACTCAATCTGCAAACACTTGGGAGTGAAAGTATCTTATCTTGATTTTTTTTCTTGTTTTTTACCAGATAAAACTAAAAATAGTTTTGACTAAATTACCATTAATTGATAGTAACAAAATTTGGTCAACTACCGACAGATTTTTAAGTATGCGCACTTTACCTGTAGCTCCGAAATATAAAAGATTGCAAAGATAATAAAGGTAAACGTTTCGTCAATTGTCTACTTGTCACAAGGATGTAATTTAGCCTATTAGTGCTTATAGATGATGTTGAGGTGATTTTGCATTGTGTTCGATATATTCGTTATATAAATAGTTTCATAAAGGTTTTTTTTTTTAGACAAACATGAAGAAGGGCATCATGGTTTTAAAACAAAGCAAAAGTTAGGAAGTATGAAAAGTTTGAAAACAGTTATTGTTCTTGTTAAAACATATGGCTACACCACATTTTTGACATTTATTCGGGGCTGTTCCTTTACATCCCGGAAATTTGCATCTCAGGCTTTTCTCAATCTTACTTCTTTTGGTGGAATATATATTGCAACCGGTTTAACTAATGTCCCTCTAAGCTATTTTTTCAGCTGCTTTTCTTCGGGAAGTTTGCAGTTGGGAATGCGATTTCTCCTTATGGTGCCCAAAGCAAAAATACCATGACATGACAGAAACCCGATCAAGGGTAAAGATGTGTAGTAGTTAACAAAAAACAGATGATGGTTATAAATGTTTCTGGCAAGTCAAACCCACTACGTTAGCTGACGCACCTGTCTGTGGCTCACCATTTGCGCATATATTTTCTGACCACTATAGACTTTAAACTGTAACGATATCCACATACAACACAAATTACAAATAGCTTGTTGTGTGTTTGTTGTGGGGTTTGTCTGGCAAATATTGCTTTAGGGCACTTCGGGCTTTAGTGAAACACATGTTCATCAACAGATAAATGTTATTCTAGTCATAGTCTAGTAAATCATAGTCTAGTTTTTCAATCATAGGTTTGATTTTATACAATCTATCGGAATTTGGCTGAACATAACGTATCATTTTGGTGTTATCATTGAAATGTAATTTTGACTCAGAAACTCGAAACGTTTTAACGTCATACGGCGAGTTGCACGAAACCGTCGCTAATTTTCCGTTAGTTAAGTTGCAATTAATCTTAAAATTAGTTGAACTCATGATTAATTTAAAGCTGTTGGAATTAATTATCCGTTAGATAGGTCTTTAATTAAACTAAATTTTTTTGTTAACTTAATCAGATGTAGGTTTCGTGCAACAGATAATCACGATTCTTGTGATTAAATTAGTTTAATAAACACTTAAATTTTAAAATTTGTTTCGTGCAACTCAGCGATAGTCTCGCGTATGTAAGCATAACCATATTTTTCTGACCAGTGCATTCGCACATTAGGCATATGAATTATGGACATGAAGAAAATAATTCCTACGAACTGCCTTATTTCCTGGCTTGTATCATTTACAGGCTTATTGGCATCTTTTTGCACGCTATACAGGTTTGTTTCCTCTCTTATAACATCGGACATTTCGTCACTGATAGATTTGAAAATACCTGAAAGGGTGTCTGCAGCTGTAATATTTTATTGAGTAAGGCGGAAGATCCGCGGAACCTCATCTGGTCTTCGCTAAGCTCTAACTTTTTAGTTTTCTAGAATGTGTTCTTAATGTGGTCGCAGAACTGGTACTGGGTACTGGAACAGCTGGCGGTGTCTCACATGGCTGAACCGTAATGCTGGTATTAGTCTATAAGTTCAGCTCCAAGATGTTGTCCTGGTATTTTTGGTTCGTCATCCGAGTCTTCATGTAAATTCTGACCATTCCGTTCCAATACGTATGATGGATCAGTTATATCATCGTCGTCTGAGTAGCCTAAGTCATAATAACTATCTTCCCATTGACCCAGAATGTTTTCTATCTCGGCAGTCGTCAAACCCGGAAGCCTGGAACCCAAACGTGGAAACCTCGAACTCATAATTATCCTGAAAAAAAAAAGATACATATTCAAAACAAAGTAATGAATCGCAATCGCTTAGCGGAATGATGCATTACTACATCACAACAAAAGTGTAGCCTATCTCTATAAATATAGAAAAATACATTTAAATTACATCAAATAATTGAAAATCAATAACTTGCCGTTACTCCACAGCAATTTTAGGTCGGTATTTTTAGTTTCACTAATAAAAACAAGCAATTGAACTTGCGCGGGAACTATACAAACTGGATTTGATCAGATCTTCAAGTAACCACAAAATGAAAACAGCGTCATCTAGAATTAAAGTTGCAAACTATGTCGTAAGGATGCTTTGGTGTAGAAATGTTACATTGCGCTTATATTACATGTTTCTTTTAACAATATCGTAAGTTCAAATGGTATGATGCAGAACTGCAACGCAGCGTCGTAAAGGGCTAATAATACTAATGATACTCGAAAACATCAATATTCTTTAAGTAATAAGGTTATTTTTTTTTAATTTTATAGGCATAGAAGAGCAGCATGTAAGTTACGCTATATTATAAATAAAATAATTTTAACAGTAATTAATATAATTAATATTTTATTTTTAAAACACATTTAATACTCTTACATGAAGTAATTGATGTAATATTAAAAAAAAATATATATATAAATCACTTTTAATGTTAATGTAAAATTTTTTGGCACAAATCGTGTCGCATTTACGTTATTGATATAAATTTGGAACACGTATAAAATATGTAAATTGATTTGAGTACTTAACTATAACGGTAGCGGTTCGCACCGCGACCGCGACAGGAGACCGAGACAGGAGACTGCGAAAAGTGTCTCGGTCTCTTCTGCATGTAGTGTTGCGTAATTGTGTTGTACCGTGTCATTAATTTATATAGTACGTTTTATTTATGCTTTAAGCTACGTTTTCCCATAAATTTTCCTTTAGATTTTCATCTCTGTAGGAGTCAAGTCGTGCATTGTATATCGGAGGGTACTGATCTGCCTGATCTGTTCAATAAGCTTTTCGCAGTCTTCGTCCGAAAACGCAGTCATTTTTTTCACACACACACATTCAACACGTGCTTTTCGAGCGCGACACGAAACATACTCGTCCTTCTTGTCTTATATACTAAACGCTAATTGTATTCCAAATTTGAAGCTTCTATGTCTGCTAGAAGTGTTTTAGAGTTTTGATGATCGGTCAGTCAGTGAGTGACAAAATTAAGAAACTTTGACTAATTATAATTATTAAACTACTGGTTCAAATTGATTGAAATTTGAAAGATATCGTGTTTATACAATGCCTGCTTGGTTACTGCAAATTGAGGCTTTTATTTTTATCCACAACAAATTAATCAAAAATGGCTTGAATTGCTTCTAAAAAAGGATGGTACGGCCGTGTCGCTTTTTTGCTCGACTTGGCGGGAACACTGCCGTGCCCTCAGATAATAATAGATGGATTGGTTTTTTATATACACCTTAAAATGTAATTTTCCTATGTTTTAAGTAACTTTTATGGGTTCATTATTTCATAATTAACCTTTTTTATAATTGTCTACAAATACTATTTTCATATGTTTAGCACTTTGTATCGTAACTTTAAAAAAAAGAAATGTATTTTCTTATAAATCTATTACATTAAAAAAATTATTGTGTGTATATTTTATATGTGTTTATTTATCGTATCAAAACTATTTAAAATATATTATTTAGTTTGTTTATTTTATATTTGATGCAAAAACAATACCTTGTTTTATAATTAACACAAACTTAGAAAATAAATGAGTCATTTGTAATATATAAAATTGAGGCAATCGCTATACCTACATGTCTGACCTTAGACTAAGCCAGCTAAGGGGAGACTCACTGCGATTCAGACCAAATCGATATCTTGAGAAAATCACCCCAATACGCTATTCAAAGCTTTGCACGATGTTAGCCCTTGTTTGTATCCAAGTATCAGTTGAAACGTTTTCTATAAATCTCAACTTTAGCAGGGAATATCGATACCCCAGTTATAAAAAGTTACACGGGATATTTTATATATAATAAATGAGTTTAACTTACACATATCGTCACAGTGTTCCTAAAGTAGGCAACTTAAATCCTGTGTTTTAGTTTTAAAAAAAACACACACACACACACACACACATATACAGGGTGACTGGTGAATTACCATCGACATTCGGGGAGAGCGCTCGGCGCACGGTTCCCACTCGAATCATGTAAAAAAAATAGGTAAATATTAATAAACTTTTAAGTAAAGTTACTCAACAATTATCCAATTATTTACGCATCGTCTGGACACCCTAGCAGCTAGCTGCACTTTCGACACAAAACAGGTAGTTTATCTACGTCCAAACGCCGCCACGTGTAAACAGGGTAGCAGGATAAACAAGCATGATCCAGTCCCCCTTAATACTTTAATCCTGGCTTAGGAAAGGCAAAAATACTAAGATATTTTACTCGTTTAAGCAACAAATTTGTTGACTAGGTAAATTATGTGACTTTGGCAATTTTTAGGTGTGAACAAGCGACACATTACAACACCTGTGCATGTGCCGCCGGCATGACTGGAAAAGTGTCATCGCTTCATTTATTTGAATTGAAATTTATGAAAATTTGGTCAAAAATTAAGTATCTATTTTTATTGCATGACCCGAATGGGAACCGCGCGCCGAGCGTTCTCCCCAAATATCGATGGTAATTCACCAGTCATCCTGTATATATATTAAACCGGTTCAAAAAATCGACCTGTTTTCTTTTTTCAAAATAACTACTGAAATACTGTTAGTGGGATGAGAAAAAGACCGCTGTTAAAAGCGGAGCTGTTAATATTAATATTCAGAGGTCGCTCATCGTGGATTTCTATTTCCCATATAAATAGCAGGTAAAAAAATATATTTTTTTTTTTACTTTCAGCGCACAAACCAATCAACGGATTCCAATGCGCGACTTATATTTTTAAAAGTTTAAAACTTTGCTTCAAAGCTTCAAACTATTTATTAAAAAAATCACTTTTTTTTATTAATTTCTGCCAAATTGTTGTATTCTACAAATAAGATTTTTCATGTGTTACTTATATTGGAAATAGATATCTGCGTTTAGATACCTCTAAATATTAATATTAAGAGCTCAATGGACAATGCTTTGCAATTTATCGTTCATTAGTTATAAAAATCAGAAGTAAATTTTTTTTCCTGTGTTATTCTTATGGAAATCGAAGTTTAATGCCGACAACCTTAATATTAATATTAAGGGCTTATATTTTCAAAGGCCTATTTTGGCATCTAAACGAAATTTTTGTGCGTGCTTCCAAAAAAAAGAATTTTTTTTTTAATCGCCATAATTTATAGAATACATATTATATACATATAGTATTGTTTGATAAAATATATATTGACAATTACTAAAAATTTATCTACGAGTATAAAAAGAAATAAATAGGGTAGTTATTTCCGAAATAATATTACCAAATAATGTTAAGGACATTTTTAATTAACCGACTTCAAAAAAAAGAGGCGGTCCTCAATTCGTCTACTGAATGTACTGATTTTAATGATTCTTTTTATATTCGAAAGCTGGTGCTTATCATATAGTCCCATTTAAATTTGAGCGAGATCTGACCAGTAATTTTTGAGTTATCCCTAATAATGCTTATTTGACTTCGACTACGTTGATGATGTTCTCATTTTATTACTTGTCGATGTAAAATAAAAATAAAAAAATACCCTATAGCATGGTATGGAAGATTCCTTTCTTGTTTGGTGATGTAATGATGAAGCTCTTCGGAGACATGCAACGAAACTTATCAATAAATGACAGCAATTCTGCCGTGATTGTTGCAATCACATGTGTATGTTTATATATACATATATATATATATATATATATATATATATATATATATATATATATATATATATGTATATTGCTTACAATCACAGAATATCACACCATGCCGTTTTGTTTTGTTATCATTTTAATTATTTGTCGTCGAACGATGTTGGCTTATATGATTAAACATCAGAACAATCCTGCGTCGATTTGAGTAACTATTAATTAACCTTGACCAGGGCCCGGTCTTGCTGTTTTAGAATATACCCATAATTTGCTTGGCAGGTTGTAGCAGGATTTATGTTTAGATGTTATTTAGAGCATTGCCAAATAGCCAGATGTCGCTAATAAGAAAAAATAATATTTCCTAAATTATTAATGATACTCAGTTATTATTATTATAATTGTGAGTCCAGATTAAGTAACTGCTTTTGTATACAATCGCAGTTATTAAATAATTTTATTATAATAATATATGTGGAAATTATAGAATATTTTGAATTATCAGAAAGGAATCGCCCACACAGGCGAAATTTTCATACCAATGCAATTTTTAGTGATTATCGATTTAAAAAAAAAAAAAAAAAAAACTCTTGTTTTTTTAGAAACTCCATAACAGTGAAACATTGTGAGCAATGACTTTCCTATGGGTTCGATATCTAACTCTGAAAACACGAAATTTTTCTCATTCACATTTCTGATACTAATCTCTAAACGTGCTTAGTTTCAATACTTCGCTTCTTGCTACATTAACTTGGGTACCTTCCAAGGGCGTAGGTATAACGCTGTATCAGCTGTATCAATTATAAAAGTCTCTCGACCTTTGTCAGTTTCCTATATTGCTCTTGTTAATATTTTTATGATATATAGGTATGAAAAGTGCAATTTTTTATAGCCAATATATAAATAAACTTAGATTTCAATCTAATTTTGACAAAAGGAGTATTTATTGTCTAGCTAATCCACTGGTATCTACTTAGAACAAAAAAAAAAAATTAGTCACTTTATTGACAAAGGCACATCAACCTTTTTTTTCTTTTTTTTTTATCGCTGGGAAATTCCTTTACGCATCCTGCCACCCGAAGGCGACGGGTATGTAGGACTCACTGACTGCGGATCCAGAATACCCACTAAAACTAAGCGGTGCCCTCATCGTCGTAGTGGGACGCCACGGGATCGCTCGCGCATGCAACCGTGACAAGTGCACATCAACCTAGACCCTATGTCTTCTTTCTATAAGATTCGATTATAGTCAAGTGTTGGCTTGTGATGTATGTAAACCCATGTTTTATTAACATACTATCATAAACATAAAATACATTTACGAGTATTATGATCGACAATAATAACTTTATATTGATAACAATTTTATTACATAGTCTACGCTCACCATTAGATAGCTTTGTAAATAATTTTATAGTAGGTATATATATTGTTGAATAAGTATGTAACTGAATTTTTTGTTTAATAATTGTTAAATTATTTAACACTAGGGTACCTATCTCTACGGCACGCGTCAATTTGACGCATGACCGAAACATATATTTAAAGAAAAAAAAAAAACCCTTATAAAGCAATATAATTATACAAAATAAGTAAAAAATGAAAATATGAGATATACATTTGTGGAAATTTTTTATTACTCAATAATATTTTAGTTTATTAGGTACATTGATTCGGTGCATCTTTTACACAAATACTCAATTTTGTTTGTACACTTTCCACAAACAATCTTTTAACATTTTGTACAGATGTTATTGCTTCTGTTTCTTTTGCAAAATCCAATTTATCCAAAATTTTATATGTTCTATCATGTTTTTGGTTATAATCAAATGAAAGTCACTGCTTACGTTACCTTCCATCACATTCCGTTTAGCGTAGCCAGTAGGCCCAGCGATGTCTTTGAAGATTTTGTGGACGACCACTTGAACCGCCCACTTTCAACTTTGTCCAAAATTGTTCCATCGACCGCTATTTTTGTTTCACAGAATGCATCTGAATTTTGGGACAATATTGGAATACTTCTCTCATTCTCAGACTCAGAATCGGATAGGATACGCATCCTTTTTCTGCGAAGACCTAAATTCTGTTGATTTTCTTCTCGCTTGCATAATTATATCAGATTCCAAATTCTGAATTTCATCCTTGTTTTGAATCATTTCATTTCCATCCTCTTCAGAACCGGAAAATTCCTCACTAACACTGACCATGTTTTTCAATATTTTATCTCCTCCTCTAGACATATTTAGATTAGATGATAAAGAAGGGCTTTTTGTCTAAATATAAGAAAATTGAATTTCACAATAATATCACTAATCCAAAAAATACTCTAGTATTTTATTTTTCAATACTCGAACTATTACCAACTAAACTTTGAAAATGTCTTTGCACACTGACTGCAGTTCACACTCTACGTAACTGTTACTTATCGGACTTATTTCTTTTGAGATAACTGGATCAAGCTATTGCCTGAGCACTCATATTTATGTAGGAATTTTCGTTTCTCGGCAAAAAAAAAATGCGGCATGAATGAGATTCGAACTTTTTACATTTACATTACGATGGCGTCAAATTGACGCACATCCGTAGAGATAGGTATACCACATAGAGAATTTAAATATTTCAAAACTTTTGAAGAAAATAGGCTTCAATATATATTTTCCACGTTAAACTGATAAAAGTGCTGACTTTGTGCTGACAAGAGATAAAATAAAAATGAGAAGGTTTTCTGTTTTATTCCTAAAAAAAATCGAAATGCGTCAAAATGACGCGTCCAGTAAGCCTAGTGTTAAAGAAAATTTGACGATCAATGTCATAATTTTTTTTTAAACTTAAATATTAAAAGTCGTCTCACAAAGTAAGCATTTGACCGTCTAAAGTACTATTATTTTTTTTTTTTTTTTTTGCACGATACAATCTAATGTTTTTTTTTTCATGAGTTTTTAGCTCATGTTATCTGTTTATAATATACAGTTTCAATAATTGAAAGAGAAGAGAGGCTTAGGCGTTAATGACGAAAATTCGTATTTATATCAGGTTCATCGAATAAAACATTTTATTGGTTGAACTAGCAGTAAAAAAACACTAGTGTTCATGCAAAATACATAGCATTATAAAACAAAATACAGGCCAAATGTAATTATAAATTAAATAATGATAAAATGAAATTCTTACGAAATAGCGAGTAAAATTCTGAACGTGTAACAACTTACATCTCATATAATTGGACTTTGACGTTGACGACATTGGACGTAATTTCATTGAAAAATTGTGCATTTACAGTTTTTATTCAAGTTTTCTTGTCTTATTCATAATATTTTAATACATGGAAACGTGATACTTTCGCTTATCCTTCCCTTTCCCGACAAATCGCGTCGTACAGTATAAAATTTTGTTCTATATCTTATAAGTGTCAGAATTCATAAATCTTTAACTAAACTTTACCGATTAGTAGATTTTTAATTTTAACTTTTTTTTTTCGATAAGTTATATACTGTATTAAAGATATTCTATTTCATATCATTCTAGAGAAACGTATACTAGGTATTTTGAGGAAATAGAACAACAAAATAATGATACTTCTAATTTTAACTTAAAATTTGTATAATTTGCATTAGAAATGACCAGAATTATCGTTTTAGTAAGCAACTTCTAGCAAAAATAATTTCCGTGATTAGAAGATCATTGCAATCACTCGAACGCCAGTTCGCGATATACCGGAAATGTCTTGAAGAAGATTTAGATAAGGTTTTTAAATATTAAATTTAATAAATCATTATACCGTTTTAGCAAACATTAAACAAGAAAGGTAGACAAATTTTAAATTTAATTAAATTTCTATATACTTCGTAAAAATTAAGTATTATACGACGTAAGTTCATAAACATATATAGATAGCGTTTAGAATAATATTCCCGTAGTCGGGAAAATTGATGCTTATATCTTTTTACGAAACACTATAAAAATAAGTAAATATTTTTAACATAATTGATAAGTTTGAATCTTAGATTAAAACAAATTTTGTTTTAATCGAAGGTTTGAATAAAACGATTACGTTACATTGATATAGTTCTAATAAATTAGGTATCTCGTGTTTTAGTACACTTCACACTTGTGAACGCAATTGCTTTGTAATTTATTCATTATCATAAATATTCAAACACGTTATTAATATTTAAATAATTTTAATAATAAATATTTTCAATAATAAAATAACTAAGTTATAGTTAATCACTACAAACGATTACGTAAATATTTTATGTTTACATATACGTTACAAGGCGTATTAAGTTGAAGAAATTTATATATGTTGTAGTGTACCTACCCATATTTTGTAACTTTGCTCAGCTCTCCCATTAAAAATTCTATTTTCCGTTGTATATAAACGCTTACGAAATAGAAGTTATTGTTCTGCAAAGAAAAATTCAATAGGGATGTAAAAGATTTTTAATATTTTAGACATATTTCTTTTTTATTTTATTTTGTTACTTGAAAGGTATCATGAAATCATTTTTCTTGTTTTCGTCTTTTTTTATAAAAATATTATTTTAATATATCTTTCTTAAAAAAAAGCGAATGAAATTAAAACAGGTCGATGTTTTCTTTTAAGTTGTTTTAAGAAAAGTAACATGAATAGGATAAACTATATTATTATCGAGTGTATCAATTATGTAAAATGCCGTGTTATTTAACCAATACAATAGATGCGTCAGTGTGACTAATAAGCCTGCACTTCAAGTTCAGCTTGGTTATTCTGAAATATACTTTTCTATTTTTATATTATACGAAACGTTTATTTTTGTTTTGTTAAATTAATAATTATTAGTTATAATTTTAATTTTTATACAATAATTATATACTAATTATATCTAATAAATATATATTTCACGTTGTCTCAGGTTGTGATACTATAGGTGATAGGTGATGTTTCACAACCTTATAGTATAACTAAATAAATGAGCTATTTCAATCAAAAATATTCTTCTTATTAGACCAGTAAGTAATTCCTTATATTAACCCGTTCAAATAAATAAACGCTTGAAATTAAACGACAGTTGTAAATTTTATTTTCGTGCGTGTTGGCTCTTCTTTTAATTACTATGTGAGATTCCGCTTTTTCACTATATTTAAATAAATCTTGTAAATCGACAACGGGTTAGAAATATGTTGTTGAGGTCGCGGCCTCTGCGTGTTGATGATCGATGGCATTGCGTGTTCTTGGTAGTGGTAGTCTCGCGTAAGGTACGGCTTGTTTGCGGGCTTCGTCGTCGGCGGTGGTGCGGTGGACCTTCGCTTTGTTCTTACACGCCGTCAGCGTCACCTCCTCCGCCCCGCACCGCCATACCTATAGCGAAATGCGCATGCTCGGCACGATTCATGCTACACCTTAACAATTTTCATATAAAATATGAAATAAAATAACGTTTTTTTCGTTTTCTGGAAGGTTTAAGATATAACCAGGAAAAAAAGTATTGTTTCAAAAGGTCTAGCCATTTCCTTTTAGGTGTAAGAGAGATTGATGGGGCGTTTGTCCGATCCCATTTAATGAAGCACTCAAAAGGGAGCGCGGCAGCAGCGGTATCGATCTGAGCATTTCGTGTGGCCGTTCGAGCACGACGTTCTCTCGGGATATTCGCCTAGCGGTCGCCGTCGGCGCCGGCCTTGCTGCACTGTTTACGCGGCGTATATATACCTATTTTATTCGCGCGACCATGTTCGCTTGAGCTAATTGATAACGTGGTACACGCATTTGCACGTGTACGTGGAAGCTGTAGTGAGCTGAATTTGAATTTTAAACCTATCGTTAACGACGAAACTTAGGTAAGTGCTAGTGCGTATTTTACCGATTACAACTTTCTTTAAATACTTCAAAGTTATTAGCGATAAAAGCTATCTAAGCGAATTTTTTATTGATGTTGTTTTTTATTGTGTTATCGTTTTTATTTAAAGCTATTTAAATATACGTGTTTGCATATTTTTTCTCACTATAAATGTGTTAAATGCTTCTATCGAGTGTTAGTGAGCCATCTGGTTTATAAAGCTAAAGTTAGATTGTGATATCGTAAACCGCAAGGAATCATCTAGGTATTTGTGGATCGGTTTAATTCGATAGGAGAATTTACAGAGTTCCGATAGCAGCTAACTAATAGAATGACGGATAATAAGTATTCCTAAAATGTCTATACATTTTATGTTATCTAAGAAAAAAAGAAAAAAAAAACATTAAACATTAGTACCTAGGTTAGTATAAGATATTTTATTCACTGCGCATGACAAAATTTTAATTTATTTTCATGTCATAAGGAGATTTATGATAATAATTTTGTCTTCGTGAAATTAATTTGTTTTATATTTATATAACATTATTAAAAAGGATTTTCTTCATGTTATTTACATAAATATATCATACGCCCCATTTTATTAATAAATACATAGTAATAAAATTTTGTAATACTCAAATTCATTAGCCGTTTATAAATTGGGTTAAAAAAGGACAATAACAAATTAAGTGAACGCTTATTTATATAAGCAGTTATTAATAAAAACAGCACTTAATAAAATAGTTGATAAGTTATACTCGTATTATAAAATTATTTTGTATAAAATACTGTATATATTGTATACAACATTTAAATAATTTATACAATTGTATACAACAATTATGTATATAATTGTATACAATTACATACAACAATATATGCAATTGTATACAACATTTAAATAATTTAAGTATCTCCACGACT
Source organism: Euphydryas editha (assembly GCA_036937285.1). Taxonomy (NCBI): domain Eukaryota; kingdom Metazoa; phylum Arthropoda; class Insecta; order Lepidoptera; family Nymphalidae; genus Euphydryas; species Euphydryas editha. The sequence continues at coordinate 14,861,170 of JAUPFZ010000005.1, read as the reverse complement.
CACAATAATTCTTGCTTTCTACGTTATTATGAGAAAATATAAATTAGTTTCTTTAGATAAGTTTTTAGGTCAGTCTCCAACAAGTTTTATCAAGCTTTGTTTCATTTTCTACTTTAAGGACATTAAGCAGAAACTATTTGCTTAAATGAAATAGTGCATGCGAATCCGTGGGCGAAATTTATATTTACGAATTACAATATATCTTTAATGAACCGAAATATGATGTTAAATTTTCATAGTTTTACTGAATATTTTTTCCAGAAGTCAAGAAATATTTATATTTTTGTTTATTGTATATTTTCCTTAATCTGACATCTGGATGTCTTTACCTTAATTTACCTTAATATACCTTAATATCTCTACAATCCCACCGGTATCTCTGATTTCAATAATCATTGGTTTTAAAATTCGCGATACATATAGATTCTATTTTGTATTTAACTGTATACTATTTATAACTAACTAAATACAATTTTCAACTAACTATAAATTATTATAAACTATAATATACTTCGATTGGGATATGATTATATATTTTTAATTGAAACTTGTCCCCAAAATTACGCGGTTAACGAAAATTAATATTGAATGACACTGTGACCAAAAATAATTATTGGAAATTTAATTGATGTACGACTTGTTAGTTATGATGTTCTGGTAACGGTTAGGGAGCTAGCGGCATCATGTAGTAGTTGTAAATCATTATTTCATGGTAATAACAAGCACCAATATTAATCTGTAATATGTAAAATTTTAACTGTTGCATTATCAACTATTGAGCTGTTAAAAAATTTAGAAAATAAGCTCATCCTAATTATTTGCTGGCGTCGGGGTTTTGTTATATTTTAAATATTGACGTTAATCAAATTTTTACTAATATCGCATTTTCAGGCATAAACATATTATGTCTTTGCGTTGACATGGAATTAATCTATAGTAAAATTGTAAATTTCAAACATACAATCTTGGTATTATTATTTTGTATTAAATTAGCTACTGCGATAACAGTGGCGAATTTTTAAATTAACTATAAATAAAAAGTCTTTTAATAATTTCTCATCATCTATTTTTACCGTTTCTGTATTTTAATCTGCAAAAACAAGACAAACAAAGGCTGGACGTATAAGTACCTAGGTAAAGACATTTAGATAAATTATTGTAAGGCATCTAAACAGAATTTTAACATTTTTGCGATTATCATCTCCATTTTATTATACGTACTTTGCTCTGTGGAAAAATAAATAGATAAGTTTTTTTCATGCAATTTAATAATTGTGTAACAATAAGACGCGTAAACTATATGACTGGCAATTTGCTTATCGCTATCTAAATATCTATCTCAACGGTAACTAACAGCAAATGATTTAAATCTTAATTTTTTTACATCCTTACAATTATTTTTAAGTAAATACCCCTCCATCTACACGACTGACAATTTTATTTAATAATTTAATTTTTTATTTATCATTACATAATAACTAAGTACTGACAAGACCAAATCATTTGTCAAAGTTATTTTAATTATCTTTTTGCGTAATATAATCTACACTTGGTCTCGACATGTACATTATCTTATTGATAAAGAACAAATCTCGATTCTTTATACTATATTAGGTAATATACTATTTCTGCCACGAGCTCTTGTTAAAAATGGAACCATATCCATCAAATGGTTAGTAGTAGTATGTACAAATAGTAGTATGTACAAATAACACGTCCACTTTATTTAACATTGTTTTGTAATATTGTAATTTGTAACATATCACAACTATATAAAAAAAAAATATAACAATGGTATATACTGCACTGTATCAGCCTGTTAACCACCCACTGCTGAGCGAAGGCCTCTTCTCCATATAGAAGAAGAGTTAGAGCTTAATCTACCACGCTGCTCCACTGAGAGGTGGCGGATAATTTCTCTACCATGAGTAACGATCGTTATCACGTGTCTATGGTATCAACTGGTACCAACGGCTTTACGTGCTCTCCGAGGCACGGTGCGGAGACCCACAAGGACATACACCCAGACCGGAAATAAATATTTGTACAAATACAAATATCTGTCCCGAGTGGGAATCGACCCCACGATCACCGCCGCGCGGCTTAAGGCGACTACTCGCACCACTACACCAGAACGGTCGTCTCTTGGATGACGCCCGGTGAATGTTATATAATTAGTCTCCAAGTGTCATTTTTAACCATTACTACATTAAGTACACGTAACGAGCGCCCACAATTATAAAATATTGCGTGTTAATCCGGGTACCGCTACAGCCTGTCGAGCTTGGCTACCGCTTGACCCTTTGATCATAATCTATTTCGCGCGTTCTTGTCGAAGGTGATTCACTTTTCATCACCAGAGATGAATATTTTCAAAAATAGTTCAGTTTCATTACGTTTTAATAGAGAATCGCAAATGAGTACACGATTCATTAGATTTCTTTCAGTGAGCTCCTGTGGCACCCAAATATTAAGCTTTTTTTATAGTCACACTTTTTCAAATGGGTTAAAACTACTTTTTGGTCAGTCCTCAGTTCTTCGGTTACATCGTAACTACTAATATGCCGATCTTGTTCCACTTTTTCAAAAATGGCATCGTCTTCCTTATGAGGGCGACCGTTTTTGACATAAAAAAATCCCCGACTGAAAACGCTTGAACCAACTTTGTTCTACTCTTACATTGCATTAGGTCCATAAACGTCACATTTTTTTTCGCGGCGTGAGTCGCATTTTACTCTTTTTTTGTAATAAAGCTTTAGAATGTATCGAATTTCTTAGATAGATTCACTCATTTTGACGTAGAGAAAAACTATTGAAAAATGGCGGAAAAGTTTTTTTTTACTTTTTAGTTTTAAAATTGTGTGAAAATTTGTGTTTTGGGAAGTAAAATTTTTGAAAATTTAAAAAAAAATCAAGCATACAAACAATCTTAAAATCGATATTTGTATTTGTACAAATATTTTTTACTGTCTGTGGGTCCCCCCACCATGCCGCGGAGAGCACGTGAAGCCGTCGGTCCCGGTTGTTATCATAGACACCTGATAACAATCATTAGCCATGGTGGGGAAATTATCCGCCAACCTGCAGTGGAGCAGCGTGGTAGATTAAGCTCCAACTCTTCTTCTATATGGAGAAGAGTCCTTCGCTCAGCAGTGGATGATTTGCAGGCTGGTATAGTTATGGGTACTAGTTCTTTAGTGATATTAGTAAAAGTATATGGTATTGTAACTTCCAGTATCCTGAGCAGAGTTATTGCGTCTACTTTATTTAATAGCGTAAAGGTTTTTATTCGTGTATTAGTTTTTAAATATTATAAAGCAACTTTGTTACAATGTATCACGTTTATATCATAGCAAAGATCGTTAAACGAATAGATGAGAGCACACACTACATACATTAATCTTGCTTATAATGATTTTCATCACTTGTTAAGCCTTTACTGTAAAATTATAAAGCGGAAGGGTTGTTTGTACACGTTAATCTCAAGGTCTGCCGCTCTGATTGAAAAAAAAAGTATCTGTTTTAGTTAGAACGCCTGTTTATTGAGGAAGATTATAGGCTATTAAATATCGATCTACAGATTCGGAAAGTTTTGCACCGTACATCGTACCTCGCGTGTCGTCTATTTGTTTATACAAATAATCACACATTTACATGTAAATTTCAATAAATATATATAATTTTTTTTTTTTAATTTGTTTTAATTAAGATAATTTACTCAAGAGGCTTTTCCTATAGTGTATTATGTACATTGATACGATTATATGCGTCTCAAATTACGTAGTTACTGTTTCATAAGGAAAGCGAGAAAATTTACTTATTAGGTACTTGTACATAGTCAAGTAAAACATTCAGTCAGTTCAAAATAATCGTTCTTGTAATGTAATGACACATTTGTCATGTATCTATAAAATGTTTATGTATTGCTCGTTTCAGGTTGTTTGAATTTAAATTTAAATTTTCATACCTATATATAATATTGTAATCAACTTTTTAAAAAAAGTTCAGGCCAGATTGCTAGTTAAACATAAGTAAAATAGTGGTGCTTATTAAATAAGCTTTTAAGTTAGTTTAGTCCTTTTTAATATATGTAATAATCCTTTGAATATTAGTACTAACATGTAAACAAGTAATAACTGGTCTGTTATGACGTAACTGGTCTGAATTGCGTTAGATTAACTGTGTGCTTAGTTGAGTTTTTAATCAATTTTTAACCAATTTTACGTTTCTAATATATTTAACTCCTTTTGGCGTATTCTAAATCTTAGTAACATACATTACATACATACCTTCCCTTTTGAAGTTTGAGCACTAGTTTTTCAATACTAGAGAACCGTTAACTTATGATCAAATATTCGTTCACTACTTGAAACCTTCAGAAAAAGAATTTACAAAAATCCTTTTATGGTGTTCAACATTTCACTTCTGGGGTTGACCCTACCGGCTTAGAACGTGCATTAATACAACATGAAAATATAAATAAAAATCTTTAAAAACTTTAAACGATATGCTAATTTTAAATTGTAAACATTGACATTTTCTTTTGTGGACCATAAATTTAGTTTCTTGTTTAACAAGTTCTGTGTAACTTTTGTGTTTACCTTAATACATATGAATTTACTCAGTTTCAACAGTTTCTGCCTTTGTTTTGTTACGCGAATTATTAATTTAAAAAGTATCACTTGTTTAAGTTGAATACCAAAATTTTGTATTTAAAGTTTGTGCACTATACTTGTCGTTTTGCAAGGATGGATATTTTTTAATCATAGCTAAATAATAAACGTTTTCGCAGTCGTATGTATATTATATCTACACATATATTCCAAGAATATATTGTATAATTATTAATTACAATATATTGTTGGAATTCAATTCTCAACTTTAAGATATTTCAAATTTTTTAAAAAGTTGTTTATATGTTGTTACTTTTTTGTCTATATTCGTAAATTTTTATATAACTTTGTAAATGTTTAGTTGAGTATATGAATGAGTATTGAGTATTTTTGTTAGGTACCTATATTTTAGTATCTGACTTAACGTATGTATTCAACCTTTATACAATATCTACACTGTTGAAAAGTTCCATAGTAAATTTACTAAATTTGAGTAGTTTGAGTAAATTTAAGTAAGTTTTTACGTGTTTTGTTTGTTGTTGTAATTTTACCACATAACTTATAACAATTCAGTTTGAAAATATTACAAAGTATTTCAATATAAGCCTGTTTAGTTATATTACAATACATTATTTGTAATTGTACTAAACAAAATATATAAATAATAGAATAATTTTAGAAAAATCTATTGTAATTTTACTACACAACTTATAAGAAAATTTATTATTTTCTGCTGAACTAGTAGGTGTATTATGTATTTAAAAAAAAAAAGAAAAATAAACACGTATGCAATAGATAACTTAAACTTATCTAAGTTGAACTATTTAATATTGAAATTGTTTAACTTGAAAAAAAGCTTAGGTTAAATACGTATGGAAAGTTTATTTATTAATAAAATATTTTATTGATTATAAAATATATTTTATTATATATTATTACTATATGGACGCGCGTATATATATATATATATATATATATATATATATATATATATATATATAGAAGCCAGACAGACTGGCGCCGTTACGCGTTACGTAAGGAAGCGGTTTACCCTGCCCTAAGAAGTTATCACTTCATCTTTTATCACAAAAAATTGTTGTATGATTCTTCACTTTACCTGTAATTCGAATTACAAGTTTTTGTTATTAAATAATTTACTGCCGATTGAACTGAAATTAAATTTTAAGTAGATATGTCTGTAAATTTTTTTAAGCACGTATTAAAAATATACCTATATTTAAAACTACAAAGCATAAAAAAATGTGATTTTAACAAAAACTATTACAAAAGGCAAAGAAAGTTGTATAGAAAAAATAATATTTTTTTTTCAAACACAAGAAGTGTAATTTAAATTACATATATTAAATTTTAATTTTATTGACAATCGTAGTAAAATTAAATTCCAATTAATTATCGAAATTTTACAAATTTTAATTCAAAAATACAACGAAGAATTGTAAAAACAGACGAGTAGCGTACATGATTGAAATGAGATATAGTAGAAATACAAACAAAAGTTTTACAAAATAAATAATGATTTGTATATTTCCTAAAACTTATTGTAATTCAAATAGCAAATTTTAATAATTATATTAATTTTATTATATTATTAGTAAAATTAAATTCTTAAGCCTGTCTATTGTCGATTTTGAAGGCTTATGTTGTAAGTCATTTGTAAAACTCAACGGCGAAGCACTAACCTACAGACATTACGGATGATACGCGGTTTTCGTCTAGTAAATAAATATATTTATTTAACTTACATTTTTCGCTTGCAATCAGCGTTGAATCATACAATACTAACTATTAAGCTGTCTTTGTTAATATTCAAAAACAGTTCATTCGAACAACTAAGTTCTTAAAGTGTATAAGGGGAATTTCGCTAATACAACAATTTTTATTATTTTGATATATGTTTCAATACTTATTTATATACATATATAATTTACAGTACCAACCGGAACATTAAATATTTTTCATGATCCAGTTTTTTTAGTGATTCTAATGATACTTTACGTCAGTATTATACAACAATACCTACATATATTATATATCATTTATATTTTTTCTATGTTATTTGATTGTGATGACGCAATCAAACCTTTTACGTGTAATAAATAACTGGAACAGCTCTGTTCGTTGTACTTCGTATATATTCGTATAAATATGACACGATCATCAATTTAATTTACTATCTCGACCGGTGAGAGCTTTGTGATGATCGATACTGTTGAATCGACAAAGAGATATTATTTTAATATTCATACGTTTCACGTATTGGCTGATATAGTATTAATAAATTATATGTGAAATGACCGATGAACTGAAACTCCCTAGTCTCACTACCAAACACAACGTTATCTATATCGCGTAGAGTCACACTAAACTATAAACAAAAGAAAGAACCGCAGTAAAAGTCGAAAACTCGAAACATGAAAGCGCCAAGTGGCGACAACTATCAAGGTCATGCGTTCCGATTGAATAAGAAAGTTAAGATCCGTATCCGTTTCTACGGATCTTGTTGTCAGACATCCGTATTCGGATCCGTATCCGCGGATATACTTTGTTAACGATCCGCCACATCACTATTTACTACAAAAACAAGACAAATAAAAATATTGTAAACTATATTAATTTCAATTTACGTGTTCGAGTCTTTTGTTTTGTCCAATCTATTCTTGTAAACCATATTCGTGGTTTATTATAAAAGTATTTATAAGACCTTTAAAAGAAAACACCTCTACATTTTTTGTTACACTTACACGTTACTCTGAATAATTAATTGTTTCTGCTTACTGATGTAAATGTATTAAATCAGTGTTTCCCAACCTTATTTAGGCCATGCCCCACCTTAACATTTCTAATTTTTTTATGCCCCCATGCATAATTTTTAACCTTCAAAATTGTTTTGTTCCCTTAAGAAATATAAATGATAACTTTTAGGAAGAAATCACTATGAAATTGTTATCAAAACATCGTAAGTAAAATTTCAAAACATATAATGAAAAAAAAAAAACTGAAATTTATAGACGTAAGCAGCCAAGTAAGAAAAGGTATAGCATTTCATTTAAATAACCCAAAGCGAATGGGTTAAAGTCGTGTCCAGTCCATTTTTAAATTGCCCCCCTTAACTATCAAATTGCCCCCCAGTGGGGCGTGGGCCCCACGTTGGGAAACACTGTATTAAATCCTTTAAGGGTAGAATTGAAAAATCCACCATCACATCAGCCGTCCACTGCTGAACTTAGGCCTCCACCATCATACCTGGGAGGGTTTGCCAATACTCGCCACGCTTGGCAGGCGGTTTGGCGAGCGCAGTGTGATGTGGTAGAACATGGTGATGCTTTTGGCCATCACCATCCTGGTTGGTGAACAGTTGTTCGCAACACTATGGCCTTAGTTGCCTTTTACGACAATTCGGTAAGAAAGATGTCGGGCCTATTCTCTGCCGCTCACAGCACAGCAAATGACACACAATTATTTTTAATTTTTTTTTCGACTTCTTCCAAGGAGTTTTTGTTCTTAGATTATTTCATGCTCGGCAGTTACTGATATTTAAGTGATTATAATATATACACAATTAATCGGAACGCCAGTGCCATCTACTGGTGCTTGACAAAGTCTACGTCGTGGCAGTCGGCCGAGTTACTACTTGGGTTGGTCGCACGGTACACTACTACTAGGAACTGTCTTGCGTCCCGTATTGACTGTACATAGTGATTGTAAAGTTTCACTTTTCTTTATTTGAAAATAATCTTCCCGTATGGCGCCACCTATATGAATCACAATAACGCAATGGAAATGAATAGTGAAAATAATGATGTTACTACATATAGAAATATCTTTTGCAAGACATTAGTTTCGTTCTTACTGGTGTAAGAAGCCATTCCTTTTATTTATTTTTTCGAATTTATATATATTTTAATTTAAATCATTGATTTAATTTGCAAAGAGCATAGCAGGAGATATAGAGTCGATATCTATATTATCAGATCAGTTTTAGAAAGATTATTATCGAAAATACTTTAAAAACATTGATTAATATATCTTTTTCATTCTACATTTTCTGATTAAAAAGTACTTTTACGTAACGTGAAATAAACTTCTATTTTGGTTCTTATCGTTTAACTTATACTCTAACTTTTCGTTTAAACATATTTAGTAAAAGTTCAGGAAACACCGGTAAATTGCCAGTCGCATAATTTTTAACTCTATTTGTTTTAGATTGTTCCAAAAATCCCGAAATAACACGTCTCTTGTATGGTAATTACTCCATTTATTTTACTCCGTTTATTTCTATTCATCATAATATCAGCCATTGGATGTCCACTGCTGAACGTTGGTTTCCCCATATATCTATTATTTATGGTTTATGCGACCATAATAGGTATAAATTCTGTAAAATTTATAAGTATTTACCTGCTAAGGTGACAAAGCGGCCTATTATGCAAAAGAAAAACTGGATTTAGTTATATAGCCAGGTATAGGGAAGGTCAGAATAGAGAGAGAGAGAGAGAGAGAGAAGAGAAAAGGTAGAGATTTTTAGTGGTTTTTATTGTACAAAAAAGTGTTCTTTTTTAAGTAGAGAAATTGGGTATGCCTTATAAAAATAGCACCACTCAGAATAATGTGAAATTTTCCAGTTTCATTAAAACACCAAAAGGAAAGCTATTTACTTTTAAATATACAGCCTGCTCTTATTTTTTTCATAGTGCTAATATATTTTACCATAATGATAATTATGACTATTAATTAGTACCTACAGGGAATTTTTTTTTTCATATTCTTAAAAAAAATTACTCTGCCGACTGAGTAATAATTAACTATAAGATTTTATTTTATTATAGCTTTTGTATAAATTAATATACACAACAATTAGGAATATACTACGCTAGACTGTCTTTAGTAATGCAGTACCTATGTGTTGAGTAGGGTTATGTATTTATTGTCAAAAAAAAAAGGACAAATATTAAAGTATTTTGACAAATATAAAATATAGTATTTTGTTCATTGGTGATAATAACTGAATCGTCAGGTTTATTCTGGTATCTGGTCTCCATCTCATGCCCGCTGCATAACGTTGTTCAATCGGTTCGTCGTTACGGGATTAATAGATAATCTGAAATTCTGAAGTCAGTAAAATTTATAATGTTGCAACATTGACTGACCCGTTAGCGCAGTTTGCAGTGACCCTGCTTTCTGCTCCTGGGTTGTGGCCACATACTCATGTGTTGTGGCTCCAGCCCCGAGTCTGGGTGTAATATATATTTATTTACATGTATTTTATTCAAATATATATATATATATATATATATATATTTGGCATTATGTTGCTTAACTTAGGGACAGATGACCGTGACCGTGTGTGTGTGTAAAGCTTTTATATTTATATTTATTTATAAAACTTTCGATTTAATGAAAACAGTTTTTAATACGATATTTTTTTTTTTTGTAAACCTGAATCGGCATTGTTATTGAACTTTGATGTGTAAAGAATAGGTTCAGATGTTTAAAAAATATGTTAAATTTTTACAAAACCAAATTATGCGAACTAGAAACTCAATTTAAATAATTTCCTTCTAATGGTTATATTTTGCTTCCGGGGGCTGAAAAATATTTGTGTAGATAAATATTCATTAGGTAACTTTTTAACTAAGGTAATTCTTAAAAATTTCTATCGTAAAAGTATATCGTGAAATGTAGGAAAATTTCGGCATATTATTCCTAAAGGAAACATTCAACACCGGCAAATTTATCGAAATCACGAAATATCGATATCAATAAAGCTTTCAATTTTAAAAAATAGAATTAACCGATAAAAAATGTAATCTTAGAGTTGTAAGCTTTTCTGCATAGTCGTAATACATTTTGAAAGAACAAACCGAAACATTAAATATTTTATCAAGTTTGTTAGCGATTTAAGTAATACTGTAGATATGTCAGTATCATACAACAAAATTAAAAATTAGAAGCTATTCTAGTAAACGTAATTTGAAACCGTTTCAGAAATAATAAATAGGAGAGTTGAAAAACGACCTTATTTTGATTAAAAAAAAAAAAAAAACAAACAAAAAAAAAACGGAGTCTGTGATATGACATCGATCGCATGTAAAAAGAAACTGCGACAGAAATATACTGCATCATTTAGTTTAGACATCGGACACTCTGGACGAATAATCTGAATAAGTTTTGCGGACCAGCAAATGAGAATCAGTATTATTTATATTGTATGTATTTATGTCAATGCTACAAGAAACTTAGTCTTACGTGCCATATGCTAACGTAATCAAGCATACCTATGAAGAAATTACTATATTATGTTTTATTTTTTTCATTTTCACGAAATTATTTGTCTAATATATAAAAGACAGTAAATAAGAAAGCTTTATTTGTGAATGAAAATATTAAAATTATTCAAAATTTTACATAATGTTCCTGTCTGTTGGAATAAAAAGAAGTATTTATTTAATCATAGTCGCATTTATCGGTAGATGTATTTTAAAGTTACATTTCACTTCTGAATAGTCTCTTAAATATATTATAAATATTGTAAATATGAAATGACAAATCTTCAGAATAAAAACCTGAAAGATCATTTTCCGAAGTTAAGCTTCTACTGGACTCTATATAACGACTTAATCGTGTTTCATTACGTATTTGAGATTTAACTGCTCCGATGTGGGTGTGACGACTATAATTGGATTGCTAAAGTGCAGCTTACGTATCTCGGCCGTGTCGGCCTGGCAGTGTTAGTACGTGTAATTACCTGCGGCTCAACTCGAGGCAGTCGTCCTTAATCGTATACAACGCTTAACTAAACAAGGGTCACTTCACTTTAATAGTCGTATTTAGAAAAGAACACCGGTTCATTAGTAAAGTTTCATTTACCACGTCGCTCATTGAACATTCAAAAATGAAATTCAAAAAAATTAAACGTATAACCTAAATGTAATCTCCAACTTATCTCGTTAAGAATGCTTTTCAGCAAGATGATTTGGGGATTAATCATTGCGGCAGAATTATCAATAAGATATATCAAATAGATATGCTTATTGATAATTCGGCCCCAATAATTGCAAAAGTATTAATCCTTTTGACATATTATAAATTTCAGAACAAATTATCAGTTTCGGTGTATTTAAGGACGTACAGTAAGTTATGATTGCCTTAGTTTTCGTATTCCTAATACGGTTCAATAAAAGTTGCTTTATAATAGAATTGCCGAACTTTATGTGGAAAGATATATGTTTTACTGTTGATTTGATTATATCATGTTTTAGTGAACTAATAAATTTTTTCCATGTCTAGGAGCTAACACTGATTTCACATGCCTATTGCCTACCCTTTGACATGTTAATGTCGATAATTGTGGGTCCACTGTGGTCAACACTTCAAACTTTATATAAAGTATAAATTGATATGCCTATGACGTTTGTGGTTGTTGTATATTCATGACATAAACACTAACTACAATATGAGAAAACAAGTCTTGACTGGGGTTATTATAGAATATTATTCTAGTTTTACAGATACTGTATATCAATAGCACGTGTGGTGTAACTAAACTTTAAAAGTTGCGCCTTTTTGCACCTCTCCACCGAAATATTCGCAAGGTTATATTATGTTCTCATTCGAATTCCGATTATTGGTCAATAAGTTTCAATGGACATGGATAATAATTTGTAACGCTAATTTTCTTACCTATCATTTTATGCACTTTGTGCCTACTATCACAATAAAAATTGCAATACAGGCTTATCACTTAACATAAATATTTTTATTTATTGAACACCACACATAAAAGTATAACACGATTTAATTCGATCACAACAAATATCAATAAAAGATAATGATGATAACAACTTGGTCTTATCGATTAGAGCAGTTTCTTCCAGATAACATTTGGGTTAGGTCAGAATTATGGAGGTGGAAACATACTTTTACACAGATAAACAAACGGACAGACAGACAGAAGTTACTTTCGTTTTTATGATGTCAGGTAAGGATTTGTATGCATATTAGTGAATTATATATATAACAGTTTCATATAGCAGCAGCAAAATATAAAAACTGAAAGAATTAGAATAAATTACATAGGTAATTTATGGAGATGTTTTCAGTTTTGTCAGTTCTACTTACCTACTGCCAAGGCGCGGCGCGACGCGACATCGTTTCATTTGATTTTACATTATGTCTTAAATTATGCGTCCAAATTAAATGCTGTAAAAGACAAAGTTTATCTTCATAAAGTTGCCTTGTTGATGAAGTATTTTTCATTCGTAAGGATTCATGTGCCTGGCTTTATAATAATGCAATAAAATCACCATTTCATTTTTGTGATCATTATTTCGTTGCGGTGTTATTTTAAAACTGGTATCTTCTAAGATATCTTCATTGAAATCAAATGATGTCAAGGACAATTTTGTTCAAAAAGAAATACTTGTGATGAATTATTTGGATAAGGATTTACATCACATAAAACCACCTTCGCAAATAACGCATTATTTCAGAACAAACTTGATTACCATAAAATAGATTATAATGAGTCAATATGTTGTCGCGGAATTTTTTTAGAACTTTTAATAGCAAACAATTCCATGCTACATGTTATATAGCCTATGACCTTCCTCGGTAAATGGACTATTCAACACAAAAATAATTTTTCAATACGAACCAGTAGTTCCAGAGATTAGCGCGTTTAAACAAACTCTTCAGCTTTATAATATTAGTATAGATATGTAACAGGTTCAACAGTATAATACAATGTACAGAACATTGAAAATATTTTTAAATGTTTTGTAAGGCACTGTATAATCGATACTGAAATAATTAATATCATTTTTGTTTGTCTGTCTGAATTCATATTTATATTATATCGCGTATCATGAAAAAACCACTGAATGAATTTTAATGAAACTAGGCACGATTTCAGTTCATACTTACGAACAAGGACACTGAATACTTTTTTATCACGCCGTAGCGGGTTACAGTTAGTATAGAGATATAATAAGATCAGTCATGACCTTCAGTTAATGACCGTCGAAGGCGCTATAGGAGTAATTTATCATCATTTTATTTAAAACGTGTTCGTAGTCTTAATTGTCGTTAAAATATCAAAACTGTTGTATATAGTGACCCCCTACTTTTCCTCTGTAGTTCTCGTTAGTATAAATTCTGAAGAGTTTTACAGATTCATTCTTTTATATTGATACTAGCTGTGCCCCGCGGTTTCATCCGCGTTAATTTGAGGAAAAAACGTACTTAAATATTTTTAAACCATTATTCTAAGAGTGCCCGCCTCGTTGATCGAATGCTCGCTAGGGCTACTGCCGAGCAAGGGGTCTCAGGTTCGATTCCAGAAGTAATAAATATTTTTAAACCATTATTCTAAGAGTGCCCGCCTCGTTGATCGAATGCTCGCTAGGGCTACTGCCGAGCAAGGGGTCTCAGGTTCGATTCCAGAAGTCGGTCAACGTATTATTGGATTTTTTTATTTTTCAAAAATTCTCAGTAAATAGCACGGAGTCTGGAATTGTGCCTGGTGTATGGTAAAAGACTCACCCCCTATTAAGTACCTATATGGGACTTATAACTGGCGAAAAGTGGGTGTTACATTTATTTACCCCTTTGGGGAATAAAAAGCGTGATGTTATGTTTACCTACTTTAATGGTGGAACTATAGTAAAAAATGTCTCGAGAAGACGAATAATAAAGGACGCAACGGAAGCTCTCAAAAAAGATTATTTTTTCCCGTTTTTGTAACGTTTCTTATTATTGGTCGTAGCGTGTTGTTATATAGCCTATAGCCTTCCTCGGTAAATGGACTATCTAACACAAAAATAATTTTTCAATTCTAACCAGTAGATCTTAAGATTAGCGTGTTGAAACAAATAAATAAACTCTTCAGCGTTATAATATTAATAATAATAATAAAATATATAAGTATAGATGTGAGCAACAATTAAACATTATTAGTTGCGTTAAATATTAATATAACTACGGAAGTCATCTAAATATAACGCTCATGAAATAGTAACGATTTAGTTTTTACAAGAAATATTTTTAATTATACCTTAACGACTATAAGCACGCAATTTAAAACCTTCAAGACCTAGTTGCATGAAGTTGTACATGTATATATTTAATCGTTTTAAGTTAATATGCGACGGGAGGTCCAAAAGTTCGTGGAATGGACGGGAAAAATAAAATGAAACAATAAATCTATTTGTCCTGTTCAATATAATCACCCTTAAGCTAAATACATTTTTTTTTTTTTTTTTTTTTTTTTTTTTTAACGCAGGGTAATCCATTTACGGATGATATCCAGGACGCCCGGGTCGGCAGTCCTAGACCTATGTCGGACTCGGCACTTTGGGAGTGCAATACCGTACTAAACCCCTGCGGGAGCCTTCAGCCGCTTTAATTGGAGGGTCCCGGATCTGCAGGCAACAGGATCCTTCCAGCGACAGGCTGGCCTCGGCGAAAAGGCCAGACTTCTCCTCCATGGGGACTGTCCGGCTAACCTCTGAACAGTCCCGACGACGCCGTGTCTAGCAGGACCGGGTTCCCATCCCGGCCCGACACGGGCACAAGGGCGTTACAGGAGGCGCATTAAGTAGCGCCTCCTACGCACCCCCATTCGTCGCCCGCGGATGGAGGCCACGTCGGCGGCCTCCTCTCTCATCCGCTCGTCGGCCTCCTTCTGGGACATTACTGTCTCGCAGAAGGAGACCATCGCCTTCCAGGACTCGTCGTCGCCGAGCATCGCGGTGATGACGCTCGGGAGCGACAAGTCCCCTCCGACGACCGACGTCAGACCTTGACGCAGCACCGCCCATCTCGGGCACACCTCGAGGGTGTGCTGGGCAGAGTCCACCGCTGCGCCACAATCGTGACACTCAGTTGTCGGCTCCCTTTGGGCCGTCCGACACAGGTATTCACCAAAGCAACCGTGCCCGGTGAGAATCTGTGTCAGACGGAAGGTGAGGGGCTTGCGTTTTCGACGCATCCACCGCTCAAGGACCGGGCGAATGGCAGCCGTTACGCGTGTGCCATATGGCTGCACCGCCAGGTCCTCCCCCCACCTCCGCATTAGCGCTTCCTGCCCTATCCGACGCACACGTAGGATCCCGTCCAACGTGGGGTTCTCACCAAGAGCCCTCCTACCCGAGACGTATGAGTAGGTCTCGGCAAGAACCTCCGCCACGAGCTCCCACGGGGGGTCGCCAGCTAGAGCAGTAGCTGCGGCCCACGATACCGTACGGTACCCCCGAATCACCCTCACCGCGATTGTTCGCTGCGCAGCGCGCAACGCCGCCTTATTTTTCGCGGTGAGGCGATCCGCCCAAACCGGGGCACCGTACGTCGCCATACTCCGGCAGACTCCGGAGTACAGCTGCCTGCAGGCGGCGCTGGGTCCTCCGAGGTTCGGGAGGAGTCTGCCCAGCGCACTCGCCGCCTTCACGACCTTCGGTCCCACCATCGCGAAATGTGGGCCGAAGGTCCACCCTCCGTCCAGGATGAGCCCGAGATACTTCATTTGCGGGCTCATCCTGACTCTCCCCTCTCCGACCTGAAGGGTAGCCCCCGGTGGAGGTCCCTTGCGGCCGGTCCCGCGGAAGAGCAGGGCTTCGGTCTTGTCAATCCTGACACGAAGCCCTAAACTCTCTATGCGGCTGATCACGAGGTCGAGTCCGACCTCGGCCAGCCGCGCCGCCTCCTTGTAGTTTCGTCCTCGGGAATAAACGAGAGTGTCATCCGCGTAGCAGATGACACCCATCCCGGGGAGGAGGCGGCCTCGCAGGACCCAGTCGTACCCGATGTCCCACAGGATCGGACCCAGAACGGATCCCTGCGGGACACCGCAGCCGACTCGCCACCACTCCACGGACCCCGACCGGTTCTCGAGGCCTACCCTTCGATCGGAGAGGTACGCCTCCAACAGCCTCCTTAGATACGGGGGCACTCCGAAGTATTTTAGTGCCTCCCGTATCACCGCGTGCGGCAGACTGTTGAAGGCGTTCGCGATGTCCAATGACACCGCGACCACCACTTCCCTTCCGTGTTCCGCCTCACCCGTCACCGCCCGCAGGCGTTTGAGGGCGTCGACGGTCGACCGACGTGCTCGGAACCCGAACTGGGATTCTGAAAGTCCGGGTCCCGAGCCCTCCTCCAGGTGCTGAACGAGCCGGGAGGCCACTATCTTCTCCAAGGCTTTCCCGGCTTCGTTCAGCAGCACCACCGGTCGCACCGCCGAAACCGAGTCCGGGTTCCGCCCTGCCTTAGGTAGTAGGCAGAGCCGACCTTCCTTCCAGGCCTCCGGGAACTGGCCAGACCGCAGGCAGCGGTCAAACAGCTCCCGGAGGCTGTCGCCGAGGTGCCCGAGAGCGATTGCAAGAACTCTCCCGTGCACCCCGTCTGGACCCGGCGCCCTCTTCTTACTTTGGAGGCGGGTAATAACCGCCTCCATTTCAGCCTCCGTGACGGGTGACGGAACACCCTCCTCCGTGTCCGGCGTCTGCCGAGCCATTCTGGGGGGAACGAAGTCCTCAGGTTCGTCGGGGAAGAGTTCCCCGACGATCCTCCCTAGTTGGTCCGGCTGGAGCGTATCGCTGATTGGGGCCGACTGGGCGCGAAGCTTGTTCCGCGCCCACATATACGGTCGGCCCCAGGGGTCCCTTTCTAGGCCCCCCACTAGCTCCAGCCAGGCCTCCTCCTTGGCTCGGCATATGGCCTGCTGCAGGATCTTCGTCTTCTCCACGTAGATCCTGCGCAGCCTATCGTCCCTGTCAACGTCCTGCGGGCGTCTCCGCCTGCTCCGGGTATATTCCCTCCTGGCCCCGTTGCAGGCGGCCCGGAGACCGGCTATCTCAGCCGACCACCAGTATAGTGCCCGCCGCTGGGGTGGACGCTTCGCGGGCGGCATGGCCGCTCTGCAGACAGCAGAAAATGCGTCGCAGAGCCGACTAGCCGCCTCATCCAACCCAAACTCCGATAGCGGCGGGAGGCTCCAGCGGCCGACGATAGCGGCCTCCTCTGCCAGTTCCCGGTCGAGCTTGGACAGTGCCCAACGCGGAAACTGGCTTCGCCCCCTGGACGACGTTGACGACGACGCCGGACGGACGGGAGCTGGAGACACCTCGAACCTTATGTACCGATGGTCCGAGAGAGTCTCCACTCCCGTCTCCACCCTCCACCCCTCCACTCTGCGCGCGATGGCCGGCGTGGCGAAGGTGACGTCCACCACGGAACCTCCCGACCAACGCACGCACGTCTGGACTGCCCCCACATTGAGTAGGGACAGTCCGGCAGCTAGCGCCCACTCCTGCGGATGTTCCGCACGAGGACCTGCCCTGCGGAACATCCCCCCTCCTTTGCCACCGCTATGGTGAGCCGTTCCGCAGAGACCGCGTCGCTCAGGCCTGAGATTCTCAATTCGGCCTTCTTTTCAGGCCTGAGCACCTCCACCTCCTCCGCCAGGGTCTCCCTCAGGCGAGCGGCTAGGGCGTCCGCCTTTTCGCCACTCGTGGGGCCGGGAATCTCGATCAGGCGCGCCCCGGTCGCCGACTGGCGGATCCGGAGCGGGCCGATTCCCAGCTCCTTAAGGTCGACGCTCGTCTCGGCCTTAAGGAGCGCCGACCCGTAGGTTGCCCCCCTAGCCGCTGCCTCCGGCCGTAACTTTATTATTACGGCCGAGGAGCGGGGGAGCGCTAGTTTGGGCTTTGTGGTCCCCTTCTTCTCCGGCTGCGCTGGAGCAGCTGGTTTCTTTGGCGCCGCGGTCTTCGCCGGCGGCGCTGAGGTCGTCTTCTTCTTCTTCGCGGCTGACTTGCGGCTGACGACCTCAGTCCAGCTAGCCGCCGGCTCCGCACGTGATTCGGCCAGTTGTGGGGCCGCTTCCTTCGCGGTGGAGGGGCCAAATGCGGTCCACTCCACCTCCTTCCCCTTTCCCTTTCCCTTCCCCTTCCCTTTTCTCGATGCTTGGGGAAGGGCGGGGTACTCCTCCCGGCCCGTCTGCGTCACCACTTCCGTACTAGGGGCCGCCGAACCCCTGCCCTTTTCCTCCAGTGCGGCCCTTGTGGCCCGCGCCAGCGGTGCGTTGTCTCCGGCGAGAGGAGGGCGGCAAGAAGAGGCCGCCGAGCGCTGGAGCTTCGAAAGGTGGCCGTCCACAATGTTGCCGACCATATGCGCGAGATCGCGCATAAAGTCGGCATTTTCCTTCATGTTCGAGGATTCAGCCGCCTTTTTACGGCTGTCCTCGAACTCCCTCCTGTAGGAGCGGACCTCCTGTCGGACCAACTCCAGCTCCCGCGAGAGCCGATTGTTGTCGGCCCTCAGTCGGCGGACCTCATCCGACTCGTTGCGGGCCACCAGGGACTCCAGCACCTCCCTGATGGACCCGGCGGCCCTCCTAATTTTGGTGGCGTACCCTCCCCTGAGGCTTACAGATTTGCCGGTTAGGCCGAGGATCAAATTGATATTTGCCTCCGACGCCACCATCAGCTCCTCGGCCCCCCGCCTGTCCACGTCATCTAACACGATGGGGACTTCCTCCGTCGGATCTCCCACTTCCTTCTGCTTGCAGAAGGCCCTCCTTTGAAGGGCTGCCTCGAATCCCTCCTCGCGGTCACGCTCCACGCGCTCCCGCAGAGCAGCCCTGGCGCTGGTCAGCGTATGCGCTTTCCCCCGCTTGGCCGCTGAGCGCGGTATGGACTTTGCGGCCACACCTGCCTCCGTCTCCGTGGCGGTGTCTTCCGACCCCCCGGAGTACAGACGTTTCCTCCCGAGGTCTGTTTCAGACAATGAGGTAATGGAGATGTCCTCCAGAACCTCCATTACTCCATCCGGTTGGCCCTGAGAAGGGCCTTTGGGTTGGCCCTGAGAAGGGCCTTTGGGTTGGCCCTGAGAAGGGCCGTTGGGGTGGCCCTGAGAAGGGCCTTTGGGTTGGCCCTGAGAAGGGCCGTTGGGGTGGCCCTGAGAAGGGCCGTTGGGGTGGCCCTGAGAAGGGCCTTCGGGTTGGCCCTGAGAAGGACCGTTGGGTTGGCCCTGAGAAGGGCCGTTGGGTTGGCCCTGAGAAGGGCCGTTGGGTTGGCCCTGAGAAGGGCCGTTGGGTTGGCCCTGAGAAGGGCCGTTGGGTTGGCCCTGAGAAGGGCCTTTGGCAGCTGCACTTTTACTCCGCGTAATCATTCCAACACAATTAGTCACACAGACAAAACAATCTAAAACCCAAGTCTAGCTTATAGCGTTTGGTCACCTGCCTGCCACCTGCGTTACCGGGGTCAGGACAGGGTCCAGGGGAGACGAACGAGGACGTAGCTATAAACACTTGGGGACTCCCCCAAGCTAAATACATTTATTAGATCTATGATTTTTTTTTAATCATAGTTAAAAAAAAAATTCTTTTGCCTCAAAATGAGCTAAAATTGCCTGTTTATACTCGTATATTTAAAAAAAAATTGTGAAAGAACGTTTGTGTACTAAAGGATATTATTCGATTAACGATTTTCTAGAAGACAGTACGCCTTGGGAATGATGTGATCGCCGCCAGGCTATTTCAACTTATAGAGAATTATTGTTGATTTCAATTTAATTTGGAAAAAAACAATTACGTTTAAAAATAATAATATTAGTCCCGCTGAATTTCTTTCGCCAGTTCTTCTCAGGTCATAGGCTTCTTATTTTCGAACTGGTGGTAGACTCATGACGTTCAGTAAATAATTGTAATAATTTTATGCTGAATAAAATATTTTGACTTTGACTTTAGCAGGTGAGTGTTCGTAAACGAATGACGCAATAGGGCTGAAACTCAATTTATATACTAATGATGAGTCCCCAGTTAGTATGACACTAAACGAGCGCCCCTATTCCCACTTCATCGCCTCCATATCACGAACTCTTAGACCTCTCCTCGTTGCTCATGATTAATTGAACTTCTTTAATTAATATGGCCATACCAGATTAAAAATATTCCCGCGTACTGTCTGTCATTCGCGTCGGTAAGTATTATCGGAAAAAATATCTAGGGTAATTGATTAATTGTATCATAGCATTGGTTTTTGGATTTAGAACCTAAATGTTGTGTGACAAGTACTGATACCAAAAAAATGTTTTTTAGGCAACTTTTATAAAATTAAAAGAAAGTGAATAATATAATTTTTAGAAAGCTCTCAGAAAATCTTTTTAATTATTATTTAAAACGTTTTTATTATTATTTAAAATCTAACCACA
This sequence comes from Euphydryas editha, assembly GCA_036937285.1. Lineage (NCBI taxonomy): Eukaryota > Metazoa > Arthropoda > Insecta > Lepidoptera > Nymphalidae > Euphydryas > Euphydryas editha. The sequence continues at coordinate 14,840,333 of JAUPFZ010000005.1, read as the reverse complement.
TTATATTTTAAAGCGGTTAATTAAATAAATTGACAACTTTTTAAATGTTAGTCTTTATAAAATATTATATTTGAACTCAATTTATTAAAGATTCATTATTATTATTTTTATTATTTTTTGTAATATGTTTAATCCTGTAATTTTTATTTAAGATAAATTCAAAAGTGTGGATAAAATTATGTAAGCTTTTTTAAATATTTACATCATATTTTAAAATGCACAGCCTTCGAACAAAATATATAAAAACAATTCATTTAACAAAATTTAATTACTTTTCTTGAAAAAAAGTTTTACATGTTTTTTAGGTATTTAGTAATATGTATAAGAAAAAAGCCACAAAACTATTACATTTCTCTTCGTTAATGCTCACTTTTATTTTATACTGTTTTTGCCGATCTGTGTAAATGTTGCGTTTTATTTTACTCATCATTTGTTTTTTTTAAAGATGAAATAATAAAACAATAAATAATTGATACTAAGTAAAATTATTTAAACCCAAATCGATGTATACTTTCATAACTAATAACCTAAACTAATATGTACGTACATAAACAAGTTAATTGCTTCGGTATGTATAATAAATAATGAGAGTGTACCCTAACAATTAGCTTGATAACCTAGAAGTAAAGTGCTCTAGAAGCCTGAGACCGTGTGCCCTAGCATCGTAACAACTGCATTAAAAGGAAACGTAAACAAATTTTGCAACAGCTATATTGTTTTTATACATATATTACTTTAATTTCAAATATACATATGTGTCGAAAATTAACAATTTATATGCCGGAAAATAAAACATTACTTCTTTATCGTTTGCTAATAAACTCCTATTGTTCTTTGATCTATTATATTATTAAACTAACATAACATTAACTTTCTTATTCAGAAATATAATAATTATTTGAAATTTATTGACAGCTATAAGATATTTTAAAGAAGTCAAAAGCTATGCGTTAGAGCTTGCTTTTGATAATTAATTAATCTTTTATTATTATATTGCACTAGTCTAACTATCTCTGTCTGCTCATCACTGTGCTTTTGCAAATCGCTCTTTTCCCTTTCTAGCCTATCTCTCCAAAGTAGAGATATACATATACTCGTATACATACCTCGAGATATACATACATACATCGAGGAGAGTATGATATAATTAATTTAACCCTTGTCCATTTGGAATGGATGACTCTTAGTTGATGAAACTATTCCTGATTGAATAGTAATAAAATTGTAAAGTATTATAAGGAAAAGAATCTTAATTCTCTTTAAGTAATAAATATAACTAACTTTAAATAATTGTGATTTAAACTTGAAAATTCTTTTTATGTGGTTACTACATTGTTAAATGATAAAAAAAAATTACTTTTATGTTCAGTCGTAGAAAATTACTGGTGTTCAAAAGATGAGTAGGTACTTAACAATGTTTATTTTTATATGAATTTCTCGCAAATTCTATGCAAAAGGACTTTTTTTTTCGCTATGTAGGCAATCGTTTTTTTTTTTTTTTTAATTAAAAATTTCTTCAGAAATTATTGTTAAGACGTATAACGGGGTATTTATTATCTTTTTCCTCTTTGTCTGTGCTTGTTTAAACTTTTTCCCCTTTCGACATTGAAAAGTTATTATACTTATTTGTCTATTTAAGTCGTTCATTCAATGTCTTCTTTGTTTTGCATCAATACGAGGTTTATACTGTATGATTATTGTTGATACATACCGTAACATTAATTTCTTTATAAAAAAATAACTATTATTTTTATTTGCATGAAAAGTGGTTATTTAGCATTAGCTTTTATGGTACACCACCAATGCCGTGGTAACTTCAAGAGTTTTTTTAACGAACTAATTAATTACTATAACGATCTGTGTTTCGAGCAAACGAGTGGAAATCTTGTACTTTTCAGTCTAATAAAGTAAATAACTATTAAAAATATAACTTATGCAAAATTTAATAACTATGTAGTTTGTTAATTTGGTACTTATATATTTATTACTTGTGGATGTATTATATTTACTATGAAATAAATGACACAATTAAAACCTTTTTAATAATAAATAATATATGAATATAAAATAACTATTTCTAATTTTGTGGAATACTTTGTGACTTTTAGTAGGATTATTAAACTTATTGCTGTCGGTAAAAGCATTATTATCCTGGGTCTAACTGTCGCGAAACTCAAATGTATACCTACGTTTAATTGCAGCATAATAACCGATATTCATGCAGCTCTAGACCCAAGTGAACCAGACGTGACTGTCATTATTAAGTATGACCGACCTCTAACTTAAAATGGTGACGGCCAACGTATGTACGTGTATCAACTGTCAATAGTTACTTTATATTACTACATGTCACATTCATTTTATTAATCTGGTAATCATTTTGAAAAATACAGTTTCAATGCATTATGTCACCACGTTTCGAGACGAAACAAAGGAACAAAATAATATTTTATGACGTGCTTGTGGTTACGCTAACAAAGCGGAGTACAATTTTAAAGTTATGGCTCTACTGTCAGTGCTTTAAAATATTTTTAGTGAAGTGCAAGAAATCGTTAAAGATCACTTAATACAAACTTGACATTGATCGACGTGTCATTCTTAAATATTTCTATCGTTTTGTTTACATAATCACTAAAATGAAATATAAATATAAAAGAAATATCAGTACTACCTGGCAAGAAATAAATTATGTGTCATGTTGGGAAATGTTGGAAAGCGTCTACTTTAAAATATTAGATGCAAATGTTTGATTTAATATGCAGCTGCACGTTTTGCTTCGCTGACGTATCGCCTATTTGATTTTAATACTACCTAGACTTACCCTCAGATTTCTCGTTAAACTATTTCGGTGGATCGCAACCTAACGTTTGAATATTATATCTATAAATCACCTAAGATATTGATTCTATGGCGTCAAAAATAACATCTGAAAATAAACCATTCACGCATCGTTTGTTACATGACGTATCTGATATTCATACGTGTTGGCCATGTATTCTATTTATTAAATAAATTTGTATAGTATAAATAAACAATATCGAATTTACTTCTATACCATAAAGGAACAGTAACTGTAACTCTTTTTTTATTACTAGGAAATGCGTTTAGGCATCCCACCACCCGAAGGCGACGGGTATGTCGGACTCGTTGACTGTGAAGCCAGAATACCCACTAAAAACCAGCGGTGCCCTCATCGTCGTAGTGGGGCGCCACAGCATCGCTTTCGCATGCAACCGTGACGCCTCGACGGGAAGCTCGCCACTGCGGGCCGCCTTCGCTTATAGAGCGCTCGCGGGCACCGTGAGCGCTCTATTTCCCTGGTGGCGAGTGGGAGGATGTGGTGCCCTCTCACACTATTGCGGAGGGTGGAGGAGTGCATATCGGCGTCTCCTCGGTCGTCTACTGCGGAGCTAATCAGCGTATGCGGCTGCTTCTCGCTCTCGCTCCGCGGTCTCCTTCAACGCCACGACCTCCTCACAATATGAGGCCACGACCGACCAGCACTTCTCTCTGTCGAGCATGCAACGGACCACTCTCGACAGCGAGAGGTCTCCGCCTATTACTGCTACCAGGGCAGTAACTTTAACCCTAGCTCAACCCCTCTCCTTTATAGGAGGAAATGATGATAATACATTCAGAACTTCCGTACAATTTGTCATCTATTTTGGACTCCGCTTTGGGCATTATTTTCTAAAAGTATTGCAAGGAAATCCTTTTTCTCATCTTAAAGAAAAATTTAAAATTTTTGTGTTCATTTTTTGCTTTTTTTGAAAGGTTATAATCTAAACATTCTAAACATTTATTTATTATATGGTTATAATTTAAACATTTATTTTAAAATAGATCAATTTTAACATTTTTCAATAACCAAGAATGGTCCTTTCTACAAGACTCCACAAGAAACCAACGTTCTGGACTTCATCAGACCTGAAGACTGAAGATGTATACGTCATTTTAATGTGCGATAAATAATCCTAGCTATTTTGCTTAAATTTAAACCACTTTAAATATTACAAGAGTATGACTGTGACTTATTTCGACTAAAAGTGTAAATTGGGTATGGTGATATTGCAGTTTTTCCCCCTAACCGATCGGATGTATACTGATCGAATTTCCTTTTCAAAATAATTCAAGCGTAGTCAATACTAACTCTTATGAACTTTTTTTATTTGTTAATAAGAACCTTTTTTTAGAGGAGAAGTTGATTGAAATGGTAATCGATGGCTATATTAAAAAAAATTGACAAATACTGAACTGAACTAAACTAGCCTGTAAACAACCCACTGGTGTTCGAAGGGCTCTTCTTCATATAGCAGAAGGGTTAGAGCTTAATCCACCACGCTGCGTCATTGCGGGTTGGCGTATAATTTCCCTACTATGAGTAACGATCGCAATCAGATGTCTATCATAGCAACTGGGACCGACGGCTTTACGTGCTCTCCGAGGCACGGTAAGGCAACAAAAGAGCACGGGTAACTAAGAGCCCGTGGATGTTCTGTTAATAAAAATAAAAAAAAAACTTAAGCTCATTTCTATATTTTTTATCTTTCTATATTTTTTATTTACTTGAGGTGGTTCCGTATAAAAAATACTGAATATCTAATGATGATCCCCATAACGATTGTTAGTTAATCAAAAATGATTCAAGATTATTATTTCTGATAGTCGGTACTTAACCTACCTTCCCACAATTATTTGAAAATTGACAAAACACTCCACCGTAAAGTAAAAAATAATGATTTTGTTTATTTTTGTACGCGTAGTAGGTAATTTAAAGTACTTATCAAGTTTCAGAAAGTAGATAATAAAACAATGTTTAAAATTATGTTATTCGACCAAAGTTATATATTGTCCATAGCTGCTCTACTAAAGTAGTCTTGATTAGTTTCTCTAGTTAGATGCTAGTTAGATCCTTTCTCTAGTTAGGCCCTTAGGGTGTGATTCCACCAGAGTGGAGATGTGTGGAGATGTGTTTTAAACAACCAATAGAATTTCGTTCAGTGGTACCTATCCACTGAAGCGGAGGGGAGACGAGATGTGTGAATAACGAAATTCTATTGGTTGTTTAAACACATCTCCGCACATCTCATGGTTCCTTCTGCGAGACAGTAATGTCCCAGAAAGAGGCCGACGAGCGGGTGAGAGAGGAGGCCGCCGACGTAGCCTCCATCCGCGGGCGACGAATGGCGGTGCGTAGGAGGCGCTACTTAATGCGCCTCCAGTAACGCCCCTGTGCCCGTGTCGGGCCGGGATGGAAACCCGGTCCTGCTAGACACGGCGTCGTTGGGACTGTTCAGAGGTGAGCCAGACAGTCCCCATGGAGGAGAAGTCTAGCCTTTTCGCCGAGGCCAGCCTGTCGCTGGAGGGATCCTGTTGTCTGCAGATCCGGGACCCTCCAATTAAAGCGGCTGAAGGCTCCCGCAGGGGTTTAGTACGGTATTGCACTCCCAAAGTGCCGAGTCCGACATAGGTCTAGGATTGCCACCCGGGCGTCCTGGATATCATCCGTCAATGGATTCCCCTGCGACAAAAAAAAAAAAACCTCTGCACATCTCCGCTCTGGTGCAGTCTCGGCCTTATGGCCAGTTTCACTTCAACTAATGCGTAAACTACAACTTTTGCATTCACACGTTGTTTATAGAAGTATCCGAAAGATAAAGTAGTGTTTGATGATGAAAAATAAAAGTATATCATAAAAAACTTTTATCTGTTCGATACCGTTATACGTCAGATAGGTTTATCAGTTAACATTTGTCCATTAAATGAATGAAAAACACAGGATGTGACGTTAAGAGTGACTTTTATATGTACTTACCCTACTTTAATTTTATTAAATCACTTCCGTGCAGTGGACTCGAACAATGTAGTGTACATCAAATATATGATATGATATCACGAAATATATGATATCACGTAAGGATTTTTGATTCTATCTACACATAAAAATGACTAATTAACGATATGACGAGAAGAAAAGAGAAAGAGAAGAACGGGAAAAATTGAGGTGCTAAAAGTATTTAAAAAGCTTAAAGTATTTCTGATCATCAAAGATGTAATATTTTATCTCTTAATTGTTTCATTCATATTATCTTTAAATCGTAACCACAATATAACGAAGACGACGTAATGTTTATAAGTGAACTTTTGATGTGGCAATGAGTTCACGCAGAAAAATGTTAAACCACAAGCTTTTATTAAAGAAAATATAGTTTTATTAGATTTCTTTTTTCACTCCATTACTTAAGGTAGTTAATTAGCCGTTTTGTTATACGTTTGGTTTATACATGTTATATAGTTTACTTCCTATCAACCCGTATCCGTTGGTAAAACTTTTTTTACAAATTATTAATTTACAAATTAACGTAAGTAGGTATATATATATATATATATATATATATATATATATATATATATATATATATATATATATATATATATATATATATATATATATATATATATATATATATATATATGTTTTAATAGAACAAACTTTTACGTTGCGTTGTAATAATCTTTCTCACTTTATACTTTATTTACATAATTGCTTTATATATATATATATATATATATATATATATATATATATATATATAGTGATGAAAACAAATCATGAGTTATTCTAATTACTCTACATTAGTTAATCTGAAAACAAAGTCATAAAAGAAACACTTCACCACCTCAGTCCACGTGTCTTCTCTGTGTAAGCCCTATAATATACAGTGAATAAAAATGTCTAAATGTATAATGAGTTAGATGAGTGATTAGACACCTGAATGTATTTTAATAAATGTATATAAATAAATAAAACGATATGAATAATCCAGGTCTCAAAATGAATTTTATTTATTTATTTATTTAATACTTCATTACACACCTTATGGAATAATAAAATTGAAAGAAAAAAAGATTTGCAGAAAATGTGCAATCATTGAGAGCGATTTCTTACAGGCAACTATGAGTATAGGATTTCTCTAGACAGAAAGCAGTTGATGCATAAATTATTACTGTCATTTAAACTAAGTCACATATGAAAAAATAGTAATTTATTATATATAAGCATACACATACTTAAATACATATATTTACATATACACATACATACACACATACATAATATATAAACATATATATTATAATTTATACATACATACATACATACATATATACATAAATACGTACATACATACAGTCATCAATACATACACATAATTAACATGAACTATTGACATACAGTGTTGCACAGTCTATGCATTTTGTGTTAAATAATACTGTTTAACACGACGTTTGAATATTTCGACTGTTTGAGAATGAATCGCACTAAGATTTAAAATTTTTGTTTTATGGTTACATATTATCAAATACTAAATATCGTTATCGAATTTTGTTATACGAGCGGTATAATAGGGTACCTTTATCATACCTCGAGCGCCAGGCTCGTTTATCTGTAACGCCATTGAGTCCGTGACATTTCCACGCCCTATTCTTTGTCAGATTCCTATCGATGTCCATAACATTAAATATAACGTTATTATATTTATAAAAATCTAAAAAGAATGTAACGGACTGAAATAACTAACTTTTATTCAACAAGTTTTGTTTATTTATCTTCCTATCGTTCTATTGTATTTTTCTTTTGTCAGGATTTTTATTTTTACCAGTATCTTGCAGATATCGGCATATATTGCGTTGTCATATGATTTCCGCTATCTGAACATTTGGACTAGAATATTTTTTACCAAATACCAGTCATGATCAGGTTTTCATAAAAACAACGAATAAAGCTTAACGTGCTCTCTGAAGCGTGATAAAGAGATCCTCAAATACCCATATATAAAAATAAATATTGAATATAAATTCCTACGTACCTACGTTAGTACTTTGTCGGAGCGCTCGTTAATTTTATTTTTGTTTCTGTTGATAATAATAATTTGAAATATTTCGACAGCTTATTATTTATTATTCCTTACCAATAAGATTTTGTTATTTATGTGTATAGTATAGAAACATACTTTTTACGCAATTAAAATGTTAGAATGGATAACATATGAGACTAATTTAAAGTCGTGTTAAGTGTTATATGTAATGTAATATCATTATTATACTTTTTTTTTGTATTTTACATAACAGCATCAGTTTTGAAAAAAATTAGCATCATCTTACCAAAGCAAACGAAGTTGTTGACATAATACGAAACAATAAATCGTGTTGAATACCTAATACACACTTCTTCGAAATTCATAGATTCGATATCCCAGAAAAGGACGTTAAAAATATTTTCGCATGCATTTCAAAAAGTCTATAACGATATTCCATTCGTTGAGATTTGAAAATAAAAATCGGTTGCGTGACGGGACCGTTTCAAAGAAAGTAAAAATAGTTTTTATGTGTTTGCGTAATATAAATACGTTTTCCTGTAGTTTTACTGCTATGAAACATATAAAAAAAGACGAGTAACCCGTAGAGTGGCGTCAAATGAGAGGCTTAATACAGTATTAATAATTAAACACACGTGTATGTACTCGTATCTACGTAGTTATTAAAATAAAAAAATATTTTCCTTAGCATTAACTAGAGATATTTAGTTAAGGGTAATCGTTGCTTTGACATAACACACTAGCAGCACATATAAGTGCTATTCAAGCAAAGATAATGTGTTCCTAAGCTTTATATTGCACAACTTCGTGACAGGCGTCTTTGTTTGTACTGTTACTACTTCAAATAATTTCTATAGTTATAGAATAGTAGGCTATCAGAACCGTTGCAAATAAGTCTAACGTGATAAGATTTAACAATACGCTATTATATTCAAAATATATATCATACTGTATGATTTTGTAATTATTTTACTATAACTTACATTCTCTTGTTCTAGAAATCAACATGGGTTGCTTCGTTAGCAAAGATAAACTCACGAAGGAGGACATGGATTTCCTCAAAACGCATACGTCGTATGACGAGACTACCATCAAGGAATGGTATAAAGGCTTCAAGGTAAATCGGTGCGACATTAACGCTAACTTGATTATTTTAAATGCAAACTGTGCTTTAATGTTTTGTACCTTGTGCGTTCACAGCAAGATTGTCCTAACGGAAGGTTGACCCCGGCCAAATTCGTCGACATGTATAAGATGTTTTTCCCATCCGGTAACGCTGTCGAATTTTGTGATCATGTATTCCGAACATTCGACATGGACAAGAACGGATACATAGACTTTAAGGTAACAGATACGCGCAATAACTGATAAATTGTAATGCGGTTTATGCGAATGTTATAAACATGCTGCTGTGTTAATAATTTCATTCATGCACGCACTTGCGAATTGTTTCGATAAATATTGATATTGCGATGTTATGACATTACCGTACTAATTAAAATTGCTATTTCGATTACCGATGTGATTTATGTTCAATATGTGCTGAACAATGTACCTATCTTGTTTACTCGTATTGTATTTTCCGGGGATGATACTGTGTATCGAGAGTCAATGTTTGTTACAGGAATTCTTACAAGCGATCCACGTGACATCCAGCGGAACTCCCGAGGAGAAGTTAAAATGGGCCTTCCGCATGTATGATGTAGACGGAAATGGTGTGATCGATATTCAGGAGATGACGAAAATAGTTCAAGTAAGACATATAAAAATATTACTACCTAATCATTAAAGTCTAAAAATAGAAAATTAAAAATTAAAAAATATGACTATGATTTCTGAGATCGGTATAAAATTTCAGGCTATATATGACATGCTGGGAGCGTGTTCAAGTAACAGACCCGCCGATTCGGCTGAGGAGCGCGCCAAGAATATCTTTGCAAAAATGGATGAAAACAACGATGGTCAACTCACGCAGGAGGAATTCCTCAAGGGCTGTCTCCAAGACGAGGAGCTTTCCAAAATGCTTGCACCTTAAAACGCATTTCCCTAGCCAATTATACCCACCATTTCTTCCGTATACCTCATTATAAACCGACGGCGTTTTTTTTTTTTTTTATTAATAAAAATATCGAAAGGCTCCTAGAAAGATTGACTATATAATTTATTCGTCGGAATTATAAGTATAAATAATAATACCGAGTACTACTATGTCACAATTTTGTTAATTACCGACGTTCTTAAATTAGAAGTCACATTGCATCGAGACAAGTATTCGGTTTAGTATTAAAGTCTAACATGAACGTCGGTAATGTCCCTAATCGTATTGAACCGATACGTTTTACAATCTGCAGTGCGTTTGATCTGCGGCTTTTGCATTCGATCAACCTAAATCTCAATTCTAAAACAAGCACGATCGGTCCGTGTTTATCGAAAGCCGAATAGTATTGTTTGCGTCACTATAGACACGCTTAAATTATACTCATGTATAAGATATATTCAAATTGAACGTAATTTTATAAAAATATAAAATGTTTCATTTCTATGTCGCCGTTGGTACTCCCTTCGAATTAATAATTGTGTCCGAACCATACACTCGATAGACGAGTCCTCAATATCGTCTTAATCGTACATAAGTTTATCGATGGTTAATTAATGTGCTGCACAAGTATAAACAAAAGTCAATCTTAAATTATTAAGGCAACAATTAGTTTAGTGATGATTGAACAGAAAAGATCAGATTGATAGACACCGCATAACATATTTACGCATACATACGCAATGATCACGACAATCTGATCGCTTCTGTGTGTGTTAAGTCGAATTATATGTAAGTTTTAATATAATATGCATATTAATAAGTATTTATTGATCTAATGTCGAACGTCGGTGTTGTAAATCTTTCATATTCGGTGTTATTTCTTCTTAATCACATAATTAGGGACTTTCATCTTATCGGCTCTGTAATAAATAATCTCTAGTTTACTGTTGCCTACGTTAGTAATGTTTTTCGTTTTTGATACACGACACTGTTCGACTTGAGCTTATTGTAGATTCCTAGGTAAACATTTCTGTCGCCATTGTTTTTATATTCTTCGAATTTTACATTCCTCTAATACTGTGCCTTCTAGTTCATGGTAAAATAGATTTTTACTCACTTCCTTTTGTTTTATCTATTTGTAAGCTTTCGTCCACGCGTTATCGACTATGCGTTTTTATTTTCTTTTCAATTAAAAATAACGCCAAATTCATGCACAAATCTCCTTCCAATGTAGTTATGGAACCAAATTTCTAGTGTATCCTAGTCCTCATATCTTTTAGATTGTATATTTACTAGATGGTAGAATAATTAAAATTATAAAAAAAGCGTTATTATTTTATACTTTTAAGTTTGATCATATTGTTTGATAAGGTCGCGAATTATGATTTCGTTATTTAATATTTGTTACATTATTATAATGTTATTAGTTTTCAGTGCATGTATTATTCAAAATAATAAGGAATGATGTAAAAGTTTATCGTACAATTTAAAATATAAAATAAATATCGAATAAAATAAACTTAATAAAAATACTTAACAAAACAGGTTGGGGTGCTAGTTAAGTTTTAGATAATTTGTAATTTTGTAATAAATTTTTAAAATATTTAGAAAATTTGTTTTTATAATTTTCGAATTATTGAATTTTATTTAATATTATCCGATGTCAATGAATGCACTGAAAACTGAAAAGTTATCAGTTCTCTTGTCTTAGACGTACATTCCATGTTTTATTGACGTAAGTTATTTCGTATTCTCACGAAATTATAAATTAGGGCATTCATTGAGAATTACTTTTGTATATATTTTGTCGTTCGCACATCTGTTTTAACCATTAACGTTTTCTTTAAATTAATATATACTATTAAAAACACATTTTGGATGATTCATAGGAATTTAATAAAATAAAGATAAAATTTGATAAATTTAAAATATTTAAAAATCATTAATTTAAAACGTGATATTAATAAGGTCTAAGGTCTTTAGTTAAATCTTTCCTTCGGGCTCACTATCGTACTACGTTAGCAAAGCGACCCGAGCGTTAGTGTCATTTGCAATATTTGCGCTCTTTTTAAATATAAATTAATATATTTAAACAATTTTACTAGATTTCTATATAAAAAGCTTATGCACAATTCTATTTCAAGTTTTAGAACACGAGCAATATTTTTGTGACATATTTATAGTATTGGCTCAAATGTTAATTCCTAATATGCTTATAAGGTTACATAATTATTTATGTACTCAGAACCGAGACGTAGGAACTATCATACAACGAAGTTCAAGTGTTTAGGAAAAACGTTACTTATTAATAATTGTATATTATCAACATCTCGATATTGCAAGTTCATAATATAAACGATATCATAATTATTTCAACTATACCCATGACAGTATGACGGTTCTACGATACGACGTTTTGAGGAATTAGCAGTACTATAATTGGTATTTGAATTATTTAGTAATGTATCAATATGTAGTGAAGGTAATAAATTGACATGTAATAATTATACATATCTATTATATGATTTAATATAAGAATACGTTATTTTTATATACCTATATATCTCAATAAATGATCTTAAAGATAATACGATTTGATATATTTAATTTTTAAATATATATATTGTATAAATATAAGTAAAAATATTTTATCCAGATTTATAATTCATTAATGCCAAATATTGTACTGCTTCTGTTTTTTAAATTTATGTAGAACAATATTATTTCACATGTACCCATAGGTTTTACGCAAAATATTTTTAATATATATGTATACCAATGGGCGTAGTGCAAATACGCGTATATAACAGACGAAGGGAATTTAAATATTTCAAACTACGATCTTTTGAAATAAGCTCGAATTTTTGTATTTCCTTGTAGTTGCGCGTTTTTGTGCTATACCTGAATTTATCTATGTACACCTGCTGTCAATTTTGTTATAAGTTTTTCATGTTTATATAATATTAAAGTGTATTGTTTCAATTTTACGATTAAGCAGTAAAATATTATGAATAATGGTTTTTTTTTTCTTATTTTTTTATGTGTACATAATGGCAGTAGGATTTCGTTTCATTGTTTTAGAATTAAGTTGATATTAATAATAGTCATTTGTGTTTTACTAATAATATATATATATATATATATATATATATATATATATATTAGTTTTATATAAGACAGATATTGTAATCATGTTATATTTTTAGTTACACGTAATAGACATTAAAATGTATCAATATTATTAATTACATGTGAACATTTATGTAAAAAATTTTACAACAATAGTACATTCCCCATTGTTTAATTTTTTTCTTCTTCTAGTATTTTAGATATTGTGAAATATTTGTTATTTATTTAAACGAAACAATACTTTTAACTACAGACGCAGATAACTTTATAGACATTATTATTCCTGTAGTTCGTGTTATAGAGTAATTAATTAAATACCATTTGAGATATGTATGGTACTTATGTAGTTGCATTCGATACTATTTAATATTAGTATTTTCTAACATTCAAAAATCTAGTCTTATCGTGTACTGTGCAAAAAAACGGCACAATTTCATTTTATTTATTCGATGCGACACATTGTAACTAAGTTGTAATTTAACAGATTTTAAGCAGGACTCGTTGTCACCTAGTGATGAGTGTTATTAAAAATTAAAGGCTTTTTTAGGTATTTTGCTATTCTTGAATTCATTAAAAATATTTTGAAAATGTAAAGATCAACTCTTTGAATGGATACTCGTCATTTTCGTACCGAATTGCATCAACTGAATAAGTTTGTTGTAACATTTATCAGGTGACGCGATGATTGCACCAAAAAGTATTATAGTTTTTTTTTTTGTTTGTAAGTTCACGTAAATTATTTTATTTGTATATTTAAAACAACACGTTATAATGTATTATTTTTATATTTAAGCTTGAAATTATTGCGTGTGCGTTAGTAAAAATATTTTATAGAATGTCTTGACAAAAGTTTAGGCGCTCAGTACTCTCATTTCTGACAAACCGGAAGTCTGAATAAGATTTTTTTTTAACATTTACCATGTACGCCGTACAAACGTATCGTGTATTTTGCAGTGTACCCTACAATATGTGTTACCAGCGTCATTAGAGTAATAAATAGGCACTTAAATAAATGGAAAAAATAACCACTGTCCCTACGAATTCTATGTTGTATTTCTATGAATACGTATTTTTAATGATTCACGTTTTGCCTATTCATGTATAATATACAAATTACAGAAAAAAAAAAAATTCGAAATATGTCTCGTTTTTTTGTAAATTCACCCATTATTTATTATAATTATTTCAATAATTTTTATAAGTGAAAAAGAGGTAACGTGGTTTTATTTAACTGTTTGTGTACTGTAGCTGCATTTGATTGAGTGTTTAATATTGGCCAAAACATTGATGAAAAACTAAGTAGAATATATAATATAATGTATTTTTTAACGTAATAAAAAGCTGCGTACATATCTACATATTTTTTATTTTATTTTAGGGAACAAGAATTGACTTATTAAGTGATAAAGCGACTGTAAATTATTGAGACATTCAATCTAAGTGGTTAAAATATAACGAAAATGGGTAAACAAAATAGCAAACTAAAACCTGAAGTTTTAGAAGATCTGAAGCAAAACACTGAATTTTCAGGTATAAATGTATTTTTGTAAAGCTGTCATCTGTGTTTTGTGTTTTAAATGTTATTATAATTATAATATTTTATATTGTCATGATTGCAGACGCTGAGATACAAGAATGGTATAAAGGATTTTTGAAGGATTGTCCTAGTGGACATTTATCAGTAGAGGAATTTAAGAAAATATATGGAAATTTTTTCCCGTATGGTGATGCTAGTAAGGTATGGGTAATATGAATGACTGCAATCACATATCTATTAAAAATTGTAATGATGAGTGACTGATGATGATAATGTATTTGTTAATAATGGTATTTCTAGGGCACTTAGATTTTAATAATAATTAAAAAATATGCGGCATATTTGATTGAGCTGGTCACGCTGTGATTACTTCCACGCAATTTAAGACAATATAAAATAGTCTATCATACTTAATATTATAAATGCGAAAGTAAGTTTGTTTATTACGTTTTTACGCAAAAACTACTTACCCGATCATCATGAAACTTTGTACACATATTCTTGGAGATAGCAGAGATAGGAGATAGAGAGCAGAAGCTAGTTATTAAAAAAATGTGTGCGTGTGCGTGTGCGTGTGCGTGTGCGTGTGCGTGTGCGTATGCGTGTGCGTGTGCATGTGAAATGAAACTTTTTATTATATAATTAACATTCATTGGTAGAGATGCCGCGTATACTCGCTATTATTCGGTATTCGGCATTACTCGACATATTTTTGTTATTCGTCGAATACCGAATAATAGCCAGTATTATTCGACATTTGGCGAATAGTTGTCTAAAGTAGACTTATAATGACCAAAAAAAACTGGATTTAAAAATAATCAAACTTTAATTTTTCTTACAAATAAAAAATAAAACAAACATAGTATTAATAACTATCATTAATATGAAAAGTTTGCTAAAAATTAGTCATATCATGTTGAAGTTAATTAGTTAGGCTTTTTAATTAATATTTAAAGTCCAAAAGAGACTGATTGTGGTGTACAAAAAAAAAACTAGTTTTTCTGCACGATTGGGATCAAGTCAGTTGCGCTTTTCTTCATAAATCAAACCTGCCTCAGAAAATAATCTTTCTGAATAAACAGAGCTTGCTGGTGTGATTAAGTAATGTATCGGTTAGCAAGCTTACTTAAAATGGTTTATACCTCTGTCAGCCTTTGCTAACGCGATGTAGTGGACGATTTCTTCAGCAATGGCATTCTTGGGTTGCTCTTCAGAAGGCTGCTCTATTGTAGAATCTTCAAAACATGTCCAAAATAGTTTATGAGTTTCTGAATCGACATTCTCACTTTTATTGTCTAAGCGAGGTCTTTTGGACGCCATTTTTGGATCCGAATCACAGTACTTCTTAAATGAATGGTAAAACTGTATAAGTAAATAAAGAAATAATAACCTGTGTGTTTGAATTCCGAATTATTCTGCAAGGCCGTCATTCCTGCTTTATTTGCTGCTCTACTAATTTTTACACCACAAAAAATATCATCAGACCCTGGTTACCAATGAAAGACAAACTTTTCGTCAAGACGAAGAAGATTCAATCGAGCCCAAACTCGATGAGGTTGTGTCGCTTCATTGCGAAGTTCCTATGGCCACCTTCCAGCTCCATCATCAGATCAGAACTTAGTAACCATCTAAAAACAAAGTACTCGTCAAGACGAATTAAACGAGCCGAAACTCGATGGGGTTGCGTCGTTTCATTACATATATAGTACGGAGTTCCGAAATACAGTACAATACCATATATGGTCGGAAAATGTGACGATCGTAGTGTGACGATTTTTGATTTTAACATCTATAAGATTTCTTCCGTACGTCTATATAAAAAATTCACATCAATAAATGTTTTTTTATTTATTTTTTTATTTATTTTTTATTTTTTATAAATAGAAGTATTTTGTGTTTACAGTTTGCAGAACATGTGTTTCGAACATTTGACGCTAACGGGGACGGCACCATAGATTTCCGGGAGTTCCTTTGCGCCCTTAGCGTCACATCTCGCGGGAAACTCGAACAAAAGCTGAAATGGGCGTTTTCCATGTATGACCTCGACGGAAACGGCTATATATCCCGACAGGAAATGCTTGAAATCGTTACCGTAAGATTTTCTTTATATTTATTTTGACATCATACTTAATATTATAAATGCGAAAGTAAGTTTCTTTGTTACGCTTTCACGCGAAAACTACTTAACCGTTCATCATGAAACTTTGTACACATATTCTTGGCGGTATTAGAAGTAACATAGTATACTTTTTTTGGTTGCCTTAACCGACAACCACGCGGGCGAAGCCGCGGGCAGAAGCTAGTTAATTTATATTATTATACACGTCGGTTCGAGACGACCGTTCAGTACGTCTACCATGAGTTTTTGTTACAAGCGCACATGACATAACTACAGTAGTAAACGTACGCAATAGTAATGATAGTATCCGGTAGAGGCGCTGCTCAACTTTCCATACAAATTGTTGAAATTGTCTACTACACTCGCTAACGTGTATCGTTTCAGGAAACTTGTGGTAGACTTACAGGTGTATTTGTGCGAGTAGTCGTCTCAAATCGCGCGCAGGCGGTCGCAGGTTTGATACCGCTCGGGACAGACATTTGTATTTGTATAAATATTTGTTTCCGGTCTGGGTGTATGTCCTCGTGGGTCTCCGCACCTTGCCTCGGGGAGCACGTAAAGCCGTCAGTCCCGGTTGTTATCACAGACACCTGACAACGATCTCTACTCATGGTAGGGAAATTATCCGCCAATCCCGCTGCCCCCGAGTTGGAAGGAGTGGTTAAGATCCAACCCTTCTTCTATATGGAGAAAAGGCCTTCGCTCAACAGCGAGTTGTTTACAGGATGGATACAGTACACTACAGTAGTAGACAGTACTATTTTTCAATTTGTTAAAGTGAATGATTTTAAAAATGATCTTTTTAATAATTTCTAGGCAATTTACAAAATGGTCGGTTCGGTTATGAAAATGCCCGAGGACGAATCGACGCCCGAGAAGCGAACGGACAAAATATTTCGTCAGATGGACCGAAACAAAGACGGAAAGTTGTCTCTCGAAGAGTTCATAGAGGGCGCTAAAAGCGATCCATCAATTGTCCGACTGCTGCAATGTGACCCGCAGTCGCAGTGATACCTCCAATATTAAACAGCTTCAGCGTTTAAGAACCACTTATCTATACCCAATCTAGATACCTTATTTGTATATTATCACACTTGTATAATGCTTATAAGAGCTAGTGCGCGCTATAATGCGCTATATTGCACGAGAAATCTAAAGATTGTCCCGTTGCTTGGCTCTCGATGAATTCTTCCACTTTCTTTTTATAAAGCCTTCTCTATCCATATCGTATCTATTTAATGTATTAATTGTGACGGCATATTGCGAATCATTGTACAGTGATTTAGACTTGGCGCAAAGGCTGCTTTTTTATTAGTATATAAGCTTACAGTATTGTATTTTATATTTAATTTTATATATATATATTAAGTGTTTCCGTAGACGTGAGAATAATTTATTGAGTAAATGCGTTTTATTCGCTTATTAGACTTTTTATAAGTCTAAGTCCATTATATGTATACCTGACTGAAGCATGGGATCCGATGAATTTATGCTTTAGTTTTGAAGCTCGCTTTTGCGTTAAATCTAAATCGCTACGTGTAATTTAATAATGTTTTTAATTAAGACATAGGGCAAATTTATGCGTCCACATGTTCGGACAAATCGGTTAGATACAGTATGAATTCTTCCCAAATATTAAAAGTTAAATATGGAATAGGGCTGTGAGAGAATTTATTCGGAAAGAGCACATCAATTTTAGTTTTAAGATTAACTACACTGCATGTCCCGATAATTCGAGAGGAGCCCAATAATCCAATATTACACATCGAATATATTTACATATATTTTTTATATACTTAATTTTTTTTCTTTCTGGCAACTACTGGAATAGTTTTTTACTTTATTGATGTTGTAAAATCAACATATTTATATTAAAAATAAATTTAAAAATGTATTAAAAACAACTACTCGTCACGTTATAGTAATTATGTAATTTATTTAATTGACTAAAATTTTACATTATTTCTTCAATCATCCCTTCATTAAAAATATAAAAATATTTGATTTAGTCTATACTTATAAAAACAAACGTATAAACAATAAAAATGTTAGTGACATTGACGTATAATACTTAAAACGTCATTATATAGTTAAGATACATATTTGTGTAGCTAGGTTTATTATATAGATGCAGAAATATCGGTTAATAAACGTACATTATTACGGTATACGAATGATCGGTATAAAAATGACAATCTTAGGATGGGTTTAATGAATATTTCCAACATTGGATAACATTCGCAGATCAATTATTTCAACTTCTTGACAATGTCATAAATAAACCCTTTCGACCATTATATCCATGATTTTGTACGTTATTTATATATAGAATTTATATATAGAATTCGGTGCCTTCCACATAGGAATCCCTTTTATCCCGAGTGCCCACGAGTTATACAAAGACACATTTGACGTCATCTCAACTACACTATCATGTCTCTTTCTAAATTAAATCCAATGTTCCGATTACTACTTCTATTGAATTAAAAATTGACACCACTATCACTAATATATGCCTATAGCCTTCAATTATAGAGTTTGAAGAATAATAATATGAAATCTCATTTTTTATTTCAATTTCGATATATAATTATAATATAATTGTTACTTTTACGGCACTACTTTTAAATTATAAAGTCATTTTATACATATTTAGTTTGTTTTTATAATGATACAGACACCCAAACTGTATATTGTTTAGGCATTATTTTATATAAGCAGGACAGTGAATTCACTTGCACAATTTTAACATAATATACGCAACAAGCAGATATAATTATTTAGTAAAATAATTAAAATGACGTAGTTATGAAATTGCATAACTGATATTATTAAGATTTAGTTTTTAATGAAAATGTTCTAAAGTTAATTGTAGTCAAGTCAATCTAAGTATTATTCAATTACTTTACTTAAAATGGTTTGTGGAAATAATGGCCGTATTTCGAAATACACAGCAAGCACTGCCCAGTGCTGTCACTGGTAAAAAATTCGTTCCGTTATAGACTGCCAGTACACTGCTGCAGTACCATAGAGAAATAAGTGACGTCATAAATGGCTGCCATTTTTGTACTGAGAGCACTGTCGCTTTCGATGTAAGGTGCTATCAGTATTGTGATCACGTGATCAAATAATATAACAGCGCGAATGATTATTATTATTAATAAATATTTTTATTTAAAAATGTCAACAATATTCAAATAATATTTTTTCTTGTTAAAAAGAAAACGTGTACATGATAAATATTTTCATTTGAAAAAAAAAGTTGAAAAATAAGGATGAAAACAGTAACCGGTATAGCACAGTATAGCAAACTAAAAAGGAACGGCTTCGCTATTGAATTGACGTCACACCTCACAGTGATCCAGTATATTTCGGAATACGGCCTATATTACGAATATTATATTATTATGGTTCGTGTATAATTGCTAGTAGTTAGGAGTCGACAATTGTGCAGTTCGAAGATAGGTTCAGATCGAACATACATCGTCATTGAGACACGCTAGTGACGGTGATCTGCAGTATCTGAAATGTAATATTAAACAAGGCCGGATTTAGGGGAGGGCAACCGAGGCAACTGCCCCGGGCTTCCACATAAGAGGGCCCTTACAATAGACACGTCGGAAAAGTTCTAAGTTCAGACTAGAAAACACAATATATTTCATCCGATAATTATATATGATATTGTCGAGTAGGGAGAGATGTTTTTTTTTTTTGGTGTGCATTGGGGCACAGGGGTCTCCACTACTTTGCTGCCCCGAGGCCTTCAGACCTCTAAATCCGGCCCTGATAGTAAACAAAAAGACTAATGAACTATTAAATTATTGTAAGTAATTATTTGTAGTATTGTAACGACACGTTTATCGACGTATTATTGAGGAGCCCAGTAAAATACAGTCCATAGTACCAAAAACCCAGGCCTTATTACATTTAACGCAACCTAGTGGTTGGAATGCAACTTATGAAATGTTTATAATAGGATATCGAATCGATGTATTTAAATAAGTAAACGTTTGTATGATGTAATAACCGATAATATTAGTGTACGTTAATTCCAACATTCAACAACTCCATTTTTCACCGAAGAAAATATATTCTAAAAATTAGGTGTTCACAGTTCAGCTAGATCGAATCGGATTCCTTATTATTTTTATCGATACCTATTCAGAGTTCATAACAATCGTCATCGGAATTAATATTTTATTAGTAATTTTTAATCGATTAAATGTAATAATTATGTACTTTTACAATAAATTGTAATGGGACAAGTAGTAAAGTAAAACGACATCGATAGACTTCGTCATGATATGACATTGTTTGCTACATATTGCAACTTGTCGACTCAACATTATTTCCGTCAGTTTGTTTTTTACTAATATTTTTAATTTTTAACACCAATGGGGTCATTGTTTTTATCCTTTTGACATACTAAATATTTAAACAACTTTTATAATGTGTGATTTATTAATTTTAATTTTCTTTAAAATAAATTCCGTTTACTTTTTTGTTGCCAAATTTTAACAGTAGGTATTAATATATTTTTGTTGGTATCTACGTGTATTTATTGATATAAAACAATAATAATTCTACTATTAATTATTTTACAATCTATGTAAAAGATTAACTCTATTAGGCTTACCGTCAACTTGAGTGTGTTTTGAGTCTTTTTTTTTTAAATAGTAATTATATCCCTTCGCATATATACGAATATTGATGCTTTTCCTTCAATAAAATTTTAATCAAATGCACAATATTTCCTCGCACAATGAAATATATTTTTTACATCTAATTATATATATTTTTCATTTTTTTAAAACAATTTTTATCGCAATTGCAACGCAAACTTTTGGGTAATCGGGATATTCAAAAACCTTTTCATAAAATTCAATGTAATCGACGATTTAAAAATATATGTTGGAAACGTTTTATGTAATTAATAACATGATAATAATTTTCTTTAATAAATTATAGTACTTTATAATTGACGATACAATAATATACTAACGTATGTCGTCAGCTTCAATGACTCGTCTGTTTGTACTTTAGCATGTTAGCGGTAGAATTTTGACATAACTTATATAGCAATTCATGTCGAGATTTTACCATCACAAGATGCGATTCGGCAAATATCGGAGCCAGACGACAGCGATTTGAATTAAGTGTAATATTTAGAAATATATCATGTTATTGTAATAAAATTTGTTGATTGATAATATTTTTTTACACGACTAATGCCATATAGCAACACAATTTACGAATTTTTTGTAACATTTATACATACATTTTAAGACTCGATG
Source organism: Euphydryas editha (assembly GCA_036937285.1). NCBI lineage: Eukaryota > Metazoa > Arthropoda > Insecta > Lepidoptera > Nymphalidae > Euphydryas > Euphydryas editha. The sequence continues at coordinate 14,818,339 of JAUPFZ010000005.1, read as the reverse complement.
CTTATTTTCTTTGCATTAAAATGTGTAAAGTAATTGCACCAATGTCGAATATCGATCGTAGATCATTATATATATATTAGTATAGGACTTATGATGCCGTGTGTTTCCCAGTAGAAATATATCTTTGTTTAAATTTGGTTCGAAGTAAATAAAAATACTACATGGATTTTTCCCTCGTTACTATAGGATTTATAGTTAAAACGATCGTGGAATTAGAATAAGTTTTGCTATATTTTACATGTTACTTTTATGGTAATTGTAAAAATAACGTGACTTTTAATATAAGATCTATATTTGTCATTTTTATTTACGATATGATATAATTATTGAATGAAACCTTTTGTGACAACAAGAGAAAACTAAATAAGTAATTTTTAAGTGGATTCGTAGTATAACAGTCGTGTGATAAGTATAAAATATTTCGCTTAGTTGACAAAATGACTACGCATAAATGAACTTTAACCTTTTTAATAATTTTCGAAACCTTATTTTCATTAAATTCGAAAAAAAAAAATTACCTTTTATTCTTAATCCAACTGAGATTAAAACTAACCTAACCTAACCTGAGTGAAATTCGATTCTAGATACTTTAATTATTTCTAATGTAATAAAAAGTATGACTGTCCCACTAAAATCGATCAATATATAAAAGTGTATGTTTAATTCAGTGAATGTATATAACAATAACCATAACTACGTCTATATTGTATATAAATTATATACACCAGTTTCTTAAGTTAAACAAAAGTTCTAAACAAGGTTTTTTTTTTAAATTATACTCAAAGGTTTATCCACATTTAAATTGAGTGATCTGTAATGGCGTAAATATATTCTGTAGTCAAATGTACGACTGTAATTGTACTGGTGGATTCCACCTTCGGATTAATCAAACCGAAGCAGTGTTATCATTCATTAAAAGGTGAAATTACTTTAAACGTGTCCAAACAATCGTGGATCATGTTAAGTGTTCATTATTTATATGACAAGTTCTAAAGAAAAAGCAATACTGTAGGTACTGAATACTGTATCAAAAAATTTATTGTGATTATTTCGTCTGTCTTCGGAGTAAATAATAATCGAAACATTAGTTTTCTTAGCGCCCGATATTTGTGCAAATAAGACTAGTACAAAAATATTCAGAGACTGCAGTTGTTAATGGATGTTGTTAAAGTACTCTTTCAAAGAGAATAGATAAATGTAAATTTTAAACAATAAAGTCAAATACGTCAACTTTGTCCGATTTGTAAATCAAAAACAACACTATTTGTTTGTTTCTTTTATTGCGACCAAAATTAACTGGACTTTTAGTCATTACCACTTCTGATTTTCATCTCTAAATGAAGTTCTATAGAATTGTATTTACGATGACTGATAAGGTTTTTATATATGGGTCATTGTCAAATTTTGGGCAGGTAAACGCAAGTTGAATTGACATAAATATATTACAATTAATATATCCATCTTAAGGTATTAATTGAATTTAAGTAGGTTTGATACAGTAAAAACTTATTTGATCTTTATTATATAATTATAGAAGTGCTACCGGGTTAGGTAGAATTTGTACGAAAAAACATTCTGTTACCAGTAATTACAACTATGTTACTTTAAAAAAACTAGGGAAAATCGATACGATACTAATGTCTTAATTTTGTAATGGATGCTTACTAATGCGATGCATTTTGTATTTCATGTTTTGTTAAGAAATTGTGATGTTATTAATAATAATAAAAAATAAAAACGTTAAAAAAACGTTAAGGAACAAGTTTACCTGCCTAAAATTTGACAATGACCCATATATTGACATAGGTTTTAACATTTATTAATCAACTTAAATCAACATTAATTAGCAATATTATGTAGCTAACTTCTGCTTGTGTTTATACAAAATTTATCCACCGAATTATAAGGGTTGATACATTGAAAATATAACTACAGTTTTCAATTTGAATAACTTTGTTATATACATAAAATATCTTTAAAGTAACGGTTTCTTCGTACTTCGGACATAGACACCATGGTTGGCAGTGATGTGTTTGGCTGTATTGTTTTCGTTAAGCAACAGACAGAGTTGAAACGACTACGGTAATTAGGATTTAAACAGTGTTAAATGTTTAATACTTTCGAAAGTCCTGCAATAAATGAAACCTTAATTATTTCAGTGTTGTATTGTAAAAGAGAAAAAAAAAATATTTTAATAGATAATTTTAAACGCATATCGATTGTTAGATGTTCGTAAAATTTTATGGAATTTTAGCGAAAAATAGAATCTTCCAACAACGACTTTCACGTGTGACGAATACTTTCTTGTTGTCGTTAATATACTTATTGTGAATTGTCTATAATAATTTGCGAATATTTTTAATGTCTCAATGTTACATTTAGGTAATCTAGTATTTAATATTTTAAAACGAAAAAAGGGAAAAAAAATCGTCTACTTACATTGTTTACAAATGTTTCAGCGTATTGTAAAAAAAAAAACATATTTCAAAATTCCTATTGTTGAGGTAAACAATAATCGGGAATGTTAACTGGCCGGCACGGCAATCGTGGCACACGGGTCCTATTCTTAGTCGAAGCGGCAACGTCGCACAAACTTGCGAACGCTTTGCATCTCTTCTTAAGTCTTAATATAAAATTTATCTTTTCACATACCTTTAACATTAATTACCTATTCTGTTTTATTCAGTTTATAAACTTAACAGCGAAGAAAAAAAAATACAATTGAATCGGATGAAACTTTTAATTTCATAGGTTTCTTTACGGTCTTCCACTATTTTAAGCAGTAGCGAAATAATGAACGAGAAAATAATCATATAATTCTGTTTATTTGTATTCCTTAAAAATACGGCACTTAGATCTCAGACTATGTAGATTTTGTTCGATAACATTAGTGCCTATCTTTGATACCTTTGGATGATGAATTTGATTTATTAATAGTGCTATTTTTGTTTATGCCTACCCAATGATAATGATAGTTTCATATATTGTATATGTGCTACATACTTTAACTGGACCTTCTTACTCTATATTATACACACTTTCCCTTTACACGTACTTTAAAACCTATTTGCTCCTCTGCTTCTAACGCCTCTTCAAAGTTTTTAATATAATTAATCACTTATAATCTATGGTGCATAAATGTTCTATGAGATTAAAAATACTTAAGTAATTTAATAATCTGTAATTATGTTTTGTAAATTTCAGTAACTATAGTTATTTGATTAGCTGCATATATGTCTTATTATAATTTAATGAAGGGTGCTATTACTTTGAAGAAGCCATTGATGTAGCTACGCATTAGATAAAACAACGGCAATAGGAACTTTTTAATTGTGTTTGTTTCGTATACGATTTGTAGTACTTTTTAAATGAATTAATTTTTGCAATTGAAAATGTACCTATTGTAAATATATTTAAATTAAATTTTTATGTTGTAAATTTTGTTAACAATAACTTGATAGTTAAAAATATAATCTAATGGGTTGCTATATCTAAAGGTATGACTTTAAAAGCCCTGCTATAAAGTTCTGTGTCGAGTATTCTACTTTCGTAATAAGAAGCTTTCTCTTTATTACACTTCTTTTTTTCATACAATGTACCTGGCATGAACAAGGAACTTGATGTGATGTTTATAAAAAAATATTTCATCTCTTCAAGTTGTTAAGCGAACTATTCAAATATTATGCACTACATATCAATCTGCTTAAATCTCGGTAATATTTTAATATGATTGTTGAATTTGTGATGTAACACTTATTACCAATAGCACCCTAAATAATAGCACCCTAGTCCTAAATATTTGAGGCCGTTATTGTATTTTCAGATTACAATTGCGACTATTAAATATGGTTGGCTCAAATATATGATATCATTTAATTACTCTGTGTAGTCAATTTGTAATTCCGTACATTTAATTTAATATCGATCTAGTTCTGGTACTGTTTAATCTAAAGTTAATATATCTATTTATTAAATCTTTCTTCTCTCATTTGTCTTTTATTATAATCCTAAAGTATTTGTAATTATTCCCCTATCAGACAGTGTGCTGTCTCTATTTTGAATGAGACAAAGCTTAATAATAAAACTCAAACGTAAAAAAAGTAGTTTGTAACGTAAAAATATAATTGAAATTGATGTGAATTAGATTTATTCCATTTACCCCAAAATAAGTAAAACGTATTCCTAATTATATCCTGTTTTTTTTCAGGTGTAGGTTCCACGATACGCTACAGGAATTTAAGAATTATTAATTAATTTTTGAAGTTTTTCCTAATAATATTTTTATTATTTTGTTTTAATGCATAGCTTTAATCACAGATTCGATATGTTTTTGTAATAAAAGAGTCCAATCTTATCAAACCATTTTTTGTCTGTGTCATTCACAATATTTTACTGGACACCTTTTTTATAAGAAAATAAGCACCTAATACAATTACAAGGGTAATTTGAAAAATTCATAGTATAACACAGCAGCATACTATTTTTATAAAACTTCCCTCATTTTTTAGCTATATTATTCTTGAAATTTCATTTCCTTATTTGCATTCGTTACGGTTTCTCACACTATAAACGTCGAACAAGTAGTGATAATTTAAAAAAATTATAAAATCGAACATCGTGCTGAGATTAAGTATTTGAATAAGAATGAATTACGAAATACGAAAAGTTTCACACCAAAACAAATTTAAAGACATGTTAGCAACTTTAGGGGAATCTGGACCTTCGTATGCTACTGTAAACAAGTATGCTTAATTAAAAAAACCAAAAAACCCGACTGCGTAAAATACTCTTATTATAAACTAAAAAGAATAAAACAATTTACTAGCTTTCATTTGATACCCATATTGCTACAGTAAGAAAAAAAAAATTCAACTCCCCCCCCCCCCCCCTCATTCCGCCATTTGCGGGCGCCGTTTTGAAAATTTATATAGCCTATGTCACTACTACAATTTAGACAAATCCAACGACACCTCATATGTCAAAAACCGTCCAGCCGTTTGGGCTGTAGGGCGTGCCAAAGAAATGGACATACATACATATATACATACATACATATGTACATACATACACTCGAAAAACATAACCCTCCTTCTGTCGCAGTCGGGTAAAAAGTGAGCAGCAGAGTTAAAAACGTAGTCGAGAAAGTGAACCACGTAGCGGTTGGCCATCGACGTCTACCACCGACGAAAACATTGAAAAAAATTATGATTTGATTTTATCTGACCGAAGATTGACGATTGATGAAGAATCGAAGAAGATTTATATTGATATTGGCATCTCATCTGAACGAACGCTCCACATATAGGTAATTACCACTGACGTCACGTCACGGAACAAAACTTGGCAGATAGAGCTCGATACATACAACGAAAGGGCGTATTCAACGCCGCCGAGCTCTAACGGATTCGACGTGTGGCTGCTCCTGAAGTCATAAGCGTATCTACAGAGCATAACGCTGTTGGGGAACCCTACGCCGCGAACTACGAACCCAATCGCAATCTCTCCGGAGAAAGTAGTTGATGTGGTCCGGCGGGCACCGAACTGGAAGAGTTCGGGAAAGGAGAGGCTGAAAGGATTCTCGGTATGCCATGCGACCTTGGTTCGACAATACCAAGAGGCGATAGAGTGGAGGATGCTTCCGAACCTCTTCACTACTGGGATCACTCCAAGTCCACCAACACCGCGGAACCTACCAACTCGTGCTGCTCCATAACGTGTCTGACTTCCATCTATGAGACACTGACATCCATTTTGAGCTGCAAGTTCTCTCGTTATATTGACGAATTTAACATCTTGTCTGCAGCTAAGAACTAAGAAGCGAAGAAGTTTCGTGGCTAATCTGCTGCGCCGTTTGTAATGAAATTTGATAGGACATAGGCTACTTTTTTTATGCTAGTATATTCATAAGTTTCTAACGTCTCTATTATGCGTTGCGCATGCGCAGCATAAGTTGTACGTAAAATAGATAGAAAAATTAATAATCTTGCAGGTATTGTATAGAAATAAGTGTAAAATAGTTATTAATATCTATTATTATAATAATATTAATAATATTAGCACGGCGGATATTTTTAATATTATCAGTTAATTTGGGAAAAGAGGTCTCTTGCCTAAAATAGTTTGGGAATCCCGGCTCTAAATTGATGCAAAAAATATATAAAATTTCAGTAGATAACATGGAGTATAGATACTAAGGAGTAGGTACCATCTTCTGTTACGAAGAGTGTAAATTGAAAAATTAACAACAATAAAACATACAACATAATGTAATATAAACATTATCAATAATCAATTAAAAATTAAAAATTAAAAATTGAAAAAAAATCACCAGGATTGATTTAATCGACTATTTCTTAACTACAGAAGTCAAAAGAAATACCTACTTACTACATTTTTCAACTCAGATCATTTCCATTTGCTACACTAGCGTTATTTCGGTGAGTGTTCGAATAAAATTTTTGCTAAAAGAAAAGTGGTCATTTTTTGAACTAATCGATCATAGAAGATGAGCTTCCTTTAATTTTATTTGACTGACCCGTTGGCGCAGTTTGCAGTGACCCTGTTTTCTGCTCCAAGGGTTGTGGGTTCGATTCCCGCCCCGAGTCTGGGTGTAATATATGTTTATTTATATATGTTTATTTATGTATTATATATTTATTTAAAAAAATGTATATCAGTCTGCTGTTACCTAAAACACAGGCATTAATTTGCCTACCTTAGGAACAGACGACCTTGTGTGTGTGTTTTATATATTTATATTATATACATATTTATATATTTATTTATTCTATACTCCATGGTAGATAAAAAAAATGGACGTATTATAAAATAAAAAATGTCAACACTACGATTATTTCCACGAACTTTCGGCAATTTCCGACAATTATCGGGAGAAATCGGAACTACAAATGACACGATATCTCGTGTTGCATTGCTGCATATTCATAACATCCTGCTAGGACATTATAGTCTAAATATAAAATCTTCTAAAACAGTATTGTAAATCACCTGCCGAAATGTCATTTTTTACAGTAGACCCATGAATAACACAGATGTGGCTGGATTTAATTATATCACATGGCACGCTTATTAATAAACCGAAATAATAATATTAAAGAAGTTTCTATACTTAGGCTAAGATTTTATTACTATTTACCCATATAAAATTAATGTGAGGTATTTTATTAGAAAATACAGAAATGCAAACTACAAATAAAATATTATATGAAATAGAATTAAATATCTGGAGGCACGGCAGTGCCTTCGCCAAGTGGAGCAAAAAAAAAGTGGCACGGCCGTACTATCCTTTTCTCGAAGCAATTCAGGCCATTTTCGACGCCCTATAACTTCGTTGCGGATAAAACTAGAAGTCTGAATTTTCAATATCCAAGCAGGCATTGTATAAACACGGTATATTTCAAATTTCATTCAATTTGAACCAGTAGTTTAAGAATTATAATTAGTCAAAGTTTTCTAATTTTGTCACACACTGGCTGACCGATCATCAAAACTCTAAGGCACTTCTAGCAGACATAGAAGCTTCAAATTTAGAATACCATTAGTGTTTAGTATATAAACCAAGGAAAAATTCAAATATTGTGCAATTTCAGTCCAGTTTTCTAGATACACCAACTACATAAATAACTTTGTAATCTCATATAAATATATAGGATTACAAAGTTACATATGCAGTGGATGAACCAATGTAAATAAAAGTAAATAACTTTTAAAATGGTCAACGGAATGAAAAAGTAAGAATGGAACATGTCTTATGAAATTGTACCAAAATCTCGAAAAGAATTAAAGTAGACAAAATTGAAAAAAAAAAGAAATAATAAGTACTAATAATAAGTACTACTCAAAATCACTTTTGTATTTTGAAGTTATACTTCTTGATGACAGTAAATTTTTTCGATTTTTCGATTTCGACAGTTAATTTTTTCGATTCACATGATACACATGAAAACCGACAACATGAAGTTAACTAGTAGGCGCCGCGCAATTACACTAACTTACTTCATTGCTCTGATGTGTCAGCTCAACAAGATTTTATTTAGTTTCACCTGTCCCATTGTTTGTCATCAAATCTTGCAAATTAAATTTGATCCAAAATAATAATAATAATAACCGTGTGATAATGCAATATTATGATGACATGGTGCTAATCTGATGGAGGAGCTAGAAGGTGGCCATAAGAACTTCGCAATGCAACGACACAAACTCATCGAGTGGGCTCGTTTGAATCTTCTTGACGAGTAGTTTGTCTTTCAATGGTAACCAAGGTCTGATAATGGAGCTGGAAGGTGGTCATAGGAACTTTGTAATAAAACAACGCAACCTCAACGAGTTTCGGCTCGTTTGATTCGTCTTGACGACTACTTTATTTTTAAATGGTTACCGGGGTCTGATCGGATTATGGAGCTGGAAGGTGGCCATAGGAACTTCGCAATGAAACGACACAACCTCATCGAGTTCGGGTTCGTTTGAATCGTCTTGACGAGTAGTTTGTCATTCAATGTAAACTAGGGTCTGGTGATGTAGCTGGAATATGGTCATAGGAACTCCGTAATGAAACGACGCAACCCCATCGAGTTTCGGCTCGTTTGATTTGTCTTGACGAGTAGTTTGTTTTTAGATGGTTACCAGGGTCTGACCTGATAATGGAGCTGGGAGGTGGCCATAGAAACTTTGCAATGAAACGACACAACTAAATCGAGTTCTGGGTCGTTTGAATCGTCTTGAAGAGAAGTTTATATTTCAATGTTAACTAGGGTCTGATGATGGAGCTGGAATGTGGTCATAGAAACTCTGTAATGAAAAGACGCAATCCCAACGACTTTCGGCTTGTTTAATTTGTCTTGACGAGTACTTTGTTTTCAGATGGTTACCAGGGTCTGATCCGATGATGGGGCTGGAAGGTGGCCATAGGAACTTCGCAATGAAAAGACATAACCGCATCGAGTTTGGGCTCGTTTGAATCTTCTTGACGAGCAATTTGTCTTTGAATGGTAACCAGAGTCTGATGATGGAGCTGGAAGATAGCCATAGAAATAGTAATTAAACGACATAAACCCAACCATATGGGCTCGTTTGATTCGTCTTGACGAGTACTTTGTTTTTAGTGGGTTATCAGGGTCTCTTTATACATGGCGCGCACTAACCGTTATCTCGGAGCATCGATTTATTGTAAGTATAACTTCTTACGTGCGTATATAAGTACACATACACTTCTTTAAATATTTTTTTAAAGTTTATTTTTGTGGAAAATTAGGTGTAAAAAATTGACAGCAATCTGATAACACTGTTTCCGGCTAAACATACTTCATTTATCTCTCTTATCAAGTATCTTAAGTTGTCAACTTGACATCACAATATGTACGACATGACGATCAAATAAAAGATTTTTTATTTTTAAATTTTATTAATCGTATTTATATCTGTTAATCGTATTCCTGCAAGAAAAAAACTCTTGCATACCAGTACTATCTATACCAGTAATAGCTGAAATTCAAGAAGTAGTACCGGAAAAGAAAAAGAGGAAGATTATCTACAAAAATAAGAAAAGATCATAAGACAGAGCGTAGGTTTTAAGAAAATGAATTGTTGGTATTCAAGAAGTAGAAGACACTGGAAAAGAAAACAAATAGGACTATCTACAAAAATAAATGAGATGCCATCAAAAACATAACTTGTAAAAAATCCAAGTCTCGCAACTCAGTTCTTCTACTCTACCGTAAAAAGTTGTGAGATCCATGTATTACCAAGTCGGCTAATTTATTCAATCCCTACTTATTATACTATTATTGACTTGGCAATCGCATGAAAACATAATGTATCTCACAAGTAATGCATACGAGTATTGTATTAAATTATTTATTTATTTATTTATTTATTTGAAAACCAACAGCGTAACAAATCGTACATATATATAAAAATTTGAGTAATATTAACAGTAAGGCCAATAATAGGTTTTCCTATCTTTATATACATCTTAGTACTGTTACATTAGGACAATAGAAAGCCAAAGTTTGATCTTGATAACAAAAAAAAAAAAAGCGGAAATTAATAGAATGGATACATAAAAATTAAAAAAATTAAACTAAATAGAAATTATTATGTCTTTAAACATTACAAACTAGCAACCAGATACAGAGTACAGTTAATCTAGGCGTATACAAAAATCCATTGTAACATAATATAATACAACAATATTTAATAATAAAACTTTGAGGTAGTTATATAATAAACATAACAAAACACACACAAAGGCTATACAACATTTATGTACCGATTACATTTATTTTGTTTATAAGTGCTTATAAATGCTCTGAAGATCCTAATTTATTTTTTTAAAATTTCTTATTAAACTACCTTTTAACTGAGCTTTTGAGTTACAAATATATATAAAAATTAGATTGCTTAGTGCGATTGCCAAGTCAATCTATCTATTTAAAACATAAAAGATTTTTAATATTGATATGGTCACTATAATATGTTGTTAGGTTAGCTAATTACGTAATAGCTTAAGACAGAAGAACCCTTAAGTAGGGATTGAATAAATTAGCCGACTTGGTAATATTACATGGATCTCACAACTTTTTACGGTAGAAGAACTGAGTTGCTAGACTTGGATTTGTTACAAGTTATGTTTTTGATGGCATTTATTTATTTTAGTGAATTCTAGGTTTTTATTAAATCTATGTGAAGACATAACAAACCTTTACAATTAAAACCGAGACATCCAGAGTGTCAAAGTGGAAATAATCGTGCTGTACATATAAGTTTGTATTTGTAAATATTTGTTTCTGGTCTGGGTTTATGTCCTTGTGGGTCTCCCCACCTTGCCTCGGGGAGCACGTAAAGCCGTCAGTCCCGGTTGTTATCACAGACAAGTGATAACGATCGTTACTCATGGTAGGGAAATTATCCGCCAAACCGCAGTGGAGCAGCGTTGTGGGTTAAGCTCTAACCCTTCTTCTGTACAGAGAAGAGGCCTTCTCTCAGCAGTGGGTGGTTACAGGCTGATACAGTACTGATAAAAACGGATATGTATTCGTACAAAAAATCAGTTCAGAAACATAACACATACATGTACCCAAACGTTAAACATAAAGCTTAACGTTTTCTAGATTAGTAATTTGGTAATTGTGGTAAGTCATACCTAGTAATTTGATAGATATTTTGATTTAACTGCATCTGTAATAATAATATAAAAAAGTACTTCGACCACAATTTAATATTGGTGGCGTTTTACTGAGATTATCTTTCGAAAGCGATCTGATAGTAGTCGACGAATCAAAGCTGCTATTACAAGTATAAAGATAATCTTCAAATTTCATATTATTAAACCGAATTCAGTTTTTGGACATGGTTTATCATAGTAAACGTTTAAAGGATATATATGATATGTGATTTTGTTTCAGAATTTTAAAATCGTTGAATCTACGTGTAAGTTGTTATGACTAATAAGTTTCTAAGAGTACAACTTAAAGACATGGCAAGAAACGAGATGGGTTTATAATATTTTAGTATAGTATTGTTATCCTTCTTAACTAAGGACATACGTCAGCTTAAGCCAAGTCTGGCTTCCGATAATGTAACTTTGTAAATAATATAATTGAATAAGCATTTCAATAAATCAAAATTAGTTTATTACCAGTTTTTACGACGATTATGTATTCCACCACATGACCACACCACGGGACTTTGTTATTCTTTAGTAGTTCTAGAGCTACAATAATTGTATAGGTACATACACCATTTCAGGGTATCTTCGGAGTATTATTGATTTACTGGGTGAGTTAGCCTATCTTCTAAACCTCACTAATAACTTGGGGTTAGAGAAAATAAGACTATCTCTGTTGGTCGTTTGTTAGCTTTGTCTAATTAAAAGATTTATGAAGAATATTTTTGAATCTATTTTTAATGCGGTTAGTAGTAAAGCTGTGCAAATCTCGAGCCTCGAATTTATAGATCTTATTAATCTGCCGGTAGATATAAGTTGGAGACTAAAGGTATTCAAGGCTTGTATGGTATTCGAGATATTCTTATTATTACCCGTCGCGTTGTGCCGATATTTGTGCGTAAACCAGTAGAACTTTCAAAGAATAATGTTTTGTATTTCTGAGTATGAAGTACGTGATCATTTAAAACACATTCGTATTGAAAATATTTTTTAACGAAGAACTCATGGATGACAAAACTAATCCCAATTCAACACAGTAGAACAAAACCTGCCGGATTGAAGGATTATCGAGTCTTCCTCCTCTCTTCGGACCTAATATAATCGTATATACAGTTAAGTGTACTAGATCAATATTTATAGTAAGAAAATAGAAAAAGTGATGTTTACCTAATATACTTAATGTAGAAATATTTTTTATTACAACTAAAGTACCTATATGAACAAAATATCTTATTATTGTAAATTAATTTGGGTTTAATCATTCGGATTAAGCCGATGCTAAATTGATTTTAGCTATACAAGCCTCCACGTTTAAGTAGAGGTATGTTCTAAATTGCGTATTTAAATAAGTCTATATACACATATGAGTTTATGGAGGTTAGCGGAATTAGTTCTCTCTGTATGGTGTGTACTATGCGTGAGGTGGGTCCGAGGAAGCGAAAGGGAGGTGGGTGGCTCTCCTTACTGGGAGGTGTTCAACGCGCCTAAGGGGCCTCGTCCAGAGAAAGTAAAATATCCTGGTATGGGGGAGGCTAGTATTGTCAAGTGAATGTATAACTATAGCTTTAAACTATATATCGGTCCCTATACTATGTACTATAGAGTACTTATTTACATATGTGCGTATATAAACTTATCTATTATGCAGACATAGGAAATGGAACAGGTTGGGAAAGGGCCGTTTGGAAATTTGCTTATATATTGGACGTCGAATCGCTTCAGTTACAGATATCGATTTAAATTAAAATGTTTATAACTTTCTTTTGTTCTCGTAGATAACCTGTCTTTGTGGATGTGCATTATCTTTTATGGCATAATTCAGTAAATATTTAGATGGAAATAATGAAACATTTCCCAGTATTATTACGAGTAGTTACCTATTGCTCGCCTCATAAGCGAAGCGTTGAGGTGGGTTCCACTCTAACTTCACGCAAAACGAGTGATATTTCGAAATTAAAATGTCTCTATTTATCGTATATTGCACTTGTTAAATAATGTATACGCACACATATTAAGAAAAACACTATTTTTAACACTCATAATACTTTTATTGCCATTTTTGTTATTTAAACTAATTAAAAAACTGTTTAAAAAAATTCTGTCTTAGACGTCCGTGTCTGTATGTGCGGATTCTGTATGTGGTCACGATAACGACCAAAAGAGTTCACTAATCGAGATGATTCTTTTTTCTTACGCTTCAGTATAGTTATTAATAAATCATGATAATAATAGTAATGTTATCACAGATTAAGATATACTATGAAAGAATAAACTAAAAATTACAATTGATTAGTACAACGTTAAAGTTTGGAATTAAATTAGTGTAATATTATTAGTGTTACGAGTATAAAGAAGAAATATTAGTATGTTTGCTTGTAATCGACAAAATCTTTCACTATTTCTCCATTTCATGATTCTATCACCGTTATAAACCTACATTTTCGTGAAAAACATTATGCAACACTATGAATTCAAATATAAAATGTTTGAATAGATATATAAAGGACTTTAATTAACTTAGTCTTGTTTTATGAAAATGTATTTTATTGTTGTTTTGTCATTTTTATAAATATAATCTTTGTAAAAACTAAGCATAGATTGACTTGCGTGTTTATAAACATCGTGCTAATGATGCATTTTAGGCCACTTTAGGACCAGGAACCTAGCTAACATTAAAATAAAATAATTTTAATGTTTGCTATGTTCCTCTGTTTCTCATGCTCTCGTCTTGTATTAAATTTAAATAATACTTAAAAATAAATAATGAATAATAAAAAGAATAAGAAGAATAGGAAAATTTAGTTACAAAAATTTTTATCTACTAATTTTAATAATCGGATTTAACGAGCCTGTCTTACAAATATTCGTTAAAAATTAATAAAAATTCATAGCTTTTGCTAAAGTAAGGCACAAACCATATAGCGAGGGATACAACTGATTAATTTGGTTTTCGTACGCAGATCGTCGAGATCCTTACGATTCGGCGTTGACAATGAAGGGGGCGCGCGGACGGCGCATGTAAATTCGGACGCTCTGCCGCACTCTGGAACCTTACAGCCGCAGATGCCTACATTGGGAGAAATGGAAAATAATATATATATCAAGCTGAGCGAAAAGTCCACTACACACCCTACGGGTGGAGCGCCCGGACGTGCGTTCGATTCAAACGAGCCGTAGCCTCCCATCACGACCCCGTTCAATTTTATTATTCGAGTCTATATATTTAGTTACTATGTGCACACTAATTATAATTTTGATATATCTAAAATAAGAAAATCGGAATCAAATTACAAATTATTATTTCCAAATATTAATTTTTAAAATATTCGACAGTTTTTTCTCCGTCTTTACACAATGATTATTCCCGTTTTAAATGTAATATTAGTTTTTCTTCTATCTTTGAGAAAAATAAATATGCCTAAACCCGACCGACCCTCTTCTGGAAAAAAAAATTAAAATTAAGAAAATATTTATTTTACAGTTATGTAAACATCTTTAATTACGACCTGTTTAAATTATTTTTTCTTTGCGCCGTACGAAGTAGAGCTCTAATTAACATCTATTGCAGGTATTTTGGGACCAGAGGATTATCATTTAGCGAGGGCGCTGAGTACACTCATTTAAACGAGACCCGTCTGGTTCTCGGCACGCGGCCACTACTGTGCCGTTTTTTTAAAGGCAGAGGAATATAATGTAGGAAATTAAAATAATTTCATCATTTTAAATCAGTTTTATATTCAAATTATATTTTATTATTAATATTTCAAAAAACCTATCTGAGGTATCTTCTATGTGAGAGACACCATGCGTAATATCCCAGTGTATCCCATCCTAAATTTTCTGTTCCGGTAGTTTACTGGAAAATTGACGAGTCTGTGATCTTTTAGGATACTTACTTATAGGTTTTGTTCTTCAAAACAAGATATCGATACCAGAAGTATCAATTAACGTAAGGGACATTTAGGCGAAAATGAGTTATATATATATCATTGGATTCAGAATTTCCCGCTCTATCGAATGGAATTATTAAAATTTTTCTATCGTTAAAAAAATTCCCTTACAGTACAAATTTTGGCACTGCGTAAAACGATTTATGACAAAAAAATTGATTTAACAGTCATTAAAAAAATTTATTCGCAGAAAAATAAAGTAAGTCATCGTATTAAATAGGTTACACGCTACCCTTAAACCTCACATTAGTCAATTTTAAATAACATGTCCCTTACTTTAATTCATGATTCGAATTTTTTAAGAAAAATTCTCTTACATTAATATCTCACAAAACTATGTTTAATATTATATGCTCCTTACTGTAATATGCCTATTAAATAAATACTTAAAGTAATACTTTCAATGTTCAAACATTTCTTGGAACAATCTAAAAAACTAAACGTTATACGAATCAATTACCTTCTAGCTGGATATACATTATATGCCAGTAGACACTTGTCTAGTGTCTAGTAAAAAGTTATGGACAGATTTAAAAAAATAAAATCGTTTTTTGGCTCTACTGAAAAACCGTGGTTTGTCCCTTACATTAATTGATACTTCTGGTATCGATATGTTGCGTATGGACACCTAAGAATTACAGACTAAACTCTAACAGTTTCACTGCCACCGATTATTTGTTGTCCAACGCTGCCGCTCTGTCACATCTACATCTTCAATATCGCGTACATAGACAGCGTTGACGACCGTTCTGGTGTAGTGGTGCGAGTAGTCGCCTCAGTGCCGCGTGCCGGCGGTCGTGGGTTCAATTCCCACTCGCGACAGATATTTGTATTATATAAATATTTGTTTCCGGTCTGGGTGTAAGTTCTTGTGGGTCTCCCCACTATGCATCAGAGAGCACGTAAAGCTGTCGGTCCCGGTTTTTATCATAGACACCTGATAACGCTAGTTACTCATGAGAGGGAAATTATCCGCCAACCTGCAGTAGAGCAGTGTGATGGATTAAGCTCCATATATGGAGAAGAGGCCTTCGCTCAGCAGTGGTTTGCTTACAGGCTGATACAGTACAGTACAGACAGCGCTGAGTACGCTGCTGAACGAATCATAAACCGTCCCCTGCGATATATATGTATACCTAATATAAGCCATACATTCAAAATATGTAGGTTACAGAAATGATGAGACCCGCTGCCTGATATGATGATGATGATGATTTCTGTATTTATACTTTTACAATATTATACATATTTACAATTCATAAATAATTAATAATTCATTGATAGTTCATTGTATAATATTGTAAAATTTCTTTAATTAAATAATAATATTTATAGTCTAGTATACTTATGTGTTGATATTGGTTATCATTGAAATTTCTTTTTTGTTATGCTTGTAATCTATTTTTTTAAATTATATATTTGTATTTATTTCATATGTATATGTCCTGTACTCGTACAGGAGCATAGCACAAGATCGATTCGAATACAACGAGGTGTGAGACAGGAGGATGTCATCTCTCCGAAACAATTTACCGCAGCATTGAAAGACGCTTTCAAGCTTTTAGAATGGAAAGGATTCGGCATCAATATAAATGGCGAGTACATCACTCACCATCGATTTGCTGGCTATATCATACTCATCGCAGAATTCGGAATTCCTGGAAGACCTCAGCATTATGCTCAGTGACCTTGAGGGAGTTTCCCAACGGGTGGGTCTTGTAAACTGAACATGAACAAGACGAAAGTAATGTCGAATGTCCATGTCGTACCTACCAAGATATCTGATTGAATCAGAAATGATTCTGCAGACACCGATATAGCATATTATTTGCAAGCTAAAGTGAAAGTGGGTAGAGAAGTAGTGGCCTTCTGCTAATTAGACGACTTGAGGAAAGTCGCTGGAAGCCGTTGGATGGAGGCTGCTTCGAAGCGGTCGCTCTGGAGGTCGATGGGGCAGTTCTACGTTCAACAGTGGACATCCAATGACTGATATGATGATGATTATTATTATTATATGTAATATCATTATCATATCAGCCATTGGATACGTCCAAATATGTATATACAGGTTGTTGTATTTAAGGAGAATACTCGGTACATGATTCTCATTCGAATTATGTAAAAAAATAGGTAAATATTAATAAACTTTTAAGTAAAGTTACTCAACGATTATCTAATTATTTACGCGTCGTCTGGACACCCTAGCAGCTAGCTGCACTTTCGACACAAAACAGGTAATTTACCTACGTCCAAACAACGCCACGTATTAACAGGGTAGCAGGATAAACAAACATAATCCAGTCCCCCTTAATACTTTAATCCTGGCTTAGGATAGGCAAAAATACTAAGATATTTTACTCGTTTAAGCAACAAATTTGTTGACTAGGTAAATGATGTGAACTTTGGCAATTTTTAGATGTGAACAAGCGGCACAGTACAATACCTGTGCACGTGCCGCCGGCATGACTGGAAAAGTGTCAACGCTTCATTTATTTGAATTGAAATTTATGAAAATTTGGTCAAAAATTAAGTACTTATATTTTTTTTTTACATAATTCGAATGAGAATCATGTACCGAGTATTCTCCTTAAATATTTAGAGTAATTTACCAGTCATTCTGTATATGTAATTTAATTAAATTTAATATGAAATGTAATATGCGTAAAGGGTCTAGTCGACTTACAATAGTCTATAAGGAAATTGCACCGGCGTCTTTGGATATAGTTTAACCTTTCAAATATTAATTCTTCACCCAAAGTACTTGTACTTGTGATTTTAGATCTCTGCTTTTAATCAAAAGGGAGATATGGGGGTAACAGTGGGTAACGGTTTTTTTTCAGAAACTATGACAGATATTTAAATGAATCTAACGCGAAAAAATATATATCAATGAGTTTTATGTTTAGTATTTTTTTATATTTTTTTATTCATTTTTTATTATATGAGGGTGGTTTTTTATATGAACTACTGGAGATACACCAACCAAAAAAATATCATACAATTGTCTCAGAGTTTACTGCAACATATTATGAATCGATTTTCATATAAGGCCCCCGGTATGAAAAAAATATGAGTAGTAAAAATCCACTGATCAAATGACCTCGTTACGTTTTTTTGTGCACAACCTATTTTCACTTTTAAGTTGTGAAAATTAAGACGTGTAGTCCGCGCGCGAGCTCCGAGGAATCGGTGGTTGAGGAAAGTGTGGGCGACCGCCACGCCTGATCGTCGCTTCATATCCCGCACTCTCACACTACTAGTGTGACCTTGACTTGAGAGCACGCTTATCGAGTCTAATTTATTTAAGAAATAGTAATTCATTTATTAATTTGTGACTTTATTTAATTTTTTTTTTTTTTTTTTTAATAATTTGGTGTAAAAATCACAATGAGTTCAGATGAATCTGACACTGAACTTACCAAAAACGAGATTATTCGTAATTATGGTGATCAAGCCAAATTAATAACGAACAATTTTTGCCTCAGAAATCTAAGGAGCGCTATTTTTTGCGTGAAAATTGTAAAATAGGCGATAAGTGTTATTCTGTGTCACAAACGAATTATTTGTGTCTATTTAGACCTGAGACAGTCGTTCTTAAGGAGTAAACTCTAATCGTGCATTGGAGCTGACACACACATATTTTTTTTATTATGTTCCACCAAATGCAAATTTTTGTATTTATAATATGTTGCAGTAGACTCTGAGACAATTGTATAATTTTTTTGACGTGATAACGTCTTGTAAATCGATGAATGCCGGCTGCACGCACGAAGAAGTGTCACGTATCGCGAGCGAGAGCGCGGAACAAGCGATAGAGGCACGATCGGCCTAAGCGTTCGGCTTTTGAATGAAAAACTAACGAAGATTGGAGGATCTTAAATATCACACATGTATATAAGTTGTAAATAAATTGTTAATAGCACATTGTTACTTGTAATTAATCTGTATAATTTAAGTAATAAATTATTTAAATTAACGAGTGCAAATAAATGTTAATTTATGGAGAAAATTGTAATGAATTGAATTAACTCATTCTTTGTATTATAGAAAATAATAATAACTCAGTTATAATAATTCAATTCAATTCAGAAAATATGCAATTTTTTTTAATGTTTTCTTATGACGTTATCACGTAAAATTATCGTCCGTAAACCGACTTTACAGAGAACCAATTTTTTTTTTGTTTGGTGTATCTCTAGTAGTTCATATAAAAATCACCCTCTAATAATAAATATTGTTCTTTACACTTCTGAAAATTAATCAAATAATATAAAAAATACTAAATATAGAACTCATTGATATATATTTTTTCGCGTTGGATTCATTTAAATATCTGTCATAGTTTCAGAGAAAAAAATAAAATAAAACCGTTAGGGAGTGTTACACCCATATCAGCTCCCTTATGAGTGAAAGCAGAGATTTAAAATCATAAGTACAAGTACTTTGGGCGAAGAAGTATTATTTAAAAGGTTAAACTATCTCCAAAGACGGTGCAATTTCTTTATAGTAAGTCGGCTAGACCCTTTAATACAAATAAATGATACATTTTGTATTGTAAGCATATTATTGCTGAGGCGATGGTCAAAAGTCCCAAGGCATTCGTAGTCACTCATATAAATAAATATTGAAATAAAATCAATTTTATATAATATGTAGGTATGTGTTATATAATTTACGTCTTATAGATATGTTTAGGACCAAAAATAGTAAAATTTTCGGTCTGAGCACTTTATTTGTTAGTCCGAACTGTCACAAATGTGACAAAATATAATTAAGTTACAGTTATATCATAGATAAATAAAAATTATATAAAATTCTTATCAATTTGTAGCAAATTTATTTTTAACCGATTTTTTTTTTCAGAATACTACTCTTATTAGGTAGACTAAACTTTTAATATGTATAATATTAATAATTTCCCGTGGATAGAAATTATTTTCTTAACTTTTGGGATAAATTGTAAGAAAAATGTTTAGGGCCCGCGTTACAATTTGCTAGTAACTCGTTGTGTACGTGCGGATGTCAGGACGAAAAAACAAAACATTCATTAAATTGTAGCGTAACAGGCTGTTGACGTCACACTGCTAGTCAAAGACTTAGGGTCTGTGGCACCGTTTGCAAATAAAGCTATCTGACGTATAACAGTATTCAACAGATAAAATTTATGGTATATTTTTCATTTTCACCATCGAACTCCACTTCTAGGGCTAATGTTAAATCCGCCACGCTGTAGCATCGTGGATTAGCGAATAATTATCAAATTAAAGCTATTTCAATCATTATAACGACACAGCATAAGACCTTAGTATTTCTGTGTTAACTTTTATTTTAACCCAATCGAAGTCCGAGACTCTAGTTGTTAATAAAGAACTGGTTAGACTTTTACTACTACCTGTTGCATTCCTCAGCGACGAAGAGAATGGCGTGCTGTAGGTTTGCAATGTCTTTGGCACAGGTATCGTTGTGCTCTGCCGGCGCTAAAGACGCACGTAGGTCCGCGTGGCCGTCCGCTCGCCGCCCACCGTGGTCACCCGCTCGGAACGACTCGCCCGCTTCCACCTTCCACAGCCGTCTACCACCCTCTTTAAAAGCCAGTGGCGAGTTTCAAGAGAAAGTGCCGCGTGTGTACACTCACATGCGTAGAACCATCTTTGGCAAGAACCGACAGGCGCGAGGCTGACGGGGGAAGCCCGGATTATGTGGAGAAGACTCCTGCCTCCCTGTATTCGTAAGTGTGTAAGCACAAAGCCTTCCTACATACATTTGCATAGTGACATTGTATGGTAATATTGTATGTGACCACTCTACATGCCGCCTCCTAACGACATCGTTCAATAGATTGTCAAGATTCACATTTAGTAGCGAGGCAATTCTGAATTTTGCTTTGCTTGTCCATAACTTATCTATATTTAAAATAAATAAATACCCATTTTCTAAACTCATTAAATAATAAAATCTTAACAGAAAACGAAGTTGCTATACGTTCATATTTCCATACATATTTTGTAAAATAGAAAATAAATTATAGAATAAAAATAAAAAGTAAGTCAGGAATTTAAATCATAAAGCTATTATATCCATAGAATGGTATAAAAGTAAAGAAAATATTATAATATTTAAAAAATAAAACGAAATATTTGTAAGTATTATGTCAAATTAAATTTTAAATGGACGCGTCCGTATCTAATTTCGATTTACATGTACACATGTGCGTATAGGTAAGAGGATTTCTTGAAGTTTAGTCGATATCGCAGAGGATGGGTCGGGGTGGCTCGGACGCGCGCCTACATTGCGTGAGTCTGTGTGCGTATGTCTCGGACATGCACGTTACGCAGATTTCTCTAACGATTTTCCCGGAGTGTGAAATGTAAAATAAGGGGTTAGTCGAGGCTCAGCTCACCCAACCCGCACCCCCCTTGCCAAATTGATGACCGTCCACCCGAAGGGAGATCGGTTCAAATTTAACATATATCGTATTTAAAAGTAAAACGTTTCCAAAACTTATTCTCTCTCATTAATATCTTTCTATTAACAAAAATATAACTATAATTTTTGTTTTCAATATAAATGTAGTTCACAATTAAAACATAGTCAACGTTCTTATAAAAATATAACACTGAATTTTTAATAAAAGCAAACAATGAGTCGTTAATTATTTATTATCTGTTAAAAATATCATCGATAATTATTTATGTAGGTATACCGACATTTCTTGAATTTATATTCTTGTGGTACTAAAATACACTGTACCTATAACTAAATAATATTAGTGAAATCAAACTATGTTTAATTATAATAAAACTCTAACAATTCCAATTCTGTACATCGAATATATTTAGAATTTTATTTTTTTCGGCAGAAACTGTAAGTGACACTTAAACCAAAAATGTTTTTTTTTCTGTCTCTCTGTCTGTCAGTCAGTATGTATGTCTGTATTTTGGCCGCGCATCACACCAAAAATACTTAATAAAAAACAAAACTGAGCACGAATTGTGTTTATACTACGAGCAGTACTATACACTGGGTACCTACTTTTTATCCCGCAATTCGGCACGGTTCCATTGGGAGAATGAATGAAAGTCAAAAGGTACTCAGTTATAACATATAACGCGAAGTCCGATTACATCTATTCTTTTTTGTTAGACAAGATATACTTCAAACATTATCCGGTAAATACTTATTACAAGGTCTTTGGTTTGACAGTTCAGAAATTACAGACGTCACAGCCCTCAATATTAGGCCCAAATAAGTTGAAACTCGATTTGTACAGAAATCATTGAATGTATGGCTCATCTTAAGCTGTCTTACGTTTTTTATTTTATAGTCTAATAAAAAGGATAACAAACGAAGTAGCGGGTGTAACTTGTTGAAAAAAAAAATTTTGTTTTACATATTTATCGCTACACATTTAATAATATTTTGATAACAAATTACGAACTCTTTTAATTCAGGTTTATATAAACCCAGCATCACCGGTTAGAACAAAACAAAACTTTAATTGACGTCTTGAATCAACCAACAACGGACGTCTCAAGTAATATGTAGTGACGTAACTGTGGGTATAATAAAATTTTGTATCGAATCTAGTTAATTAAAACTGTCAAATATAAGTGTAGTTCACGATAATATTGTGTAATACCGCCTTATAATAGGTCTATGAAATTAAAGATTTTGATGAAACAAGTTACTGCACTTTTTTTTCTATTATTTTTATTTTTATTTTTCAAATTAATTACCAATGAAATCAATGCATTTTTGCCAACGTAGTGGTATTTCATTGATGCCTTTCTTGAAAAACTATGCTGGACGGGAGGCAACAAACTCTTCAAAGGCATTTTGTACTGCCTCTCGGGTATTAAATTTTTTTCCCACCAAAAAGTTATTCAAATTCTGGAAAAAGTGGAAGTTTGTAGGGGCACGATCTGGTAAGTACGGTGGATGACGGAGAACTTCCGACCCCAGCTTTTGTTACTTGGAGACCGTCTGCTGTGTAGTATGAGGTCGCGCGTTGTTGTGCAGGAGTAGCGGAGCCGAGCGATTGACCAAAGCTGGTTGGAGACGTGCGAACTTCCCCATCATTGTGTTTAAGTACACATCTGCAGTAAAGCTCATGCCGTTTGGTAGGAAGCTGTGATGAATTACACCAGCGCTAGATCACTAAACAGTTACCATCACTTTCTTAGGGGTCATTTTTCGTTTAAGGCATTATTTGGGTAGTGAACCAGGATCTAACCAACTAGCTGAGCGCTGGCGATTGTCGAGTAGAATCGGTTTTTCGTCACAAGTAACAATGTGATTCAATATACCTTCGTTTGTGTGTCTGTTGAGCAGTGCAAGGTACGTCTCGACGCGTATTTCGCGCTGGCGTTCATTCAATTCGTGAGCCACCCATTTGTCGAGCTTCTTAACTTTTTTTTTTGTCGCAGGGGAATCCATTTACGGATGATATCCAAGACGCCCGGGTCGGCAGTCCTAGACCTATGTCGGACTCGGCACTTTGGGAGGAAGCCTTCAGCCGCTTTAATTGGAGGATCCTGGATCTGCAGGCAACAGGATCCCTCCAGCGACAGGCTGGCCTCGGCGAAAAGTCCAGACTTCTCCTCCATGGGGATTCTTTACCTTGCCAATTTGATAATTCAGCTGTAGTTTGAGAATCATCAGCCTCCACAATCGCCTTTAATTCGTCATTGTCGACCAACATTTTCGGCCGACCACGTGGTCCATTTCTTAGGTCAAAATTTCCGGAACGAATGCGAACAAACCAATAACGGGTGGTACGATAGTTAGTAGTGTTCGCACCGTAAACGTCGTTGATGTTGTGTGCCGCTTTGCTACCACGACGGAACTCATACTCCATAATCACTCGAATTTTTAACATATCCGTGATGACGAAAAACGTAAAAATGCGATGTAAACAGAACGCTAACCATTAAACAAATGACTAAATATAAAAAAGAATTCTATATTTTTTAAATAAAAATAATTTGAAATTCGAGTTCTTAGCGAAAATGTTTTTTTTTTTAGTTTTGAAATAGCGAGTACGACGAAACGGCAATTTCATAGGTAAAGACCTAATATTAAGTACTTGTAATATTGTATTCAGGGCCGGCCTGAAGGGTATTATTGGTTAATATTTGGTTTAAAAAAAATGGTATTTTTTTAAAATTGATTTAAATGTTGAAGAAATTTTCAAACTAGAAGGAACTTTGTCTCAAAACTAACACAGTAGAATTTCAAGGTAAAACCGAAGATCTACCCCAATGAGTTCTGAAATACACTAATCTGATGACCTTGACCACGGTCCATCCATCCGGTATCAGCTAGTTATTCTGAAAGTACTTGTAATATAAGTGTAAAAATTATTGTAACACGACCCGGAAGCTTTCAATAGTTTATTTAACATATTAGTGAATTAGGTACAAGAAAGAGTATTGAACCTATCGAGTAGATCAATAATAAATCAAATTGAGAAACATAAATTTAATGTTCTAAAAGGCGCAAAAGTGCACAAAAACTGTGTTTTTAGACCTTAAATTTCAAAAAACCAAATTTGGGGGAGGGCTTCCAGACCCTCCTTTCACAGGTAAAAGTACCCCCCAGGAGAGTTATTCTATACTCTAGAAGCACACAGACCTCCCGGTAGGGGCATAACATGTGAGTCTTGCACACTTGCAATTTTAGCCTTAGGACGGCCCTGATTTTAAACTTTATTGTTTTACGAATAAGTAAGTCATCAATTGGTCTATAATAATACATATAATATATATGTATAATAATATAACTCAACAATAATATGAGTAAATTATTGTTCTACTATTTTTGTTAGTATGTATTATAAAGGCGAACGTTTGTTTTGTTGGTTGGTTCATTTCACGCAAAAACTGGGTACGATAGCTAAGATAAAGATAGTTGGAGATCTAGAGTACATGTAAGCTGCTTAGTTTATCACACACAAAATTTTACAGCAATTTTGTTTATAAAACGTAATTTTGTTTATTTGTTGTTCGACAACATAAACAATTCAATTAATTAACAATACGCTTTATAGAATAATATGCGGAAAGTGCCAATCTTCAATTTTACAAAATATTATAAATATTAGTATTTCGTATATTATTAATAATAATTTTAATATTCTACCTTTAATCGATGAAGTACCTTATTTTCTTTTTTTGCATTTAATCATATAAAGTCATTCTTTTACATATTCCTAGAAGGAATAACAAAATTGTAACTTCAAGTTTCCGACTGCGCAAAGTAAACGTCTCTTTTCTGGGTTATGGTATTCGAATGTACAATAAAATCCCACAAACAATTTTGGAATTGTCTCAACATAAATTTAAAGATTTTATAAAAAAAAAAAATAAAAAAAAATAGGTAAAGCGTATTATTCGGTACAGGATTACTTACTTGATAAAGACGTGTGGACTTTGTGGCGCTGTATTTCATGCAAGATATTACTAATTTTGTACTAAAACACAGTATATATATTATTTTCAAAAGAGTAACTGTGGAGTTTCTTACTGATTCTTTTCTGCAGAATCTACATTCCTAATAGGTGGTGGTTGTACTTTTACAAAAATAATAATCACTTGATGAATGAAAAATGACGATTCGAAGGTGCTCGTGGGGCCTGTTTGAATAAAGTTGTTTTTGATTTTTTTTTTATTTTGATTTAAAGATGTTGAATCGAATATTTAAAATTATGATCACATTGAAATGATTAATTATTATATGACATAAAAAATAAAAAATAAAAAAATGTTGTAGTCGTTGTAATTTAGCTAGGATGTTTAAAAACTGCATTTTAATTAGTAGCTATACGTACTGTAACTAATTTTTCACAGCTGGACAAAATAATAATTGAAAAAATTCGACATCGCGATAGTAAGAATTGAATGATGTGTTACTTATTATAAATAATTATTACATTATACAACTCAAAAAATGTGTCTCTCAACTCAAAAATGATGTTTTATAGCATATAACCTTGCTCAATATCATAACTTTCATTATATGCAACAACAAAAAAATAGGAAGAGTATATTCTGAAATAAGCGCGACAAATTTCAAACTAACTAAAAACGAAGTATTCGTCTTAATAAATAAGTACACACAATATTTTAGTTATTTAGAGCAGATAGGTACCTAATGTAAATGTAAATATAGTTGTTATTTTTACCCGACTGCGACAGAAGGAGGGTTATGTTTTTCGAGTGCATGTATGTATGTATGTATGTATATATGTATGTATGTATGTATGTATGTATGTATGTATGTATGTATGTATGTCCATTTCTTTGGCACGCCCTACAGCCCAAACGGCTGGACGGTTTTTGACATATTTGGTGTCGTTGGATTTGTCTAAATTGTAGTAGTGACATAGGCTATATAAATTTTCAAAATGGCACCCACAAATGGCGGAATGAGGGGGGGAGTTGAATTTTTTTTCTTACTGTAGCAATATGGGTATCAAATGAAAGCTAGTAAATTGTTTTATTCTTTTTAGTTTATAATAAGAGTATTTTACGCAGTCGGGTTTTTTGATTTTTTTAATTAAGCATACTTGTCTATATTTTACGTAAGGTCCGAGATGGCCCTATGGATGCCACGTGATTATGACATAAGCTGGTCTTGGGTTTATCGAGAGACCGTGATCGAGACTTGCACTGAAAACAAGTATTAAAGTCTTTAAAACTACATTTCGTGCCGGCTCGGCAGTGGTTGAAAACATTAAGGGAATCTGAATGTATAGGAAGTATTTCTGAGATGTTTATCTATCATCCCACCGTGAAACAGCGTAGCTTTATCCTTTTTCTCCATAAGAAAAAGCCTTTGCCAAGCACCGGAAAGTTTACAGGCTGTTACCGTACCTACTATTGTTCTCTTTGTATGGTATTGTATGTTTTGTGTGGTATTGTATGTATGTATGTTTGTATGATATTTCATATATAAATTGTTCATATATATGGGTATTGTAGTTAATAACAATAGCTGTACCCGTGTTCTTCGTTCGTGATTTTTATTAATTACGTTAGTGAAGCTGTATTCACTACATATCGCTCGCTCGATCGCTTCAGCCTATTGCAGTCCACTGCTGGACATGGGCCTCCTCGAGTTCGCGCCAAATATCCCGCTTTTCCGCAATTCCCATCCAGTCTCTACCGGCGACATAGCGTAAGACGTCCGGTCCAGAGGGCCGGAGGACTCCCCACACTACGTTTGCCGATACTTGGTTTCCACTCCAGGCCACGTCTGCTCCAGCAGCCATCGGTTCTGCGACATACGTGATCAGCCCACTGCCATTGTATTTTGCAATAATTACAAAACTAAAGTTTTTTACTTTTACATTAGTTTGTAGTTGATTTTAATAACAGTGCCTGTATACGGTGAAAAAAACCGATCAAGTTCAGGTTTGCCTCGTACACTGAGGGTTTCATTTTTCTTATAATACCTTATTATTATATGATACTACATATTTTAATAGTAAGAAACGACAAAAAAGACGTTTAAGGTATGAGAACCTCTTTAATTTATAACAATATGTTATAAATTATTTATCAACCTTTTACGGTAGAAAAATAAATAAAAATAAATTTATTGGATGAACAATAAAACTATTTCCAAAAATAAAACTTGGGTTTAAATGACACTATAGTAGATTTTTAAAACTGTTTAGAAGTAAAAAAATGGAAGTAAATTGATGATAAACAATATGTACACTGTTTCGGTTTATGTACAATTATCGCGACCAAAAAAAAAAACAGTATCCTATGTTACTTCTAATACGTCTAAGAATATGTATAGGTACAAAGTTTCATGATGATCGGTTAAGTAGTTTTCGCGTGAAAGCGTAGTAAGATATATAGAATATAAATAATATATAATATTGGTATTGCGTTTTATTTCTCAGTTTTTATTATTTCATCTATTACCTATTAATTATTAGAAAATATGATGCATTGCAAGCAGCGATTTTTATTTGTCATCTTATAATTAATCATATTAGTTACAAGATATAGATAACTTAACTTTTAAATTTATATACAGAAATTGGTTTCTTTTTCCAATGTGCTAGTTTTATTAAATTACTTTATAGTTGTATCAGTTGAACGATAAAATACGATTGATACGATAATACGATTTGATAAAATAAAATAAAAATTTTAAGATAAAATTGAAAGATATGTATTAAAATTGATTTCCATAACCGCCGTCTGTCGCTAGTCGCTTATAACTTCAATAACAATTACTCTAACTCGGCGCATTGTTTTATTATAAGGTATAACTTCTTAGTTGCGTACATAATTACACACACTTTTTTATTCAATGTTTTCTTATGAATTTATCACCTAAAATTATCGTCTGTAAGCCGACTTTATAGACAACCAATTTTTTTATATAAAAAGTATCCTATGTTACTTCTAATACCCCCTAGATTATGTGTACAAAGTTTCGTGATGCTCGGTTAAGTAGTTTTCGCGTGAAAGCGTAACAAACAAACTTACATTTCATATTTATAATATTAAGGATTCTGTTTCTTTAAATCGCAGCTTGATGCGTAGATCCTTTCCCGATAAACGGTACTTCTAATAAAGTATTAATTTTTAAAATCAGACATATAATTGGTGTCGAAGATATTAGTGCGCTAAAGCAAACATATAAATTAAATTTCCTTTTCAATATTGATGTGAAATAGACGACCCTCGCTGCTAACTCGCTTTAGATGGGTTGACATTTATGGTTTTTGCTGTACCTATTATAAGTCGTAACGTGAATTTTTAGCAAACAGTAGCTTAAGTAAAAATGCCGACATAGCAAGTAGACCTATTACTAACTACTACTGTCTTTACTTAAAATACATTAAACAAA
Organism: Euphydryas editha; assembly: GCA_036937285.1. Taxonomy (NCBI): domain Eukaryota; kingdom Metazoa; phylum Arthropoda; class Insecta; order Lepidoptera; family Nymphalidae; genus Euphydryas; species Euphydryas editha. The sequence continues at coordinate 14,789,332 of JAUPFZ010000005.1, read as the reverse complement.
ATTTTTATGCTTTTACAGTACTATATATTTTATAATAACACGCTTCCTTATTTAGAATGGTGATTTTTTTATTTATAAATGAGTAAGTTTTTAAAATTTCTAATGAGCATTATGCATGTGGCGATGTTAGTTTTATAAAATGTTAGAAATAATAATGTGGGTTAAATTGACAGTGCTTCGAAGCTCGAAAACCGGTTATAACAGCCACCCCCGCCTCTAACTGTAAATCGTTTTTTTTTACCTCCGCTGCATTCCTCTGCACCCCATCCCTTTATCCTTCGTGAATATTTTAAATGATTCTACATCGAATAAATATAGTGACACTGACACGATTCAAATAGTTTAGTCTTAGTTTTTGTTATTATTTTCAGTCAGTGTAATAGAATACTAATTAAAATTTTGTCACTTGTTGTTTTGTGTAAAAAATCTAAAAAAAATATTATTAAATGTTCAAAAAATTATACCCACGCATATGTTATTTGCAAGAGTAATTATTTTTATTTATACATACACCAAATTCAAGGTCAATCTATGTTCTTTTAAATACAACGCTGTGTTGGATGGCGTATTTATGATTAAATAGTATCTAATTCCTAAAAGCTATATTTTTTGTTCTTCTTACACTAGGTACCTACTACTAATACGTGATTTGTAATACAGAATAATAATTAAAACAAAATTCAAATCGTTGTACACATTGTAAGACATTCCTTTACAAAAGTTTTTAAATTGCACGCAAATATCGACAACTAAAGATATTATTATTATACTTCGGGCGCCGGGTGGCCGAGCTAGGATTTTTTTTAAATAGATAAAAGCACACTAACAAAGATACATTTGTGTGTGAAAGCATTTCTTGGAAATCTTCTCTAAGGGATGTAAGTTTTGTATATGTGCGAGTTTCTTTACTATAATCACACCTGCTATTGCACTTGTGTGCGTGGTGTAGGAGGCAGTGCGATGTTGCTAGCTGCATTTTTTTGGTGCACTCTAGTAAATTTGACAACGTCGCAATTTTAGTTTCATAGTAGAGATAAGTTTCTTGTGATTCGAAAGTTCTTTGCTCTTTTTTATTAACAGATTTACAAAAATCGATACCGTTTTTAGGACAATATTAAAGTTTATTATAATCAAAAACGCTTATTAAGATTTAAAAAAAAAAACACTTTCAAAATAAAATACAAAGAATATAATTATGGTAGTTGTAAATCATAAATAATTTATGTCAGCGCAATCATTATTAAGTGATAACATAGAGAACATATATACATTGCTTAAAATATTTAAAGTTAATTTTAGGTACTAAGTAATTAAAAGCAAACAAAATTAATTATTTCCTAGTATTAAATATATCTAAGACACAGATTCTAGATCTTTTGTCTGATTTAACATTTACTACACGTAATTAAATAATATGTAAATTTAAAGCAATTACTCGTATATCTTTCAGATGATATCTCAAATATCATTCTTAGGTCTTCTTGTGTTTATTTAATATTATAATATTTTTTACTATTGTAATAATTTTATTGTCAGTTACTAATATGGCCTTGATTATAGAATAAGCTTTAGAAACAATATGCAAATGTACAATATGTAAGCTTTAAAAACATTTCATTTCTTTAATTCAACATGTCGAGCAGTCCTGTTAAAAATTATGCTCTTAATATAAATAGCTATTAGTAATCACTAAATAATAACATGTCTGGTCAATTCGTGTTATACTGAACGGGAGCGTTCTTAGAATTTGTTCCATCAATGTGACCTCAACACTAAAGTCAAAGCGGAGACTGAATCTAATTAGTGCTCAAAATTGTCGGCTATTTGTTATATACGACGCCGTAAAGACAGACCGGTTACTTTTTACCCAACTAAAGCGCAAAGAAAGGGTATTGAATTTAACAGTCTATGTATATCTGGACTAATATTATTAAGGAAAGTTTAGTTTGTTTATAACCGACAAACTCTGATAACTGACTCGCTTTTAAATATTCCCCATTTCAAAGCTAATATAAGTAGAAAAAAACCTAAATAGCAGAAAAAGAAAGGCTTTAATATATTACATTACGACTCAGGATATAAGGGACAAGGTCAACGCAGGTGAAATCGAGAAAACTATTATATTATGGTTAAACATTCAGATTCAGCCCTAACTCGAAAATTATTAACAATTTTACTTGATGAGTCATTCATATTTCAAGTTGAATGTTAAGGATTTAACTTTTCTACGAAATGTAATTACTTACTATTTATAATAATTTTTTAGATTAATCCGGTGTACACGAAGGAGGATATGTTTATTATTATTATAAGAAGCTTTTAATCAATAAGGGTTGTATTTATGTGTTTTCGTATCGCGATGAAATCATACTTGTAGATCAAGTATGAAATATTATAAAAAAATAAAAAAATATATAGGTAGATGTCAATGACATTTTTGCTGTTGGGACAACTGGTTTCGTTTTCTTTGTTTGTAATATATGTTTTATATCGAAAGAGTCGGTCTGCGCTCTAAATAATGCTAAAATTAAACGAATATATTACTGAATAAAAATATTTCAATTGCAGATAAGTCAAATAAAGTTTGAAAGCAGGCGGATACAGATTTTATATGAATAACGTTTTTCTATATATTTTATTTTAATATTTTGTAATCGAGAAAAACCTCTTTTTTAGATTGTTAATACATATAATACTTTACTTATAACTTTATATATTTTTTTTTAATTAATAAATTGTCTCTCTTATTTCCGTATAAATTTAAAGTCGTCAACAAACCGCTTAAGTAATGAGTTATATTTTATTTTATTACGATTTGTCAATCTACAAAGCATGCCACAAAGCGAAGCGTTGTGGTGTGTTCTACTCTCACTTCGCGCAAAACGAGTGATTTTTAGGGTTCCGTAGCCAAATAGCAAAAAACGGAAACCTTATGAATTCGTCATGTCTGTCTGTCTGTCCGTACTCCGTCCGTATGTCACAGTCACTTTTTTCCGAAACTATAAGAACTATACTGTTGAAACTTGGTAAGTAGATGTATTCTGTGAACCGCATTAAGATTTTCACACAAAAATAGAAAACAAACAATAAATTTTGGGGGTTCCCCATACTTAGAACTGAAACTCAAAAAAAATATTTTCATCAAACCCATATACGGCTGGGGTATCTATGGATAGATCTTCGAAAATGATATTGAGGTTTCTAATATAATTTCTTTCTAAGCTGAATAGTTTGCGCGAGAGACACTTCCAATCTACCAAGATAAAACTAAAAAAATATATATGATGTACATTACCATGCAAACTTCCACCGAAAATTGGTTTGAACGAGATCTAGTAAGTAGTTTATTTTTAACACATCAATCGTAAACCGCAATTTACTTTCATTCAATCAACTCAAATATAAAAAATAAAAAATATAAAACATTTAAATTCATAAACATAAACCTTATGCGTAAACCGTGTTTTGCCGTTTTTATAGATAATAGTACGGAGCTCTTCGTGCGCGAGTCCGACTCGCACTTGTTTTTTTGCGCGTTTTTTTTTTAAATCTAAATTTATATATTATATTTTAAACCGTTATTTCGAAAGAAAGAAAAAATGTTTGAACCCTTCAAAATAAAACTTAAAATCCGCAATTTTAAATATAAAATATACAAATTTATATTTGTCTTTTAATACCATAATTTTGCTACCTAACTTGATAGTCTTGGAAGATTTTTTTTAAAATATTTAATAAAGTACATACGTCTTAGGTTCAAAAGTTAGTTTATATAGGACAAAAATATAACCTTCGAACTTCGGCATATATTTCATGTAAATAGTTTAAAACATTAAATATGTTAGTTAGAAAGTCTTTTTGTGTTTCCTGTCAATAGAATATGGCTCAATAAACACTTAGCAATAGATATGAACATAGTTTGTTTCTTATTGTTATATTTTTCGCTAAACAATAGAACTAATACAATATTGCCTGACGTTAAAAGACAATAGACCTACGAGTAGTATTCAGTCTAACGCCATAAAGTGATTGAACCGATAGTGATTTTAGAAAAGAAACATTGTGAGTGTTATCGGTGTGAAATGATTTTATTGCCTCTTCCGGCTCTGCTAATGCTTTCAATGCATATTTTATAATCTCTTACGTCTTATATAGATAAGGGTGACAATAAACTGACAATTTCTACAAATTTTACATTTAATACATTTTGAATAAGGTGCTAACGATAAGACAAAGTTCTTTTCTTAATTAAAAAAAAATTATTATATTTTAAGATGTAAAAAGCCTTTAACTGTTTTATTAAGTATGGAATGGTATAATCATAACAAATTTTTGTTATAAAAATAAATTTATGTAGAATTAATTTGGAAAAATAATAATACATAGCCACTTAATCGTTACTTTTTACTTTAAATATAAGTAAACGAGACTTATTTGAATGTATTTATAGTTTAGGAGTAATTAATTATTTTAAAGGTCGTTCGGTATCCGATATAATATATATATAATTTGTTAGTACCTACGTGTGTGAGCATGTATTACAAGTTTTTTAAAATAGATTTGTTTGTTAATAATTTTAATTGCACATAATATAAATAGCGTATATAGGTACAGGAATAAGGTTAAAGGTCGACGGTCAATTTGAGGAAATTCAACTTGATTTTGTCTTTTATTTGTGATTTGTTCCACCTTGTCATAAATTATATATATATATATATGTCATATAGATAACTAACTATTATATATTTAAAACTTAGACTTGAACTTTAACTAGAACTTGATTACGTGATGTTTATTAAGACAGATTCATAAAATATGTAAACTTTTTAAAAATAATTAGACACAGCTACGTGTTCCTTATGGTTTAGTTTTAAATAACTGTCGTGTTATTACTATATATTACGTGTAGGTATATCTTAAATCTTTATAGGCTCTTAATATTAATATTTATAGGCTCAGTATTTAAATTGGTTGGAGACGCCTTTTTGAGCAACTGAAGGAAAGTACAAAAGGAGGATCACGTAACCTTAAGCGGACATGGTAGACGGACTCTGGCTCTTGGTGCCCGTGTGATACGACTTACGACTGATAGAATATGCTACGCCCTTTTTTTAAATGTTAATTATTTTTTAAACGTTTTAATAAATATAGCAATGCAATACTATGGTAACAATAATCATATATACATAAGTGTATATCATATGTATTCACTTAACATCGGGCTTGATTGCGGCTTGCATTGAAGTAATATGTACAAGTGAGTCACGTTTTGAGCGATATGATAGATTTACATTTCATTTGACGTTAGAAATATACGATAATATGTTTTTTAAACAAATTTATTACGCTTAATTATTGAAAAAAAAAAGCAAATTGTATTGATAATTATTTTTTCAATACTTAAGCGTAATCATTGCGTATCTTATCCCCCTATGTTTTATTTTTATTTTTTTATTTTATTGAATGTTAAAGTATTAAAATAAAGAGGAGGTCAGTCGTTTATAATGTATAGAGGGTAAGAAGAGTCCGAGTGTAGTACGGTAGGGGAGGACGTGAAGCGATCGGCATAGTCCGAGAAAATCGATGTCGATACCCCTCATAGTTTGCATGGTTCTGACCAAACGTTTTTATATTTAAAACTTACGAAACTTGCAATTTAAATAAATTATAAAATTTAACTTTAATTTAATAATCGTTTTTAAAGTAAATATCTTTATAATTGTAATGATTAAGAAGGTTGTTAAATAATTAAGAAATGTTTGCTTTCGTTTATTTTCCCCGTCCCCGTATTCTGTGATGCTAAATTTTCGTAGCCCTGCGCTTTTAGTAGCCCGTAGCTTTGACGTTTAAACAATAAGTTTCGTCCATTGTTAAGTATATAAAATAGGACAGTAAGAAATAGGTCAATAATGCAGCTGTTAAGATTTCATTTACATATTATATCTATCCATCATTAACTTATATTCCATTATTTTAAGGTAATAATTATAAGGTATAAATTATTATATATATAAGATAATATAATATAAATATAAGGTATAAATTATTATTTTATTCTTAAAAACTTGAGACTTATTTATTTGTATTTGTTGTTAATAACTTTTTTTTTATTTCGGTCATTGACTTTACACAAGGAAATAACATTTTGAAATGACTCGCATAATATGTTGGGCTTTAACTACAAGTTTCGTTTATTACCTATAAGGTTTTGTTTAAAAATAAATAATAAGAGATTTTTGAAATCGAAAGTTGTAAAATTAAACATTTGAAATCTTTCCTCGAGTAATATTATTAAATGTAAGATTTAAAATTTAGAAAATTTAGTCGCAGAGCTTGAGCGTCCCGCATTGTAAGGGTGGGTGCTATCGCTATCCTACTCGGACGCAGGACGCAGCATCACCGGACATTTCGACCGGGCATTTCAATTTTGAGAAAGCGTAGGACCGGGCCCTTCCCGCGCAACCCCCTCCCCTCTAGATTCCTCGTCTCGCTCCTACTCGGGACACACAAAAGGACGAAGAAGCGATAACTTCATCACCGCACGGCGCTCTCACTCGCACTCGCGCCTCGGTGGGGGACGACGTTGCGAATTGTTATTGAAGTCATGCCCCCGAAGGCGACTTCGGGAAGGCTGTCAGTTCGTAGTAAACGTTCACAGCGTCCGTACACGGCGGCTCTACCGCGTCGCGTCCGAGCCGTCTCGTTATAAATTATAACAACATATTACTTTTCCGCGTTTACAAACAAGTGCCAAACATAAATTAAAACAATTTTTGCTGTGATTATAGTTGAATTGACTTTACTTTTAAGACTTAATGATTCTGTGAAAAGTTATTACGGACTTAAAAAGAAGAACACAATAGTTATAAATAGGTAATCAGTGCGACTTGTAATCAAACCGTATTGTGATTATGGACATTTACTAGTAAAATTTGTTTTGACAATATTTTACATCGTTGAAGTGTTTACAACGAGCACGTGGCTTCGCCGCCCGCCCGCTCTCTGCAATGCCGCGTAAAACTTTCTTTGAAAACATTGCCCTAGTATAAGTTAAGTCGCCTGGGAGATAACGCGTTTGCGACCATGACATTAACCTGTAGCGCCTGATTCATGCATCCTCGGCTACATGTTCGTCGAGAGGGGAAGTGTTGTATTTTTATTTTTTTTTCGTTGGAGGAGACGGTGTTCTCCTTTACATTAATGATTTAAATGGCTAACAACAATGCCGTTTCGTCGACCTTATCGTCAAGAGATTATCATTGTAAGGTCTGCGATCTATATTTGGACACCTTGGACTCTTTAGAAGTGCATTTACAATATCATAAGGAGAATTTGTACGTAAAGTGGGGCACGCAGAGTACACAAAATGATTCTGAAAATAATAACAGTAAAGTGACGAACGAGACAACAGTGTCGGCTCCTGCCGACTCTAGCGACAGCATGATTACTAAACCGAGTTCGGAGTTTCAACAAAGGGCAACTCCTGAAACAACAGTTCAATTTCCGCATCCGGCTACACCACAAAGTTATCACAGTGCTCCATCACCATATCAAAATCCGGATCAAAATAACTTTTCTCCAGGAGCAGCACAATTTGGTAATAATTTTTCTCATGCTAACTTTCCAAATCAACACGCAGAACAAGTCAATTGGGAGCAATCTCAATATAGCCAAGAGTATCATAAACTAAATCGTTTTCATCCATATAATATGCAAGATCGAGTATCACAAGTGTCGTCATCAAGTCCACTTTATGGTCAACCGTTAAATCAACCAACTCCATCGCCATCACCTAACCAATGTGACAAGTGTGGCTTTGTTTGTGATTCAGCAGTCCAACTAAATGAACACTGCAACTCCGCTCATGCCGGCACTAGCGCTGCTCCTTCTTCAGCGACTATGTCTTTTCAACAGTTTTCTGGAAAATCATATAATAATTCCGGTTATCAAAATGATAATATAAAAATTAAGGAAGAACACGAAGAATCCTCAGACATACTAGATTTAGATTCACAAAAAGTAGTGTATCAAGGGAATGAAGGCGAGCAACAGAATACGCCGTATGAAGAAACACATTCTCAAGTTCGTGAAGTTAATACAAGAACTGTTCCAATGATGCCATGGGAAACTCAAAAATTGTATAATAATCCTCAACTCAATGGTGATGTTTCTTTATTTAAAGATCAAAAAATGTTTACTGAACAACAAAAAGTTTATACTACAGAAGGAAAAATGTTTCATCCCGATCAAAAATTTGGTTATTCACAAGAAAAATTTTTACTCCATCATGAACAAAAACCTTTTATGCATGTGGAACAAAAACTGTATCCCGGGGTCCAAATGCCGCCATTAAGTGATTATTCTGGAAATGTTGCTTCGACTAATTCTGACATGAAACCACCTTACCGACCATATGATTCACCTTCAGCACCACAAATAACAAGTACACAGCCTGCGAATCCTACTTCTTCATCTCTGCCGTCTATTGGAGGTAAAGGTGCCAATTGGAAATCAAACGAAGCAAGAAGGCCGAAAACTTATAATTGTACTGCATGCAACAAATGGTTTACCAGTTCGGGACATTTAAAAAGACACTATAATACCACATTACATAAAAATGCGGTGAGGTCATCGGGGCAACCTGATCCTGCAACAATGCCGATTTCAAGCCATCATCACCCAAGTCGGGACTCATTACAGAATCGAGCTCAACAACAGACTGTTGATTCAAATACTCAAAGTCCTATACCATCCGATGACAGCCGAAGCGTAGACGAAAGCGCTTTGCAGTCACCATACACATCACAAAACTTCGAGCGCTCACATCGTGTAGCCACCATGCAGACCAAGTCACCATACACGCATCTTCAACAGGGTAATTTAGATAATAGTTTCAGTAACAATCCTTTAGCTAATCACACTTTGCAGCATCAAGTAGCCACGCATCCCATAAACATAGGTAGTCATACGCCGGGTATAGGGAATCTCAATGATAATTCTCAAGCGTCTAAAAGTTCTTCAATAACTATTGGTGTAAATCCCCCAAACGGGGAAGCAGGTCCCTCTGTTTCTCAAAACCACCATATGAGGGGCCTGCTATCAGTGTCAACCAGCAATATTACAACTCAAGTTATAACCCAGAGTACGCCGGCGCTTACAACACACACGCTACCGCCGTTCAGCCATTTGGGTGTCAACCCATACAATCCGAGGTCTACGGAGCCTTTGGCCCATTCGGTTCCGGACCCCACCCCCACCCAATTATATTTGGCTCAGAATTTTCAGCAGACCATTGCACCGAGCTACCCAAACGGGATTGCCCCCCACGTTATGGATATGGCTATCAACAATCTGCCTATAGCCAATCCGGCTTCTTTTGGTGAATCAGCACCAGAGGTAGTCAATGTTATGGAACAAGGAACGTTGAATCAGCCTGCTAGTGGACCGTTGCCGAGTTTTTCGCAACTCCAATCGCAAGGCATTAGCGTTTACTTTTCTAACTATATTACATCACCTAACGTGGGGGGTCAAGTTGTTTCCGACGAATCTACCGCCGGTTACATTATCGTCGATCCAGTTAATCCTACTCTGCAATATAATAATCTTGATATAAACGTACAAAATTTAGATTACGATTTTAGCTTTTCCCCTAAAACAAAAGAAAATGTAATTAGTTACAATACAGATAATATAAAAGTATATCCTTACGGTTATGCGGTAGGAGGTAAAACAATTAAACGAGATGATGACGTCTTAAGGACTGACTCTAGCGAGCTTCAGATTTTAAAAATAGAGGATATTATGGATTATGCAAATAAAGAAAACTATGGAACTCAAATGAAATCTCCAGCTAGCCCAGAAAGTGCTAAGGCCGAAAATGAAAGTCGGGGATCACCGTCTATTTCATCTACCGTTCCGAGTACACCACTCACTGAAAGGAACCAATTAAAAAAGGCCGCATCCGCTGCAGTGCATAAATGTTTTGAATGTGACAAACTATTTAATAAAGCTTGTTACCTTACGCAACATAATAAAACATTTCATTCGGGTGCTAAGCCTTTTAAATGTGACCGGTGCGGTAAACGATTCTCAGATGATATTTCTTATGAAGGCCATTACTTAAAACACGCAGACAATAAACCTTTTAAATGTACCGAGTGTCCAAAATCTTTTAACCACAAGACAGATTTACGTCGACATATGTGTTTGCACTCTGGGTGTAAACCCTTTGCATGCGATCATTGTGGTAAGGGTTTTATAAGAAAAGATCACATGGTAAAACATTTTGATACTCATGCAAAAAAGAGCTTGCGATCGGCATCATCTTCGATCTCTTCGAAATCATCTATTTTAAGAATGCGGAAAATTTAATTTTAGTCTTCGTCTATATGGTCAATAAGTTAGTTACGATTTTTTCACGTACATATCATGTTTAAAATGAATCTAACAATAGGTAACAGTTTAATTTTTTTAAATAGTATTAACTATATTAATACGACTTTAAACATAGCAATGTTATATATTTGTTATGTCCTAATAACAGAACCGCAGATCGACTCCGACGCATGCATTTAGTTTGCAGCTATGTTTTTTGTTGTTCATTCAATCTAACCTTGTATTCGGTGCAAGGTGACTTTACATGTCTGGGTGTCTGGGCGCTAAACATGTAATTACATGACGTCGGAGTGATACTCCGCAATAATTTATAGACCGTTCCATATCATTTAACATATGAATTACTAATATATAGTAGACTTAGTTAGATAAAAAATATCAGGTGATTGTTAATATTACGTTAGGTGATTTGAATGGTTGTCATTTTCTACATTTAATCATTACATATCTCTTTAATTGTGAATTATGGACCATAGACGGTTTTAGTTAAAATGCAATTTTCTAATGATTGTTAATGTTTGCGATGGACAAGTACCGACGTATAGAATAAATTAGTGTAAGTTTTGTTGTAAATACTTTTTTTTGGGACTTAAGCCAGAACTTTATTTTATTAAGTACCGTGGAAATACTGTTTTATTTTTATTTGTTTAATTTTAATCGAAACCATATTGTTACATATTTAATTACGAGAAATCGAACTACAAAATTTTACGTAATGAATCATTATGATCAAATGATGACATGTAATAAATTAAGTAAACATGTAGATAAATGTTAATTACATAGAATTTCAGTGGAAATAAATAGCGACTATATTATTGTTTTCGAAAATAAAAGTTGTTGTATTGTTCTTACCATTGTGCCATTTGGAATTCGTTCGAACTTCTTCGACTTACCTTTTATAGGGCGAGACCGACGCGCGATGGCTTCGGCAGTCGTCCGAGCGGCTTTTAACTAGAGCCAAGTTCTTATATGTACTGCGGGCACTGCTCAGTGGTCTCACCAGTGAAAATTTCGTTCCTTTATGAACTGCCAGGATACTGCCGTGCCCTAGTACTGTAGAGATATATATGATGTCATAAATAGCCGCCGTTTTTGTACTGTGAGCACTGGCGATTTTGAGGTAAAGTGCTCTAAGTACTTTGATCATGTGATCAAAAATATAACATCGTGAATGATTATTTTTATTATTAATTAATATTTTTATTCAAAAATGTCAAAAATATTTAAATAATAGTTTTTCTTGTTGAATAGAAAACGTGTACATGATAAATATTTTTATTTGAAAACAATGTCTAAAAATGAGAATGATGGTATACTGGACTGCGTTCCGTTTTAAGCAGTAACCAGTATAGCACAGTTTAGGAAACTAAAAAGGAACGGTTTCGCAGTATACTGAATTGACGTCACACCTTACAGTGCTCGCAGTGTATGTCGGAACACGGTCTAGTTATTGTTATTGTCGTTTTGTTTTAGATGTAAATTATCGTATTGGTTATTAATTATGTAAATGTTTCCCGGTGCTTCCTATTTTTATTTTATTTTTTGTCTATTGACATTTGTTTTTACTATTATGTACTAGACGAATTCGGAATTTTTCTTAAAAATAATAATTTATGACAAATTTAAGTTACCAGTATGTTATATGAACGAATTTAGTTTAAACATTCCTGTTTCGTTAGTGGTAGGAAAGTAGTCTTCCTGAACGTTGCCAAATTAATTCCGCCAACTCTCTGTTGCGAACAATTTAAATTTAATGATTTTTAGCCTAATAATTAAATTCTCTAGCAATAATTTTAATAATAATGTAAATGTTTTTTGTATAATAATAAATGAAATATCATGTTTATTATTATTAATTTACTTAGATATTGAATGAAATATAAAACTTACATCACTAAATAATGAAATGCTTTGTATATAATATATGAACAGAATGATGATGAATTCACTCGGCAAAGTTTATAAGAAGATCCTAGTGCGTGGGATTCAAAACATTTTCTTTGTTATTCATGAATTCGAACTGCGTAACACATCTAATTCACAATTATGAACGATTAAATAATCGTTTGATACCAATTATCAAACTAGCATCGCTGAAAAGATAAAATACGTATTTGTAATAACAAATAAAAAGTTTTGCATCGTTTTCATATCGCAAACATATTATATTCTGTAGTATATTCATTAGAACCGACTAAACATGAAAAATAAATGTGCAATATAAACATGATATCGACTTAATTTTGATAATGTTTGTATTTGAGTGTTGATTATATTGCAGAAATATTTTTATACAAATAAAATTACACTAACAATGCTTATCTACCTCATCAGTGACTATATATACAAATATGTATGAATAAGGAAATCAAATGATAAATTTGATTCGTTCAATTCAGACTAAAATATTATTATGTAATATTTAAAACAAGATTCATTCATTATTGTAATATTTACACAAGTAACAATAATACTGAATATTTATGTACAATTTAGACATGACGACGCAAAAAAGTATTAGCCAATTAACTATTTAACATTTTGATTATTACAAGTACTTTAATAAATTACATGTAAATTATATATGTACAACTTTTAACATCTTAATTGTATTATACAATTTAATATTAAAACTATGAACAATTGGCTAAGAATACTTGCGAACCGAAATAATTAATAAAGTTTATAAAATTATATAAAGGTAATAAATTAATATACATTAACAGTTATATCAAAATTGACGAAATAATGCTATGTTAAAATTTTACTAGACTGTTGAAAAAATTTTTGTATAACAGAAATATTTTCGTCGTAGCAATAATTGTAATAGTGACATAATATGAAACTTAACTACCTCAAATAACGAGTAATAGGGTTAGAGTGTTGTGAGAGCGCAGGCCGCGACTCGGTAGCCGTCGCCGACCAAACGAATACCTCAACTTGCCTTCATAATAATTAGCTAAAAACTTCTTTATTTACCGCAGGTGACCCCACCGCGTTGCGGCCTGACGCTCATCCTCTGATATATTTTAGCAGACATATTTGTCTTTTTTCGTATTGTTTATAAACCACGCCATAGTAGTGTTGGTTAGATGTAACTATAATGTAAATATTAAGCATTAAAATTGTTATTTATAAACTATTATTGTATCCATCGATACTTTTATTTTGACATAAGTTTCGTAGTGACCCAGAATTTTTAATAAAGAGATAGTTTGTAAGAAAATTAAACTTTAAGAAACAGTGATTATGGTATGTGTATAATGTTTTAATTTAATTATTAGTTACCAGATGATTATGTTAAATTCGATTGAGTAAAATTGGAATGATAATTACAAGGAGATGTTGTTTTCATTTAAATTCATTTTATTCCCTTGTATGTTAAAATGACTTTTAGCAGAAACGTTAAGAGCGTGCGTTTTTATTGATTTTTAGTTATATTTGGTTATTATAAGCGTAGTGCGAAATTAAACTGTTGCTAGATGAAGGCCAAGTGACAACATGCAATGAAAATTTACTCGATTTTACCTGATTAATCTCGATATTTATTAAAAGTAAATTTTGCTGTCATAGTGAAAAGCTAAGCCAAATTGGTTTTCTTTTTACTTGGACTTTGTCTAGAATCGTAGTAGATTTAAGTATCAATAGTTTATTCTAGTATTAGTTCACAGATCTGTCACAGCTACAGCGAAAGGTTGACATTTTATGCTATGCGTTGTTTCTATGTGTGAAAATGTCGTCTTCGATTAGCATTGCGGACGAAGCAACATTTTAACATATGGAAATATTAAACTTCTACATGTAACTGCAATGCGATGTGTACTTTATCCAAAATTTTGCCAATTAACAAATATTTGAATTGTTTAAAATACTTTAACAAAATTTTACTTTATATTATTTGGCAAAATTTTATCTCAATTGATTTTTTTTTGTTTTGTCCACGATTGGACCAATATAGATTCCATTTACGATGAAGATTTGAGTTATATTTCCTTTCCTCTATGGCTGTAGCAAATCATGTCTCAGGTCTGTCAGTAAATATAAAATTAATGTAAAAAAATGTTGTTTTATTTCAACCTCCTCAGCTGCGTTAGCGAATTTCCTGCTTTGCGTTACTCGCTTTAGACTATATAAATACACACTAAAGATAAAATTACAGCATAAATTGGTATCGCACCAATAGGTCATTTATGAATGAGGGGGATTGACTTGCGGCGTCTTTTTGCAAAACATTTACTTTTAGTTAAAATTAATAAAAAAAATAATTTTTAATAGATTTGTCTCTCTTAGCCTGTTTTTTTTAATTTTTTTTTTATAATTAGTGCTATAAAGTCAATTGTTTAAAATATCTAATGTATTTCGAACAAAGCCCCAACCTTTCTTTCGATTTCTTCTTACAATATTTGTTTTACATAATTTACGAAAAGCAGAAATATTTATAGTTCAGTTCACAAAGTTTATTAGTTTATCATTTTAATCTGAATTTAACAATAAAGTTTTAGCCTAATTGTCTCCCTCATAATATCATGACTCACATATGAAGTTACGTAATATTTTTATCACGCCAACAAAAGACATCAACGCGATATCATACAAGAATGTGATATTATAATAAATTATATTTTAATGATTATTACACTATCATATATATTTAATAAAATTCATATTTAAATAAAGTATTTGTATATTTTAAAGTAAATTCTGATTAATATGATTATTTTTAATATGGCATAGAATAGTAGAGGTAAATTCATCCAAACATCATTTTTGAGTTTGATTATTTTGAAAAGGAATAAATTCTAAGAAATTTCAAACTTTAATTACTTGTAAATTACCTAAAATATTAATATATATAATTTATTATATAATGAAACTTTCTATAAAAATGATTTTAATTAAATATCATAAATATTAGACATTCAAGTATAATGAAAAAATAAAATTGTTTATATGACTACATACATAAACGATTTCTAAGGTTCTACTAAATATTTTAACTTTATATAAACATATTTTAACATATATATATATAACATATATATATAATACTTTGAATTGAAACAAAAATACCATGCAGTTCGTCGGTAACGTGTGGGCGGCTACATAAAACATGGACTCCACTGTGGTAAAGCGATTATATGACGTAAGTATATAAAAATAAAAGCATATTAATATCGAACTAGACATTATCATCTAGCTAAATATATATAAATATTACATATTTTTATTTATTTTCCATCTGTTTGTTACGTATACGGCGGAGTCAAAAATCTTGAAAGCCTAAATCTAATAGGGAGCCATAAAAACAGCAATATGATATCTATTAATTTACCTGTGATGCTCCAATTTTTATTATAATTATTATGCAATTAAATATTATAGAACAGGCATTAAAATATTAAAGTTTTATTCGTTTTACATACTGAATCAATGTAAGTTTCGGTTTCATAATTTTATGGGATCTAGTTATTTTAATTATATCTACTAATATACTTTAAAAAAATGCTAAAAATATGTGGGTTAAATACAAATTGTCTTGCATTCCAAACCCTAAATTGTGTCAGCTGTTATTACACTGTGATCAAAAAGTAAGGTAAATTTGTTTATGAAATGTAAATTCTATATTTATTCTTCCAAATTAATTTCATCCCCTTCAAAGTAATCCCCGTCCGATAAAACGCACTTTTCCCAAAGATTTTTCCAGTCCTCAAAACAGTCGGAATAGTCTTTTTTCGGTATAGCCTTCAAGACCTTCGATTAGGTTTTTATCTCCTTAATCATGTCAAAATGGCTTCCTCGCCACAGAAATCGCACGGAGCTAAATCAGGCGAATATGGTGGTTGCGGAGCGATATGAGTCGAGTTTTTGGCAAAAAAGTCACGCAGAAACAATGCAGTATGACATGATGCACGTGATGAAGGAACCAAGAGTTGTTCGCCCATAACTCCGGCCGTTTCAGACAAATAACAGTTTGACCCAGCGGAAGGAATTCATAGTGTATAACCTAAGAAAACTGTCAACAGCACCTTGATCTTCGATCGACTTTGCCGTGGTCTTTTCGGTTTTGCTTCACCTTTTGAACGATATTCACTGGATAGGTCGGTGGTTTCAGGGTCAAATCCAAGTCTCGTCTCCAGTATGCATTTCAAGTGGTCCTGATAGTCCGAGAGCAAAGTTTCACACAAACCAACGCTACGATTTTTTTTTTTTTTTCAAAAAAATTGAGAGATTTTGGCACCAATCGAGATTTGACGCATTTGAGACAAAACATTCTTCAAAATGGTTTTGACGCAGCTAAATGATATTCCAACACTATCAACAAGGTCTGTAATTGCCAATCGACTACTTTCAAGCACCAAATCTTTGATTTTTTGGACGCGGCCCTCGTCGGTAGACGTTGATGGTCGTCCAGAGCGCGGTTCGTCTTCAACACGTTCTCGGCCTGCTTTGAACTCGTTGTACCACTTATACACATTTTTTTTGTGCCAGTACAATAGTTCGAAGAATATTTATTCCGCAAACAAAATTTGATGCAAGTTCTTTGCTCAACAAAATCATCCATTGTAAAAATCGAAAAATTCACTTTTGGTTATTTACAGAAACACGCGTAACTCGAAGATAATTAAACCTTTTGACAAATAGACTCTTGACAAATGTCATAGACAGCCATACTAACGTAGGAAAAAAAAAATATTTGCCTTTTCCTGCCCGGGAGTTTTAAATGACAATTTCACCTTACTTTTTGATCACAGTTTATAATCTAAGCTAATTTTTTATAAACCAAGCGAAACATCGTTAATTTAGATCTATTCTTAACGAACATCTGTGAAACTTAAAAGTATGAAGTATTTCAAAATCAAAACATCAAAAAAAAAAAAACTTTATTCAAATAGGCCCCACGAGCACTTTCGAATCGTCATTTTTCAAAATTAATATTGTAGTGATTATTATTATTTTTTGTAAAAGTAAAGCTACCACCGATTCGGAATATAGATTCTGCAGAGAAGAATCGGCAAGAAACTCCACAGTTACTCTTTTGAAAATAATATATAAACTGTGTTTTAGTACAAAATTAGTAATATCTTGCATGAAATACAGCACCACTAAGTCCACACGTCTTTATCAGCTAAATAATCCTGCACCGAATAATACGCTTTATCTATTTATTTATTTTTAATGAAATCTTGAAATTTATGTTGAGATAATTCCAAAATTGTTTGTGGGAATTTATTATACATGCGGATACCATAACCCAGAAAGGAGGCGTTTACTTTGCGTAGTCGGAAACTTGGAGTTACAATTTTGTTATTTCTTCTGGTGGGTGGTCTTCTGGTTTACATTGCGATTAATACTGTTTATTTCAAAACAATGAATATTCTTGTGAATATATATATATAATATTATTATAAATATATTGCGACGCAATTGTTAATATGTCTATCTTTGGAAAAACATCCCGTAGGGAGACTCGAGCTCCAAGAACGTAAATGCCGCGAATAGCCCTTTTTTGTAAAATAAATACAGACTCAATATCTGTAGCATTACCCCACAGTAACAAAAACTGCAGGAATTCGTATTACCAAATTATTTTATTCAGTATTAATTAAAAGATCGACTAGTTATCGAAAAGATAATTTGAATAAATTAAGCACAATTTAAGTCCATAATACGAATTAGGACCAATGTCCTATGTATTCAATAATACTGTTTGTTCCGAAATTAAGTACAGTCCCTTGGGAGAAAGAGGAGAAAGTCTCGGCCAAAATATTGCCAGTCCTCAATTTTATTTAGTTACTTAATTACGGAATTTTTTAATAACACATTAAGACACAAAGTTTTCATAATGTTTAAAATCTTTAGTAAAATTTGTGCTAGGACGATGTTGCTGTACACAGTGGGTGTTAATATTTAGGTTGATTATCATACTGTGTGCGTTGGCTCGAAAGCGAACGCGTCCGACTGCCTCGTTGACCTCCACTGGTTTCGCTTTCATTTGAAGGTCATTACAGAATCAGAGTGAACGCGTGCCGCAGAACAACTAACCCGCTCGTATCAATAGCAAATACTCGAATGATATCTATACTATAATTTTTTACTATTCGATATAGTACTCAATTTTCTTATTGTGTCAATATAATACATTCTGTTTCAATAATTACTAGCCGTAGCCCGCGGCTTTGCTCGTTCGGAAGTAAAGTTAAAAAAAAAGACTATGCACATTTATCAAGGACCGATGACAATGCTATAATTTAAACAGTTTGTGCCATGATCCTTGCCAAGACTTCAGGTTTAGCGATTTTTTTAATATCTCATACCCGGTAGTGTCTTTGTGCCAAGCACCAGGGCGCGTGTTGATATCTTCACGGCTTAATTTTTTATTAAAGCAAAGACAAATAAAAGTTAAAAAAAAAAAACTAAAAACACGCTTTTGTAGTTAGCAGAAAAAAATAAAAAAGTAACAGTTTAAAAAAAAAAAAACACGCTTTCATACAAAACCAAACTAATTTTCAATAAATTTAAATAAGGAATAGTTTGATTAACAAACATATTAGTTTTATTCAAACACTTCTATGTATACTGTTTTATTGTAAAAAAAGCGAGGGGTGCTTGACGTCAATTGTTACCTATATATTAATACCTGAAGCAAAAACATTTTACCCCTTTTTATGAAAATTACACGGATGGAGAAGTATGAAATTTGGCACAGTTAAAGTTTATATAGAGAAGAAATACAGAATGCTAATATTTTTTATAATAATGCTCAAAAAATACATTAAATTCAATATTAAAAAAAAAATACAACACACACTACGGCACACACATATGTACAAATAGACATATTTTGTTTATTGTCAGTCTGTTGTTAACACGGTCTTAAATACAGGTCTTGCAACGAATTTTTTATCGATATTTATTATCACAAATCAGGTCCAATGACTGCTACTTATGCTCACCATGTTATGCGCAATCATATCTTTATGATGTTGACAATGCTGTCAATTATATATTAGGTCGAATTTCGACCACCAGTTATATTTATTATTTTTTTATATTAACAGATTGGTAAAAGTAGATTCATTATGGAAATATCTTAAAAAGCACCCCACACTTTTTACAAATAAAATAAATCTTTTTGTTAATCACTCCACATTAACTTTAATTTAAATTTATTAAAAATTTTATTTTCTACTTTTTAGTTTAGTTTTCATAAAGCGTGTTTTTTAATTTTTTTAAAAACTAGTATTACTTCATATATGAAACGACTTATATAAATTTTCAGGTCTCGTTTCAACCCCTTTGCGTAATCTCTATAACTGTTAAAACATGTATTTATTTATCTCTAATCAAATTTCCAAAAACGTTATAATATACTTCTGGCTTCCGTAAATAGCAGGACTTCCATATTTATTTGAATTCTCATGTACATAGGGTAAGGATGGAATTTTTAATAAGGCTCATTTACTACTAATCAAAATTTAAAGTATTAAGTTTCCGATTTTTAAAATATCAGAATTGTCATATAAATTTTCATACCCCATTTTATCTCTTTAAGTATGAAGTTTTCAAAAACGTTAAAGTTCGTATTTATTTCTTGTTAATTAAAAACACTCGAATAAAGTTTTATGTAACTACATTCTGAAATAACAGACTTTTATACATGTTTTCATCCTCCATCAAACAACCATAAAAGAGAAATTTTAAATAACTCATATAATACATATTTGTTTATATATTTATCGTTCGACGTTCAGTCGAGCGTTCTGCCATAAAGACTTTGAAGCGTTTATTTTTTAACTTACCTCGATTTAGATTTAATGTAACTATAGTATACATAAACCTATTTTGTTTTTAAATTATGTAGTAATGAAGCGACATTATCGCAGAGAGAATCTAGATCCAGAAAATATAATAAAAAAATATTTTAATAATATCTTTATTTCAGGCGAATTCCATATAAAATATAAGTAATTATTAGGTTGTATAATGTGTGAACGTGTAAAAATTTTGGTTAGTAGTAGGCTTTAAGCAAAGTTTAGTTGATTCGTGTTATATACCTATGCTTTAAATTCGCGGTCCAACATGTTACTTCTAACCGACAGAGCCCTACGCTCACGTACAATCTTACTATCATCATCCAGGCTTTCATTTCTAATGTGTCCAAGGTTTTTGACCTCAGTCACTTGTTTCAGGGTAGTCCCCACATAGCTATATTATAGTTTAAAATTTAATGGTTTGCTATTTCTCCATTCATATTCATCAAAACAATAAACTCCTATTTGTTAACTCTTAAAAAAAACATGTTGGTACTCCTCTTTATAGCGTATAAATTTCCCACTGCTGGGCAAAATAATATGCCTCGATAATTGATGGGTTGAAAGTATAATTCGAAATACTGCTCCTGATATACAATGATTTTGTTCAGTCTTAATATGAAATAATTTCAAGCGCAATCATTTAAAAACACGTCCGTGCCCTATACCCACTAATTCATATTCAGTACAATTTAATATGTATTAAGCTTTCATTTGATACCTATATTGCTACAGTAAGAAAAAAAAATTCAACTCCCCCACCTCATACTGCCATATGCGGGCGCCATTGTGAAAATTTATATAGCCCATGTCACTAATACAATTTAGACAAATCCAACGACACCTCATATGTCAAAAACCGTCCAGCCGTTTGGGCTGTAGGGCGTGCCAAAGAAATGGCATGGCAATGGCATCTTTACATTTTTATTTTATGATACATATCAACATTTATGAGTCTGAACCACAATATATAAATTTTTTTTTTTAATTTTAAAGTTCGTTTACATTAAATATTCTTCTTCGTTTTCTTATTTAAAGTGACGAAGGCTTTATATTTATATAGTTGGTATTCAATTAATTTCCGGTCTCACAGTTCAGTCCTTGATAACATAATTCACGTGGCGAGTAGGAGGTCGGTTTTGATGCGTCAAGATTTTCGAGAAATGACCAATCAATAAAATATATTTTATAAATTAAAGTAATTGGTTCATTACCTTTTATGAAATAAATAGCGAAAGTATTTGCTATATTTTTATAATATCAAACATAATTATGTATGTATATTATGAATGCATTCGTAATTAAAAATCTGAGGAGTCAATTCGTCACAGCATAGAATGGTTTCGCACATGAAAGTTTTGTGTTTTTTGCATTATTGTCGAATAAATTAACACTATTTTATAATAATTGTATTGTTTGACGTTATATACTTTTATATTTATTTTCGAAGCATTTCAAATATACAGGGTGACTGGTGAATTACCATCGACATTCGGGGAGAGCGCTCGGCGCACGGTTCCCACTCGAATCATGTAAAAAAAATAGGTAAATATTAATAAACTTTTAAGTAAAGTTACTCAACAATTATCCAATTATTTACGCATCGTCTGGACACCCTAGCAGCTAGCTGCACTTTCGACACAAAACAGGTAGTTTATCTACGTCCAAACGCCGCCACGTGTAAACAGGGTAGCAGGATAAACAAGCATGATCCAGTCCCCCTTAATACTTTAATCCTGGCTTAGGAAAGGCAAAAATACTAAGATATTTTACTCGTTTAAGCAACAAATTTGTTGACTAGGTAAATTATGTGACTTTGGCAATTTTTAGGTGTGAACAAGCGACACATTACAACACCTGTGCATGTGCCGCCGGCATGACTGGAAAAGTGTCATCGCTTCATTTATTTGAATTGAAATTTATGAAAATTTGGTCAAAAATTAAGTACCTATTTTTATTGCATGACCCGAATGGGAACCGCGCGCCGAGCGTTCTCCCCAAATATCGATGGTAATTCACCAGTCACCCTGTACATATATACATAATTATGTACCTTGTAAAGAACAAGGACGGTGACCTTGTTAAATGGTCATTGATATTTGCTCAAGGTGAATTTTGACAAACCGAGCAAATTAAAGGGTCATTGTATTCTATTATACACTGACACAGTAAATGATGGCTTTTAATTCACATATTTTTATTTTATGCAATAAAATCAAAAATCCCCGTTGAATAATTAAGTAATTAAAGTTAACTACGAGTATATCGATAAAAATCTTTATCAAATATTTATAAATATATAGACCTTATCACATGAAATTGTGTCCGGATTCGGTAACTTAATTGTAAAATGTACCTATTTTATCACAATAACGTCAACAATTGAATATTACTTAATTTATACTTGACCTGAATCATCTATATCCACAAAGTTCATGTACTTCCAGGAGATGTAGTTCAAAGATTTAATTAATTTCATACACTAAATAAACATTAAAAGTGTTTTTTTTTATTCTTTATGATCTGTTTATTATGAAAACTACTGTTTATTACTAAAAAATTATATTACCGTTTAAAATGCAACGTGGATTTATTAAAAACAAATTTTAAACAACAAAGCATGAAATTTAATTATTTTATTTAAATATATATAAATGACTAGCTGTACCTGCGAATTCATTTCCGACTGCTATTCCTTTCATCAAGCCTATAAACACACTCAACATCTGACCTTACCTTTTCATCTGTATGCCGACGACCTACAAATATATGTAGCTACGACTGTTGACATACCTCAGTGCCTGAAGTCGAAAGTCTTCGACCAATGTGTGTTGCCAGTGATACGGATCTGAGACGTGGTCTCTGACTATGGGCCTTTTAAACAAGCTCCAAGTCGCACAGCGTGCAATGGAGAGGGCTATGCTTGGTGTTTCTCAGAGAATAAGAAATGATGAGATCCGCAAACGAACGAAGGTTGCCGACATAACCCAACGGATTTGCAAGTTGAAGTGGCAGTGGGCAGGGCACATAGCTCGAAGAACTGACGGGCGATGGAGCAGAAAAGTTCTCGAGTGGAAAGCACGTACCGGTAAGCACAGCGTCGGACAGCCGTCCACGAGATGGACAGACGACTTGAGGAAAGTCGCCGGAAGCCGTTGGATGGAGGCTGCTTTGAACCGGTCGCTCTGGAGGTCGATGGGGGAGGCCTGCGTTCAACAGTGGACATCCAACGGCTGATATGATGATGATAACGACTGTTGAACACATGGATAGAGCTATTGAACTTGTCAATTGAAATGTAAGCATAGTTGCCATCTGGTGCAAATCACAAAGTCAAAGTCAAAGTCAGGCTTATCTCCTGTACTTCTTAATAGATTGAAAATATAATATACAAGCACCTTAAAAAATCTGGGTCTTATAATGGATAATACGCTCTCCTGGGGTCCACAGTAGCCGAGATAAGCCGGAAAATGAAAAGATGATAAAATTTTTTGCCTATCAAAACCAAAATAGCTTTAGCTTAATCCCTTCTTCTTCCACTTCTTGACTATGCAGACTGCTGCTACTTAAACCTGTCAAAGCAGTTACTTGGTAAGTTCGATCGATTGCAAAATTTAATAATTAGATTTATATAATTATGTGTTAAGAAAGTTTGACCATATTTCACAGCACCGCAAGAGGCTTCAGTGGCTTCCTATGCAGTATCACCGCAATCTTCACTCTCTAACTCTTCTCTATTCTATCCTTTATCATGCCAACACTCCTCTATACCTTAAAGAACGCTTTATATTTCTTGGAACAAACTTAAGTTCCACAATGAATCTTCGATCTCAAAATGATAACTTGTTCGAGATTCCTTTCGGAATCATTTTTCATTTTTTTAAAAACCGTGTCAAACATTTTTATTTGAACAAAAAAGAAAAGTAAATATTTAAGCTTATGTTTTATATATATATATATATGTGTGTGTATGTGTGTGTGTGTGTGTGTGTGTGTGTGCGTGCGTGCGTTCGTGCGTGCGTGCGTTCCTGAGTGCGTGCGTGCGTGCGTACGTGGGTATGCGCGTGTGCGCGTGTGCACGTGTGCGCATGTGCGCGTGTACGCGTGTACGCATGTACATATGTATGTATGTATGTGTATGTATGAACGTTTTTATAAAATTCACAAATCGCAAACCTCGGAAAATAGACTTTATGCACCGTTTCCATTTTTCCGATTCTCATTTAATCTATTCATAAGGTTGCCTGTAAGAGATCACTTTCAGTGATAAGGCCGCCCTTGCACCACTTTTTTTATTTATTATTGTGTATTTCATTATTTTGTGTATACTTTGATATGAGTGCAATAATATGTTTATCTACCTACCTATCTAAATACACGGGCTTAAGTTGAATGAAAACCTAATAACCTAACGGACATAATACTGATGGTTATGATGTCTATGATTCCTGAACTATCAAACCAAGGACTTTCTAATATTTACCAGACAATCTCTAAAACATTAATTTTCTAACAAGAAAAAAAAAAATTAATTAAATCTGACTACGCGTAAATGAATTATACCTAACTAAGTACACATTTTGACTTTAATCCTTTCTCTCAATGCCGAATTTCGGGATAAAAAGTACCCAGTGTCCTAGCTCGTAGTATGAACTTAAATAGTTTCAAGCTTCGTTTAAATTTATTTAGTATATTTTATGGCACTGCCAAGTTACAGATAGACAAACAACAACATATACAAAAATATTTTTTGGACTCAGTATCGATTATAGTGTCCTCCATAAAATTCTTAAAATATCTTAAATCAGTATTTGATATGTTACAGTTTTATTATACATAAAGATTAAAAGTAACCAGACTAAGGGCCTGTTTCACCGGTTGCGAATAAAGTCACGAATTGCTTATTACGGTCCTATTCAACAGATAAACTACAACTTTCGGTTTCACCGGTTGCGAATAGATGTATTCGACAGAAATAACGGCCGGTAATTTATCGGCCGTATCCAGTGACTGTTAAAGACTATTTGACAGTTAAAATACATTATTTCAAACGTCATGATCGAAGTCTTAAAATATTTTATACGTTTTGCAGTTTATATCATAAATTAATTTTGTTAAATTATGGATTTTTAAGTTTTGGAAGACTAGTTTGATGAATATTTTCAACATGTTACACGTCCATGAAGGAACTGTGTCTTATATTTTTCGATTAAGTGAAAGTGACCTAAAAACTTTATAGTGATTAGTTTGTAAAGAATAAAATATGTGCGCATAATTATTGTTTTCAATTTCTACAATGTGCTGTTTGCCTAACATACTTCTTTATATTGACTAAT
The DNA here is from genome assembly GCA_036937285.1 of Euphydryas editha. Taxonomy (NCBI): domain Eukaryota; kingdom Metazoa; phylum Arthropoda; class Insecta; order Lepidoptera; family Nymphalidae; genus Euphydryas; species Euphydryas editha. The sequence goes on along the minus strand of JAUPFZ010000005.1, from coordinate 14,763,786 downwards.
TGACTTTTAGTAACTTTGCCATTTCATCAATACAATGTTTACTAACAACTGTGATATATTTCTACTGGAACGTTTTTAATTATATGCTGTGATAACGATGGACAAAGCAAAGCGTGACAATAGACCAAAATTATGAATATAGTTAGTGGCTAGGTGGCCTGAGTCATGCCATGTACAAACTATTCTCAACAACTATCATATTAACCAAGAAGAATCTCAAAAATAAAACAGTAAAAGTATATCAAACATGAGATTCCTATTCAAAATAATAACAGCATCAGTTGTTCACTAATAATTAAATTATTTAATTTTAATGTGCCATCAAGACTACCTAAGTAACCGCAGGCTTTATTAAATGTTTCCTTCTACAGATCCAACTTGAGGAAATATTCTCCATTAGCTAGACTGGCATGCACTTATAATGATCTGTCCTCAATATTTTTTGCAATAGCTTACCAAACTTTAGGTTTAAGTTAGTTTATTTCTTTAATAATAACTGATTGATTAATTGTTATCATTTTTAATATCATTGATATATAATTGTAAAACTGTTTAAAAATATCATTATCAAATAATTTTATTTCTTTTTAACAATCTATATTAATTTATCCATTATTGTAATTCAGTACATAGTTTTATTTTCTTATCATTTTTTAAATATTAATCAATTAATGCATGTTATGATTGCCTCTAAAAAGAAATTCTATTATACTCTTATTATTTTCTTATGTAAATATTTTTTGTGTTACTATTTTCATTTCTGTTGGTTATTCTAATAAATAAATTAAACAAAGGCTTATTGATAGAGAATTGGATATAGATTTGTTCTCGGAGATAGGGGTTATGAAAACACAAATTTATAATATAGCCACAGACATGGGGGAAGATATATTTGATTACATGCCAGAAAATACTGATGAAGTTTCTAACATTAACAGCACTTTAGTGACTAATAAATATTTAGTGATTGTACCTATCATTAGAAATTCTGTAATAAATTATTTTTTATCACTTATAATAAGAAATTAAAAACTTTTGTTGTCTTTTTAATATATAAATTTAATAATAGTAGAAAAAACCAATTTTCAAATAATTGAAAAACAATTTATACACATACATTATACAATTAACTTTATAATTTTGTTATATGGACTAGAATCAAAATATAAATTTACACAATATATAATTAAAAAACAAATTAAATAACAAGAAAAACAAAAATCTATACCTTACAATTAACTTTATAGTTTTGTTATATGGACTAGAATCAAAATATAAATTTACACAATATATAATTAAAATTTACATAATATATTATAATATAAAACAAAGAGTAGTGGGACTAGCCATTTGCAATACTTTGCTTATAATAAATATTAGGACTCATGTCAATTATTTGTTAAATAAAATTATAATCTTTGTGGTTTTATTGTTTTATTTACCATTATATAATAAAGACTCATAGCATACAATCTTATTAAAATAATTTGTCAATCATCTTCAAATAATATGGTTAATTTATTATTATAAAAATAATTTGTCTTATATCTAATATATAAAATCTTCAGTTTTCTTCTTATTGTTTTTTTTTTTAATTTCATTTTAGGAAGAATTTGTTTTTCTAGTTTTAATATATCATTCTTGAGCTCAAACAATTTTTCAAAAAAGTCTGTTAATTAATTTTTGTTCTAATTCTTCAAATTAAATATTTCTTTTTAGATTTTTCTCATTTTCAGTCTTTTCTTTTGGCTCTTTTTCTTTTAACTTATCTAAAAAGATAATTATTGATTGATGCATCTTTCAAAGTTGTATACGGTCTATAATAATAAAGATTCCTAATAGGTATACCACCTTTTCTTAATATGCTTATTTATATTTCTATAATTTGCTTAGACCACCACATGTTATATAGCACAGCTCGGACTATGTTTCGACACTTTTCATTTTAAATATGTAGGTACTTTGATAAAAATAGACTACAGAGCAACTAATAACAAAACTTTAAATAATTTTTTCAATCTTAAATCGAAGTCAAACGTAAATGTCAAATAGGTGTTCGTTTATTACTCTCTTACATTTCGAAAGCCAAACATAATTATTAATTATAGAATCAAATTTTCTTACTTTTATAGTAAATTTTCACTTAACAATACTACGCAAGTTAATTTATACAGTATTTAATACAAAATTAATATTATTTTTAAGTTTTCAAAATTATTTTCGTATCACAATACTCTTTGTCGAATTTCAAAACGTAAAAAAGCGCTGTTGCCGCACCGTCAAATTTATGCGTCAAATAAAGTTAACTGCCAATTAATTTAGCGGGCAGTTTGATGGTGAAACAGAAAAAAATTCTTATCCGATGATAACCGTTATACGTCGGGTAACTATTCGAAACTTTATCCGCAACCGGTGAAACAGGCCCTAAATTAATTAGCTCTTCAAAAGATAAATTTATTTACAAAGTGCTTCGTTGTGTAGTAACTGTAGAAAATTATGGTTTCATAAGAGAACTGGACATCATTGTGTAAATTAATCTATAACTGAGTTCATCTACAATTGAAAATAATTATTGTTGTTATATTTAGGACTATTTTACCTTTGAAACTATTTGTGAAAAACCGTTTTTTAAGTGATAGTTTATTTAAATACACACAAATAAACCAAATGTAGATAGTTATATATTACTAGCCGTGCCTCGCGGTTTCATCAGTGTTAATTTGAGGAAAAAACTTTAATATTTTATACCATCACTCTAAGAGTATCCGCCTCGTTGGTCGCAAGCGCTACTGCCGATCAAAGGGGTTTCATGTTCGATTCATGGGTCGGTCAACGTATTATTTTTTATTTTTTTATTTTTTGAATATTCTGAGTCTGGAATGGTGCCCGGTGTATGGCAATAGGCTCGTCCCCTATTACATGGGACTCATCACTAGCGAAAAGTGAGTGTTACAATTTAATATGTGCATCTCTGCCTACCCCTTTGGGGAATAAAAATCGTGATGTTATGTTAACTTTTGTTTCCTTTAAAAGTTGAACTATAGTGAAAAATGTTTAGGGAAAAGGAATAATAAAGAATGCAACGGAAGCTCTCAAATAAGAATATTTTTGCCCGTTTTTGTAAAGTTTCTTGTTATTGCTCAGCCTCTATTTAGTTGTAACGTGATGCTATATAGCCTATAGTCTTCCTCGGTAAATTGACTATCCAACACAAACATATTTTTTTTTAAATTCGAACCAGTAGTTACTGGGAAATGCACGTTCAAACAAACAAAGTTTTCAGCTTTATAATATTATACGAGTATAGTATAGATCGCTTCGAAAGCAGTTGATTACGTGTTTCAATAAAGCGCAAAGGTTTAAAAAATAACGATTTTATATTTAAATGAATCAGCCTTTAAATTTCCCGCTGCTGGGCAACAGCTTCATTGCTACTTAAATTTGTGGAAAATTTGGAAATTGATTTAAAAAATCTAAATAGCGATTATATTCAAATCGGGTCGGCAAAGCGAATCGAAGGAACAAATTAAATTAATTCTCACAAGAGTTTCGTTCTTTATTTTCTCTTTTGAAAATTTATAATATTAATATAAATAAATAACATACCTGGCCTTTAAATTTTCGTCATACAAAATTTCTTAATAACTAACATCGATATTACATTTCTAAAATAACAGTTAGTTACATAACTAACGATTAGTTGAATAATTATTTTTGATAAAAAAAAATCGGACTTGAATCAGGCAATATATATCATGATATTCATTTGTCTACTGATTCTTACTCTTATATAGTAAATATAGAAAATAATAACACCCTTCATTTTTTTTTATAATTATAATATAAAGTATCCAAAGGATGCTAACGGGTTGCCTATTATTAGCTACGATTCCGGTCCTCGTCCATATTCTGTCATATCATCCATATATTTACTGTTCGGTACAATCAATCTACGAATACGTTCATTATGGGTACAATGTGTACCTCATACATACCTCATACCTCCAGGCAAAACTATAGTATTACACATGAATAAATCTTTGCATACTAGTATGTGCATACCGAGTGCAGAGCTGCAAAGGTAACGACCCCTCGCACTTGAGACGTCGGAGGTCAGTGTCGCTGACGCCATTACGTTTTGCAATTATAACTTAGGCGAGACTGGAACGTGGTCAAGCGCGTATAGGGTTAGCAGTTTATATATATTCAAAAATAAAATTATTAGTTAGACTGATTCTTACTCTTCTCAAAAAAACATTTTTGACATCATATACATATATATTTCAAAATTTTTAAATTCCCCAATAGTATTTTAAAAGTGAAATGAAAAATGATAAAACCTTTGTAGGAAGCCCTAAAATAAGCAAAATGTAAACGTGCCCCTCCAATAGCAGTTCTAATGACGTATACAGCATATTTTTTGTCATGAATTTTTCATTATTATTGCAAAAATCACCAGGTGCAATAACAACATCAATATACAAAATACATGAAATATTTAAATAACAAGCAATGTTTTATTTGCAGCTATTTAATGCAGTAAGCTACACAATTGCGAATATTATTAAATTTGTATTAACTACCTTTAATACAGGTCTATATTTTTATTGTATTTGAAATGTATACAAACCCTTACTATTGTTTATTATACGCCATCATTTAATTCAAGACCACGGCTGATTTAAAAGCCACTGTAACACAGAATTTGTGATTCTTCACAAGCGCTAGTTTAATTTCTTTTTTTTACAAAAAGGCGTCGAAAGTTGTTGATTTTTGGTCATTGCGAGTTATTTTGGCGACAGATGGCTTCTACCGCGTCATGCTTGCTTTACTTGGCTCGCGTAACGATTCTAACAATATCAAAACAAAATACTTTTTTTTTTTTGATAAATTATATTTTATGAAAAGTTTATCTAATAAATATTTAATAACACGAATAGATAAACGTTTATTCGGTAATTAATTTATTAAATAAAGGTGTACCTAAAGTGATTGCAATTTGCCATTCAACCAGTTGGTGTTGGAGTTGGGTTAAGTGTCATCTAAATGTTTTCTTTAACCACTCAGCTAATCGAAATTTAATACAAATTGTTTATTTATATATAAATAACGATGCACTTTGTGTACTTAAAAATTAACTTTAAGCAAATAGTATGAGGGTAAGTTATTACTAACAATCTTCGTTCACTACAGTGATCTTAGGTGAATAGCGCTGCGTGAATAGGAAAGTGAGCCTTAAACAATGCAACAATTAGGTCATAATTATTTGTGTGCCGCAGTGATTGTTAGACAAATAATGAGAGCCCCTAAAACGGTGAACTTAATTATTAACTTATTTAACTTGCATGCTTATTATTGATTGAATATATTATTATGAGCAGTATACAATGTACTACTAGTACCTGAACTAGGCCGAGCCTGTGTTTTAGATACTAGTTCCTTCCTAATGACTTAAGTAACGTTTTTTGTATCAGCCTGAAAACCACCCACTGCTGAGCGAAGGCCTCTTCTCCATATATAAGAAAGGTTGGAGCTTAATCCACCATGCTGTTCCACTACGGGTTGGCGGATGATTTCCCTACCATGAGTAACGTTCGTTATCAGGTGTCTATGATAACAAGCGGGACCGACGGCTTTACGTGCTCTCCACACGGTGGGGAGACCCACAAGGACATAGACATAGGCCGGAAACAAATATTTATACAAATACAAATGTCTGTCCTGAGCGGGAATCAAATCCGCGGCCGCCGGCACACGGTTTTAGGCAACTACTCGCATCACTACACCTCAATAATGAAATAAATATAGAAAACAAGTATGCTTAATTAAAAAAATAAAAAAAAACCCGACTGCGTAAAATACTCTTATTATAAACTAAAAAGAATAAAACAATTTACTAGCTTTCATTTGATACCCATATTACTACAGTAAGAAAAAAAAAAAACAACTCCCCCCTCTTCATTCCGCCATTTGCGGGCGCCATTTTGAAAATTTATATAGCCTATGTCACTACTACAATTTAGACAAATCCAATGACACCTCATATGTCAAAAACCGTCCAGCCCTTTGGGCTGTAGGGCGTGCCAAAGAAATGGACATACATACATACATACACTCGAAAAACATAACCCTCCTTCTGTCGCATTTGGATAATAAAAAATTCTATTGGGGTAAAACTGTACAGTTGTACACTATTGTCTTCTTTTTCATTATATTTTTATCAATTACTTTGAATTATTCAATATAAAAAAAATATAAAAAAATTATAATTAAATATTTAATTGTAGAAAATCACCATACTATCGAATTTTGTATGCGTGTGTAATTAGTTTATACAAAAAGCTTTTGATGGTTGCCTCCTAATGTCATTTAATATTATTTAAAGTTTTTTTCTGTAGTTTTGTACAAATAGGAATTTGGTTTACTGCGGTTGTCAATGAAAAGAACGCCCTGGATGGTTACACTCGTATTTATGTTTCCTGTTATGTACCAATGAGTACAGTATGATGCCTAAAAATATTCAATGTTTTAAAGCTTATCCATAAACAAGCTTTCAATTTTTGATGACGCATTAGCGTAGTGGTCAAAACACTGACTGGCGGTCGCAGGTTCGATCCGCGTTCAATGACAGATGAGAAACATTTTGTAGGCCATACAAACGTTTGTTGTAGTCTCGGTGTTTGTTTTTGTGTTTTGTGTGTTTCCTGGACCCCCGACACAGTAGTAATACTTGCTTGGGCCGTTGAGTATCTATTTACTATGTATTTGTTGGTTAATACAATGAGATTAGACCTTGACATAAAGCAGTCAAAGAAAATTTTAAATAAAAAAGGATTATTATTCGTTATGTTATTTATTATAAGTACGAGTATATTTAAGGCTGTGATAAAAAATACTATTACGATTCATCTAATTGACCACTCTTATCGTTAGTCACATAACGGGATGCAGTTAAAATATATCTTCCAATTTAGCACCCATCGGCAATGATTACCAAATACTACCGATTCGTAAAACTTTATTTGTAATGTAAGTGCAATAATCGCTGGTTCAGATTTGACGAGTGGTCAATGACTGTGATATCTTAAGTGTGTAATATGTAATGATATACACATCAAGTACATATTTTATTTAATTATGGTTCATTACATTTGTTTTTTTAGTTTTTTATATGCAATTTTTACAATTATTTAAAACGTTTTTTTTTTAATTGTCAGCTGGGAGTGACACTTCTGGACTGTACTGTATCAGCCTGTATACAACCCATTTCTAAGCGAATACCTCTTCTCCATAAAGAAGAAGGGCTGGAGCTTAATCCACCACGCTGCTCCACTGCGGGATAACAACTGGGACCGACTTTACGTGCTCTCCAAGGCACGGTGGGGAGATCCTTAAGAACATACACCCAGACCGGAAACAAATATTTGTACAAATACCTGTCCCGAGCGGGAATCGAACTCTCGACTGCTGCGCGCTGCGTTGAGGCGACTACTCGCACCACTACACCAGAACGGTCGTCAGTGACACTTCAGTAGTAATAAATATTACGTCTATAAATTTTTAATCGTTAATGTGAGACGATTTGCTTTATATTCTGAACAAACTGCTCGTTAGTGATACGAAACCGTCTATTGAAATTTTAATAAAATTAATTTGAAACGAATTCTTTAGATTTAAAAACACGGTTACTAATATTAAATTTGTCCTTGTTGATGACCAGATAACCCCAAGTTGGCTGGTCAAGCGATACGTAAATAAAAATGATTTGATTCGGAAGAAAAAACGAGAATTGCGAGTGATGGTGACTGGCCTTGCCATCCCAAGGAGGCTGCAAGGGGAAACGTTCCTTGACCCACATTGAGACGAAACACATGCTAACTTGTAGTCATACTTACAAATGCTATGGCTATTTAATTTCTTTGTTACAATTAAACTTATACGCTTAGGACAAATTAAAAACCGAAGCATTTCTACTCCTGGGTCCTAGGTAGCTTCCTCTTCATATCTGACAAAAGGACAATGATTACTTAAAGGCCAATTTCTCTATTATTTAGTGCTTATAATTTTTGCAAAAAAAAAGTTCAATGTCCTAATATATAACATTTCAGTCAAATCTCAAAACTGCAATCCATATGGATTAGTAAAATTGATTAGATATAAATTACGTAACACAAAAATATTTTTTTTTACATTTTTTAAAATTTTTGTGTTAATGGCTTTATTTTTTCATTTATCTGAATTTTTCAGACACTAATAGTTTATATTACTATTATACTTATAAAATTTCTTAAAAATTTATACGTCAATATATAGCACCACATTTTATAGTTAAATTATGTACATATATATAAAGTATTATAATTTAAATGATACATTAAATGTCATGCCACATGAACTTTCCGCCTGCGCAGACTAGCCAGTTTATACCAAACCTATGCTTCTTTTGCATTTGTTTTTGCAACTGTTAGTAAAACTAATAAAATTTAATGGCACTAAATTTAACGCATATAATAGAAAATTTATGAAGTTTCATAATAAATCTTAAAACTTGGAATAAACTAAACTCCGAAAATAAACAATATTAATATATATATATATATATATATATATATATATATATATATATATATATATATATATATATATATATAATTTTTTTTGTATATATTGTACCTGTACGAAATACTAATATCTATCCAGTATAATTAAAGCGTCAGGATATGTGAATAAATTGCATTTCCGTATATGTAAATCCATGCAGACAATATGGCAGCGATTTTTATATAGGTATGATATTCAGTTTTTAAATTTATATTTCGTTAACCTTAATTTCCACCTACTATATAAACATTATTTTAAACGGCTTAAATCTAATAAAACATTAGAAAATATCTTTAGCTTCATGATTATTTATTATCATGTATCATCATCATTATTTATAAACATTAAGTATTAAAGGTAAATACTTAGTTTAAATGATACGGTCGATAATTGTCAAAACAAATTAATATGTAATATTTTTATTAGAGGACTTCTTTAGAAAAGCTTCAAGTTTATAGTTTGACATACTGAATCAAGAAACAGCTATGAAACTGTCGTTTTCTATAATTCTATGAAAATCGTCGGAAGCGAGCGCGTTGCGGCCGCCTGACGTCACCCGTAAAAGTGGCCCAACCAGTTTTTATACCAGCCCCAATTTAACGTTTGATTCCTTATGCATAACTTGAGCGCTGTGCCCTAAGGTCGTCTCTGATTCAAGGACAGAAATCTTAATAGGTTATTTTTATAATTCTATAATTTAAAACAAGTCGATTTTGACTTTACTGACAATAATTTTTTGTTCTCTATACCCAATTTAGTCGATGCTAAGAAATTTTTTTACAGGATTAAAATTATTTTCAAAACGACGACGAAACGATTTCCGAGACAAGTTTTATATTTTACTTACACTTTTGCAAAAATAGTTTTAACGATATATTTTCTGTTTGCCTGCTTATTCATTTAACTGTTTGTCTGTAAACTTTCAAAAGGCACTGAACCAATTTTAAAGATTAAATGTAAGCTAATGTAAATTTATGCCTAAGCTAAGGCTATAAAATGACACGCTATGACTTATATAATTGGAGCAATAACCATTAACATCAATGTATGGAAAAACAATTTATGAACTTCAAACCAAAGAACTGATAAATAATACCGCATAATACATATTTAAATTATATTAAAAAGCTAAACAGAAATAGAAACCTGTTTAATTGATACAAGTAATTACGAATTGAAGTATGTGCCACAAAGAATCGGTTTTATATCGTTACTTTCATTTACTTTGAATTGGTGTAATCTGTTGTTACTGTACTGTATCAGCCTGTAAACAACCCACTGCTGAGCGAAGGCCTCTTTTCCATTATAGAAGAAGGGTTGGAGCTTAATCCGCTACGTTGCTCCACTGCGGTTTCGCGGATTCCACTGCGGGTTGGCGGATTGGGGAATCTGTTGTTAGTTATATTGTAAAAACAAAAATATTTGTCGTTCTCAGACTAACTAATATTGTTAACGTTAGTTAGTCTTAGGACGACGTTAGATATGCTATTAACGAGGGTAATTAATCAGTAATCAAGTTGTTATATATATTTCAGAACATAATTGTTTTCAGTTTATAATTATTTTTTTTTATATGTTTAACACACACACAAGGTCGTCTGTTCCTAAGGTAGGCAACTTAATGCCTGTGTTATAGGTAACCGCCGACTGATACACATTTTTTTAAAATAAATATACATATAAATAAATATATATTACACCCAGACTCGGGGCGGGAATCGAACCCACAACCCTTTGAGCAGAAAACAGGATCACTGCAAACTGCGCCAACGGGTCAGTTTGCAATGCCAATAAGTTTTAGTACATTTATTCACTTCTGACGTAATGATCTAATCACGAAAGTAGATATTAATATGGATATTTTAAAATTTAACGTTAGGGTGACTATAATGTTTCAGCGGACTAGATAGTATGAGAATAACAATTTTATATAGAATAATAGTATATATAACATTAATGAAATTGAAAACATGCATATTTACTTATGAAAAGAGATTCGAGACTAATCCATAATTCTGTACCATAGTTTTTAACGGATACATATTATAACTCAGGTTTTCTTACAGATCTTCACAACATTTTTTTCATCGTCGAACATGTGATTAAATTTCATTAAATTGAGCATTTCAAAGATTTCAACTGGCGATCTTCTGATATAATTCATGTCTTTTGTCATTATTGAAGTAATATGTACTAACGTAGTAATAACAGCTCAGTGTTTGTCATCATCTAATCTTAGCTATCATATATTTTTAGAATACCATATGATTTTATCTTTTAATTAATAATGTGTTCAACTGATAATTATGAATTTCATACTTTTTTATATATCACATTTCACCACCTTCTACGCTAGTCCTCTGCCCAAAGGTTGCCTGGAAGAGATCGCTGTGTTAGCGATAAGGCCGCCTGATGCAGCTGATGCAATGTGATTGATTTATATGTATTGGTGTGCAAAAGGATAAATAAATAAATACCAATCTACTCACCTTGTGTGTTACAAAATAGACATGTTACTGTGACTCTAAGTGAAATTAATTATAAAGCAATGTAAGACTTTCACTTTTTTGTATTGTGTTATACCATTGCATTTGATACAAAACAAGCTAAGACATTGTCATTAAATTGTGACAAAAAATAAGGTAAAAGTAGAGAACAAATAATTTGTCATAGAATATACCATTGGTGAGACGACACCCGGTTCGAAAGACAAAAACCTGGACTTTGGACTCATTCGTAGATAGAAGTTGGAAATTGTAACAAAACAATAACAGTCTGTAGTCGGATCGCGGAGCAGGAGGAATTTCGTACATCGACCTTTTACTACCTGTCTCTGTCACTCCCGCGTCCGTCCGTATATATATTGCGTCTTACAAAATTTGTACTCCTGCTCCGCGATTCGACTATAGTGGCGAACTGTACAAGTAAAACTCTGTCTGTAGATAGTATTTTATGATGTCGTCCACTACAAAAGTTTTCTCGGGGTTCAAACAATCTACCAAAAAAATATTACTTGATTTTCATCACATGAAAGTAGGGAAACGACTTTCAATGTAACGGATACTGATTATAAAAACTAGTGGAACTGCCAAAAATGTCGTAGTAAGCTACCAAAGATCGATAACTCGAATACTCCTAAGAGTAGCAAATCGACCTAGTGCTTCCAATGATGACTGTATCTTTATTCAAAAAGATGAAAACTTTACAATGCTTATTTGTTTTAAAAATAAAATTTGGTTAATTTGTTTTATTGTGTTTGTTTGTTTATTTTTTGCCAAGTGTGTATAAAACATATTTGTAACATATTGGAACCGTAACGTCAACTCGATTCTTTCACTTTTCTTTGTATTGCTACTTGTACTATTATTTATTCTGTAGTATTGCTAAAACAAGATGTCTTTTTTGGAGAATGATGTACACACCTGTAATTGTTATGCACTTTATTCATGTATTTATATAGAAATAAGATCGTTATAATATAATGTTTGTTATGCTGTTGGTATGTCACCAAATAAATAAATTAATCACTATTACTAATAAATAAAAGGAGATATATGATTGCGTTGAAACAACTTTTATTACTATTAATTATTTATTGATAAACTAGCTTAAATGGTATTTAATTAAGTAACAAATTTTTAAAGAAATAAGGAAGGAATCAAGGAATTTCGTTTAATTTTTTTTAAAAGTATGTCGGTTTGGTTGATTTATTTCAATGATTTTATGCAACTGTAGTCTTCTATTATTCGAGATACTAATTTTATGTAATATATTTATGTGTAAAAAAAAAAATGTTCCTCGAAAAATATTAAGTGAGTACATCATAATGTTGTTTGTAACTAAAGTAATAAAAACATGGTTACTCATAGGTCATTGGTGCCCACGCCGAACGCTTTGTTGGTTTCTGACAGACAATTTAATGATTAAAAAATGATATAAAAATACTTCTCAATGATCCTTAATGCGAATGAATTCGTAAAACATTTTTCTTTTTGATTATAACGTATTGCTGTATCGATCACGTTATTCTTTTTTCAATATATATGTATTTTTATTTTTTTATTGTGTTTATCAAAAATTTATATCGCTTTTCTTGTTAAAATTTTACGATCTAAAGGAGGTGATAATTTCACATAATTTTGTACTCTATCATTTATGTCTCGTTTACATCGTGTATTTTTTTTCTTCGGCAAATATTTTTGTATGACTCAGAATATCCCTTGAAAGCAGAATGGACTTTCAAACTATTAAATTACTTGAAAAATTTTGAAACCTATAACTGTTCTTTACAGTGAGCCATGAGGATAAAAATTATAAGCATTTTAATAATAGATACAAAATAAGGCAAATCAAAGACTTATAACCATAGAAATCTTATTTCGAATATCTGTGCTTATAACTATACTTAATTTCATACTTTATTAAAACAACTCCATAATTATAGCTATACATAATTATCAAAAATGTTTTGCAAATAATATGTAATACAAAATGCATATCAGATTATTTTTTTTGATATAGCTGCAGTAAATATATACAGTTTTAAAAGTTGTTTGCACGTAAATTGCTTCATCTATATTTTTATACTTGATTTTATGTTGTCCATTCGCATTATTTAAGACCACACAAGCAGGCTGTTTCTGCTAGCCACCTTCAAATAACATTTATTTAGACCACCAGTCGACATTGTAATACCACTCGCGTATTGGAATAATTATAGCATAATGCTATATATGAATATAATATATTTAAACTTAGGTTCCGTTAGGGTTAGGTTCCTGTAACCGTTTCTTTGAATTTCTAATTCAATTTATACAAGTACAATTTGAATTTAAGTACTTTACTTTCGTGTTATATAATAATTTATAAATATTACTAAAACAATAGCGACCGATTTTTTTTATTCGTCTCATAAATATTACATTTAAAATTATACCTATTTGTAAAGAGTTAGTTAATATCTAGCTATTTCAATAATATACAATGTCTACTATGAATATAATAAATTTAAATATAAATTTTTAATGGAATCGTTTTACCACGTTTCTTGCAGATCTCCGAAGGTTACTAATAAGTCATGTTCACAAACTACACAAGATTAGCCGACAAATTTTACGGAATAGAACCTCAATTAAAATAATTTAATGATACATTATATATTTTTATTTATTGTGTGACTTTATTTTGAATATAATTTATTGATGGTGAATTATATCTTATATCTTTAAACGAGCAATTCTTGTATATTATATATATAATCTGAATCTCGGAAACGGCTCCAACGATTTTCATGAAATTTAGTATGCAGGCGGTTTCAGGGGCGATAAATCGATCTAGCTAGGATTTATTTTTAGAAAATGTCGTTTTATCCATTTTTTGACACAATTAAAAAATATCATTAGAATATGAAGGTAAACTTCGCTGTCAATGATAAGCTTATAATAGCTCCGATGGGAATCGGGTGGATTCGAAATCAAAAAACCCGGGTTCGAATCCAAGTGTCTACAAACCAATTTTTTTTTCCTTTTTTTCCAAGTTTCTTCTTTCGTGAGAAAACCTCATAAGAGCGGTAGCCAAAAATGTTTACGAACCTGGAAATCATCACATTCATCCAAGATGAATGATATGATAATAAATTAAGCCAAATAATAATTAATTGGTTGTCATTATAATGGAATATCATATAAAAAGAGTGATTTAATTTTACCTCCTGCGTCGATACATTATTTCCGTCTCATGTCAGGGAGACAGCTTTAAGATCGGGAGCCGCTGCGGAGAAAGATGAAATGACTAAACAGCACAAATATTTATCACTTATCCTAAGTTATGTTTGCAGTCGAACCACTTGGACCTTGGGGCTTGGAGTAGCAGTGCAAAAAAATTCTAAAAGAATTGACCCCACGTCTCATAGCCTCCACAGGTGACATGGGGCTGGTGGCTGGGGCTGGTGCATTTTTTGCCCAGAGAATCGAAATTGCGATTCAACGGGGAAATGCTGCCAGTATTCTTGGTACCATTCCACGCGGACATGATTTTTACCAAAACTGTCTGTAAATAATTAGTTTAAGTTTTGCATTGTAAATATGTATAATATTGTAAAATTATAAAATAAACGAAGTATTACATTTTACCCTTAAAAAATTACCTCCTATTTTGCCAAGTCAATAAATTAAAATAAATACGTTTGGCAAGTTAAATTGGCCCTATCATATCATTATGAAACGTATATTGTTCTTAAATATTTGTACTATTTAATTATATTGTGAAAATAAAAATGTTATTATAAAAACGAAAAACATAAAAACTATAAGAAATTTAATAGTACTTTAAGATCTTAAAAACTAAAAACAAAGTAAGACTAATTTAATAAACAATAAGTAAAAACAATTACAGTAATAAAAGTATGCATTCAAATTTTTTAAGGCACATAAATTATATAGCTAGTGTTAAAAATTATTACAAGAATAGCGTCTAGCGTAGATGACAAAAAAATCGGAAACGAGTACAATACTCATAAAAAAAGCAAAATACACACAAATACATTAAATACTTTTTTCACCATCTTCTTTTATTTAACCTCAAAACAAAAGAAAACGTAAAGTAAAAAAAATTAAGAACAAAATTACAACTACTAATTCTATACAGCGTGTTCGCGGACTCGTGTCTATTAACATGTTTAAAATGCGAAATATTTAATGCATATGGTTGTTATTATTTATTAACTAAACTAAGTGACTTACGCCGAGTTGCACGAAACAAATTTTAAATTTAAGTGTTTATTAAACTAATTTAATCACAAGAATCGTGATTATCTGTTGCACGAAACCTACATCTGATTAAGTTAACAAAAAAATTTTTTTAAAATTAATTAAATGTATTTTTTGAGCATTATTATAAAAAAATATTAGCATTTTGCACTTCTTCTCCATATAAATTTTAACTGTAGGTATCAAATATCATACTTCTCCGTCCGTGTAATTTTCGTTAAAAGGGGTAAAAAGTAGATAAAGCTTATACCTAATTATAATTATCTTTACATTATATACCTAAAACATTAGATGTGCGCTGCTATTTTAGCTATTTAATCTAAGACCTATGAAAATTATTTGATTGAATAATAATTGTCAAATCAGAAGAGTTACTGTAGAGTTAGGCGATTTCTGTCAGACTTTACCAGTAATGCCGAGAGGAACGCGAGCGGACGAAGTTAAAGCGTATAGTGAAACATTGACGACTGCTCTGGTCTAGTGGTGCGAGTAGTCGCCTCAACGCTTCGCCTCAATGCCGGTGAGCGCGGGTTCGATTCCCGCTCGGGATTTGTGCAAATGTTTGTTTCTGGTCTGGGTGTATGTACTTGTGGGTATACCCCAGTGCCTCGAAGTGCACATAAAGCCGTCGGTCCTGGTTGTTATCATAGACACCTGATAACGATCGTTACTCATGATAGGGAAATTATCCGCCAACCCGCAATGAAGGAGCGTGGTGGATTAAGCTTCATTCCCACTTCTATATGGAGAAGAGGCCTAAGCTCAGCAGTGGGTTGTTTACAGGCTGATACAGTACAGTACATAAGCATTTGTGGCCTTCAGTGATAAAACTGAGACTTACCAAAAATATGAGAGTCCATCTGAGGGGAGATGTTACTGCCGGACAGTTCTCAGAACTGGTGCTTAAAATAGGAAATGGTGATTTCCTGGAACTGGATAATAATATAATTCTCCTTACAGAGTTAGGTACAATTGTTACCACTGTAGAAGAGCTTATAGCTAAAATTAACATTTTAAATTAATTTTCGCCATAAACCTGCAGAATGGTTATGCGAGCGTGCCACTCTAGCACCAAAAAACGAACAAGCCTCAGTCATAAGTGAAATATTAATAATATCAATATAAATCCGACGACTCAGTAATAAACACCGATGCATTATCGGTTCATCATCATTATTCATTATCCGGTCGAGTTCCTGAATACACTGAAGCCTCCCAGTCTCCCAACTCACTTATTAAAATTCAGAGTTTGTTTTGTCACCAATTATGTTGCTGCGCAATACCTATAAATCCACCAGAATTATGAAATGGCACCTGTTGGCAAGTGAAAACATTGCATCTCAATGTAATCGAGGCGACTATACTGACCGGTTGTTCCCGAGGAGAGTGTGTATTTATTCCTAGGCTTCCCCTAACACCACTGTATTGTACGTGGCATGCTCCAGGGTAGCCTGGTGATTCTAGCAATCCAAGGCAAAATAAAAAATATTGTTTACAAATAAATACTGCAATATGTGTAGTAGGTATTTCGATTTCGTTGTAAAAAGATAATACCCCCGTGTAACTTTCATCAGATCAAAGGCGAGCTTCGTGTTCATAAAATGTAACAAAATTTTATAATGTATTAAAAAGAGTGTTATTATTTCTAAATATTCAAACATTTTAACATAATAATTAATATGTTATTAACAAAATTAATAACGTAAAAAAAAACAATTAAAAATCCTTTTAGAACCATTTTCGACTTCCACGCGGACGAAGTCGTGGGCAAAAGCTAGTATATAGTCATTTGGAGCGACAGTGACATAAATGCAAATTAGTTAACTTTACACCAGATCAGAATAAAGATTATTTCATAGTTCAAAAGAAGATTCTGAAGCATTATTACGACTAATTATTATTTTAAAATTGTTTCATTGTAGCTGGATATTGTGGCATTTTCACTACCAACGCAGATGTTTATGCATAGTATTTTGGCATAAATAAGTCATTTTCGCGTATTTTCGCAAATGTGTCACTGTCGCTCCAAATGAGCGATATATATATATATATATATATATATATAATTCCTGGTTTAAATTAACGTTAGTAGCATAGCATTTTTAGACGTAGAAGACCGTAACCGGATATTACTAACATTTCTACTTCACACAAAAACAATATATTTTTTAAATATAATTCTTTAAGCCAGGTAACTAATAACAAAAACGATTTTTTTTAAACGCGATATTCCATGGCAATGCACCAATGCAGTGATTATTGCCTCAGGATAGTTAGCCTTAGTTACCGTCGGCTATGATTAATTACCTACTATATAAGGGCCGACCTACACACTATTGTATTAACGAATTTTATTAAAATGTCATAAAAATGTATTTATTATATGAAACAAAAAAGACTGAATTGCTAAATTTTTGTGATTTCTTAGATAGGTAATACACAACCTGTGCAATCGCAGATTGTTTTAACTACTCAGCGTTTTTCAGGCGTAGGTTAAACACGTAGGTACTTCAATACCATTGTCCATAGCAAAATAAATTTAAAAATCAGACCAGTAGCTCCTGAGTTTTAAACGTTTTCTGTTTTATAATATGGTACTATATATTATAATAATGAAGAGTATTTAACTATATGGTTACGATTACTCAATTCGGATATTTTAAAATCGCTATAATATTGGAAAAGGCTTCCCTTAAAGCTTGAATTTGATTTAGGTGCACCTTAAAAAAATCCAACTATAACCTAACCTAATCCTTGTTGTCTGTCTTTTAAATGTTTTTTTTTTTTTTGTATTAAGGTTTTCTTAATGTAATAGTTTTTGATTTTTTTTCTGTGGTGTGCAATAAAGAATATTATTTTATTATTATTCTATTTTACCGGACGCCTGTGGCACTCTGTAAAATACTAAAACCGTTATTCTGTCTTATTTTTGGGCTAAAAATCCGCTCAAGGTTTTAAAAACATCTGTTAACATCTATTTAGAGGATCATGTAAAAAGTTGAATTTCAAGGCGGGCCGAGATTTATCTTCTATTTGGTTGGAATTTCATATACGAATTTTCATTAACGACTACTTGTAGGATAGGTTCTCTCAACGCCACATCTACTCTTTGCATATAAAAATGATATCGTGCATTAGCTACTAAAAACTTTAACCGAGGAACAAAAGAAGGGGGCAGTTTGTGATAACACATCTACGCAACAACTAAGGTCACTAAGATTTTTTCTCAAAATTTAGACGAAACATGTATCCAAAATCTTTAATATTAGAATTAAATACTAAACATGCACCAAATTTTTGAAAATAAATTGTTAAAATCCGCCATGTCCAAGGAAAGATAAATAATAGTTTCGAGTTTAGCTGTGAGGTCTTTTGTTTGTTTTTGTACTCCGAGAAGTTTCTCTTTCTATTACTAGCTCTTTCTTCTTTTTTTCGATCTTTTTATATAATTGATATTTTAGACCAATTAAATGATAATATAAAGAAAAAACACCTGTGTAGACATAAGACTAATGGCGGACATAAACTTAAATCTTTAAGACGATGCACTCAATCACAAAGCTCAGAAACAAAGCATTGCCTACATTGCTTGATCGATCACTCTGTTCTACAGAATGGATCTGTTAATTGAAAAATAAAAAGAAAAGCAGTTTATTTCAAATTACTACACAAAAATATCATCTTCTAAAGAAGAGGAGACTTAAGAGATTGATATTGTATATATATGAAACGATATATTTTGTTTAATTTAGAATACTATTTAATGTTATAATTTTCATTTCCTTATAATTCATATTGTTAATTTGTACTGCATGAACATCATTTTAAATAGTTAATAATTGATGAAACAGTTCACCAGGGGGGGGGGGGGTTAAACCTCCTGTCTTGTTTTTATATTATATCTAGTAAAGAAATAAAAACTAGTATGATATATGTATAACTAATGAATATTAATGTATTAATATTCATTCAATATATTAAATTTATGTTTCGATTACTTAACTCCTTTACCAAAAAAATCAATAAAATATTAAAATATTGATATTCATTTCACAGGTAAAACTTTTCCAAAAAAGTACGATGAAGTATAATGACATTGAGATCGAGATCGAAATAAAAAAGTAAGGTAGATTTAATATTCACTTGTTTATTAAACGGCGTTTATGTTTATATATTTGCTGCAAACGTAAACATAGTCTCCGACAAGTATGATGTCGGTTAAAAAGTTTAATGCTTGTTCCGAGCCAAATTGCAACCTGTTTTAACAAAACGTCCTTATTTTATACTGTTTTCTATGTAGTTAATTAATAGAAACTGTAAATAGTATCACATGTACATAGGCTCAGGTTGGAAGCGAAGACTATAAACATTTCGTGTACTGGTAGAATCAAGCCTGAGAGGAGGAATGTATGCCGATCTTGATGTGTTAGTGTCCACCGAGGACTCTGTCTCTCTGATCTTCCACAACTGAGGTCCTATTATTGATACATTTGTACACTAGACCCACAACAGCTAAAACAATCTCCATCATAAAATGCCGAATGCTTGTTAAATAATATTCCCTTCTCATTTTTACACATGACCATATATAACTAATATTATAAAGAATATAAGCTTATAATCGATAAACTCCAAAACTGCTGATACTACTAGTAAAATCTTTCGCCAATAGAAAGCTACACTATTTAGAAGTATAAAATAGTAGAATTGCGAGAATTGTTAAGTCCAGACTAATGTTCAAAAGATTTTTTTTTTGTGTCTTTGTAATAACCGAGATAAGACTTCCTGTCGGAAGTGTAGTTTGCATTACGCTGGCAATTGCCAATTACTGTGAAAGATTACAGGTACCTGCAGGTACAAAATTTCAGACTTCGTACAGGTTTTTAGAACCTGTTATCGATATTTGATAGACAATACAACAATAATGACCTGTTAAGTAAAATAAAGTATTATTTGTGTGGATATAGCCTAATGTTTAGTTTTAGCATGTTCATTCGTAGGTACTTCGAGCACTTTGTACTTTGCAGGCAACCCGTACCAACCACAGCCTGGACCTAATTCACACGTGTTCACACTAACAAATGAAAAATAATTCTCATTTATAATTTCTGCAACATTGATAAATTAAAAATTAATATACTTACATATAATGCTGACTTTACGTTTTCGTAGTTTAATTAGAATTGAATTTACCATGATTAGGTACTATTCCATAATGAGTTTTGGCGTTATTTGTTATATTCTCTTTATATAATATCACTAAACAGACATTCTAGAATACAATGTACACTCAATCATACATCATGTATATGTATACACACAACACGCGCACACACACCCACACACACACACACACACACACACACATACACACACACACACACACACACACACATCATACTAAACCTCGCACGCACATACATACATACACACAGTCATACACACAACACACATACATACACACAACACACATACATACACACTGTTCTTATGGAATATGCATATTATATAGTAAATGCCTAATAATAATAATAATGACAACATTAATAGTAATAATCTATAATATTACACAAATCTACTTGATTGTACTAATTGTCGTAAGTTCGAAATTTTAGTGCTCACTCTGTTGCGCTCGGGCCGAGCGCTATAGAACTGATATTTGAATACCCTCGCATACTAAATAATGTTCTCTAAGCAACTTATCGTTTAATATTCTGCTATTTGGTTAGTTTTTTAATCACTCAGTTTAATTTTCACTGTAATGCGTAGTATTAAATTGTGTACATAAGTACAATGTGTAATGGAACGGAGGACTGGCATCTAAAATACAGGCCAGGGCTAGTTTAGATGCTAGAAGACTAGTAACTCAAATAAATAGACAGGTAACACTTCTTTGTAATTTACGTAGAATAATATTATGTGCTTGTGATGAGAGTGAATAAATAGTAGATAGTAAATAGTAAAATAGTAAATTCTTGCTGAGCTGAACATGTCATTTTTTTTATTTAAATTGTAAAACAATATAAATTCTTCTTGTTTGCATTGTTGCTGCGAAATTTTGTCCGTTGTTTATTGTACATAAGTTCTTTTATTGTACTATTTATGTAACTGCAATGTTTTAAGAAAGTATTTTGTTGGTGATCTAATAAATAAATAAACAAATAAATAAAATCTATTAGAATTTTAGAACTGAAGAATAACGCTTTCAGAAAAGCAAAGGACTTCTTCAATATTCTTATATCAACTGGTGATGAATTTATTAATTATTATCGTTATTTTGATATTTATATAGAAGACTTTCGCAGAAGACTTACTTTACTACAGAAGAATATAATGCAGTTAAAATCGTAAGTTTAAAAATTAAATGCTTTGAAAAATTATTTAAAATATTACATAATATGTAAAAAACCCGGTAAAAAAATTTAGTAGTGCCTAAAATTAAAACTTTCTCCTATTCTGTTCGGTTTTTTTTCTAAATTTTAATTTTTCTACCAAATGCCCCTATCCTACATAGCAATAATATTATATGATGAATTCTTTAAAAGTGTATATTGTAAATGCTTTAGTGAAACAGCTTTCACTGCTTTGGGCAAATTCTATGTGTAAATTGTTAAAGTTATTAAATATATTTTAAAGTGCCTATTCATATAATGAGAAAAGGTTTTTGAATTTAAACTAACTGTAAATCCAAACCGAGCCACGGTAAGCTCTCAAAGTAAATTTTAGACAATAGCAGTGAACTCGCCTTTAGTTAGAGCCGTGTTTGCAATGTTATTATAGAACTTCAGCATATTTAAGGCTCCTCGTATGCTTCGACAGTTGAGTAACCGTTATTCAGTGCCGCTTATATCAAACTATCTAATAATCTTATCTGTACTAATATACCAAATTGAACTTTCAACGCCCTAATTTTAGGCTTTGTTAATCCGTGGACTATTACGTAACTTGCGCGATCGCGAGAAATCGCTGTGGTGTCAAATTTCAATATTAATTGAGACTCAACTAGTATTGATATTCGACACCACAGCGATTTCTCGGGATCGCGCAAGTTACGTAATAGCACCACGCCTTTGTTAGAAAAATTATCTATACAAATATAAATACCTGAATGACCGGGCTCTGCTCAGGTTAAATTAGAGAAAATGCTTTTTTCCAGATTTGAAACGTAGCTAGACAGTTATTCTTTGTAGCGCAAAAGTTACCATGAATGTCTGAAATCATTTTAGCTAACTCGATGTAGGTGGTACACACAGAAATAGTAATAACAGTTATGGTACAGGAAAACCGACTAGTAAAGATTTAAAGATATTGTGAAAGAAATTCTTATACAATAAATATGAAACGCTTATATTTTTCTAAACTATGCGAGGTGGTTGCTAGGATTTGTATATTTGCTGTTTTATCTCTGCGTACGTTAAGCCTAAAAACTTCTGTTCGTATTATATTATATTATAGTTTAAAACCTTGCATATAATGTGTTGTTAATATACATACATTTATTAATCATAGTTATTGTAACTAATATATAAAACTATGCGAGTATAAAAAACTTAAATGAAGGCTACTGTACTTACTTCAAGATAAGCTTTGTCGAATGACGATCCTACACAGTAAAAACAAACGCCTAGGCGCCGATTAATGTTTGTGTGATTGATACGAATGTATGCCATCAGGGAGGGATTGAAGTATCGCGACCCTGTTAGCACAGCAGTTAATTGTAGTGTCTACTGCGCTAAAAACGCTGCTGCACTTTTTAACGTGCGACGTGCATTGAGGTATTATAAATAGAGCAGGGGAGCAAGGCCTCAAGCTGTCCCTCGTTTAGAAGAGAGAGACGATCACGATACCGGTTGAATTACATACCAATATAATATTACTGTGCATATTAGAATTGTTTCTATGATTAGTTTATTAAAATTGAAGTAAATAATTGATGTGCACAAAAAAATATATCTATATTTGAATTTGAGACCACAAGGCCAATGGGGTACCGCGATCTTCTCTATCTATCTAACCGTTGGTCGTTTCCGCTTACAGGCAGCCGTATATCTCACCTACTCTATCTATAATATCTCTATGGCGACGTGTTTAGTATACCTAGTCTATAAACAACATGACATTTTTAAAGCTATTATACTTATATAAGAAAATGTCAATAGATGTTTAAGGTTATCCATATTGTTAAAAGAAATATAAAAAGTATAGTATGATATTTCGTTATGGGTATATAATTATGTAATAATCTTATAAGAATATTATTTTAACTATAACTAAATAAAAAGATTACTGAAACATATTTGATCGGGATGGGACGTAGAGATAATATTTTTTTTGTATATTAATTTATTTTGTTTATTAAAACTATATAGGTCATAGCCTAACCCAACGTAAACGTTTTTTAAATAAAAATTATTTTTATTTCGGTAAATAGATTACTTTGTATTTTATCCATTTTAAATTTACCTAAATACTTTAATAATTTTATTTAAAGGATACTTACTTATACTGCTATTTACAGAGTTATTTCGATTGAAAAAAGACCACCCCTAAACAACAATAATAATAATTGGCAATAGACAAAGAGAAGTATATTAAGTGTGTGAGTGGGAAAGAGACGCAAAAATACTTCCGTTGACCATAATGGGTGGTCGAATGGTTTTTTGTTCGCGATTTATCTTTATCTCATACAATCAGTTTGAGAAAATCAGTGTTAGAGATTAACACTGATTTATTAATTTTTTTATTTAAATGAATAGAAAAAAAAAATCTAACCAAAATGATTATTTAAAGTATTTTACAGATTCAATGATTATTATGACTCCTAAATTAAATTTATTATTATAAATGTATCTTTTAGTCAAAAACAAAATAACTAAAATTGATTTTAAATATTTTTATTACTATATTCATCTAAATATATAATAAACAACTCAAATTAGAAGTATTATATGTATACATATATTAAATGAAAATATAATTAAGCATTGTAATAAACGAACTGCTGTTATAAACGAGTAATTATACTACCATGCTTATAAGCATGCTTATAGTCTAGTCGACAAGTGCAATTTTGGTCAACTTTTTATAGCATAGTCTCCACAAATTATGATTAAAGTGTTATTCGATTCGGAATTGCATCTAGATGATTTTTGAAAAAAATGAAGTTCCGCTTGCAAAAATTGCAAAAACTATTGACAAATAACTAAAAAAGGGGTTTAGTTTTTAAAAAAATTCTTGACTGGACTATAAGCATGCTAATAAGTAGCATGTGTATCATTACCTTAAGTAAGTGGGATATCTTACTAAGTTTTAGTATAATGTATACACATACTTTGTATTACGAACATTGAGCAATCACGCTCACAGTGCGGAAATTCAACAAATTCATAATGAATAATGACAAGTGTCTAATTATTTAGTTCAATATAATAATAATAATAAACTGTTTGTCTGATACCTATGATAATGTACCTGATGTATGTTTTGAAACCATAAAATTACCGAATTTATTCATCTACCATCCTAAAATTCATCAAAGTTCTGAATTCTTCAAGATTCGTTTACAAAATTTTGTGAGATAACCTTGTTTAGTTAAAATTTTTAGTATATGCATATTATTTTTATTACATATTGTATAAAAAAATTATATAGCACAAAACGAGGGCTTAATGCTGTAAGTCTTCTCTTATAAATAGTATATTATACAGGTAACAATATAATACCTATTCAACTTTCTTATTTCGTCAATAAAAGTTTTACTATTACACTTCTTTATTTCATTGCGTGATCGAAACTTTTGACAAATACTTATAACAAAATACTTTTCTTACATTATAAGTACAGTCCTTATAAAAGCTGATTTCGTGATGTGTTATTATAAACACGAATTTGTTACGAAGTCATCAGGCTATAAAACATTACACTGAGGAGTATTCAAACGGAGTATTTATCACAAATGCTAACAATTCTGACATGTATAAAAATTATATAATGCTATAATATCGTTACACTATTGTTAACGATTAATACTGATATATAGAATGTCGTTATTAATATAATACTGATAAATAACTAATAAAATATTTATTGAGCTCCTAGATTTTGGCATTGCGTGTCAATTATGGTCGCGACCTAACTAGGGAACCTTTCTATTTATTACACGGGTATGACATTCGCCGCGAATGATTCGCGCGTAGTCGCGGCGCAGACATCGAGTAGACAGAGCGCTTTCACGGCTTCGTGGTTACCGGTAACTTACAAGTTCCTTTGTTTACTTCGTCACGTGTCTCGCTAAAAATAAGCCTTATTTTGTAATAATATGTAGCGCACGACGAATGTTTACACATATGCCACCTGTGCACGCATGCAGTCGGAAATTATTGTTTTAAATATGATTTGCAAAGTAATATTGGTTTATTGAAAATTTAATTTTCAGTATTAGTAGTACTTAAAACTTCACACGTTTATTTTAAGCCATCACGCACGTATTAAAAAGCTTTTGATTATAAAGTACCTACTTTTCTTTTGCACTGATTAATAATAAAATAATCATAATATCACGTGTGTGGTTTGTAAAAACACATCAAGTATTCATATTTTTATCGTTGTATCGTGAGCGAAGGAACTTAGCGAATAAAGGTAGACGTTGAACTAAAGTGTTACACAAACTGAGCCATGACACATTTACTTACACTCTTTTCTTCTTCTTCTTATTCTTTTGTTATTAAAATTAATATTCTGATTATATAATATTACGAAACAATGTTACGCTTAATTCAGTGATGTACATTTAGTGATAGATAGTGATGTTCTATTCGAAGGCATTCAAAATCCTCTGAGATATTGTAAGTGCATTGAAACTAGTGTACCTACCTACCTATAAATCAAATTATGTATTTCTACTCATTTAACTACTGCTCCGCTGCCTATAATACTTTTAAATTATTGGTTCATTTTATTAAAACATTAAGAGCTTCAATTTGCTAAGTCAAAACCCACTGCTGGGACACCTAATAATTAAAGCGAGCGATATCACGGACTAATACGAATTCTGAATTAACGTAATAACGAAACGACAAAAGATCTAAAAATATTGACAGCATTGTGATTGTATAGCCTACCATTAGCAAGGCAATTTGCCTGTAATATTTTTAACATAGAAAGCAATTTTTAATGGGTCCTAGGTAAAAATTCGTAATGTGCGGCGCCTTTGATGTAATCAAAGACACCCGACAAAGGGACCGATATACGACTCACTGTTCTCGTCACTGTTTACTCGTGTATTGTAAGTTTTAAACAATACATAGAAAAAATGTACAAATAAATTATCTCTTCATAAAATGTAATAAACTCTATGTTTGAATAATATCTTTTAATATCTCAAGGTAATAAAATGTTTGTACCGATGTGTATTGTAAGTAAGAGTAAAAAGTCCAATATTAACAAATATAATATTATCATTATTATTTTCTTTCAAGTTAGCTTTAAATTACATGTTAAAAAAAAGCTTTGAAAAGTCTTAAGTTGTAATATAAGAAAATATTGTTTATTTTTTAGTCCTTCCTATGTGATAATTTCTATTACTAAAGCAAAGAGATTGTAGATGTAATTGAGAATAAAATGATATAAGGTTAAAATTCGTTCATAATTCAAAAGTAAGAAGTTATTGCTTGATAAAACTTTTCTCTGCAATTACAATTAAAACGACTTATCTCAATAAAATTATTTCATATCAACCCTAAAGTTCATCTTCTAATAATAATCAAGTATATTTTCCTTTTTTACCCGACTGCGACAGAAGGAGGGTTATGTTTTTCAAGTGTATGTATGTATATGTATATGAATGTATGTCCATTTCTTTGGCACGCCCTACAGCCCAAACGACTGGATGGTTTTTGACATATGAGGTGTCGTTGGATTTGTCTAAATTGTAGTAGTGACATAGGCTATATACATTTTCAAAATAGCGCCCGAAAATGGCGGAATGAGGGGGGGGGGGGAGTTGAATTTTTTTTTCTTACCGCAGCAATATTTTACCTCTGTACAGTCGAAAAATTCGTGCGCTATATCTGTCCACTAGTCTAGTAGTAGGTAGTTAGGTACTCGTCATTGTAAAATAGCAAAAATTCAAATATTCATCATACAAGTAGAAATGTATTATATTACGATATGTCAAGCTGTCCTTAGTTTGCTAAAAACGTTATAACCTTTATGAAATGTATAAAAAATTAGTGTACTAATTGTGTCAAAAATAACGATTATTAAATATTTGATCGATCACTGAATTACCATGGGGACACGATTGTAAAAATAATGTCTACAAATTTAGTAAAATGGTATAGCATTATATGTACCACCATTCTTAAATACAACACGTGCTGCGTGA
This sequence comes from Euphydryas editha, assembly GCA_036937285.1. Classification (NCBI taxonomy): domain Eukaryota; kingdom Metazoa; phylum Arthropoda; class Insecta; order Lepidoptera; family Nymphalidae; genus Euphydryas; species Euphydryas editha. The sequence goes on along the minus strand of JAUPFZ010000005.1, from coordinate 14,736,033 downwards.
GTTATAAAATTTCAACTTTTTCTAACTTTATTATACTTTTTTGATGTATTATATACGTGTATGATACTAATATATTTTTATAAATTTAATATCACGTGTAATACGAATGCACATATTCGTTAACACTGCAAACGCGAAAGCTCTCCATTCAATAGTCTATCCTATTCAATGCGCTTTGTGAAGATTGTCTTGCTAACAATTTCAGAGAGGGACAGACGCATTTTGTAAATGAGACAGCAGCAATAGTTCCCACAACGATTACGTTCACCTGAGATGAGATAGTGAAGACAATATGTTTTATCGACTATCACAATATGATACATGCAACGTAATTCAGTAGAGGACTTAGAAGCGTACTCACTCATATATATGTTGAATAAAAAAAAATTACCATTTCAGTACAAATGTAGAGAAACGTACTACGAATGGGTTGCCTAAAATGTGGTAATCTCTATAGTTAATGAATAATATAACGATGCTTATTGCACTGAGATATTTACAAAACAAATCATATACCTATCTAAATTATGAATACTGAAACCAGAAAACATAAAGTTACCTATATTTTCGATATTCCTATAACATCATTTGGTCTTACTGAGCATCGGATACAGTTATGTGAACATCGATAAACTTAGTTGTGTGCGTATCACAACACTAGAAAGAATGCACCTTGACAGCACTAAGGGAAATAGTTTTTTTTAATCACATCAGTCTTCACAATATATCATCCCTTTATTTACTTACTGCTACATATTCGCGCATATGGCTTTATTCGGTCTGTGATAGATTTCAGGGCAAAGGGGTCTTGATTATTTGCGGCAGTTTCTTTAGAATTGTAATCAATAATAGCTGTATATGCAACGTTCTACAGTTCTACACATTTCATTTCGTGTTCGAGTTCTTCCTACTCAAAATGTCTTACATCATTAGGCGACTGAAATAATTATCTGGAGACAAATAGAAAAAAATACTTGACAGAAAAAAGGATATAAATCAGTCACCGTTTAAATTGGTAACACAATAACAGCATTTCGGCAAGAGGCGTGGTCAGACATATGATTTTATTTCTTCGAGACTCCCAGGGGGTCAACCTTTTGTCATGGTAATCGTGAATCGGACTTAAGAATTAGGATGCGGTGGTGCAATCGATACGGTATGGTCGCTGCGATTTTCTTTGTTACATTTGACCTAAAGACAGGTTGTATTATAGTTGTCGTGTTTTTATCAATACGGGTCTGCAAGTGAGAACTCGATTTTAATTGAAAGAGGTCAAGGAGATCCAGTTTCAACCCCCCTATACAGGTACATCGATGCCTTATAAACAGAAAGGTTGATGTGCGTGAACCTTTGAGGTTATTATTACAAAATAACAAAGATAGGTTACTTATATAGGTATGTTATTGTAATTCCGTATGAAATTGAAGTCATAGGGGCTCTATAGTTTAAAATAAAGTATGATACAGATCAGGATTAAAAAGAAATATTGCATTTTTGTATATATAAAAATTGTAAAAGTGTTTTTTTCCTTATATTTTATTCGGCGCTATACTTACGCACCTACAAAATGGCGCATGGCGTCGAAGAATACAAAAAATTTAAACGAAATCGTTTTGTTATATTATTTTTAGGTTTATAGCTATGCCGAACGGACACAACAATCTTCATTTATTTTTGTATATGTATTTAAAACATTTCAATATTTATTATAATTTAAGATTTCGTTTCAATAGAAAAAAAAAATTCCTTGTATATACAAATAAAATATAACAATTGAAATTTAATCTTTTTCTAAGAATTAACTTTTAAAGTAAATTCAAGCCTATTCTAATCTACTCAATTGTCCCGATGGTTTCTAAAACAGTCTTTGTCTTTTATTGTTTGTCATTGAAATAGAAATAAGAGTTCTTTAAGATTTAAGAAAAGAAAGTAACTAATATAAGCCTTTTTATACAGTTGAAAAACTTTATAAAAATTATTACAATTTCAATCACCTTTGAAGTAACTCAGTGTTTTTTGTTTAACTAACAGATACTTTAAATATTTTATGAGATCTATCCATTATAAAGTTTAAAATACAAGTTCTTGAACTTTCTAGATTAATTTTACAAAAAAGTACATTTTATTAGAAATCACATAAGTACGTAAAGGACGTAAAAATAAATCCTTAAGTAAATCTAACTTTTAAATAGTCAAAGCCATGTGTTATTTTTAAATCGTAATAGCCGATGTGCAATAAACATCACGTTCAACAAAATTCTACAGAATTCGTAGGAGTAGTGCAGCGTGCATTTGGCGCCTGCTAAGATACATAAGATTTTTTTATAAAATTTTAAATTCCTAAAAATCTACAAGCCATATTGAGTCTTTCGTACATCGACAAAAGTGTTATAATTGCCTATAACTCTAGACGTTTAGGATAAAATCTAAGTTAATAGTTTCCAAGATATATTGCTCTTATATTTTTATCCGTATGTCTTGGTACTAAGGTGCATACTAGGCTGTGCGGTACGGATGTACTGGTTTTCGGATAATAATAATTCTTTTTTTTTGTTATACAATGATCTCTGTGTGCAGTGGATGCACCCAAGATTTTGTATGTGTGCTTGTCTAGTCGTGTAGCAGCTGTGCCTATTATTTCGACGTCATATACAAGTATTATTTAGGCCGACTCAATAGATTTGATTCTTGACGATCCTTGTTAGATTATATAGAAAATATATTAATTAATTTTTTTTATTAAATTATTTGTTTTATTAGTTATATTTCTGCAATTTTTTTATATAATCAAAATGTATTTTTTGAAACAAATTTTAAATGAAAATAAATTAACCTTTTCTAAATTAGTCTGGTTTGTGATGAAGTTTACACGATTGCGTGTCTCTTTGATATTGAGTTCACAAAAAATATAGTTGACGGCGGCTCAAAAGACACAACTAAATGTGTTTTTATTCTGTTTCTGTAATTATGCAAAGTAAATCGATAAAGTGATACCGTTAGTTACGATTATGTTATTGTATTATTTTACGCAGGTTGAAAAATCGATGTAAAAGATTCATTAATGAATAAGAATCTATTATTATATTTCTTACTATGATCACAAACATTAAAATTATATTTATCCACTATTTGTACCACCGTGCTTCGGAGACCACGTAAACCGCGTCGGTCCCGGTTGTTATCATAGACTCCTGATAACGATCGTTACTCATAGTAGAAAATTATCCGCCAACCCGCAGTGGAGCAGCGTGGTGGATTAAGCTCCAATCCTTCTTCTATATGGAGAAGAGGCGTACGCTCTGCAGTGGGTGGTTTACAGGCTGATAATGTAGTGTACAGTATCTTACTATTTACACATTGACCTGCAAGAGTTTTTTATAAATAAATTAAATACTTTATATGCATAAAATGTGCAATATAAACTTATAATAAAAATATAGCTTAACAATATATTTATATATATTTATATGAGAGAGCTGATTTACAGGCTAAAACCTTGTTTTTAAACTACTAAATATATTATTAGATACAACTCATAATAGCGGAAACCCAAAACATTGTTACAACAACAAATTGTTTATTTTAGTGTAAATTAAATTTAAAAAAAAAAAATCATGACAAATTTTTATTAAGTACCAAAACTATACGCTTTGGGTACAATAACACAATAACACAGAGAAACATTTTTTTTGCATCGTTGGCGAAGCCATTTCTAAGAACATGTGGACCGCTATGTTGCTAGATCAAATACACCATCCTGCCGGCATTGTAGCATTATCAATACTTTTGAAAAAAAAAACTCATCTATATATCTTTTTCACTCTTATTTAAAATTAAAATCAAAGGGACGAAAGAGAAGGATAGAAAACGAAGTCCATTATAATTACTTCTAAAATGAATAGAAACTAAACAATGTGTTTTGAAAAGAATAAGCAAATGCGTCGTCCGAGCTTAAAATAATTGCTGGTTCATTTGGCAAGTTTCTTTATTATTATTATTATTTAGAAATCCTTACCATTGTTAATTGTATACAACAGTTATTAGTTTGTTATTTTAAACATAAGGTATTATTTAAATATATATTATTATTATTTATTTTTTTATTATATCTCGGTTTTAAGTACATAAAATAAAAGAAATATTCGGTAATAACTCATTTATTAAATAAAAAATATTAGTAGGAGACAAAAAATAGCTATAAATAACTCTGTCTTTATTTTAGACACATTAATGTATCGGTTTACGCTAAAGACAAAAAAAGTATGGTTAAATTAGTGTGAAATAGTATCATAATAATTCACATAATGTATACTAATTTTTTAATTTAAAGTTGAACCTAATTGAACGTTAAATTATAAGGTACAGAAAAAATACACTAAGAATTGCGACGCCGATTTTAATAAAAAGGAAAAATACATAATTTTCATATAAATTTATTTCCTAGTAGAGAAAATTGTAACAGGTTTTTTTAATAGTTATTTTAAATAAATAAAAATAAATATATATAAATTAGTTATATTAATCCTGTAGGATTATTAACAAAAAAAAAAAATAATAATAATAATAAAATTAATTAAAATAAGACTTTTTGGCTGTTGCTATTCATACGATAATCGCATTAATAAAATAATAATTATCCGTACCTACGACTATTTAGAAGAAAAAAAAATTGTGAAAATCGTATTCAGAATACATATAGGTGTATCTTTCGGTTGTCGTATCAATGGACACTTCCTTTATTTATACGATAATTATATGAATAATGAAAATGTTGCATAATCGTATGAATAGTGTATGTATTCAACTTTGAAGAATTATACGTTAATACGTAATAATTGTATACGTTAGTACATAATAATTTAATTGTATTCAAGATATATTTTCGATGGAGGCAGTGGTCTTAGTCCTAGTTGCTGCGTCTGCGGTCGCGGGTTGTTTATCTATCTGCCAACCCGCATTGGAGCAAGCGTGGTGGATTAAGCTCCAACCCTTCTCGTATATGGAAAAGAGACAAACGTTTACAGGCTGATTTATTTCAATTCAACTTTATTATACTTCTCTGAAAAAAAAAACATTAATTAAGTAGGTATATATTGTAGGGAACTTGATGAATGCTGAAATATAGTTTAACCCTTAGCTGGAGTCGCAAATTTTGGCAATACTTGGAGTCGGGGGTCAAAAATGACCCCAGTATTGTTCGAACTTGTCATATTTAAGCCGTCATTGTATTTTTAATTTTTCGATTTATTTATTATTATACAACTTATTAACTATAGTTTTCAATTTTAATAATATTTTTTATCGTAAATTATATATTTTTTAACAAAACCAACTTATGTCTAGTTTTTATATCTAAATTTTTATAGCTATTTTAGCATATAAACTTATAGCATTCGTTTCATTTGTTTTGTTTATAAACTTAGACACATATTGATTTTAGATCTATATTTATATGTAGGTAGCAAGTTAAAACCACGTAAACTTAAAATCATTGGAGCTTATCGTTTTAAGACAGTTTCGTGCAATAGTGTCTCTTAATAAGTTCTAATCACGAAAGCATTTAATTAATGCTAATTTGTAGTATGCCCATAAAATCAAAGTTAGTTTCATGTAAATCCTGTTATGTTTTAGATATATTAATGATTTTTACAGACCACACAATAAATATTATGCTTATTCTTTCTGGATCGGTAGACAGTATATATACTTACACTTAGATTTTTTGAAGTGAATGTTGTGGTTGGGGGGGGGGGGGTTGGTGGTTTATTTCTGTCACGAAAAAGAGTTACGGCCGTGGAGTGGGTAGACGATAGGGTTGGCAACCGTACTATAATATATAGCATATTTAAAAAAATACAAAAAATAAGTTACCAAATATATTTAAGATTTTTTCATTTCTGCTTTCTATTCCCGCTACTTCGGAATTCACAGAAAGGATATTTTCTATTATAAATTCGAAACGGCGTGATGAAAGAAACAGAGCAAGTATATTTTTAATAAAAAGTGTGTGTGTGTGTACCTACTTATGTATGCACGTAAGAAGAACATATAATAAAACGATGCGCCGAGTTAATAGGTAGTGCGCGCCATCTGTAATGAGACCCTGCTAACCATATAAAAACAAAGTACTTGTCAAGACCAATCAAACGAGTCGAAACTCGACGGGGTGCGTCGTTTCATTACAGAGTTCCTATGACCACCTTTCAGCTCCATCATCAGACTCTGATTATCATTGAAAGACAAACTACTCGTCAAGACGATTCAGATGAACCCGAATTCGATGAGGTTGTGTCGTTTCATTCGAAGTTCCTATGGTCACCTTCCAGCTCCATCATCAGATTAGACCCTGGTAACCATCTAAAAACAAAGTACCGAAACTCGATGGGTTTGCGTAAAAAGTAAATAATTAAATAACAAAAAGTTAATTAAAAAATCTTGCATTATAGAATTGGTGATTAATTTATAATTTATTTACACAGCTTGTTATTTATTAGAAAGACATGTATTGAACAATGATAGAAATAAATTATTACGATTACAAGTCATAACTACTTATGCACGCAAATATATTTTTTTCTTAAAACTAATGTGTCATGAAAAACATCAATGTCAGGGTTAATTAAATTATTGTAAACTTCGATTATTCTATTAATTGGGGCGAACAAGCTTAGATTAGTCTTGGAGAAATTTGGAATGAAAGTTTTTTGTTGAGAATGTCTAGGTATACGGCGGGGGACAATAATGCTTTCGTGGCGGAGGTTCTTGCCGAGACCTACTCATACGTCTTGGGTAGGAGGGCTCTTGTTGAGAACCGCACATCGGATGGGATCCTACTGGTGCATCGGATAGGGTAGGAAGCGCTAATGCGGAGGTGGGGGGAAACATGGTGGAGCAGCCGTATGGCATACGCGTAACGGCTGCCATCCGCGAGCGACGAATGAGGGTGCGTAGGAGGCACTACTTAATGCGCCTCCAATAACGCCCCTGTGCCCGTCTCGGGCCGGGATGGGAACCCGGTCCTGCTAGACACAACATCATCGAAACTGTTCAGAAATAGAGCCGAACAGTCCCCATGAAGGAGAAGTCTGGTCTTTTTGCCAAGGCCAGCCTGTCGCTGGAGGGATCCTGTTGCCTGCAGATCTGGCTACAAAAAAGGGGGAGGGGACATTGATGCTTATCTGATGAAACAGAGTTATGAGATCAGTTACTTGCCTTCGCTTTTCGAGGGAATGTAATTTAAAATGTTTTAAGCGAGCGTCGTAGTCTGCTCTGTAGGGACTTGTATTGTCTTTTAAAACCAGATACCTCGTAAAAGATCGCTGCACCCACTCTATCCTGTTGACATGCGTTCTGTAGTGCGGGTTCCATGCTGAGACTACGTATTCTAGAATGCTACGTACTAGTGAATTGTAGATACTGGAGATGCAGTTGACTCTTTTAAAATCAGTGGTGTTACGCCTAATAAAAACCAGCAATTTCCAGGCCTTGCTGACAATATGATCGATGTGATATTTAAGCGTGAGCCTACTGTCGAGGATAATGCCAAGATCTCTAATGACAGAGATCTCTTCGAGCTGCTGGTTTCGTATGAAGTAATTTGAGTGTATTATGTTCTTCTTGAGGGTGAATTTTATATGTGTGGATTTTGAGGCATTTAGTATCATTCTATTTTTGGTGTACCAGTGTTAGATAGAGTTTAGGTTTTTCTGAAGTAAGCAACTTTTTTCTACATTCTTCATCACCCGGTAGATTTTCAGGTCGTCAGCGAAAATGGAACACTTAATATACTTTATACTTTGGGTAATGTCATTAATGATTAACAAACATAAGATTGGCCCCAAGTGTGAGTTTTGAGGCACTCTTGATGTAGCAATGAAGGGATCGGAATTGTAGCCTTTTCAAGTTATTCTAAGAGGTCTATTTACAAGATACGATCTAAACCACGTGAGCAATGGCTCGTATATCCCGTTTTCTCCTAGTTTTAAGAGTGGGATGGAGTGATCTACTTTATTGAAGGCACTACTAAAGTTGGTGTAAAATAAAGTCGACCTGCTGCCTATTATCGACGTTTTTGCATAGATCTGATACGTAGCCGAGATCGTACAAGGTTCGAGACTGTGGACAGCTGCTGGCGAACTGCTAACATATTGTTCGAATAATGAGACAAAATGTGACATAGAAGCTTTACGGGCTGGTTTTCAAATTGTACAACTACATTACCAATCTGGCCTTAAAACTTTAAGTACAAATTTTGTTGCGATTGGTTTTTCCACTTTTCCGTTGCCATCCGTTTTTCCACTTGTCCGTTGCGATTAGTTTGCCACTTGTCCGTTAAAGTTTCACTTCTACTATGTATTCCACCACAATTTCGTTTTTCTTTTTTTTCTTTTTTTGATGGACATATTATATCAGCTGGCCTAATTATTCATCTGCCGTGTGAAGAAATTGTTTTTGAGGCACGACTTATTAATACTAAGTATATTTCAAAATTTTCTAATTTTTTATTTAAAAAAAAAGCATAAAAATATGAAGTTATTTATTAAAATAGTGTAGTTGAGTTCAATATAAGTTATTCTTAAAAATATTGTAGTAATTATTTTTTTTTTTTCTTAAAATTTTCATTGCAATCGATGGTATAGAAAAAGGATGAAGATACAATTTTTAAATAAATTATGCAAAATTTTAAATTTCAGATCCACCAAAAACACTATGAAATGTGCTAAACTACATCTCCAAGAAAGATCTAAGACAAAGGTGAACAAAACGCAAAATGAAAAGCCGAGGAGATTCTGTCAGAAGCGAATGGTTAATCCACAACACGAAGAAGACTCGCGTTGGACTGATGCTTATGAAAGGTTTAATGTTGGTTTTAGTCGTATTTGTTAATTGATATTAGTATTTGTCTACAAAAATATTTTAATATCATTTACTAATCATATTTTAAGCGATTCACGCACAAACAAAGATTTATTAGATACTAACTGTACCCACGACTACGTTTGCGATTTCCATTCCCTTCATTAAGTTTATCAGATTAATTTATAAAATTCAGCTTTATGAGATGTTCCTTCAAAGGTTTCTGTACATTCCAGGTTTTAAATTATTTGGACATAGAACGTTATGATGTCAGTAATTTCAAAAGTTACATAGCTCAAACCGAAATACTCGTTAATGAATTATAAGATATTTCAACTTTCGTCTTCTCTCCCAAGAATGCCGTGCGTAATTTCGGGACAAATGTACCTTGTAGTATAAACTCAATTCAAGCCTACTTCTATTTTAATACACTCAATAGTTTGACACAGAGATAGAATAATAAAAAAAATACATTTTTTGATTCAATTAGCTAGTATCGATGGACTATGTGCTGACCTCCAAGTACATTTTTAAAATATTTTTAATGTACAGAATAGAACCTGATATAGTTTAATTTACATTTTTTGTTATTTTATTCGTGTTACAGATTTTATTGCAACGATTTCGAGCACTGTGATTTAAACGAAACATTTGATAGCGAAAAAACGCAACAAGCACGAGAAAATTTGTTTCTTTCGGTGCAAAATTTACAGTTTCAAGGAGACATCGAGCAGAGTAGGAGACCCAGAACTAGTTTCAAATATAAATCTTTACCTGACAACCGACAACACCGAATGTTTGTTAAGCAAACTGTTGAAGATTCATATATATCTGAAGTGCGATCTTCTGTTCTCAGCGATTACGATTACAATTACACGAAGTACCTTTCAAATAATGATCAATCTAGACCATCATCTAGTAAATCCAGTATCTTTTTATACTGTTTCAACAATAAATGCAAGGAAAACAAATCGACACAAGTTGACCTTAAAAACTATAACACAAGGAAAAAACCAAGAGAAAAATTAAAGAAAGTAAAAAAAAGTGATGTTAAAACTGATTTAACTAAAGAACTCACTCAAATTGAAAATAATGCTGAAGATACAAAAATTACTTTTCACAAAAATGGAAAGAGAAAAAGTCTTACTATATCTAGGACCGATAGTCCCGCAACAGTTCAAGTTATTCGAGTGGATGTCGTATGTAATTATAGCTGTAGTTCTACAATCTCTGATTATGATGAATGTAAAAAAGAATTAAGCTCCACTCCCACAGAACAAGAGGATAAGGAGAATAAAATGGTAAAATGAAAAATGCCTCACTTTAATAAAAAGTATGTTTTAACAAATACTGTTAAAACTTTAGACGAGAATGTGACAGGTGGTAAAGTCACATTAATGTGTAAAACTTTTAAGCTGACTGAACGATCAAAATTATTTTTAGATAGAAAACCAATAAATCTAATTACTGTAAAATCAAATAAGAGTAAAACACAAAAATGAAATTTATATGTAATATGTATGGGCAAAGGGCTCCATGTAGAATGGTCGGAACTTAATGTAGCACGCTGCTGTTGTGGTTGCTACTGTGGGTTGACGGATAATTTCATTCGCACGGCGTTGAGGCGACTACTCGCACTACTACACCAGAACGGTCGTCAAATACCCTCACTTTCGTCAAAAAAACCATTTGTAATTTTTAATGTATAGATCAAGTAAAAATACACTATGTATTCTCTTATCCATATACTTATGCAGATGCATCACACGGTAATATAATCTTAGTAATGTTACATTTGACAGCCGTTCACGTATAGTGGAGCGACAAGTCGCCTTAACGCTAGCGGTCGCATTTTCGATTCCCGCTCGGAGCAGATTTGTATTTGTACAAATATTTATTTCCGATTGATCCGGTTGATGATTGTATTTGTACAAATATTTATTTCCGGTCTGGGTGTATGTCTTTGTGGGTCTCCCAACCGTGCCTCGGAGAGCATGTAAAGCTGTCAGTCCTGGTTTTTATCATAGACATGTGATAACGATCGATACTCATGGTAGAGAAAATATTCGCCAATCAGCACTGGAGCAGCTTGGTGCATTAACCTCCAACCCTTTTTCTATATAGAGAAGAGGCCTTCGCTCAGCAGTGGGTTGTTTACAGGCTGATACAGTGCAGTACAGTATATACATATAAGTTATATGATATAACAATACTACTGTACATTTTTAGCTTGCTTTATGAGACTATTTTTCACTACTACGAAAGTACTAATCTTTTAGCCAACTACGTAGATCTCTTCAAGAGATAAGTCCGTCTTTGCTGATAAAAATTGTAATTTTATTATGATATTTAACATTTTAAAATTTGTATAAAAAGACAAGAGTTAACATTGTTTAATTATTTATTATACCATTTTTAATCACTCTTACTGATTTTGCTGACAAAAATACAAATGAAAAATACATATTAAAATGAATTTGTTTATTCATTTAATTAAAATTATAAAAATCCTGTACATGATTGTTTCCTTAATAATTTAATAGTAAATTATATTCATTTTCTTCTATTTTAATTTATTTTACGATTTTTAGAGATTTTAATTTTATAGTACTAATACTTCTTTAATCATAAACATTGTCATTTTAATTTTTTATTTTTCAAAGAGTCATATCAAAAATAAAAATTTATTACAAATTAATAAAAATATCGTTCGATTCTGGTGAACTACGAAAAAGTTACTCTACTTGATGATAGATGTCACTTTTAACATATTTTTATTTTATTTTAAATGTACTTATTTTTTTATAAACAATTGAAACTTGCACCATACAGACAAAACAATAGACACCTCATTTGTTTAAATTGCATTACTAATTACATACATTTAATAAGTACAGAATCATTCATGGCCACGAATATAGGTACATACATATACACACACTGCTACATTCAATTTTACTGTATTCAGGTTAATTTACCAAGTGAAACACAGAAGAACTACCAAGATGCTGCAATAATCGTAACCACATAAAAAAATGAATAATTATATTTATTCAAAAGAACATTACAAACAATAGGACCATTATATTAAAAAAAAATTATAACTTATAAATATTTTGTTAATAAAATAGACAAAATTCATATGTCTGTTCAATAAATTATGTTTAAGCAATATTTTTATAAGTACTTGGTCAAATTTGAGTATATATATATATATATATATATATATATATATATATATATATATATATATATATATATATATAGAATTTCTGTTAATACAATCTATATATTTTTTTTGTATATTTCTATTAGCTATAAGCAAATTATACCCTGTTTAAGTAGATATGTATATGAATAGAACGTTGAAAAAAAATTGTTTTAGGGTAATTGTATTAAATATATACCATTTCAGCTTATAATTGTATTGCAATATCATACAAGGGTTGTATGTACGCGTCTTTAATTAGATAAAGGCGTAACGTGTCGAGTACATGAGCAAAACCAGGACCGGCAGAAACGGCAATGATTAACGATCGAAACGGAAACGTTTCTGAATATTAATTTGTAGTGGAGGTCACCAGAGCCCTGGCAAATGTGACACGGCCGCAACGAAAGGATTGGTACGCCATGGACCACCCCGCCCGATGGGGTGTGTGTGCCGAATTTATAGGTGTGAGAGATGGAACTTCAGGGTAGCTAAAGGGTGAGGTGGACTTCGGACCCCCCTAACTTGGAGGGCTGTAAGCCCCCCAATTTGCCCTAGTCCGGCACCCCCGCCCGAGGCTCCCCGTCCGTTCCTGTCCAAGCGATAAGAGGGAAGAGGGGTGAGCGTCAAATGGACGTTTTACGCATAATTTAGAACAGTAAATGGATTCGAACGCTTTCCACACAGCATAGCTAAGATAAAACGTTAATAACTGATTTGTCATTTATGGTAAATTCAAAAAGTATTCGTTATTGTAGTGGCCAGATTTAAATTTTAATTTAATCCTAAATAAATAAACATCTACACTTGAAATGAATGAAAAAAGGATACCTTTTAAATAACTTTATTATGAAGCGTTTTAATGACTGTCTCTGTTTAAATTAAATTTCGACATCTTAGGGAACAAAGTATAATCAATTGTCAATTATCAAATCTTATATAATAAGTATGAATATTATATACTTTGTAGTTTAAATAAAACGGCAGATTTATACTTTACAATTGATTAAACTTTGTGAGTGTAATTAATAATTTTAAAATTATTGAAAAATAAGATATTTTAATTTTTTGGTTTTAAATTAAAAAAAAAAAAATCCAATGATAATAACTTTTCATCTTCGAAATTAGTTATATACGTGTAACATTGCCTAGATGCCGCTATTCATAAACCGAATTTTAGAGACTTGTTTTCACTATAAAAACACTATCCTTACCCGTACACTATCCTTTTCCCGTTCATGTCATTCTCGTTTTAGTCCCCCGGCTATTTCATGTCTGAATCATTATAATTTCTTATATTTTTTTCGTATTTTATAAAAATTTTGTTATTCTGTAAAATACTTTTCATTTTAGATAGTTGAAAATATGAACAATGTATAATGTATTTTTAGTTTCATATCCATACATGTGTGGACAGGTGATTCAGTTTTCGTTAGTTACGTTGATAGGACTGATAAAGCATGAATAGACGTTTTTTTTTTGTAGCAAGAGCAAGAGCAAATGTCGATTTGCTCTTATCTTGAGGATATTAATAAATTAAACTATTTTTAATTATTTTATTATTCCACGCGGACATGATTTATACCAAAACTGTTTGTAAATAATTATTTTAAGTTTTGAATTGTAAATAAATTAAAAATATTTAATATTATCAATTATTATATATTGGCATAAACATACGATATATACAGTTATAAATAATTAGATGTGGAATGAAAATTTCCTGTATTGTGCCGGGTCAAGAGCTGCTATGCAAAAGAACACTATTGAATCACATCAAGACCAAAGCAATTTCACTGAAATAAAACAGGTACTAGTTTTAATATACCTATATATACAAAAGAGAGTACTAGTACCTACTTGGCGTCATATTTATTACACTAATAGTCATTTACAACATTATCATCTAGATAAATATTTCTTCCGTGCGGTGACCGGCAGAGAAGAATAGTTTCGACCTCTTTCTTGCCGAGATGGCGTAAGAGATAAATAAGGCCATGGCGGTGCGAATAATTGTGCACCGACAAGGGTGGTGGGCAGCAGCGTCACTATGTCCTGAAATAACACACTGCGCTCGCCAACACGCCTGCCAAGCTTCTCGAGTATTGGCAACCCCTCCCCCCATATGAAAAGCAAAAAAGAGTCCAGTCCCCGGTGTCCTAATATCACCGGCTACGACAGCGGCCCGGATGTAACGGTTGGGCAGGGGGTGCTAAGAATCTCCGGGTGATATTCCGCTGCCACCCTCGACGACACCTGGCCATGGTCACACACAAAATTCGCACCTTGAGGTCTGATGAAAGGATTGTTTAGTTGGAAGAGGAAATGAACAGATTACAATAGGATATACTGGGTTTATCTGAAGTCCAAATAGAGGGGGAGGACATGATAACCCTGAAATCCGTAATATGTTCTACTAACGGGAGGGCGACTATCAGTCTCAAGGTGTCGGGTTTATGACCCGCGGGTTCGTCATTGGCAACATTATGACTATCGCAAGTATGTCGAACAGGATTGCGTACGGAGTATAAGACTCCGAGTATTTAAAAGATACTTGTTGAAGATCATATAGGTATATGCACCGACCTCGGCACACCCAGCTGAAGAAGTAGAGGCTATGTATGAGGACATCAATAGAGCCATACATACGAATAAAAGCTATTTCAATGTTTTCATGGAAGACTTTTACGCGAAAACAGGCAAAAGACGGGGCGATGAGCTGAGAGTGGGGCAATTTGGATAAAACAATAAGGGACCGGGCGAGGACGGTATTACGCCAGAGATTTAGGATTCTGCTATAACCACTAACTCGTCGGCAAATCAAAGGTGAGTGATGTACTTGCCGTTAATATTGATGCCGAATCATTTCCATTCCATTAGCTTGCAAGCGTCTTGCAATGCAGCGGCGAACAGTTTCGAAGTGATAACATCTCCCTGCATTGGAATCACTATATTTTTATGCTATAGTACTCGATCCGACATATTAGCGTTATTGTTTAAACACTGCAACACTTCGATCGGAGAAAGAACAGCATTACCCAAGTTTCAATCGAATCGAAGGCTTTCTCATAGTCCACAAACCAAGCTTTTTTTATTAACATTTTTAGGTTGTTATTATCTTTACATGCGTACTTATTTTAAACAACGAGACCTATATTATTATTCTAATTGTTACATTCTCAGCTAATTTTAAAATCTGACATGATAGATCATTAAGTCTAATTGTAAGTTCCAATCATCACATCTTCACGATTAGTCATGGTTTGCTATCTTTGTTTTAGTTTTTTTTAATCCGTCTTCGTCCCAGTTGTCCCCGAGCTCAGCTATTCGAGCACTTTCTTAATGATGGCGGTGTTTCTTTTCTGTATCGCCATCTTGAGGGTGTGCTCGAGTAATATCATTTGCTGTAGCCTCCACCGTCCTCTTGACAAAACGACCGATTGCATCACCTCCATCGTCTGTGTAGTGGACACAGATCTTTGTGTGTCTAGTCAACGTGACTACAGCATGCGGAACACTGTCATAAATCCGCAGCCTCCTAGCCTTGTCTTGTCTGTCCTTGTCTGTCCCTGCTCCTAGTGGATAGTCATGATGCCCGACCCATGCCCAGTATCATATCTCTGGTTTATCAGCGTCTTCTTCTCCTCTTGTGTGAAAACCAGGTAAATGGTCCGATCCTGTCGTTCAGGGATTCGAGCGCCAGTGAACCTTTCTCAGAGAGCGGAAAATGGAGTTTGACGAATAGATGTTTGTATAGACCTCATTGATGGCAAGTACAACTCCTTCGGGTTCCGACGCGTGCAAGACAACTTACATGTGATGTTTGTGGGGTCTACAGTACCGCATTACGAACCGGTTGTCCCTGTCGATATACGGCAACTGATTGATATCTCCGACGAGGGTGACTTTCGTAGCCTCCAACAGTCGAGCGGCCATCACTATTGCCCCAAAGTGGTTCATGAGGGCTTCGTCCACCGTTAAACGGCTTATTTTTTCGCCCTCATGAAAACCATTCACTAAAATAGAGGCCATAGTGCGTACCTTTGATTTGTCAGTCTTGCCATAGCGGTGTGCCAGCTTTTTCTTGTGGTCTTTGGTCACTTTGACGGCCGGCTGGTCGAGTGGTCAGGCAACTGGACACTTTACGCAGCGGTCGCGGGTTCGAATCCCGGCAGGTGCAGATAATTTGTATGACGAATATAGATGTCTGCACCGGGTCATGGATGTGTATTTATGTATATATATGTATTAATATCTTAAATTTATTTCCGTTCCTAGTACCCGTAACACAAGTTCTTACGAACTTAGCACGGGGCTAGGTTAACGTGGTGTGATTGTTGGTTAATATTTATATTATTTATTTATTTATTTATTTATTTGAGTGTGGTGATGACTACTATTTCACCGTCCTCGTCGAAGTTCCCAACTATGTGTGTTATCTTGACACAACCGGGAACCCCATTGATTCATTTCAGTGCCAGCAGTTCCCAGGCCCCAAAGACATCGCCGACTTCCGGATCGCTCGTGATGGTTTTTGCCATCTCAATTACCGGTTCATCTAGCATTATTCTCGTGCACCTGGCCACTACCACCAATGGGTCCCCTTTAGGTATGTTAAATGTCTGAGGTCCTTGTTTTTGTCCCTCAGCTACGACTGCGCCCACGCCAGTTGTGGTGTTATAATCGGCGATATACAATCCCGACATGTTGCTTTTGCTTACTTGGCAGGCGTCGTTATTGTATATGGCTGCCTCAGTTTCATCGAGTTCCACCTTCAGCAGGCCTTCATGTCCGTATCGATTTTTTCGCAGATGGCCAGACTTACCTCTCGGTTCGCCTTTGTGATGGCCAGGAACTCGATGCATGCATTTTTTGCATGTTTTTGTGGTGCGGAGCTGGTCGAAGCTTCGGTGGTGTGACTTGCAACTTGTCGGCACTCGTTCGATTGGCTGGTGGCGCCTGAGGGGGCTTCGGACTTTCATCTCTCATAAATCTTCTCAGTGCCCCCGATTATATTTCATCCGGAGACGCCGGTTTTAGGGAAAGGTGGGAAAGTCAGGTGCCTCTGGGAGATCGTTGCTTGGATCACTTTTGCAATTGCCATCAGACAGGGCTTGGAGCTGCTGTTATCATCCCTGGAGGAAGGCGATCATCGCGACCATACGCGGCCATCGGGGCTAGGGGTCTGTAGTGCTAGTCATTATTTGTAAGGCTTGTATCGGCAAACTTATAATGCAATTGCAAGCAATTGGAGCTTAATCCGCTATACTGCGGGTTGGCAGATATTTTTCTCTACGACGAGTAACGATCGATATCAGATGTGCTCGTATATGATAACAAACGGGACTGACAGCTTAAGCTGAAGCATAGTATGGAGACCCACAAGAACCCAGACCAAAAGCAAGTATTTTTAAAAATACAAATATCTGCCCCGAGAGGGAGTCGAACCTGCGACCATCGGCATTTTTTTTTTTTTGTGACGCAGGGGAATCCATTTACGGATGATATCCAGGACACCCGGGTCGGCAATCCTAGACCTATGTCGGACTCGACACTTTGCGAGTGCAATACCGTACTAAACCCCTGCGGGAGCCTTCAGCCGCTTTAATTGGAGGGTCCCGGATCTGCAGGCAACAGGATCCCTCCAGCAACGACCGTCGGCATTGTGTTGACTGGTCGCAACACTACACCAAAACGTGTTACACTCGTTTGGATAAAAATAGTCCCGACCTCTTTCTTGCCAAGATGTCGTGAAAGGCGACTAAGACTATAGTCGTGCGAACAACTGTATACCAAACGAGTAGGCTTACGTTCAGCAGTGGACTTCCAATGGCTCATGTGGCGGTGGTGGCTATGATGAATATCAACGTTTGAATCTGCTTACAAATAAATGTCAGGCAGATCAGGTATATCATTTTTAATATTAAGTTGTCTGTAATATTCAAGTTAAATTTTAAAAATAATAATATTATATTCACTATCATTATAAAATTATTAAATGAAATTGACTGATAGTATATTGACGAGATAATTTCAGAGTCCTCTGTATAATTTTCAGATTGAATTAGTAAAAGCTATGAAAAAAGTTGATAAACATGTCCTCCCAAGTCGAAACTTAGCGCCGCCTACGGTAGGACTTATGTCGGACCTCTGGGCTCAAAGTCGATCCTAACCCATGGTAAATTAGGTCCGACTTAACACCTAAAATGGCACAAATTTCCGTGTTTTTCACTATATTACTAAAATAGGACCTAAATGGAATAAAAATTAGTGCCTATAGGGGCTAAATCGAACTACTGGGCTCTAAATCGGTTCTATTTCGGACTACTGAGCTCTAAATCAGTTTTATGTCGGTCTTGAAGGAGCTATGTCGGCTTTAAATTTCGACTCGGGATAGTTGGCGAACTTAACTATGTAACATACATGGTTACAAGTTTTACGATATTTTATAAAATTTTGTTCTTTTTTTCAAATATCTGTTCCTGGAAAATTATTAAAAAAAAATCGTAGAAGAAAGATGTAACGTTTTCAGAAGTCTGTTGTCATTATAGCTGTTGCATTTGTAAGACAAACTATTTTAGCCTAAAAAATAAATACAAAATCAAACGAATCAAAGAGACTCCAAATAGTAGACTTCAAGTTGCAGTACGCTACTGATATTATATTGCAGATTTCTTAAATACGATATTTTTGTTTAATTTATTTTATCCTAATCGTATCATATTAATATCATTTTTGATATTTTATTTTATCAACTAGACACAAACCAAGACAAAAAAGCTTGATTCAATCTATTTCGAAAGTAAAGTTTAAATTAAATCAAGTTAACATGTCGTTGGCTTTTTCAAAAATTTCATTTTGAACAACATTATTAGTTATTTTTATAAAGATATTTACTTATAGTCGTGCTTCTTTTAACCTTCGTTATATCTTTGTACCAATGTTATATTATAAGATAAAAGTAAAACGCTAGAACACGTGAACTGACATCAGTCAGTCGCGCACTTAAATCCTGGCCTTTTCCTACAAATGAGAAGAAGCCTATGCTCAGTAGTGGCACATTTTTAGGTAGTCTCAATGGTAGTCAAATAGAGAAAAGTTTGACGAAAGAACTGAACTTATTTTAATGTTTTTTTTTTCAACATTAAAACAAACATAATAGAAGTAACACAGGAGTGTAACACTACGCCATGACACTGAGGAGAATAATAAATAATTTTTTGTTACATATTGTTTATAATTTTATTTGACTCAGTAGCTTTTAAACTAAAACGAGTATATTTATCTTAAACTCAAGCCTAATTCAATGCAACTTCTTTAAAACAGTAATTAATGACGATAGGATGAAATTTTTTTACAGTAACAATTTAAATCAATAGACTTAAATGTTGAAAGTAGATGCACGCTCTCTACCGTGAATAGAATGTTTTGTTTGGGCAGAACACGAAAGCTGTTAAATTAAAGATTAATAATAAAATTAAAATATAGGTACATAATATGTTGATTTTTAATTATTCATTACATAGCTATAAGAGAAGAACTGTTCTATAATGGACGATCAAAGTGAATTACATATAATTATGTATATACATAGTTATAAAGGGCATTTCATTAAAAGGAAAAAAAATCTATTTTTTACAATAACTTGTAACTATGCTCAGTTGTTCACTTATACTAAAATTTGTATACTTTATTAAAACTAGTCACTGATAATTAAAAATTTAATATAAAGTAAAGTATTACTTAAAACAGTAGTTTTATTCTATATATATTCGGAAAAGTCTACTTTTAGGACAGATAGTTTTAATAATGTTTTAATCCTAACCAACACTTGTTTATTTTTATTGAATCAGTGTCTCCGAACTCTTTTTTTTTGCGATAAATGTTGTTTTAATATTCAAAATTAAAATTAATCTACAATAAAATACAAAATTGTAGTATATTTATATATTGTTGTAGTGTGTGATTTGATATTAATTCTATTTATTACCGGATAATTCTAGATATTAAAACAGGTACTTAGGTACTAAAAAAGTTTTTACACACTAACATACATACTAATATTTAGAATCAGTGAGATTTGTTTAAAATGACAGTATAGAATCGAGTTTAAAATTTCGCCATTAGATTTAAATGAGCTAACATTATATCGAGATGTAGGTGATGGTGATGATAAACTATCATAAGGGTTTGTTGTTGTTTACTTACTTTTTTTGTTAGATTCAGTTCAATTAACCTATAATATGAACCGAATTTGCTTTTTGGCGTCCCATCACTAGGTAAAGGTCTCTTATCCATATGGGTTGCAGCCTAATCCACCACGCAGCTCCCACTACTGGTTGGTGGATATTTTACCGATCAACCGTAACGGCCGCTATCAGATGTCTATGATAGCAACCAGGACCGACGGTTTTACGTGCTCTCTGAGGCACAATGGGAGACCCCCAAGAATGCAGACCAGTAGCAAATATTTGTACAAATACAAATAGGAATATCTGCCCCGAGACGGAATCGAACCCGCGATCGCCAGTGTCGAAGTGTCTATTCGCACCACTACATCAGAACGGTTGTCAGTTATTTTTTACCTCGAATATAATGTCATATAATTTATTTCCATACATTATGATTTACTTAATCTTGTGCATATGAGACTTTTTTTTTTATAGATTACAGTTTTTCATTTATATTCTATTTCGGGCTACTAGAACGCGTTTCAGAGAGTAAAAAAGGTTCACACTTATATTTGAAGAAGGGACTTTTTATTATTTACAGTTTATATTGAAAATGGTCGCCGAATTGTTTAATCTATATCTCACTTACGGCTTAAAAAACTAAATATGTATGTTTTATTGACATAATTTTTTTAAAGCAACTATTATAAAAGATTTGGTACATTATATAAATGAAGTTGATATTTCTAAATTCTTATTGCATTTTAGCATGGCAAGATAAATGAAATTAAGGCAGTGTTACTTTTTAATTTTATTTTATTTAAATAAGTATAAATTTGTTTACTTACATACATAAGTGTATACAAGCTCCAGGGTTGGCGATACGCAGCGAAATAGACCTGGTGGTATACACGTGACGCAAAGTTTAGTTATCCACTGAATTTTTAAAGAGTTTTACCCTTTTCAATTACTCGTTTAGAGAGGGTTGTTTCACTGTCCAAGCTCGGTTGACATTCCTTTTTGCGATAATTATTTATTAACGAAAATTTCTTAATTTAGGTACTGTTGAAAAATCACAGTATCAATCTTTATTGCATTGCTATATTTTTTTATTGATGCTTTTTCGCTATTAACGGGTTTCATAATAAATTAATAAACATTCAGTTTATATATCAATACTTATAAAATATCATGTCCTGCAATCCTCACTGATATTGATTATATTTAAGCATCATCATGTGTCCAACACGAAATTTGAGTAGTAAGGCCTTACTGTCTTTTAATAACGTAAACTCCTCCTGACGACCGTGCTGTCGTGCCGGCTGTCGCAGGTTCAATTCCCGGCTCGGGACAGATATTTATATTTGTACAAATATTTGTTTCCGGTCTGGGTGTATGTTCTTGTTGGTCTTCCCACCGTGCCTCGGAGAGCACGTAAAGCCGTCGGTCCCTCTTGTTATCATAGACACCTGATAACGATCGTTACTCATGGTAGGGAAATTATCCACCAACCCGCAGTAGGGCAGCGTGGTGGATTAAGCTTCAACCTTTCTATATAGAGAAGAGGTCTCCGCTCAGCAATGGATGGTTTACAGCCTGATACAATATAGTACAGTAAGCTGCTCCTATGGAATGATTTTTGGAAATCGATTCCTAATGGGGTAAAGTCTTTACCTTTAAGGTAAAGAGTTTAGGAATCTAGAATTATCAAACATTATTTTATGTCTTTAGATTAGAAATAATGTAATATAAAATAAGAGTATGTATGGGAGATCTATCAATTTTTAATTTAATACATGTAATATTATAATGAAAAATTAAAAAAAAAAAAGTAATATATGATCTATTAATACATGCACAATGGATCGATGAACAACCAATATTGTTATTAAGATAGATATATTGCTTATAAGATATATATATATGTCACCGTAAAATTGTAAATACCGTTAGATTATAATTTATCTCGCGAGATTGTGAACTGTCTTGCTTACAATTTAACGCATTATTTCTCAGTAGATTATAATCCAACGAAGTGATGAAACAGTGAAATCACAATCTTATTAGGTTAGGTTAGGTTGGGGTGCTATTGTCGGTGACCTCCTCGTGGTGCACCCTGGTAACGTAGACGGCAGCAGCTCCACAGTTGCGGAGCTGCTGCTGCCTACGACTAACGATCGACAGGGGGGGGGGGGGAACGCCAGTCGCTCCGCGGACTGCTCTGTTTGTGCAGAGTTGACCTGTTGAGCAGCCGCATAGCGTCGTGGAGACCATTATCTCACAAGGGTTTTTCTCCAGTGCCACTCCGCTTGCACGCGGTGACGTCTAGAATGACGGACGGGTCTGACGTGTACTCACACTCAGACAGAATGGCTTGGCTTGTCTTAGTCATTCACCGTCCTCTCGTAATCCCGTTACGTGGTGTCGTGGTCATGTCTCGCGGCTACGTGCGAGACCGAGGGTCTTGCCTTAACCGGCCGGACCGCGAGGAAGAAATCCTGTATAAAAAATGACCCCGAATCCTAAGCGGCGACGCAGTGCGAGGGGATGCATGGCTGACGTGTAGATCAGTCTTGACTGCCACCCTCGTCCGGGTACCAGCCGACATCCGTAACGAGTTACGCTAGGCTTACCCGGGTACAGGAGGCATTGCCTGGGCGGACCGTCTTTCCCCCATACTCATGGGATTAGTCATGGCAGTTAACTTACAAATTTTTAATAAAAATGACGTAGAGGAGGAGTCAAACGCACTCGATTCCGACGACTACAATTCAGCAGCGATGGGTGGTGAGCCAGGTCAGACGAGAAGTGGTAAGCGGTACCGAGGAAGTCTGTGGTCATCCGAAGAGAGGAAAGTGATCCTCACTGGATCAAAAAGGAGGATTGTAATGCGGGAGGAGCCCTGCTCCGAGGCCGAGAGAGCCATTTTAGAGCAGGCGCGAGCGGCCGAAGAAGCTCTGGTGGATCAGGTGGCCACATACGTGAACCTGATCTGCAAGGTCGCGGCGAGGTTGTCCAACCTGAAGGGCACATTCGTGCGTACCCTGAAGGATGTGGCGGCCTCCATAAAGGTGATCGTCGAGGCCCTCAGAGAGAGGACAGTTTCGGAGGAGGTGCGTCGGCTCCAGTCAGAGAACTCCCGTCTGAGACGTGACTTAGACGACCTCCGTAGACAGGTGGTAGAGCTCCGAGAGCAGTGCTCTAAGCAGGCAGCTCCCACCTTCCTACCAAAGACAGAAGAGGGCCTCGTGAAGGAGGTGCGTGCCTCGGTGGCTGCGTCAGTTGGGTGCATGATTGACGCGTGCTTTGCTGGCTTGGAAGAGCGTCTTCTGCGGGAGAAGACACAACGTCCACCACTGGCGGCTTCCACACAGAAACCGTCACCGAAGACGGCAACTTCAGACGGGAACCCTGATGTTGGTAAATGGACCAACGTCATTAAGAATACGAAAAAGAAGGTGCAGTCATATGCTGCCACCTTTGCTTCTCCGGCACCGAAGGGTTCGCGACCGCAGCCGCCGACAAAGAAAAAGAAGAAGGCGAGGAAGACCAGGCTGGCCGCCCCTCGAGCTCCGGTAGTGTTGATTACACTGGAGGAGTACGCCGAGTCGAGGGGGGTCACATACTGCCACCTGTTGTGCGGCGGAAATGGTGAACCTGGCTGATCTCGGAATCGATGGTGGCCTAAACATACGGCGTTCCGGTTCTGGGGCACGACTTCTAAAGCTGCCGAAACGGTAGACCCCGGAAGCGGCAGGACGCCTTGCAGAGGAGCTACAAAAGGCGTTTGGCAGCCTGGCGAGGGTCGTCCAGCTGCGGTTGACTGCAGAGGCGCGTACTACCGGTGTGGCGTGGCGGGGCACATTGACCGCAATCGCACCGAGGCACTGCGCTGCGCCGTATGTGCTGCCGCCGGCAAACTGGCGGCTCATTTGATGGATCTTCGATTTTGGGGACGGGAATGCCGTCCCCAAAATCGAAGGATAGAGCGGTCGCAAAGACCCCGACCGCTCCCCAAAGCCCAACGCTCCAGGTAACGGAGGAGACTGCGGCTATGTCATCATGACCTGCCACAGTTTCCCTCGGGCACCGGTCCCTAGCGCAAAAGAAATAGAGCTCACGGTGCCCGCGAGTGCTCTATATGTGAAGGCGGCCCGCATAGGCAGGCCAACCGTCGGGGCGCCATGTTTGCATGCGCGAGCGATCCCGTGGCGTCCCACTACGACGATGAGGGCACCGCTGAGTTTTAGTGGGTATTCTGACTTCGCAGTCAGTGAGTCCTACATACCCGTCGTCTTCGGGCGGCGGGATGCCTAAACACATTTTTCAGCGATAAAAAAAAGGTTAGGTTAGGTTAGTATGTTACGGTTCACAATCTTTCGGTAGTCCATAATCAATATATCTTAATAAGTAATTTCTATTTTTTCGTATCAAATCAGACAATTTCATAAATTTCTTTTAGTGTTTTCTAATGGAACAATAGTGTTCTCGAATATTTAAATAAATAAATTAATACGTTGAAACTTATTTGACGGTATCGTATATTAAATTAAAAACAAAAAGAGCGGCTATTGGGAATCAGAGTAAAAAATAAATAAAAAATATAGCATTATATCTGCATGACTTTTAATCGGGTTAATAAACTTGTATCAAACAAACCCACGCCGATTCTGCGTGACTAAGTATGAATACTGAATCGCCATAAAGTAGCTGATGCAAGTAAATAAATTTCAATTTCGTTTAATCAAGCTACGGGAGACAACTTGGTCTAAGAGTCCGAAAAAATCGTTTTAGGTAGATTTAATTAATATAATACGAATAATAAATAATTATGCATTGTGATAAAACCGAAGAGTTTGTATGTACAATACAATACACTCAAGAAGAGTGTTAAATAGCCTTTTTGTTAAGTAAGGTTATAAGTCGTGCATTGATCTCGTGATTTGACGAGTTCGTGTAATTATCACAGCAACTGTCTAATGAACTAACGGTTACGGGTTTAATTCCTGCTTAATAACAAATGTTTCTCTAATCCATACAGATGTTTGTCTTAATCTAGACGTTTATGTTCTGTGTTACCGAAGCCCGAGAGGTTTTCATCCTACTGGGGGCCGTTGGGTCTATCAGACGATAAATATATAAAAAAAATATGATCAGTTCATCAGCCAATTTGACGGGGATTGAAATTCAACAAGGGATCCTGAAATGAAAACATTTCACCATGGTCATACGTATTTATGTCTGTCTTTACACAACTTTAGTCCTCGAAAGCAATTATTTGGCATAACCCAAACAATGCACCTATTATTAAATTTTTAATTCTTGAAAAATATAATAATTAAAAAAGTCCTCATATTTCAAATGATTAATTCAATTTCCTTAAAATCCACATATTGCGACGAATTGTTACAGAACTACTACATAAGGTTCAGCACCCACTTGACTCGTTTTATCCTGTTTTTAAAAGTCACCTTTAAATTTACGTTGCGTCGACATTAAATTTATTAAACTAGTATAAAACCTAAAATTTAACATATTTTTGATTAGCAGTAGATATGACAGATCAAACTTCGAGCCCTTTGTACAGCAATCAGCTATTCATATTTATAAACTACTCATTCCTGTTCTAAATAGGAATTTTGTACTTAAAAAACTTATTTTGTTATAAATATGGAGGTGTAGTAGCATAAATATATGTATATCTAATCAATGAACAAAACGACTTTATGTTCATAATAGGCCATAAATAATGTTTGACTGTAATACTAATATATACATTATAATTCTTGTACTAAGGTTTATTTTTAAACACATCTAATATCATATTACAGTTCAAAACGATTTTATCGTGATTCAAAATGAATCTGTCGTTTCAAATATTAACGCGTACCTACAAAGGCATAAAAAGCAAAAACTTTATCTTTATAACACACAAAATGAATTATAATTAAATATTCTTCATGAGACCAAACGTGTAATCCCTGCTTCGGTGTCTTCTATAACATTTTGAATTGTTTATATCTTATTAAGAAATATATCCTTTTTTTATTTTTTTATATTATTAAAGCTGACGACATTTTTCGTTTATTTATTTTTTTCATTCGCTTAAAAGAAAGGATTTGTTTTCTTCACTTAGATTGATTCCCAACGGTCATCATGTCATGGTCATGTCAATGTATGCCTCATGATCAATTGTGTTGAAAAATTAACGCAATAAGTTACGGTAACACCAAATGATGTCAATTATTGCCATAAAAACTGCCGTTAGACCTAAGCGTAGTCGTAACGTGTAACTTATAAAACTGAAGCAGTAATCAAAAGGATTAAACAGTCTCAACAAACTTCGAAACCACGCGAGTCGACTAGTACATTAATAGTTTTCTATCATCTCTTAGGCTTTTTATTGTAGAATTTTGATTAAGAAAAATTATGTTTTTATTATAATCACATATATGCGTAGACCGAGTTATTTTCCTAATACAAAGTTTTAAAGTCAACACAATTAAGACTAATATCGGCCTTCAAAAATCCAAGCTTAAAGAAGATACATATTAATATGAGAATATAAGCCGGGGTCGACCGTCGCAAGGTTTCTGTACTCATACCAGTAGCGAAGTCCGAATATTCGTGTCAATGTGTGCGTGACCGGTCTAAGTGTGCACAAAATTCATAATAGGTGTACGCTGTATTCTGCTCAAATTTTACATCTCGCATCTCGAATGTACAGGCTGATTTAGAAAGTTTTCAATTATTTTATTTTTACTTTATTTTATACCGAGAGAGGAAATAAATAGATTAAAAGACATATAAAATCCTAAGTTTAAGGATAGGTCTAGGGTTCAAAGACGGATTAACACTCCACGTATTATTTTTGCTTATAATTCATGTTGTGGTCTGTAGTGAAGGTAAACTTTGTGAGAAGTCCAGCACTTATCGGGAGATTTTGTAAGATACTTCCGCCAAACTTTTATTAATAAGAATTAATCTTCGTCTAAAAATACTAAAATTACAGAATTATGAAATACGTATATAAGTTATTAATTACGTAAATGAAAACTGAAATATTTTATCATATTTGAAAATTTTGTTCTCAAGGGAGTGAATGTGCAACAGATGCCACGGTAAACTGCTGGTAAAATATAAGAGAAACTATGAAAAGTACTGAACCTGGGATTGCCCTTGTTTTTAAGAAGACTAGAAGAAAGAAAAGAAGAGGAATCCTAGTAAATACTACTCCTATTATTACGTTTTTTTTAATGGTACTTTGGCATCCACGTCCTCTCGCCCTCTTTATATATATATATTAATTTTTACTCCTCGTCATTAAAATATATTTTATTTTGCTATCAAATAAAAACAAACGTAGATAGTATGTATATAGTATACATTCTATTTTATTAACAGTTTATTAAAAGTTAAGCCGCGACCACGGCCCATTCAACTTGATCCACATACCTATTGCCAAATATTTCATTACAGATATCGATTTTTTTTTTAAATCAAATTAATTGTCTTAAGATTACCAAATTAGTCATGTCATTATATTTCGTCTATATATATATAATATGTATTAATGTAATACTTGAAAAAATATTTCAAGATACAATAAAACACCTAATAATATGCATCTATAGTAGTATAATAAATAAGGATAAAGAGTTTAATTTTTTTTTTTCGGTTTCGGTTAAGTTTTAAACTTGGTATTAGAAGGCCAGTAGGTATATTGAAGATATAATAAGAATAAGTTACATCCGCTACGATTTATAAAACCAATAGACGAAGGAATCACCAAAAATATTAACCAGCCTGACAAGAATTACGATTCTAAATTCAATTTGGGCGGATCGTCTACCATTTAACATAAAATACTTCTTTCAGTGAAAATAATCTCTGAAACAAAATATAATTATAAAATCATTCTGTATAACTACTTACGGACAAGCGTGATATACATACCCGTATAGTTAAACTGTAGGTATTATTAATTTATCTGTAACGGCGAACTAACCATCACATCACCACCCACCTCCCTAAGGCACCTCTGTTTAAACATTTCCAAATGAGTATGCAGAAGACTGTACCTAACATGGCCATGCGTGGTAATACCCGGGCCCTGTAAATTACTCGCTTTAATTAAAAGCCCAGCAATTCTGTACATGACAAGTATTTCAGGGCCTCCGATAGTGCTAACAGAAATTTGTTCTAACTATTCATTTTAGAGATATTGAACTCATAAAATAAATTATTTTTAAATGAATGAAATATTCTGGACTGAACTTATAACAAACAAGTTATAAAATGACACAATACTATTTGTTGATTTTATTTTAAAAAGCTTACATAAGCTTTTGTTCCTTTTTTAAAAGACGTATACAACTTTAAATTATTACGTTCTTGATAGTGCTTTTTAGTTTAGTCAAAACAGTTTTTTTACTAAAATATTTGTGTCATGTTCTAAAAATATTTATCAATAAACCTTACTAAAAATGTATGATTTACATAATACCCTTCAAAGATGTATTTTTTTAAGAACATTTTTATTTTATATATTATTGTCTTAGTATAATATTACTCATTCACTGGAAAAGCCTTCAGTACTAGAAAATAGTGCAGTAGTTTTTGTGAAAGCGCATACGTAATCGATGTCTCGTTGCCCTAATAACGATAACAAGGCTCACGAGAATAGACTACCGACCCACTGAATGAAACGAAAAGTCAACGGCCGGAGAAAATGTTTGAAACAAACAACTTAATAATTTGGCCAAACCATTCATACAGCGTCTTAATCGAGGCAGGGGTATTACATTGTATGAAGTTTAATATCCGACAGTGGACAAAAGTAAATTTTGGAACGCACGAACTAGAAATTGTATAAAATGTGGCGGAGCACATTTCCATCGCCAGGGGAATTTGCACAAGGAGGAACAAGGAAGAAGCGGGGCCACCCCTTTCTCTGGGGGTAAGGGAGGCGTCCATCCGCCCTACATACGTAGGGTAGGCTGTTTACATCGAACCGGGCACGCACGCCGCACTGTTCTACGTTCTACAGATTCAGGGCTGCGAACCGGACACGCAGGGTTGTCAGTAGCGACTTTTAATTTATTTCATTATACATTTTTTATAACAATAATTTATTTTTAAAATTTTATCTGATGTTTAACACAGCGTCATCGTATTAGTAGGTCAATTATAACCCTTACAATTTTTGAAATATTTGATTGTCAATCAATATAGTGATATCACAAAATGTCAATACGAGAGAACTTCTTATCTTTAGTATAGTACGTTATTTTAACTGCTTATTAACAATCAATAGATCGATCAATGTATGTATGTATATAAAAATGAAATATAATTACACTATACTACATTAGATAGGTAACACATTAACAATTTCAATTAAACCTACTAAATAATTTCAAAAACAAACATTTAATATTTAAGAAGTATAAAATTTAAAATATTTAAATTGTATGGTTTGAATTAACCCTAGCGCCTAGTCGCACTAGATGACGCAGGCAAGAGGAGGGTTAGAGTGGGTGGTGGGTCGCCCCCCCTCCCCCTTTGACCGAACGCGGCCGGTAACACGAGTGCGTCTATGCGAGGCATGTATCTTGGACGGGCAGATATAACAGAGAAGTAGCCCCCAGAACCCGACTTTGAAGCGTGCGAATAAAGGTTTGCTCTACTCTGATTTTTACGAACTTATTTTTACGAACTATAAAGTTCGTTAATATTTTTTATTATAGTTAGAAAAATTAAATTTCAGTTAAATTAAGAATTTTTGACAGCTAAAATTACTACAATTGGTATATATATATATATATATATATATATATATATATATATATATATATATATATATTCATATTATGTATATATAATATATTACATCCAATTAGTTCGCTCAAAGAATAATCTAAAATCAGGTGTAGAGTGCGTGAGCTGGCACCTAAGCAATTTCTTCAGAAATTTGTTCAGGATGCTTAGAGAGAAAACATACTAAAAATCCCCGCCTCTAGGAGGGGTGCCGGAGTGGGAGGAGGGGGTTAAAGTTCCCATTTTCGAGTTTTTTGCTGATATCTTTAAAACGGTGCATCGTAGAGAAAAAGTGTCTTGTACGTAATGAAAGCTAATAAAATTGTCTGCAACTTCTGTCCTACACAATTTTTCAAATTCCTAACCGTTTTTGAACTACACGTTCTGGAAAAGTGAAATTTTGGAAAAAAAGAACGACTTATCAAACACTTCCTCTTGCCTGCTACTTCAATCGTGTTATTTCGGGATGAAAAATAGCCTACATTCTAATCCAGGTTCTAATACATCTACATACCAAATTTCATGTAAATCTGTTCGGCCATAGAGGTGTCGAAACGTTTTTCATTTTTTTTTTACTTTGTTAATTTTATTTTATATTTTCATTCATTTAGACTCTGAAGGTCCTGGTAAGGGTTCTTCTTCCAAAGCACCCTCATCTTCACTGGATGGTTCTTGCTGGAGGGGCTCTACGTCATCTTCAACATCCTTTTCGTAAAGAGACATGCCATTGAGACATTTCCCTTGGCAGTGGAGGCAGTGCACCAGGATTCTTCAGAAAGTCATCGTTGGGTGGATATGTATCTTTGCTGTACACTTGACTTTGAATGTCTTGCCGTATAATTTCCACAGCTTTAGCAACAATTCTCAACTTCTCCTCTTCTTCGTTTTTGTTCCTGTTTTCGTACCATGTTTGGTTGATAATTTGATACCCGGTGTCTCTAAAACAAACTACGGGTGATTTGAATCTGTTTACCCCTTGAGTGATCAATACTCGATCCCCATATTTTCTTTCTAACTCAGCCTTGATGGTTCACCACTGAGGTTTACCCCTGTTACGACACCCAGTATCTCGTCTTGAGAGAACTGACAATCGATGCTACTTTCCATGTAGTCAAAAATCTCTTGCGTAGCCTCTGAGACATGACTGTCTCTGGGGATCTCAGCTTTCGAATTTGAGCAACTGATAGGCTTAACAAAAGTGTAGTAGCAGTCTTTGTGGTATACTGCTCCCTCAGCCACAAGATCGTTAATCGAGGACAAGCGACCGAGAACAACATCTCCCCAGGAATCCTTCCTCATAGAACACACCTCCCTGCCACGATATTGAAGGGCAAGAGTTTCAACTTTATGTACTATTCAAGGTTGTCTGGCAGAAATCGCTTACCTAGCGATAAGACCGCCTTTGTGCATATTATTATTGTATGTTATTTTTAAGATATAATTGTATTTTAACTTGTATGCACAATAAAGTATATTTCTTCTTCTTCTTCTTCTATTCTCCTTTTGCAATAAGGCGTTTTGGTTTTCTCTTGTCCATGATGCGCACATAAAAAACAATTATTCTTGAAATTGAATTGGGGAGCTGAAGACCTGAGATGAGACGGCCCTGCTTCTTCCTGAGTTCTGGAGGCATCCCTTACATCTTTATGAATTGTTTTAGCCCGGGTGTAATTTTTACGACAATTCGTGTGAATCAAAAGAGATGTTAAACCACGGATAATTTGGTGCATGTCATCTTTCCGTTCTTGACTAGCTTTGATAAGGCCTAGTATTCCCTTTTCTTTTATCTTAGCGACGTCCTCACTCTCTTTTACGACGTCCTCGTTACACACAGGACACTTATTAGTACTCATTGCGGATATTCCGATTCGTAACTAATAACTTTTATAGAATCTCTAGAATCTTAATGGTCTTGCGGCTGCCTGCGTTACCGGGTAGGCTACTTTCAAACAAGTCAATATCAGGCGAGAGACGATGATAACATAAGCCCGAAGGGATGGATGATAATGGGAATGGGAGATTTAGCCAGCAAGATCACGTTTTCTCTGACAGTGGGAATCGGATATAAAAAGTGGTGACCCGCTTTCGTTTTATTACCCTCTTTTGGTTGAAAACGCGATCTCAAAATGTTACCGCCTTCACCGCGTGGAGGTACTCCCAGCTTATGCTATCAATAAAATACATAATTTATAGTTTGCAACATCAGGTAATGCCCGTTTCGCTGAAAAACATTCATTTTCACTATTCCGGAGCGCGATGCTCGAAAAATGATGAGTATTTCGAAAAAGTGTATAGAATAAAAGTTGTAGGAAATTTTATTAGCTTTCATGTTGTGGTAGACACTTTTTCTCTACGACGCACCATTTTAAAGATATTAGCAAAAAACTCAAAAGTGGGAACTTTAACCCCCTCCCCCCACTCCGGCGCCCATCCTAAAGGTGGGGATTTTTAGTATGTTTACTTCCTAACCATCCTGAACAAATTTCTGAAGAAATTGTTTAGGTGCCAGCTCACGCACTCTACACTTGCTTTTTTGAGTGGACTAAATATTATTGAATTATTTATTTAATTCTCATTCCATTGAAATACGGAGTACAAAAAATTACAATTTTTTTTTTCAATTGTATTGCAAACTTTACATGTTCCATTAAAAATGTATAGGTATAATCTAATCAAACAATCGGGTCAGGTTAATTGCACTTTTTAAACGCTTTTAACTAATTTTAGATTGTTGTATACACAGTTATAAATTCAATGTAGTCGGTCATGGGAAAATCCGCTTATGACGTATTTTGTTAATTTAGCAGCAGGCAATGGTTAACGCATGCTTGTAAAAAAATACGATTATGTTAATTAAAATTAATATATATGCGAAACGCTGCAAAGCTACAAATGCATTTCAAAGTTCCAATTACAAGACGATTAACTGGTAGTACTTTCGTTTTTTTAAGCCCACACATTGGATTTAAACCAAGCTTCCAAGTGGTGTAGATTATGAGTCCTGCAACGAATGGTGCGATGGTGAGAACGTGACAATGTCATCATGTCAGTGTTATTTAGAATATTTTTTATTATACAGGTGGTAAAAATGCACAGAGCGCCAACGCGATGTCTCTCCTTTAACTTAAAGGTCCTATACTATCTGTGAATTGGGGTCGTCGACAATAGAATTTGCCCGGTATATATGGACGCGAGGGGTTAGAATTGGTATTGGGAGACCTGCCTAAAGTTGCCACACCGGGACAAACCTGAGCTTTCTAAAGTAAAAGCTTATGTCCCGATGTGAAGGACTGTCTTGAACTGTTCAGAACCCTGAAAATTTTAGCAGCCAGTTTGGCTTTACTCTCCAAGTGAACCCATAATCGGAAATCGTTCGTTATGTCGACCCCTAGAATCCCAATACTCTTATTGATGTTCAAGGAAGGCATCTGGAAACTCAACACCACAATAAAGAGGGTCTTCTTAAAATATATTCTTTCTTTGTTTCTTCTTAGCGGTAAAGGCGCAAACTTGTCTTCGAGGGGTTAAATTGGACAACGATGAAACTCGTATTATCGGTCGATGATTAGTTGGCTATCCTCTAGATAATCGAGGGTATATATCCTCTAGGTAATAGGGTGAACAGTTGCTACTTTCCACGAAGACGTCACTATACTAGTAGTATAGGAGAGTAAAATTTAACGCTTTATTATTGAAATCAATTCAGGAGCGTACGTCTTAAGTACGATAGCTGGAATACCATCAGGATCAGGAATGAAAATCAGAATGAACAGCACTTTGCTGATAGCGTACTTCACGTATCGAGTTCCCGCACCAGCAGATGATCGGCCATTCTTTTCTCTCATCGTCAAGAGTTTAATTCGACCAAAGAGGATTGCAAAGGAGGGTGGCTTTCTCTCTTACGGGGTCTGCCCGGGCGCATTCGTTATATCTAAAATTCAGATTTACTGGTATACAATACTCCTAGTGTAATGACGAAACGCCCGTTCTGATGTGGTGGTGCGAGTAGTTGCCTCAACGATGGCGGTCGCGGTTTCGATTCCCGCTTGGGGCAGATATTTGTAATTCTGCAAATATTTATTTCCGATCTGGGTGTATGTTCTTGTGGGTTTCTCCAACGTGCCTCAGAGAGTATTTAGTATTGGGCCGTCGGTCTCGGTTGTTATCATAGACACTGACCTGCAGTGGAGCAGCGTGGTGGATTAAACTCCAACCCTTCTTCTATATGGAGAAGAGGCCTTCGCTCCGCAGTGGGTTGTTTACAGGCTGATACTGTATAGCGTGCTGTATTGTAATACAGTGGCGCGAATAATCACCTCAACGCCGACAGTCGCGGGTTTGCTTCCCGCTCGGGGCAAATATTGTATTCCACGAATATTTTTTTCTGATCTCGGTTCTTGTGGGTCTTCCCACAGTGCCTCGAAGAGTAGATACGTGTAACCATTGATACTCGGAAGTAGGGCGCTTAGGTGTTCAATCATACAAATTCGGAAAGTGAGCTAACGTAATAAATTTAACGAAACATCACAACGTCGGCGGTCACGGGTTCGCTTCCCACTCGGGGCAGTTATTGTGTTCCACGAATATTTGTTTCTGGTCTGGGTTCTTGTGGGTCTCCCCACAGTGCCTCAAAGAGTACGCGTATCCATTTATTCTCGGTAGTAGGACGCTTAGGTGCTCAATCATACAAATTCCTAAAGTAAAGTGAGCTAACATAATAAATTTAACGAAACATCAAAAATATGTAAAGTTTGTACAATTAGTACATAATTTTTTTTCTTTTTCGTGCAAGCTATTAAAAGGTTTGTTTGAACATGATATTTTAAAATACAATTTAATGTTAAACTAAAGTGCTAAAAACTTCATTATCACGTATTTATTGTTAAAGTATCTTTTATTTATAAAGTGATATATTTTTAATAAAATGTGCCACATTATAATTATATATTTTACTTTTGAAAAGATGATAGGATGCTTATTTATTGTGAAAAGGAACACAGAGCGTAAGACACCACGATGTTCCTTGCTTAATAAAGACAAAAAAAAGAATTAATGTGGAGCACACTTCATGTAGAGCAGAGCTATTTTACATGTGCACGGACTTTGCTGCCCGCCCTACGTATTGGTAGGTAGGGTCGGAGAGTAGGTATCCAACGAAACTGAATATATTTCGTAAGGCTCGTGTGTAGTCTCGAATAAGAAGGACTTTCCATTTTTTATGACACGGTTACTAGTGAAAATTATTCCGTTTTTTAAATAGCATTTCAATTTTTTTAATACAAACATATAAGACTAAATATCATACGGATATGTAAGAATAGTATAGAGACACTAAGTCTGGTCTTTTTAATTGTAATAATAAAAATTATATATATATTTAAGACATTTAAAAATCGATATAAAGTCATTACTTTGGCATGCTTATTAGTTGAATTAATACCTCATTAATTTAGTTTAGACGCTTGTTAACTGTTTATATTTTAACATAAAGACAATAAACAAACCTAACAATTAATTCAATAATTACGTATCTCCTCTATGACTTTATAAAGGTACCTATTAGGATATCCGATAGATAGAGATGAAACGAATTGGGATAACACAGTTTTCATAATTATGTAAGATTTTTATTAAAATAATGTTTCAGTATGTAATAATGAAATATTATGTATTAATTGTGATACGAGTATTAGGTACAATGAGAGGGCAAGACAACTTTTTTTTTACAA
Organism: Euphydryas editha; assembly: GCA_036937285.1. Classification (NCBI taxonomy): domain Eukaryota; kingdom Metazoa; phylum Arthropoda; class Insecta; order Lepidoptera; family Nymphalidae; genus Euphydryas; species Euphydryas editha. Next base: position 14,700,250 of record JAUPFZ010000005.1, on the reverse strand, counting down.
AAACTTAATTAAGAAATAAGTACCTATATATTTTTTAAATTATAAATTAGCTTGTTTTAGCACAAACGTTTGTCCCCTTTCTTTACCACTTTATGTATTTGTTTTTCAAAAATAGTTTCTTCAATTTATTACACATTATTGGATAACTTATTTCAGCGAAACAAAAAATTATAAGATATAAAATTCAAAATACTGCTTGTAAATAGTGACCAATCTTCGCTTCGTTTCGCCTCTACTTATCGCAGTCCACTGCTGGATACAGGCCTCTCCAAGTTCGCGCCAAATTTTCCGCAATCCTCATACAGCTTTCGCTGGCGTCCTTGCGTAAGTCGTCCGTCCAGCGGGCTGGAGGACGCCCCACACTGCGTTGCCGATACACGGTCTCCACTCCAGGACACGTCTGCTCCAGCGGCCATCGGTCCTGCAACATACGTGAACAGCTCACTGTCACTCCAACTTGCTGATTCTAGAGGCTATGTCGGTTACTTTGGTATTCTCGCGGATAACTTCTTTTCTGATTTTATCCGTTAGAGAGACTCCAAGCATAGCCCGTTCCATAGCACGTTCAATAACTTTAAATTTGTTTTGTCAACATACTTTAGGTAAGACACGCTGCACGAAGACTTTTGTCTTTAAGCATTGCGAAATATTCAAATCGAAGATTCGACGAAGCCTACCAAATGCCGCCCAGCCCAACTGAATACTCCTATCGGTTTCCGTCTCGAAATTGTTTCGGTCTAGTTGAATTGTGTGGCCTAGGTAGACATAGCCCTGTACAACTTCGAAAAGGGTACCATTGATAGATATTTGTCTCGGCATGCCGTGTTTATTAAACATAACTTTAGTCTCGTCCAAATTCATACCCAAACCGACCAGTCGGGAAGACTCATTCAAGGTTGCCTCCAATGTCTCCGCAAAATGACGATATCATCCGCGAAATGAAGGTGTGAGATGTATTCGCCATTGACATTTATTCCCCGTCCACACCAGTCCAGAGTCTTGAAAGACATCCTCTATCGTGTTGGTAAACAGTTTTGGGGACATTACATACCCCTGTAATGTGACGAAGATGAATGGGTTTTGTGTATTAGGTGTTAGTCCTGGATTTCAATTCATAGCAAATTAGGCCAGATTTACTGAGAAGATGGGCCAATTTTTTGACCAAAACAATTTTACAAAAAAAAATGAATTTAAAAAGTTAAAAACACGAGCAGTTTTGGATAATATAGTAACAAAATTAAATAATTTCGTAACAGAGGCATGCACTAGATCAGTGTTTCCCAACCTTTTTTAGGCCATGCCCCACCTTAACATTTCTAAATTTGTTATGCCTCCATGCTAGGGGTTGTTCATCGGAAAAAATTATCGATAATTTTATTATCGATAATTATCGTATTGAGTTATCGATAGTTATCGATAATTATCGAATGAACAGTTATCGATAATTATCGGATAAAAAATTATCGATAGTGGCGAAAGTTATCGATAATTATCGGATAAAAGTTATCGATAGTTGACGACAGTTATCGATAATTATCGGCTCAATTTTCGGACGACGAAAAAAAAAAAGGGTCATCCGCCGTCCCGTATCGACATAATCCTCCGTTCCCTATTAGAATACCTAAAAAAAAAAAGGTCATCCGCCATCGGTATCCACATAATCCTCCATTCCCTGTCCGAATAACTAAAAAAAAAAAAAGGTCATCCGCCGTCGGTATCCACATACTCCTCCGTTCCCTACCGAATAACTAAAAAAAAAGGTCATCCGCCGTCCGGTATCGAAATAATCTATCGATAATTATCGGATCACACAAAAATATCGATAATTATCGGATCGGAAAAAATTATCGATAATTATCGGATCGCAAAACATTATCGACAATTATCGAATGAAAACTTATCGATAATTATCGAATGAACAATTATCGATAATTATCGAATCAAAAGTATCGAATAACACTTATCGATAATTACCGATAATTATCGAATGAAAAATTATCGAGTAGTTACGAATTATCGATCGAAATTGTTAAAGTCGTGTCGAGTCAATTTTTAAATTGCCCCCCTTAACTATCAAATTGCCCCCCAGTGGGGCGTAGGCCCCACGTTGGGAAACACTGCTCTAGATCAATACCACCCATTAAAAAGAAGGATAAGCTAGCTATGACGTGGTGGTCCGCGGAGTTGGCTCACTCAAATGTGAGGTGACCACCAGGAAAAGAAGGAGCAGGTGTGCGGCGCCAGTTAGGCATGAAAAGCGATAGTTGGGCAGTACCTAGAGGCGAAAGAAAGGTAGGATACTGAGGTCAGGAATGCGCAAATGTACAGCTAGGTCGCCTTTCGCGATCCGTAGGATGGGTAGAGTGGGGGGGGGGGTATTTATAGGGTCCCCGGCAGGACCTCCAAGAGAGACGAAGATCCACTGCTGTTGGTAAACGGTATGGAGCTCGACGACAGAGCGCTGGCCCGACTTTTAGCCGAGACCACCGTCAGGTGAGGGTCTTGGTCGAGTAGGCTGACCAAGAAACTTCTTCAGGTCAAGGTGACCCCTCCTTCACTCATCTTCAGTTGAAGTTGTCGAGTCGGTCCTTTGACCCGAAGAAAGCTCCAGGTGCGAACAGTATTACTGCCGATATATGCCTGCACGCGATTGAACTAGACCCGGATCCATTTTTGTGCATTCTTAACAAGTGCCTCGAGATCCACTATTTTCTAAAGCCCTTGAAGGAGGCCAAGGTTGTCTTCGCAAGCCGGGGAAGGCCACCTATACGACTCCAAATTCGTATCGTCCGATTGGCCTCCTTCCGGTGCTGGGGAAGATCTTGGAGAAGATGCTTGTCGCCAGGTTGCAGTACCATCTTGTGCCCAAGTTTAGTACTTGTCAGTTTGGCTTTATGCCCCAGCAAAGCATCGAGAACATCCTTTATAGCGAAACACAACAGACACAATATGGAGAGGAGGGGGATTGTTGTTCTAGTTTCACTTACAGATATAGAGGGCGCCTTCGACAACGCTTGGTGGCCCAAAATTAAGATTAGGCTGGCTGAGGAAAAGTGGCATTCTAGGGTGAGGTACTTTTCTGAGAAGCACAAAAGAGACACCGGAATGGAGTGCGCGTAGGAGCCTATCGGCGGGCTGATTTTACAGAACATGCTTCCATTGTTTCAGGGTTTGGAAGCCAAAGGCGAATCAAATATACAAAACAAATGTCAACCTTATGTTATTTATTTCAAGGTGCATATTTGAAATATACAATTTTTTTAAGTGAGCGTTCCAGTTATGATATAAATTCCATGTTATAGAGTTTAAAGCTAGCGCCATCTATTGAATACCTGTCAAAGTACAATATAACATATAACACGTATCTTTAATATATATATATATATATATTACGGATATATTATATAATTGGAATATCAGATTGAAATTTTTGCCCTTCTGTCTGTTATCCGGCTTTCACGGAAAAATTACTGGAAAGGCGCAAGCATTGTGTTTGTCAATGTCTCCTTGCCATGAACGATTTTTTCATTTGGAAACAAATGTCAACCTTATGTCTTTTATTTCAAGATGCATATTTGAAATATACATTTTTTTTTAAGTGAGCGTTCCAGTTATGATATAAATTCCTTGTTATAGAGTTTAAAGCTAGCGCCAGCCGCCATCTATTGACTACCTGTCAAAGTACAATATAACATAATTATGTATATGTAACACGTATCTTTAAAACGTTGGAGAATGTATAACTTGGTAAGTATAGTTTTTTTTTTTGCATTAATGCATTACTATTCCAAAAATATGAAATTAAAAAAAACACATTTTTTTTTTATATTGTTCCAAGATAAATACATTCGAATTTCAAACAATTTAATCATTATTTTTTCTTCTTTTACTATATTAATACAATAATAATTCACTTTGTATCCCATCTTCATCATCAAGTGGTCACACAAGTCATCTTTTGCAATCGAGAAAAATCGGAAAAAACACCATAGCACTTTCGAGAAAAAATTGAAAAACCGAATGTGTTTGACATTTGTTTGCAGTTTGCGGTCATCTCATCCTGAATATGTTTCTTTTTACCTTCATAGTATCTAATCTAACATAGTGAAAATCAAATTTATCTTCAAAAATACTTTTTTATTTACAAATTCACAGTTATCATTAAAATTAAAAAGTGAGTGATAATATATAATACGAGTATACAGATTACATTACCTACCTACCCCGTCATGTTTTGTCCCGCAAGTCAGAGACTTTTACAAAATTTCGTCAAATAATAAATATATATATATATAAAGGCACTTGGCCTCTATCATCATTATTAATCGCATCCATATCTAAAAATTACTATTAAAATGTTGGTAGACGTGAGTTGACGGACGAAGAGAATAAAACGACGCTTCACGAATCATACATAATATAATCACTATTCACTAATTATAATCCCTTTTACAATTGTTCATTAAAACTTTAAAGTCTAATAGTTCTTATATATCAATTAATAATCACACAGAAACACTCCACCGAACACGTAATGTACCGATACGATGTGAATCCAGAGACCGTTGACAAGCGTAATGTCTAATGGCCGTCCCGACTCACTCGCTCAAGTTCACTAGCGCCCGGGGTTGTGTCAGAGTGTCGAAACGTCACTCTAAAAATGTCTATGCGCCGTCACGGCCGGACTGACATTAGCACGCCCTCGTGCCTCTTATTCTGCCTCGCTGTTCCAGTTAATCTGCAAGGATAGAACACGATTTTTTTTTTTAGTACGCTCGCTCATCCCTGACCCAATTTAATTAATGTGATGTCTCCATGTAATGTGTAATTTTTAACATTTCCGTTTCACCATACAATGGACCGGACAACTGAACACAGGCGTCCCTTCGACTAGCCAACATTCGCAATGTTGACATAGACCGGACAACCCTTCAGCGTCCCTTCGACCATTTACCACAATCGAACATTACATACTCGACCAGAGATCCGGTCCGAAACATCGACCTGTATAAGCCAGTTTCCGTGACCGATCACTGTCTCCAGTATACATAAACACACCACTACAGTCTGCCTTAGAACATCGACCCGCATGAGCCAGTTCTAACACCCAGACACTTCTCGAAATTTTCCAATTTGTCACGCATGAGGTCATATATTACAAATCAACCGCAATTAAAGTAAAATTAAGACGGGTTCTAATACTGGGTAAACTTACGATTTAGTTTTCATCACGCTCAGAGGCTGAGAGGGTTCCTGAACTAGCGGTAAGGGTTTGTGAACTAGCTATAGAAATTGTATCACTATCATCGTCAGATGGTACCCCCTCATTTTCTTGATCGTGGATCGCCGTCTCGGCCTCCTCCGCGTTATTAGTTAAGATAGCAGCTGCTTCAACTAATCCACTATAGCCTTTGGGTACCGAACGTAAATTTTCGTGGGCGTATTTGTAAGTTCTGTTAGATCCATCAATGTCCTTGAGCTCATACCTATCGTTGTCTAAAACTCGCGAAATAACAAAAGGTCCTTTAAACTTCCGTTGTAATTTCGTTTGATTACGTTCACTACATTTTGTAAAGACGAAATCCCCTTGCGCAAAAGGTTTTACTGTCGCTCTACCGCGGTTAAAACGTATAGTATCAGCAGTGGCAGCCTTATCAATGTTTAAAGATGCATCCTGACGAATTGCACTTAAGTCTAGGCGAGATTCGGGCTCCGAGTGAGGTAATATGCTAGACATTCCTAAGGACTGTGCTCGTATGCCAAACATCAGTTCTGTTGGCGTATATCCGGTTACTCTGGAACGCGTGGAGTTAAGAGCTAACTGTACCTCTGGAAGCTCGTCTCTCCATGTTTTATTGGTTTCGTTTTCTACTATGGTAAGTAAGCATTTTAAAGTTCTCATCACCCGCTCGACTTGACCATTAGCCCTGCTAGAACCAGTAGCGATGAGATGAAGCTCCATGTTATGATCGTTGCAAAATTGTTTAAAGTCTGCACTTATATAGCACCGTCCTTGATCAGCAATAATCCGCCTTGGGGCGCCGAATAGACAGACAGCTTTTTTAAGAGCCTTAATGGCACTTGCCGCATCAAGTGAGGGTGTATACTGAAGTAGAACATATTTTGTGAAGGAATCGATTATGACTGAAGCGTATTCTTTCCTATCACTCTTTCCACTGAGCTTCCCTGTCATGTCGATATGTAAAGTATGCCATGGTGTCGCTACTTTTGGTATTGGATGGAGTTGTACTTGCTGAGCCCCGGAGCAACCCTTCGAGGCTTTGCAAACTATGCAGGATTCAATAAACTTACGGACTTGTTTAGCCATTTGTGGGAACCAATATTGTTCATATATTTTGTCTAGCGTCTTTTCAGCGCCAAGATGCTTAATTTCTGTATGTACATGATTAATCAAAGTCCATGTAAGAGATCTAGGTACGACTGGTAACCAAAGGGTAGTCTTGTTACGCTCTATTTTTCGATAAAGAATGCCCTTTCGGACATCGTAAGTATGCGCAACCAATTCTGGTAAATCTTTGTTATGGTACTTATTGATAAGATCTTGAATCTCTTTGTCGCGTTTCTGTTCCACAGAAAGCCAGCCCTTATGCAACTCTACAAAATGAACATCTTTGTTTTTCTTGGATACGCCCGAGCCGTCATTTGTATGAGAGGGTCCAGGTGCTGAAACTGAAAGTGGGTTTCTTGATAAGAAGTCGGCGTGTTCCATGCTCTTTCCCTGTTTATGTACAATATCAAAATCATACGCTTGTAAGAAAGCCCACCACCGATGAACACGCGGGGTTAAATCGGTTTTTGATTTAGACGCTTTGAGAGAGTTGCAGTCTGTAAAGACTGTGAAATGTTGACCATACAGATAATGGCGGAAATTTTCTACAGCTCGAACAACCGCCAATGTCTCCAACTCATAAGAGTGATATCGCGATTCTGTATCTGATGTTCTACGGCTAAAATAGGAAACTACATGAGGTGCACCATTCTTTCTTTGGATAAGTATCGCTCCATAACCTTCTGAACTCGCGTCAGTGTGTAGTTCTATTGGTGAATCCCGATCAAAAATTGTTAGTACTGGTTCTGTGGTAAGTATATTCACAATCTTTTTGTGAATCTCACTGTGTGCTTCTGACCATTTAATTGGGCCCTTTAATTTTGTTAGTGGGTAGAGGGGTCCCACAATACGGGTAAAATTAGGAATAAAGCGTCTAAAGTAGGACGCGAGCCCTAGGAATTGTCTAACATGTGTAGCTGTCTTAGGTGTGGGAGCGTTTGCTAAAGCTTGCACTTTGGATGGATTTGGAGTTACCTTTCCCGCCTTTATCACATACCCTAGATAGTCAATTTCCTTTTTCAAGAATGCACATTTCTTAATATTAAATGAGAAGCCCGCGTCAGAAAGTGCTTTCAGCGTGGAATCGAGGCGCTCTAAGCCCTTTACAACGTCATCAGAGTAACATAAAACATCGTCCATGTAGGCTAATGCCACTTTATCTTTTAAGGAACCTAATGCTTTATTGATGCATCGCTGGTAGACAGATGCTGCATTCCGAAGCCCGAATGGCATTGCCAGGTACTCATATTGGCCTTCAGGGGTCACAAATGCCGTACGTGCTATGCTATCGGGATCTACCAAAATTTGGTGATAGCCGGATGCCATGTCTAATGAGGAAAAGTAGTGGGCACCATGAAGACGATCTATTTGTTCATCAATTCTTGGCAATGGGTAATGTTCGGGGCGTGTATTAGAATTGAGCTCCCGATAATCTACGCACATTCTATCCGTATTATCTTTCTTCTTGACTAATAGCACCGGACTAGCGAAAGGAGAGTGACTTTCTCTAATGACACCTGCATTTAAAAGAGCTTCGACTTTCTGCCTCACAATTTCTTTTTCCGCGGGGGCTAATCTATAGGGGCGTCGTTGCACAGTTTTAGTAGGGTCAATCGGGTCTATGCGCAATACTCCCGTAGAAACACGACGTGTCGGAATGCCATCGATAAAACAGTCGCTGTATTTTTGTAATATTTTAATTAGAGCAATTTTATTATCACCGTCTAAATCTGTATTTAGATACTTAAAATAATCCGCTTTGTCAGTTACACTAATATCTTTACGCAAAGAAAATATAATTTGATCATTATCGATTTCGACATGAATGTTATTTTCTAATAAATCTCGACCTAAAATTACGGGTTCTGCAATGGTGCCGTCCGGTACTACATGAAATAATACTGGTAATGTAATACCTTGTACATTGATGGAACTAAGAACTTGTGAGTTACATTTTACATTTTCGCTACCTATTCCTGTTAAATATACCAAATTATTTTCAATCGTACCCGAAAACTTTTTAGAAAAACTAGATGTGACTAACGAACAAGCAGATCCACTATCAAAAAGAAATGAAACGGGCTCACCAGATGATGTAGTTAACGTGCTCATCGATGATTTGCGCTCGCAGACGTTGACCTCTTTGGTTATTTTCACACTGCTCCCTCCTTTTCTTTCTGGGCATGTTGACGCGATGTGCCCCGACTGTCCACATACGAAGCACGTAATCGCTCGCGTCTTATCAGGTATTCGAGAAGATTGGATCGATGTCACCTCTGCGGAACTAGTTTCTTCACGTTTCTTGCGGCAGTCAATAGCTCTATGTCCTGGCACACCACAACGGTGACATGCTCCCGTAAAGCGACCTTCATTAAAACGAGTTCTTTTTAATTCAATTTCTTGGTTGTCATTACCATCATGCCTCCGCTTTAACGATATTCCATTAAGGATGCGAAAGAGTTGAGATCTAGTGGCAACATTATGAGAATGAAGCTCCCTACGAATCATGACATCCTTTTGACTTAATACTGATGCTACAAATCCTGTTATTATGTCTTCAGCCATTTCTGTACGTGGAATGCGTTCTATAATGCTCCATAGTCGTATCGCTGCCTCACATGCCGTTTCTTTTGGGCCTATTTGAAATCGAAGCACGTCATCGAAATAATCCTGTGGTAACATAGGCTTAGCGAACTTCGCCAACAAAATTTCTTTTATTTGCAACCATGTTAGTTGAGACAGTTGTAGTTTAGTTAGGCAAGAGGCGGCCCGTCCCTTGAGGGCATGTGTAAGCAATAATAGTAACTCCGCGCCTTCTAATTTCTTGCTATCAATAATGATTTCTGTCACTTTGCACCAACCTTCTATGTCTGCATCCACACAGTCAGGGTCAAACTGAATCAATTGCGTGGGAAGATTACTCGTGGGTTGCGTTTGAGTAGCCGTTAATAATCTAGTTAGTAACATTTCCATATTTTGTAGAAGATTGGGTGCCTGCGACGAGGTCGCCGCTTTGTTACCTTGCATATTCTCTTCAATTCTTTGTCCTGCGCATCCCACTTCTGATAAAGGCACTTGGCCTCTATCATCATTATTAATCGCATCCATATCTAAAAATTACTATTAAAATGTTGGTAGACGTGAGTTGACGGACGAAGAGAATAAAACGACGCTTCACGAATCATACATAATATAATCACTATTCACTAATTATAATCCCTTTTACAATTGTTCATTAAAACTTTAAAGTCTAATAGTTCTTATATATCAATTAATAATCACACAGAAACACTCCACCGAACACGTAATGTACCGATACGATGTGAATCCAGAGACCGTTGACAAGCGTAATGTCTAATGGCCGTCCCGACTCACTCGCTCAAGTTCACTAGCGCCCGGGGTTGTGTCAGAGTGTCGAAACGTCACTCTAAAAATGTCTATGCGCCGTCATATATATATATATATATATATATATATATATATATATATATATATATATATATATATATATATATATAAATATATATATATTTTATAAGACAAAGTCCTCCACTGCGTCTCTCTGTCTGTCTGTTCACGATAAACTGAAAAACTACTGCACGGATGTTTATGCGGTTTTCACTAATGGATAGTCTGATTCTTGAACATGGTCTAGGTTCTAAGATCATTGGTCTAGGACCTAGGTATATAATTTGTCGCGTTTGCGCTGCATCGTCGCACAGTCTTGCTTACTGTTTCTAATAAGCCGAACGATAACGCCCGCGTGATCCTTTTAATAAACAGACTTTTGGAGCGAATCATATGAATACCTCGGGCGCAGCCGGGGCGGGCCGCATATCTAAATATAAAAAAATGAAGAGAAAATGAAGAGAAATGAAATCTAGTATAATTTTTTGTAATTTTTTTTTACCCTGTAATGTAAACCTTTACCCGTTGCTGTTTTGAGGTAAATATGAATTGTATTATTTATTAATAATCAAAATGTATTCATTATAGTAAAAGTTTTAGCACAAATTTTACACAATTTAACTAAAATTATGATATCAAATACTAAAATCCTGTTTATAATTTTTATGCTTATATTTCTACAAACTCCTCGTCAATAATTTATCCTCTTAACACTTCACATTTTTCTGTATTATACCTACTGTTTTCCCTTTATTCCTTATCCATAATTCTTAATCTCACTTAGTTTCGTTCATAATCATGGTCACCATTAGGCCATCATAACATCATCAAACTGTTTTATAGATGATAACTTAAAAATGTATACATATTATATATGTAATAATCTAAATACATTACAGTTGTGGTATGGAATTGATACTTAACTATATATGGAATAATGCACCAATATTTTTTTTTAGTTAATTGTTTTAGACACTTGTCCTACTTAAATAAGTTTAAAATTAAAGTTTTATAATAAACATACATTTATCAGATCTGTAAAAGGTTGAATTAATGCAAAGCTAGGACACCGTGTACTTTTTATCCCGAAATTGGGTACAATTCCGTTGGCAGAAAGAACGAAAGTCAAAAATATACATAATATTATAATAAGTCATTAGTTCGTAGGCCGATTTTATTTATTCGTTCTTATTATATGTGGAATAGAGATGGAGTGTATTGTTTCCGGAAATGTGTCCACACTTCATTTATTTAAATTGAAATTTATTAACCAATTTTTTTTAAAATAATTCGAATGAGAATCATGTACCGAGTATTCTCCTTAAATATTGATCTTAATTCACAAGTCACCTGTATATGCTCTGGACAGTTAAGAAAATATAGACAGCCTAATAACCCTATTATTGGGATATCGCTATTATGTCCATATGACTTGAAACTCGAAATGTACAAAAATCTTTGAACATACGGCACATTTTAAGCTGGATTTTATCTTATGGGCTAATTAAAGGGATACAATCTATGAATCTTGATTTGTTTATTTTTTTTTGACTTTGTGGTAGTTACTTTACCATACTTATAAAAAGACTGATTCCATTTTTTAGAAGTACCTATACTGGTACTATTAGACGCAAAAATGCATTTGTTAATTTTTTGGTTAATGTATTTAGATCTCTGGACATATCTCCTCGATCATATGGATAAAAGTTTTTCTGATTAATCCGGTTCCCTAAAGTAGTTTGAATTATTTTCTTGTTTCAACTTAAATTTTCTCTTCTACGTGTATACAGATTTTCTAACACAAAAACTACGATTAATTTAGATGCGTTTGCCATTAACTGATGTAAATGCTATGGGATTAGTAGTGATTTGTCAAAACTCAAGTCATGTTATCAAAAATCGTAAATTAAATACAAAAAAAAAATCTGTTAAAGGTACAATTTTTTTTTAAATTATTGTTAGAAAGAACGAGACTTAGGGCCAGTTTCACCACTTGCTATTAAGTTCCGGATAACCTAACTGGTACTTATTTTGATAGATAACCCATACAATTACCTGTCAAAAAGTGCCATTTAGGTTAGACGGAATTTAATAGCAAGTGGTGAAACTGGGTCTTAGACATAATTCAGACCACTGACTAAATTAAATATTACCATATTTCGTAGTAAGCTGATGACAATACGGAATTTTCACATTTTCTCTTATCTGTTTTATATAAAAGGAGAACTTTGAACTTACTTTAATAGGCATACTTATTCACAATATAAATTTTTAAACCGTAACTTCAATACACAAATGCTCAACCTGGCTGTATAGCTGTCCTGTTATGGATATATGTAGTTGTCTTTTTTAACTGTTACTTTACTTTGTAGAGTATTAAATTTCGTTTCAAAATAAGTATTTTTAACCATAAAAATATTGATATTTCTGTTAGTTACAAAAATCAAAAATCGAAACATAATTGAAAAAATAAATCAATATTTAAGGCACAATTACTTTATTTATATTTAATTTACTTAGAAAATTCGTTTCTAGGTATTTAAATTTCCTTAAGAAATACGCATCGCTCAAATTGAGTTTTGAGTAAAAAGATGCGATTACTGTTAAAAAACCAATAATCGTAACGATACAACCCTTAGTATTATTATTAAGGGCTCAAACTTTCACCATAGTTTTCTTTTATCATCATGAATTATATTTTTACAGTATCGTTAAAAAAAAATAGTCGTTTTGTTTTGACCCAGTCTAATAAACATATACAATATAAATAATTCTGTAATTTTTTTTAATTCTCATTAATACCGTTTCTCTCCGTGAAAAAAGAATAGAACAAGAAAAGCTAATAAAATTTTATGACATTTACAAATATTTATTGTAAGCTGATCTTTGTGTAAATAAAGGTGAGAAGTAAGTATATTACTATGATATGTGTTGCATGCTCTAATTTTTAAAAGTATTAAAAATAAAACAAAATTTTATATACTTTACATTACATCACAACTAAATTTATTGTACGTTAGAAGCATCATTGCCTTTGTTTTTATTTTATTCTGTATTTAGATCAAATGCCACAAAGTTTTCAACCTTATTATATATACTGCACAGCTTAAAATCCATATGACATTGAAAGTGTGGTAAAAGTATTATTATCTTTAACTGAACGAAAAAAGGAGCAGGTAGTAATTACGTAAAGTAGTTAATCGACGAGTTAAAGAAGCTACTTTGACAAGACATATTAAAATCAAAATAAGTATATATTATATTTTGATTTCCTAAGGTATTAATGTAAACTCGCAGATCATAAGAAAAATATCTAAGTGAAAATTATACTTGTGTTTTATAAATACATATACTTATGGAAAATAGTAATTTATAAATTATACAAGTTTCAGAAACGTTATAGGTTATTCTGTAAACAATAAATTTAAGGAATAGTAAATAATGTTTTTTTTTACTAGCTAATTATATATAATAGCTACTGTTTTTGGTTGTTTTACATCATAGATCACTCCCTTGGAGGTGATCTGTGTTTTACATAGAAGGGCTTTGAGAAGCGCTGACGAAGTATCAGACAGTAGAAAATTTCTTTTAATTTTCTAGAACTATAATAGTTTATTTTATTATTTAATTTTATATTCGATTGGATTTTGTATTATAGATTTTAAAATGAAACACCATTTTTCTACAATTGTAGTAAAATGGTGTTTCATTCATTTTTTTTTTCATTGTAGTACCGAATACCGATAGCGAGACAACCTTTCGACAGTGCACAATTGTACATTCGATCGTAGCGTCTAACCACTTTCTCGAACGGGTAACATCAGACTACTCTGTGGCTCTGTGCCTATATGTATTAGGATGATTCATTTTAGAGCAACATTTTTTTTTCTTAAAGTCCCACTTGAAAATCTTATAGTCGATAAAAAAACAGAAAATTTGAGCTATAATAAAGCCCTTAATTTTAATTTTAAGCCGTTGCTCATCAAACTGTAAGTATTCTATATAAAAACCCTTGAAAAACCTTTTTTTATTCATTTCTTCTTCCACTCGCACAGCAAGATTATTTTTTTTGTATTTTGCTACGAAATTTTTTAAACAATATTCAATTACCTTAAAAAAATCCAGTAAGACAAATCTGTAAGTTAAACTTTTTTTTCACAAATCTGAATCGTCAGAAACTGAATTATTAAAAAATTTAATGCTTTGATTAGCTGTTCAATCTAAACTGTGAGTGGTACAGAAAAATGTTTGAAAACAAGTTTGTAGAGCATAAAATTTCCTACAAATTTGTTTTCCACCTTTTTTTTCTACCATCAACAGTTTAGTCACAAAATACCTACAATTTACTTACTGCTATTTTAGAAAATTTTCAAGTAGAAAAAAAAAGTGAAATAAAATTATATATATAATTTATTTCTCAAAGTCGCACCTGAAAATCTTGTAGTCGATAAAAAGCAAAAATTTTGAGCTATGAAAAAGCCCTTTATTTTGATTTGAAGCCATTGCTCAACAAACAGTAAGTTTAGGAAGTGTCACTTCCAAGTCAAGAAGACACTTCCTAAAAATGAGTAATTTTCCGATTATTTTATTCATAGACACTTCCATAAAAAATAATTAGTTACACGATAATCTTATGAATAACAATATAATATATATAATAATCGTATGAATAGACAAAGTGTCTTTTCAATCTCTCTCGTCTCGTCAATTGTTATTTAGGAGTTAATGATAAGATATTCACTCACTATCACTCACTACTCTAAAACCAAGCATCTATCAAATATGTTATAGTAGGTATGTATTTTAGGTCTTGATCATGGCTAATGATATAATACTAATGTATAACATACACACACAACTTAATGCCTGTGTTTTAGGTAACAGTTGACTGATATACATTTTTTTAGGGTTCCGTAGCCAAATGGAGAAAAACGGAACCCTTATATTATACATATATATTCCCATACTTAGAACTGAAATTAAAATATATTTTTTTCATCTAACCGTGGGGTATCTATGGATAGGTCTTCAAAAATGATATTGAGGTTTCTAATATCATTTTTTTCTAAACAGAATAGTTTGCGCGAGAGACACTTCCAAAGTGGTAAAATGTGTGCCCCCCCTCCCTGTAACTTCTAAAATAAGAGAATGATAAAACTAAAAAAAATATATGATGTACATTACTATGCAAACTTTCACCGAAAATTGGTTTGAATGAGATCTAGTAAGTATTTTTTTTTAATACGTCATAAATCGTAAACCGCAATTTACCTTTTATTCAATCAACTCAAATATAAAACAATGAACTACAAGAACTTTTATATGATCTTACTTGCTGCTACGGAACCCTTCATGGGCGAGTCAGACTCGCACTTGGCCGATTTTTTTAAATAAATATACATATAAATAAATAACATAATACACCCAGACTCGGGGCGGGAATCGAACCCACAACACTGGAGCAGAAAACAGGGCCACTGCCAACTGCTCCACGGGTCAGTAAAATATATAATGAATAAAAATTAATATGGAAATTGAATGTTAAATGTATACAAATATTGTAAAGTCAAAGAGTTTGTTTGTTCGAATGCACTACATCATTAAATCAAAAAAGCAAAATAAGAAGAGTTAAAAATCTACTTATGTAATTTTTAAATCCAAATATTAATGGTTTTATTCTTGTATGTAAGATTATTAATAGAGTTGATTCTAACGCGGCATAGTAAATCCTGATTCCATTACTTTATGGTTGAGTTATCTTGTATGAGTATTGAATTTTGTAACATAAAATAGCTTACTTTTCTTGTAAATGTAACATAACTTAGATTGTTAACATTAGTACCTACCCACTTCCGACTACCTAAATATTTTTCATGAATTTACCTATTCTTAACAGTCAAGTTATAAAAGAAGTATTAAAAGAAGGGCTTATTAACCCTTATGACCGACGAGCGACTTATAATTTGGAAAGTCGTTATACTAATGTAATCAATATTTTTCTATCTAAATAGCTGATGGTGATTAGCGTGAAGGGTGTATATTGATGGGGCTTAGAGTTTAAAGTATGACTAAGATAAAAACATATCGAGCATATCAGTTTGTCCCATAAAGAGTACCTAATAACGAGGCGTCCGCAATAAACATCGTCGGAGCGTGCGTTCCAAACGCAAATCTGTAAATTCAATTAAGGGGCGCGCATTTTTCGGACATAGGCGTCCGGGGCGAGCGAGCCAGCCCTTCCGCCGCGGGCTAGCGCCCCCGCATTGGAAAATTTTCTCTCGAAAATTGAAGATATTTCGTGCCTTCCTCCCCGGGGGCGACTCGTTTCTCGACACTTATGGTCGGCGTCCTCCGGGTGTGCAGGAGGCTTTTTACATAAAGTCCACACGTATAGGTATCGATCGCGGGCGGCCGGACAGGGTGTACGCAGATGACGGCCCCCGGCCCCTCAAACGCCCTCACTTCCCCCTTTCATTATGTAAGTGCGTAACGCGTGCTCGCGCGGACCTGATTAGGGAGCCTCTTTTTTAACTGACCCCCTCATTTGGTGGCGATTAAATTCGGTTTTAGAGTGTCCTGCTACGGTTAAGTTCAACTACGCTACAACTCCTAAATATTACATTTCGCGAGGTTTGCTTACTTTCTTTTGAAAACTTTAAGCATAGCAACGAAGTCATAAAAAACTTGAGAAATAATAATCAATTATTTTATAAGTCACAACCATTAATAAGTATTTATGTACCAACTTATAGTTATAGTAATCGTATAATATCTTTAAAGAAATGTATATTTTAAAATAGATACCTACCTATATACTTTTTTAAGAAAAAAATGCTTTTTGTATAAATTACTTTTACTTAAGCATCCCTAAACGAGTCCAAAAACTTCTTTACAAGTGATGAAAAAGGGTAGCTCTGCATTAAGTATTCTAAAAGACGAATTGTACAAGAAAAGCAAAATCTTGTTTAAAATTGAAAATATCAGCTTATATTGAACCTTTTCAATAATCGAACAAGAAGGAATTTTTAAATTTAGATGTTTATCGTATTCTCGCTATCATTTATATTTGTTGTTAATGTTTAATACATGTAAGGAGACGATATTAATTTATTAAATAATATTTTTTTTAATCTCATATACTTAATATAATATTCGTCATAATTAATTAAAACTCTATTAACGAATCTATAGATTCGTTAATTAGTTACTTACCAACAATAAAACTATGGTTCAATTTTGTATATTAAAAAGATATTTTAAAAACTTTGGGAGGCACTCTTTAATCGACATGTAAGTCAAAACTTATTATATACATATTAATTATACGTATTTTTTTAATGGTTTATATCTGCATCACACGAAAACTATTGAATGAATTTAAACTACTGGTAACTGGGCGCAATTTGAGTTCATAGTAAGAGACAATGAATACTTTTCACCCTAAAAATTCAGCACGATTCCCTTTTGAGAGGGAATGGAAGTCAAAATATGTATTTAAATGTAATTCATTAATGCATAGTTCGATTTCGTTTATTTATTTTTTTATTAGAAATTAGATATTTTAAAGGTTTTCCCGTTCCAATTACAAGGTTTTAGGTTTGTTAGTTCTGAAGATATAGACATCATAGCCCTCAATATTTGATTCAAATAACGCTAAGAATATACGGAAACATTTTATAATACGGTTCACTTTAAGCTAACGTACATACTTTATTTTATAGACTAATGAAAATAATTTTAATTTCGAACAAAGTCACTGGTATACAGTTAATAATTTTATTATCATAAAATAATATACAAATAATTATGAATATTCGATATTTTTTTCTTAGTTTGACTATGTAAATATCTGGATTTATATGTGTCATAGTCGAGTGAGTAGCATACTATATTATATAGATGAAAAATTAAAAGAGACTTTTACTTGAGTTGTGTAGACGAAATACAACAGTTATGAGTCGTCGCGTGATGTTTCACACATATTATTTTAGGATCATGTACGGTTTTAATAGCGAAAAAAATATTAAAATCGGATCTGAAATACTAGAGTTTATCGTTTAATGTCTATAAATATATTTATATATTTTATATTTATAAATATCTACAAGAAAATTATATAATATAGTATATAAAACTTAGTCTATTCGATTTTCATCACAACTAAAATTAAAATAATTTATTGGAATTTAAAAATAAACGCTTGTTATATATTATAATATAGGTAACCATGAAACGAATCTTTCAAAGCCTTGCTTACCCTTATGATATGGATCAATGAACATATTTCCACTCATATAGAATCAGCTCGATATAAAAATACGTAGCCTATATATTTTTTATTTTACTCTTCGGATTATAAGTAAAATTCAACTGTATGAATGTATTTTTATGAAGTTGAAAAAATCCCTGATGTGTTTCAGAATAAAAAAAAGTGAAAATAAATATACCTACGACTAGAAGTAATTTTATATTGCTGATATCGATGCACCAAACAGTATGAAGATTTTTAAGTAACAATCGTCAAGGACTCTTCCTATAAAATCACGCATATAGTTATAATCAAATCAAATTAAATTAATGTGAAGATACCACTGATTAGGAATGTCGATTCGGCTAAGACGGATCGGAAGGAGAATATCAACAAGTACTCTTTAAAAAAACCGTCAATGTAAATAATATAATATTATAAATGCGAAAGTAATAAATTTTGTACACATATTCTTGGAGGCTTTAGAATTACCATAGGATACTTTTTTTTTTTTTTGGTCGCGATAACTGACTTCCAGGCGGGCGAAACCAGAAGCTTGCATTAAAGACAGTGCCACTAAACCCACACAACATCTTTGTCATTTAAAATATAATCTTGTACAAAGTACGTACCTACATAATACGCTTATGCTATTACAGACTTTTTAATAAAAACCTTAAACTTATTTATCGGCTATTGTAAAATCTTTTGTGGGATTTATATTTAAAATCAGACAAAACTCCGGTTAATTATTTAATTAAAACAAATGTCGTGTGTACTATATGTATGTATGTATATATATATTTTTTTTTTTGTTGAAAAGAAAACGTGTACACGATAAATACTTTCATTTAGAAACAATGTCGGAAAATAGGGATGATAGAATACTGGACTTAGCTTCTTGAGTTTAGCAAACTAAAAATGAACGGCTTCGCAGAATACTGAATAGACGTCACACTTACACCTTACAGTGGTCACAGTGTATATTGGAACATACCCTAAGATATAATATCTTAGATATCGCAATATATTATTTTAAACAGGCCACGAGTCTGAGAAATAAATTTAATGAGACTTAATTGAATTCTATTCAGTAGTGTTTCAGTACTGCATCCGCAAAACCAGATCTCTGTTATATTAAATAGATATATAGAAATTTACTATTTTTAGTATATATTTACGTTTTTTTTTATTTTTTTTTTTTATTATTTAAATCAGTAGTTTGGTTCTAACTAGAAACTTGGTTATAATTGTTGTTGTTTGGGTAGAGCCACAGAAATAGTTATTATTATTATTTCTGTTAGTAGAGCATACACGTTAACGTGACCATATATTTTTTGGCTCAAAACGGGACATTTGCCATATTTTTTTGGCTCAAAACGGGACATTTGAATTTTTTTTTTTTTTTTCGTTAATTTGCAGGTATATTTATTTATTTACCTATTGTATTACATCATGTACAGACGGCCACACATAGCACGAAACACTTGTGCTGCAAGTATAGCGCCTATTGCTACTGTGATACTGTGATGTGTGGAAGATTTCAGGGTCAACGCATGTTTTATCTGATGTGCGGTCGTATGTACGTCAACAGAAAAACACAGTAAAATTAAAAAAAAACCACACTTTTACTACTCTTACACTTTTATCATTCTTATATTATTTCTATGCAAAATATTTTTCTAACTAGTTATTTTTGTATTTATCAGACGAACTAATTTGCTTTAATACAGCAGGTGACGATTTTAGATAAAAATAAAATTCTTGGCACGTTTTTTTTATATTCACTTTAATTATCAACATAGCCTTCAAAACTGGAATCTGTAACTGGCCTTTTTTCAGACGTCCCCAATTTGTTCATTAAGGAAAAGACTTTTTCCACTAGTACATTAGTAGCAGGCAGACATAAAATATATTCTATTAAATTACTGAAGTTTTCATGATTATTAGTGTGAAAATGATTGAACACACGAGCTTCCGTAGAAACTTTTAGATCATTCCATTCGGCTATTTTTTGCATCGTGATGTAGTTACAAACTAATGAAAATTCGTCAAATACTTCCGTGTCTTTATTACAATCAATATATCCCTTTTCAATTAATATGTCGAGTGCTTTTTGAGTGTCTGCGCCCATACGAGTACTTTTTTTAAATTTACTTATAAGCTTAATTAACTGTTTGACTACTAGAATTGTTAAGTACTAAAAATATTTATTGTAGAAGCAACTAGTTCAGATGCTACTGATTTAGCAGAAGAAATTAAATATTTAACAGCTATTTTTGAAAGCACGGGTATAAAATGTCTACTATCGATTCAAAATTTTAGCGCATTTGAGGATCTTGAAATATTTGGCTGATCTAAATACTTCTTTAATTGAGCAGGTATTGAACTAAAACTTCTGCCAGAAACTTCATTGGGATTGGACTTCTTTTTAAAAGCATAATATCTTCATGTCTATCACATAATGATTAAAATTCTTTTTATCTATGTGGAGAAGTGTCTACTGTAGATGAACGATTTTTTTTTTTGTGTTCTTTAATTATTTCTTTTGATAGATCTGATATTACATTAGCAGTAGGCAATGCTGACATGAAATGTAATTTTTTAAAGTGGGGATCTACGATAGTTTCTTTAGCCAAAAACAGATTTTTTTGTAAAGACGCTAACCTACTTTCAATACCATTCAATAAATCATTTTCTTTCAAAAAATATCAATCATAGATATCTACATTTCAATATCGAACTATCGATATATCGTCCAAAAAAAAACACAAAAAATATATAATGTGTGTGTTAAACATACTTATTATAAAAATATAAGTAATAAATATCGATATTTCTAAATAATAATATCAATATTGCGATATATCGATATTTTATTAACAGTCCTACACCGCACCGTAAGCGCGAGCGTATCGCTATAACCGCCGTGCGGTGCGCGGTCCGGCCGGCAAAATATTCGCGCCATTTCGAAAACGGGACATTTTTGTGTCCCGAGGCTATTTTTGGGGACACCGGGACACACAACCGAAAAACGGGACGGTCCCGTTCAAAACGGGACGTCTGGTCACGTTAAGCATACACCAAGTTGCCGGTTCGACCGTTGGTATAAAAACATGGTAAAGTACGAGTTGAACAGACACACGAAGAGTTTTGTAACGCCGAACAACACTAAATACTACTAATAAAAATTAAAAACAACAGTAAACACGTATATTATTCTATGTTTATTATTTATAACGCTTAGAACATTAAGTCTTAATTTTTAAGTTAATTCCATTTGTATTATTACTGAGGCCACTGTAATACTACATGTGTAAAAATCTGACACAAACTAATTCAGTAATAGGTCTAATATTTATTTCTTCATTTAGAAAAAAAAAACTTTTTATTCTATATGATTATTATTTCTGTATAACAATAACGAATAAGTATATTAAAACTAATTAAAAACCGTAATACACAATCTTCTAATTCGTAACACTGCTTACTAGCGACATCTATGCAAGCCTTCTGGAACTACGACGGAATATTTAGTACGAGTAAAATTCACTACAGACGGCCGTGGTATTTTTGTTATTCAATAGATGGCAATACACTACTTTTTATAAAAATAAAAATGTTTACGTGGTGTAACTTACTGAAAATATTATTTTATATGGAGGTCACTTATTATAAATCTTATTTCTAATTTATAATGCCCTTCTATAACAGCCAGTTTAACCACTACTAGGGAATGGCGTTTTATCCTACTAAGGTAGAGCTTAGTACGACACATAAGACTATAACTTAATAACTAGTTAATACTGGTACGACATGCTGCTCCATTACGGAATGGCGTATGTAATTACATATTTTGTAAAAAAAAAATGATAACAATTGGAAAACGAATGACTCGAAACAATTAATGTTCTTATATGATTTGATACTTCTTTAATAATAAATGTAGGAAAAGCACAATGAAAATGAAATAAAAACAATGTAATAAATTATAGTAAAAAAAATAAGCTTTAATAGCAAGCAGAACTAAAAAGTTCAAAAAAAAATTTAAGTGTAAAGTGTTTGTGTTACAGTGATAGAAAGTCCAATAGTCAATTATGACAAATTAATTTGGAAAAAGATAGAAATAAAAATTAAGCTAAATAATTCAGTTATAGTAAAAATGTGTGGGTATAATAAATTGTGCTTATTTTGTTAATAGCTACCAATAAGATAATTGTAACATTCAAAATTAAGACTTAATAATTCAAACTATTTTTAAAACGCATGTAGAAAAATGCCATTTTGCTTACAGCTGATGTGGCTTCCTATACGCTCTCACCGGAACCTACATATTGTTTACTAGCTGTGCCCCGCGGTTTCACCCGCGTTGATTTGAGGAAAAAACGTACTTAAATATTTTTAAGCAATTACTCTAAGAGTAGGTACCTAGCCTCGTTGGTCGAGTGGTCGCAAGCGTTACTGCCGAGCAAGAGGTCTCAGGTTTGATTCCTGGGTCTTTCAACGTATTATTGAGTATTTTTATTTTTCGAAAATTGTCAGTAAAATAGTGATGTTATATTTACTTTAAAAGTAGAACGTGGACGCAACGGAAGCTCTGAAAAAATATTATTTTTTCCCGTTTTTGTAACATTTCTTATTATTGCTCAGCCTATTGGTCGTAGCGTGATGTTATATAGCCTATAGCCTTCCTCGGTAAATGGGCTATCCAACACAAAAAAAAAAATCAATTCGAACCAGTAGTTCCTGAGATTAGCGCGTTCAAACAAACAAACAAACTCTTCAGCTTTATAATGTTAGTATAGATTTGCTGTACTGTCTGTTATTTAATCCAATGGCTTTTTCTTTCTTGTAGGATAAATTTATAGATCTCGGTGATGCTTCGGGATTAAGAACATCTCGGAGTCTTAAGTTACCAGCACATAAAACCAAATTTTTAGTCAGCCTTTTACTGTGCATGTTATAAAATTATGGAATAGTTTGCCATTATGTATATGGGAGGATAAATCACTATCGACATTTTAAAACTACGATTTGTATTAAGTTTTTATAGTATCAAATGTTTTTATTATATAATTTATTTAATTTTCATATATTACATATTATTATTATTTTTAAATTAATATTTACAATTTTTTAATATAATAATAAAATTTGTTGCTTAATTGAGTAAAATATCTTAGTATTTCTGCCTATCCTAAGCCAGGATTAAAGTATTAAGGGGGATTGGATCATGCTTGTTTATCAAAGATAGCCTGCTACCCTGTTAACACGTGGCGGCGTTTGGACGTAGGTAAACTACCTGTTTTGTGTCGAAAGTGCAGCTAGCTGCTAGGGTGTCCAGACAACGCGTAAATAATTAGATAACTGTAGAGTAACTTTACATAGAAGTTTATTAATATTTACCTATTTCTTTTACATAATTCCAATGAGAATCTTGTACCGAGTATTCTCCTTAAATATTGATAGTAATTTGCCATTCATTCTGTATATTTCCTTTACCCATTCGGGTTGTCTGGAAGAAATGACTAATAAGCCATAAGTCCGACCATTATGTACTACATATTCTCTAACTATCTTTAAGCTATGTTTAATAATGTATTTGTAGTATACAATAAAGTATAAATAAATAAAAATGTTATAGCGACAACTGTGGTATGTACCATAATTGTACCATTTCTTTTCTTTACATATATTTCAGTGGTAAGAAATTAATTTTTTAATTATATCGACAAAAAAGAATGACATTTACCGTCGTTCTGTAGAGGTATATCTAAACTTAACATGCAAACTAATCTCGATATTTTCTTTTTATACTGATGATCCTTATAGAACATTAAAACAGTTATAAAATAATTGTATTGTTATCGGACTTGACCCTTGACTCTTGTGTAAATTTTCAAGTTAATCAAACTTCTCGAAATAGGTGACAATTACGTTGGAAGATTCCAATACATATATATATTCAGGTTAAACTAATGATAATCGACTATTTCCAGGTCTCAAGAAACTTTTTAAATTTTTTTTTTAACCTTATACCCACTAGGTCAACATAAAAAGTCATATAAATATACCACGATTTCTAGGAGGTGCATTCATTCGAATAGAAACCCTCGAAAAGAACATCAAAATGAAAAAAAGAAAACCAAAGAGTTATGATCAAGGTGATGTTTGATTAAAATTTCTATTTAAAGACATACAGAACGACTCGGTGGAAAAATGGGGACTCTGCTCCTCCATATTCCATAGTTGCACGCTGGCCTAAGGAGCTTAAGCTGGGCAGAACATCCACTGAAGATGAACATCGCGAGTGACGGCCAACCCACGTCTGTCATTACGAGTAGTCATATCTTTTGATTGACGTTTCCGTACCACAGAACAACATTTAACACAATATTTTTATTGAATTAATACTTTTAAAAAAATAACCTAAATAGTGTTGTAAATCATGATGTTGAATCATGCAACCAAATGCCTTTAATCCGTTATATTATCCCATCCGTTTTTGCAGTAAAATAAGGACTTATATAATTGCTTTATTTGATTTTTGGAAAATCTACCGGTATTATTTCCATCAAAAAACTATACAGGACATAAACATTTTTCTAAATCAGACTGCTTAAGTTTTGCGACTAAATAAAAATATTATAGTTTTTAAATTTTTTGCACTTTTTGTTCTTCTACATTAAATTATATTTTTACGAATGAAGAGGTCTAATGAGAAAGTGTTTGAATTTTACAAACATTTCAACGGAACTTCACAAAAAGTAATAATTAATAGGATTCTTGTAGAACGCAAGCGCTGTAGTTTTTAGTTCTACTTTAAACGCTAATTCTGTATTAATAAAGTAGTTCACGAGAACTAAACTTAATAATAGAATTACACTAACTTAGCCAATAATTGTCGTTCTTTTTAGTGCCATAATTAACGTTACGTGCGGTGCGTGCGTAACGTTACGATCTACTACAAATGCGAAGTGACTGAAAAAACAACCAACAGTCTTAATACGTTATTAAATAAATATGTTTTTAATTAATTAGTTTACTTCTCATTTAATTTATAAATTGCATCATTATTTTGAGTAAGTACATACTCGTATAATATTTATTACATGCTATTATTATTTTTACTTATGCCATCTGTCAGTATGGCTTCCTCGGTATAAATAATTTTATTAATTTTGTTTTGTCTGCGCTATGTTTCCAATATTCAACTAAAACTTTTAATGAAGGTTAACTGGAATAGATAGTTACTAGGCATCATCGTTTTGTTCGTTCGAGACCTTTACCGTGTCACCATGGTAGCAAAGTGTAGAGATGATCGATATTAGAAAAACATCGATGTTTACATCGAATCAAAAGTATCGATGTACGATATAACACATCGATTGAAAAACATCGATGTATCTAAAACATAAAACGTGTTTTTATTTATTTTTATATATGAAACAAAATAAACATCGATGTTTTTGGTAACAAACAAATAAAACTATCTAAATTGTTTATAATTTTTTTTTTATTATAAGAAAAAAAAAATAGCAGTCTCAATGTCATTTAGGCACACTCTGTAAAAAAAATTTATGCACGCTAGATGGTGCTCTAAAGAAATGACTTTTCAATGTTTTATTCTTTTTACATCCGTGTCGATGTTATAGAAGTCAAAACATCGGTGTAAAAACATCGATGTTTTTCAGCTAAACATAGATGGTTATGAAAGATCGATGAATATCGATCATCCCTAGCAAAGTGGGCCTAGCAGACAACCTTATATTTTTAATGAAATGTGATGTGATAATTTATCGATGACCGTTCTAGTGTAGTGGTGCGAATAGTCGCCTTAACTCCGGCGGTCGCGGGTTCGATTCCCGCTTGGGGTAGATATTTGTATTTGTGCAAATATTTTATTCCGGTCTGGGTATATGTCCTTGTGGGCTTCCTCAGCGTGCCTCGGAGAGCACATAAAGCCGTCGGTCCCGGTTGTTATCATAGACATCAGATAGCGACCGTTACTCGTGATAAGGGAATATCCGCCAACCCGCAGTGGAGTGGAACAATGTGGTGGATTAAGCTCCAACCCTTCTTCTATATGGAGAAGAAGGCTTCGCTTAACAGTAGGTTGTTTAAAAGCTGATATAGTAACAGTACAGACAATTGAACCGTTCGATATGAAAACTTACTTATTACTATGATCAACTTCACAACTAAAAAATGATTGTAAAACGTAATTGTGAGTGAAACATTTTGATTTGGTTATATTTTACACATACATGTCTGAATACTACAGTACTAGTGTTTTTAACGAATAACTGTCGCCTGAAATACAGGTTTAAAACTTATTTAAAAGCAGTATATTTTCAACGTACACCGATAATTGTTTTAATTTTATACTATGTTTTTTTTTTCTTAAATAATCTTGAAAAACTGTTTTTAGATTAAATAAATAATTATACACAGTTTTAGATTTTTTTATTTACTCTAGTTAATACACTTATTAACATTGCTTTATTTTTAAACATACTGATTGTCTTATTTTTAAACAAATATGGACAGTAAGTCAAGCAAGTGATGAAACTCATAAGAAAGAAATATATTAATACTAATACTAATTATTGATTATTATGATTTATTTTTTTTGTGTCGCAGTGGAATCCATTTACGGATGATATCCAGGACGCCCGGGTAGGCAGTCCTAGACCTATGTCGGACTCGGCACTTTGGGAGTGCAATACCGCACTAAACCCCAGCGGGAGCCTCCAACCGCTTTTATTGGAGGGTCCCGGATCTGCAGGCAATAAGATTCCAGCGACAGGCTGGCCTAATTATTATCATACTAAGATAATACAGCCTAATAGAGACTATCATTTGTATCGTCCATTCGATATTGTGTCAGGATAGCATTCTTAGGGACGACTAGATTGTAATAGTATTTTTAACGGACTTTAAAAAACGGAGGAGGTTTTCAATTCGTCTGTTTTTTTTTTTTAAATGTATATGTGTTACGCTATTACTCCATCAATTATGAATCATATGGATAAATATTTCATCGAAAAATTAGCGGTTGAAATATCGGTTAAAACTTTTTCTTAATGTCTTATTATCGCGGAAAAAGTTGATGCTTTTTCATTTATTTAAATCAGTGATTAGCAGTTGAGGAGTAGCATTTGCCTGTACCAAAATAATATTCGATCATAATGATGATTCTTATTTTTTTACGTTTTTTTATTTGTATTTATGTGTCGGAAATAACAATAGATACATACGTACAACGTGTACGGGTGGGTGTACAAGAATATCCAGATTATGTTATTTTTAAAATTAATTGAAAGAAAAGTAAACAATCTAACATTGACTTAATTTTTTTTTTTTTGCGAAGTCTGTACTCATTTTCTCATGTATATTGATAAAAATTTAGAAAACTTGTCAACGTTATATACGTTCACTGCTCGCAATTGTATTTACGTATTTCAGACATTACAAACTAATAACTTTGTGTGATGCTATAGTCCATTGAAATGTTACATTTGTTAGGCCTTACTTTGCGTTTTTTAGAGGACGCAATTTTATTTTTTGTTGTGTAGGGGGGATCAGTGTAAAGCTAAAACCAAGTTTGTGGGGTCGCCACCCTTGTATCACGGCCGCCATCTTGAAAATAGGGGTTGAAATGGTTTTTACAATATATCTCTTAAACTATTTATCTAATAAACTTTTTTTAACATTTTTTGTTGCAAATTAAATTCTCTACAACTTTGGTACAGTAACTTTTTGTCGTAGAACTATAAATAAAAAAGTTATAAGCGAAAATGTTCAGAAATTCGAGAAAAAAATTTAAATTTTTCGATATAACTTTTTTTTAATCATTTTACGAAAAAATTATATCAGACCATTTTTGCAGATCGTTTTTTGAGGAACAACTTTTATATAAAACATTTTTTCATTAAGTCAATAGCTAAGGTTTTACAGCACTCCGAAATGAGTATTATTTTTCAGTACTCTTAACTATACATATATTATACGTGTGTACTAACAATGTGTCATCAGTTATTGTTTTTTTTTTCTTTTTTTGTTATAATTTTTTTAATTATTAATTTTGCAATATTATTAATAATTATTGACTCGTTTCTCCACCACCCAGGAGGTAGAGTCTACAGGCGCGTTTTTTTTTACGTGGTTTCCCCAATAGGCATAATCCACGGTGATTTTCTATATTAGAACTATTCCGTCTTCAGTCTTTTCGATGGACCAGCGTCGTCAGATGTCGAAAGGCAGGGCTGAAATGTTCTGCAGTGTACTTGCATTGTTCTGGAGAGACTTGCAGTAACGAAATGGGGCTCTCAGAATTAATAAATGAAGATGACTTTGATGATGAAGCGCCGACATTAACACCCCTTTCTTCTCCAGTTCTCCCACTGATATTTAATTCAGAAAGCCGATCAGATGCTGAGCCGCAGCCTGGTTTTGCAGCCATTGAGGAGTAAGGAAAATAATGGATTCAATTGGTATGGGAAACTGTATTAATGTCCAGACTACATAAGTAAATAATTACATAAATTAATTTTAACTAAGTGGAAAGTTGTAAAGGTTAAAAAAGTTGTAGATATGACATCTCCATAAAGAAAAAATCAAGGGCGCCTTGGAGTAGAGTAGACTGGGTACGGTTGAAAGAATTTTGCTTATATCGTCCATACTTTTGCTATTTATTATCCGGGCAATAAAAAATGTGTGTTTAGTAAAAGAGCATGTTTCTGTCTACTAATGGGTAATGTACCTTAAGTTTAAGATGTGTTAACTTTAATACTAAAATATAATTATAACATATATTAAAATATATATATATATATATATATAATATATATTATTAACTTTAATACGAATTTTTAAAAAAAAATCCGATTTGTTTCAATCGTCCCCATACCAGGGGCGGTTGAAACAGTGATTGGGGTCAATTCAAACATGCGAATAGTACAAAATATAATATTATAACATGTTTTATTAATTAATTATTTAAACTCAAAGAATAAATAAACAACTCTAGCAATAATAATCAATCGTCAATATTTTAAATACTTGTAACGGTATTTTTAATCATGCTTGAAGCTTGCGCTGCGATTAGGGTTAGTTCAGGATTTCTTCTCCTCCTCTTTCTTCTATAAGCCATTTCCCACCTACCAGCTCGTAGACGAAAAAGTTTTTTAGATCCTTGCCAACCCAAGTCTGAGGTCGTGATAAATAATATTTAACTGTAAGTTTATAGGCCAATTTATTTACCAGTTTCTTAGGTAGACCAAAATTTATATCTACTTATCGCATCAAGTACTTTGAAAGCTCTTGCTCTTCATTAAAAACAAAGTTGTGTGCTTTATATCCTTTATCCTTATATCTTGAGTTTCTTGCATCTTGATATCGAATATACCTTGGGAACAAATAATTGCTGACCCCGTGCTTCTGTGTCACTTTTCGTAAGGAATCTCCCTCTTTTATGTCCTCAAAATTTTCTTTGAACTTCTACAGGTCTATTAAACCTCTCAAAGTCTTTCTTACAGTGTTTCAACCATACCCAAAAAAATTGTTTCAACCATCCCCATTTCCAATTTTAGCTGAAAAACAGTTATAGTGATGGTCAAAATAATGATAAATAAAAGCTAGTAACTATATAATATTCCATGACCTTCATTTCGAACAAAAACACACACTCAATACTGTCACTTAAATAAGAACAATAATAATTGGAAAACTCTCCAAGCTAAAATACTTACTTTTTGGTTAAAAAATACAATAAATAAATAAGATAAAAAAGCCTTTTATTTCACACCTTTGCAAATTTGAACTCGTGTTATCCTTTTATGTGGTGTTCAATAAAGTGTATATAAAATTATTAAAATAGAAGTTAAAATTATCATCGCATCGCACTGAAAACGCTGTACACTTTCTGTTAATGTACCTATACATTGAGATTGAAATTGGGAGTCAAAATATAACCATATATATATATATATATATATATATATATATATATATATATATATATATATATATATATATATATATATATATCTACTGTATTACTGTAGGTACTGATATTATTACATTATTGTAACATTCATTGTATTATTTTACTGTACCCCGATTCGGTTTAATTTTCCTACTATGTAATTGTTTTGCAATTTTCTCTGTGATTAAAAATGTAAATTTATGAGAAAAAAAATTGTTTCTTACATTTAAATAAAAGAAATTATCTATATTTATTTAACTTTACTTTTAATAATCACCTTTTTGAAACATACATACATATCACATAAAATCAAACATCATCTGATTTTGTAAATGTTTTAAGAATTGTAGTGCATCAAGTGTCACAATATGTTTGGCAAGGTGTCGTAAAAGACGACTAAGGCCATAGTGGTGCGAACAACTGTACCCCGACCAGAGTGGTGATGGGTAGCAGCGTCACCATATCCTGACACAACACACTGCGCTTGTAGCGAGTATTGGCTTTTTTATATGTTTTTCGATGCCCTGAATCAGAAATCCGTTTCACAGATCATTCGATTTTCAACTATTTTAGGGCTTTTATAAATAACTTAGAATGTTGAAGTCGAATGGACAGAAAAGGCACTATATTAAGATTGAAAGATTCAAAATCTTATCTTTAGATAATGATAGAAGGAATAAAAGACGAATTACGAAATTAAAATGATTAAGCTTATCAATATCACATCACAGTAGCCACTAGAGAAGGTAACATGTTGGGAAAAACCTGAGATCTTAATTACTATCCACATTTCAATAAAATATATCAATACAATAATTAATAAAATCAAAAAACCCGACTGCGTAAAATACTCTTATTATAAACTAAAAAGAATAACACAATTTACTAGCTTTCATTTAATACCCATATTGCTACAGTAAGAAAAAAAATTCAACCCTCCCCCTCATTCCGCCATTTGCGGACGCCATTTTGAAAATTTATATAGCCTTTGTCACTACTACAATTTAGACAAATCCAACGACACCTCATATGTCAAAAACCGTCCAGCCGTTTGGGCTGCAGGGCGTGCCAAAGAAATGGACATACATACATACATACATACATACATACATACATACATACATACATACATACATACATACATACATACATACATACATACATACATACACACATACACACATACACACATACATACATACATACATACATACATACATACATACATACATACATACATACATACATACATACATACATACATACATACATACATACATACATACATACATACATACATACATACATACATACATACATACATACATACATACATACATACATACATACATACATACATACATACATACATACATACATACATACATACATACATACATACATACATACATACATACATACATACATACATACATACATACATACATACATACATACATACATACATACATACATACATACATACATACATACATACATACATACATACATACATACATACATACATACATACATACATACATACATACATACATACATACATACATACATACATACATACATACATACATACATACATACATACATACATACATACATACATACACTTGAAAAACATAACCCTCCTTCTGTCGCAGTCGGGTAAAAATAGCAGACATAAATAAATGATTGCACATGAAATAATAAACCATAAATGATTTTTTGTAAACCTGACACTTATATTCCACAACCCTACAAACCATAATCCCAGATTTTTATCGCAATCGTTAAAATATAATGATGATAATCAAAATATTGTTCGTATATTGTATAGTTTTTTAATTATTCACACAGGATTTCTCCATCGAGACCCAAATGTAATTTGGGATTTATCTCTTGGATCGTGGTGCTATAAGTATATTTGCTAGAAGTAATTTATTATACAGCAATGGGTGATGTTTTTGAAACAAATGTTTAATGAATAAATAGACACTTAGAATTAAATGAATATTATTAAAATACTAGCGGCCCGCCCGGCTTCGCACGGGTATTTAACTAAAATTTTAAAAATTATAAATTTATATTTTTTATCACCTACATGCGCCATCTATCGTATAATAGTAGAATATCGTTTTTATATTTAGTGCCATTTAACATAATAGTACCTATATTAATTGAAAATGATAACGAAATATATGAAAATAAATGAATATTAAAACAATTTCTATTCCTATCCGACATATTTAGTAAACTTTTAAGTTTAGCAAAATAATAACTCAAAAATAAGTTTTGTGAGTTTTTAAGATTCCTTAGACCAGATGGCGTTGGCGGCGTAGGTACCTATTTCTATTTTCTTAAATATTTATTTTTAAATTTAATTACAATGAAACAAAAACTAAATTATACTGTGAGTTATGTTTAATTTTTATGTATTAAAGTTATTTACATTGGTTTTGTACTTTTTACGTGATACGTGAACACAGAAAAAAACGATAAGAGATGGCGCTGATACGAAAAAAAAACGTGCTATTAAAATTTATTCTTGATGATATATAGTGTATTAATAAAACGGAGGTTTTAACAGATTTATTATTTGTATAGATAGCTACATTCAAACTTAGAGCTTGTGTTTTATATAATGTCATAATAAAAAAATACTACTATGTCGATCCATTCAAATATAGGTAAGTATATCATATTTTACTATAGATATCATTTTATTTGTTTGGTAGTTTATTTAAATTTAATCCTTAACGATAGTATCATTTAATTCAAATTAGCAGAAACTTAACTGGATTACAGTATAAATAATTGTATAATAAATTTAAGTAATAATAAATTTATTATTATTATTATTTTCAGATCAACACCTGATGCCGCGTAAAATATATATTTATTTTAAAATTTTACAATATTATACATATTTACAATGAAATCAAATAATAAATTAGTGAATACGATGTCAAAAAGCCGAAGGAAATAATTAATGGTTAAGACAGAACGTTGATAAACAACAAGTCTATAAATTCATGTCAAATATTAATTAGAATAAAACTTAACATCGCTAACCTATTGTGGTCGTGGCTTCATTAAGCCGTCAGGAAATGTGGAACTGCAAACTGTGGTAAACGCTGCAGCCTAATTAAAAATTGGTGGGAGTGGCCAATTCAACTCTTCTAGATCGCGTTTCTAAATACTTTAGAGAAGCTTATATTAAAAAGTCTGTCAAATGAACTGGGACAAATTGAATACGGAAGTACTACGTTCAGCAGTAGATATGAGACATCCACAGGCTGTCATGGTTATTATGGTGATGATGAAATTGAATTTGACGTTCATCCAAACTTATGTACGACAAATTTTCATGTGCTTTGGCTGATTTTTTTTTTTTTTTTGTATTTGTAACTATCAGATAATTATATTAATGATTATAATTGATAATGCAAAAAGTGAGCTGAGGTTCCTCCTTTTTTTATGCTCTAATTTAATAATATTGGGTACATTTTGACTTTCAGCTTTAATGACAATGCAGGCATCAACGGAAAGCGTAGAGCGTTTTCAATGATGCGATGACAATTTTACGAGTAACTTCTACTTTATTAGTACTTTACGTCTCTGAGCAAAAGTCTATATGGATTCATGTTGGACATTATTTTGTAGTTATCAAAATTGATGAAGGGGAAATATCACCTTAGCATATGGCTTAATATTCCAAGATTTGGTGATATAATATCTACAAGTAACCGCTTACGTTTTGGTCACGCATGTACACCTATCCACTTAGATAAAATTAGTTTGTGACTTCTTATCTTATTATTTTTTTCTAGCATATGCAGACTGGTATATATCTCTGGTATATATACAATAAAATGAAGCTAGGAACAAAATGGTTTGAAAAATCCAAAAGTGCACGCCTCATAACCTCATTTTTCACAATAAAGTTGTAAAAACAATTTACCCACATCGAATGAAAATAAATATGGTTCTATTCCTAACTATACTGAAGCATAAGAAAAAAAGGCTCGATTAGTGAAGTCTGTCGGTCGTTATCGTGACCACATAGAGAATCTGCACATATGTATGAGGTCACGATAACACGTTAATTAGTTTAAATAACAAAAATGGCATTTAAAGTATCATGAGTGTTAAAAATAGTGTTTTATCTTAATGTGTGTGTATACATTATTTTACATGTCTATATACGATAAATACAGACATCAAAATGACTCGTTTTGCGTGAAGTTAGAGTAGATACCACCTCCACTCTTCGCTTATGAGGCGTGCAATATATTCTCAAATGGTTAAAAAATACAGATGAATTTTTAGTGTTAAATAATTTTTCGATCCGTAAATTGTCATTCAAAGGCAATGCCTGCCAAGAAATTACAACGAAAATTCATTACACTCAGAAATAATTCTAAGATACTGCTGTGTTTGCACTCAGACGTTATTGTTATTTTATAGAAATACTAGCGGCCCGCCCCGGCTTCGCACGGGTATTTAACTAAAATTTAAAAAAATATAAATTTTCTATTTTTTATCACCTACACCTGCGTCGATATTGGAAAATATTTCATAATAGACGGATTGAGTTGTCAAAGATAATATTTTAGCCCGCGACTTCGTCCGCGTAGAAGTCGAAAATGGTAATAATAGGATTTTTTTTTTACGTTATTAATTTTGTTATAACATATAAATTATTATGTTAAAATATTTGAATACTTATAAAATATAACAATCTTTATTATAGAGTAGGGATTAAAGTTTAAATAAACATTAAAATAAAAATAAAAATTGTTATATTTTATAATCAAGATCTGATTCTTTTTACAACGAAATCGAAATATTACACCCTCCGTAGTGTTTCTTAATATTTTTTTTTTTTTCGTTCGGAAAGCTAGAATTACCAGGCTATTCTGGAATATGCTACATACAACTGACTGTGAGAGAAGCAGCTTTCGCTTAAGTATAGTCCCGTTACAGTAAGAGTTTGACCTTAAGCTTTGTTTATGGTAAATACATACTCATATACACTCATACATTATATTATTATATGGTTCCCGGAAATCACCATTTAATATTTTAAGCAATAGGTCTGAGAACTGTCCGGCAGTAACATCTCCCCTTAGATGGACTCTCATATTTATGGTAAGGCTCAGTTTCGTCACTGCAAGCCACAAATGCTCCTGTACTGAGGTGTATTCTATCAGCCTGTAAATAACCCACTGCTGAGCGAAGGCCTTTTCTCCATATAGAAGAAGGGTTGAAGCTTAATCCACCACGCTACTCCACTGCGGGTTAGCGGATAATATCCCTACCATAAGTAACAATTATTATAAGGCATCCATGATAACAAACGGGACCGACGGCTTTACGTACTATCTGGGGCATGGTGGGGAAACCCACTATACACCCAGATATACACCCAGACCTGAAATAAATATTGGCACAAATACAAATATCTGCCCCGAGCGGGAATCAAACTCACGACCACCGCCATTGAGGCGAGGCGTTAAGGCAACTACTTGCACCACTACACCAGAACGGTCATCAATGCTTTGTTCGTTGTATCGTAGGTATAATTACACCACAAGTCTCAAAATGAATAAACCCGCAAAAATTATTTTTTAAATTTTAATTGACTCGCCACAGTTGGTAGTGACCCTGCTTTGTGCTCCAGGATCGTGGGTTCGATTCCCGCCTCAAGTCTGGATGTAATATGTATTTATTTCTATTTGTATTATTTATATGTATATTTATAAAAAATGTATATCAGTCGGGTGTTACCTAAAACACAGGCATTAAGTTGCCCACCTTAGGAACAGACGATCGTGTGTGTATGTCAAACATATATGTATATTTAATAATAGTCCAAGACAGCTTTTATCTCCTCCTTCTTAGTTTTAGTTTAAGATAAAGTTAAATGGGTACATGATTTATAATATTTCCGATCTTGTTCCAACATTAGTCCGTGGTGCCAAT
This sequence comes from Euphydryas editha, assembly GCA_036937285.1. Taxonomy (NCBI): domain Eukaryota; kingdom Metazoa; phylum Arthropoda; class Insecta; order Lepidoptera; family Nymphalidae; genus Euphydryas; species Euphydryas editha. The sequence continues at coordinate 14,664,274 of JAUPFZ010000005.1, read as the reverse complement.
CTATACTAATTAGGGTGTTAATGCTGTATAATTCAAAAATGTTTCCAAGTTCACTTCGGTGTCTTCTATATCTGTATCATTGTGAACTACAGATTTCTTGCTGATGAGTCATTTAGTTTAAAACCCTTGACTTAACACAACACCGACATTGAAGTAAAAAATATTATATAAGACACTATTTTACAATAAAGCAATCACACGATATATTTACAACTCAATTTTGTTACGTTTAATTTAAAGTCTTGCCTGTTCCACCAGGAGCACCCAAAAAAAGATATCACCTACACCTGCATCAATACTGGAAAATATATTATAATAGACGGATTCATTGTCAAACATGTGTCAAAATAAAATGTAATTTAAATCAAAAGCACTAAGGAGTATTTATATCAAAATAACTTTCTACCTCCTTTTAACCCCGTTAAGGAATGAATTTCGATAAAACACGTCTTCAATCAATTCTGTTAAAGAATATTTATACAAAATTTAAAGTAGATTGGACCAAGGAATCACGTTGTCCCATATAAACTTTGCCTCCTTTTTTCATCCCCTTAGAGGCAGAATTTCGTAAAATCCGTTCTTAGCTGACCTCTACTTGGCAAAAGGAATATTCCTACCAAATTTCAAGTTTTTAGGTCTCATAGTTCCAGAAATATCGTGATGAGCGACTATATCTATAGAAAGTCTCCTATATATATATAGATAAATAAATAATTATATACTACTTTGATTTGTGTGACAGCGATGTGTGAGTAGTCGTCCCAACAACATGTGTTATCCTTGTAAAAATACAAATTGACATTTGAGTATTTGCTATATATATATATATATATATATATATATATATATATATATCTGTTGTCACTTATTGTCTAGATTTAGATCTCGTAGTGATAAACTGTGGACAGGCGCGTCTGTGTGGCGCCCTCTCTGGTTTTTACTCCGACGGTGGTAAAAGTTTATCAAGTGTCTCCTTAAAAATATATTTGAATTAACCGAATATAGTACAGATGTAATATTCAATTGTTATGTATGTTTCATGTGTAAGTTATTATAGTTACGATGTGTAGATCTAGAGCAGGGGTCGGCAACCTTTTGGCAGACATGGGCCACATAGTGAAAAAAAAAGATTAAGGCGGGCCGCACTTGTAAGATAATTTTGTACCAAATAGATATCTACCTAGAATCCTACCTACCTAAAGTATTTTAAAAATACATAATTAATGAAAAATTAAGATTATTACATAAAATATTAGTGTGAAGTTTGAGGCTGTATTTGGTAGGCTATTTTTCGTAGGTCAGATTTCACGTTTGTTGTTGAAATCCTTAGAATGGCTCTCAAATGCTCATCTGTGAAACGAGAAGCATATTTATTTTTTCTGTGATTAAGAATTGAAAAAGTTTGTTCGCATAAGTAAGTACTGCCAGAAACTGTAATTAAATGCTGAGCAATTTTTTTTAAATTCGTAATATCAGATGGCAAGCTACTGTAAAATTTAACAAGATCATTAATTTCACCGAAAACGTTCTTGAGAGTACCATTACATTGGAGGTCAATCGCATTCATTTCTAAATTATTCGATACATCCTCAATATCACACGAAAATTTTTGTATTAAAATTTCTTTAATTTTATCAATTTTTAAATGTAAATTAATTATTGCTTCCTCAAATTTTTACAAATCGGGAAATGGTAAATTTATTTCCGTGGATATGTTTTATAAAGAGCCTATTCTTTATTTGAAATGCTTTAACATCAGTGTGCATATCGAGATTTTTTTTTCCTTGCAGCATTAGATTCGGCGTGTTTAACTCAAAAGTTAAATCTGTCAAAAATCCAAGCTCTGTTAACCATTGGGGATCTGTAAGCTCTGGAACCAGTTTACCTGTTTATTTCATAAAAGTGTTGATTTTTTTCTAACATTAAAAACTATTTTTAGTACTACACCTCTATTTAGCAATCTCACTTAAGAATAGTACAAAACATCATCACGATCTGCTTTCAACTCTGACAGAAACACTTAAAATTGGCGATGTTTCAACCCATTTTTCTCTAATGTCATTTTCGGTGCATATCACGATGTCCATTAATTCTTTCCAAGTTAGGACTTTAAGAAGCTTTTTTTTAAAACCCTTAGAATCACTTTTTTAAAAAGACTTTTTAAGACTTAGAAACTTTTGACAAGCTAGTACTTTCCAACATTACGCTTCTTTGTGGATAATGCAATGGAAAATAGAAGAATATCGCATCCTATTCCTTCCTCTTTACTTTTAATTCTACCTATTATTATATTTTGGCCACTCATGTTTCTGCGCCCATCTGTTGTTACACTTACAAATTTTCCCCACAGTAATTGCATTGATGCCATGGCTTGTTCCAAGTTACGAAATAAATCTTGACCTGTAGTTGTATCTTTCAAACTACATAACTGTACAGACGTAGATATTCTTATCAATCCCACAAAAAATTAATATAGTAGTAATTAAAATAAAATAATAATAAATTAAAATGGATATTGCGGCTACGCAGCATTCGAACAATGACTTTAAGAACTTTTGGAAATCTACAAATAAATTAAATAGTAGACCTGGCTTACCAGTGAGCGTTGAGGGTATTAATGATCATAGCCTCATAGCAGACATATTCAGGGACCATTTTACGGTGACATCACCGTTGGGACCATCACAGTTTGGAAGAGATGAATGTACGGGTGGTCAGGAGATTGGAATCCGATTTACAGCAATGGATATCAATAATGCTATAGCCTCTATGTCCCGTGGCAAGTCACCGTAATGGCCAGGAGGCCATGACGGTCTGAGTATTAAAGTATGAGGTAACACACATAAAAAAAATACAGTCGAATTGAGAACTTCCTCCTTTTTTTTAAGTCGGTTAAAAATATGATCTTCAAAGTCGAAATAAATAATTTTTATTTTTTATTTATTTTTTATTTTATTTAAATATTAGAATATTAAATATAAATATATTAGTATATTAGATATAAATATGCTGGGAAGTTTCTGACACATCATTAGTTTCTCGAAGGCAAAGGAGAACCATTCAAATTGTTGTCACTCACCACTACTTTTGAAAAACAGCGTTCGCATAACGTAGGTAGCGAATTAATAAATTTATTTGGGTGTATAGGTATGTTGCGTAGGTAGATATATGTATAAATATCTGTAATTTGTGAAATATATGGACAATTTTTATGCCTGAAATAAATTATTTTATTTAATATTAATTTTAAGACTTTCATTTACAAAACAGTCGCGGGCCGCAATAAGATAGGTCTCGGGCCGCATGTGGCCCGCGGGCCGCGCGTTGCCGACCGCTGATCTAGAGGTATAGTTAAGTGCACTTCCACTTGACTGTACCTTTAGGCATAAAAACTCTGTTACTATTTTTACATATGTGAGCTAGATGCGCGAGTAGCATTGCACGCCATGATGACTTGAAACATGTAGGTATGTCATCTAATAATACGATTATGTAACTTTTTTATTACATATGAAAGGTAAATCAAATACTTGTGTAATTTGCTGTGTCAAATCTGGGTTTTAGAAAGAAACTTCTTCCAGAGTCTATAGTATTTCACAACAAAATCTAGAAAAACATAAAATTTATCCTATTTCATGAATTAAATTGATTTCGAAGAAGAATTAGGTATCTATTATATACTATATTAAAGTCTATATAATATACATTATAACAGCATTGTTTGTGTCCCAAAGGCAATAGGAGTTAGTTAACTGATTCATCATATACCTATACGAAACTACTGACGGCATACCGGCGATAGTTGGAGACTCACTGGTAGGTATGTTAATTTCCGTAATTCTGCGCCTATGGGAATTAAAGGGCGTGATATATATTATTTGACGAACATAAAATATTCAAAAATTAACTTGGAAACAACAACTGTTCAACAGAAACAAATACCCAACATCAGTCTGATTGAAACCTAACGGGCCGGTCACTAATGTTAATTCTCATATATTCTCATATAATACACATATTCTCATATAATATTCATAGGAACATAAAACATGTGTATATAATAATTTAATACAAAATCATAATAATCAATAACAGGCCCCAAAAATTCACCATATCATTTTCAGACAATTTTACTACTAAAAATGAATATTTAATAGTATCCTATTTGACACATTGAAATATATTTAATAATAGTAATAATTTTTATTTGTGCTAACTTATTTAGCTTATAACGTTATGCAAGATCTATTATATACATGATATATGCAAGTCTTTAATAGGATTAGGTGCAGGATTCTAAAGTGCTAACTCAGAAACCAGCCACGACACGGTTCAATAAATAATTAGTTGATACTAATAAAGACGTTCAAACACGTCCGACTAATAATATTAGGAGCTTAAACTATTGCATGGAAACAGCGATATGATTTAGATATTCAAAGCGTTATTAATAAATCCATTGTTTTTTAAGTAGTCGTTATTTTTAGTTTTATTATACAAGTTACATATTTATTGAGCTAAGGTGTTTCAGGATACATATAACACATAAATCGTAAAAGACGTTCGTGGGTGCTACTCCGAGTAAGGACTGTTAAGTTTTTTTTTTTAGCTTAAAATTTGTTTAAAATTCAACCGTGCTTGGAACCTAAGGGAAATTTCATGAGCAAAATCTTCAGTATTTTGGTATAAATTATGAGACCATTTACTTTCACTATTACGCAGTGGAGCTGCTCCATTGGATACGAATAAGCTTAGTTTCATTTTTGGCTGTGACAAAATAGACAAAGAATTCAGAGGAATCCATTTACGGATGATATCCAGGACGCCCGGGTCGGCAGTCCTAGACCTATGTTGGACTCGACACTTTGGGAGTGCAATACCGTACTAAACCCCTGCGGGAGCCTTCAGCCGCTTTAATTGGAGGGTCCCGGATCTGCAGGCAACAGGATCCCTCCAGCGACAGGCTGGCCTCGGCGAAAAGGCCAGACTTCTCCTCCATGAGGACTGTCCGGCTAACCTCTGAACAGTCCCGACGACGCCGTGTCTAGCAGGACCGGGTTCCCATCCCGGCCCGACACGGGCACAAGGGCGTTACTGGAGGCGCATTAAGTAGCGCCTCCTACGCACCCCCATTCGTCGCCCGCGGATGGAGGCCACGTCGGCGGCCTCCTCTCTCCTCCGCTCGTCGGCCTCTTTCTGGGACATTACTGTCTCGCAGAAGGAGACCATCGCCTTCCAGGTCTCGTCGTCGCCGAGCATCGTGGTGATGATAATCGGGAGCGACAAGTCCACTCCGAGGACCGACGTCAGACCTTGACGCAGCGCCGCCCATCTCGGGCACACCTCGAGGGTGTGCTGGACAGAGTCCACCGCCGCGCCACAATCGTGACATTCAGTCGTCGGCTCCCTCTGGGCCGTCCGGCACAGGTAGTCACCAAAGCAACCGTGCCCGGTGAGAACCTACGTCAGACGGAAGGTGAGGGGCTTGCGTTTTCGACGCATCCACCGCTCAAGGACCGGGCGAATGGCAGCTGTTACGCGTGTGCCGTACGGCTGCCCCGCCAGGTCCTCCCCTCACCTCCGCATAAGCGCTTCCTGCCCTATCCGACGCACCCGTAGGATCCGTCCAACGTAGGGTTTTCACCAAGAGCCCTCCTACCCGAGACGTATGAGTAGGTCTCGGCAAGAACCTCCGCCACGAGTTCCCACGGGGTTCGCCGGCTACTGGTGCATATCTTCATTACACATTGTTTTTGCAAAAAGCTACTCGTAGTCATTATCAGCTTTTCTCATGAATACACGCACTAGTTCATACACAACTACGAGTAGTGTATTGGTATATGTGTTGTTTTCACTATATTTCTTTGATTAAAATTAAACATAAATTAAGTAATCAATTTTAATGATTTTAGCATGATGTTATTATAATAATAGTATAGAAGTTTTTTTTTTAAAGAGTAATTCGCTACGAGTTACTCTTTTAAGAAAGCAATAGTAGCCTTTCAGGTGAAATAAACATATTATTTATAAAAATAATAATACCATTAGAATACAAGTAAACAGCTTTATTACTAAAATAAAAGTAATAAGAAAGGTATTCCTACAGTTTTATCTCTTAATCTTTAAAGGATCTTAACTTACCTTTCATTCAATTATATAATTTGCTGTAACAAAATGAAAGACTTACTCCATTCACGTAATAAACGCTATTCGATCTCAGTTAGTTAAGCAAACTTTTCCGACATTGACTAACATTTGTATTTAAAAGCATATCCAAAAGGGAGGAAAATAAAAGAAATTTTTCTTGTCGATATATTTGAGATAATAAATTGTAAAGTAGAAATATATTAAATACTACAAATTAGTAGGATCAGTATGATAAGATTACGATTATATATAAGTAATCAGTAGTTAATTTAAAGAAAATTAAATGAATAATAATTTTAGTAGGTAATAGCAGTAGTTTTCAACACTAATTCACCGCTATTTTGTTGATAAATAACAAGTAACATTACAATCGTCAATAAAATTAATTCAAACAATTTAAAAACCTTTTAATTTAGGACACAAATTTCAATATCTCTCGATATTTTTAGATATTTATTTTAGAAGCTTTTATTTATCTTGTTTTCCTACAATATTCCGAGTACAAAAAACTCTTTTGCGTATTTTAACGCCCGATTTAGTTAAAATTTATCAGATATTTATAGCTTTGGTTTGCAAATATTATTAAAAATTGAAAAGAGAATAACTTTATTTGAGCTTATTGATTTATTGAAACAAATTATATTATTTTTATTGTATTTATTTATTAGCCGATGATACAAATGTGCAATTCTGCTTTCAATTGTATTCCTACGGTCGATCAGTTACGCTTATTATGAGAGGTTTTTGTTATTTTATTAAATTTTTGAAGTGAAACTTTTATATCGACGTATGGGAGAAATCTTATAGCATGTTAAAATCAAAAATCGTCATACTACAATCGTCACATTTTCTGCCAAAATACTGGCACCGCAGTCCGGGAAGTTTCATAAGTATATTAAGTTGAAAGAAACAGATACTATACTTTAATCTTAACCAAAAGGCCAGAACAGCAGATCTACTGTAACTACACTTCTTCGCCAAAAGGCCGAGAAGGGCGTAGGAAAACGGTCGAGTTATACAGCGACATCAGGGGCGAACTTATAGTACAAAGCTATTTCTCTTTTTACAATTTTGAACTGATAATTGACAATCACTCTATTAAATCAGATGGACAAATGGCAAATGGCTTTGGAAAATCACTTTGCCAACATTCCACTTTCGACAACTAAAACGCTTATATCTTTGCCTGAAGTCGCTGAATCGTTGTTCAAGCAAAATGTAAATACTTGCAAAGGTGATTTTACGTTCAGACCCATAGACGCTAATGAGATAATCAAAATCTTTATTGCGCGTTTAATATATTTTAGCTATTTCCATAGTATCATGTCTTACGGTCTGTTACTGTGGGGTAATGCTACAGATATTGAAACTGTATTTATTTTGCAAAAAAGGGCTATTCGTGGCATTTACGATCTTGGAGCTAGAGTCTCCCTACGGGATGTTTTTCCAAAGATAGACATATTAACAATTGCGTCGCAGTATATTTATAACAATATTATATATATTCACCAGAATATTCATTGTTTTGAAATAAATAGTATTATGGTTGCATTCAGTGACAATAATAATAATTAATCGCACTGTAAACACTAGAAGGAATAACAAAATTGTAACTCCAAGCTTCCGACTGCGCAAAGTAAACGCCTCCTTTCTGGGTTATGGTATTCACATGTATAGTAAAATCCCACAAACAATTTTGAAATTGTCTCATAATAAATTTAAAGATAAAATTAAAAAAAAAAATTAATAGATAAAGTTTATTATTCGGTGCAGGATTACTTAGTCGATAAAGATGTGTGGACTTAGTGGCGCTGTATTTCATGCAAGATATTACTAATTTTATACTAAAACACAGTTTATATATTATTTTCAAAAGAGTAACTGCGGAGTTTCTTGCCGATTCTTCTCTGCAGAATCTACATTCCGAATCGGTGGTAGCCATACTATTACAAAATAACAATCACTTGAAAGTGTTAATTTGTAAAATGACGATTCGAAGGTGCTCTTTGGGCCTATTTGAATAAAGTTAATTTTGATTTTGATTTTGATTTTAAAACTTTACATATAAAGAACACCACAGATCTCTGGGGTATCTCTATTGAAATAATTGGTATAATTGTTGACATCATAGCACCCCACCTAGCAATTATATTTAACTAGCTGTGCCCCGCGGTTTCACCCGCGTTAATTTGAGGGAAAAAGTAAGTACTTAAATATTTTTAAATAATTACTCTAAGTGTAGGTACCCGCCTCGTTTGTCGAGTGGTCGCAAGCGTTACTGCCAAGTAAGTGGTATCAGGTTTGATTCCTGGGTCGTTCAACGTATTATTGAATATTTATTTTTCAAAAATTCTCAGTAAAATAGCGATGTTATATTTACTTTAAAAGTGGATTTATACTAAAAAATGTCTCGAGAAGAGAAATAATAAAAGACGCAACGGAAGCTCTCAAAAAATATTATTTTTCCCGTTTTTGTAACATTTCTTATTATTGCTCAGCCCCTATTGGTCGTAGCGTGATGTTATATAGCCTTTAGCCTTCCTCGATAAATGGACTATCCAACACAAAAATAATTTTTACATTCAAACCAGTAGTTCCTGAGATTAGCGCGTTCAAACAAACTAAGAAACAAACTCTTCAGCTTTATAATATTAGTATAGATTAATGTATTATGAGTGGTGAGTTTCCTGATCATATGAAGCATGGTAAAGTTATACCTTTGTTTAAGTCTGGATGTTCTAAAGATCCGACCAAAACAGGCCTATTTCTATTTTACCTAACTGTATTAAATTAAAAAAAAAAGTATTTCTCTGTCAACTTTTAAATAATTAAGAAATAAGCTTTTACTAGAGGACGCTCATCAAATTTACTGATGCTGGTGTAGAGCTTTTTACTTCGATAGTCGATGCTTGGGAGGAGTCGCAGGATGCTTTGGGTGTTTTCTGTGATTTGTCCAAGGCATTTGACTGTGTACAACATGATACTTTAATCATGAAATTCAGTCACTATGGCATTAAAAATACCGCGCTAAAACTTCGGACTTCTTATCTTAGTCAACTCAGAGGGTTGAAGTAAATGGTATTACGTCGACTGGGTCTCTTGTTCAGATGGGGCTCCCACAAGGCTCGATTCTAGGCCCGTTCTTATTTTTAATATACATCAACGACTTACCATATTTGGTGGAGAACAATCATGTGATTATATTGTTTGCTGATGATACTTCTTGATAGTAAAAAAAAAACTAAATGTATCAAATTTTCAGCACTTAATGTAAGACCAGTCGATATAAAACCAGAAATCAATGGTGATAAACTGAATTTAGTTAATTCAACGGTTTTTCTTGGAATCAACAATGAATCAAAGTTGCATTGAGGACCCCATATCTGTCGATTGGCGGATAAACTCAGCAACGGCCACAAACTAGCGTTTCCTAAATGCAGGCTCAATAAAAAAAAGTCGTTCCTTTATTGGAATGTCTATTTTAATTTACAATAAAATACCGGTTGCGATTCGATCTCTGCCTTTGCAGAAGTTTAAAAAAATTACTAAGCGAACTTTGTCAGCGCGTCAGATATTTATAACGTCAATCTCCTACGTATTTTTAATAACGTACGTATGTTGACCTGATCTTTTGCATGATGCGTGTGGTAATCGTACATAAGAGTCTAAAATAAAAAAAATATATAATTTATGGAGCACGTCAGATTTTCTAAGGGTATGTTAAGCGAACCTAAAAAAGCTCTCATTCAATAATTTGATAATTTCGATGTGACGCAAACTCCAGCATTAATTATAATGTACAAAAAAATTCGCCATTTTGAAATACTCAAGCGAGTCAGATTAAGATATGATATATAAAATATGGTTCATCTTTATGTCCTAGACGTACTGTCTCATAATTTGACGATTATCTAGAGGGATTCGCCTAAGCTGACCTGACAATTATAATAATTAGTAAATAAATAATAATAATTATATAATCGAACAGCTCATGAAATAGCATGCAAATAAATAAGTGTATGTTTTTAAAATATTATACTTATATTTATAAGAAAATAATTTTTAAAAAATGTTCAAGAAATTATTTTTTTATAATTAATTGATTAATTAATCATTATCTTCATCGGTAAAATAATCTTCCTTTTCTGGTTCGATTTCATCCTCAGACTGCGTATCTGTAACAAGAAATCATTAAAATATTTAACAATTTTTTTTTTTAAATAAATAACGTTTTTTTTTATTTATTGGACAAAATATATACCTGATCCTTCAATATCCTTAAGAATATCAGATGTTATAACTACATATTCATACATTTTCAGCAATTGATCACCTGCATACCAGATTATTTTGAACTTTCCATCGACAACTTTCCATCTATATTCCGTTAGCAAAAGAGGAATGGAAATATGGAGAGAATATAGGCATCACGCTGCACCGCATTTATTGACAAATTTTTTGTTACTTCGGCTTGGGAAAATCATCAGATTATATCGTCATAGTCGTAGAATAGTGACGGATCTAGCAGATTTGAAACTTTGCAGGGCAGACGTTTCAATCAGTTATGTTGTTGTTTTTGTATGTTTCAAATGTCTGCCCTGTGTGGTTTTGAATTTGTGGGATCCGTCGCTATTCTACGACTATGACGAAACACCAACAAAACATACAACAACAACAAAATAGTAGTTTGAAGTGTCTGCCCTGTAAAGTTTTAAATTTGTAAGATCCGTCACTATTCTACGACTATGACGATATATTTTTCGTTATCCTTGAATTATTTCCTTAAAGTAAATAAAATTAAAAAATAAATAAATAATTAGCCACGGTCGAGAATGTCGAGATGACGATGATGATTTTTTTTTACTTCTTTGTAGTCCTCACCTTTCTTTATGTCACTCTCAAATTGTCAAACTAGGGAAATATACACTTTTTAGCATGAAATTAACTCACTTTACCTTAATCTGATGCGTTTGAAAATTTCTGATGACCAATTTTTCTTTTTTTTACTAATCTGATCCTTTATCATTGACGGGCGGCCTTATGACAGGGCAGATTAATATACAGGAGGGTACAAGGCATCCTCCTGTATATTAATCTGCCGCGCTTGAGTAAATCCCGAAATCTTCGCTTGGGCTCCCCTACTATTATGACATCAATGAATTTCTTAATGATGTAAAGCCATTGAATAAAACTCGGCCAGGCATCACTTGTCATTAGATATAATTACACAATATTCTGAGCAGGTGGCATGCAGTGATTTCGGCATATACGATTAGCTGTCTTATGTTTGTCCTGATCATTTCATGGTCATACTGTGCATTATTTATTTATTTTTGTATAATTACTAATTTTTTTTAAAGAGTATCGAGAGTTTTTTTCCCCGGTTTTTTTTCCTCTCAGCCAACACTAGTTACATTAGATTAAATTATTTATTGTAATATTTAATAAAGCCGATGATATAATAGTAAGATGTCTACCGAGACCCTTGAGATTAGCTTTAATCATTTTTAGAAGTTAACGAATAGTAATGAACTTACGATATTGGGTACATAACTTAAGCTTGTGATGTACCTACTGTCAAAATTTAGCCATTTCTGTATTGAAGTGTTTTTGCTACCGTGACGTATTTATTATAAATGTATTTTTTTTAACATTCGTTAAGTGTATTGAAACCACCTTATGGCGAAATAAATATTTTCGTTTCATTTCATTTCATTTGAAAAAGCAGTTTATCCAAAGATCAAAATATATGTCAAAATACTTACGACAAATCCAATTCAATGTGCAAATAATAAAACTTACCTAAAAAATCACGAAGAACTACAAAATAGACCGAAATATACAAAACTTGGTACGAAAAAACACTATTTTTGCAATTTCAACGGGTTATTAATTTACTTATAAACAATTTTAAAAAATTATTGTGATAAATATAATCTCCTCTGTTCAAAAAAGGGTTAAAATCAACATTTTAAGTACCTTATTCAGAATACTAATCACTGTGACAAGTCTTTATACATATTTACTTGAATAGAAAGTTTAAATTTTCAAATCTATTTTCTTACCAAGAAACTTATTTAAAATTAAAAATCAAATACAGAACCATCGTAGTTTAAGGAATTATAAATAAAACAAAGAGGTCAAGGAGAAAGCCAATCTTCAACCAGTTTGGTGGAAGCGACAGTTCTAAAATTATTGATCGAGTCGATTAATTCAGTTGGTGTAATAAGTCCGATTATTACCGACATTATAATTAAGGTTTGCCATTGTTGTGTCATAAAAATTTGAAAAATTACGATGACACGCTTTAGGAATAAATTACTCCTTATATTAAACTCTAAATATTTAACAATGAATTTGTTCGTTCAAATTTAATAACAATGTTTCAAGCACAAAAATTTGTGTAATTAAGTGCTTCGTAATTAGGTTTACATATTTTAAACGGTCTTGTAGTTCAGACCTGTTCTTTTATGTCCCAAAAATTAAAGAAAAACAACGTAGTATATTTTATTTTTCAACAACAGAGAACCAAGAATGTAGTTTCAAACACAAGACTTAATATTTTTCATAACCTTTTCACAATTAAATAATAATATAATCTATTTAATAAAATAATATAATTCTCAGCCTACAGTACTAACCCCCGGCCGTTTGATCTCCCTGTCGGGGCGTAATATATATATATATATATATATATATATATATATATATATATATATATATATATATATATATATATATATATATATATATATATATATATATATAATTGAAAGGAGGGAGTGAATCAAAATAATACTAATCTCGTAAATGCGAAAAAAATTAAGTTAATTTTGACGTGAGGCTGCTGACGTTTGAATTGAAGTCCAAACCGTATCTATAGAGCGCGATGCGGTAGTGATATAACAAGGAAGCGAAATATCTATGCATAATAATAATAATACTCTTTATTATACACAACAAAGAAATAGAAACAAGTAATATTACAAACAAAAAACGATGTAAAAAGGTGGTCTTATCGCTAGAAGAGTGATCAGACTGCCGGTGGATATGATTGCTAAAGAAGTAATATTTCATGAAATAAAGCAAATGAAAGGGATTTTGTAAGAGGCGACATTTGAGATTCGGAACACTCCTCTGGAACAGAGGTCGCGATTTTTCCACCTTTCCCTTGATTTGTGGTGCCGCTCTGGTGGCACATCGGGCTTATTGGATCCAAAAATCAGAAGACTGGGCGCGTTATTAATAAGAGTAGTAACGTACCAGCCTAGAAAAAGAGACAAAGAATCGTGTCAACCTGACCAGCCTGGCCAGAGACCTCATTGTCAGACTGCAAAAAGTAAAGCTCCGTTAAGCGCATTCAAACGTTCAGCGAAACTAACCACAGACTATTGAAAAACGCGATAAAACGGACATACCCATTGATATTAGCAAAAAAAATACAAATTCAATATAATCAGTAATGACTTAACATTATATACCTGTTTTTTTTTCGAAATTTTACAATATTATATATAATTACAATGAATAATTAAATGACTTATTTAAAGTTACGATTTGGTGTGGATCCTGTTGCCTGCAGATCCGGGACCCTCCAATTAAAGCGGCTGAAAGCTCCCGCAGGGGTTTAGCACGGTATTGCAATCCCAAAGTGCCGAGTCTGACATAGATCTAGGACTGCTTATCCCGGCGTCCTGGATATTATCCGTAAATGGATTACCCTGCGACACAAAAAAAATGCTACAATTTGGCGTAATGGTGTAGTATCAATACACATATGACGAATGTACTTTTATCGTTGATATTATATTTTCATCTTCAATTCTCGGTTATTCTCAGTAAGTATTTATTTTAGATATATAAATAATTATTTGTTTTTGTGTGCTTAGCCACCGTGCCTCGGAGAGCATGTTATCCCTGTCAGATTACATTTTTGTAATAGTACCTAATAATGATCATAATAATATATTGGTAAGGAATTTTTTTTTTATCTAAAAATTATCTTCTTACATACCCTCGAGGAATACAGAGCTGTTGGCAATTACTGTATTTAAAAATCAGTAGCCTCTTAGATAAAGACTTACAATATACATAGATTATTCATAACATTTTCAAACATAAAATATTCAATTTAGGACCTCATTCCCGAACATCAAGTAAACTAATCATCAACTAAATTCACCTGACACATGTTAATTACATGATGTTTGAGTACAAATGAATTAACTAGCTCGTGATTTATTTAAATAAGGAAATAAATATTGAACCATCTGTTCTTAAGGTAGTCAACTGAAATAAATAAATAAATAAACGTTTCACACTCAACGGCCCTCAGTAGGATGTTTATCCTGTGTCGGGGGTCCGGGAACACACACAACGCACAAGTACAAACGCTCAGACCAGTACAAATATACGTATGGCCTATACATATGTTTGTCATGTGCGGGTATCGAACCCGCGACCGCTAGCGCATAAACCAGTTGCTGTGACCACTGCGCCAACGCGTCGTCAACTTAACGGCTGTGTTTTAGGTAACAGTCGACTGATATACATATCATCTTTTTTTAATAAATGCACATATTTATAATCATTAATATAATATATTATATACTCAGACTCTGGGTAGAAATCGTTCCAGAAACCCTGCAGCAGAAAGCAGAATCACGGCTAACTGCACCAATAGGCCAGTCAAACTTGACAGGTCAAATTCCAGCATATTTATTTGACGAGTAAGTACAAGAATTTTATAGCATTTTGTGTAAGTAATATCAAAAATTGAATATAAATCTAATTATATATTTCTTAAACTTTGAAACTATATTCTTAAAGTATTAAATAATTTGATAAAAGACCTATTAGGTGGAATAAAATTTTCTCGTTGGTTAAAAATCGTGTTAATAAAAATTCACGGCATTCGATCCGTTTATTATTGTACAAAGCAATATAATTTTTATATTTGATTTCATCCATCCAAAATCTTGATAAATTAAGACTTTAATTTAATTAAACCAAATAATTTTGAGATGTAATGGAAATACCACAACTATTTTCTTACCAGTTACGTAATTTTAACAAACCTCTACGATACTTTGAATCGGTGTCATTACATGCAGTAGTTGTCTAGAGAGATTATTTAATTTCAGAGAAAAATATTTCTTATAATTAAATTGCGATAATAAACATTGTTTCTTATCTGTTTTAATATCTTTGATATTATTAAGAAAAAAGGAGGCTGGTGATTCATCCGCAAAACATCTCTACTACTCGATAGAGGAAAAACACAATTTCTTATAGCGTATGCAGGTTTCTTTACGACGTTTTAATTGCCGCCGAGCACAAAGTAAAATAATAGAATTTAATTACTAAAAAGCGATGTAAGCCCGGGTTTGCATCCGCAACAATTGATTTAATTTCGTGTTCTATGCTCTTACAATTAGCCAATCTCGGCACAAACTACGTTAAAAATAATTGCTTAATCTATGTTTCATCGAAGCTAACAATTATTGTTATATTATCATTTACATACATATGTATTTTGTACAAGTATTAGTATGTAGACATTAATATGTAAGTTTATTATATAACTGCACAACCTATCCGTTTCTTTGTTGAACTCTCCTTATCCACGTAGGCTGTCTGTAAGGAATGGCTAATTAGCCATAAGACCGCCTGTTGTACTACACAATATTGACTTAACAAAGTAACTATGCTATGTATAGTATTTATGGTGTTCATAAAGAATAAATAAATAAATAAATGAAAATATTGTAAATGTCTAAAATTATAAATTTAATATTGGTTCTGTTTTGAAAACTCTTGGCTCATCTTTTCTCATTAAGAAGAGGCCTTTCAGCCAGCAGTGAGAGATTTACAGGCCGATTCAATTCAGTTTAGTTTACATTTACAATGCACAAATTTATTATTTACAGATAGGTACTTAAGTTATAAATCATGTTCTTACACCAGTGGAGGCTATGAATCAAAGAGATAAATATTTTATTGAGATTTTAGCACTGCTATTATAAGGTTTAATCCGACTACAAATGGAATACAGATCTAATTTGGGATACGTGATAAATATGCTAACTTTTAACTAATTCAGTCTTTTTACGTATTGTCTCTAGCTAGTGGTGCAGTCTCTCTGACATTAGACGAAGCTAATGTGTTGCGGCAAGTAACATTACAAAAAAGCACCTTCGTTTTTTGCCATTATCATGACTATTTTCAGTGGGCTCAATAAGAATGGGAATTTTGATGGTAACAAGATCTTTGTTATGATTTAATTAAGGAAGCGTATCAAAAAGTCTAGCTTAACTAATGTTGTAAGAAATGTCGTGCAAGTTAGAAATAATCAACCTCGTTTCCTCACGAATGTCACTTACCCGGAAAACCGCAATGAAACTAAAAGTTTTGTCATTTAAAATTTTAAAAGATAGTTTGACGACATTGATTGTTAGAAAATTATACAGCATACCTGCCAGACTGTACAATATATATTATATATCTAAAAATATACACAAAATATCTCTATAATGATGTTGAGGTGACGATAACTCAGATATCCGTTGTTTGGGCAGTCGGCTATTGCCTCAGGCTGCTATCTCTGCTCCGCAACGTTACGCTCAAGAAATATGAGAAAGAAAATGTTGTTTGAGTAAAAACGTTATATGGTATATATACGAGTATATTACAGAGATTATCAAACTTTTTATTCAATTTGATGTCAATTTGGGAACGAAAATCCTCTGAAATACAATTATTTTATAATAAATTTTAGACAGAATAATATAAATTTTAAGCTGTTTGAACGCTTGGTTTTGTTTGTGTAATTTACAAAATATAGTCGTCACCCTTACTTGCCGATTAGGCTAAATTAATAAGTAACTAATGAATCAGGCCTCCACAAATTTTATTAAATTTGTTATGGTAGTTTTTTTTTTTTAAATTAACTTAAACGAAACCAATTAAACTTACATCTTTAGGAGTATTTTCATGACGTATTGACATGGATGTTAGAAAATTATTATAACTGTTCAGATATTACTCAAAAAGGCCCAGTGAATATAACAGATGAATCGTTTATCTTACCTTTCTGTTGAGAATGAATCTCATAAAATCTTAATCATAAAATTAATGCTCCTGCTGAAGTACAATACATAATAGAGAATTATAAAATAGTGGTAATAAGCTTAGCTTCATAAATGTTGTAAATAGTATTTTGAAATTATATACTGCCACGCTTAATTGTACTGAATTCCGTGGAAAGTTAAATACGTAATATACATATATAAATAATTACGATCACGCGATGTTTTTCATATATAGTGTAGTTGAAATAGAAGATTTATATTTACGTTGCTTACCTTGGAAAAAAATGGATTCTTAAAAGAAAGCATAAAATATAGGTAGCATAAATCAGTATTTTCTCGTCTCGTCGTATTCATTGATACATAAATACTTTTAATTTATTATTATTATTTGAGAAAGCTTTGCGACATTGCAGTGGAATCAAGTTTCTTGTATAAATGTCATTTTAATTGTTATTGTCCTTTTTTACGCTTTAAACCGCAAATTAACGAAATATTAAACGTGCTCTGTTTGTATAAATATTTCCTGTCTGTTCTGTTTAAATTATTTTTAAGTCGTCGGTAAAATTAAACATTTTCTTTGGTATAAGCTTATCTTTTTCAAAATATTTGCCTTTTTAGAAAATATATCAAAATTTTTATGGCTTACATTAGTGTGGTGCACTGAAATGCCTTATTCCTTAATTTAAAAAATCCATAAAAAGTTTACTTAGGTACTGACGTTTATAAGATTTTACAGGCATATTTATATTATAATTTACCTAAAGTTTATGTACTGACCTTCTTAAACACACCTACTTCGTGACCTTAATTACATTAAGGTTAGACGTTAAAGAAATCAACTTTAATAAAGTTAAGAAAATAATTTTAAATTTTTACAGATTTTTTTAATTTTCACTAATAAAGTTATATAAATAAAACATATTTACTTAAGACACGTGGTCATCGATCGCAGAGACGTTGAGAATAATGACAGATGAATTGTTTAAAGGTTCCTCGCATTTTGGCAACGGCGCGGTAGGAGGCGCGGGGTCACATTAGAGCAGGGGTTAGCGGGAGAGTTGGTGCGGCGCGCGCGGGGTCGATAAGCAGTGTTGTTCGTTCGGTCGATGCGAGTACTCGTACCTCTACCTCCCTTCTAGTTCGGCATCGCGACGCGCGCCAAGCGCTGCTCGCTGATAAGCCACTCTGGTGACACACTTACCAACGCTGTCTATTTCGCTGGGTGGCGCCGAGAATCAACTTTCAAGTAAGCTTTCAAATATTTAGTCGACTTGCAAACTAGTGGAGTATCAACTACTCTGGACAGTAACTTTTCACAATCGTGAATGGAAGGTTATAATAGTTAAAATAATTTGACATCGAATTTAATAACACAGATCCGCGAACGTTGTTTAAATAGGTAACTCAACAACCGTGTCGGCATTGTGAGATTTAGTCATTGTGTCAATCTGAGGGAATTTACTCATGTTTCTTTTGCAGCAGCGCGCCGCATGTTTACTGAAATTATGCGCAGAATGCGTAGCCTCGAGTTAATTTTAAATTCGAGAATATAATTTTCACTTTCATTTTTCAATTAATGGTCGAAATTTTCATATCAATAATTCTCACAAGAAGAATAAATTAAAGTTTTAACTTAAGTATATCTATCAATATTACGTAAATGATTATTTTTAAAACTACATGTACGTTCTACGAAAGTATATTGTAGACATTGACGTAGCACTATACTGCTTTTGTAGTGCCGTTATATACGACCTTTTCATGCTTATTTTTTATAATTGATATACATAGCTGCTACAACGAGTAATGTATCAAACGCTTAAAATTGTTTTGTAATTAAAATTTAAAATTATTTTAAGGAATTAGTTAGGAAATGCAAAAATCTGTAAAGATTATACACAATATATCATAAATAATTATGTGCTTTAATTTAAATTTTTGTTTAACATATACTGTCAATATTCTTTTCAAGGATCAGAGATATAATTTTAAATTGACAGTAAAGTTTCAATGACTTTCTACTTCGATTTAAAAAATAATAATATTTTGATTTTATTTTAACAATAAAAACGAGAAGTTTTTGTAAGCTTCTCGTCATCATATAATTTAATAGATTTATTTTGAATCGATTTATCATTTTTTAAAGTGTAGTGTAATTTAGTATGTGCCAATTTTACTGAAAAGTATAAAGATATTGCAATTTACAAAAATGCTTATTTTAAAATATTAGGTACTAAAAATTACTGTGATCTTAAATTAATGGGTTTCTAAAAATTACTGTGATCTTAAATTAATGGGTAATGTTTAATAGCATACCCTTCTTCTATATGGAGAAGAGGCCTTCGCTCAGCAGTGGGTTGTTTACAGGCAGATACAGTACAGTACAGTACAGTACAGTTTAATAGCACCTCTAGGATACTGTACCAGATATGGTAGAAAGAGCCTTTAAAAAACCACTCCATGACCCTTCTACTTGGTTTGCCCACGGTACCTCGAAGAGCAGCTCTCAGTCCGGCTTGTTAGAAGAGTCCTTTCCCCAACTATGTGATATTTACAGATTTTAATTTCCATTAATTTCATAAGATGATTTCTGTTTCTGTTATTTTATAACAACCGATTTGTATGTAATACACCTGCCCAAAAAAAAAAAAATTTTGTCGCAGTGGCAGCCATTTACTGGTACGGACGACCGGGTAGGCAGTCCTAGACCGTATGTCGGACTCAGAATTTGAGGGTGCAATACCGTACTAAGCCCCCGCGGGAGCCTTTTCTACCTCTATACAGTCCCAATGACACCGTGTCGAGCAGGACCGGGTTCCTATCCCGGCCCGACACGGTCACAAAGGCGTTACTGAAGGCGCATTAAGTAGCGCCTCCTATGCAACCCCAACCGTCACCCGCGGACCTGACCAGTATAGTAGTACTTAAAATTAAATATAAGTATTTATAAAATTCCGTGGCTCACATGAACGTATCACGAAAAATTTACATTTTTAATAAACCGGTTGCTTTGAAGATTTAAATCTGAACACGAAAAAAAAAAGTTTTTGGACTGTAAGGTAAAACTAAAAGGGTTAGTTGTTTTTAAGTCGCTTTAAAATAAGAAAAATTACCAACAGAAAAGAGAAGAGTTTTTCCTGAGAGTTATTCTGTTTTAACTGATGAATAACTTGTAACCTCATAAATTTTAGAAAATAATAAATAATTTTAGGGTCTTAAAATAATACGTTTAGTCTTCCAATAAGTTGTGAATGAATTTAAATTTGCAGTTGTAATTTATCAGAGAAAATGGTAAGAAAATACAAAGGAGATGGAGACTAGGGGGCCAAAATGTAATAAGTTAAAAAAAATGGTCATATTTTTTTATTTTAAAATATAAAAAAATCTGCTCAATTCTGAATCTGGAAGCGGAGAAAAATGAGAAAGATAGTTTTCATCAAATTAATTGGGTATCGATTCGATTACAGAATTTAAAAAAAAGATTTGCTCTAGTTAATTAAGTCAAAGTATTTAAATGCACAATTTAAGTTGTAAATAATAAAGTTCATATAAATAAAGTTACATTAATAGCGAAAATATCGTTTAATATTTGATAATAATATCGATTTCGTATTGATTTAAAATTAATCATATTTTTAGTGACAGCTTTGACAGCTGACTGATATTGATAGTAGCCGTTTATTTTTTACCTACATTTCCTAGATGACATCTTAAAAATAATAAAAGATGAATAAAGTATGATAGGAATAGGAATACATTCCAAGGTTTTTTTTTATCCTGGAAGATATTTATTTCTGGTTTTAAGTTATTGATATTGGTAATCAGTTTTCAAACATTCTTCACTGAATATCATAAACATTAGTGCTTTAAAAACTTAGAAATCGGGTTTTTTTATAGACATTGTAACATAACCTCACTTTTACAAAACGTCTAATACCTCGGCTCTCAGATAGCTAAGATATAGAACATTTTCAGCCAGGGATACAAAAGCCTAAATGCATTATATTGATACAATTTTCATTTCACTACATTCTGGACCAAGAATGTATGGAATCGTTTCCATACCTTCCTCCTGTTTTCTATTTTCTACGACTTTATTATACTACGAACTTTAAATTTATATCTTGGGTCAACACTCTTTAGTGTTCAGTTCGAGTATAAATAAAAACTACGGGTACAAATGTTATGGTCGTTTATTTAATACGACACCTAGCCGCAACATTATTTAATATTATACTTTTAAAGAGCAGCAAATTCTATACTTTGAAATATATCTGTTCAAATAGCGGTCTGCAATAAATCTTTTGTATATTATTTCTCCGTGTCTTTGAAATTAACTTAAGTCTATGCATTAAACACAAGAATATATTATATATAACGATATGTATAAGATAGGATCCGATTTTTCCTAAGTCAATTTGAGTGTTATTATTGTGGAATAATTTTGGCTTTATAATGATTGATTTTGACGGTTTTTGTTGTATATGCTCTTTTAGATTTATTAAAGAAATTTTACAATATTATACATATTTACAATTCAAAACTTAAAATAATTATTTACAAACAGTTTTGGTATAAATCATGTCCGCGTGGAATGGTGCCAAGAATACTAGCAGCATTTCCCCGTTGAATCGCAATTCCGATTCTTTGGGCAAAAAATGCACCAGCCCTCCTACCAGTGGAGGCTATGAGTCGTGGGGTTAATTCTTTTAGAAATTTTTTTTGCACTGCTACTCCAAGGTCCAAGTGTTTCGACTGCAAACGGCACAAACACATAACTTTGGATAAGTGACGAATATTTGTGCCGTTTAGTCATTTCAGCCTTCTCCGTTCTTTTCTTCTTTGTATATTAATTAAACCACTTACCATTAACATTCATGACATTCTGTTGAAAGGAATAATACGGCATTAATATCATATTTTACACAATAGGATGAAAGAATAAATTTATGTTAATGACATATTAATGTTTTTTCTTGTTATAAATAATATTAAGTAAAATATTGCCTTTTTGTATATTATTTTTTTTATTTTAATAATAAATATTTAAAAATTGTACTTACGCGTTTGTAATTTTATATAAAATTTATTTTATTTATTGACTTTAATTTAAAAATAATATTAGATTATAACTTCTTTGAATTAAGGTTATTTATTCAACATTTTTTTATATCATAACTATAAGATCAGGGGATTCAATAAAAAATTAAACCGTTGCTTAAATAAAAAATACCGAGATTAGATAGATTGATTATTAAATTTTGTTTTTAGTTTTTTACATAAATATCAGTGAGATCAAAGTAAGCAATTAGATGATACAACAACGATATTAAATAAGTTAATTTCATTGACTATTTTTTATCCGAAGCAATGAAATAATAATTATTAATAATAGAAATACTTTATTTTTCCAAAAAAGATTTACTTTTGTACTTAAATGTAGTTACAAAGCAATTTTACCTCGGGTAAGTAAGTAAGTAAGGATGCCTCTGCTGCCATACTAGAAAAACCTGCGTTACGGCATGCAGATTAATAATAATAATAATAATAATGTATGCCATGCGACCTTGGCTCGACAATACCAAGAGGCGATAGAGCGGAAGACGCTTCCGAACCTCTTCACTACTGGGATCACTCACCTAGCTCCTAAGTCCACCAACACCGCGGATCCTACCAACTACCGCCCCATAACGTGTCTGACTTCCATCTACAAGACACTGACATCCGTTCTGAGCTGCAAGATCTCTCGTCATATTGACGAATTTAACATCTTGTCTGTAGCTCAGAACGGATGCCGTGGAGGCGGCCGCGGCACAAAGGAGCTCCTTATCATTGACTCTGTTGCGGGCCAGCTTGTCAAACGCAACCGTCAGAACTTCTCTGCTGCCTGGATCGACTACAAGAAGGCATTCGACTCGGTGCCTCATTCATGGCTTCTGAGGGTCCTCGAGCTGTACAAGATCGACGGTGCAGTTCGAGACTTCCTCGAAGTATGCATGGGGCAATGGAGTACGATCCTTTGTCTCCAGGGCGAGAGACTGACGACGGGTGCCGATGACCGAATACGGATACGAAGGGGTATTTTCCAGGGTGATTGTCTGAGCCCACTTTGGTTTTGCTTGTCCTTGAACCCTTTAAACACTCTGCTGGAGCGTTCGGGGACAGGCTTTCAGTTTCGGAGAGGAGGTACTAAAGTCTCCCACCTTCTCTACATGGATGACCTCAAGCTGCTGGCACCTAATCCTGCACGCCTTATGGAGTTGCTGAAAATCACTACTGAGTTCAGCGGCTCCATCAGGATGCAGCTTGGAGTGGATAAGTGTGCGGTCGTGCATGTGGACAGGGGACAGGTGACGCAATCGGCTGAAATTAGCCTAGAGCTTTCTAACTTCAAGACCCTCTCCGAAGCTGAATCATACCGGTATCTGGGCATGTCACAATGCATAGGGGTGCAGGAGGTGGATATGAAACAGGCGGTTTGCGAGGTCTTTTTTGGACGGCTGACAAAAGTTCTTCGGAGCTACTTGTCGGGCGCCAACAAGGTCCGAGCTTATAACGGCTGGGTCATGCCCACTCTCTTGTACACATTTGGCGTGCTCAGATGGACTCAGACCGAACTCGACGCCCTGGACAGAAGAGTCCGCACGACTATGACTTACCATCGCATGCATCACCCGAAATCGTCGGTCATGAGACTGTACATCCCACGGAAGTGTGGTGGCCGAGGCCTATTAAGCGCCAAGTCCATGCATAACCGGGAGGTGTGCAGCCTCAGGGCCTATTTTGAAACGAGGAGGGAGAGCGCTATGCATGGTGATGTTGTAGTATGTGACAAAGGTCTCACCCCCTTATCCCTGGCCAAAGAGGAATGGCGAAGACCGGTTGTACTTAGCACCTCTGACCGGGAGACCGTATGGATGGAGAAGGAGCTGCATGGACGGTTTTACAAGGCGCTCCACGCACCTCACGTGGATGTTAAGGCCTCCGTGCAGTGGCTGCGATTCGGGGACCTCTTTGGGGAAACCGAAGGTTTTGTCTGTGCAATACAGGATCAGGTGGTTAAGACGAACAACTACCGGAAGCACATTCTGAAGGATGGCACTCCCGACTTCTGTCGAGCTTGTCGTCATCCCGGCGAGTCACTCAGACATGTGCTTTCGGGGTGTTTAGCGCTTGCCAACACTGAGTACTTGCACAGACATAACCAAGCGGCCAAGATTCTTCATCAAGAGCTTGCTCTAATGTATTGTCTCCTGGAACAGAGGGTGCCGTACTACCAGTACACACCGGCGCCAGTACTCGAACGCGACGGAGTCCGGCTCTACTGGGACCTGCCTATCGCCACGGACAGGACGATACTGGCGAACAAGCCTGATATCGTGGTGATGGATAGGGCACAGTCGAGGGTGTTTTTAGTGGACATTACCATCCCTCATGACGAGAACCTCGTGAAAGCCGAAACAGAGAAAAAGCGTAAATATCTGGATTTGGCACACGAGATTGTCGACATGTGGGGTGTTGAATCCACTGAAATCATCCCTATCGTGATATCTGCCAACGGTTTGATCCCGGTTAGCCTCGCTCACCATCTGAGGCAGCTGGGTATCCGTGACGGTTCGCTCGCAGCCAGGATGCAGAAGGCGGTATTACTCGACTCGGCTAGGATTGTCCGCCGATTTCTCAGCCTACAGCCCTAACCCCCGGCCGTTTGATCTCCCTGCCGGGGCGTAATCCTCCACCCGCTTATATTTATTTATGTAAATTTATGTAAATTTATTATATTCCTTATATAAGTATTGTATTATATTATATTTATTTATATGTGTATATGTATATATTGAACGGGTGGAGTGTAGCAATAAGATAATAATAAAGATTATAATGCAGATTATACTAACAATAAGTACATGAAGATGCCACTGATATTACATTTTAACATAACGTCATGAATGGCAGTAAATCAACCTGGAACCATTACGAAGCCAATGATATGCTTTTGTTACAGGAATAAAATAGTAAAATACGTAGCTAAATATCAGTCGTTTCTCGCACCTACGCAAAGTACTTGTATTCGTAACTTTAAAGCTCCACGCTCCGTCAAGTGGCTAATCGGTCGGAAATATTGCATGAATAAAATATATTTTGATGTCAATTTCTAAATAAATAACTACAATTTAAATTAAATATATTTTCTATCATTTTGTCATTATTTTCGTCTATTTTCTTTTTTCTTTTGTAGTAAGATTAATCACAAAGATATTTCAGTAATCTTTTCAGTGATTATATAATTGTCTATTATATAATATAGATACTGATAGCGGTAGGAGCTTAATTCCTAACTTGCAGTTCATGAGTATTTTTAATATTGACAAAAAAATAAAATATACATAAAAATTATGCACTAAATAATTGTAGATCTTCAAGAAGATCTTTCTGTTCGTGAAGCTATTTTCTCAAATTTAGTCTTAACGGTAATCTACATAATATATAAAATGCTTTGTCCTGAATGACTGACTGACTGATGGATCAACGCACAGCCTAAACCGCTAATCGTAGAAACTTGAAACTTGGAGGGTCTGTTCTTTCTACGACGTAGGCATCCACTAAGAACGGATTTTCCAAAATTCTACCCCTAAGGTGGTGAAAAGGGGGGCAAAGTTTGTATGAGATAACGTGATTCCTTGGTCCAATCTACTTCAAATTTTTCATAAACTTAAAAATCCCTACTCTATAATAAAGATTTTATATTTTATAAGTATTCAAATATTTTAACATAATAATTTATATGTTATAACAAAATTAATAATATAAAAAACCAATTAAAAATCCTATTAGAACTATTTTCGATTTCTACGCGGACAAAGTCGTGGGTTAAAAGCTAGTCACTAATATGTTAGTTACCTTGGAAATTTCAAATGTCTATACATTACATTATAATATTTTCCAAAATTTTTAAAGTTTAAACATTAGCCAAAAAATTATATTCAGAGAAAAAAGGGATGTACTTTAATGGTTTTTAACTTTTAAAACCTTAAAAGAGTAAAATATAGAGGTTTATGTAGCAGTCACAATGAAAGATTTTTATTTGAAGTTTAAATCATTCAATTTCCATATTAAATGTAGCCGTTGCTCCGTTTTGTAATTCCTTTAATGTTGGCTCCGATACTTTAAAATATTCATTTGTATTTAAGGGTTCAGTATATTTTACTAGAATATTCAAGAGATCGAGCTTTTTTAAAGAAAGTCCGTGACGTTTAAGAAAATTTACTAACTAATCTGGACCTTGAACACTATCTTCAAGCGTATGTATTGTATGTTATTCACACGAACGTGTATACCATTTTTTTATGTTTAAAATATATATGTTGTTTTTTTTATGTTATGTTTATACATTACATACTCGTATATC
Source organism: Euphydryas editha (assembly GCA_036937285.1). NCBI lineage: Eukaryota > Metazoa > Arthropoda > Insecta > Lepidoptera > Nymphalidae > Euphydryas > Euphydryas editha. The sequence goes on along the minus strand of JAUPFZ010000005.1, from coordinate 14,637,628 downwards.
ATTTTACCTATACTTTGCACGAGTAAAATTACTTCCTTAATAATATATGTTCCAAACACATTTTTCTTAAATTTTTAGATCCTTTTTTAAATTACCTTTCCTTTTCGTCAGCAAAAGGACGATCCCGTGAATCCTTTTTAGCATCTGTTCTTTTATACAAACGACTGTTAAAGAGTAGGGTATTCTATAATATTTATCAACACCAAATAATACCAATTTTTTCCTTTCACTTTTTTATGTCTTTGGCAATATATTTTTGATTGTAGGAGGTTTTTTGAAAATATTTCGGATGTAGTAACATAATATAATAGTTTTTGAATTGAAATCCGGTTATTATGTAGTCATTTTGTAGTATTCAAAGAAAGTTTATCAGTTTTTAAGAAAATTATAATACGAATTCTCATATTCATACTACTTTATTTGTTTATTTGTGTGTGTGTGTGTGTGTGTGTGTGTGGGTGTGAATGTGTGTGTGTTTATGTTTGCGTTCGTACATAAGCGCGTGCGTGTGTGCGTTCGTGCATGCATGCATGTGTGTGGAGGGGTATGGTTGTGTATGGGTTATTCGTACGAACTAGTAGGTACTTCAATTATATCTAATATATTTTATAAAATGGCTCAAATATATAATATCTTTTTTATTATTATTTGTCCCGTTGGTACGGTTGGCACTGACTCTACTTTCCACTCGAGGGATGATGATTCTATTTTCACCCTGAGTTTGCGAGTAATATATATTTAAATAAGTAATATTTATGTATATTTATGTAAATAATGGTATATGTATAAATATAAGACCAAGTGTGTATATTCCCTTCCTTCGCTTATGCATTTAGGCTTATGGATCCCTCGCTTAAAATTTTCTATATTTTGGCTATCTGAGAGTAGAATTATTAGACGTTTTGTAAAGTTAAGGTTATGTTACAATATCTATTAAAAAAAAAGTCAATCACTAAGTTCTTAAAGCAATAATGTCTATTATATTTAGTAAATAATGTTTGAAAACTTATTACAAATCTTAATAACATAAATAAATATCAGGAATATATTATAATGATATATACTAGTGAGATAAATACATAACTTGATGAATTTGATATCACATAAGAAAAACAAAACCCTTAATAATTATATTTATTAAAAAAAAATATTTCATAATAACTTACAATTTGCATTAATATATTCAAAAATAACTTTTTAAAGCTTACATATTAAATGTACTTATTCGCTATGAGTGCGATTGCAGCGCCAGACAAAATATGAACTACAGGAGGCTGTCATAAAATGTTATTATACGTATGGCAATAGCAAGGAAAATAAAAATAAATAAATATTATAAATAATAGTAAAAAGAAAAAGTTATAAAAAATATGTGAGATTTTTGTAGTGATTGCCGTTTTGTTTTTTAATTAAACGAATCAACAACAAGTAAGTATAATGATAAAAAATAATAAAGAATGCAGTAAACATTCAGGTTAAGTTATTTGATATTTATATCAAAGTCAAAAAGTGATACTAAGAAAAAAATTAAACTGAAGAAAAAATAATTAAATAGTTATATCAATGGAATATATTAATATTTATTTAATTAATGTAATTTTTTTTACGTTAATTTTTTTTTTTGTTTTATTAAATTAGAACTAAAAAAAAAATTTTAATTTCACTTTGAATTTATCAAGTTTTTTACAAATTAATTTTTTTTTAATTTTTTCGTAATGATTTTTTTTGATAAAAATAATTATTAAAATTTTTGGATGTCGGCTAACTTAATTTTTATTTAAATTTTCCGAATTATTGTTATGATAAAGTTAAGGTTATGTTAGTACTTACTTCAGCCTTTTAATTGCAGCTATCCACTGATTCCGTTGATTTCTTTTCCATTGAGCAGTCGGAAATTTATAAAACTTGCACTCACTTTTTCTGCTGGTATTCTTACAATTTACAACACAACAACTTTGGTGTCTCATTTTTCTTTAATTTATTTAAATTAAAACAAAATAAATACTCTCACGTGTACTTGCTTACAATTTTAGGAATAATAGCCCCCCGTAGTACCGAAAGTGGCCACTGCGAACGCTTCAGTCGATTTAATTTCCCCTACCATGGCTTCACTCACAGCGAATAGGTAATTACAACTTGCTATGACTGATTTTATGAGCATCGATAGCTAATAGTCGATAAAAATAGAAGCAACCTATTCAGATTAAGAAGAGAAAAAGATTTGATTGCAAATCAAAAAGTGCAACACGTAACTTATGAAAATTCTTTCACGTAAGTGCTAATTTTATTTTTGAAAATAAAAACATTATCATACAGGATGACTAATATATTTAATATTCATCGAAACCTATTGTTAAGTCTTTTCGACGACGAATTTTTCTCTGAATAAAGTAAATTTATGTCTTGAAGTTTTAGAAGTAGGTGTGGAGAGTCTAGAACTACAACTAAACTACTCGGTTAGGCTAGGTCGGCAAGAATACTCTACTATTATAGAAAATAGTACTACAACTGCTACTGTAACTCGTTGGTCCTGTAAAATAACCAAAAAAAAAAAAAACAATGCATGTACCTAGATTTAAGAATAAAGTTCGGTGGACTCACGTTCAACATTAAAGATATTAAGTTTTAATTAAGTTACTACGTAAGTAGCAGACGCTATGTAAGCAGCTACTATTATACCAAGTAAAAATTAACAAAATAAATTGGAATAAAAAGGCATGAGCAAAATGAGCCCGTGGGCATAAATTAAAAAAAAAAAGCTCGTTGATCCAGCGGGCCACAGAACCACACTGTATTTGCCGATACGCGGTCTCCACTCCACTTGCATACGATGAGTGAGACGAAACTGAAGGCCATCATCCCCCTTGTGTTATTCTTAAGTCTCTTCTACCGTTTCCTTTCCTTTTTCGTTAGCTAATAACTCAGTTTGTCTTCATTATGGCTAGTGTTTATGAGTAGTGGTTATTACCTGAATTTATCAGGTAAACAGCCTGCTCTTTAGCTTAAATTTTCTGTCGGTCGAAACCCGTCCGACCGATGTAACATTGTAAAGGCGTTTATTATTTTCAGTGTTCCTATTTAAATTTTACTTTGAAGCAGTAAAAAGTCTTAAAATTTTCGGACGACGCTTGAATCTTTAGGGACTTTTATGTTATATGTATTTTTTTTAATATTTTTACAATTTTTAAAATCATTTAAATTAAGAAAATAATATGTTCGTCATTGCAAAGTTATGTCTATCAGAAAATTTACATCTGTCAAAAAGATCAAGCTAACTTGTACATAGTATAATGTAAAAAGAAATGTCAGTCCAAACTATAATAATATAATAATCTATAACATAAGTAAGTTCTACATTGTGCTTATGATTATATTTAGATAGATAATTAAATGTTACAAGTCTTTCTATTTCAAATGCCATGTAGTATAGTATTTGAAATTTACACATTGTATCCCGATCTGTAACAAGAAATTTTTGAAATTTTTAATAGAAGTAGGAAGGACTTTAAAAAGTTCATTAACTATAGATTTGTTGATATCATCAAAAATAAATAGTTTTTCGTTTATAATTTAATTTCGTGACTACTGACAAGGTTTAAAATTGATGCTCACGTTTTTTTTTTGTTCTGCATTTTTTTATGTTTGACATACACACACGATCGTCTGTTCCTAAGGTAGGCAACTTAATGCTTGTGTTTTAGGTAACAGCCGACTGATATTAATTTTTTTTAATAAATATATAAATAAAAGATACATATAGAAATAAATATATATTACACCCAGACTCAAAGCGGGAATCGAACTTACAACCCTGGAAGAGAAAGCAGGGTCACTGCCAACTGCGCCAACGGGTCAGTCAAGTAAGTCAGTATTCTATTCTCTATAATGGGGTTAGTCAGGCAAAGCGCTTCGCTTTCATGATTCGCCTAGTGAATATGCGTTTATATAATACAAGACGACTCACACGGCTTTACGCACGTTTACTTTTACTGCTCTCCGCTTCTATACGTCGTATGGTGATGTTTAATAGTCTTTATTTTCCGTGGTAAAGAGACCCATAACTTTCTTTAAAAATAATATGAAATACAGTAATACATAAATTGCGCTAATCATACTTAGGTACAGTTATATGTTTTTTTCATATTTTCATCAATGTTTATATAACATAATTTAAGCCCGCACAGCGAAAAAATTCCGCAACATTTATTACGTGTACTGGTCTTACTAAAAATGCACTGCGAATAAAAAAAATCCTAAATTTTAATAGCTTCGAACGAGAATTGTGTAAATTCTTGACCAAAAAATAACATATCTATACTTCAGCCAAATTCGATATGGAATGTTTACAAACAAACCGTTGCTTAGCAACCAACCATAGGCAGATGTTTACAGCCTATTGGAAAATAATTATAATAATAATATTTTTTAATATTTATACATAGTAGTACAAGATACATAACACTACATAAAACTTGAAGTAAATAAGTCAGAAAGATATATTTATATATTATCTATAATTATGTGTAAAATTTACTTGTTAACGTGGGAATACTAAGTTCCCACTGAATGATTTCTAAATATTTTCATAAATATGTATATGCCTATATTAAAAATAGCTACACTATTCCTGAATAGCATTCAAAATAAAACAACATTTCTTTTAAAACGGATTTAATATGATTAAAAATCTATGTTCAGAAACTCATTCTCTTTTATTATTTATTTGTATAAAGTAACTTAACTTGTATTTCACTTAGCTGCCTAAATTTGTTTCTAAATGGCTAAGTTTCGGTAGAGGTGAATAACATTCAGCTACTTCAATAAATCAGTTAGGCTAAACCTAATCACATTTCTTCTATAATGCTTAACGATTCGCTTAACAGAGTCATTAAATATAGTTAATAAGTACACTAGGCAAATGAATATTTAAAATAACATTTAAATTTTCTTGTTCATAATATAAGGTTTGTGAAATACCATACATAATAATGTGAGATTATCAGGTAGCTGTTTAATATATTGTATTATTAGTCTAGCATTATTTATTAAAAGTAACATCGTCTATTAAAAGTTTATTAAAAGTAAAGTGTAGAACATTGACTAAGACCCAGTTTCACCCCTTGCTATTAAGTTTCGGCTAACCTAACTGGCAGTTTTTTGACAGGTAATTGTATGGATTATCCGTCAAAATAAGTGCCACTTAGGTTATCCGGAACTTAATAGCAAGTGGTGAAACTGGCCCTAAATGTTACAAAGGTCACTGTTTGACAATGTTAAACTATTAATTGAATTAAATAATAGCCTTTAAATCGCGCTTAAATATTAGCAAGCGAATTTGTATTTTAACCTATTCTTGATCAACATACAGTTTAATTATAATGTAAAAAAGGTACCTGTAATATTTCTTCTCCATTAACAAGAAAATCTGCTCTATATATATATATACGCTATAGTGCGTCATACGACTCGTGCCCTTTGTAATGGTGATATGATTTTAAAGCTTCGTTTAAAAATATATATAAAGGGAGAATATAAATATCTTACAGCGTGGAGCTCCACAAGAGCGTTTTACCCCGATTTAGATCTTAGATAGCCAGACTTGGTTTGTTATTAAATTCCTCCTTACATGAATTTGTAAGCATGTTGGGCCCGTGATAACTTCAAAAAGGTTATATATCCTTAGGGTTCCGAAAGTAAGAAGGGTAAGTTCAGACTACTAAAAATCCATAATATGGGTTTCTTTCTTACATTTAAAATTAGGTACATTTTATACTCGTCTATAATATAAATGGATAGATACAAGGCGTTAATTTATGTTAAAGTTAAGTGACCTGTGTCTAGTACCTATATATAAAGACTAAAAAAAATATCTCAGTAAGGTATGCTACACAAGTAAACGAGTTACACTACTACTTAGGAAATATTCTGAGACGAAAAAAGGTAAATTTGATACAAATTCCAAGTTTCTAGTTGTGTTATACAGTATACTTAGATGAAGTTGTCCAAATATTATGACGGGGAATGGGCTACAAAATCCTACACCACCCCTATTTCGTGGCCTGACACGTTCTGTTCATATTTTTATTATCTACTATTTTTGATGTACCCAAAAATATTATAACAAACATACTTTTTAAAAAACTTAAAAATATTATTGTGTTTTTCATTTTAATTCCGTAAAAAATCTTATCTTCGTAGATATATTTTCACACACATGTACACATAGTCATTTGTTAAATTATACTATACGATACAAGTATACTTATTAAACTATTTCAGTAAAAATTTTGTCATAGATTAGACATTTAAAGATACGTAAAAAAAAAACGCTTGTCAAAATATTATTTTCATTGAATTTTTGAGAGTTCTAAACACCTATAATCCCACTATGGTAGAAAGTCGGTATCATTTGCAAATATTTCATCTAACAGACCACAGTTACAGTTAGATATAAAACAAAGTCATAGAAAGAAAGCTATAGACTGTAGACAGTCAATTTTAAACCAGTTTTTTCCAAAATTCAAAATGTTTTCTATATTAAGCCAATATCGGTGCTTTTCGTTGGTCTCGTGCACCGATACTTTATATACGAGTAATACTATTGTGTCACCATCTTGTTAGCTATTGGATGTCCACTGCTGAACGTAGGCCTCTCCCATCCACCTCCAGAGCAACCGGTTTAAAACAGCCTCCATCTAACGGCATTCAGTGACTTTACTCAAGTCGTCTGTCCCTCTCGCTGATGGCCGTCCGACTCTGTGTTTGCCGGTACGTGGTCTCCACTCGAGAACTTTTCTGCTTCATCAGCCGTCACTTCTACTTCCCTGCCCACTACCACTCTAGCTTGCAAATCCGTTGGGCTATTTCGGAAACCTTCGTTCGTTTGCGAATCTCGTTCTTTCTGATTCGATCTCGCAGATAAATACCGAGCATAGCCTTCTCCTTTGCTCGTGATGCGAGTAGGAGCTTGTTTAAAAAGCTCATAGTCAGAGACCATGTCTCGGATCGGTATATTATTACTGGTTTGCATACATTTGGTACACATTTTGCGAAAACTTTCGACTTCAGGCACTGAGGTATAACTTCCCGAACGCTGCCCATCCTAGCTAGATTCAACGATTGACCTCTTTCTACAAGTTGGATCTACCAAGTTGGACCTTATCTCTTACATAAGGTAGATTACTCGTCAAAAATATTCGAAAGCACAATTTCCAACTAATATCGGGGTGACATAGACACGACATGTAAATTTGACATCATTTTCGTCTTGTCCATAAATCTTGAAGCGTTTTGTGACGATAAATTTGGACATTCTCTCCATACATATGGAAGAGAGAAGAAATAGATTGAGTATTTATCAAAATTGAGAGTGGTAATGAAGATAGAACGCCGCCTTGAGGTACCCCGGCGTGGATATCACACTATAAAGATATGGCATCATCACAGCGTATTACGATTTCGTAGCACTTTAAAGTAGCTCAGAAACCAGTCTGTCACTGATTGAAACATGTTTAAAAGCGCGTAACACACCCAAGAGAATATCGTGATCAACACAACTAAGCCCGTTACTAAAATTTAACGTCAAAACTGTGAGTTGTTAATTGGCCATAGCCAATCGAATATCGTCGGTAACTTTGACTAGAGCGTATTATGACAAGAACGAAATCTAAGCTGAAGAGGAATTAGGAGGGAATACTTATAAAGGAAATTATTTAATTATTGGAAAACTAAGTTTTCTAGGATTTTAGAGAGGAAAGGAAGAATAGGAATCGGTTGGATATTGGATACACAGGTAGCACTAGTTTTTTTAGAAATCGGGATAATCTGTGCATCTTTCCAGGCTATAGAAAACAATAATACATTATTTATTAATCATGTAGTCTACTTTAGATGTCACTACATGTGATGGAGTTATATAGGATGTGTAATAAAATACGAATAATTATGTCTAGGATATGCATAATCATATTACGGCGTATATGTACATCTGTATGTGGTATATATATGGATAATAAAGCCTTTTCGGAAACCAGCTTGTTCAGGAGGCTGGAAGTCATCAAATTTGCCCGTTAGACGATTTCTAATGACCCTAGAGAACAAATTATAAGCATGACTCAGAACCGAAATGGGCCTGTAATTATTTTTGAAGAAGAGCACCGCCACGTTCTGTTCCTGGCTTCTCCAACGTTCAGCCCTCAAGTAATACGGCATTAAAGAGCTTCTGAATGGCTTTAAGTACCGGTGTTTCACCCGCTTTCAAAAGCTTTGATGTAATACCGTCCTCGTCCGGTGCCTTATTGTTTTTAAGTTGTCCCAGAGCCATACTAATGTCGTGCTATCTGATGTCCGGGATATCTTCGGAATAATGTTGGGTAAACTCGTCTCTTGGATCTTCAGCCGAGCTACAAACAGGTTGGTTGGTCGAGGTATACAACTGTGCGTAAAGCTTTTCGACCTCCCTTAATATCGCGGCTCTGGTCGACGCTGTACCTATATCCTCTATTTTCAGCTTCGACAACCGGCTTTAACCAACAGACGAATCCCTCTTAAACACTTTGGAGCCCTGATTCTCTATCGTATCTTTAACACGTTTGGTATTAAAGATATGTATATCGTGTCTCAGAGATTTCCATATCCGTTTGTTGACCCGACTACATACTTGACTGTCACCAGAGGACTGCAGGTTTAATAAGCGTCTTTCTTTCATAATAAATAATAAATAGTCCATAATATTCCATAATAAATATGATATAGACATCAAAAATTACTGTCCATTGATCCTGATCCTGATATTAATAAGATTTATATTTATATGCGAATCATAAGATGGTATAAACAGAGCCCTATAGATTGTATTATAACATATTGCATTTAAGAGTAAATCAGAGTACCTGATGTCCCACACGGACAACGATTATATATAATATTAATCGTTGTCCGTGTGCGTTAATATAATCGTACTACTTTGAATTTGCATATTGCATGCCAGCTTAAATTATGCTTTTATAAACTATGGTGAATTTTCATTTATATCATTTATTACTGTAATAAATGGATATACCAGATTCATTTCAGTTACTGAGTTAATAGTGTGTTTTTAAATTTTCATTGTATGTTTGCGAAAGCAGTTACAAATTGTTTTGCAATCATAAGAAAACGTGGCTCCACATTAAATTCGCGGCAGCGCTAGTATTATTCCGTATCACTCGGGGAGCGTTAGAATATTAAAATACTTTTAAGATTCTTACAGCTCCATTTGTAACGCTAACTTATATTTACTTTGACTTTATTATTTTGTTTTCTGACATACTTAAAGGTATTGTGTTCGTTACGTTAAGATCAATCGCGATACAGCTTGTAATAGAGATCGATTTCTCATTCTGATGAACTATCTAGAAATATAAGAAGACGATTTAATCAATACACTTAAATATATAAAATATAATTATTACATCTATTTAATTAAAAGTCTAAATCGGATTTTATCGCATTTATTTGTTTTAAAACTTTACAGTTTAACGATTTTTAATTAAATTAAATTATTTTCCGACGTTTCGGACCCTTTACAGCGTCTATGATCTCGGGGGACTGAGGTGGTGGGTGTCCGAATAATGAATCAATTGTTACATACCCCGCTTTTTATACAATTATAAATTATTACTTTTAACCGTTCCTGTTCACACAGAATGAACTTGTTGTGTCTGGAAGTCGTGCTGTGCTCTTATTTTCCTTGGGTTCAATTAATTTCAGAACTGGCTCCCAAGCAGGTGGTACGTTCCAACCATCCTCTCTATTGAAATTAGGATGTTTTTTTTTATTTCAATAGCCCCGCGAATCATACTTGGTAGGAATCGGTGTTCTTTAGCGAGAATTTGTGGCTTATCAAATCTAATTTAGTGGTTGGTACCTTGTTGAGTATGTTGATACACAGCAGACTTTGTCGACCGTTGGTGTTTAATGTCAGCTATGTATTCTTTGAAGCGTGTCTCTATACTCCGTTTAGTTTGTCCTATATATGAGAGACCACATTCACAGTCTAATTTGTAGACCCCTTTGAAGCCATTTACAATGTCCACAATTGGATCCATTTGTGATTCTTAAAGGAATCCACATAAACATATATAAAACAGACAATAAAAAAATTAAAATGTCAAAAAATAAGTAACATTATTTTCCATTAGTAAATTTTAGGCAGCATCTCTCTCACAGAGATCGTCTACTATTTGCGGTTCGTACCGTGAGTGTTACACAGACAGGAGATTAAAATATCATTGAGAATGATATTTTACTAAGCTAGCTCGAATTTTTTTATCGACTACAAGATTTTCAAGTGAGACTTAGAGAAAAAAATGTTGCTCTAAAATAAAGCACCCTAATGTACATACATACATATGTATGTCAACGTATTATTCTGAACCCTATTAGCTTGTAATCTGTCTCCGAATTGAAAACCGTAATTTTGTAAAACTCATAGATGGTAGAGCAAATGACGTGGAACGTGACACGAGAGATTGAAAACAAAACAGTCTAAAGTTAAGGATACAGATGGCAGAAATTGCTATTTAGCAATAAGACCGCCTGATTGTACAGCTTAAATGATGTTAGCTTGTATCTTTAATTTTGTTCTTTGCTTTGGTGTGCAGTAAAGTATATTAATATTGTCTAAAATCAAGGATACAATTTTGGTATCAGTTCACAATTTTATGCTTTGCAATAGACAGATAATACAAAGATATAGTCGTAATTGATGTCCTGACAGTCGTTAACGATTCATAAGTGAAGTTTAATTTAACTTTGTCTGATTTCCAAAGTATATTTAGCTTGAATTGATACAGAGAATAGGCAGACTACAGTGGTCGACGTTATGTTATTTCCGTCGATCAATCCCCTTTTTGGAACGGCCTAGTTAAAGATTAAAAAAGAGCATACGGTTTTTCAACATTTTAAAATATTTAGGCTGAATAAACGTATCGAAACCTTATGTACGTATGTATTATGTATGTATGTTACGTATGTATAACGTGCATTTTAATAATAACTATATAAATGGTTAAATTCAAATAATTGAAAAAAAATCAAAAAAAAAAATGGGAGAAAGATTTAACTGAAAAAAAATAGTTATATAACTTTAAAAGCTTATTTGTTAAAAAATATTTGTTTTCTTGTACTCTATAGTCTATACAGTTTCGTTTAACGTAGATATGTTGCTACTACTACACATATTATAATATAATACTATTTATAATTTTATTTCTGAGTGTAGGTATATTTCTATTTCGTAATGCAATACAAGTTTATGCAGTGACAAACAAAGACAGTTTTGAAATTATTATAGATTGATAAATAGTCATCGAAGTTAAAAAAAAAAACTATTATGGGATAAAACATTTTTGATTTTTCTTGACCATAACAAATACACAAAAAAAAGTAATGACAAAAGTAGGTTTTGAATATTAAATAATTTATACAAATGATGTTGATACGTCTTCCCGTCATCTCATCCCGAATGATCAACAACGTATGCTTAAAAATGTGCTAAGTTCTGCATGCTGCTTGGAGTGAATATCAGAATTATATATATACTCTGTATATTTTATCGCTTGTATATTTATATCGGTACCCACTACTTAGGTCAACATAAAAAAAAATAACTGATCACGATTTCTGGGAGATGTATTCTTTTCAATAAAGACGGTCGAAGAGATAACATCAAAATGAAAAAAAGAAAGAAATTAGACCTGTGATTAAGCACCTTTGTTTGAAAAATATATATATCTACCAAAGACACATAACAATTTGATGGAAACGTTAAGAGACTCTGTTCCTCCATATTCGACAGTTGTACGTTGAGTAAGAAAGTTTAAGCTGGGCAAAACATCCACTGAAGATGAACATCCGGATGGCAACGTCTCTCGCTGAAAACAACTTAAAAAAAGACTAAAATGTTGTTATGTCAGATCGAAGAGTGACCATCAGTTATATAGCTGAGAACACAGGGATTTAATATGGCAGCGTTCAAAGAATCCTTACAAACGAATTGCATATGAAAAACGTCTCTCCGCGTTGGATACCGAGAATATTAACCGAGGAACAAATAAAACTGCTTTGAGTGAATATCTGAATTGAACTGAACGTCCCATTGCTGGTCAAAATTCCATCTCCATATAGAAAATGGGTCGGATCCTTATTCACAAAGCTGCGCCACTTGCTGGTTGGTGAATAGTTTCCCTACCATGAGTCACGATCGCTATCAGGTATCTACGATAGCAAACGGGACCGAACGCTTTATATGCTTTCCGAGGCATGGTAGAAAGGCCCAATAGGACATATGCTGAGACCAGAACGAAATATTTGTACTAATCTGCACCGAGCGGAAATCGAATCCACTAACGCCGGCGACTACTCATACCACTACACCAGAACGGTTGTTAAGGGATCTAACACATTTATATAATTGAATTAGGATATTTATACACTATAATAAAACAACAATAATTCTAATCTATTACAATAAACTACAAATCATTCTGTTATTTAAAAAAATAACGTAACAAAAATTTCTTCTTATTATTTTAATTATCTGCCAAACTGCAACAAAGCTGAGTGTGAGATTGAACTCCAACCCTTCTTCTACATAGAGGAGATGCCTTTGCCCAGCTGTGGGATATTTACAGGCTAATTCATTTCAGTTCAGTTTAGTTATTTTAATTATGTTAATTTTTTTTTAAAATAGTTGCACGTTTCAATTAAATTAGAATACCTATTACACTATTCTAAAATGTTATATTGTATAATTATTTTGGTAACGGAATAATTTTTATAATTAATTTCGATATTACTTAAATCTGAACAGATAATTGAAATTGACGTCTAAGAATATCTAGAAACAAATTTTTAATTTTTATTTGATGTGTATCGAAACGTAGTTTTCATTCGATATTTGCTTTCCGAGGATGGAATGAATTCCAGTCAGAACTCTCTTTCAAAGATGCTAGTTTCACGTTTCACTGGCATAGCTTTAACCATTTTAAGGTTCACCAAAACCAATTTAAACGCACCAATTTCGAAAGGGTTAAATGAAGGTTATGGCTTAGATACTTTTAAGTCTGAATGTAAATGTTGCTAGTTCTTAGAAATTAAATAAAAATGCTTAAAACCTTATTGTGTTTGTATGTTCTTAAATATTATTCATTCGTATGATAACCATTGTATAAATTTAAATAATAATAATACTCTTTATTGCACACCACTAAGTAAAGAATTATTATTGTAACAAATAAAGAAAAATACACGAAGACAATAGTAATAATATTGCAGACAAACTATGGGTATTGGACACAGCATAATAAAAGCGAATTAGGAAGTGTAATAAAAAGACGCTATAATGTTAAACGTAAAAATAGTAAATAACACTATAATAAAGATAACTAAAGACTTTATACTATATAATACATAATAGAATAAAAATAAATAATAATCAAAATACATGGGTAAGCGAAGTGAATACACGATAAATATGTGTCTTATAATACAATATTAGTATTAAATTTCAAGTTTATTGTAATCATATAGTGTTTCGTGCATCAAAATAGTGTTTCAAAATAATTTTCATTCAAGTGTCCTCTGCGTTATTACATAGGCCCGTCTGCAAGCCTATTATTAATTAACAGTGATCGAACAGAACAATGTAGGCGATTATGTGTCTACAAATGGACTTCTAGGTTGACTAACATTTGTGTTTACTCACTTACTAGTTACTGCACTGCATATATATATACGTATACATATATATATATATATATATATATATATATATATATATATATATATATATATATATATATATATATATATATATATATATATGTATATATATATATCAAGACTACCCTACCTATGAAGGTATTTATGTACATGACTATAAGCCTCTACAAAATGACTGAAACTTAGTCATTTCACTGCTCGGTACAGTCAATACAACTGCAACAATTACTGGATAAGTAAATCAAACTCAATATCTTAAACTCCTGGTGAATGTCTATGAAAATGCCTGTCAGATATTGAAAAAGTGTCTGTTGGGTATATAAATATTTGTCTAAAATCGATTATGTAAAACCATTAGCCTCATTCGGAAAAGTAATGAATAAATTTATGTTTAATTGCTGTTTAATATCGAAAAATTAGAAAACGGGTTCTTTTTTATTCTCTTTGTTTGATTTCACAACAACCAACACTAACAACTTATTTTATTTTCAATTTTATATTATTTTCATTTTATAAAATTAAAAGTCTTATAAGTTTAAAAAAATAAAAAATGAAAAATTACTATACTTAATTAATTACTTACAGAAATAAAATTAATATAAACAAATAGTTCCATCATTAGTTCATTCATCAATCGCAAAAAAATAGTAAAAAATATAATACGTACCGTAACGTGTAAAATGGTAATAAATGTATAAACTCTTTACATTCAACGGTCCTCTATAGGCCATTGTCTCTAATTAGATAACAATAACGATAATTTAAATAAACTAGAATAATAAAATCAATAATAATTAAAAAAAAAAAAAAAAGAAAAGAAAAAACCACTTCCTCATATTGCACGCCAAAAAGCGAGGGTTTTGGTATGTGCTACTCTCACTTCGCGCAAAACGAATGATTATTCGAACTTAAAATGTATTTATCGTATATTTTTATAATAATTTATACATACACAAATATAGTATAAATATATTTTATTTAAAGAAATTTTACAATATTATACATATTTACAATTCAAAACTTAAAATAATTATTTACAAACAGTTTTGGTATAAATCATATCCGCGTGGAATGATGCCAAGAATACTAGCCGCATTTCCCGGTTGAATCGCAATTCCGATTCTTTGGGCAAAAAATGCACCAGCCACCCTGTCACCAGTGGACGCTATGAGACGTGAGGTTAATTCTTTTAGAATTTTTTTTGCACTGCTACTCCAAGGTCCAAGTGTTTCGACTGAAAACAGCACAAAAACATAACTTTAGATAAGTGACGAATATTTGTGCCGTTAAGTCATGTCAGCCTTCTCCGCAGCGGCTCCCACTCTTAAAGCCGTTTCCCTGAAATGAGACGGACAAATTAAGAAAAAACACTCTTTTTAACACTCATGATACTTTAAACAGCTTAAAAAAGTTCTGTCTTGAACGTCCGTATGTCTGTATGTTCGGATCCTGTATGTTGTTAAGATATCTACCGAAAGACTTCAAATATATACTTGATAAGAAAAATATCATTAATTATATACGTACATTGCATTAATAAACTAAATTCGTCTACATTACAATAATCCCAAATTGTAAGTAGGTACTATTAGACATTTTATTAAACCCTTAAACTTTACACTTTGTATTCAATCTTTGCGTTTTTATCACATACCCAATTTTTTTAAAAATAAAAGAGCGTTACATTGTGATTGCAAAGAAAAATAACGAAGGTGCTATAATGCTAAATGTTTTTTAATGTTCCATCAAAAAAAAAAAAAAAAAAAAGAAAAAATAAATAAAAGAAAAAAAGAAAAAGAAAAAAAAAAAAGTTTTCTTTCTTCTTTTAATTTTATTTTTAAATAGTTGACACATGAGAACGAGCGCATCTACGTACTGATATACACTTTTACAAATAATATTTGTTTTTGTGAAAATTGAGATTGTGTGGCGTATTTTGGATTTTCCAAAATATTTTATATTTCTACAATTAAACTTGTTAAAGTACTTGAAAACTTAAAATAAACCGTTATTTTTATTTCTACTAATGGATATGTAGTGTACTGTATCAGCCTGTAAACCACCCATTACTGAGCGAAGGTCTTTTATCCATATAGAAGAATGGTTGGAGCTTAATCCACCACGCTGCTCCACATCCATTAGGATATATATAGGCTCTTAAATATAACTATTGACGCGTAAAATACGGGTAAAAACCCAGGGTGAATTTCTCCTGAATTAATTATAAAGTGGGCTTAATTTAGAAACTAGTAAGTTAGTTATCTAGAACTGTAAAGTATCGAGGGTATATGTAACAAAATATTAAAAGCGTTTCTAGGGTATTTCGAAGGTACAAATTAAAGAATCTAACTAAATTGCGGCAATCAATTATCAGAGATCTGTTGGATCTTATATTTTTATACAAAATATTCAATAAGATGTTTTTTTTTAACAATTTTAAATTATAATAATTTGAAATTATTTGAGTATCTCTTTGTACAGATTACAAAATAAAAGTTAGTTGCCGATAAAAGCACATATCTCCTTCATAGGCGAGTTAAGGTTATTAAGTACGTTAAAAAAGAAATGAAAGGATGTGCATATCACGGCGAAGGTGGACTGGGAGCCATTTAAGTTGAGCACGAAAGTTTGAAATATGGTCATACTTACACAAGCCAAAAATAAAGCGAATAGAGAAATTGAAGGTGCTCTAATTTGTTGATTTGTCACATCTAAATAGCACACATTGGCGTAATCAAGTATGTGGAGAAGGAGCGATTGAGCAAGAGTAATCTTGGTTATGAAAGAGAAATAAAAATTGGAGACGCTTGAGAGAGTGAAAAGTATGATGATGCATTCGTTTGCTGACCTTGTTGATATGAGCTACATTTTTTTTTTTTTTTTTTTTTTTTTTTACGCAGGGGAATCCATTTACGGATGATATCCAGGATGCCCGGGTCGGCAGTCCTAGACCTATGTCGGACTCGGCACTTTGGGAGTGCAATACCGTACTAAACCCCTGCGGGAGCCTTCACCCGCTTTAATTGGAGGGTCCCGGATCTGCAGGCAACAGGATCCCTCCAGCGACAGGCTGGCCTTGGCGAAAAGGCCAGACTTCTCCTCCATGGGGACTGTCCGGCTAACCTCTGAACAGTCCCGACGACGCCGTGTCTAGCAGGACCGGGTTCCCATCCCGGCCCGACACGGGCACAAGGGCGTTACAGGAGGCGCATTAAGTAGCGCCTCCTACGCACCCCCATTCGTCGCCCGCGGATGGAGGCCACGTCGGCGGCCTCCTCTCTCATCCGCTCGTCGGCCTCCTTCTGGGACATTACTGTCTCGCAGAAGGAGACCATCGCCTTCCAGGACTCGTCGTCGCCGAGCATCGCGGTGATGACGCTCGGGAGCGACAAGTCCCCTCCGATGACCGACGTCAGACCTTGACGCAGCACTGCCCATCGATATGAGCTACATGTCACGTCGTATTACAATACATAATTAGGCCCAAGTTTTTCACCTTTGCATAAAGGGATTGGAACGCCAAAAAATGGACCATATGTGTTGAGTTCCAGTCGATTTTTCTCCTCAGTCTACTGCTACCAAAAATTATACATCGTCATTTTCTTGATTCACAAGTAGGCTGAAACACTCCGCCAACAAATTGACTTCAACAAGGTCCGAGTTTAATGTACTAATAGCCTCATTCAACTCAGTTAACTCAAAATGTCGATATAACTGCAAGTCGTCTGCATACAGATGGAAGGGAGAAGAAATGGCTTTTGATATTTTATAAATAAACATAGAAAAGAGATCCAACCTATCCGATGAGGTATCATAGGTTTTCACGTACTGCTGACGTCAGAATAGATAAGACTGAAAACAGTCTATAACAATAGGAGAAATGTTGACCCCGTGGAGAGTTACAATAAGAATGTCAAGGTAACCGAATTAAAAGTACTAATAAAATCAAACAATACCATCGCGGTAAGCTTGCTGTTGTCCATTGCGTTTAAGGCTTTAGGATGGGTATTTGCGACAAATTAGCTCGTTTCGTCCAAATTCTGAAAAATAGAACGATTTGAGTTTAATTGATTAAAGTAATACATAATTAAATGGCTGTTAGATTAAAATATTACAATAATTGAGAATGAAATGTAATACAATAATTTAGAATCTATCGAAGCTCTGGTTTATGATATATATATATATATATATGTATATATATGATAGCACGGAAATAATTTAGTCTGAACTAATTCAAAATTGATTGTAATAAATGATATCTGTTTTTGTACGATGCATATGCAGCTAAATAATTTATATGTAATCGTACATAGTAATTAAAGGTACGAGTGAAATGATAATAATCGTTGTTAATTAAATGTAAGAGCCAAAACACATAACGGCGTTGCGGCGACGCAACGCTAAAATCGGCAGTTTGCGTTGCGGCGTTGCGGCGCCGCGAAAAAGAGCGTTGTTGTAGGGTAACCAGTTCTTCGTGATTTTTTATTGTGGATATTAATTTAATTATTTTAAATATTATAGTTCACGTGAAATTTGTTAATTATTGTTTGTGAAGTTGTTATTTAGTAGAATGCATAAAAAGTAATCCTTTGTACCGGAAATAATTTTGTGAATCAAGTTTGTATGCTGGTAGAATTTTAAACAACTTTTGTCTCATAAAGCCTAAACAAAATTGAAACAAAGTGATACATAAATTAATATCTTACTATATTAGTTTTATAGATTAAATATAAATAAATAGGTTTTGTCCGCGGCTCCGCTCGCATGGTACAGGCACCAACGGTAGTCGGTACGTAAAGTAGGTACTCTATGTACTTTTCTGTACCCCAGAAAACTGGTATGCAGAATTTCATGATGATCGTAATTCAGGTGAATAGTTAAAGCGTGAAAGCGTAACATACAAAGGAACTCACTTTAGCGTTTATCATATGCATGAAATTAGCATTCCCCTATAATTGTGTAAGATAGAAAAAATATCACTATAATAACTTTTCGAAACGCTGCTTTATTACATATTTATAATTTAGGTACATCATACATGTCATTTTTTGAACCGAGTCATAAATTAGCTGTAAATCTAATAGTTAAAAGTGGTTAAAAGTAACAATACCTATAACAACAATTGAGCTGAACTGTGAGCCGTTTCACAGCTCCGGTTCAAGCATACGGCTCATGAGCTTATCTGCAGTTCATAAAAATTCATTGAGATACCCATGTCTAATAAAGACACAAAAAAATAAAATATAAAAATAGACACAAAATGTCAATAAATCATGGTCAACAAGTATGACGTCACAACGCCGGAATTGGCGGTGCCGCGCCGCTAAAATTGGCGATGACGCCACCGCCGATTTTAGCGTTGCGGCGCCGCAACGCCGTTCTGTGTTTCGGCCCTAACTAACATTTGTGATAGTACAATCTTTCTGCTGTATAAATTGTTATAATATACTCGTATTATTACCTAAATATGCTTATATGCATAACGGCTTGAATTATTTATGTATCTACTGAATTAAACTCGGTTACTGTTTTTACGAACATTATGAACATTTAAGAACAAATGACATATTTAATTTATAAGGAATTTTTAAACATTTCACCCCTTGAGATTACCATCTCAAGGGGTGAAATGTTTTGGAAGAGAGAATTAAAAGTTTTGGACGATATTGCGAGATTTTTAGTAAAATACATATAATAGGTATTTAGATTTCAGTAAACACTACTCTAATATATAATTAAATATGAATAAGTATACACTAAACAATCCTTCATTATTACATTTTTAAATATATAAACATTAACTTTATTTATATATCTATACAAATAATAAATCTGTTAAACCTTCGTTTTATTAATACACTATATATCATCAAGAATAAATTTTAATAGCGCGATTTAATTTCAATCAGCGCCATCTCTTATAATTTTTTGTTTGTGCACGTATCACGTAAAAAGTACAAGACCAATTTCAATAACTTTAATACATAAAAATTATACATAGCTTACAGTATAATTTAGTTTTTGTTTCATTGTAATTAAATTTAAAAATAAATATTTAAGAAAATAGAAATACGCCTACGCGACATAGACGCCATCTGGTCTAACTAATCTTAAAAGCTCACAAAACTTATTCTTGAGTTATTATTTTGTTAAACTTAAAAGTTTACTAAATATGTCGGATAGGAATAAAAATCGTTTTAATATTTTAGATAAACATCATTTTCAATTAATATACTATTATGTTAAATTATGTTAAATGTCACTAAATATAAAAACGATATTCTACCATTATACGATAGATGGTGCAGAATATGAAATATAATTTTCTGAATCACGCTGACCAAAACTTCGGCCAAAAGAATGACACTCGCCCGTATTTAGAAAAATGTTTTTCTTTTTTTGCATTTAATACCTTGGGGTACTACGGTCTTGATTGTTTGTTTGTTGTTAAAATATTTGGTCGTTATTTGTTTGTTAATTGTACAAAGTTGGATGGTTATAGCTATTTAAGTTGTAATCTATATATATAAAGAAAGTCGTGTAAGTTATACCATTTATAACTCGAGAACGAGTGGAACGATTTTTATGATTTTTGTGTTTTTGGATTTGTCTTCGTCGGGAATAATACTTATTAAAATATAATATTCATCAATGAAAAAATAATTAATAAAAAAATCAGTTCAAATGTTTCATCCGTACTATCTATACATATAAATAGTACTGTTAACGAGTCCGTCTTATAATCTTAATCTTAATTTAATTAACTTAATTAAAGCGAAAGGTCACTCATCACGATATCTCTGGAACTATAAGACCTAGAGACTTGAAATTTGGTAGGTATATTCCTTTTACCAAGGAGAGGTCAGCTGAGAACGTATTTTACGAAATTCTACCCCTAAGGGGGCAAAAAGGGGGGCAAAGTTTGTATGGGACAACGTAGTTCCTTGGTCCAATCTACTTCAAATTTTGCATAAAATATTATTTAACAGAATTGATTGAAGACGTGTTTCATATTTTATAAAAATTCATCCCCTAACGGGGTTAAAAGGGGGTTGCTTTTGCTTCGAAGTTGATTTGACAACTCAATCCGTCTATTATAAAATATTTTCCAGTATCGACGCAGGTGTAGGTGATAAAAAATATAAATTTATAATTTTTAAAATTTTAGTTAAATACCCGTGCGAAGCCGGGGCGGGCCGCTAGTATATATTAAAGTTATTGTTTATGCGAGAAAGATTTTTAAAAAATCGTCGTGCTGGGTTTAAAGTGAGGTATTACTCGTCCGCAGAAGGTTTGCTGATGACTACCCCTCCCACTGGAGATGACCGCGTCCTTCGGTCGTCTGATAGGTACCGCTAACAACGCAGCCGAAACATACGTGTAATTTTTTGCTTTCGCTCCGAATTAATTCATTGTTGTTTTGTTTGGTTTTAATTGTTTTTTTTTTTTTTTTTTTTTTTTTTTGTTAGTTATTTCTTTACGTTATTTGGAACCATTAAACTACTATTAAAAATAAATATAAATACATAAAAATATATAATCTAAGTAATAACAACAGTGTTTTTTATTTACTAATTTATAATTACACTTTATATTAAATTTATAATTCGACCGAGACTTTTTTTATTAATTTGATGTAAAATATATACAATAATAATCTACCTTTATGTGAACTTTTTTTTCAACCCTACTGACTATCGACGCGTGACGTCACAAGGCCATCGGCAAAGTTTCTGCACAGGGATAGTAACTGAGTAAACCGCGAGAAATGCAGGTAAATTTCGGGATTTTAGAATTTAAGTTTTATCTTTAATATTAATTATGTACATTGTGGTATGTTCGGGATTTTCTTTGAATAAATCCATAAAAGTGAAACGCCATTATTGTGGTCAGCGTCAGACGTGTTTTTCGCTAACATGGCCTGCGGTGCTAAGAATTCTGAACAGTCGGTTAATTTGTAACATAAAAACGGAACGGATTCTTGAAATAATACACAAAGAGGATTCCTCGTAGGATTTTTTTTAAATTTTTATTTTTGACGGAATTGCGACCGTTTTGTTTTGACATTCCTTTTGCAATCGCAATTTCCGACGATTTTAATTACATAAAATAGCAATGGTTCAATCAAATGAAAAAAAAAACTACGAGGCGGGTGATGACATCTGTCATCGACTTGAAAAATATGTTTCGGGTTAACCACGTTTCAAAAATGGGTAAAGAAATGACGCGCTCAGCTGTTGGACCGCTGCACGAAGTTTCGGTAAATTTTCCGTATAATTTTATTCCTCCGTATAAATTTAAACATCTATATTTAATAATATTAAAATATATATATTAATATAAATGGGCAATTGCAGAATTTCAACAGTTCCCCTTCCTTGCTTGCCGTCCCTTCCCTTGCCTTCATTGCTTCTGTCGCCTTTTGCTAAATAACTATGAGTTATAGTTACTTTTACAATATCGCGAATTTCTACGTAAAATTTATACAAAGTATTCTTTGAACTACAAACTACAAGAAAACAAAAAAAAGGTTTTTTAAAATATTTACTCAGGTACCTACACTTTATTATTAATTTTTTAATTATTACATTCTAAGGTAATTACTTTTATTTCAAATTATTGTAATTTTTTTTTACAATTGATTTCAGAAAAATAACGATAAGTCAATTTAACAATTATGATATTGTCATCTAAATCTGACTTTTCCTACACTAAGTTTTTAAAAGTACGTTGTGAAGAATTAAATTTTTTTTAAATTTCTGGCACTGTTTTGCCGCCAAAGTGCTCGGCTTACATTTTTTTAATTATTCTGACAACGTTTACATTACAATATATCACACAGTATATACGTACGCGTAAGAGCGTATGAAAAATATGAGTTATTATTTTTTCTTTGTATTAGGTCGCGAAAAAGTTTCTTCGTATTTTATATACAAATTCAAGACTGTTTTTTTAAAGGTTATTACATTAAACAAAATGACACATATATTAAATATACAGGGTGACTGGCGAGATACTATCGGTGTTTAAGGAGAGTGCTCGGTGCATGGTTCTCATTCGAATTATGTAAAAATATAACATAAATATTGATAAGCTTCTAAGTAAAGTTGCCCAACAGTTATCTAATTATTTACGCGTCGTCTGGACACCCTAGTTTCCACGCGGTAGTTAATTACGTCCAAACACCGCCAAGTGTTAAGAGGGTTGGCGGTTAATTCCCTAACATAAGTAACGATCGTTATCTTGTCTATGATAACAACAGTGATCGACGGCTGTACGTGCTCTCCGAGGCACGGTAGGGATCCACAAAGACATACACCCAGACCGGAAAAAAATATTTGTACAAATATCTGTCCCAAGCGGGAATCGAACCCGCGACCACCAGCGCGTGGCGTTGCAGTTGAGGCAACTACTCGCACCACTACACCAGAACGTCGCGTGTCGTGTTTTCATTTAATGATATTAACGAATTATTTACAACGATTTTCAATCATTAAACTACCTATTTACCTACATAACTACACTAACACACACACAGTCACTTTTAACAGTTTCGAAAGCAATGGTGATTCTGCATTTGTGTATTGATAAGCCATACCTAATTACTAATGACAGATTACACTAACACACGACAGATTAGGTACACGCGTATGATCGATCGCTAGGCGCGCAGGAGCCGGGAAGACACACGCAAAAAACACACAAACAAAAAACCCAACTGCGTAAAATACTCTTATTATAAACAAAAAAGAATAAAACAATTTACTAGCTTTCATTTGAAACCCATATTGCTACAGTAAGAAAAAAATCAACCCCCCCCCTTCATTCCGCCATTTGCGGGCGCCATTTTGAAAATTTATATAGCCTATGTCACTACTACAATTTAGACAAATCCAACGACACCTCATATGTCAAAAACCGTCCAGCCGTTAGGGCTGTAGGGCGTGCCAAAGAAATGGACATACATACATACATATTACATACATACATTCGAAAAACATAACCCTCCTTCTGTCGCAGTCGGGTAAAAAAGAATCAGTGTTAGCATAATGAATACGAGCAGCTCCTCAGAGTCTGATTTGGAAGCAATGGATTTTATTTTTAATATATCCCTACCCAGAAACTTAAGGCGTAGGAAAAATTACGGATGAAGAATTTCAATTGAGATATCGCTTTAATTTAATAAGAACACACAGATAAAGTGGACAATGATGTCGTTCATAAATAAGGACTTGTCATATTTTTTTAACTAAAACAGTGCTAAGCCACTTATTTATTCTCGAAAAAAATATTCTAGTAAATAAAACTAGTATTCAAGATGAATTAAAGTAATAAAATCAATTTTAGACACGATCTCTTAAACAGAGCCATCTAGCTGTAAATAAAAGTACAAGTTTGTAATGTACGACGTAAATGACAAGTAAACCAAGAAAATAAACTTGTATTTAAAATTATATTAAATTTCTAAATATGATTCTGTTAAATAGGAATTAATTATTTTATAAACATTGAACATTCTATTTCTCTGACAATAAATAAGTAAAATGTATGTTAATAACTCGTGTACGAATATAAAAACCTTATATTTTTACATAATAAATGAAACGATGATCATTTGAGAATCAACGTTGGTCGTATTATTTTATCTCTCATACGTCGCACATCTCATGGCGACCCTGTCAGGATAAGAAAACATCTCAAAGTTCCTAACTGTCAATAGAGGTCACTAGTATTGACTCACTACAATATCGAACTAGAGTTTTCTATAATGTTCATAGATGTCGCTAATTAATGTAATTTTTAACAACTTTGTTCATTCAATTTCTCTATCTAATCGATTATTTTTGGTATAATCTGTGCCAACCATCTATGTATCGTTCTTTGTTCGTTTCTTAACTAAGTAACAGCTAGTCAATGTTTATAAGTAAACAAAAGTTAATCATTGATTTGTAGATTATGAGAGGATTAACGAGATTTTTATAAGTAAGACCGTGAATAGCTCGTTACGTATTATATTTTTTTTAACTCAAACAGTGTTAGGCCACTTATTTATTCTCGAAAAAAATATTGTAGTAAATAAAAGCAAAAAGTAATAGCAAGAATAAGCCATCTAGCGACCAGTAGCCAAAACAATTGATTGATTATAATATTAGCAGACAGTGTTATGGTTTTTTCACTAGGTGTCGCTAGATAAAGATCAGATTTGATAGAATAATTTATTAATATGTTGAAAAATTATAAAGTTACTTTTGAAAATATTAAAAAAAAAACAACAAAAATAAACTTTGTGAATTGTTGAACAGCCAACTGTTGTTTATTAAATAAAAGCAAGGAACTACGGTCCTTGCGGACCAGTAGTTTTGCTACTTGCCGATAGAGGCATACTAATCACCGAACTTTCTAGACAAAATAAATAATTTAATTTAAATATTACTTACGAGTTGAAAGATATGTTTATTCCATTTGATTTTGATGTGATGAGCAACAGATTTATTGACTAGGTAAATGATGTAAACTTGGAACAAAAATAAAATAATATTAACTGTTCACCTATCTTGGTATTCCCGGCGTATTTAAAAATGGAATCATACTCGTAGTCTTGGATTAGTGCTTAATATTACGCTAACAGTAGGTACTCTGCGATTGGGGAACATCTCCCGGTACAAATTGATAGTACCCGGTAAGCTATCATTACATTAACACGAACCATATTCAAGTACTCTTCATTTGTGTACTGATAAGCCATACCTAATTAAGGGTCACACTCACACACGACAGATTAGGTATACTCGGAATATCGAACGCTAGGCGCACGCGCGGGAAAACACAAAACAGACGTCCAAACCATACGTTGGCGCTAGCCTACTGACCTAGTGACCTAGTAACGTGATTCGTCGATCGAATAAGCGATTTGCCGCGGGGCGGGGGTGCGGGTACTGGCAGCATAGTACAACACCGCGTCGCACGCGCCGCCGGCATGACTGGAAAAGTGACAACGCGTCTTTTATTTGAATTGAAATTTATGAAAATTTGGTCCAAAATTAAGTTCCTATTTTTTTTACATAATTCGAATGAGGATCATGTGCCGGGTATTCTCCTTGAATATTGATGGTAATTCACCAGTCACCCTGTATATGTGTCATTTTGTTCGGTGATTTATTGCCATCTTGTAGATAGTTACATGATCCATTCCTGTAGAAATCTTGGGAATCTGTTTTAAAAAAAAAATGCGACAAGTAGTTTTGAAAATCTTCTCTCGATATTAACCTAACACTACCTAAAGAATTTTGAATAGATCAAAACAGGTGAAAATCTGAGAATGCAAGGTCAAGAATATGTGGTGGATGCATTAACACTTCCCAACCAAGCTCTCTCAATTTTTGATTTGTGGTCAAATATGTGTGTAGTCTGGCGTTTACAAGATTTAAAACCACTCCTTTTCGATTGATCAATTCCAAACGTTCTCAATTTCTTGCTTGAGTGTCATTACTTGTTAGCAATAGAGATCTGAATCGATGGTTTTGCCTGGCGGTAAAAACTCATAATGAACGATGCCCTTCCAATTCCACCATACCCAGCATATAACTTATATGACTTATTGCGTTTAATCCGGGTTTCGCTACAGTCTGTGGAGCTTGACTACCCTTTGAACATAATCTTTTTCGCAAGTTCTAATCAAAAATGATACACTTTTTATCACCTGTGATCATTTTTTTTCAAAAATAGTTCAGTTTCATGACATATTAATAGAGAATCGCAAATAAGTACACGATTCATTAGGTTTCTTTTAGTGAGCTCGTGTGACACCCAAATATCGAGCTTTTTGTATAGACAGACTTCTTAAAATGGATCAAAACTATTTTGTGGTCAATATTTTGGGTCTTCTCCTATTTAATATTTATCTCAATGACATCGCGGACGTAATACAAAAATCTAAATATTTCATATTTGCCGACGATCTTAAAATTGCTAAACAAATAAAATCAGATGATGATGCCATAGCTCTCCAAGAAGAAATTGATCGACTGTCTGCTTGGTGCACTAGCAACGGAATGGTTCTTAATCCTGATAAATGCTCTTGCGTCAAATTTACTCGTAATCATAAAATTTAGACGGCATACCAAATCAATGGCACATATTTGCAACAACTCAAATCTGTTCGTGATTTAGGCATTACAGTTGACTCCAAATAAAACTTCATCAAACATATTGACAACATATATAAATCTGCACGGAGTACGTTAGGTTTTGTCTTTAGAAACTCTAAAGAATTCAAGAAAATGAGTACCAAAAAGCTTCTAATTACAACTCCAGTGAGAACTAAACTTCAGTATTGTTCTGTCATATGGATTCCAAGCTACCAGATCCATAAGAACCGTATTGAGAGCATACAAAGACGCTTCACTCAGTTTTATTCGTACGGATCAAATAAACGAGTGCCGTATGTCAACCGTCTTAAGTAATTCGACCTGATGTCCCTGTCTTATAGACGCAAAATGCACGATGTGATATTTCTGTATAAACAATTAAATAATCTACTAGACAATTCTGAACTACTAAGCCAGTTCTTGTTCTCCATCCCTTATCATATACCTACCTGACCTACCTACCTATTAGTAGTATTAGTTAATATAATAATAATATATTTATAATTTCAGTCATTTCATACAAAGACTTAGAAAAAAAAAACCAGGGGAAACAGGGGAACTTTTGTAGCCGATGAAAGGCTCGCTTTTAAAAAGGACATAGCACACTTTTTCTTGAATAACTCTTTATCCGTTAGTATTATAGATAAGCAACGTATGACATGTTCTAGGTCAGAAAATGCCTTACAAATTTAAAAATTTAAGAGTATTTTGTTTAATTTAACCAAAAGATATCACTCACTTTTTTCTATCAACCTGAGATATAGGGTACGTATTTTTATCACACGTCACACCCAATAGACTAAAAGCATATTTTTTCACAAATATCAAGATATCTGAAATAATTTTTCTAGCAGCACACTTACTAAATTAATATAACTTTTTACATAATCGGGCGTACCTTGCAACGTACTGACAACCGCTGTTAAATCTATAATTATTCCAACGGTACGTTTTTAACGTCTGTAGCTCTTATAGAGCTAGATTTTCGAAAACATCATATTTATAGGGCATATCGATAAATAATTAAAAAAATCAAAAAACCCGACTGCGAAAAATACTCTTATTTCAAACTAAAAAGAATAAAACAATTTACTAGCTTTCATTTGATACCCATATTGCTACAGTAAGAAAAAAAAATTCAACTCCCCCCCTTATTCCGCCATTTGCGGGCGCCATTTTGAAAATTTATATAGCCTATGTCACTACTACAATTTAGACAAATCCAACGATACCGCATATGTCAAAAACCGTCCAGCCGTTTGGGCTGTAGGGCGTGCCAAAGAAATGGACATACATACATACATACATAGGAGAGCGAGGGGCTAGTTGTAACAATTTTTCGTTGGGACCTTATGGAAGCTTACTTGTTAGGTATTTAGGAAATGCAGCAATATTATTTGAATGAGCAACTATTCAACTAGTGATTTCAAATAAAATTTTGATCAAACCTGTGACAAGTTCTTGTAAAAATTGCTTAGAAAAAAAAGTGACGAGTGTTACAACTTACCCCGTGATTGGGGCTAGTTGTAACAGTAGGAATTGAAAATCAGTTTTCTATTTTTCAAAGGTTTATTTAGCATATTTATCATTAGAAACTGTAGAGATGCTAAAACAGATTTCAACTTTTAAGTTTTATTCTTAATGTAATAAAAAAATATTCAAAAATTAACAAAAACTTGTTATTTCTTTTTTTAGACTATATAGGAACTATAGATTTACAGCCATTTATAATCTTAACTACTTAAGTAAACAGATTTTTGGTTCATTTAGCGTATTTAGCATTTAAAAGTTTAGGCACATAGTTTTATTCTTAATCTAGTAGAAAAATATTCAGCCATTTATAACAACAATATCTCAACTTCTTAAGTAATCAATCAGCCTTTTGATTAAAGTATTATAGAGATTTGTTACTCCTTTCTTTTTACATATATCTAAATAGCGACACATGACCTAAATTAAAGTATTTTGCAGCTTTTCGAACACTGGTTTAATTTTACAAGACTTCAACAGAAGCCAATTCGTACACATCTTGGCTTTGGGCAGCACTTTCAGTTTTTTTTTATAGTGTCTCATTCTGAAATGGATAAAATCAATTAAGTTCAGCAAAAAAGTATTCAAAACATGAAAAGAAGAAATTTAAGTATGTCCCACGTTATTTCATAGAAATAATAAATCAATACGGGGCAAGTTGTAGCCTGTTACAACTTGCCCCACGAAAGTGTTACAACATACCCCACTGCAAGGTTTTTTGAAATAACTGCTATAAAAAAATATATCCCTTATTTAGTGTAAAATTACAGTTAATATAATCGAAGTTAACAAATGCTAAATGTATTTAAATAAATCAAAAAGTGCTAAACAATTTGAAATCAACAATAATCAATTTTGTATAAATAAAAAAAAGTTCATTACGTGGTCTTATCGGAGCGCCTGCGTAATACTGCCTTCTGCGTCATCCAGCGGGATACCGATCACGCTCATATGATAGAATGGGTATTAAATAGTAAGTTAGGTTGAAAATCAAATGAATATTTTTCTATTATCTAAGTAAACAAGTATGCTTAATTAAAAAAATCAAAAAACCCGACTGCGTAAAATACTCTTATTATCAACTAAAAAGAATAAAACCATTTACTAGCTTTCATTTGATACCCATATTGCTACAGTAAGAAAAAAAATTCAACTCCCTCCCCCTCATTCCGCCATTTGCGGGCGCCATTTTGAAAATTTATATAGCCTATGTCACTACTACAATTTAGACAAATCCAACGACACCTCATAAGTCAAAAACCGTCCAGCCGTTTGGGCTGTAGGGCGTGCCAAAGAAATGGACATACATACATACATACATACATACATACATACATACATACATACATACTCTCGAAAAACATAACCCTCCTTCTGTCGCAGTCGGGTAAAAATACGTATCTTTGTGTATCTTTGTGTATGTCATGTAAATTACACACAAAATGTTTTTTTCTGTAGATAGTATAGTTTTATTATGAAAAACGTTTTCAATTTATATCTAACTATTAAAATTTACTGGAAGAGCCGATTTTAAAACAAAAGAAACGAAAACACTGATAATGAACTTAGATTTTGTTAGCACGACAACTGAAGTAATGTCATGTTGGAAAGAAAGCTAGAAGAAAAATGAAAAATATAATCCATAAGTGTCCGGATTGCGCAAACGGAATATTTTTCTAGAAATAAGAAAACCAATAGAAATATTATCTAATCAGGATGCAGAATTTTGTAGTCTAAATTGGTATTGGTTAATAAAGAGAAATCGTACTTGAAATATTGAAACGTTGTTTTAAAGAAGAAATAAAAGAGTTGTTAACGAAAAACTTCTCAGCGTTTGACCTCACGACAATCTTCAAGATCTTATGATCTACGGGGAGATCGTCGTGTAATCTCAATTGTTTTTCAACAGTTAACGCCCTTTAACGCACTCTTTTTATTCGTATTACAGTTAATTAATAATGTCTAATTCACTATTTAAAAACAAGGAATCATATGCAGAAATATTTATTTTAAAACATTTGTGAACGGTGTTCTCTGAGATTATTAGGTACTGTGGAATTGATTTTAAAACATACTTTAGATTATAAGAGACGCATTAGGCCAAAATACAACTTCCAACGCATATGTTACAAAAAGAAATTGACAAGATACTCGTATCGATCGTAGAAAAAAACTGGTTGATGTGATTAGTTATTTTTGAAAGGGAAAAACTAGGTTACGAAAAATAGTTTTGGTTATTTTTAACTTTTTTTTTTTGTTGAGTATTGAATGTACCAAGTATTGCAAGTGAGTGCTGTGACAACTGCATTGTGTTCTGTCCTTGCTCGTACAAGTAAGTGAATACTGTAAAACATTTGAAAGCAGACGACAGAGTGAATATAAATATAATAATAATAGTATAGAAAAACATCATATGGAATTCTATCTCAGGTGAGCCTATCTCAGAAAATTACGCTCACGCTTATGCCAATCCGTAATAGAACAGCATAAAAAAACTCGATAACAGTCTACTGTCAGTATAGATAGAAATAGAACACTGTCATTTGTAAATTGATGGAGTGTTATATAAAGTTTTGTCTTTGCCGATCCATAGACAATACTAGAAACTGCACTTAGGCAATCAAAAATTGTTCCTTTTTTACAACCCTTATAAAAACAATATTATCTTATACTATAATATATTATTATATCTTTAACAATAACTTACATCTATACAAATCAGTAAAATAAAATTATACTGATTGTATATATATATATATATATCATATTCTATTATGATAATGATTACTCTACTCATAAGAGTCGTTGCCGCGATTTTTTAGACAATCACAAAAAAAAAATGGTTGTCTGTAAAGTCGGTTTACAGACGATAATTTTTACGTGATAACGTCATAAGAAAACATAGATGTAGAATTGTATAGTTTTATGAATCGAATTGAATTATTATCACATATATTATAATATGATAGTGTGTATTACTTTACATATATATGATAGTGTAGTACTTTTTTTATATATATATGATAGTGTGATATTTAAGATTTTCCAATCTGAGTTATTTTGTGAAGGATAGGAAGATGATAGGAAAAGTAGGAAATCAAGGGAAGTGTTTCAAGTGGTACTCTCTACCAAACAATTGACAAATCACAAAACAGTAGGGGTGTGCGATAATTATCGATAATTCGTAACTACTCGATAATTTTCCATTCGATAATTATCGATAATTATCGATAAGTGTTATTCGATAATTTTGATCCGATAATTATCGATATTTTTGAATTCGATAACTATCAACCGATAATTATCGATAACTTTCGTCAACTATCGACAATTTTTATCCGATAATTATCGATAACTGTCGCCAACTATCGATAACTTTTCCTCCGATAATTATCGATAACTATTCATTCCATAATTATCGATAAAACGATTCGATAATTATCGATAGTAAAATTATCGATATTTTTTTCCGATGAACATCCCTACAAAACAGTTCGCGTGTAGATTGCGTGGTGCCACTGTCTCTTTTACTCGAACGCGGTCCGATGGAGTGTAAGACAGAACGCTTAGGCTAATCGTGCCTCTCTATCGCTTGTTCTGCGCTCTCGCTCACTAATTGTGACAATGATGACGTCATCTTCTTCGAACGGGCACCCCTTCATCAATTTACTAGACGTTATCACGTCAAAAAATTGACAGGCAGAAAAATATATATCATATCAGATCACTATAAATATCAGATGCATCATTATGTTACTTTTGCAATAATTTATTTTTATATTAGTTATTTAAAGCAATTAAGCAATTTAATGAAATTGAATGTAGTTAATGCAGAGTAGGGTTTGGGTCCCGGGACGTCTCGTGTCTCGAAGTCCCGAGAATTTTCGTAATTTTAGGTGTCTCGAGTCCCGGGACTTTCGGGTCGAGACTCGAGACGAGACAAGATTTTCGAAATTGTTATGTAATCAATTATTTGAAATCAGAATTTGGGAAAGAACTCAGTTTACTACTGGATGTTAAGAAAAGATGGAATTCCATCATTTTGATGACGGAAAGGTTTCTGAAGCTCAAAAATTGCATGAAAAAGCATTGATTGATTTAAATATGTCAGACAAGTGGAATGAAGACAATCTTCTTCTTTTGCAGCCAATTGTTGATTTGTTGTA
Organism: Euphydryas editha; assembly: GCA_036937285.1. Taxonomy (NCBI): domain Eukaryota; kingdom Metazoa; phylum Arthropoda; class Insecta; order Lepidoptera; family Nymphalidae; genus Euphydryas; species Euphydryas editha. The sequence goes on along the minus strand of JAUPFZ010000005.1, from coordinate 14,605,017 downwards.
GCCACTCAAGATAGCTGTAGAAGCTTTAGAAGCTGACGAATCGCTTCATTACAGTCATAGCAACAATTGACGTGTTGCTCAAAAATATGCAATCAACAACAACTAATAATAATTTGGCGAAGCGGTTCTTTTTGAACTTTGAATGCTATATATATATATATATATATATATATATATATATATATATATATATATATATTGATAAAAGTTATTAAGATTTTCTGTTTAAAAAATGTTGAGTTTTACAAAAAATTGACTTTTGAAGTGAAACTTCTTTATCGGGGTTAGAAAAATTTTTTCGTTACGTGCCATCTTGCGTTACGCGCCATCTTGCGAGAGTATCTGCTCTCGTAGTTTATATTTAAACTGTATTTACTCGACTGCGACAGAAGAAGGGTTATGTTTTTCGAGTGTATGTATGTGTGTGTATGTGCGTATGTGCGTATGTGCGTATGTGCGTATGTGCGTATGTGCGTATGTGCATATGTGCATATAATTACGATCGTATAAAAAGTAAACTGTTTTTGAAGTGAAACTTCTTTATCGGGGTTGCAATATTTTTTTCGTTACGCGCCATCTTGCGTTACACGCCATCTTGCGTTACGCACCATCTTGCGAGCATTCAGATAGCATCTTGCATCATCAAGATGGCGCAATAAAAGTTAATAATAAAAGTTAATAAAATCATAAAATGATTACTATAGTTTATTACAACAACAATTGCAGCAAAAAAGGTAATTATAATTCTTGCATTTTAAGAATCCGATTAGCGATATAATTTTATTATAAGTTTCACTTCTTACGAGTGTACGCTAGTACACGCACAATTTTTTTTAATACGTTTCACCAGAAATTAACTGAATTAAAATTCTTCAAAAAAAAAAAGGCTTACCCTCTAAAAAAAGGATTTTTTTTTTTCTTAAAAGTCTTGAAGTCCCGGGAATTCCCGGGACTTTGATTGTAGCCTGTCTCGTGTCCCGGGACTTTGAAATTGTCGGGAATTCCCAAACCATAATGCAGAGCTAGCAAGCAAATGAAATAATTTAAATATAACGAATTAATTGCGTTCTATTGGTCTCATACTCAACGCAGATTAGCCAATTTCAAGGCAGTTTACCATGGACTCGCAAAAGTAAAGTTATATTTGTATTTTTTTTATAACTACAAAATATTCTAATAGGATTTTGTATAACAATAAGAGACTTATACCAATTATAGAGTTATACCAAGTCTGTATTGAAATCACGACGCTACCATTAGTAATCTAATTGCATCGTAAATATTATAACTTGTCACAAATGTGAATTGTAAACGAGGTTTTCATTTGAAGTTACCCACTGGCGTCAATTACAAATATTTTGAACATGCAAACCGTAAAATTATAAGCCGTACCTAATTAATAAACTAAAACCATAGATTACGTAAGATTATTTTAACACGTTTTTAGACATCGGTTGAAAATAATTTAATATATTGGATGTCAATGTGGTAACTAGTTCGAAGTGTAAAGTTAACACAACACATATACTATTACAAATAAAAAAAGGTAAAAGTCTATATTTACACATTTAATTTATTGCTAGAAATAAAATTAAATGTAATTTAATATATCCTCTTAGTCTTGAATATAAACATTATGACATTAATTACATCTTTTTTCATTTTAACGAGTTTATAAAGTATTAGAATTTTCTATAAGAAAGCAGCATCACGGATTTTCCTTATTATAAGCAGTTTTTTCTTTTACATAACCTGAGTTAATATTATTTTTTTTTTTTACGTATAAAATAGTTTTCTTCGACTATATTAGAATAAAGATAATATTTAGTAGAGAGATAATACAATTACCTTATTTTGCGAAAGAAAAAAAAAAACAATTTATTTTTAGGCTTACTATACAAAGATCAACTTTTACTTGGTTAGTTTATTAACAAAACTTTTAATCTAGATCTAATGTTTGTTTGATTAACATTTCAATTTTTTTAAAAGTTAATAGCTTTTTTCGTTTACTGCGAGAGTTTGTAGGCTACTAAATATGTGACAACGTTTTTAAAACCCTGAATAAAATTACTCTTAGTAAAATGAAAACAATATAACATCAAACAATCTAAGAAAATTCACGAAATGTAACAAAGGTCAAATCACGAGGTTAGGCTTATGACAAAAGGGAAATAATTTATTAATTGATTGATTCTGTTGTTGCCGCATTTACAGTAATGATTAATAACGTTTTTGTGATATATAAACAAAAGACATTGCTTACTCAGTTCATTTACTCTGTATATGCTAGATGGTTCATGTCACCTCAGTTAGCTTAACAAGAGAAATTGATTCTCAGTTTAATTGACTTCGCTGAACAGGTTCAATCTTTTGGTTGGTTTATTTTTTAAACTAATTTTCTACAATTTCTTTCTACGCTTCTTCTTTTCATACTTTCGCGTGGGAGTGAAAAAACTTTTTCTGGATAATTTGACTGCATAAAGTATACGTCTGGCTAAGATATCTTACTGAGTGTATGTGAAAACATAAAAGTATGAAGTAGCTTCTACAGCTGCTTTTCTTACAGTGAGAGACGTATTAGATCTCACTCTCCCTAGTAAATCTTTGGCATACTTTGACTCCTCTTCCTTTTTTTAATAATTCATTCTATAATACTGTTAGTGTGTAAATGGGGAACTTCCAGCTGCAAATATTCCATCTACTACTTGTACTGGCACCGTATGTACTTATATGTGTACTAAAATGTTCAGTTGTTAAAAGTTAACAAGTTTATTTCATTTTAAGTTAGGTTGAAAGCTTATTAGCTTATATGGTGTGTGAACTGCTGTACTAATGAAAATGTGGTATCATTCAAGCCAGATATAAAAATAAAAATTGAATGTATCAGAAACGAGTAATTTTTATATAAAAAAAAATATTAATAAACAATTATTTAAATGTATATATAAAAATAATATAATCTTTTACATACTACTCGAATAAGAAATTGTAATTATTTTATTGTAATAAATAAACAGCAATTTTATTATTCTATTATTGTTGCCGCATATGGCCTTTATATAAACTATTTTGTCAACCTTCAAGACCTTTTTGTCTCTGCTTATGGTATCAAACCACATTTTAACCCATCTTTACTTATTCTTAACATAAGCCTACACACACTGATCAGTACCTGCGCAGTCTCGTCCACATCACCTTGCGTCTGTATGCAAAATTCTTATAAACCTTGCTCATGCTCGGAGCGATGACCACCACATAGAAGAGGAACTAAAGTATGACGGTGCAGTTTTGCGTAAAAATGGACATAAAAAGACATCGAAGCAGTTTTTATCGACGCATCGGGTTCGGCCACAGGAAGCTCAAAGACAGCCAGCTTTCTTGCCTTATGTAAAAGTAGTAACAGACAAGATAGGAAGATTACTAAAAAGCAGTATGGCATCAAAACTGTGTACACACCTTAGAAGAAACTATGTAGCGTACTACGTTCTTACAAGGACTTTCTTTTATCCCCTTTCCTTTCGACACCCATTGGTATACAAGGTTGATTGCAGATGTGGAAGTTCCTGTATCGGTCAAATACAGCGATCTATAGCCACACGGTTTAATAAACACATAGAATCTGTAAACGAACAATGATCAAAAGAAATCGGCAATCGCAAAATATCTATTACAATCGGGATTAAACCACTGGATAGAACTTCACAAACTCAAGGTTCTCTCTAACGAACGTCACTATATACCGAGGATAGTTCGCGAAGTTATAGAAATTCGAAAATTCAAAATTTCAAATTGCGAACATGATATTGTGTTGGCAAATGCGTGGAATTCAGTGTTGGAACTTTGTAAAATTAATAATAACCGATTTCAAATAAAATCAATAAGTGTCGTTGTTAGTAAAGTTTGCCGGGAGTCTGTGTCGAAAATAAGTGGTGAGGTAGGCTTAAAAAAACTAAATGGAGGGTAGAGAGATACGACCTGTGACGGTTGACAGTTGATACTTCGCTTCACACCAGTCTTGTTGTGACCACGGATCATGTAACTGGTCCGAGATATCGACAAAAATCGTCAAAACAAACTATATCGTGGTATTTAGAGTACATTTTTATCCCAAAAAATTTAACTATGAAAACCGCAAGTGCCTAAGCCTAAATAGATTTATATGTATTTCTTTCTAACAGTTTTAAAAGAAAAAAAATAAGAAATATGATTCATTACGAAATAATTTATATAATAATATACATCACTGATATTACACATAAAGTTTCACTATGTCAACAACTAATCTTCAACTCCTATTTTTATTTATGAATTTATTTTCTTAGCCTTTGGATTTTTTTTACAAATTTAAGAAACCGGAATTCATAGCTAGAAAATTCATACATTTTCTTTTAAATTATTCTTCAAAATTATTTATTATCGTAAAAGTCATTGAACTTAAATAATTTTACTTGTATCGCTCAATCTCGACTTTAATGTTGTGCAATATTGTACGAACAAAAGGTAACCGGACCGAACTTTACCGCATCTTTGTGTGTAGAAAATGTCAACTGCTCAATGCATGAAAATTCAATAAAAATACTTTATAGTCCTTGAGCTTTGTTAACCAAATACAGTTTTAGTAAATATATTACATAAATTTTATATGCCTAGTTGCTGTGAAGATGCAGTAATTTAGATTTTTTCCGATACACTTTTCCATAACGCACTACAGCAACATACAGTGAGAATTTGATTTTTACGCCATAAAGGAGACCACGTTTTATCAGTTTTCAAATTATCTGTCAAATATTATAGAAATATGTTTTTCTAGCTTGAAAGCTCTCAGACCAAACTCAAAATCTTATGGCAGAATGACACTCATTAAACCTGCAGTCTTCTGATAACGCTGAGCCATATAGGCGAATTAACAGACGGATATGAAAATCTTTGTCGAACAATCTGGTCATTTGAAGATTCGAGAGCTAATCTTAGATGAGACTATCCTAGACACTTAATATCGAAGATATTCGGGACATCGCCTTGCACGAGATTAGTATGGCTCTGGGTCAGCTTAAAAACAACAAGCCATAATGCGAAGACGGTATTAAATCAGAGCTTTTGAAATCAAGTGAAACTCTGATACTAAAGTTCTAAATTTAAAGCCAGAATCTTGGAACAGAAAGAACAGATGCTACTCTTCAAGAAGGGTGAATCGCTTCTGAGTCACGTTTATAAGCTGTTCTCTATAATAATTAAGAATAGTTTGAGGGGTAAGTTTGATAACTTCCAGCAGCGTGAACAAGCCGCCTTCCGATAAAGCTGTAGCAGCATAGTTCACATACATACACTGCGGCAGATTATACAAAAGACTGAGAAGTATAATCGGCCATTGTGCTTGGTGTTTGTTTACTATGAGAAAACCTTCGATTTGATCGAAATTTAGGCTGTGCCAGCGCTGAAGTCTCTCCAGCCTTGCCATATTGACTAGCGGTATGTCGAAGAGTTACAGTGTCCGTACAATAACGCCAGTATGTATGTTCGAGTACAGAAGCCTAGCAGGTTGCGAACAGCAAGGTGTGAGACAGGGATATGTTATCTCTCCGAAACTCGGAAGATTCGGCATCAATATAAACAGCAAGTACATTACAGCTCACCTTCGATTTGCCAACGATATCATGCTTATGGTAGAATCCCAGGAAGACCTGTTTTATACAGAGTGACCTCGTTGGAGTTTCCCAACGGGTGGGCATTGTCGGCATTAGGCTCATGGCAGAATCCGTGGAAGACTGGAAGACCGAAGGTTACCGACATAGCCCAACGGATTTGTAAGCTGAAATAGCAGCGGGCAGGGCACACAAAATAAAAATAAAATAAAATAAATAAAATAAAAATAAAATAATTTTGAGCTACGTTTATAAGCTGTTCTCTAGGATTATTACGAATCATCTGACGAGAAAGTTTGATGACTTCCAGTCTCCCGAACAAAGCCGGATTTTCGGAAAGGCTTCTTTCTCTAGAGGAGTATAATCGTTATGTAAACCATATGTAATAACCATTATGCTCAGCGTTTGTAGACTGTACAAAAACCTTCTGAGCTAATAGTTGTGAGAGAAAGTCTTGGATTCGATCGAAACTTGGTCGGTACTGCAATCTCTCCAGCGGTGCTATATTGACTACCGGTATATTATGGAATGATGCACTGGTTTTTTAATAACACCAGTATGGTGGCACAAAAGCTGAGCACGAGAGTGATTTCAATGCAGCGAGGTGTGAGACAGGGAGATGTTATCTCTCCGTATATATATACATATGAAATTAAGAAGAAAGAAATGCGCTATAAAAAATTACAAAAAACACTATTAAATATTTTGAATCAATTGTAGATAGCCTATTTTATTCTAATTTCTCTTATTAAAACTGTTATTTTTTTAGTTTTAATATTGCATACTTGTTACAATGTAAGTAAATTCACATCGAGGTAAAGTTGAATTTATTAAATATTGTTTCATTCAACTTTAAAGTATTTATAAAAATCACATACATATATAATAGCTAATAAAACTGATCTAGCGGACCGAACAGAAATGGGCGTGGGTTTAAATCTAACACAATTACAAGTTATAAATAGGCTCAAAATTTAACGACTATTTATATTTAAAAAAAATAATTAGGAAATTAGCATGCCTTATTAGAAATGTAATTGTCTTTTTATATCTATTTAAATTATAAAAGCAGTATGGATTGAGTTTCAATCCCTTTTCTTAAAGAAAAAGAGACCTTTGTTCAACTGTGCGAACATTACGGCTGTTACAAATAAATAACATAATTTGTTATAGGAGGATAAATTATGACTAGCATTTGGGTCATATGTGTAGGCAGCGATCTTTATGCTAATGGGTGGTGGCCGTGGATAATTTTCCTGTGTTTCTATATTACACATATTAGTATGTACTTACAATAGGAGGGTGCGTGCTACTGCTTTTCTGTCTACCAACTGGTCATTTATCTATTGTTATTATTTATTTACTAGCTGCTGCCCGCGACGTCGTCTGCGTGAACGCTATACAGCAACAAAAATACCTACGATTATACCTTTTAAAATAACATTCATTTACCCGTTTCTTCTTTACATTTCATATCTACAGAAAGTACAGTAACAGAGGGAGACTGTCTTTTGTAAAATTGACTTTCAAAAAGTGCTTATTTTTAGCCTGCTTTGAATAAATGACTTTATGGTGATTCTGCTGAATTAAGTCATAAGTTGTGACTGAAACGGATGGAGAAAATAATAAATAAGGAATACAGAATAGGGTAAAAATACATATTTATAGGACTTCTCGATAAACAACATTAGTAGTTTGGCTCTCCGCAGCCAAAATGTAAAGAGAGTCAGGACTGGTGACGCGGGAGCAAGCGACGCGACGTACAGCTGCCCGTGTGAAGCAGCTCGTCCTGAGGTCGAAACCAGCTACCCTCAGTGTCTGCCCCTGCGACTTATTGATGGTCATCGCGAAGCAAACACTCACGAGGAACTGTACGCGCTTGAACTGGAACGGGAAGTTATGAGGAATGAGGGGAATGCGTGGTATAAATACTGCTTCGCCGACGCCACAACCCGTAAGAATTTCCACCTCAATGGTGTGTCTGTGGAGCGAGATGACTTTAAGGCGGGTCCCGTTCCACAACTTTTGAGGAAATAGGTTCCGGAGAAGCATAAGCATTTCTTATCTTTATAACATATATGGCATGCTTCATTTTCCTCTTTCTTCGTTATTTAGCTCAAATTGCTTACAGCAATAGCGTGCCGTTTTCGAGTTTAAATTTTGTTATACATCTATTCAGTTCTTTTTGAGTTCTGTTTGTTATTACATACAGAAAAACTCGATGAATTTTATAAGACATAGATGAAGCAGCTTAAAACTTATATAAACACATTTTTTAAATTGTCTTGCTCATCATGGAGTTGTGCATTTTAATTTTTATTAAAATGCACAACTCCATCTATGACTTTTGTAAACAACTATTAACCTCGCCAACATGATCAAATTTAAATTATTTATATCCAAAAAGGGGTTTACACATGTAATTCGACTTGATGTTTTTAAAATCTCATAGATGGCGCTGCTTGTCTTGATACTACTTATATTCATTTCTTATATTACATTCATTCTTACATTTATTATGTTTATCAGCCTAAGTTACTTATATTTCGTGATTTTTATAGTGTGAAGATAGCTTATAGCATGGTTATTAACATAATAACAACATTCAAATATGCGTCGTTAGATTACACGCTGTTACAGAATGCGTTGAAGAAATAAAGGTTCACTGCTCGTTCCCCGTAGGTGATAGCGTGATAATATGTAGCCTATGTTATGACCCGACTTCTTAATAATATTCGTGCCAAATTTGAAGTAAATCCATGCAGTACTTTTTGAGTTTATCCCGGACATACATACAGACAAACAGACAAACAGACAAACAGACAAAAATTCTAAAAACTATATTTTTGGCTTCGGTATCGATTGTAGATCACACCCCAAGTATTCTTTTTAAAAAATATTCAATGTACAGTTTTGACTTTTCTACCATTTTATTATATGTATAGATAAGATATATTGGTCAAGATTTTGTAATTTAAACCAGCAATTCTTGTTTATATATAGGTATATAACCTGAATTTCGGAAACCGCTCTAACGATTTTCATGTAGTATGCAGGGGGTTTCAGAGGCGATAAATCGATCTAGCTAGGATTCATTTTTGGAAAATGTCATTTATCCGTATTTTCAGGCAAAGAAAAACTGCTACTATCCAGCATCGTCTATACGGTTATAATAGCTCAGGTGGAAAATCGGGCGGTCCCGAAACCAGAAGACCCCGGTTCGAGACCAGATGTATGATGATGGTAGATGTACCAGTCCGATTATTTGTTTTTTCCTTTTTTAAGTTCCTTCTTTTGTGAGAAAAACTATTATAGGGAGCCCTTTGTGTTAGTAATAACGCATCTAATTCGTACCTAATTATATATTTAAAAAAATAAAAAATAAATACCGAATAAGCGCGGACATCCCGGGTATACTAGCTATTTATTATAAAAAAAATCAGGTATAAATTTTTGTTGACATAGAAACCTGATAACGATCGTTACTCATAGTAGGGAAACTATCCGCCAACCCGCAGTAGGTGGATTAAGCTCCAACCCTTCTTCTATATGGAGAAGAGGCCATCGCTCAGCAGCGGGTTGTTTACAGTTACAGTTTTGCAACCACACAGAACAGCTGCCAGTGGCATCAATATTTAGGACCAAAGACAATGTGCAACTGACTCAGAAAAAGCTTACTCGATGTGCTCAGAAGTTATAAAGAGAAGTGTCTCAGGAAAATAGAATAATTTTTTCTTGTCCACCTATTGTACTACACAATCTTGACTCAACAAATTTGTAACTATGCTGTATATTTTATTTGTGGTGTGCAATAAAGAATAAATAAATAAATAATTTTTCTCTGTACAACATACTTGCTACATTTTGTAACGATCTGCAAATTGAGTTCGCTCATACGAATGGAATGAAGTAAGGAATCAAACTTCTGCTCTTTTTATTTTAAGAAAAATGATCACGTATTTAAAAACAATTTCAACACAACAAGTTATGTATATACAATAAAGAGTTGATTTCGGTCACATTTTAGATAAATAATTTATCATTTAAATAATGCATACAAATTGTAAATATAATGTGATAGCTTTTATTTAGTATTCAATTATTATTATTATTAATTATAATTATCAATTATTACAGTCCGAATCCGTAACACGTGTGCGCACTAAGGTCGGCGATTTTGATGCTGCTTTTTTCCCCAAAAGTACACCTAAAAAGGATACGATCTCAAAAATTTGAGTCCGATATGTGCAAAACCGGCCGCTGAAGAACTTTTTGAATTTCAAAAAAAGTCGATTTTTAACTACTTTTAAAATAATTGTATCTCATCTCCTATATAGTTTAAAGACTCTTGTCCAGCAGACTTCTACTTTTATTTAAAAAAATAGATATTAGGTCTAAACTTATATCGAGCTTAGCTAATAGGTTCCAACTAAACAACTGTTTTGGTTAAATTTTACCTATTTATAAAACACTATTATATGTACCATATTTGAAGTTGTTAGTCGACGAACATCTAATATCTTTTGTTGAGGTATATTTAAATGGAATCTACCCAGCTTTTGCTTAATTGCTCCTTTCGCTTATTACATCCAGTAGAGAGAGAGATGTTGCAAATGGTCTTTAAAAGTTTTAGAAAATATTAAAATATCATCTATAAAATTTACTGCAAAATTAGACAGTTTGTGTATTCTCATGATATTACTCAGTATTCTTCAATTTGTCTATATTTTTAATGGTGCTAAAATCTTTCTGTTAGCCCATATGCAATGCAAGATATTTAAAACAGTAAAATTGTATCACTGTAAAATAAAATATATAAAAATTAAAAAGCAACTAATTTAGAATTGATTTATTATTTCATTTTTTAAGGTTAGTTTTCTCAATATTTTTCTTATATTATTCGTTCATTAAAATTATATTTTTGTTTATTTTAAAGCGAGTAATAGAAACAGTAATCAATATTGGTCATGGTCGAGTGACGATTAGAGTGTTGTTGGACGTGTCAATATTGCTGACGTGTTATTCAATATACTAGTAAACCGATAAAAAATGAAAAGTATACATGTATTTTTTATTTATTTTTACGCGCGACAGAATTATTTAAGCTAAATAAATTATGTGAAAATAACAGTGATTTTTTTAAACATGTGACTTGTTACGTTATAAAACACAAATCTGAATAAAAATTAATGGTTTGTTTTATCGAACCTATGGGTTGTGTTTAGTAATGTAATTAAGACTTTTGCTTGACCAAAAGTATACCAAATGGGTGAAAGAAAAATGGTGATCAAACAAGTAAGATATCGTATTAATATGTCACGTTCGGTTTTATTGATTGAACGTTTTATGAAAGCATTTAACGTAAAAACTAGATAATAGAAATAAATAAGTAACAGAAAATAAAGTAGAAAAAGGATTTAGCTTCCAACCTTTTCACTTATCACATGTATTGCAGCTATATCAGTTAATTTACGGCGATTATAAGGTAGGTAGTACTTACACACCGGTCGAGCTTTATTCAGCCGGCTACAGTAACGTTCTATCACAATAAAACTTGACTGTGTATAACCTTTACACGTGATTAAAGTAAAACTTCTTTGACATTGTGACGGATGACTATCATGGTGATATATTGTCAATATAGGAGGTCTGGCAACAAAGCCCAATTTCAGTACAGAAAGATTAGCACGATTGTGAGATTAAGTCTTTCGCGTCAACGCCGTCGTATGTCGCTGCTATCATTAGTAGGTAACCAACAGTAGGTTTCATGCGATGCGCAGTGTCAAATGTCAAAGTATATTTTTATATCTCAATAACTTTGATATAAAGTAAAAACTGATGGAAAGAAACACTGATTTCAATTTATTTATTCGATATAAAAATTAAAGACATTATATAATTTTTCAATGCTTATGATATTTAGACATATAACAAAATTATTTAAATTTATACTTTAAAAATAAAATAGAATTATTTAATATTATGTAAACTATAAAAATTACTATCCATACAGTCGCATTTAATTTAAAATTACATTTTGAATTTATGTATTCAACTTGTATTGTTCATTAACAACATTATTTTTGTTTCTCATATTTAAGCAATCAATTTTAGAAAAAATTCAAGGTCATTCAAAGGTCATCCACCTGAAAAATTAAAGAATTAAACAATATTAGTAGCTAGAAACAACGTTATTTCTTAAAGTTTGATTGTATAAAATAAATAGAAACATTTCTTTATTGTATAATTATGGATTGTACTCGTATTATTATAGAAAATTTAATAGTCAATATTAGCAATATTCTTACTAATTTGTACAAATGAGGTAATTAAGGCTTTTTGAATTTAATATTAGCTTGATATCGTCGTATACAAATGGTTTCAAAAACGCTTATAGAATTGACACTCTTGATTCTCAAAAATAAAATAAGCAATGAGAACATGTAAATAGAATAATATAATAAGTTTCAACACATAATTTGATATTATTATCCACGCGAATATGTATAATATTGTAAAATTTAATAGTTCATATAATATAAAAATATTATTGTGTATATCTATTGTTTAAGTAATCCTGCAGCATACTCTAGACCTTTTTTTATAATAATAAAATAATAATGAATTATGAGGCCAAAATCATAATATGTATTATATTATTATACTTTAACTTACATTATTGAGGTAACTCCCTTCTTTCAGCTTCTTACATCGAACTTTTTATTAGTATTGTAAGTCTTCATCACTACACATTTATTTGTTGGTTGGTTTATTGCTTTATTCGTTTTATTATAATTGGCTATACCTATATTAAAACATAAAAGCAACATTACAAGTTAAAAGTTAAAAGTTAAGACAAATTAAAAGTTTCCATAATAAAACAACTCGTGTTGTACTTATTATACAGGTTGACTGGTAAATTACTATCAATATTTAAGGAGACTACTCGGTACATTATTCTCATTCGAATTATGTAAAAAAAACGGGTAAATATTAATAAACTTTTAAGTAAAGTTACTCAACAATTATCCAATTATGTACGCGTCGTCTGGACACCCTAGCAGCTAGCTGCACTTTCGACACAAAACAGGTAGTTTACCTACGTCCAAACGCCGCCTCGTGTTAACAGGATAGCAGGATAAACAAGCATGATCCAATCCCCCTTAATACTTTAATCCTGGCTTAGGATAGGCAAAAATACTAAGATATTTTACTCGTTTAAGCAACAAATTTGTTGACTAGGTAAATGATGTGAACTTTGGCAATTTTTAGATGTGAACAAGTGGCACAGTACAACACCTGTGCACGTGCCGCCGGCATGACTGTAGAGTGTCAACGCTTCATTTACTTAAATTGAAATTTATGAAAATTTGGTCAAAAATTAAGTACCTGTTTTTTTTACATAATTCGAATGAGAATCGTTTATCGAGTATTCTCCTTAAATATTGATAGTAATTTACCAGTCATCCTGTATAATATATTACGTCTAATGTTCTTATTATACAGGGTGACTGGCGAGATACTATCGGTGTTTAAGGAGAGTGCTCGGTGCATGGTTCTCATTCGAATTATGTAAAAATATAACATAAATATTGATAAGCTTCTAAGTAAAGTTGCCCAACAGTTATCTAATTATTTACGCGTCGTCTGGACACCCTAGTTTCCACGCGGTAGTTAATTACGTCCAAACACCGCCAAGTGTTAAGAGGGTTGGCGGTTAATTCCCTAACATAAGTAACGATCGTTATCTTGTCTATGATAACAACAGTGATCGACGGCTGTACGTGCTCTCCGAGGCACGGTAGGGATCCACAAGGACATACACCCAGACCGGAAAAAAATATTTGTACAAATATCTGTCCCAAGCGGGAATCGAACCCGCGACCACCAGCGCGTGGCGTTGCAGTTGAGGCAACTACTCGCACCACTACACCAGAACGTCGCGTGTCGTGTTTTCATTTAATGATATTAACGAATTATTTACAACGATTTTCAATCATTAAACTACCTATTTACCTACATAACTACACTAACACACACACAGTCACTTTTAACAGTTTCGAAAGCAATGGTGATTCTACATTTGTGTATTGATAAGCCATACCTAATTACTAATGACAGATTACACTAACACACGACAGATTAGGTATACGCGTATGATCGATCGCTAGGCGCGCAGGAGCCGGGAAGACACACGCAAAAAACACACAAACAAAAAACCCAACTGCGTAAAATACTCTTATTATAAACAAAAAAGAATAAAACAATTTACTAGTTTTCATTTGAAACCCATATTGCTACAGTAAGAAAAAAATCAACCCCCCCCCCTTCATTCCGCCATTTGCGGGCGCCATTTTGAAAATTTATATAGCCTATGTCACTACTACAATTTAGACAAATCCAACGACACCTCATATGTCAAAAACCGTCCAGCCGTTAGGGCTGTAGGGCGTGCCAAAGAAATGGACATACATACATACATATTACATACATACATTCGAAAAACATAACCCTCCTTCTGTCGCAGTCGGGTAAAAAACAATCAGTGTTAGCATAATGAATACGAGCAGCTCCTCAGAGTCTGATTTGGAAGCAATGGATTTTATTTTTAATATATCCCTACCCAGAAACTTAAGGCGTAGGAAAAATTACGGATGAAGAATTTCAATTGAGATATCGCTTTAATTTAATAAGAACACACAGATAAAGTGGACAATGATGTCGTTCATAAATAAGGACTTGTCATATTTTTTTAACTAAAACAGTGCTAAGCCACTTATTTATTCTCGAAAAAAATATTCTAGTAAATAAAACTAGTATTCAAGATGAATTAAAGTAATAAAATCAATTTTAGACACGATCTCTTAAACAGAGCCATCTAGCTGTAAATAAAAGTACAAGTTTGTAATGTACGACGTAAATGACAAGTAAACCACTAGGTGTCGCTAGATAAAGATCAGATTTGATAGAATAATTTTTTTAATATGTTGAAAAATTATAAAGTTACTTTTGAAAATATTAAAAAAAAACACAACAAAAATAAACTTTGTGAATTGTTGAACAGCCAACTGTTGTTTATTAAATAAAAGCAAGGAACTACGGTCCTTGCGGACCAGTAGTTTTGCTACTTGCCGATAGAGGCATACTAATCACCGAACTTTCTAGACAAAATAAATAATTTAATTTAAATATTACTTACGAGTTGAAAGATATGTTTATTCCATTTGATTTTGATGTGATGAGCAACAGATTTATTGACTAGGTAAATGATGTAAACTTGGAACAAAAATAAAATAATATTAACTGTTCACCTATCTTGGTATTCCCGGCGTATTTAAAAATGGAATCATACTCGTAGTCTTGGATTAGTGCTTAATATTACGCTAACAGTAGGTACTCTGCGATTGGGGAACATCTCCCGGTACAAATTGATAGTACCCGGTAAGCTATCATTACATTAACACGAACCATATTCAAGTACTCTTCATTTGTGTACTGATAAGCCATACCTAATTAAGGGTCACACTCACACACGACAGATTAGGTATACTCGGAATATCGAACGCTAGGCGCACGCGCGGGAAAACACAAAACAGACGTCCAAACCATACGTTGGCGCTAGCCTACTGACCTAGTGACCTAGTAACGTGATTCGTCGATCGAATAAGCGATTAGCCGCGGGGCGGGGGTGCGGGTACTGGCAGCATAGTACAACACCGCGTCGCACGCGCCGCCGGCATGACTGGAAAAGTGACAACGCGTCTTTTATTTGAATTGAAATTTATGAAAATTTGGTCCAAAATTAAGTTCCTATTTTTTTTACATAATTCGAATGAGGATCATGTGCCGGGTATTCTCCTTGAATATTGATGGTAATTCACCAGTCACCCTGTATAATAAACACATGTGAATTAAAAAAAAATCAAGCTGGGTACTGTATTTTCATCATCTATTAATTCAATAGTATTTATGAAATACGAAATAAATTCGTAATTCGAGTAATGTGATGATAATATATGACAGAATGCTATTCTGTCTTGGTGCGCATTAATCCAACACTAATCTATTGTCACACCTCTAGCGTCCGTAAATTGAAAAGAGTAGTCACTTTAAGTCGACGTACCCCCAGTACATACTGTCGTTGCCAGACCTCCTTTATATTAGACCGTTATGACGATTAAGTTAAAAAAATTATAATAAAAGAAATATGTGAGTGTCGTGGAACACTCTGTTGGAAAGAAGTTCCTTTCGTAGTATATTATAACTGATATTTGATTAACAAATACAAATAAATGAATTACTAGCGTCAGAGAGGAATTAAATAAAACGCAGAAATATGTAATGTATTGGAGGAATGCCTTGAAAACGTCGGATTGATTTGATACTTTGCACACTTATCAGAGACCGATGACAATGCAATAAAATAATTAAAATGCAATAAAATAACTAAAATAACTACCGCCAACATTGGTTACCCTACCAACTACCGCCAAATAATGTGTTTGATTTCCATTTATAACACTGACACTGACATCCGTTTTGATTTGCAAGTTTTATCGTCATATTAATAATTTAATATTTTGTCTGCAGCTCAGAACGGATATCCTGTAGGCAGTCATGACACAATAAAGCTCCTTCTCATTGACACTATTGCGGATCATCTTGTCAAATGCAACCGTCTGAACTTCTCTGTTACCTGGATTGAGTACAAGAAGGCAGTCGACTCAGTGTATCAGAATTTCAGTTTCAAAGAGGAGGTACTAAAGTCTCCAACATTCTACATGGATAGCTCCAAGCTGCTGGTACCTAATGCCGCACGCCTTAACTACATAATGATCCAGTTTAGAGTAGATTAACGTGCGGTCGTGCATGTGGATAAGGGACAGATGACACAATCTATTGAGCTTAGCCTCGAGTTATCAACCTTCAAGCACCAGTTATTAACTTTAAGCTAGAATTATCAATTTTCCAGAGAGGTGTATATCTTTAGGCACTACTATGAAACGAGAGAGTACTATACAAGCAGATGTTGTAGTGTGTAACTCACACTTTTATCCTTGGTTAAAGAGGAGGCAGAGACCGGATGCATATAGCATGTCTTTCCGGAAGATTTTATAAATAAAGAAGGAGCTACATGAACAGTCTAACAAGACTCTTCACAGGCATCACGTTGATATTAAGGCCTCCGTGCAGTGGCTGTGATTCGAAGACATCTTTGGAGGAACCGAAGGCTTTTTTTGTGCAATACAAAATCAGGTGGTTAAGACAAACTAGTGTCGAGCTTTTCGCTATCTCAGCGAGTCATTCAAACATGTGCTTTTAGGCTGTTCTGCTGATCTGCCACGGGCAGGACGATACTGTCGAACAAACCTGATATCATAGTTATGGATATGACACGGTCAAGGGTGTTTTAGTGGACATGACCATCTATCATGACGAAAGCCTCGAGATATCCTAAACAAAAAACAAAAAAAAACGTAAATATCTGGATCTGATACACGAGATAGTCGACATATGGGGTGTGAAGTCCGTTGAAATCATCCCAATCGTAATACCTGTCAACAATTTGATCCCGGTTAGCATCGCTCCCCATCTGAGGCAGCTGGGGATCCGTGACGATTTGCTCGCAGACAGGATGAAGAATGCGCTATTGCTCGACTCGGCTAGGATTGCCCACCGTTTTTTAATCCTACAGCATTAATCCCCGGCCGTTTGATCTGCACGCCAGGGAGTAATCCTACATCCGCCTATATTTATCTCTATAATTTTGAGTAAATTTATTATTTAGTAACAACAAAATAGATATAAGTGAAGCAATTAAATTAATAAAAATAATAAACAAATGCGAATAATCGTATACGCTGACGGTTCTTCCTCGGCTATGTATGTAAGTATATAGGCGGTATATAGGTAGGTATATATATTTAACCTTCAGCATCCACGACCTGGCTTTTCTAGACAGTCTTAGGACTGTTGATCTAAGATAAGGACAACTATGAGTCCGTGAATGTTGTCTTATATAATATAATAAAATAAAAAATAAGTAATCTGAGAATTTCATTATTTGTTAGCGTAAACTATATTTTAACATAGATGACTTTCACTAACGTAGCTTCGGTGTGATGTTGTAGATGTGATTGTCCTCACTAATGTTCTTGTGTCGAAGTTACTCAATATAGGAAACATTGCTACTTAAATATGTCCCAGGATTCATTATGTTGGTCTTATTGTTAAATAAAAAATGTCACTATTGGTCATCTCAACAATTTTGTTGTATTAAACGTATTAACGTTTCGTGACTACTTTTAAATAAGTGAAAAAAAGAAAACACGAAAAAGTTAATAGAATAATTCTGGTAATCATAAGAAAACATGTTTACAAGAAGTATAAAAACATTTTCTTTAATACTCAACATACTCCAAAATAAATATTTTTGTTGTATAAACCATTTGTTTACCTTATTTCTCTATTTGTCTTTATACATAGGTAAAAAAAAATATCAAGGGTACGTTATTTATAACGGATTTTAATATACTATAACAACATTTTATAAAAAATACTTATAATTTAAGTCAAACTTTTCAATTTCATTATAGTAGTATTAGTAGTATCTAATTCTAGTATAATTATAATATCTTTTTTTTCTATGTTTGCAACTTGTGTGAAAGCAATAAATATTTTTCAGCAAAAAACCAAAAACCAGTGTTCTTTTATTTTGAATGACGTAATAAGTGAGAACATATGCAATTTTAAAATGCTGTGACACCGATAGTATTGTAACACCAATATTGATTTTTAAACACAATTTACCAGTAAACGGATCCAATTGAAATCAATGTTGTTTTAAGGTAAATATTACATCGAAATTCTGTGTATTTATTCAACATCAATTAGCAATCATAAAAGTAATTGGCTGTTAAATATCTGTCAAACGTGATCAATTTAGATTTTAATTGTTTTAACACATGGTTTTTGATTAAATGGAAAACGGAGTAAAAAATTATATTTTGTAAAAACAAATAATGATGGAACAGTTAGTTATGCTGAAATATCACGCGCTCGCTCCCTTTTTGCATAAGTGTAATTAATTTTATTTATATATAATCAGTTCTTCGAGCGATGTGCCCTGCCCACTGCCACTTCAGTTTGCAAATCCGTTGGGTTACGTCGGCAACCTTCGTTCGTCTGCGGATCTCATCATTTCTGATTCGATCTGCATTTTTCATTTCTGCCGATGGAGCTGAAAGGTTCTCGAGTGGAGACCAAGTACCAACAAGCGCAGCTTCGGTCGGCCATCCACGAGATGGACAGACGACTTGAGGAAAGTCGCCGGAAGCCGTTGGATGGAGGCTGCTTTGAACCGGTCGCTCTGGAAGTCGATGGGGGAGGCCTACGTTCAACAGTGGACATCCAACGGCTGATATGATGATGATGGTGATATATAATCAAAGATATCAATCAGGCACGTTCTATTTACTTAACATGGTACGATGTAATCTTTATAATTTTTATGAGAGTTATAAACGTTAAAATAACACGAGTAATAAAAAAAGAAATATAGATTGGGTGTAACGAAATAGTCAGTTTTAGTAGCTCAATAAGTATACCTTATGGTTACACTTATAAGTCATTCAATTAGGTTGACGTTGTCGACAATGCCTACGTTTGTCAAATGACAATTAGTAATGCATCTTTACGAATGAATAACAAAATCGATAATAATATGTAGTACTAAATTTAACATTCTTTAAGTTTTGAATAATAATAATAACAAATAAATCAAATAACACATTATTATTGAATAATTCACCATTATTGAATAGGCACATACAAAAAAAAAGGGTTTTGAAATGACAATTTAATATCCTAGAATCATTAATTTGTATTGGGGCTACGAAAGTATGATTCACGTGTAGGATGTATGTAAATACGGCTAATTGAATATGCTACTCACCATTCGAGCAGATTAAATTTTGAAGTAAATGTCGTTTTACGTTAAAGAGTGAAATTTTAATTTTGAGTTTTTGTCACACTGATATTATTGTCAGTCTCCTAGACGACCATCGTAGTTTTACCCGTGTTTTATGTACAGCAACTACTGTACTATTGCTATGAGTCCTAGTTTAATGTTACGCCTATATTATTTCTGAATTATTATAGTTTTTTAATATCGTAAGAATTATTACCATTGTTTCAGTAGTTTTCACAGTGTAATGTAGGTATACTTTTAGTAAAAGTGTATAAGAAGCAATTTTGTACATAAAAAATATTTTAAGCATTTCGAAGGGAATTCTATAATCGATAGCATAGATAGAATAGGTATTAAACATCTACATTGATAAAATAAATCTGAGAAGATTATTTTTTAATTTAATAATAATAATAATCATCATCATATCAGCCCTTGGTGTCCACTACTAAACGTAAACCTCTCCCTTCGATCTCCAGAGCGATCGGTTCGAAGCAGCTTACATCCAACGGCTTCCGGCGACTCTCTTGAAGTCGTCTGCCGTGTCACGTCGTTACGTGGTCTCCACTCGAGAACCTTTCTGCTCCATTGGCCATCAATTCAATATTTAGTTTGCAAATCCGTTGAGCTATGTCGACAACCTTTGTTCGTCTGCGCATCTTATAATTTCTGATTCGATCTCGCAGAGAAATACCTAGCCCTCTCCATTGCACGCTATGCGACTTGGAGCTTGTTTAAGTCTCATTATTCTGATAATCCACGAAAAATATATTTATAATATATTTTTTTCATAAATCCATAAGACCACGTCTCGATTTAATAATAGCTCGATTAAAAAAAGTGCCTTCGAAAGTCTGCTTTTTATGGAAAGATGAATAACAGAGTGTTTATAGCTATTTAGTTAATATATTGTAGATAGCTAAACATGTTCTCGCTTAATTTATTAAAATCACATAGGTATATAACGTATTCTATTGGAAGTTATTTAACACGTAAGTTTCTATTGATGATCGTTGATTTATCAGTAGCTAACCAGAATTCAAAATATGCGTTCAGGCTACTTACTGCTGACTTTAGATGTCTCGAAATAATCCTTATTTACATAGTTATATAATAGGTTGGTAATTATATAGTTTACTCAGGTATTGTAAAATACGAAATGTGTTTCAGTATGAAGGTGTAAAGTTAAAGTTAGAACAACAACATTTACATGGAAGCTTCAGAATAAACTTCGTTCTTTGTGTATTTAATATTAGGTACTTTAAAACTATCATTAATCTACTTCGTACCAGGCGTGAATATATAGATTTTACAGGACTATTATAACATTTTTTTTTTTGTTTACAATAATCGTGTAGTCTATTTTAATTACACTGCATATCTACATTGTTTATCTTAATGTAATATTAACAGTAAATAAACAATAACATTAAAAGCTCAGGCGACAGATTCATGTAAAGACTAGCCATTGCGATTTTTAAAGTAAACGTAAATGTGACTCGATTTCGTCAAACGTAAAAAGGCACAACGTACTCATATACGGTATATGTAAGAAAACAACGGATCATTAGGGCGGCCTCAACAGGTGTGCCTGCTTGAAATGAAAGTCTGTATACTTTTAAGAACACCACTCACATTGAGTGTAGTTACCGTTTTTTGTTGACGTAAAAATAATTCAATATAATTCTATTACATAAGCCATCATGCAAATAAATCTTTTAATTAATATTAAAACTTAATAACACCTCTTGATTTTAGAACAAGAGCCTATATTTTAGAACAATGTAAGTACGACAGACGTTAAAACTAATAGTATTTTTGGCGACACGTTGGCACAGAGGTCGAACTGATCGTGGTCACGGGTTCGATCCTCGCATATGACAAGTGTTTGTGTAAGCCATACATAATTTTGTACTGTTCTGGGTGTTTTTGTTTGTATTTTGTGTTTCTGGACGTCCGACACAGGATTCTTATCGGTCTGGAAGCCGTTGATTGTATAGCATAATTATATTGTATTTTATAATAGTTACATATATAAATACAATTTTACGTTATGGTTACATACACGTAAAGCGGAATATTTTAAAATTATGCTTGTGCTTGTAGACAGCGTTTAATGAATAAAATTCTTTTGAGTAAACTATTTTGTCTAATCCAAAGTATGCTCGAATTAGCTGAAAAACATTCATAAAAATTAGTCAAGTAGCTTTTAAGGCTATATTTAAAAAAATCTAAATTATCAACATATATAAAATTAATATGACGCGCGTTGGCGCAGTGGTCACAGCAACTGGCTGATGCGCTAGCGGTCGCGAGTTCGATCCCCGCACTAGACAAATATTTGTATAGGCTATACAGATGTTTTTCGTGGTCTGAGCGTTTGTGCTTGAGTTTTTGTGTGTGTTTCCGGATCCCCGACACAGGATTCGCATCCTACTGGGGTCGCTGAGTGTGAGACGTTTATTTATTTATTTATTATAAAATTAATATATTATTTTGTTATTATAAACAAACAAAATTCTATGTAACTAACTGTCTGTATGTATAATAACAAATTTATGACCTATTCAGTCATGTTTGGTAAGTAAAGTAAAAGTAAAATGTACTATATACATTATACCTGCTCTTAGAAACGTACATATAAAATATTTTTATTTAAGAAAAAAAAATTATAATTTTCAATTTAAATATTTTTAATTCCGTACATCCTGGTATAAAAACATCAGAGAGTACTAAACGCAAACTTCTATGTTCATATGCCGTCGGTACTCCGTGTGAACTGGGTCAAACTCGACACGTTATTGTGCAAATTACTGAACTGTCAAGTGAAGTTCCTATTCAAAATGTTCCAAATTATAGCCATGGAAAGATGTTTTAGCAATTCCGTATAATGTCTTGACGTAATTAATTGTGACGATAATAATTTAAAAAATCAAAAAACCCGACTGCGTAAAATACTCTTATTATAAACTAAAAAGAATAAAACAATTTACTAACTTTCATTTGATACCCATATTGCAGTAAGAAAAAAAATTCAACTCCCTCTCCCCTCATTCCGCCATTTGCGGGCGCCATTTTGAAAATTTATATAGCCTATGTCACTACTACAATTTAGACAAATCCAACGACACCTCATATGTCAAAAACCGTCCAGCCGTTTGGGCTGTAGGGCGTGCCAAAGAAATGGACGTACATACATACATACACTCGAAAAACATAACCCTTCTTCTGTCGCAGTCGGGTAAAAAGTTACACTATTAATGTAGGTAAAAATGTATGATAGTGTCCACGTTTCGGATCCTCAGTTCAGATGAAATGCTAATTTAAAAAAATACTATTAATCCAAAGATTTATGAATTGCACCAAAAATGATACTACTACAAACTCGTATTGACCGCAAATTGACTGCTGAATTACTGGCAGCGTTTTAGCTGCCATTTCATTTACTTATATGATAGCTATTATTTATTACCTAAAACATAGGGGTTTTGGGTTTGATTCCCGCCCCAAGCCTGGGTGTAATAACATATATGTATTATATTTATATACGTATAACATACATTTACTAAAAAATATGGATATTTATATCAGTCGACTATTACCTAAAACATAGGTCTTAATTTGCCTTAGGTGATGGTAACAGTTGACCATTTGTGTATATAAAACGTATTTACTTATTTAGTTATTTATATGCTTTTAATATATGTATGTACTGTAAATATTATTAATACTACAATTTTATTTAAAATAGATTTATTTATGAATAGAAAAAGAGTAGCTTTAAGATGACAGCTGCAAAAAAAATTTGAATAGATAATATTATGTCTATAGACATAGTTTACAAGTGGGACAGCAATATAGTGATATGTATGTGCATATACTTAATTATAATGAAGATGTTCAACAATTTTTTAATTGATTTTTTTTAATTCCTATGTTTTAGTTATGAAAATATTATTCATATTACATACACACAGTAAAACTTAACTAAATATAGATTTATATAAATAGTATGAATTATAAATAAATCTTTATCAAGTATAGGCTCTGTACTCGTCGTGCTTGTGCTATTGTCCCTTTGAATGGCTCAGTCTTTGAGACTAAGCGTCGACTCTCGAGTCACCGCAAGTCGGAGGTCACATAAAGAAGTTATTTAAAGTATTTTTGGTTGGCAACCACAACTCATAATTTCGAATAATGTCGCCGCAAAATCAAATTTATTATACATAAAATTTTATATATATATATATATATATAAAGTGTGGTGTCGTGGGACACCAGATAGGACCAGATTCCTTATTACATAAATATTAATTTCATATAAAATAGTATGGTACTAAGACTAAATAAAGTAGTAAAAGTAATAAAATATAAAAAATATATTATATTTAATTTTTAGATAGTAATCCATAACATTAGTTTTCACTTACCTTTGTACTTTGTACCTTTGACTTCGAATACACAATTGACTTTTCAAATAAACAATTAGAGTGTAATCGATGAAAAAATAATAATTTTGTTTGTCTATTGATAAGCAGCGACTACGTCAAACGCGTAGTGAATAAAGATTTAGAGAAAAAATTATTTAAATATATTTTTCTCTTTAAATTTGTATTACATTTATACCAAAACAAATTTCACATTCAATTGAAAGCATTTTAGTAAATTATATATATTATCATTTACCTAAGAATAAAAGATAAAAAAAAATAATAAATCATTAATTTTTAATACCTTTCCTGTTCAAAATTATTTTTTGTCAATGTATGATTACATAAAAAGAAGCTATTTTATATTACTTAGAAAGATTTTTTTATTTTTTATTGTATCTAATTTTATAGTGGAAGTATTCGTTAAAAAGACAAAATATATTGAAGTAGTGTAATTGAAGAATTAGTAAGAAGACGTGTCTATCGTTACTTTATAAAATTGTTTTGAAGATTTTCAAACATAATATGTCATACTATAGAACGCTAGACCAACGGCTTCCATTGATATATTATAGCATTGAAGCCGATGGTCATTAGTGACTATGACGTATCAGCTGCTATCATTAGCCAGGCAACGTATAATGAATCAATGAGCTTTTGTTTATTCCTGAAACAAAAAAGAATTGTTAGTTTTCATAAAATGATTGAGTCTATCTAAAGCGATTTTTTTTTTCATTAACAGAATTTTTAAAATAAATCAAAAATACTTAATAAGTATGCTATAAATTTGTATATGTAGGTACAAGAGCCATAATCAATTAAATTAAATATGGTTCTTGAATGCTAATCGTCGACCGTGATAATATATCTGCGTCATACACAATAGGCATAATGTAAATTAACATACTAAAATGTTAGTTATATGGTTTTTGTCTTAATTATCGCAATAAATATGATATTTAGCCAAGACTAAACGGCGATATTTTTAATTCCGTAATGAAAATGCATTTCGACGCACCAGTCATCATTAACTGAGAGGCTAAGCTGAGAGGTAAATTATCGAAAGCTAAAACATACACATAGGTACACTCTATACACGATCAAAGAGTATACTAGTTTAGTGTCTGAGTCTGGCATGATATCGCATTGTATTATATGAATTACTAAATAATCGTTTGTTTTGGCTACTACTATATTAGTTATATATAGTTTTTCTATTTTTCAAAAATCCTCTATCAATTGTAGATTTGTTTATTTGACGTATAATGTTTTAATTTTTGAGCAGACTATAATAAAATTCCATTGTTACGTGTACAGTGAACATGCCACTATTAGGCAATTGATCTATGTATACGCACGTACCTTTTACGATGACGTAAGGAACAGATTTAGGAGAAGAAATTCGTAGAAAATGTGCATGGTAAAGCGTGTCGCGTATTTTTCAACCTTACATATTAAATGAACAAAATCTTCATCATCATCAATCATCATCATCATTTTAAACGTTATAAAATAAATGTCTCATACTCAACGGCCCCCAGTAGGATGTGAATCCTGTGTCGGAGGTCCGGATACACACACAACACACAAGCACAAACGCCTAGACCACGACAAACATCTGTATGGTCTATAAAAATATTTGTCATGTGCGGGGATCGAACTCGCGACCGCTAGCGCATCAGCCGTTGCTATGACCACTGCGCCAACGCGCCGTCATGACATGATTAATTGAAATAAAAAATGTGTAAAATACCATATCACAATAGTTTAAATATTGGTCAAACTTTACTACGTTGGCCTGGCCTCTATAAATACACGTTGGATAATTTCCACTTTATACTCAGTTTTCCTGCTATTATATAATCTACAGTAACAAGGAAATTAGTTTAAATCCCAGCTCAACAGTTTCATATAGACACATGCTTCTCGATATTGTATGTGTCTGAGTTTATCGTTAGGTTCAAGAGGGGTTTATATTTGCTAAAGTTTCAGTACGCGTAAAGTAAAGCTTAAGACAACTCTATAGATTTAATTAAAAGTCTAGATCGGATTTTATCGCGTTTATTTGTTTAAAAACTTTTTACAAAAAAAAAAAAACGTAATTTTGTTGATCGTCCCTTAATGCAATGCATGCAATTTAAGTAATTAAAATATTATTTTCTACTATTTAGTTCAAGTTTGTACATGTAGGTATAATCTTGAAGTCGGTTAGGTATTGTTTTTTTTTTTTCTAAAAATTAATTTTATTTTTATTGTACAAAAAATAATCTAATAATATATTAAGTGAGCGAGGAAATTATTATAGCTTCTACTACTTTTATATATATTGTTTGCTTTAAAACAAATCAATACGAAGAGTATGCAAATATTAAACGACCATAAAGTGTTTCCATATAAAAATAATTAGTTATTTTTGATTGTTGACTTTAGTAATATATTTTTAAAAGCAACTGATATTCTCAAACACCTATAAAATATGTACTCGTATTTTTATGTTATTATAATTTGTAGCTTTAAAACTAAAATGCTTAATATTCACGGATATTCAAATATTAATCAGTATAAAAATAATTTGAAACAAGTAAAACACGCACAACTTAAATATAAAAACATGTATGATAAAATATTCTGTTATTTCTGAGACTTGATACTAATAATTTACTCGTCGATGGCAGCGATTTTTTGTAAATTTCAAGGTTCATTTGATTCATAAACAGAAAATTTCTACTTTTACAGTACAACTAGCAGCCAAGGAAGCATAGATATGCCTACTATTACGGTGTATATTGGTTGTTAAGAAAATATATATTATAATAGTTAACATAACCCTCCTTATAACCCTATATCGGGCTTATTGCTCATAAAATAATAGGATTCAAACAAATTAATAAAGTTTAAAACTTAACTTGTTACGGCTTTACTGTGCTAAATATATCTTCTCCAATAACGCAAAGATCAAAAGGACAGGAGGAAAAAGAGCACAAAAGGCGACCTTATCGCTAAAAGAGCGATCTCTTCCAGACAACCTTTAGGTACAAGATTTTAGGAGACATAAAATTTAATTAATAAAACTTAAGCGACATAGCGGTGTTAAAATAATAAATTCTTTAAAGAATTTCCAGGTAAAACATGTTTATTATTATTTCAGTTAAGTATATTAATTTAAAGTAGTTTTTACTGGGGCCCTTTGTTACGCTTAGTATGTTCTTGTTATGACTTGAATTTACTGCTGTACTATAAATACATAAATATGAAGTAACTGTACATTGTGTTTGTTCGCCACGTACCACTTCACTTTGAGGTTATGGAAAGAGTTTAAATAGGTTTTCGATCATGATAATAAGAAATCCAGAATTTGTGACTTTGGTGAGTAGGTATAAGCGCGAAATTTTGTACTGTCATATTTAATGCCTTGTAGAGCTTTCTAATCCCCTTTCTAAGTACTTATACAGGTCAGTCGTATATAGATTGAAATAATTTTACTAACTTGCGGAAGAAGATTTGAATATTAACGCTATATGAAGGTAAAGTTAAATATTTCTAGACACAAAGATGTTAACTCATACAATAATAGTAATTATAAAGTTACATATATAAAATTGTATACGTAGTATTTATTATATAAATATAAAAGCATACACATTCATACATACATATATTTACATATACGGATACATACACATAAAAACCGTAAACTATTGATATACAGCGTTAAATAGACTATGTATTTTGTGTTAGATAAATTATTATCTAAATAGTAGCTTAACACGACGTTTAAAAATTTCACTGTCTTTACAGTGAAAGATTCACTGTAACGTTTCGTTCGACACAGAGGCATCTCAAGTAGATTGTTATTCTGGAACCGAACGTAGCGTGGGAGTAAAGAGTTCGAGCCCAAGAACTTAAATCGTTCCTTGAGATATAGAGGAGTATCAGGATTGTAAAGGATAGAATAAAAGAGAGAGAGAGAGAGTTTGTAAATGACGTAGCTGTCATATTGTTAATTACTTATGTTATCCGTATGTGTATGTGTTAGTAGTAGTAACTAGGTATTACAGACAACCCAAACGACTTAATCCAGATAGTGATAGCTGTTAGGTCGAAATTGTTATCGTCAATAGCCCTAGGAATATTATTTACATTTGTAGTGTTATAAATCTGCAAGTCATCCGCGCAAAGATGATAAGATGATAATAAGTATCGAGTTTGAGTGTTGATAAAAATGGAGAAAAGCAAAAGAGAAAACCCTCCACTCTGCGGGACACCAGCACTAATAGGAGAAACTGAAGAGTACTTCCCATCAAGCCAAATTGATTGCTTGCGGTTATATAAATAGGATTTAAACCATTCTGTAGCATTCGTGGAAATATTTTTGACTTGAGAATTGCTAAAAGTATATCAAAATCTACTGTAGTGAAAGCGTTAAAGAAGTCTAACAGAGCAAAGATTGTAGGTTGCTTGTTGTCAGTTCCGTATCTAATATTATCGTAGACCTTATTGAGTGTTTTAAATATACTGTGCCTGAGGTGGAAGCCACAATAAAACCAGACCAGAAAGGGGACAGGATATTGCTGCTTAAAATGCTGATGATTGCTGTTTAAAAAAAATGTAAATGTGAATATGTTGTTTGTGTGAAATGCCTTCAAGAACTTTAGATAGAAAAGGAATTATAGAAATTGGTCGATAGTGTGAAAATGTTGAGGTGTTGGATGTTTTCGAAATAGGAATAATTAATTCATGACGCCACACATCAGGAAAAAAAGAAAAAGAAAAAAGAAAGAGAAAAGTTAAATATGTGATACAGGATAGGAATAATTAAATTAAATTAATTTCGATTAATAGTAAATTCTAATTATAACAAAGACACTTGGTTAATTTGCTAAAATAATTTTGATCGGAATCGTTAGAAAAGACTTGAGGCGCCGTAGGGAGTTCAGCACAACGAAGGTTTTTCTGCTAACTTCTTTTAATCATGATGACTACGATATTATCGAGTTAAAATGAATACGACTATCATTAGCGGTTGCACAATAGGGCAAGGTAGTGTGGAGCCATCTTTTGCAATCAAACTTGGGTTACCAATATTTATAATCTGAAATTTGTCAGGGTTGATTAATCTCATTCATCAAATTGATGAAAATTAAGAAGACTAATGGAGATAGAATGCGACCATGGTGTATCCCGACTTGGCTATTACACAGAGAAGATAAAGTCTCATCATGACGTACACGCCGTGTTCGCCCTTTAAAGTAGCTCAGAAACCAATCTATCACCTATCGAGACATTTTAAAAGCATATTACGTACTTACGTAGGACGATTGAAGAGATTAAGGAGAAAATACTCGTAAAGGAAATTATTATATTGCTGTAAAATTAATTGTTCTTCGATTTTTAAAAGGAAAGCAAAAATATAAATTAGTTGGAAATCGGGTACAAAGACTATTCGTTTTTTATTTTTTATTTTTAGGTATTGGAATCTCTGCATCTTTTTACATGGTGGGAAACTGATAACAGTAATAATTATATATAGAATAGAGATAATCTTGGCTTATGCAATCGATTCCAACGGCATTTGAGGCCACAGACCGTACACTTTTAACATCACTTTCGGAGAAGGTAAACGGTGGGATTTTGAAGTTGTTAATGATGAAAGATAATTAAATGTTTGATGCTTATCTACATCGTTGAGTATCGTACAAGAGGAGAAATACTTTTTAAAAAGTTCAATGTTAATATTTATGGAGTTTTTATGAGATGATTTCCCAACTCCTAGTGTTTATCGATTTTTTTTAAAAGTTTTAACAAATATCGCTGTTTTCGACAGATTTCTGGATGTGACTCTACATAATATATTGCAACGATTAAGAATTTATCTATATTTTAGCGGCTACGATTGATGTTATTAGTTTTATATTTAAATTAGCCTTTGTGTTTTTTATCAATTAAAGTTTTAAGTTCTTCGGACAACCAGAGAGATGGAATGTGTTTTAATCTTAAAGGCCTAACAAGTGCGGTTACATCGTACAACTGTGTGTATTGCATATTAAATAATTCTACCTTTTTATTAATCAATACAATATTAAAAGTCGCAGAGATAAAAGAATAAAAAAGAGAAATAAAAGGGCGATGTAGAAGTAGTAGATTCTAGGTTTAGATTTGGGAGCATGAATTTTATATAAGAGAAAGATCAAGTCATGATAAAAAAAAATATCAGCGGAGTGCTTGTTTTGAAACTGAATCTGGTGATGATATATATGATGGTGAGACCATAATAAGGTCAAGAAGCGAAAAAGTACAGCTAGAAGAATGGCTGTGTAGTTGAAAGAGCTAACTTATGCAAATTGCAAGATTATGTAATTTTTTTACAGCTTTTTACTGTTAACATCACCTTTAAGTAAGCGGGTTTTCCTATTTTAATTACGGGGCTGTAACAATAAACAAGATATTTTAAATATATCTTCAAATTTTGAATATTTAAAAAGAGATGAAGGATTGTAAAACAGTTGTGTAGTCACTCCATGTAGGGAAGGAGGTAGAGGAGGATTTGTACTTTTTAGTTCTCGATGTACTGATAAAGTGGACAACCTACTTCAACTACTAACCAAACGATTGAAACATTTATATATTCTTTATTGTACACCACACACAAAATAAAATAGTACAAAAAAATGTATAAGAGTGTCAAAAATGCACAAAAAGGCGGCCTTATCGCTCAATAGCGATTTCTTCCAGGCAACCTTAGGGTAGGAATTTGAGAAGAAGAAATAGGTAGGTGGTGTATAATAAACATACAATAAAAAAAAGAAAGAAACATATCTATTATTCTTCAATTGTCTTCTTTTTTTTTTAAGTACCGAAGAGAATTATTACGATTACCTACATAATATATTAATTAATTTTATTAAGTTTTTAAAGCACTTAAAAACAAATCTACCAATCAATTTAAAAACGAAACGAAATTTAAGAAATTTTTCGATTATTAAGCGACCACTAATTTAAATAAAACTCAAAGTCTAAGTCTCACGTCCTGTCGGTCGATTACTTTTTCGTTGATATAATATATATAAAATATAAACCCCAAAATTTTATGATATTAAATCAATAAGTCCATAGATTTCAAATTTGTGCTTTTGAGTTTAACAAATATCATCATTTATTCCTGTAACGCTTTTTCATTATCGTCTCTTGAAATATAATGAACGAGAATAATAAAGCTATTTATCGATGTCAGGGAACGCCCACGTTAATACGCTTTCCTTTGTGCTACAAATATTGATATCACACCTTCATATGTCACACATAATTGACCGATTTCTGTATGTGATAGCAGATTTCATTATTAAAAGTGGATCCTAGCCGAAGCTTGTATATTGTTAGTTTTTTAATATTTAAGAGTTAATAGATAGAATTAAGAAAAAAAAAAAGTTCAAAAATTGGCTTCGGATCTTTGAGACAACAAGCATTTTATAATCCTGCTAATCTAAATTTTAATTATAAATCTTCTTTTATAAATCGTACTAATTAATAATATCAAAAGGCCTTGGTAAATATTAAAAAAAGGAATTGTCTATTCATACGTTTATCGTACGAATATTTTGTTATTCATACGATTATCGTACGAATAATTTTTTAGTTACTGGAACAAAGTTTCTTATGGGACGATGCGGAGAGGTACCCTAGCCGGCAAAAAACGTCCGTACCGAAAATTATCTTTCATCGCCCATGAAGGGCAGTAAGTAGTAGCAAGTAACGTCATATAAAAGTTCTTGTAGTTCGTTGTAACTTTGATCGATGTTTTAACAATAGTGTATCTTTTAAATAAATAAAAAAAAATTACTTACTAGATCTCGTTCAAATCAATTTTCGGTGGAAGTTTGCATAGTAATGTACATCATAGATTTTTTTTAGTTTTATTATTCTCTTATTTTAGAAGTTACAGGGGGGGGGGCGACACATTTTACCACTTTGGAAGTGTCTCTCGCGCAAACTATTCAGTTAAGAACCTATCCATAGATACACCACACATAAACACGTAAACGTATGGGTTTGATGAAAAAAAAAATGTGTTTCAGTTCTAAGTATGGGGAACCCCCAAAATTTATTGTTTTTTTTTTCTATTTTTTGTGAAAATCTTAATGCGGTTCACAGAATACATCTACTTACCAAGTTTCAACAGTATAGTTCTTATAGTTTCGGAAAAAAGTGGCTGTGACATACGGACGGAGTACGGACAGATAGACAGACATGACGAATCCATAAGGGTTCCGTTTTTACATAAATTTCTTACATTATTTTACAGTTAAGTGCCTTTTTTAATCGTTAGTCATTTAGTATGAGACGTTTATTTTTATTTTAAAAGTAAAAAAAGAGTAAATATCAAACATATTTTACATCATTTGCTTTTAGGAAAAAAATTGAAAATAAGACTCAATAAAAAAATTGAAATAGGATATGAGTGACTATATAAACAGAACTTGAAATCAATCAAACACTGTATTGCGAAAGCTAAAATCCAATCATTTTTTTGTGTTAGTTATTGGCCCCCATGTTTATTACTTTTTCGATATAACTAACATAGTTGCAAGACATATCCTATCAAAATAATAACTAAAATGACGTGTTAAAACTGCCTCCTAAAATCTAAAATGTTCTGCTAATACGTGTGAATATTTAAAAATACGATATATTTATAATCAGTACTCAATAATTGTTGCATCATGTACCTATAGTTATAGTAAGAATCTGAATTTTATCATCTGCAATTCCAAGTATCTTTGCGAAAAATACACCAGTCAGTAGGCAGGATGTCACCAGCAGAGCTCAAAAGAAAATTATAATATTTTAAAAAACTTTTCTCTATCCTTCTTTTATAAGAAACTTTCAGCTACTATCGACAAAAGATATAAATTTTAAGTTTAAATAAGAGATGGATAATGTGAATATTTACAGCATTTTGTCGTTTTAGTATTAGCGTCATAAGGAATAACATCAGTCGCTGTTTTACCAATTTGTTAAAAAAATGCCTATTATGTTAATCCTGTTATATATAATTACTAAAATATTTTTTGTTACAAGGTTTTTTTTTTTGTTTCTTTAAATACGTTTTAACATGATTATTTCCTATGATATTAGTTTAAAAAGTCGATTCGAAAAATATAAAACCATATTTATTCAAAATAAATTAATATACATATATACAAAAAATGCGGCGATACAGAGCTCAAACTGAATAACGGTACTAAACTGCACCGTAGTCTCTTGATGAAAATCAAAGATTCAATTATAAAAAAATTGTAAACATTTTGTACCTAAAATATATGGTTAACTCTAAAAGCTTTTGTTATTTTTCATATTTAAGATGCGATAGAAATCGAATTAACTCGAAAATGGTTGTATCATATAATTGAGAGTATTTTCACCAAAGTTATTATACAACGATAAACTAAGAGCAATCTACATTTTCATAAACTGATTATTTTAAAGTTTTTTTGCAGTAAAGTATATTTGAGCCGTTATTATCACTGACTGAAAAAAAAGAAAGATAAGTTTTTTAAAAGCTTTATGAAAAATTAACTTCAATGAATGCCTCGTTCATTTTTATTGTATCTATCAAACTGCCAGTTATAATAAAGAACTTAATAAACTAAATTATTTGCCTTTACAAGTAGTGCTTAGTTGCAAAATTGCAAATACTCTACTACTATAAACATTTGAGTGCTCTTATTTGACGCAACATTTTAGAAGTCTATTTATATTAAGTAAATAAAATTATAAGTTATAAAACCTATAAAAGAATAAAAGGTAAAATCAGGCGGTATCTCTTCCTGGCGTCCAATATGATTATTAAATTCCATCCATTTTCTTTCCGGATTTGCCTTTGCTTTTGTATTTACAAAAAGCGATTTACCTCAGCAATCAACGAGACATGTTTCATTAAATTTCGGTAAAATTACACTTCAAATATTATTGTAAAAAAAAATTTAAATGAAAACAATGAGTAAGTTAATGTTTTATGTTTATATACATACCTAAGGTTAAATTACAATAGTTTTAGAACTATATTACATAAAAAATAAGATTGAAAATAAAAAGTGCAGTAAAAATTATACATACTTATTTAATGAAAAACTAAAAACGCATTACGCATTAAATGGTGGCACTGATGCTGGCTGTATTTCCCTATTGCATCGCTATTCCTATTTTGAGAGAGCAAAAAATGGACTAGATCTTCTAACACTCTGTTTAGGGCTGCTACTGCTAAGTATTTCTACTGCAAGCAGCACAAAGATCTAATTTGAGATACATAATAAATTTACTCGTTGTTTAAACGATTCAAGTTTTTGCAACAGCTCTAGTCCGCCAGACTATTTTACTGATATAAGAGCTACTGTTTCGACGAAAGTTGAGTCCCATAAAAGACATCGTTCCCTTTTCCAGGGAACCAGCATCAATCCATCGAATATCTCGCCAGCATTACAATAAGTTCCAGCAGGATGAATAGGAAATAGTATGCTAAACACTTAAATATCAAATTAGTCAATGCTGTTTAGGAATATTTTTATTTTACTGTATTAAATTGGCTGTCTCGGTTAAAAACTTGAGCACGTTGGAGATTAAGTATAATTATTTGGAAGTATTAAATACGATATAATTTTATTAAATAAATTTGCTGCCAAATATATTTTCTTGGGAGAATAATGTATGCAAAAAAAAAAGTTTTTAAGTAAGTATATATAAGACCAATTTCATGAAATTCTTTTTTTTTTTTTTTTTGTTCAAGTCATTGGTAAAATCTTCAGTTAACTTACGGAACTTAAATTATTTAAAAGCTACCTATCTGAACATCTACAATGCATCGCATCGCGCAAACGATTACGTTAATTCCTATGTACTATGTTGTACAAAGCAGTATTCTAGGCTTTACAATATTTTTGATTTATATTACCAGTCTATCTTCCTTTCTTTTCCACTAGGGAAATTAATCTCATATGCCGATGACACTGCCTTAATTTTCGTTGGAAATACATGGTCTGAAGTTTTTTGCTGCTGCGCAAGATGACTTTGGCATAGTCAAATACTGGCTTGTGAAAAATACCTTGACAATTAATAGGTATAGAAAAAAATCAAATATATAGCACACTCAATTCGTTATTCTATCACGAATCGAGTGGCAAGGAAGGTGGAAGGTGTGGTGAGGTTCACCAATTAATATATCACTACTGAAGTCTAAATTAACATTTATCTGGCCATTTCTTTGAGCGAGTCGAATCTGTTAAATGTTTAGGCATTATATTATAAGTATATTAACTTTAATAGACATATTTACGACTTATCAAAATAGAATTCGGAAATTGACTCGTGTCTATACAAATAATAAATCTGTTAAAACCTCCGTTTTATTAATACTCTATATATCATCAAGAATAAATTTCAATAGCGCGTTTTTTTTCGTATCAGCGCCATCTCTTATCGTGTTTTTCTTTGTTCACGTATCACGTAAAAAGTACAAAACCAATGTAAATAACTTTAATACATAAAAATTAGACATAACTCACAGTATAATTTAGTTTTTGTTTCATTGTAATTAAATTTAAAAATAAATATTTAAGAAAATAGAAATAGGTACCTACGCCGCCAACGCCATCTGGTCTAAGGAATCTTAAAAACTCACAAAACTTATTTTTGAGTTATTATTTTGCTAAACTTAAAAGTTTACTAAATATGTCAGATAGGAAATAGAAATCGTTTTAATATTTTAGATAAACATCATTTTCAATTAATATAGGTACTATTATGTTAAATGTCACTAAATATAAAAACGATATTCTACTATTATACGATAGATGGCGCATGTAGGTGATAAAAAATATAAATTTATAATTTTTAAAATTTTAGTTAAATACCCGTGCGAAGCCGGGGCGGGCCGCTAGTCTTTAATATTTTTTTGAGATTTTGTTGAAGCGGTTGTTTCAAAGAGAATATACTTAGATTTGTGTCAATCTCTTATCTCATATGTGTATCGTATCATGGGGTGGTGTATCAAAAATAACATTAAAATCTGTTGTAATAGCTCAACGCACTGTACCTAAAGTTAGTACATTCAAGCCACTTCTTTGTTCAACTAATGTATCTATACATATAAAATGCTTTGTCCTGAATGACAGACTGACTAACTGACTGACTGACGGATCAACGCAGTACCTAAACCGCTGATCGTAGAGACCTGAAACTTAGAGGATGTGTTCTTTGTATGACTTAAGCATTCGATAAAAAAGGATTTCCCGAAATTCTACCCCTAAAGGTGAAAAGGGCGGGGGGCGGGGGGTCACAAAGTTTGTATGGGACAACGTGAGTCCTTGGTAAAATCTACTTCAAATTTTGCATAAACATTCTTTTACATTTACAGAATTGATTGAAGACATGTTTCGTATTTTATCGGAATTCATCCCCTAACGGGGTTAAAAGGGGGTAGAAATAGTCTTTAGTGCTTTTGATTTAAATTAAATTTTATTTTGACACATGTTTGACAACTAAATCCGTCTATTGTAAAATAATTTCCTGTATCGACGCAGTTGCAGATGATATCTTTTTTGGATGCTCCTAATGGAACAGGCCAGAGTTTTCTATTAAATTTACTGTTGGCCTAAGTGAGAAGCAATCGTGATATCGCGTTAGCGGTCGCATTGTCCGGAATTGCTAGCATGCTACTGGAAGGAGGTAAAACTCCGCATTATAATATTATAAGTTAAACTTCCTTTTAATTTGATTCAAACCGAAACCCCTTTCTGCAATATAGCTAAACAAACGTAAAACGAAATTAATTGTTTGGGTTGACAGTACTATGGTTCATAATGAGGTTTCTAAGCCTTAAATAGATCTTTATAAGATATTAGGAATAACAATTATCAAATGGGACGAGTATGTATTGTTTGCAGGCGATTTCCGGCCTCGACTTTGCCAGTAGTGCCCAGTGGAACGCGAGCGGACAAAGTTAAAACGTACGTGAAGCATTGACGACCGTTCTGATGTAGTGGTGCGAGTAGTTGTCTCAACACCTTGCCTCAATGCCGGTGGTCGCGGGTTTGACTCCCGCTTGGGGCAGATATTTGTATTTGTACAACCTTCGTTCGTCTGCGGATCTCATCATTTCTGATTCAATCTCGTAGAGAAATACCAAACATAGCCCTCTCCATTGCAAGCTGTGCGTCTTGGAGCTTGTTCAAAAGGCCCATAGTTAGAGACCACGTCTCAGATCCGTATGTCATCACTGGTAATACTCATTGGTCGAAACTTTTCGACTTCAGGCACTGAGGCCGGAAACAATATTTATTTGTCCTTGTGGGTCTTCCGACTGTGCCTCGGCGAGCACGTAAAGCCGTCGGTCCCGGTTGTTATCATAGACACCTGATAACGATCGTTACTCATGATAGGGAAATTATCCGCCAACCTGCGGGTGCGCCAACCTGGAGCAACATGGTGAATTAAGCTTCTAGCCTTCTTCTATATGGAGAAGAAGCTTTCGCTCAGTAGTGGGTTGCTTACAGGCTGATACAGTACAGTACAGCATTTGCGGCCTTCAGTGACAAAACTGAGCATTACCATAAATATAATAGTCCATCTAAGAGATGTTACTGCCGAACAGTTTTCAGACCTGTTGCTTAAAATAGGAACTGGTGATTTCCCGGAACTGGATAATAATGTAATGTATGAGTGTATATGAGTACGTATTTACCATAAACAAAGCTTAAGATCAAACTCTTAAAATAACGGGAGTGTACTTGAAGGAAAGCTGCTTCTCCCACAGCCAGTTGTATGTGACATGTTCCAGAGTAGCCTGGTGATTCAAGCCCTCGAAGGAGAAACAAAAAATATTGTCTATAAATAAATAAATGCGGAATGTGTAAGGTGTGCGGAAGGTATAGTATTTTGATTTCGTTGTAAAAAGATAATACTCCCCGTGTAACTTACACCAGATCAAAGACCGAGCTTCGTGTTCATAAAATATAACAAAATTTTATTTTATATTAATGTATATTTAACCTTTATATACCTACTCTATAATAAAGATAGTTTAATAGTATAAGTATTCAAACATTTTAACATAATAATTTATGTATATGTTATAACATAATTAACAACGTAAAAAAAAACCAATTAAAAATCCTATTTGAACCATTTTCGACTTCTACGCGAAGTCGTGGACTAAAAGCTAGTAAACTATTATAACTATTATAAGTATTGTAAGGTCCTAATAGTTCAACATTTTTTTAAACTAAATATAATCCAAAACAACATGCCAAATTAAAATATACACCGCCAATAATAATAATTAATAAACGCAGAAATTAGACAGTACCTATTCGTATGCATCGACAAAAAAAACTGAACTGTGTTAATTCGAAAGTTTATTATAAAAATAATCCAACTAGGATAGGTTGTGAAGATTTATTTAGATTTTAAATTTGAAATATAATTATGAATTCCTAGACTAAAAATAGTCGGACGTAGTGGGTGACTTTGCTGAACACTAACATGGGAGAGAATTGTTTTATCGCCAAAGAGTCGTTCATATATTGTTGGGATTTTTTTTCAAACCCAACTTAATGCTGAGCGATAATCCTTTTTGGGGCACAACACGAGGTTACAGATTTATGTGTTTTATTTTTACTTATTTTTTATTATTGTTTTATTTACTTTTTCAGGTTTTGATTATGTGTATTTTTATGGATTTTTTTTTGCTTTTAATATTTTAATTTTTGATATTTATGTTTTTTATTCTTTTACAAGTTTGTTTTTATTTTTAGTTTAATTGTTGTTGTCTGTCATTCGGTGTAATGTCCCAAATAAATGTGTTTCTATCTATCTTTCTTTCATACTTCCGTTGCTCTTTAGCCTAGCTGTAAGACTTCTAGGCATTATGATAATTCACATCACATAAACGTAAAACACGTAACCACTCCACTTCAATTACTCGCGTAATGATTTTTATAAAAAATAAAATTCCAATACATTCCCCTATAACTAAAAAAAACTTTCAAGTTGAACAAGTAGCATTTTAGATCAAGAAAAAACAAGAATGCAAACAATCACTTCTAAAAGTTATATAACTGAAAGTTAACGTAAGTAAAGAGAAACTTAAATTATTATTTATTAACAGTTATGCAACGGCTGCGGGCGGTGGACTGGGCATCGGTTCGCCGGGATGGCCACAACATCTTCACGAAACTCATACGAACTCGAGATCCTCGTGCAGGAGAAGGAGAAGATATCAATGTGCCAACCAGGCAACGTTTGTCTGTAAGTATATTTAATAGTGATTTTCTGTTACAAAAAATTTCGTGTGTACGGAGTACACATGTCAGAAGTGCAGAGATGTGACTTATATAAGGTACAAGTATCTGAAATACAGATACAAGATACAAAATACGTATTTTCATCTTGTATCTAAAATACTTTTTTAAAATTCATTTTGTATCTTGTATCTAAATTCCTTTTGTTTGGTGTCTTAGTATTGTGTAAATACTATGTTTGGTAAAATACTTTTAGTAATACTTATTCTTTGCATTCATTCACAAAATATGACAAGTTTCTATGGTGACATTAATTTTAAATGTTTTTAGAGGATTTTGATTCCTCTATTGCAAGTGGAGAAAACACAGGGTTTACCAACAGCACCGCTGACTTGGAAATACTGCAATACCTTAATAATAAAGATACCAACTTAAATGCTTACTCAACAATAAGAAAAATATTTTTCAAATATAACATCTGTTAGCCAAGTTCTGCTCCTGTGGAGCGACTCTTCTCTTTTGGGGGTATGATTATGAGGCCTCATAGAAGAAAAATGAGCGATAAAATGTTTGAAGAACTGGTTTTACTTAAGTCTCAATTAAAACCTTAAAAATATAATATTTTATCTTGTCACTTTTACGCGATCAACGCGATTTATTTGTAAATAATTCACGTAAAAAAATAAACTTACATTCAATAAAATATTATTTTCTAACAAAAGAATTTTGTCTTTAAAAAGTACTTGGAAGATACGTATTTTGTACCTAGTATTTCAGATACCATTTCAGAAAGTTATATGTATCTGGTATCTGAAATACTTGATTTTAAAGTATCTTGCATTTTGTATTCCAGATACTCTGTATAGGGTATCTTGTACATCACTACAGAAGTGAAACATCTTTGGCAAACTCAATTTAAAATTTATTAATATTAATAGTTAAACATTCTACTTATTTACGCGTTGTTTATGCGTTGCTAGGATACGCGACATCATACTATCTCAGTCTCTCCTACACATTTTTGTATTTATGTCTCTTACCTGTCGTTTTTTTCCGCCGTCGCATTCCGTTTCAAACCACAAAGATTCTAAAATGAAATTTCACTTCAGAAATA
This sequence comes from Euphydryas editha, assembly GCA_036937285.1. Classification (NCBI taxonomy): domain Eukaryota; kingdom Metazoa; phylum Arthropoda; class Insecta; order Lepidoptera; family Nymphalidae; genus Euphydryas; species Euphydryas editha. The sequence continues at coordinate 14,564,572 of JAUPFZ010000005.1, read as the reverse complement.
TAATTATATATAATGATATTCAGGGAAAGTCTTTTTGTATTTTGTTTGTATAAAACTTAAAGAAAAATCTCTTTGGTTGTACTGTTTGTATCTGGCTGGTTTTAATATCAATAAATATAGGACATTAATAAAAAGAAAAAGAAAAAAAGTCTCGAGATTTTTCACTTGTTTTTCTGTCCGTCAAAATTAGTGAATCTAATGAAGAAATTCGATTAATTCAGAAATTTTATTACGAATAAGGGAATGCAAAACTCAAGGCTCGAGAAAATTTTGTGACGTCTAGGACCTAATTCAGTGTCAAAGCACAAAGTTGGTTCAAGCGTTGTTTAGGAATTTTGATGTCGAAGATGCAGCTCGCTCTGGTCGACAATGTATCATACTGATAATGTTGATGCTGGTTTTGAAAAAATGGAGTAAAATCGGCATATTAGTAGTTACTGCATAGTCGAGGAACTGAGGATTGATCACAAAACAATTTTGATCCATTTGAAAAAGTTCGGCTATACGAAAAACCTCGATATTGGAGTGTGACATGAGCTCACTGAAAGAAACCTAATGGATCGTGTACTTATTTGCAATTCTCTATTGAAACATAATGATTGATCACTGGTGATGAAAAATGGATCACCTATGTGATACAATACGTTAAAAGTACAAGAACGTGCGAAAAAGATCATGGTCAAAGAGTAGTCAAGCTCCACAGACTATTGCGAAACCCGGATTAAAACGCAATAATATATTAGGTATAATATACGATCTGTCGCTAAGTTGTATATAGCAACAGATCGCTTCAATTTCTATCAACATCAACTATTACTGTTCTAAGCATTTTCCTAGTTTCAAGGAGTTACAGTATTTTGTATAATTTCCGTAAAAAGGAAAAGAAGTTAAACACGGTCACTTTTTTATATAAATAAAACAAAAGGTAACAAAATTAAAAAAAACAGGTTTGGTACATTTTGTAACATGAAACTTATGTCGATATTTTTAAATTAATGAATTATTTACAACTATTAATGAATCTTAGATCTCAAGCTTTAATATACTTCTATTAATTATTCTTCTATTAAACGGAAAATGTGAATGTAAATCTGAAAATGAATGGTATGTATAGGCTGGTATGGTATAGTATAGTACAACCATATTCGACAAAACATATAAAACGAGTAGAAAAAAATAAAAATACTTTATTGCAGTCACTTCAATTACAGTGATTAAAAATAGAAAATACAACACTTAAACAAGTTCAGTGCGCAAAGGCGATCTTATTGCTATTAGCAATCTCTATCAGACGACCTTTTGTGAAAGTAATTAAATTACTATAAATGAGTACCTAATGCTACTGGAAGAACATAAATCTAGATGTAACAAAAATATACAATAATAAAATAAGTTTGATATATTATATTTATATATATTTTAAAACACATTAATATATAAAATAATTACTGTATAAAAGTAAAAATGAACATTTAGTAATTACAAATATAAAAATATTATTGCTCCCCTATTTTTGTTAAGTAATACTTAAACAAGCGACATTTTAAAATAGGAAAATCCAAAAGAGCACACCACATAAACTCATTTTTCTCAAAAAAAAAAAATATGTAAAAGTGTATATAATTACATAGATGCACTCGTTCTGATGTGCCAATTATTTAAAAATAAAATTAATAGATATATAGTTATATTTTTTTTTTTTGTTGGAACATTAAAAAACATTTAGTATTATTACACCTTCATTATTATTCTTTTGCAATCACATTTTAACACGCTTTTATTTATAAAAAAAATGGGTATGTGATAATTTAATACGAGGTGTAAAGTTTAAGGTTATATAAACATGTCTAATAGGTATGTACCTACATACGATATGGAATTATTGTAACGTAGTATAAATGGTTTATTATTGTAAAGTAGTATAAATGGTATATTTTTTTTTTATACAAGAACACAATAAAATCGTGTATTTTTTCTTTTCATTTAAGTTTTAACTTTTTAGTATCATTTTTCTCTTTTATTTATAAAAACAAATTATTATATTATATTCTAGATACAAATATTTTAAAAATATATTTCTAATTCTAAAACTGTTATTTGTGTAAAGTTAAATCTTTAACAGGTTGAGTGGTTTGACTTCCTTGATAGAATGTGCACCCTCAAATAGAATATTTTTCTTGCCATAGTTTGTCCTTGGTGTTATTAGGCTGATATTATTTGCTTGCCTTGTCATACGTTTACTTTTTTGTAAATATAATGTTTGAGTGGACATCTTTGTTTAGAATTTTCCTTATGAGAAGACATGTGTTATATTTGTAGATTTGCATTAAGTTCATGATCTTGGTCTCTTTATATATTTTACTTGTTGGTGTTAGGAAATTGTATTGAAATAACGTTTTGATGATTTTATTTTGAGTTGTCTGCAGTGGTTTTAAGTCTTAGCTGCCGTGCCCCAAACTAAAATTAAGTAATCTATTTCTTGTTTAACCAAGGAATTATAGATCATGTATTTTACATGTCTTGGAAGGTACCTGACAATAATACGTAGTGCTCCCGTTAAAGATGTCAACTTGGATCGGATATTTTGTACGTGCGGTTTCCATGTTAACTGTTTATCGAGCAACAAACCTAAGTATTTTTCTTTACTAACTTCCTGTTTTTTTTATCTTCGTTAATTGTTAAAGGGCTATAATTTCCAATTTTTCTGTTATTTGTTGTAAATAATAAATATTATGTTTTTAATGAATTGACATCCCATTGTAACCTGTTCATTTCCTCTTCCAGCTCAACAATCCTTTTATTGGACTTCAGGGTGCGAATGTTGTGTGTAACGAGAGCCAGGTGTCGTCGTGTGTGGCAGCGGAATCTCACTCTCTCTTAGCACCCCCTGCCCTACCTACCTTATCTGGGTCGCTGCCTTAGCCGGGAATAGTAGGGCCACCGGGGATTGGGAGCTTGGGCTCGTTTTTGCTTCTCATATTTTGCATAGGTTGCCAATATTCGCCACGCTTGGCAAACGTATTAGCGAGCTCAATGTGTTATGCCAGGACATGGTGACGCTGCTGCCCATCACCATCCTGGTCGTTGCATGGTTGTTCGCACCGCTATGACCTTAGTCGCCTTTTATGACACCTCGGCAAGAAAGAGATAAGAACTATTATTCTCTGCCGGTCACCGCACGGCCCAATTTCCAACAATAAATATATTTATACATATATTGAATATATAAATCTAAATATTCATTTTATTATCACAATATTATTGAAATAATAGTTACTTACCTATTTTAGTGCGTTGATTTTAAGTAATGAATAAAATTAAACGATTCACATTAATGAATTAATTAATTATCAGTAATAATTTATATCGTTCTTAGTAATTCAAAACGTTAACGCTTTATAGAATTATGTATCTATAATAAGTCGATATATTTTAATATGCGCGATAGATCAAAAACACTCGCATAAAATGTAAATAATGCGATAGCTGTGATACTAGTTAAACATAGTCGATAGAAGTCGTCCGTATCGTTATTAATAATATTATTTGTAAGTCATTTTTTTAATGTTTTTCTTTATATTTTTCATCAAAAGCAGGGAACATAAACTTAATAATGGTACATGAATTATTAATTTTGGTTAAGTATTTTAAAGATAGAGACGCTCCAGGAAAAACCGCCTTTCAGAAATAATATGATGATTAAAATTTACTTCTGTTGTCATAATTATTTTTTAGCAATAAGCAATTTTAAATAAAAGCAGAAACTAGTTCTTACACCTTCTATTGTTTTTTTTTAATGTATATTATTTTTTATAGATGCATAAAATTCATTTATATAATTCATAAATATAGAAATAAATTATATTTTTATTGATTTTATCATTAAAATTTTAAACGGGAAAGGAACGAAATAATTTGATGAACTTATCTTGTATGTTTATCTTTTATATTTTATATCTACAACAGTAGAAATAAGTAAGAGTGGCCAACCACAAAAGCTTAAGTTTTTAATTAAATATTAAAGTAATTATTTATTTATATATTTACATATATGTAATTAGATCGTCATTCCATTTACACTAATTAGATTATTATTTATACATAATGAACTACAATATAAACATAAAAGGCAGTGAAGAAACATAAAACTATAAAAAATATTCTAGTTGTATTAAATTAATAAATACTATTAAGGTTCTGAGAATATTTGATATAATAGTTTAACGACGAAGTATTTCTAATCAACCAAGCGCTCTCCAATCTCGCTCCCTGTCATGTACATGCATTCTTATCCCAGACGCCATCATTGATGCTTAAAGAAAAAAAATATTGCCTGACCTTATTTATTACAAATTTTCTTCGCATTTATATCAATATATATTTATAACTATATTAATTTAATGATATTTAAAATAGTTTAACAGAAATTACGTGATTTCGATTTTTCTTTCAATAATTATACTATAAAAAATAAAATGACGTAAAATATATGTAAATTAAAGAACTTCTTAACAGAATACGATTGCCATATTAATTTTTAGTAAAAAGTGTGGGTAACTAAAAAAAAAAATTGCACATAGCCTACACTATTAAGTAATTAATTTATCGAAACCGACTTATTGTGGTAGCTTTCATACAAAATTTGAAGTCACATTTACCATGAACCTGTTATACGTTCCAAACGAAAACGCTTGGATTGGCGCTAATCTTTGTGTGATGACAGTACGCTGTAATCACGGTATATAATTAATATATATTAATATACTGTGCTGTAATTTACTGTTTGTTTTAGTTTTATTTATAACTAGCGGCCCGCCCCGGCTTCGCACGGGTATTTAACGAAAACTTCAAAAAATATAAATTTATAGTTTTTATCACCTACACCTGCGTCGATACTGGAAAATATTTCATAATAGATGGATTGTGTTGTCAAACATAATATTTTAGCTCGCGACTTTGTCCGCGTAGAAGTAGAAAATGGATGGGATGGATACTAGGATTTTTATTAATTTTGTTCTTCTTCTTCAAGTGCCACTCCATTGCCAAGTACCACTCCATTAATTTTGTTATAACATATAAATTATTATGTTAAAATATTTGAATACTTATAAAATAAAACAATCTTTATTATAGAGTAGGGATTTAAATAAACATTAAAATATAAATATAAATTTATTTTATTAAGGTTTATAAATTATTTTATGATCACGAAGCTCTGCCTTTGATCTGGAGAAAGTTACACGGGGGTATTATCTTTTACAACGAAATCGAAATACACCTTCCGTAGTATATATATTTCTTTATAAACAATTTTTTCCCTTCGGGGAGCTAGAATCACCAGGCTATTCTAGAATATGCCACATACAACTGACTGTGAGAGAAGCAGCTTTCGCTTAAGTATACTCCCGCTACAGTAAGATTTTGACCTTAAGCTTTATTTATGGTAAATACATACTTATATACACCCATACATTATATTATTATATAGTCCCCGGAAATAACCATTTCCTACTTCAAGCAACAGGTCTGAGAACTCTCCGGCAGTAACATCTCCCTTTAGATGGACTCTCATATTTATGGTAAGGCTCAGTTTTGTCACTGCAGGCCACAAACGCTCCTGTACTGTAGTGAATTGTATCAGAATGTAAACAACCCACTGATGAGCGAAGGCCTTTTTTCCATATAGAAGAAGGGTTGAAGCTTAATCCACCACGCTGCTCCACTGCGAGTTGGCGTATAATATCCCTACCATAAGTAACAATTATTATAAGGCATCCATGATAACAAATGGGACCGACGGCTTTACATAGGTACTCTCTGGGGCACGGTGGGGAAACCCACTATACACCCAGACCTGAAACAAATATTGGCACAAATACAAATATCTGCCCCGAGCGGAGTCGAACCCACGACCACTGCCATTGAGGCGACTACTTGCACCACTACATCAGAACGGTCATCAATGTTTCGTTAGTTGTATCGTAGGTACAATTACACCACAAGTCAATACGATTTTGTCTCTTAGATTTGAATAAACCCGCAAGTAATTATTTTTTAAATTTTAATAGACTCGGCACAGTTGGTAGTGACCCTGCTTTCTGCTCCAGGATCGTGGGTTCGATTCCCGCCTCAAGTCTGGGTGTCATATGTATTTATTACTATATATATCATTAATATGTATATGTATTTATAAAAAAAAATGTATATCAGTCGGCTGTTATCTAAAACACAGGCATTAAGTTGCCTACCTTAGGAACAGACGATCGTGTGTGTATGTCAAACATAATTATATTTATATTATTTTAATAATAGTCCAAGACAGTTTTTATCTCCTCCTTCTTAGTTTTAGTGTAGATAAAGTTAAATGGGTACATGGTTTATAATGTTTTCTGATATTGTTCCAACATTAGTCCGTGGTGCCAATCTGTACTAATTGGAGTGTTATATGGCATAACTCAAAAATGTTTCCAAGTTCACTTCGGTGTCTTCTATATCTGTATCATTGTGAACTATAGATGCCTTGCTGATGAGTCATTTAGTTTAAAACCCTTGACTTAACACAACACCAAAATTGAAGTAAAAAATATTATATAAGACACTACTTTACAATAAAGCGATCACACGCTATATTTACAACTCAATTTTGTTACGTTTAATATAAAGTCTTGCCTGTTCCATGAGGAGCACCCAAAAAAAAGATATCACCTACACCTGCGTCAATACTGGAAAATATTTTATAATAGACGGATTTAGTTGTCAAACTTGTGTCAAAATAAAATGTAATTTAAATCAAAAGCACTAAGGAGTATTTATATCAAAATAACTTTCTACCCCCTTTTAACCCCGTTAGGGAAAGAATTTCGATAAAATACGAAACACGTCTTCAATCAATTCTGTTAAAAAACATTTATGCAAAATTTGAAGTAGATTGGACCAAGGAATCACGTTGTCCCATACAAAGTTTGCCTCCCTTTTTCATCCCCTTAGAGGTAGTTTTTCGTAAAATCCGTTCTTAGCTGACCTCTACTCGGCAAAAGGAATATTCTTACTAAATTTCAAGTCTCTAGGTCTTATAGTTTCAGAGATATCGTGATGAGTGACTATATCTATAGAAAGTCTCCTATATATATATAATGATATAATGATAAGATATGTATATATATATATATATATATATATATATATATATATATATATATATATATATATATATATATATATATATATATGGGACATATATATGGGATGGGACATATGGGACGTTCTTTGTCAACCGGAACACCTCTATACCCAAAATTCCTTTTGACCTAAAAATATTTAAAAATATGGAAAATTTAGGATTTTTTATGTACTTTCCATTAGAGCGTGGCCTTTTTTGAAATTTCGTTTACAGACAGAGCAGCATCCGACTGCTCTTTGGTTCTATTTCCCCATTTAATTTTATTGAATTTTTTTTTATTTAAAGTCACCTTTTGTAAAACTAAATTTAAATTACAATTTATGGTTAGCGGGAGATGATCAGACCAATATGTATCATATTTAACTGAAACAGTACTGATACATTGCCATGCTGCCTCGGTAACCACACAGTGATCCAACCATCTCCTACTACCGTGTGCATCACTAACAAACGTAAAAGTCTGAGGTAGGATATGTAACTTACGTACATCCGCACAAATCCATGACTGTTTTAAACAAAAGTTTTCTAATTCACTATAGAACAACTCACGTGGGTGGGCATTATAATCACCCAGCATAAAAACAGACTCTACAGCACACTCATCAATAATTGCACTAAGCTCACTAAGGCAATCCGTAAATTCTGCCAGGTTATCACGACAATCGGTGGGCATGTATACACTGCACACAACAATAGGTTTGTCATTAAGTATATATAATAAATGTTTTGATTGTGTATATACTTTTAGTTCTTATTGCATATTGATCATAGTAGCAGAAAGCTTTAAAAACAGGTAAGGTTAAAAAAATCTCTCACCAATACAGATTTTATATGTTACTATTTTATAAAAAAATATTTAATCTAAGCTATATATTATATTTATATTTATATTTAATATAAGTATATGTCAAAAATACACCAAACTATAAAAAAAAACATGTGAGCCGTCACGGGACGCCTGGCAGATGTGAAACATCGACATTATTTTGTAAAAGTAATATGCAGAAAAGAACATATTGTGATAGGAACTAAATATGTCATAATGATAAAATAAAATATTACGATTTTTTTTCCAGATAACGATGACTATTTATTGAATAAACATTTATTTTCATTAAATACAAAAATTTACGAATTTATTTTAAATCGTGAATACTTAATTCGTTTAATCAGTGACTTCGATCGATTGCGCATGGCGACGCGTCGCCACACCGCACACACTACTGCATATAGACTGTATATATATACCATCATATAGCGTGGCGACGCGTCGCCACGGTATGCGTCGCCACGCCAGAAATCGGTTTTACGTGCGGCTATAGATGTTTCACATCAAAAAATGGTTTGATTTTAGAAAATTTGGTCCGTTTGTAATACTGCAAATCTTCGTGTTCAACATCTCAAAATACATAAAAATAGTCTCTGTCAATAATTTTTCTCACGTCCATCACAGGACGAAGCTCTGCGCGAAACTGCAATTTTGGGGGTGTTTTTTGAGGTTAGGGACGAACACTTGATATATCGGTAAAAAATACCGCCGGATTCGTGTTCAGCAGCAAAAATACATAAAAATACTGTCCGTTAATAATTTTCCTCGCGTCCATCACAGGACAAAGCTCTCAAATGCGCGAAACTGCAATTTTGGGGGTGTTTTTTGAGGTTAGGGACGAACGCTTGAGATATCGGTAAAAAATACCGCCGGATTCGTGTTCAGCAGCAAAAAATACATAAAAATACTGTCTGTCAATAATTTTCCTCGCGTCCATCACAGGACAAAGCTCTCAAATGCGCGAAACTGCAATTTTGGGGGTGTTTTTTGAGGTTAGGGGCGAACGCTTGAGGTATCGGTAAAATATACCACGGGATTCGTGTTCAGCAGCAAAAAATACATGAAAATTGTCGTTGCCTGGAATTTTTCTGAGCCCCTGTGATTTCTGACAGCCTGATCATTTCGTAAAGTGGTATTTTTTTAAGGTTAGGAGATGTGCTGCTCTGTCGATAAACGAAATTTCAAAAAAGGCCACGCTCTAATGGAAAGTACATAAAAAATCCTAAATTTTCCATATTTTTAAATATTTTTAGGTCAAAAGGAATTTTGGGTATAGAGGTGTTCCGGTTGACAAAGAACGTCCCATATGTCCCATCCCATATATATGTCCCATATATATATATATATATATATATATATATATATATATATATATATATATATATTCAATAAAATATTAGTAAATTTAAGATAAAAAACAAGTGTTTAAAAATAAAAAATAAAAATAATGGAAAATTGCAACAACTATAGTTTCGGTGTATCTCTTATAGTTTTGGCACTGGAAACTTAAAAGGGACTAGATCGATAAATTTTTATATCAACTATAAAACAAGCTATATTTCATAAACACTTTAAAAACTAATACTTTACGGAAATATCTAGTATACGAGCAAGCGCTTCACTTGATTGAATCGTAGGCACCCAAAACTATACACATTACACATGCAGTTAAAAAGGCGTCACAACTACGTTATTGGCTAGAAGATGTAAGAAAGTTGGGAGAAAGAAAGATGTTTTTTCCGGTTCTCTCATTCACCTGCGAAACGCGGTTAATGTAGCGACCTCATGGCACTATTCAATAAAAATGGTATTTCATATTTCCGTTCGGAAACTATCTATTATATTATGAAAGTGTCTTGTCAATCGTATTAAGAGTTTGGTAAATATTGAAAAAAAATCTAGTGTAAAAAATATAAATTTTTACATGTCGTATATAGGTCTTTAATATGATTTCGTTAATAACTTATACTGATTATGTAATGTTTCACTTGCAACATTACGATCTAAGGATTAGAAATCTTCTAATCGTAGTGCTATATTTTTCCTTTTTACTAAAATTTTATAATAGAACTATTATAAAATTTTAGTAAGTGTTATTTTGTGTCTTTTGTTTTATGGATATTCTGTTAATATACTTCATATTTTGCTCAAATAATAACAACTTCACTCAAGTCACAGTACTTGTAGACGTTCAAGAAATACGATAAATTTTTAAAACTATTGTCTAACTATTCACAATCCATTTCTGTGTATAATACGCGGACAATAGTAATAAACTTGCATTTATAATACTGTCATTAAACCATTTAAAATATCATGTATTTTCATTTTATTATTAATCGATACTGTGGGCTTAAAAGGAATCTCGTGTAAAACCCACGGAAACACCCATACGTCTTCAATTTATATTACAGTTTTCAATTTAACATGTAAAATATTGCTTGAAAGATTAGTATATATATATATATATATATATATATATATATATATATATATATATATATATATATATATATATATATATATATATATATATATAATATGTCTAAATGTATGTAATGTTTATTGTAGTTAATGAAGGTAATATCTAAGTCGAAATAAATTATGCTTTTGCGCGAAATGAATGAAAACTATTATACAATACGAAAACTTTTTACGAAATATATCCTTTTCAATTTTTACAGATAAAAATATGTTGTATGGATATAATTCTACTGTATAGCTTTATGTATTACAGTTTCTTTATAACTTTTTACTTCAATTATACAGGTTTATCAGGTGTTATATATTATATTATGGTTGTTTTAAGATGACATAGGTTACTAATTATTTTTACAGAGAATGATTACGACATCAAAAGGTTTATCTCCTATCCTAATCATAGTATACATATATTACATATATGTACATCTAGACCAAACCTAGAATACAAATATTTGTTTCCAACCTCATAAAAAATATTATATATCTTATATACATTATAAAAAACCTAATACAATCATGTAGACTTTGAAAGATACTTTTAAATCGTCATCTTGAAAATGAATAATATATTATGCACAATCTGTTGAGACAGCCAGGAAGGCACTCAACGCTTACTACACACAACACTACTTTTCAAATAAAATTCAGCTTACATAAATTAAATACGCGCTCCTTTAACATCTAATAATCTTGCAAATAATAGTGTACTGTATCTTTTACAGACATCTTAGAAAAGGTTTTGAATTTATTTATGTGGCGGTTGTGTAACTATTTCTGCAGTAACTGTATATATAATTCTATGAAATTTTATTACAGAAACAGAATTCTGTAGAAAGGAAGCTTAGCTTTGCGAAGAGAAAATGTCTGTGTTTACATAAACTTTATCATTTCTTATCGTTATTAAAATTGTTTGTTGTCATTCCTTTGAAAATAATCTATTATATTACTCTTGGTAAACATTATATTACTATAAATATAGTGTGATATTATTGCCAGTGTGCCTGTTTCATAACTTTTTTTTTTTTTTAATTCTTCATTTGGCTAATTGGCCATTTCTTCCAGACAACTCAAAATTAAAGGAGAATTCAATTACGAAACCGGGTAGGTTGTGTAGTTATATACCTACTAAACTTACATACAACTACAAAAATATGTACATACTAATACTTATACAAGATACTATTATGTATAATATATGTAAATGAAAATATAACAAATAGGTATCCCTATTATAAATTAATAAATTTTAAATATAAATAAAATAAATTAAAAGATAAAAGCATTTAATGCAATAAAAAACTTAATCAAAACGTCTCCAGTTTACGATAGTTATATACGACGTGAATATAGTCCTTAAATGTAAATAGTAATAATAATAATAGTTTATTTCCAAAAACAACGAACCAAAGATTTTATTATTAAATAGTGATTTAGCTTTTCTTATGTGTAATGGTAAACAATGACACAATCCGCAGACCAACGTTTTATCAGTCATATCCTGGCGGGCTTTGATGAGAAATTCCATAAGTGTAATCTTTGTGTCCTTATTTGTGTCCTTTAACATTGTCTCAGTTCGAAGCTGAACAGAAGAAAAGCGCACAAGAATAGAACGTACAATATTTTTCTCAGCACATAACTCATAGCACGTTTCAAGTGAATCGGAATTCTCATCCACCAACTTCATATGGTCGGATAGCACAGACAGGATTTTCTTCAGCACATCTTCAATGTTCTCTTTGACTCCATGTAGCAGAAGAACCTTTCTACGAGATTGTGTTTCCAGTTGATTGAAATCAAGGACTACAAGTTCTACCTGTAGTTTAGGAAGCTAAGAACTTTCATACAAAGTTTTTGAATGAGTGAAACTCTGCAGTCAAGACCTTCACGGTGGGAGCACGGGTGAATAACGTGGTCCTAACTGCAAGCAAGCTCTTCTCGAATTCACCCATCCTGATACTGAATACACATAAGTATAGAATACTTCCATGCTCTTCAATAAATGCTCAACTGGTCTGGCAAAATGATTATAGTATGTGAGAGTGTTAAGTAACAGTCAACTATGGCCAGGTAAATTGATTATAGCATATATAAACTTAAAATTACAATTAAAATATAATTAACACTGTGTTTCGAGTCTACCCGCGGATAAAAAAGGTTCTTACATAATTATCTATATATATATAGGAGACTTTCTATAGATATAGTCACTCATCACGATATCTCTGGAACTATGAGACCTAAAAACTTGAAATTTGGTAGGAATATTCCTTTTGCCGAGTAGAGGTCAGCTAAGAACGGATTTTAAGAAATTCTACCTCTAAGGGGATGAAACAGGGAGGCAAACTTTGTATGGGACAACGTGATTCCTTGGTCCAATCTACTTCAAATTTTGCATAAATATTATTTAACAGAATTGATTGAAGACGTGTTTCGTATTTTATTGAAATTCATCCCCTAACCGGGTTAAAAGGGGGGAGAAAGTTATTTTGATATCGATACTCCTTAGTGCTTTTTTTTAAATTACATTTTATTTTGACACATGTTTGACAATTCAATCCGTCTATTATATTATAATATTTTCCAGTATTGACGCAGGTGTAGATGATATCTTTTTTTGGGTGCTCCTGGTGAAACAGCCAAGACTTTATATTAAACGTAAAAAAATTAAGTTGTAAATATACCGTGTGGTCGCTTTATAGTAAAATAGTGTTTTATATAATATTTTTTACTTTAATTTTGGCGCTGTTTTAAATAAAGGGTTTTAAACTAAATGACTCATTAACAAGGCATCTGTACTCACAATGATACAGATATAGAAGACACCGAAGTGAATTTGGAAACATTTTTGAATTATACGGCATTAACACCCCAATTAGTACAGATTGGCACCATGGACTAATGTTGAAACAAGATCAGAAAAAACTATAAATCATGTACCCATTTAACTTTATCTTACACTAAAACTAAGAAGGAGGAGATAAAAGCTGTCATGGACTATTATTAAATATAAATATATGTTTGACATACACACACGATGGTCTGTTCCTAAGGTAGGCAACTTAATGCCTGTGTTTTAGGTGACAGCCGACTGATATACATTTTTTTATAAATATACATATAATTAGTACATATGGAAATAAATACATATTACACCCAGACTCGAGGCGGGAATCGAACCCACGATCCTGGAGCATAAAGCAATGTCACTACCAACTGTGCCGAGTCAATTAAAATTGAAAAAATTATTACTTGCAGGTTTATTCAAATCTAAGAGACGAAATCGTATTGACTTGTGGTGTAATTATACCAACGATACAATGAACGAAAAATTGATGACCGTTCTGGTGTAGTGGTGCGAGTAGTCGCTTTAACGCCTCGGCACAATCCCGGTGGTCGCGGGTTCGATTCCCGCTCGGGGCAGATATTTGTATTTGTGCCAATATTTGTTTCAGGTCTGGGTGTATGTCCTTGTGGAATTCCCCACCGTGCCCCGGAGAGCACGTAAAGCCGTCGGGCCCGTTTGTTATCATGGATACCTTATAATAATCGTTACTTTTGGTAGGATATTATCCGCCGAATCGCAGTGGAGCAGCGTGGTGGATTAAGCTTTAACCCTTCTTCTATATGGAAAAAAGGCTTTTGCTCAGCAGTGAGCTGTTTACAGGTTGATACAATACGGTACAGTACAGAAGCATTTGTAGCCTGCAGTGACGAAACTGAGCCTTACCATAAATATTAGAGTCCATCTAAGGGGAGATGTTCCTGCCGGACTATTCTCAGGCCTGTTGCTTAAAATAGGAAATGGTGATTTCCGGGAACTGGATAGTAATATAATGTATGAGTGTATATGAGTATGTATTTACCTTACTTTAAAGCTTAAAGTCAATCTCCTAATGAAGCGGGAGTATACTTGAGCGAAAGCTGCTTCTCTCTCTCACAGTTGTATGTGGCATGTTCCAGAGTAACTCGGTGATTCTAGCACCTCGAAGGAAAAACAAAAAATATTGTTTATAAAGAAACACTACAGAAGGTGTAGTATTTCGATTTCGCTGTAAAAAGATAATACTCCCATGTAACTTTCTTCAGATCAAAAGCCGAGCTTCGTGTTCATAAAATATAACAATTTTTATTTTTATTTTAATGTTTATTTAAACATTAAATCCCTACTCTATAATACCGTTATATTTTATAAGTATTCAAATATTTTAACATAATAATTTATATGTTATAACAAAATTAATAATAAATATTATAACCATTTTCCATCCATATTATTTGAAATTTTAGTTAAATACCCGTGCGAAGCCGGGGCGGGCCGCTAGTTCGTATATAAAATATTTTTTTGAAAAATCAACAAAAACTCAGTTCCAACGTACACAGTCGAATCTCTATTCGTGCATGCATCACGACTTCATGAATTTTAATGAAAATCGGCATGGCAAAAGCTGACGTTGCGTCAATACATTGAAACTTTTTAGTAAAAAATGAAGAACGCTGTATTTTTAATATTAGAACAATATGTAAATGTTTACAAATATTCATTGATCTATAAATATTCTTAATTATTGTAATTTCTATCGCTAAAAAGATAGATAATTAAATTATACATATACTTGAACACTAAGCTACCTAAATAACATAAACTAACAGTGTAAGTACTGTGTCTAGTAAGAAAGTCAAAATTAAAGTACTTCTTTGTTACATAAAACCTTTCTGTTGTAGTAGTGCGAGTAGTCACCTTAGTCCAGCGGTCGGCCGTTTGATTCCCGTTCGAGGCAGATGTTTGTATTTGTACAAATATTTATTTCTGATCTGGATGGACGTCGATGTGGAGCACGTAAAGCTATTTGTCTCAGTTGTTATCATAAGCACCTGTTAACGACTGTTACTTATAGTGAGAAATCATCAGCCAACCCGCAATGGAGCAGCGTGGTGGATTAAGCTCTAACCCTTCTTCTATATGGAGAAGAGACGTTTGCCTAGAAATGGCACGTTTACAGGCAGATTCGGTTCAGTTCATGTAATAGTAGTAATATATACTTATGTACGCGTATAATAAGCCAAAATTTATTATAATATCCATTATATTGCTAAATTTACTTAAGTAGGAATACTTTAGAATTTTTAAACGTATTTAGATGAAAAATATAATGAAAAAATGTATAAGATAACAAGTTTAAAAACTTTTTAAGATCTCGAACACTCCTCTATAAAGAACAAGGAATAGTCTTTTACTGAGTACATTTTTATATTTTACTCGGAGTAAAACTTATATATTTTGGTACCCACTTAACACGAATTAGTACGCTGCTTCTTGCTTTTAGAACCAAATAAAACTGAACCTTTATTCAACAGAGATGCCTCACGACGTTGGACCTTACTTCCCTGGGTGTGGGGTCATGCGTCGGTACAGGAATGTACCTAGTGGCGGGTATGGTAGCCCGCAAGTTCGCAGGGCCCGGCGTAGCGTTGAGTTTCATTATAGCTGCCTTAGCGAGCATTTTCTCTGGTAAGTATTTATAATAATAAATTTAAAATATTAATAATTTGAGTGATTTTAGTAAATAAACTAAAGATACAAAATTTTATTTTTTTGATGTGTAGGGGGGGTCCATTAACATTTTCGCGTATAACTTTTTTATTTATAGTTCTACGACAAAAAGTTACTGGACCAAAGTTGTAGATAATTTAATTTTCAACAAAAAATGTTAAGAATTTTTTTTATCAAATAAATAGTTTAAGAGATATATCGTAAAAACCATTTCAACCCCTATTTTCAAGTTGGCAGCCGTGAGACAAGGGTGGAGACCCCACAAACTTGGTTTTAGCTTCACACTGAACCCCCCTACACGTCAAAAAAATAAAATTGCGTCCTCTAAAAAACGCAAGGTAAGGCCTAAAAAATGTAACATTTCAATGGACTAGTAAAACTCTGAAATCAGAATCTTATAATTTGCACTTTAACTTGTACTGGTAATTATGCAAAAAGACAAAAAAATATCATAGAAGTAACAATCATAGTTATTATTATTAACAGTTGCTTTATAACAAATGAATCACTCCATAAAAATCTTACCTACAGTTTTAATCGCCTACTTTTTATGGGAATGATCACCGCATGCATATACATATATACGTTAAATTTGAAATATTAAGCCGTAGCTTGCTTACGATTATTTGTAACTGCGCGTGGTCGAACGGTGTCGTAAGAAGATAGTGTTATTATATTTTTTATTTTTTTCATTAAAGAGACAACATATATATTTAGGTTAGTTATTTAAAAAAAAAGGCTTTTATATTGTTTGCATTTTATTGTTAAATATATCTACGGCTTATAATGATTTTTTAAAGCTAAGTATTTTATTTTGTATAATTATATTTAAAGTACTTACTCCATGTCAACTACCAATACTACCAAGTCGACATTAACAACGTGATAACCTTAATAAAAGACACATTAATATGGCATTAATTAGGCATACGTGCACTCTATGTAATTGTTAACACTAATCTGAATTGTGGGACGCCGGAGTCCCAGCGGCAGGTAGAAAATGAAAGCGCGTAAGTGCACGGAGTACCAGCGCCCTGGTGATATCTTCTTGCAGAGATGAAAAGATGTGAAGCTAGAAATCGTTACAAACGAATAAAATTAAAAACTAAATATATCCTCTTTTTTTATTTTTACGAGATAAGCTTCTTAAATAACAATTACTTTATCAAATTGAATTCAATTAGATTAAAAACAAAGCACTTTAATTTATTTTATTTTTATTTATTCCTTGACTTATGCTAGATATTTTTGTATTTTATTACATTCAATAAAAATAAAGTTTTTTTTTTTCATAAATATTCAAATTCTGTCACGGGTGCTTTAAAGTTAGTAACGACATTTTCCCGTCGATCGAATCAACGCGACGCGACACTAAATGGTTTTTCATTCAACCGTAACGATAACATCATTTTTTATATACAATACACTGAACTTTTACCAACTATTTCTTGTATTATGGAAGTAATCGATTACCCTCATCCATAACCATGAAACCCAATCCATATATAAAATAAAGATAACTCATAAAAAAGAACAATTTTTAGTTGTACTGTAACCAAAGCTTATTTTATTAATTAGTTTTAATTGTAAAATTATAAATCGTAAATTACATAAAAATTAAAAACTAATGCCCCTCTTACACTAAGAAATATTTATATCAAAATTAATGCTTTACAAAAGCTCTTTGCCTTTGTATATATTTTTAGAAAAAAAAAAAAAAACAAAAAACCGACTTCAAGATTATACCTACACGTACAAAGTTAAACTAAAAAGTAAAAAATTATATTATTAATTTTTTTGTTTCTGTTGATTGTTTTTTATTTTTAATTGCTTTTGCTTATTTTCCTTAAAAGCGCTAAATTGATTCCGATAAAATTTCTATGGGACTACATCTGAAATATGAACTACCGATTAAAAAAAATAAACATCGAAATCCATTCATAGCTTAGTTGACGGAGTAATCACATAACAAACATCAAAAAAAAAAAACAGACGAATCGAGAACCTCCTCCTTTTTTTTAAGACGCTTAAAAAGGGTCTAGCCGTACTTAAGGGATCTAGCCCTACTAACCTACTTATAAATCTATCCGCTATAGGAACCTATTTTATAGTAACCTATGTTGTATGATAGAAGGTACTAAAAGTAATTTATCGAGCAGATATTAGCTCAATATAAACCGATTGACAAAACTTTTATGGCTTATTTAAGCTTATGCAGTAGAAAACTGTTAACAAATAAACTGTGAAGTGAACCATAAAAATGCAAATAAATTGATAAAAGTCATCTTCTGACACTTTATTTTCAAATGGCTTGTGCCTCACTCTCAACGACCTTCAAGTAGGATGATAATCCTGTGGGGGTCCGAAACACACAAATTGAACCTGCGATAGTTACAAGTAATTGCTGAGAGCTCGTTATGTAATTATAATTACAAAATCATTAATTTCTCCTCGTTCTAGTTAAAAAAAAATTGTAATATCGGTATTTATAATCCAGAGTTTAAAAGATACAAATAAATATACACACAACACAAGTTGTGCTGAAAATATATTTAGACCAGTGATATATTTAGCTTAGAATTAATTTTAAATTATATGTATATACTTATAGTTTATATGTATATACTTTTTTTTGCTACACTATACTCCTAAAGAATCGATTATGATAATCGAAAATAATATGATAACATAATAAAAATATGATTTATTTTTTACTCTATTATGAATACTTTTTTTTAAATAATTAAGTGTAAAAATCACAATGATTTCAGATGAATCTGACATTGAACTTACCGAAGACGACATTATTCTTAATTTTGATGATGAAGCCAAATTAATAACTCAGAAATCTAAAGGATGCTATATTATCGCGTGATAACTGTAAAATAGGCGATAAGTGTTATTCTGTCACATACGAATTATTTGTGCCTAGAAAATCGTTCTTAAGAATTAAACTCCAGTCGTTCGTCGGAGCTAGCACACACAGTTTTTTAAATAAATCAATACAATTTATAATTATATCTATCAATATAATGGAGAAGCACTCAACGTGGATACGTGCATTTATACCGCGATATTGGAATTTCTCACTCGCTGAATTCGAATCGTCTCCGAAATTTGAATTTATATTTTATCGTTCAATTTTCATTGGCACTTTTTTTGCAAATTTTTTAATCACTCTTACAATATATCGCTTGTGACTATTAACATCGTCGGAACTTCAACATCGTTCTTTTAAAATATGGATTACATAAAAGTTCTTTATTAACCAAGTCTAACATCAGCTGAAAAGAAAAATATTATTTTATGCATAGTTTTTTAATCACTTAATTTATAAATGTCGGTATTTAAAAAAAATATATATAAAAAGACGCATGCAATTTACACTTTGCATCGCTCTCCTGTAAAGTTATTTTTTTTCATATCCGACATTTTTAATAGTCATGGGCGATATGTTATTAATATTAGAGTTGCCTTAAAAAGGTATGACGTAGCAAAAATAATTTAAAAAATACAATAGTACACCATATTACATCCAACAGAATATAAAAATAGTGGAATACGTAGCTACCTAACAGGTGTTAAATTTTGAGTTGTTAAGTCTGTAATAATATATATAATTACATTGAAAAAAAAAAAGATATTTCATAAAAATAAAGGACGTACATATTTATAGTATAGTGACTGAGCTGAACTCACTGAATCAACTCACTGAACGGACTGAATAGAACTGAACTCATTGTGATTAGTGGGCAGGGCACATAGCTCGAAGAACTGACGGTCGATGGAGCAGGAAGGTTCTCGAGTGGAGACCACGTACCGTCAAGCGCAGCGTCGGACGGCCGTCCACAAGACAGACGACTTGAAGAAAGTCGCCGAAAGCCGTTGGATGAAGGCTGCTTTGAACCGGTCGCTCTGTAGGTCGATGGGGGAGGCCTACGTTCAACAACATATTACATCCAGCGGCTGATATGATGATGATGATATAGTATAGTATTTAGATCAGACTTACGATCGATCAAATAAGTTGTTCATTTAAAAAGTTTTAAAATTAATCACCAAACGTAAATACTACCAAGAGATTCTGTATAGTTCTAGTTGAAACTGGGCCTGTGATTGTGTAATAGTTATGTAATACCTCATCTTTACTATAGCCTTACAATTTATAAAATAGGTGAGGAAAGTTGGCCTTTTTTACGCCTCGTCGTATTTATGTAGACATTTATTTTGTATAAATATTAAAAACTTACCTTTTATCTTTTTTTAATTAGTTTTTAGGGCTTATCCTTATATAATGCTATATATACCTATATATTATTATTATTTTATTTATTTTGTGCAGATTAGATGCATATCTTTAAAGAAAATAAGAAAAGATCGAAAACGCATCATATATGGTAAAAATAATACTCGTAAGTCGTAGTTCTTTAGCAAAGTCTTGTAATATTTTTTTTAAATAGTTGGAAGCTTTAATCTTGAATTCCAATAAGGTACAATATATATGTATCGTCCTCTACTTCTCCAAATTCATATTTGCTAATATTTATCTACTCAACAATTTCTACTATCTTTTAATTATAAAAAATGGACTAGAAAATATTCCAGGTAAGCTAATAAAGAAGCTACGCTACGAACTTGCTACGCTGACTACTCTAAGAAGTACGCCAGTAATTTGAATCGTCTTGTTGAGTCAATAAAATCTTCTACTTTTATGATAATATATTTGTTGAAGTTAACGTTAGAGTAAACTCTGCTGGTCGAACTATATATCTACTAAAGTTTTCTTTTGAGGTTTATAATGACGATATTACATACAACTGTTTAAAAAAAATGCACAATAAAAAAAATTAAAACATATAAAAAGATAATGACATGATAATGAATGATGATTACAAATTTATTAATTGATAATTAATACATTTGTAAACAGGATACAAATTATAAGTAGCGTGTTAAAGTGGACTATGCAACTAGAGAATGATTTTTCTATGTCCATTGTCATTCGTTATAATTTTAAGCTATCATTTAAAATGAAATAATTAAAAAAAGATTATATATATATATATATATATATATATATATATATATATGTGAATAATATTTAATTAATCGTGTTTATTTTCACAAGGCTCGTGTTACGCGGAGTTCGGTGTAAGAGTTCCGAATACAACGGGATCGGCTTATACTTACTCCTACGTGACTGTCGGAGAATTCATCGCATTTGTGATTGGGTGGAATATGGTCCTTGAATACTTGGTAAGATTAATTTAATTGATAAGACAAAACTTAAACTAATTATTTACAGTCAATTCGATATACATAATAATAAAAATGTGCCCGAGGCTTGAATATATATATTTTTTTTAATAAGAGCTGATTTAGCATGGTATTGGTATATGGTGGATCAGATGAATTTTGTGTGAAATGACAAGAGTTGCGGGGTGAGCAAAACATGTAAAAAAAAATAGGTACACACGATTCATACATTTTTGTTAAACTAAGTGCCTACGGCGCGTTAGTATTGTAATAATCTTGCTAATAAACGGATGTGTCCATAGATCGATAATAGCGTTTCATTACAATATTCATCAACCATAATTATATAGTCTGCTATATATATATACACACACACTCATAAGCACAACTGCTATATCGTAATTTTGCAGTAAATTACGAAATAACCCTAAAACGAGTATTTAACCAAATATGCAAAAGCAATAAAATTCTATAAAAGCCTGCTAAGTAAATTTTTACTGATTCTGTGTTATGAGCAAACTTTTATAAATCTGTTGCGTTCATGTCGATTTTAATTCAGAATTTTGTTCTAACTAAAACTTTTAAGTCCTTACATACCGAAGTTTGTGATCTACTTCAGATTATTATTTTTAAATCACCAATAATTTCACTAATTGTTTAACTATACCAACCATGACATAAGAATATTGCAGTTCAATTACCTATATACAAAATTGAATAAAGAAGGTCCACAATTTTAATTTACTTTTATGTCTACATTAAATCGAACAAATGTTTTATTTAATCAGGGAAGAAGACAATAAAGTTGAATGACAGTAACGTGACTACCACATTAGAAGAAATAATACGGAGGATGCTAGAAGCAAGTGTGTTTATGAAAGTTCTAAAGTTTCCTGTTGTCCTAGATCAGTAACAAGCAGAGCAATAAGTAGTGAGAAAAGGCAACATAAAATTATTGCAGTACCTAGTTTTTATACACACATACATATATGTCCTACGATTTCATGTTAATTCATGTCGCGTTAATCATCGATCTTGTTATATCATGTCACATCGCGCCTCTCCTTCTTGTTTTGTTGTCACACACCTAGGACAATGTGTTGCAGGTGCAAAAAAGTGTTTAAAGTTCGTATAAAATCCGGAGAGCTAGTTTTGAATTAACTTTATTATAGGACTCTTAAAACACTAAATATTTTTATTTAACTTACAAATATAAGATCAATCAAATGAGACTGTGTGCTATTGTGATAATTTTATACTAAATTGTTTGTTTTAGAAATCTAATAATAATTATTCAAAATAAACGCAGATCGGAACAAGCGCCTGCGCCCGCGCACTAAGCGCCTGCTTCGACTCGTTATGCGACGGTGCGATCAGCGAATTTTTTTCTGAAACATTTGGCACTATATACGGTAAGTAATCCAATTTTTTTTTAATTTGCATAATTTTCTTTTTCTCTCATAATTTTCAGTTAACTAACAGAGAGAAGAGAGGTATATTTTAAACATACAAACGTTTATAAATAATCGCCATAAACTCAATGACTCACGAAGACAACCTGTTCTAGTAATTCGAAAACCCAAACGTAAAATGTGAACGAAATCAAACAAAACCAACAGCAATATCCATTCAAGAAAATCTTTACAAATTTTTTTGAGTTTTTAGTTTTAATTATTTAATTTACATCAAGGATTTAAGTATTTATGTAATAAATGTACATTATAGGTAAAAGCTGCTTTAACTTATATATAGCATTTTACGTCATACAAACTTTCAGATCAAAGTCAAAATAAATAGTATAGCTAACTGTGAACGTGTTCTAAATAAATGTATTGTGAGCGATATTGTTGCGCAATAAATTATATGCTATTATATCATAGCGTAGTCTGAAATAAGCTTTAAAAGCATGTCTAGGTCAATAGATAAGCAGATATACCTATACTGAACTCAAGCTGAGTTAATCAACCCTCTTCTTAATACAAGAAGAGGGTTAGGAACTTAATCTACCACGTTGTTCCACTGCAGTGTTGCTACTACTACCTTCCCTGTCATGAGAAACGATTATTATCAGGTGTTTATAATAACAACTGGTACCAGTGGGAATACACCCAGACCAGAAACAAATATTTGTACGAATACAAATGTCTGCCCCGATCCGGAATCGAACCCGCGACTGTCGACGTTATGGCGACTGCTCGCGCCACTACATCAGAACGGTTGTCAAATACAAGTACACAGTACATATATACAGTAGGACAAAATTATCTCAACTGAATGTGATTAACAGAGTATATTTGTCTATACTAAGACTTATAAAGACTTTTTCTACCGGAACTATCTATAAAAAAAGTTACGATTGTTAGTAATAATTTCTCAATGCAGTTTTCCGCGTCGTTACGAACAAACGAATGGAATGGATTTACGAGTATTGTCTGCCAGATGCAGTACGCTTTACGAAAGATATTTATTTATCAAGTCATATTTAGCACCTAGAGAAATAACCGCTAACTCCCATTAATTACACTGACAGAAAGCGCGAAAATTGTTAAAAGAAGCAATATATGCATTGTGCGATCGTTTAACTTGTTACACGATACAATGAATAATGTGATGGTTGTACGTCATACAATAATAAGAAAAAAAAAAAAAATATATATATATATATATATATATATACATATATATATATATATATACATTTTTTTTATTTTCTTATGATTGTATGACGTACAACCATCATATTATTGATCATAATTTTGTAATGTAATTAAGTTACGCTAAGCGGTGATATTATAAAATAATTAGATATACTTTTTCTCAATAAGAGCCAAAACACATAACGGCGTTGCGGCGACGCAACGCTAAAATCGGCGGTATGCGTTGCGGCGTTGCGGCGCCGCGAAAAAGAGCGTTGTTGTAGGGTAACCAATTCTTCGTGATTTTTTATTGTGGATATTAATTTAATTATTTTAAATATTATAGTTCACGTGAAATTTGTTAATTATTGTTTGTGAAGTTGTTATTTAGTAGAATGCATAAAAAGTAATCCTTTGTACCGGAAATAATTTTGTGAATCAAGTTTGTATGCTGGTAGAATTTTAAACAACTTTTGTCACATAAAGCCTAAACAAAATTGAAACAAAGTGATACATAAATTAATATTTTTTTTTTTTTTTTTTTTTTTTTTTATGACAGATAGACAGGCATTTGACCGCTATCTCACCTGATGTTAAGTGCCGATGCGGTCGAAGGTGGAGCATGCCTGCCTAATAACAGCCTTTTCACTCTGGCCTTGAAGGCACCCAGGTTGTATCGTTCGGGAAACACAGACGCGGGCAACGAGTTCCATTCCTTAGCCGTGCGCATCAAGAAAGTAGTGCCAAAGCGTTTTGTGCGCGTAGGTGGCATATCAATGACATAAGGATGGAACGATCGACCGCGCCTAGTGTCCCGATGGCGGAAGGTTGTTGGGGGAATTAGATCGTGCAATTCCTTCGCACACTCACCAAAATATATTCTGTAGAACACCGACAGACGAGCTACCCTACGCCGATGATCGAGACTCTGCAACTTGGTGTCTGTCAGAGTAGGGTCACCTATGAGTCTCTTAGCTCGTTTTTCCACCGAGTCCAAAGTTGCCAGTTGGTATTTGGCGGATCCATCCCAAAGATGGCAGCAATACTCCATACAAGACCGAACTTGTGCTTTATACAGTTGAAGCAGCTGTTCTGGAGTGAAGTATCGCCTGACCTTAGAGAGGATACCTAGTTTTTTTGCTGCAGTTTTTGCTTTGGACTCGATGTGCTGCCCAAAGTTCAAATTGGACGACAGCTCTACACCGAGGAGCTGGAGGGAGTCGGTAATTTCTACAGAAACATTTCGGAAAGTTGGAGCCAGGTGTAAAGGGCTCCGTTTAGAGGAGAACACACACGCCTGTGTTTTTGTAGCGTTGAACGTGACCAGATTGGCATCGCCCCATTCGGAGACTGCCTGGAGGGCGACGTTCAAGCGGCTGACCATTTCCTCTCGACAAGACTGGATAACATCCTTACTAGCCCTTGCACTCGAAAAGTATCTGTCCGTCACTGTGCTGTCGTCAGCATACCCAAAGGTACCGGGGACGAGCAGATCATTAATATGGAGCAGGAAGAGGGTAGCGGACAAGACTGATCCCTGAGGAACACCGGCGTCGATAGCCTTTTGGTCCGACGAGTACCCGTCAAGGACAACTCGAATTGAACGTTCGTTCAGGAAATCAGAAATCCAAGCGCAAAGGCCAGGTGGAATACCATATGAAGGAAGCTTGCTTATAAGGCTCGCGTGCCAAACTCTGTCAAAGGCCTTCGAGATATCGAGGGACACGGCAAGAGCTTCACCGTGTTTATCAATGGCCTCACTCCAAATATGTGTGGCATACACTAGAAGGTCCCCAGTCGAACGGTTCTGGCGGAAACCGTATTGCCGGTCGCTGAGGAGATCGTTACCTTCCAAGTGGGCCAGGAGTTTGTTGTTCAGTGTACGTTCCATAGTCTTACAGAGTATGGACGTGACCGAGATGTGACGGTAATTGACAGGGTCTGCACGACTACCTTTTTTGTATGCCGTCCGTTTTTCGGCTTCTGCACGATAGCAGTCTGCATCAAACCATGGGCGAACTTTTCCATTCGTCGCTACGTCAGAGTATGGTATAAAATATTCCATACCCTGGTGTATAACCGCGGTAATGGCTTCAGCGCAGCTCGACGGATCATCAGAAGAAAAGCATACCTCTCGCCAAGGATAGGACGAGAAAAAGTGACGCATCTCATCCCAATCTGCTGCCTTGTATCGCCACACCCGTCTTAAGCCACATGGGGCTTCTTCGGGTGGGGAACAAACGGATATAGATTTTACCAGACAGTGGTCAGAAGTACCCAGTGGTGCAGAAACTGTTATTGAGTGACTGTCTGGATCAGTTGTTAAAAATAGGTCTAAGCAGTTGGCGGTATGAGAGTCTACGTCTGGTACCCTGGTAGCACAGTTTACAAGCTGGGTGAGGTCTAGCGTCAAGGCTAGTTTACGCACTTCTCGCCCAGCATGGTCGGTCACCTGGTATGGGTACAGCCACTCCTGGTGGTGGGCATTGAAGTCCCCCAGAATGACTAACTGTGCCGAAGGGTAACGCTCTCGAGCCTCATCCGCCGTTAGGGTAAGATGGTCACATAACTGAGTTGTTTCCACGTCTCCGCTGTGCGAACGGTAGACACAGGCATACAGGATTTTCTCCTGTCCTGTGTCCACCAGAACCCATAGGATGGAGTAACTGGATGTCTCAAGGTGCTTAAGACGCTTGATGCAGATATCATCACGGACGTACACACAGACTCCGGCACGAGGTATGAACCTGTGCTCCAGAGAATACCCGGGGTAGCTGAGGTACGCCGTGTCAGCCGGACATCTGATCTGCGTCTCAGTGAGGAACAGCAGCTGCGGTTTTTTTGTTTCTAGGTGGTGGTGGACAGATTCGAGATTAGAGTGCAGACCTCGGATGTTAGAGAGGTGCACTTTTAATGGGAGGACGTGCAGCCGCTGTATATACCTTCGTTTATTTTTATGTGTTCTCATGGGGAGTGAATAGGTGTTGGGGAACGCGAACTGGGCGAGGTGGCACCCTACCTACCAGATGTCAAACTCAACACCGCCGCACGGAGGGAGGCTGACGCGGAGACCGCGGGGACGCCCGAGCCCCCCCAGAATGGCTACCTGGTCCTCCCTTCCGGTCGCCATCCGGCAAGGTAGATCATTCTGGGATTTTTCGTCAGGTGGCGGGGCAGCCTTTCACAGGTGGCTACCCTGCTACTTGGGCCCCCAACTTCCTACGGTCGGCCAGCGGCGGCACCGTGCCTCGGATCCCGCTACCCTCCAAAGCCAGGCACCCGATGCGGCAGTGATAAGCAGACAGAATCGGTCACATAGAGTGCCACAACTACCCAGACACATCCCCCAAATGGCTGCTCTGGGACCCGCCCCGGAACACGGCAGTTGCCGTTTGGCGGCGCGACTCTACCCAGAGGGTGGTAATCAAGCCACGGCCGTAGCCTACCACCGCAAGAATTTTGTCGGCTCTTACGACAGGCCTTCTTGCCGGGCCGTAGGAAATCGTATTCTACTGCCCGTCCCTACACGGGGAAAATCTTACTATATTAGTTTTATAGATTAAATATAAATAAATAGGTTTTGTCCGCGGCTCCGCTCGCATGGTACAGGCACCAACGGTAGTCGGTGCGTAAAGTAGGTACTCTATGTCCTTTTCTGTACCCCAGACAACTGGTATGCAGAATTTCATGATGATCGTAATTCAGGTGAATAGTTAAAGCGTGAAAGCGTAAAACAAACAAAGAAACTCACTTTAGCGTTTATCATATGCATGAAATTAGCATTCCCCTATAATTGTGTAAGATAGAAAAAATATCACTATAATAACTTTTCGAAACGCTGCTTTATTAAATATTTATAATTTAGGTACATCATACATGTCACTTGTTTGAACCGAGTCTTAAATTAGCTGTAAATCTAATAGTTAAAAGTAACAACATAACAACAATTGAGCTGAACTGTGAGCCGGTTCACAGCTCCGGTTCAAGCATATGGCTCATGAGCTTATCTGCAGTTCATAAAAATTCATTGAGATACCCATGTCTAATAAAGACACAAAAAAATAAAATATAAAAATAGACACAAAATGTCAATAAATCATGGTCAACAAGTATGACGTCACAACGCCGGAATTGGCGGTGCCGCGCCGCTAAAATTGGCGGTGACGCCACCGCCGATTTTAGCGTTGCGGCGCCGCAACGCCGTTATGTGTTTTGGCCCTAAGTGATTTAATGTCTTTAGAGAAAAATAAAGTCTTAAACCGTATATACATATATACATGATTAAACAAGTTCATAATATGGATTTTATATTTTTTTTAAATTAAAGGTAACCTTAAGGAGAGACTAAACATTTTTTTTATCGCTGGGAAATGCATTTACGCATCCCGCCGCAGGGAGGCGGCGGTTATGTGGGACTCGCTGGCACGCAGAACGTGCCAGAATACCCGCACGGGATCGCTCGCGCATGCAACCGTGACGCCCCGACGGTTGGCCCGACTATGCGGGCCGCCTTCGCTTATAGAGCGCTCGCGGGCACCGGGAGCGCTCTATTGCCGTGGTAGCGAGTGGGAGGATTATAGGTGCCCCTCCCACTAGTGCGGAGGGTGTAGGAGCGCATAGCGGTGTCTCCTTCCCCCCGGTCGTCTCCTGCGGAGCGGGTCAGCGTTAACGTCTGCTTCACGTTCCCGCTCCGCGGCCTCCTTCAGACCCATGACCTCCTCGCAAAAGGAGGCCACGGCCGACCAGCACCTCTCGCTGCCGAGCATGCAGTGGACCACGCTCGACAACGAGAGGTCTCCGCCTATCACGGCCACCAGGGCATGGCGCTGGGGCCCCCAAGCGGCATAGGAGAGACTAAACCTAACTAACCTTTACTAAGAGGGTACTCTTAATAAATTTCTTGCATAATATATAATTTTATAATGTTAAAACATTGTTGTTCTCTTTTATTTACGCAAATTTTACTCATTAAATTAAAAGTCTAAAACGGGTTTTTTCAATATCGATCATCCCTAGTCCGAATAATGAATTAATTGTTACATACCCCGCTTTTTATACAATTTTAAATTATTATTATTAACCGTTCCTGTTCACGCAGAATGAACTTATTGTGTCTGGAAGTCGTGGTGTGTTCTTATTTTTCTTGGGTTCAATTAATTTCAGTACTGGCTCCTAAGCTGGTGGTACGTTCCAACAATCCTCTCTATTGAAATTAGGGTATTTTTTTTTTAAATTCCAATAGTCTCGGAAATCATCCTTAGTAGGACTCGGTGTTCTTCAGCGCAATGTGTTATGACGCTGCTACCCATCACCAGCCTGGACGGTGCACAGTTGTTCGCAACACGACACCTCGATAAGAGAAAGATCGAGACTATTCTTCTCTGCCAGTCACCGCACGACATATAAATAATATATTGCGTAATATTATCTGTTTGCATGTGTTTACCCCTAAAAGGAACTTCGAACACTTTGTTTGTTAAACTTATTTTTCGATATTTGTTTCTTTGTACAAGTTCTGCTTGAACGGTGTACAGCAAGATCAAATACTCGTAATCATTAAGCAACGGAGCCATGTTTACCTACTGAAAGAATTAGCGTTTCTTTAGGAACTCGTGTTGTGTCGTACGGATGAACTAAGCGTTCATTTGCAATATTTATATGAAGCTTAACGAAAAAAAAAAATGTAAGCTCGAAAATAATCTTTGTGAAATGAATAAAACAAATCAATATTTATCAATAGAAAGTTTATTTGATTAAAAGTCTATACCGGATTTTATCGCGTTTATTCAAAACTTTATAGTTTACAATAATTTAAATTATTTCCCGACTTTTCGTGTCCGAATAATGTCCGAATAATCCACCCACCACCTCAGTCCCCGAGATCATGGACGCTGTAAAGGGTCCGAAACGTCGGGAAATAATTTAAAATATTGTAAAACTATAAAGTTTTGAATAAACGCGATAAAATCCGGTATAGACTTTTAATCAAATGAGTAAAATTCGCGTAAATATAAGAGAACAGTATAATAGAAAGTTTAATCTGCAATTAACGGATATAGGACACGCTATTAATTACAATTTATTAAGTCAACGGATTTATATGTGTATCCGCTACAACTATGAGTATCATTTCGTATTAAATCAACACATCAATCTCGTCAATAGTTAACATATTACATAATTCTAAGTAATTCGCTTTAAAACCTTAACAACAAAAAATGCTTTAGCTTTGTGTTAGTTAGTCCATTTTTGACTGAAGGTAATAATCTAATATTACACTATAATATAATATAAAATCGGACTGATATGTTATCAAAAAGGCACTTTTTAATGAAAAGTGAGTACCTAATGAAATGGATACATCATTAAAAAGGCTGGATGATCGTTATTGCTTCACAACCTCCTTTACTTCCAAAACTTAATTGCGTTAGTTGAAATATTGGTTTTAAGATGCTAATAACGTAACGATTTGCTTATTTATGGCTATCAGTTAAAAGTGGTTCCAACAACTTTTCGATGGAAACTACCGTAATTTTTTTTCTTTTTAACTAAATGCTCACAATTTTGGACAAAATGAGCCTAATAAGAATTCACTTTTTCTGGTACCATAAAATACCGAGTTTTGCTGTCGCTTAAGAAAGAAAGTGAAAAAAAGAAGGATCTGATATTTCTAGCTGAAACATTAAAACTATTTTTATAATATGAAATCATCTAAGCTACAAAGCCGCTTAAGAATGACGTAATCGTGACATAATGATTCCTATTTTAAACCTTTAAAACTTAAGATGTAGAGAAATAATCTCTAAATAATATTTCGCTTGTACATTTTGTGCCGAAAATTGTTTTAATTCAATTGGCATTATGACATTTTTATTGGAAAATCAATATATAAGTAATTTTTGTTGTAACAACTTTATTATAATAAACTCATTACGAATGAGAACAATTAAATTTTCATCTATGTAGGTATTATAGATGCGTTTAAACTAACAACCTGATCTGATGATAACATAATTATAAATACTAGTGGTCGCCCAGTGGTTGAAATTCGACATTGTTAATATCATAAAAATATGATTGCTCATAACATGGTGATTGGTGAGTATATGCATCAGTCATTGAACCTGATCTGTGATAAAAAATTAGTTTGCAAGACCTGTATTTAATACCGTGTTCGATAAAAAATTCGTTTCATAGACCTGTATTTAGAAACCGTGTTGACAACAGACTTTGAAAATAAACAAAATTTGTGTATATATGTACATTGTACATTTTTTTTAAAATTAATTAAATGAATTTTTTGAGCATTATTATAAAAAAATATTAGCATTCTGCACTTCTTCTCCATAATATAAACTTTAACTGTGACAAATTTTATATTTCTCCGTCCGCGTAATTTTCGTAAAAAGGAGTACAAAGTTTTTGCTTCACTTATTAATATATAGATGTCGTGGCCATATCGTAGAATAGGCCAAATCATGAAATGCTCGAGAATTTCATGAACTGGTCGCATTTCATGTAATGTTTCACTGACCATTGGCCACATCATAATGTGTCTTAGCAAGATCTTTTTTTTTGTGACGCAGGGGAATCCATTTACGGATGATATCCAGGACGCCCGGGTCGGCAGTCCTATATACCTATGTCGGACTCGACACTTTTGGAGTGCAATACCGTACTAAGCCCCTGCTTGGAGGATCCCGGATCTGCAGGCAACAGGACCCCTCCAGCGACAGGCTGGCCTCGGCGAAAAGGCCAGACTTCTCCTCCATGGGGACTGTCCAGCTAACCTCTGAACAGTCCCGACGACGCCGTGTCTAGCAGGACCGGGTTCCTATCCCGGCCCGACACGGGCACCAGGGCGTTACTGGAGGCGCATTAAGTAGCGCCTCCTACGCACCACCATTCGTCGCCTGCGGATGGAGGCCACGTCGGCGGCCTCCTCTCTCCTCCGCTCGTCAGCCTCCTTCTGGGACATTACTGTCTCGCAGAAGGAGACCATCGCCTTCCAGGACTCGTCGTCGCCGAGCATTGCGGTGATGATGCTCGGGAGCGACAAGTCCCCTCCGAGGACCGACGTCAGACCTTGACTCAGCGCCGCCCATCTCGGGCACACCTCGAGGGTGTGCTGGGCAGAGTCCACCGCCGCGCCACAATCGTGACATTCAGTCGTCGGCTCCCTCTGGGCCGTCCGGCACAGGTAGTCACCAAAGCAACCGTGCCCGGTGAGAACCTGCGTCAGACGGAAGGTGAGGGGCTTGCGTTTTCGACGCATCCACCGCTCAAGGACCGGGCGAATGGCAGCTGTTACGCGTGTGCCGTACGGCTGCCCCGCCAGGTCCTCCCCCCACCTCCGCATAAGCGCTTCCTGCCCTATCCGACGCACCCGTAGGATCCCGTCCAACGTAGGGTTCTCACCAAGAGCCCTCCTACCCGAGACGTATGAGTAGGTCTCGGCAAGAACCTCCGCCACGAGTTCCCACGGAGAGTCGCCGGCTAGTCTTAGCAAGATCAATGATAAAAAAGTCTAACCTAACCTAACCTAACATATTAACATAACATATTCTCGAGCATTTCATGATGTCGCTAATTCTACGACGATAGTATAATGACTGCCACGACATAGATATAACATAAATAATTTATGTGTTTGTAAAATTAATCTGAATTTACTTAGTCAATACGTTAGCATTTAAATTATTTTACTGAGGAAAGAGTCTTTAAGTTCTTAGTTTGACCATTATACTCGTATATGTAATTATTAAAAAAAAATCTGTATACACAAATTTATTATGTTGTAGGTATACTATTTATGCATTTTATTGTGTGCATATTTATAAGCAATTGTGTCAAATTTTTGTGTGTTATAAGATGTAAGAGGCAAGGTGGTTCAAAAAGTTCTCATCACACCAAACCGGATTCCCTTAATAACAAAACACAATTAATATATCTAGGTGTGTTAAAAAGCCAGTATACGAGGAGTGATCCAAAAGTAATGCTAATGAATATAAAAGAGAATGGTTATAGTTATAAAAATAATTTAGTTTTCTACATAGTCTCCTAACAAGTCGATGCCTTTAGTTTATCTTTTTTCTAAGCCTAGAATTCCCTCAGAAAACTTTTTTTTGTCTTTACTCTTCCAAAACTTCCCAACAGCGACCATTACTTTGCTATCGTCTTAAATTTTTTACATCAAAGGTGTTTTTGAGCCTAAAAAAGAGGTAAAAGCTATTGGGGGTGAATCTGTCGAATAGAGTGGGTATTTAAATAATTTGAATCCCGTTTCTTGAATGGCATCTATCGCAACTGCAGCTTTGTGAACAGGTACGTTGTCTTGGTGAAACAACACTCCAGTTTACCGCGTCGTTTTTCTCTGACAGCGTCTCGCTGAGTATATTATTCTTTCAGCGTTCCAAAAAACCGACCCCGTTAGTTTATCAGCTGACCTTATACTTTGAATATCTTCGGCGTCGGTGAGGAGGTTCATTCCAAAGTCATCGACTTTTGTTTTATTTCACGATCAAAATGATGGGTCCAAAACTCTTCTATGGCTACAAAATGCGACAAAATATTTCTCTGATCGGAAATTTGCTGATTGTCACTTCTCGAGATTTTCTCTCGAAATGTCGATTCATTTCTTGTTTTTGCTCATTGATTAAACTTTTTTATATGCATTTAGTTTGTAAGGATTCTTTGAGCGCTGTCATATGAGATCCCTGTGTTTTCAGCTATATACCTCTCTTCGATTTTTTTCCACGATACCTTCAGTGACGTGGACAGACGTCCTTTGTGATGTTCATCTTCAGTTGACGTCCTGTTCAGCTTAAACTCCTTTATCCAGCATGTAACTGAAGAATATGGAAGAACAGAGTGTCTCAATGTCTCCACCAAGTCGTTATGTATATCTTTGATAGACATTTTTTTTCAAACAAAGGCACTTAATCACAGCTCTTTTTTTCTTTTTCCGTTTTAATATTATCTCTTCGACAGTTCGTATTCAGATGAGTGCATCTCCCAGAAATCGTGGTCTATTTACATTACTTTTTCATGTTGACCTAGTGTATATAGCAGATATAAAAAAGATTTAATGCAAACTGGAAATCATCATCATCATCATATCAGTCATTGGATGTCCCCTGTTGAACGTAAGCCTCCCCCATCGACCTCCGAAGCGACCAGTTCAAAGCAGCCTCCATCCAACGGCTTCCAGTAACTTTCCTCAAGTCGTCTATGTGTCTAGCGGACGGCCGTCCGATGCTGGTCTTGCCGGTACGAGGACTTCACTCGAGAACTTTTCTGCTTCATCGGCCGTCAGTTCGTTAGTCTGCGGATCTCATCATTTATATTTCGATTTCGCAGAGAAATACCAAGCATAGCTGTCTCCATTGCACGCTGTGCGACTTGGAGCTTGTTTATAAGGCCCATAGTCAGAGACCACTTCTCAGATTCATGTGTCATCGTTGGTTTAGGCACTGATATATGATGGATAAAAAGACGTTTTTTAACTTCCCGAACACTGTTAATGTAAAAATGTAAATATAAAATCATATCCGAGAATTATAGAATTCCTGAGCTTTGATCAAAAGGATAATAGTAGATCGAGTGTGATTTACTAGTAGGGTGTTATAAAGTGCAAGGAGCAACATCTAAGGCGATAAAACCCCCGAGACAGACCGAGCGTTTCAAGTTATACTCTCTTGATTAGAGAAGAATAACAAATTTATATAATATGTTGGATTTGCTACAAGTTATCTCTGAACTTGTATGATGTTTATTAAAAAGGGCTATGATGACTTATAAATATAAAGTCATACATAAGGAATTTCGTTCTGTAGTAGTCTGGTAAAAACCAGATAAATCAATAAACCAAAATAACCTTATGAAAGCATAAATTATAATATTGTTAGTGACCTAAATGCATAAAAATTTAAAAAGATAAGTATTTTTCATTTATATAGACTTCAAAAATTATAATACGTAGGTATATTTAAAACATAATATATGTGTTATAAGGGCAAGAAAATTTATACAGCATTCAAACTCACATTCAATGAACATGTTGAATGAAACATTAAAGCAAGACAATGAAAACATATTGATACATATTATTACTCGTAATCAGTGATCGTCGAACACAATACAGGCACCGACTACGACAGCTACTTATAATCATATATATAGTCTGTTCGCGTTAAGAAAATAGTGACTCATCAAAGTAAAGGCGTATTCATACTGGGGTAAAAATTAAACCATTAATATTAAAGCAAAGTTTTTATGACAGTATTTTAAAATATTAAAATTAAGTAGTTATTACATTAAAAAAAAATGATTAGAATCGTCAGAACCTATTTTCAGAAACACCGCATGCACTAGCCTTTTTCACTACTATACTCTCCATAGTCACGTTTTGGTCACCACACTGTTTAAAGTACTTAAAAACATTGTAAATCATTCGTCTTTCTCCGCTATGTAATATTGATCCACTATTATTTTTAAGAATAGGTGAGGTATTCATTTTTAAAATCGGCAAAGAACACGTGCGTACTATCTGAAGGGTTTCAACTGTTCAAAGTGAACACGACTTTATAATTTACTGTGATCTTATTGGTCAAGGGGCGTGGCTAAGCTAAGTGACGACGATGAGTCACTATTTTCTTAACGCGAACAGACTATAGTATACAGTATAGTATCAGCCTGTA
This sequence comes from Euphydryas editha, assembly GCA_036937285.1. Lineage (NCBI taxonomy): Eukaryota > Metazoa > Arthropoda > Insecta > Lepidoptera > Nymphalidae > Euphydryas > Euphydryas editha. The sequence continues at coordinate 14,528,937 of JAUPFZ010000005.1, read as the reverse complement.
TACAACCCACTGCTGAGTAAAAGCCTAAGGGTTATGTTCTAGCCTAAGGCCAAGTGTTCTCTATATACATATAATTAACTTTACTTCAATAGTGATGATAATACGGTATGAGAAATTTATGACACGCGAAAATTATATTAAATTTTCTGCAAATTCAATTCATTGTTTATTAACTAGCGACCTGCAATGGATTCATAGGCATGCAAATTATAACAAAATAAGAGAAACAATTAGCAATAACAGATTAACATCAAATTTCAACATCATTCATGATCCCTATCAGTTGGCACCGACATAGCCTCAAGGGACCCAGCATTCGACCCCTGTCGCTGGTGGAGCACGCCGCAAGAGAGGGACTAGTTCAATGAACGAGAATGTCATGCGTGCTTATTATAAGAGAGCATATGCTTATGCGTGCGTATTATAATTGAGCAAAATTTAACTGTCACGGAAAAAGAACCTGGCAAATAGAGAACGTTACATCCAACGATAGAGCGTAATTAACGCCGCCGAGTTCGATCGATTTCGACGTGAGAGTACTTCTGAAGTCAAACCCGTATCAACAGATCATAACGCAGTTATAACGCAACAGAGAAGCGTAGCAAACTGCCAGTGGATGCGATCGCTGAAGAAGTAGTCTGCTAAAAGGTAGAGCAAATGACAGGGATTCCGCAACAGGTGATTTCTGAAATTCGGAGCTCTTCTCTAGAGATAAGGCCGCGACTCGGGACGGGAGTCCTGACGAGACGAGAGTCTTCCCCTTAATGCTGTGATGCGAGGAGCCATACAAATATTACACACAAACTTGGGGGTGGGAACCGAACCCACGATCCTGGAGCGGAAAGCAGGGTCATTGTCAACTGCGCCATTCAACAGGCCAGTCATATAAATTTTTTTTTTAAATTTAAGACGCGATATACAAACGATGGCGTTAGATCGTAATATTATAACTTTACTTAATTACCTAGATCAAATTTGCTAGATTACGACTGACATGTGACGCCGATATAATTATCAAAATTTGTAATGTTATCTAAAGGCTTACACTCCGTATTATATTCGGACTCAAATCAATAATTAATTAATATCTTGCATCTGCGATAGACAATGTACACATTAGTTACTTCGCTTAGTGAACAATAAAAATTGCATGGATTTTTTTTTTCGTAGAATACCATCTTAACGATACAGACATTTTCAATAAAATGTAGCAACTTCGCGTTGACCAATTTCTGCTTAATGTCTGCAAAGCACGAGGGTAACAAAAGCTTATGGGTATATTTTTCACACAATTTATTTATGATTCTTGTTCCAGACATCAAGAAACTAAAGAGTTATACCGATAAAGGTGCATTATACCGATAAAGGTGCATTATACACTCATGCAGCTTTTATGACTGAATTTACTTTTATGACATACTTTTTACCTAGAGTGACGTTTTCGATTATCAGTTAGCTGACCCGGCGAAATTCTGCCTAAAACAATCAATGAATGTCACGTTACTTTTAACAAAACTTTATTAAGGATTTTACAAAATGAATACTATAAATGTATTAAGTTCGGTAGTTTATTAGGATAATAATATAAAGAAAATGAAAATTCAATAAAATTACGAGTACAGTATCAACGGCGTATCTATGATCGAAAATATGTATGTTGCTGCATGGGTTGCTTTCGCGTTAATTCTCTTTAGTGGAGCGACTTCTAATATACGATAGTTTTGTTATTAGATGCAAGAATAAATAAAGCGGATGATTTACCGACACGCGAACATACCATATACAACCCTGACCATCATGATCCTAAGAGAAACATGTGTTTTCTAGATTCATACAACAATTTGTTGGCTTTGTGATTTTTCAATCATCATAGCAACTCTAAGACGAATAAAAAATTGAATTATTTTTAACTCAAAGGGCATATCGGCTGGGATTATTGAAATCCTCGGAACGAGAACTTTCTCACCTTGAAATTTTCATCATCAGTTTCGTTATCACTTAACGCGTTCCATTGCATAGTTTTAGTTGGTTTAGATTTGGAAGCATTATGGCTACTGATCCAACCTTCAGTTGTAAATTGTGCAGTGGTAGGCAAGGCATATCCAAGAAGCTTAAAAATTCAGTTAGATCGATGCTGGGTTTGTCTTCGTTTGTTCGTTTGCTACACAGTGAACAGATTCGAAAGAATGCATCGTACCAACGACTTGATTTTGACTTACGAAGTTTAAGTCACCTACATCTTTATTCGTACCTGCCAAAATTGCTCGCTTAATTTTAAAATTAAGTAAACTTCTCGTTTAATTAATTAATTTTTTAATTGATTATAGGTATCATTTAAAATCTATTTGGTCTCGTTGATCGAATAACCAAGTAAGAATGTGTGCATGCGGCAAGCCTCGTTTTTGCCATTCGGTTGAATACATCAAGTGTAGGGTATTTACAAAGAACGCGTTGCTTAATAATGTAGTCGAATAGGAAAGAATGAAGAAAAAAAGATCTGGCCGACCATAATGACGAACATACGAAAATGTCTTTGTATCTTGCGCATATTCATGTATATGATGCGGGCTACCTGTGTGAGTCGCCGGTAGAATAGTCAATCAACCAACGTTAACTACATTTTCTTCGGTGCTAATTGCATAGCTTAAGTGGATATACTATTTCAAAAGCAATTTCGTTTAGTTAAATCTTAACAACGTTCTAATGAAATTTTTAAGTGAACTTGAAATGACTTAGTTATGCAATAAATGTTATTATTTTTGAATAATAAAATTATTAATCTGTGCAGGTAAACCACCCGATTTTGTCGCCTTTGGAATCTCCATCATGATGACCATGGTTCTTGTGGCTGGCGTCAAGAAGTCTCTCTTCTTCAATAATCTTTTAAATGCTATTAACCTAAGTGTGTGGGTGTTCATCATGGCAGCTGGCATGTTTTACGCGGACACTAGTAATTGGACTCAACACAAGGGCTTTCTGCCCTTTGGGTGGTCGGGGGTAAGTTGGTTTACAGAAATAATATAAATACGTCCGAGTACAAATTATAATAAAAACTGAAACTCCAAAGATAGGAACTGAAAATATATTCGTAAAATGTATTGATTTCACCATTGGGATATTTTTTATTCATTTGATAAAATTAAAACAATTAAATCTGAAAGCAATCAAATTTCTAAAACCATTGTAGCGTTTAATGTAATTTCTAAACATATCTTTTTACCCGACTGCGACAGAAGGAGGGTTATGTTTTTCGAGTGTATGTATGTATATATGTATGTATGTATGTATGTATGTATGTATGTATGTCCATTTCTTTGGCACGCCCTACAGCCGAAACGGCTGGACGGTTTTTGACATATGAGGTGTCGTTGGATTTGTCTAAATTGTAGTAGTGACATAGGCTATATAAATTTTCAAAATGGCGCCCGCAAATGGCGGAATGAGGGGGGGGGAGTTAAATTTTTTTTTCTTACTGTAGCAATACGGGTATCAAATGAAATCTAGTAAATTGTTTTATTCTTTTTAGTTTAAAATAAGAGTATTTTACGCAGTCGGGTTTTGGACTTTTTTTAATTAATCTTTATTAAAAGTTAAATGTTTGATCTATTATTAATTGCGTTTGTTATATGTAAAATGTATCAAACATTTGATTTACATTTTAATAAACTTATTCGAAATTCTCGAATTTTACTTATGAACGCTTCTTATGGTTTAGAAAGTCTTCAGATAAAGTTAGAAAAAAATAAGCTTAACGACGGGATACATAACCGCCACGCCTCTTTGTGCTTAAATCAATATCCATGCAAAATATTAAAGATTAAACATTATTAAAACGATTACATTCAGACAACTTAAGAAGTGTTCAATACATCGAACATCGTTGTACCAGACAGTATCTTGATATCATTTGATTTATCAGTCTACGCGGTCGAGGCCAGCGGAAAAATAAGTGTCTAGTATAATATAATCAATGAGATTACGTCGATCGTATATAAAAACATTAAGCTTATAAAGAACAATATCATTTTTAAAGGTTAGAGACCGATTTATTTTGGAATATTACTAGAAAACGTTACTATTAAAGTGCACAATAATATTTAACATACAAGGTGCAGTTATGTTTGTATATTGGCACAGAAATCAGCATTGTTATAATAGTTTAAGAGCTCACGACACTAAACCTAGTTCGATAAGACTCCCAGATGATATATTTATAATTAGTCATGTCATTAATGGGGGAACACAAAATGGCGATGCTGCAATGCAAAAAACCTGGCGGCGACATAAAAAAAAATTAATGGGGGAACACGAAATGGCGATGCTGCAATGCAAAAAACAATAATTAACCGATGGCTTGCCGCTTTTGTATGCAACATATACAACAATGATATAAATCACATATGCAACCGCTGGTACGAATATTGCATAGAATACTTCTAAACTATACTTTATTTTATATGTCTTATAATATTTATTTAGACTAACCATACAGAATGGAGCTGTCGTTAACATAATTTCGTTGTCGTAGGTGTTTAGCGGTGCGGCGACCTGCTTCTACGCTTTCATCGGATTTGATATTATAGCTACGACCGGTATGGAAGCCAATAATCCTAAACGCTCTATCCCATTGGCCATTGTGTTAAGTCTGGGCATCATCCTTTTCGCGTATGTCAGCAGCTCCGTGATGCTCACTCTGATTGGTGAGTTTTATTATTATTTAAAGCTACCACAAACCTATGTGCCACTAACCTTGTTTAATATATATTATGATAACTTGTCTCGTATAACTACATATATATATATATATATATATATATATATATATAGTTAAAATTATTATTTTTATTATTTTTATAGAGTTCTTATAAAATATATATACATTTATTAAAATTAACCAGTGTTTAATTACTTTAATTTAAATTACGTTAGTTAATTGTACTAAAAGTTACCGATACTATCAGATGCACAGTGAATATAAGCATATAATTTCTGACACAAAAACGAAGTTCAATTAATTAAAACGTCGCAGTTGACCGGTATTTAACACCCATTCCGTTTGGTTGCTTCGTTTTATATTTGATTGTTTTTATTATATAAACATTTTTTTTTTGTAAAATAATTATACTCACTTTGTATGTTTACATAAACTAACAACCAGTTTATAAAATTGTAAAATTATTAAAATTATAAATTAAGCCTGATGTCCCCAGCCCTGTTATAATTTAAATAAAAAACTTTAGCTAACAAAACATATTTATACAAAACTAAAATTTGCTAATGGGCTAACTATAAAATATTTTACGAGATTTTGTTATATAAACAAGTACCTTACCCCTATTACTACCTACATTAACCTTAAACACACTTTTTTTTTTTTAGGATTTTTTGGGACATAACGTGTTTTTTTAATTTCATTTAAATTTTATTTCACGCTTTTTAAGCTTTGTATAAAACAATATGATAAGCTATTTCTAATTATTATGTGGGGATGTATGTACCCTACAAAATCATGTTTCTTTTATTCAAAAAAAAAATCACAATTTACTCTTTTTTCTCGGATATACACGTGTAAATGAGGTCCGAGACAATTAGCGTTGTATGAAGAATAAAAAGAACGTTAAATTATTTTAAACATTTAAAAACACATCGATTCTAGAAATTTTTATAAGTAAAATAATATATATATATATATATATATATATATATAGTTCGTACTATACGCTACGTTATCATTTTTATGTTAGCGTCGTCGCGTCGGTCGTGAGACCGCGTAGCGAATAAAATTAAACAGGAAGTTAACAGCAGCTGTCCTTTCTACAATTGTACGAGTATAGGTACTTTCATGCTAGACTGACTACCGTCTTGAGATCTAATAGCACTCTATTATACCCCTGAATAAACTCATACTATAGTTTCATTGAAATTATTATTTTTAATTTGAAAATTTCTGAAAACCTTTAATTTATTATATCATATACATACAAATATTCTGCTGAAGCTCTATATCAATTTATATATGTACTACATACAGATGAACACAGAACAAAATTATACTTACATTAAAAATTCTAACCCTCGTAAACCTAGCTATCTTTAGTTAGGTATAATAAATCCAATAAATATGATCCGTGTTCTTTAAAGACAAAATCCGATTACAACTTTTTTCATAGCAACTGCATCTAAATCTCTATCATTCTGACGGCTACAACGAGAAAATTATTCGATATTACATAAGATAAACGCAAATCTTGCAACATAAATTAATTATTAAGTAAAGATTCAACAAGAATTATATTTTATAGACCAGGGTCGATAATTTTTTAAACCAAAAAAAAAATATTAATAGTAGAATGGAACCCATTGGAAAAGGAAGAGAATATAACAAAAATGAAAGGAAAAATAATTTACAGGCGATCTGAGGTCGGGAAATGGGTTAAAAACGGTTTATCTCGATTTCCGGGAAAACTACAAGTCCTATGGAAAAAGTTAAATAGGAAAGTTGTAGGTAATAGTTTTTATTAATAACTTTTGTATTTCCTTTTTTTTTCAGTCATTTTTTTTTTTCACGAAAGAGCGTGGTGGGATAAGCATAGGGTAGCGGCCCCAGCGGTAATTTTAACTGAAAATTTTTGTGTACGATTTTCGTACGGAGTACAATTTACCTGTAAAATATTACTTAAAAACATTAATTTTCGAGAAACTAAAAAAAAAATTTTTTCTTTTTTTTTCTTTTGTTAATGTTTATAAATATATCAATTTCCATGTTATTCTTAACTTAGGGAGACAACGTATTATGATATTTTTACAAAAAATCTCGAGATAATTATTTAATTTTTTTTTATTTGTTTCATCCTTTTTTACATGATACACCTACGAAATTTTCCCTAAGAAACACCTTTATATATGTACTACATACAGATGAACACAGAACAAAATTATACTTACATTAAAAATTCTAACATATATTTATAAATATAAATTAAATATATAATTATATATATAATTATATATAATTATATATAATTATATATAATTATATTATTATATATATAATTATATATAATTATATATATATAACATATATTTATAAATATAAATAACATATATTTATTAATAATATAAACAGAACCGGTATCTACTCGTATACATATTATATCTACAACATATATTTGGATCCAAATTTTTATGTGAGTGGAAGGGTGATTTTTTTTAATTGGAAAAAAAGTATTTAAAAAATATATATATTATAACTTAAAAAAGTTTCTATCAATACACGTGGGTGAACAATTTTTTTTTTCAATGACTATAGAAAATTTTCCTCATTTAGACAATAATTAAATAACAAAAAGCACTCTTTTATTGGAATTTTTTTTATGTCCCAAACACACTATTTTTTTTTATTTAAAATATTTTTTAAATTTATATCATATTAATTTTTTTTATTTATATTAAATTTTCACCTTATTTTGACTTAATATCGAATAAGCACTTAATATAAAATTATTGAATATAAAAATAAACTTCAACCTCGAAAATACTTACGTTAATATTATGTTTATGTATCCTAGGTCTTAAGTAAATATAATGAATACATGAGTCGCTTAATTAATTGAAATTAATAGGACTCTTTAAAAAGAAAAACGCTATAGAACCTCTTGTATTTGATTAATAAATGACTATATTTAAATTTAAGATACACAAATAGAAATTATAAGATAAAAGCCGTATTAATAGTGTTGAAACATTTATTAGAATATTTATTTATTTATTTATTAATACACTAAAATATGCACTTACATGTAGTATCCCATAAACAAAAGTTAGTTTTACTGTGCACTCCACTTTAACTATACGTAAGTAATACTCGTAATATATGAAAAGATATTAGAATGTAGTCTAAATATGAAAACAGAATTGACCCGTTCAAATTCGTAAACAGAACCGGTATCTACTCGTATACATATTCCTCTAAAAAGTGCTTTTTGAGTTTATTTTTATAATTTTTTTAGTGAATTTAATAAAGTAGGAACAATATATTTAAGTGAATTTTTGCCACAGTTATTAATGATTTTGCGGATTTCTAATTTTGTATTCCTACTACTTCTCAGTCTTTTACAGTAGTTAACTTTTATTTGAATTTTTATGTTCAAACCTTGTTCTGTTAGTACAAGATATTTTACTTTAACGTCAACTGGCATGACTTTGCAGTAATTAAATAGGAGATGAAAATTTTGGTTTATGTTGTTCTTTAATTTTTTAAATGAAATAAGTTAATAAAATGCAATCTGATGTATGAAGTTCTAATAAAATATACGATAAATTATTTCCATCTTCATTATAAATGTCATAATATACGTTTGCATAGAGACACAGAAACACAATTGTGATACACAGGTACTACTTATATGTTTAAGTTGAAACAAAGTTAATGACTAACAGGAGTTTAGTGACAAGTGCTAATTTATACTTCAATATTGACAAATAAAATATTTGTGAAGCTATTGTCAGTCTATAGGTAGGACGTAGAGAATACCGTTGATAAAACTCTATATTTGACAGTTATACACTGGTCACCTAACAAATCTTACAATTATTTATGACCTAGTTTTATATAATCATAGGCTATAAACATTAAAAAATCAGTATAACATGTATCAAATTGTTTTTTTTTTTTTCTCAGTGCCCTACAATGAAGTGAACACTGATTCCGCGCTGGTACAAATGTTTACTTACGTGAATGCACCCACTTGCAAGTACATCGTCGCTATCGGAGCACTCGCCGGCCTGACTGTCTCTATGTTCGGATCCATGTTCCCCATGCCTCGCGTTGTCTATGCTATGGCTCAAGATGGCCTGATTTTTAGGTGAGTACTAATAAAATTCCTCAATATACATTTTTTATTTCATCGTAACGTCTCAAATTAGGTTTAAAGAGAAAAGAATTTCGAAAAATTGAAAATGTTTCTCTGTGTAAATTGGATAGGTAAATATTTGTAGGTTTGGCTAGCATTAAATAATAGTAAGTATCTAGGTATACTTATAACAAAAGTATAACAGGTCCAATTCTATACATTGAAGATAATTGGAATTTTTTTTTGGAAAACTATTAAACATTTTTAAAATACGATTTATATACTATAGTATACTATAGTGAATTATTCAGCATTTAGATATAGATAAGACACGATATAGATTTAGTGCCGCTCTCGTTCGAGATCTCATCAAAATATAAAATCGTTCTCGCTCTTTATCACTCATTGGAGCTAAATGAGAATTTCATAGTCGAGCATTGGAAATCAAAATTAAATATGCAATTGCTTTCCCTTCAACGATCGTCTATTTATATTTTATAAATAAATTCCTTGTATTTTTTTAACTTAGTGACTATTTTTTACAACTACAAAGTTTTAAACTAATCTGAGGCTAAATGCTCTCATAACAAATTAAAAAAAAGACCACATGTGCGTATCGGGATGCCCGACAGAAGTGATAACTTAAACTAACCCGTGACTTGATTTGACTGACCCGTTGGCGCAGTTTGCAGTGACCCTGTTTTCTGCTCAAAGGGTTGTGGGTTCGATTCCCGCCCCGAGTCTGGGTGTAATATATGTTTATTTATATATGTATTATTTATATGTATATTTATTTAAAAAAAAAAAGTTTATCAGTCGGCTGTTACCTAAAACACAGGCATTAAGTTGCCTACCTTAGGAACAGACGACCTTGTGTGTGTGTTATACATATTTATACATATTTATTTTTATTTATTTACTAATCTATGTTGAACTATTTAATATTGAAATTGTTTAAATTGAGAAGAGCTTAGGTTATTACTTAAATTTTATGTACATTAATCTGATAAATAGGCAGCATGGCCTTTGGTCTTAGCCGGTACCAATAGGAACCAAAAAAAAAATAAATAATAATGTAAGGAAAGTTAATAACCTATTTATATTTATTAATAAAATATTTATTGATTATAAAATATATTTTATTATATATTACGAATTCTATATACGCACGTATATATATATATATATATATATATATAGTTTATATACGTATATATATACATATATACTAGTTTCACATCAACAAAACGAGGATGGCAAGGTCGAGAGTAAAATTGTATCGAGAAATTTTAATTCCTGTCTCACCATTGTTGGAAAGGTCAGGATTTGCGAATTGAAATATTTATTGATACACAATAAACAAGTAAATCAACTTAAATTTAATATTATTACAAAATGGTCGGTTTAGATTAAACTAGACCTCATTTGGAGATGTCTTGCGCAGTCTCATGATGGTCGTGGGTCCGTGCGTGATATCTTTCCAAATTAAACAATAGCATCTGTTGCACGTTTTTATTTATTTTATTTATTATTTGATATATTAAAAGAAGTAAAAGTTTGCACATCAAGAACATCGATGGTTTATGTATTACAAAGTGATAGGCGCTCAAGACAGAACAGGACACCGGGAGAAAACTCATCCCATCCTATTCACCTTTAGTAACGACATTGTGAGGGACAGTTCCTGCCTAGTAATAGATAATTAGTGTCTGTTTAGTATAAAGGGTTTTATTTCTTCTTCTTCTTCCTTTTCTTGTTTTTATTTCCTTGCCACCTTACTCTTTTTTATTTTTGTAAAACTTGATATATCATATAAGGTTTAAAAAAAACTCAGTCGCTATTAAGGAAAATGTTAAGCAATATTGATATTATAAATAAATATCCACCGACCCACATTTGCTAAGCCTCTAAGGTCGAAATATATTATTTATATTTCATTTTAGTACAGTGATTCTATTTGAGAGCTAAACAATCATATAATACAGTCATGAAAATTATTCAATTAATAAGCACAAATAAACTTAACTAATAATAAAATTAGTTTTAATTAAGATTATGAATTATATTTTTTATAGAACTTGTAAGATATTTTAATATATAATAGTATTTAAAATATGACTATGATTTAAAAAATTGTACGTGTTATATGTATATAGTATATATAAATGATATAGTCTTATCATTTTTAAATTATTCTAGATGTCTATATTTTGAAAGCGAAACGGATTTGATACTAGTCGAATTTGTATTAGAAGCAACTAAGTAATTAATAATTATATGATTACGATTATTTATTACAATTAGAAGAAATAAAGTTTAAACAGGAGCTAGTAATAGTCTTAAATTACCAGTAGAAGTCATAAATATTTGGGTGTAGTTACATAAAGTCGGAGTACTAATCTTTTTAAACAACTATACTCGTAGTTTTTTTTTTTTTTTTTTTTGAGCATTACGATTTTATTTTTATCTTAGCTATTCTTAATCGTCTTACATTCTACATAGTAATTTTCATTTGCTATCATACTTCAATGAATTATATTATAAATTTAACTCGATTTTATATTAATTATCATCGTCATCATCATCATCATATCAGCCATTGGATGTCCACTGTTAAACGTAGACTTTCCCCATCGACCTCCAGAGCGCAAGGTTCGAAGCAGCCTCCATCCAACGACTTCCGGCGATTCTCCTCAAGTCTGTTCATATTAAACATTTATTATTAATAATGTTCATTAGAGTTACAATACCATCAGGAAAAATGATAAGAAGGTTTTACAATAATAATAGAAATTTATTTTAAAAAATAATAATATACTGTTAGGTATAAAAAAAAAACATAAACAACATCATCTTAAATATCACCATCATCGAGTAATTCAAGTTAATCCACATTCGACAAAGCAGTGTTAATAGTGAAGAAAGGGTCTAACTCTTGGAAAAGCTTAATTAATGTCTGAGAGTATTGTTACTTTGATTATTTCAGTTTCACAGAGTCCCAAATATATAGATGTATAAACATAACGCTAGATTTGATTTTATTAGATAAGTACAACTGTGTCGCAACACTCATCATATTATATTTATATAAGTACATAGTCTTCTTCTATTTTAATATAATATTATTTAGTATCAATATCAAGACAAAAAAAAAAATGGAACAACACTTTTTAAATAATTGGTACCAATATTTTTAATTTGAATATTTAGTACCTTCGTTCCGTTTAAAATTAATAAAAATTGAATGTATCACATAATCAGATAGATAGCGTCGGAATAAAGGACAGATAGAAAAAGAAAAATATATTACATATGAGAAAAAAAGTAAGACAAAAAATATGCCGCCAGCCGGGCTAGCATGCGTACCGAGATATCTCTTGACGAGAGAGAGAGAGATAATGTGTCTACATCAAATATTTTCTCGATTACCCTAACATGCGCACTACGAGAGACAAAATTCTCTTCCGAAGAAAATTAATTCTAATTACTTTATCTCGTCGATAATACTCTTCTTCAAACGTCAAAATCACGTCAAAATTCGACAAAATTACTATGTCATGTTTGCCTCCGGTCGAGATAAATACCACAGCTATCTAAAACTTAATGTTATCACTTCGATTGACGTAACGAGAAGAGTATCACGTGCACGCATGTTAACTACTGTAAACAGAGAAACAGAGAGAAATAATACGAGGAAAGGGGTAGACAAAATTTTGTCGTTCGCGCATGCTACCCAGACAGGTCGCCATTTTAAAGACATTTGACATGTTGACATACGGTTTTTTTAATTGCTTATATTATATTTATCGTTAAACTTTGTAGTAATTTTTTATTAAAAACTGTTATTAAAAATAATAAATATAATAATAGTTGTTATTAAACCTCATCACCAACACAAACTTATTTTACTCTTGAAGATTAAAATAAAGGTTAAACTTTTAGTATAATAAAAGGTAGGTATTTTTAAAATAATTTATTAGATATTTAAAAAATAATGTAATGTTAACAATATTATTTGAATCTAAAGGCCTATAAGTACCAATTTACTAGCTGATATCATTACATACATACATATATATATATATATATATATATATATATATATATATATATATATATATATATATTACATTTTGAGGTTATATTTGTTTAAAAAGTTTTTATCGCCTTTTTAGCCGCTGACATATTCTGAGTCTGCCAAAAAAGTTTCACTTCTGACATGTGTACTCCGTACACACGCTCTTTTTTTTTAAAACTAAAACTTAACATGAATTTGGGAGCGTCTAGTGATTACGCTGCAATTTTTTCTTAATTTTACCCGTTTTTCTCCTTTACAATGTTTTCCACAGATAGAAACGAAATTTTCACGTCTGACCCTAAAAATCGTAAACCCCTCTTTATGTTAAGATTCAGTTTTCTTGTCTATGCAAGTAATTAATCTCTTTTCAAGCATTCATTGAAGATTTTTTACTATAATAGGCTTAAATATTTAATATCTTTACTTTGTTTCAATAATGATAAACTCAATGTTAGTATAAGGGTCGATTTTTGAGGTTATTCTAGTAAATTTAAAAAAAGGTTTAAATGTTTTCTTGCGCCGAAATCTGAAAGAATATCACATTTTCAATATTTTAACGAGAGGTTCATTGTTACGGTTATTGTCCTCAATAAGGGTTTAATTAAAAAAGCTATTTTTATTTCTTTGAATCCAGCAAGCTTTTATAAATTATAAAAGCCCTTTTCGTAGTTTTTATTAATCATCTAGTGAACAAGTGCCTTTTTGCTCAACTTTTTTTAATAGTCTCGGAAAAATATGAACGAGGTGTCATTCAATTCGGAATAACTGCTTAGCACCTGATATGTTGACACAATATACATTACAATAGTGTCTATAAAAACAAAGAAAAGATGGTGTGGACCTAGAGAAACCTTTGTGGGTTACAAGATCGACTTTGCATCGTTTTCCAGTTTCATCGGAACATTTTGTGTTATTATTAATTAGTTATTCGCACCTAGCCGGCTCTCGTTATTTACTTGGTGATGATAAAATTATTTTGCACATATTTCATGATTTTTAAGTATTTTTAATTCTGCTTCTTATTTAAAATATGTAGGTAGGTACTCTTAACTACAATTTATTTCAAGATTTGCTTATTTGACAATTTTAATTAGTATCAAATTAATTATATTCCAATTCTCACTAATTCTCTACTAAAAAAAAGGTCGTCGCTTCTACCTATCGAAATAATTACTCGATAATTATCGGATAAAATTTATCGATAATTATCGAATCAAAATTATCGATAATTATCGGATCAAAATTATTAAATCTAATATGTCGATACCACTCGATAATTATCTAATGAAAAATTATCGAGTAGTTACAAATTAACGCATTGATTAAAACGCGAAAAAATATAAGAAAGGAAAAGTTGTTTACTAGTGTTTACTAGTCTGAATTTGTTTTTTTTTTTTTTCGAAGTCCCTATTGTGGGAACCCCTCTTTTGTGAAGGCCCGGGGCTGTTGCCCCGCTTGCCTTCCCCTAAATTCAGCTTTGTAAACAATTCACACATACATACATGTCCAACGAACAAGACTAGACAAAAAACTAGTGATCGGGATATATTATTGTGCTTTACGAAGAATGTTTATATATTGATCCATATAGTACATATAGGTTACGAATATTTATAGTCAATGTAATATATCTATCAACAGACAACTGGCTACCGTATCTGAGACATCTGGAACTCCAGCTATTGCTACGATCACCGGCGGAACAGCTGCGTCGATTGTTTCTCTAATCATCCAGCTTGAGGTCCTGGTAGAAATGATGAGCATTGGTAAGTACTCACTTTTAGCTTACAATGATTGAATTAAAACTATTCATATCTCTATAAAATGTTTGGTTTACTAATTCATTTAACCTTGACACTGACATTTACGGCGAGTTGCACGAAACCGTCGCTAACTTTCCGTTAGTTAAGTTGCAATTAATCTTAAAATTAGTTGATCTCATGATTAATTTAAAGTTGTTGGAATTAACCATCCGTTAGATAGGTCTTTAATTAAACTAAATTTTTTTGTTAACTTAATCAGATGTAGGTTTCGTGCAACAGATAATCACGATTATTGTGATTAAATTAGTTTAATAAACACTTAAATTTAAAAATTGTTTCGTGCAACTCTGCGTTAAACATTTGACATTTTAACCTGCGTTCCCGTTTTTACAAATTGTATACTATACACTACTGTTTATTCATTCACATTACGAATCAAAATAAGTTTTATTTTCACTTCTTCTACATCACAAAAGCTACCTCTAGTAAGTAAGAATTAGTAACCAATCAGTTTTAAAGTATACCTTATCTTATAAAGATATAATCAGTTAATAAAATTATAAGTAATATAATAAAATATTAACTTTTTCTTACCTTTAACAGACTCGTCATTTTAATGAAGTAAAATTTTTAAAAGTCACTTCTAATAATTAATATAAGATAGATTCAACTTATATATTTTAATATTTGAAAAAAGGTAAATTATATCGAAATTTTGTTTAAACGGAAATAAAAAACATTTCCCTATATTTTATTATAAAAAATTAATAAACCAATAGTATATTTTATAATTAATATTTACTATAAGAGATTATGACATTAAATTCATATACGACATATATTTTATATAAATTATACAATTCGTTTCTCACTCACGACTGACGCTTTTGTACCGAATCTTAAATCGTTATTTATGTAATTTCGTTATTATGAATTTCTTAATGAAATTTCTGTACTGTAATAAAAATTCCTCAACTTTTACTTTACTTTTGTGCGAAAAATAATTCCCTTCTGCCTTATTAAATCATGCTATATATACTACGTCTATATATTATGCTATATAATTTAATGTCATAATACGAAATATAAAAATTCAGTAGAGAAATTCAACAAATTTATTTGAGATGACCCGCAATATCTGTAATCCATAACGATAGCCAGCTAAGAATGTCTAGGCAAGGTTAGGAAGTTAATCTCTGTCCACAAGACATAAAAGATTATTAATCTTTTTCTTATGCCTTATTATTTTTAACGTAATCTAATGACTATTTCAGTCTATTTATAGTTTCATTGGCATGTCTCGAGAGGTCATGGGGTTATAACTCCCCAAAAGATTATACGTCAAATTGACAACTGTCTAATAATAGGCAAATAAATATTTTTATTTTATAAAAAAAAATTAAACTTTCTAAGCACTAATATCATTTTACTCTTCACCAATTCACTTATAAGAGGTCAATATTTATTTTCCATAAATCGAAACACGTTTCTATTTTGCTGGAATTACTAATATCTTTCGAACTACTCAACAAATTTAATTGAAATTTACATAATATGAGTACCGGTATGTAATTATTTGCGCGGTTTGTCTCTGTTTATAGAATTAGGTAACCACTTTCCGATGATCCATAGTTATTCAGACATTGTCTTTAAGGAAGTATGTATGTTTTGGAAAGTGATTTGTATGTTGGAAGTTAGTCTTTATAGAAAAGGCTATTTTAAATATATAATTCTCGTAGAATTCTTCACGCATTTACAGTTCTCAAAGACCGATTTGATTTTTGTGGACGATAACACTTGTTCTCATTGTGCAGACAATATCGACTCATTCAAGAGGTTCACAATTGTCATTTGATGAGCTAGCTCGAAGTTCCGACCTCGATTCCATAGAGCATGTCGGACATGTTCTAAAGCAATGACTAAAGTCGACATTCCACTAAATAACTGGGCGATAAGGAATGTAATTACGTAATGTTACAATTATACTCCACAAGAAACAATTAAGAATTATGTCCGAAAGATAAATACGATCACAGTCGAATTACGATACGTCATATGTGACGGTCAAGGAATTTATATACAAAGTAGAATGCGCACGTGCACTCAAAAAACGTTCCTAAAAGAGGGATTGCATCTCTTTCTACCATGGATTCAAGGCAACTCGTAAGAAAGAGACAAAATACCAGTAGCCAACGAAATGATCGGAACGATTTTTTCACTTTACATGTGGAAACAAATGTCGACCTTACATCAGTTATTTTAAGGTGCATATTTGAATATACAATTTTATTAAGTGAGCGTTCCAATTATGTTATAAATTCCTTGATCGTTAAATTTGTTTGATATTTGCTTTCATCGTGTAAGCTGAAAGCTCGTGATTAATGAAAACGTAAAGCTTAAAACCATCAAGTTTGTCTAACAAATTTGATCTCTCAAAATTTCATACTAAACATACTGGTTTTTATACAATAAATATTAATTATATTGTATCATAGTGGTTATTGGTTATAGGCCTCCCTTTGTTGCATTGTAGTCATCAATTATAACTGGCTTATCCGCTATGGAATGGATCTCTTCCTTATAGTGCATAGTAGATATTAATATCACCGATTTCTTTACCTTTGGAATAAAGGATACTAACTTTTTCTCACGATCAAATGCAAACTGAGAGGACAAAGCAGACTTTGATTTATTCGGTAAAAAAGCTGGTGGTATCTCACGTTTATTTTTACGTAAAGTTCCAATACAAGTTAGTCGATATTCCTTCAGTAATTGGTCTGCAAGAGTTCGGAATGCACGCAGACGTTATCATCATTTTCAGAAGCCTCTTTCGCCTCTAATGGGTCTATTTCACTCTCATTATCCTCAGCAATATTATTTAAGCAAGGCTCAAGCTCCTCGTCATTACAAAACGTCATAATGAATTGAAAATAAATGTAAAAAATACAGTAACAAAAGAAAATACCTATGTAAATAGTTACATAAATAGTAACAGGGGACCAGGGGTGACGCAACACCCCACACATACGTGCAGAACGAAATTGACGTGTTGCCGCTCCCACCGCGCAACGGCTACTGATAACCCACGGTATGACAAAAGAGCCGAATTTCACTCGTGTTGACGTTTTCGTACACCGATGCCGTGCAATTTATGAATCCCCGTTCAATACCGTCAAAAGGTGAATGTCATAAAAAAGAAACAGAGTCAACTGAAACACTAAATTTATGATTCTACCTGCACTAGTTTCGGCTGAACGATGGTAAATCAGTATATTGTAATATATAAAGTTTCCTAAATATATGGATGGATGAAAGATAATAATTGTTATTTGCATAACTTGAGGTCCAGAATAACACATAAGGTTTTTATCAGACACAATATTTTTGCCTTTCATTTTTTAAAAACCACTTTTTATAATTAAGACAAAATAAACTACATTCAACTCGACTTTATCCTTGAAATTTTGTTAATAAATGTTGATGTATAACTATTGTCTGTATTCTTTAGTTCTTGAGTTGCAGTATTATAAAATTACTGTCATTTCCAAGGCATCGTCCAAATTATTTACATTTATACGTGCAAAGGATACAATTTTATTCCATGTCAAAATTAAACACACAAATCTTTACAGTACCTATTCTAATTAAAACACGCGAGTCACCACAAAAGGACAGGAAATACTTGATAACAATCGTAAGATGTATTTGTATTCGATCTTACGATCACACAATCAAAACTACCTATCTCTTTCGCTTATTATTATTTTGTGATTAATGTAAAGCGGAATTAGAGTTCTGGCCTTGGTGCAATTAAAGTATCCCTAATTATTTTCCGAATAATAGAAACAATTTTTTCAGTCAATCTAGTATATTACGTCAAGTATATTAGGTCATTTGTTTATTTTTTTTTTTTTGTATTTAACAAAACTAATTTTTCTTATTGGTATGGAAACGAGTACCAACATAACTATCTAAGTTAACCACATTGCATCACCTCTCACTCATCACCCATCGCAGGCCTTCTTTTTTCAGGGGTTTTCAATTACGGATGATATCCAGGACGCCCGGGTAGGCAATAGACCTATGTCGGACTCGGCACTTTGGGAGTGCAATACCGTACTAAACCCCTGCAGAAGCCTTCAGCCGGAAAGCTTCAGTAAATGGGTTCCCCTGCGATACAAAAAAAAAATCCCCGCAAATCTTCTACGATTTTGACGTTTAGCAATAAACCCACAATCACAAAGCAAAATTTCGATTATTTACTGTCAGTCACGTAACCATGCACCAGGATGTTTGCGTATAAAATATGTTAGACTACATTATTAACAGGGAACATTTAATATTAACAGATCCTGTTTTACTTATATTTGTTTACTTACTTTAGCTTTAAATCCACCAGTTTCAAACACCGGTTTTATTTGAAGTAAAATACGCTTTTTTTTCTTTTTCTTTTGTAAAACTTCTTTGAGATCTTCATCTAAGAACCATCCTTCGTTGGCATCAGATGATGTTTCTCAGGTCTTATTTCTCCTGGGATTTAAAAATAAAATTAAAAATGTTTTATTTCTTCGGGGGTTAAAATATGACTCTCTGAACTCGTTAAATTATACCATGTTGCACGGTTCAGAATGTGCTTTTTTTGGTATGCTCGTCTTGTCATAAACACTACAAGTATAACATAAATCAATTAATTTATGTGGTGTAGTTGGAAAAAAAATTGAATTTTGTAAAATTTGCTTTTCAATATTAAGACTTCCAGCGTTTTATTAACTTACGTTGAAAAAGTATCACTATAGAAAAGAATGCGGACTGCATTTTTAAGATCTATGGCATTTTTTTATTATGTAATAAAACTTGTTTCTTTTTTCTTTTAATTTAAATTTAATATAAGTGCATTGGGGGTAAGTTAAGAGTATCAGTGGAGATACCCACCATAGCCTCAGGCCGCTATCTCAGCTAGACGATGTCACATTCAAAAAGTCTAATGAAAATAAAAATTAAGGAAGATATTGCATGTATGCATATATTATTAATAAAATACGAATGTACGTATTTTATTAATAATTTTATGTGATTTTTTAATTAATAATTTAATAATAGGTCTAATAAACGATGACAAAAAAATGAATATGTAAAATAATGATAAATTAATAACGACCGTCCTGGTGTAGTGGTGCGAGTAGTCGCCTCAAACCACACGCCGGCGGTCGCTGGTTCGATTCCCGTTCGGCACAGATATTTGTGTTTGTACAAATATTTGTTTCTATTCTAGGTGTATGTCCTTGTAGGTTTCCCCACCGTGCCTCTGAGAACTCGTAAAGGCGATAACGATCGTTACTCGTAGTAGGCAAATTATCTGCCTACTCGCAGTGGAGCAGCGTAATGGGTTAAGCTCCAACCTTTCTTCTATATGGAGAAGACGCTATCGCTCAGCAGTGGGTTGTTTACAGGCTGATACAGTACAGTACAGCTCTAATAAAATTACATTAAAATATACTTGATAGAAACAATTTGACATTACCATCGATCTGAAATAAATTGAATAAGAAACTATCATTGATTTAAACACTGGAGAATTGTGGGCGTACCGATTGGTACGTAAAGGTGTAATAGTTGTTTTCAGTTAGCCTAAATTGCTACGTAGGATTGCTGGCGACCACAAAGAGGAGATGAATCAATCTTCCGTACAATGATATTGAAATAAGTAACAATAATAGCCCTACATTCTTTGTTCACTTCATCTTGTATCTATATATATAATATTTGTTCAAGAAAGCAGCACTTATTGGAAACCGTCTCGTTATGATGTACAAAAAAAAAATTAAAAAAATAAGCATATAGTGAGATCAGGCAAGTACGTTGAGCGATAGAGTTTCTAGACATAATATTCGAGAAAGTTCGTTGCACAGCGCGTAAACGAGCGTTGAAATTATATTATAATTATATATAAGATGTTCGGCTTCTATATACCATCCTTCGAATGTAGGTGCTATAGATCATGAAATTAAATTTCTAGCCCTTTTTTAAATTTCACTTTGTATTAATATACGAGCTACTCTGCTTGCCTATATTGTATTGTATCGTCCAATGGCAGCACGATTATGGAGCATGAGTACATAAATAGACGTTTAAATTACAATGCATAACATTGTATGAGGATAATAAGTCATTCCAATAGTTCTTTAGTTGTATTCGAGTTAGTATAACGTTACTATTTTACTCTTCTATCGTAGCAGTGTTTAACGAACGTCTCATCGTTTAACTAATTATCAATATCTTTAAGCTAACTCGTTAGGAAAATTAAATTAATAAAAATAATGAAAATGTCGCGCATATCTTAAATAAAAGATCAGCTGTAACACCACAAGCCAGTGACGTCACGACGAACGACGAACTGTAAAATTCGTAGGTCGTTGACTCCGCGAACAGCTGACTTTCGACAATAATTCGGTAACTCGAGTACCTACCCTACGCGTGCGTGTCTATTTTCCGTCTTCAAATTATATCAATGACATAAAACTGAATATTTTAATCTGCTACAACAATTTGGCGTATTTAAAAATTAGAACCATACCTTAGTATTTGCGATAAAAACAAACATTTAACAATTACCCAACATTTAAACGGAGTATCCGCTTAGAGAGATCATTCAAGTTTACAATAACCGTAGTATTAAGCATTTTATTAAATCATATAGTCAATGACTACAAAATTTTAATATCCAACCGACACGTTTCACAATAAGAATCATAAATATGTAATATTTTTTATTCCCGGAAAAATCTTAGCTCCAAACGTGGTACATTTGCAGGTTTTCATTATTTATTTCATATGTGTACTAGTTGTACACTATTCAGCAAATAAACAAATAGAGGTGGACAAATTCGTCACCCAGGCGTTGACGGTGCATGGCGGATTCTGCGAGTACTTGCATCGTTTCAAGTGCAAGGAGAGTCCGTCGTGAGTCTGCAACCCTGAGGCCTGGGCAGATAGAATCTGTCTTCCACCTCCTCCTGGACTGTCCTGTCCACGAATACGAAAGAATAAAACTACGGTGCATGTTGTCTAACTTAATTTGGAATTGGATAGTTTAGAATTGGTAATGAAAAATGATCAAGATAGAGATCTTTTCTTGAAATACTGCATACAAATAGTAAAAAAAAGCAAATCACAGGAATAAGTAAGTTGTGTTGTAAATATAAGCATACAATGCAAATAGAATAAGGAAATAATACGTTAAGATGTAAAAACTAGAGTTTAGTATAAATAACGCGTATATGCGAGGACTTCAATGAATTAGTAGTAAACACTGCCTCCGATCATGTTGGAGGAACAGTATTTAAAAAAAAAAAGAAGTTTCGAGAGGTAAGTTAAAAAACGTCTTTTCAGCCGTCATACCTCAGTGTCTGAAGTCGAAAGTCATCGACTAACGTGTGTTACCAGTAATGTAACATAATAATATAATGTAACATACGTATCTGAGACGTGGTCTTTGACTATGGGCTTTCTAAAAAAGCTCCAAGTCACACGGCGTGCAATGGAGAGGGCTATGCGTGGTGTTTATCTGCGAGATGGAATCAGAAATGATAAGATCCGCAGACGAATGAAGGTTGCCGACATAGCCCAACGTATCTGCAAGCTGAAGTGGCAGTGGGCAGGGCACATTGATCGTAGAACTGACAGCCGATGGAGCAGAAAGGTTCTCGAGTGGAGACCACGTACTGGCAAGCGCAGCGTCGGACGTCCGTCCACGAGATGGACAGACGACTTGAAGAGAGTCGCCGGAAGCCGTTGGATGGAGGCTGCTTCGAAGTTCGATGTGGAAGGCCTGCGTTCAGCAGTGGACATCCAATGGCTGATATGATGATGATGATAATGACACAATTGTCAATTGTTCGATCAACTTTGTTATACTACACAACTTATGATAATAATATTCGCAGTGTAAACACTAGAAGGAATAAGAAAATTGTAACTCCAAGCTTCCGACTGCGCAAAGAAAACGCCTCCTTTCTGGGTTATGGTATTCGCATGTATAATAAAATCCCACAAACAATTTTGGAATTGTCTCATAATAAATTTAAAGATTTTATTTAAAAAAAATAGATAAAGCGTGTTATTCGGTGCAGGATTACTTAGTGGATAAAGATGTGTGGACTTAGTGGCGCTGTATTTCATGCAAGATATTACTAATTTTATACTAAAACACAGTTTATATATTATTTTCAAAAGAGTAACTGCGGAGTTTCTTGCCGATTCTTCTCTGCAGAATCTACATTCCGAATCGGTGGTAGCTTTACTACGTTAATTTTGATTTTGATTCCTATTTTTATAATTTTATTAATATTATTCTTATAATTATATCTTTAATATTATTACAAGATTTAATTTAACTTGCAATGTTTGTATGTTAATATCGGATCTTGCAAGCTGAATTTGACCCACTTCTCAGTGTCCGATTGAGCTAAAATTTGAAATACAAGCTTAATTTTGATGACAATGTAATTATAAATAATCAATATTGTTTTTAATCCGAAATAGCCACCGCAACAAAATGGCGGATTACATAATTTGTACAACGCATCCAATATAGATATGAAATGAAAGGGCTTAATTTGTAAAATATAATAATAATTTGTAAAATAAAATATAATACACCATAAAAAATTCAAATACAAGACGACCGCCATCGCAAAATAGCGGATTAAATATTTTTGTACAACCAGCAAGCCTTTTAATCGCAACGCTGACCAGATACATTTACGAGAAACATAGTTAAAAGCCTTCTGCAGATCCAAGAATTACAAATATAGATCTCTCCTTTTTTTCCCTGTAAACCTCGATAAAAGTTTTAAGGGCAAAAATGGCGTCCATGATGCACTCTCAGTGAAGTCGGTCACGCGTTCGAAGAGCTTCATGGTGTGACACATTATTTTGATTCCTCTATAAATTTACCGCGATCTTTAACACTAACCTTCCTTATGTATCACCCCATGGCGATGACATTTAGATTCCACTGGCTAGGCATCGTTTCAATGTTTAAGAGCTCAATAAGCATGCGCACACCAAGAGAGCAAACAATTTCCACGCCTGGACCAGTAATTCGTCAGGTAATCGCATTCCGGTTCTTCATACAGCGAAGACAATCTTGAGTTTCGTCAGATATTATTGGGGTGACAAGTCCATAGTTAAGTAGTGGTTTGTGCGGATGACTATACAAGTGCTAATGCTCAACAGCACCCTAAATTAATTTAATAATTTCTAAATTTGTCAATGACAAAAATATGAAGAAAAAAATCTTTATTCGTCATAAAAATAATACAGAAATAAATACAAATCAGTCTTTATCTTCAGGAACCCTTCTCGCTTACACTCTGGTATCAACTTGTGTGTTGGTTCTCCGCTACCAGCCCCATACCGACAATCTCATCGAACTGCTGCCGCAGAGTCTTCGCACGCCTGTGGAGCCCGAAGGCACGGCGTCTACTCAACGCGAGACATCATTTGTAAGTATATACGTTAAAATTTCTTTAGATAAGTGAATATGTTTGGATATAGTTCGTCAATTAAAAGCACTAAAAGCTTAATGCTTGAAGAGAAGAGTTTCATGCAGCGCTGTCAGCTCTCGCGAGCGTCATTATCTCCTTACGACATACAGCTCTCGGGCCTCGCGACTCAGGATACCGTAAACAGTAGCGAGATATGCATTTTTTTTTTACTAATATCTATTTAAACGTAATATTAACCACAAACCTTAATACTCTAATAAATACTAAGCATTAATAATTATTAATATAATATCTGATAATAATCTCTTTAGTATAATATTTTTAAAAAAATATTCAGGACCATCATTATAACTTACATACAACAATTTATAATGAATTCTTGAAATGAATTAATTGTCAAGGCCATAATAATGACCATGTGTATTCTTCAATTATTTATATATATATATATATATATATATATATATATATATATATATATATATATATATATATATATATATATATATTACTATTATAAAACACACATAACATTAAATAAATTCTAGAGGTATTTCTGTAATAAAGATATCACATCAAACCAATAAACGAAGTTTAACAAAACTTGGCAAGGGTATAAACTTACGATACTAAGATCTTATTACGTCGTGAAATGAATAAGTACGCACTAAAGATGTCTTATAACTGTATGTTCGTATAAAATTTTCTCTTTAGTAAATTCGCGGGCACAAAATTATTTAACATATATAGTCATTTCAATACCAATATTATTAGCCTTAAGAGTCTATGCTAATATTATGAACCTTGAGAGTTTATGCTTTAAGGTGAGAGAGGTATTAACCTCAGAAATTGCCATTCTGATTCATAAAGTCTTGTTACGTTTGATAGTCTATTGAGAAAATCGTAGGCTTTAAAACATCACGGTACGACTAAAATAATGGGAAAAGAAACCGTAAATATCAAACTAAGTTTGGAATTAAAATAAAAATAAAAAATTTAAAAAATAAATATGTTTTTATTTGGAACAAAAAATGTGTTACAAATATAACACATTTTTTGTTCCAAATAAAAAATCCAATTAAACGTGTCAAACCGCGACAAAATTCTAATAACAATATACATTTTTTACAAACATTTTTATTATATGTAATAATTTTTAATATGTCAAAATAATGAAATTATGGCTTTTCACAACAAAGCCTTCGTACATCCTTTGTCGTTGGATTACAAAATATTATTTTATTCGCCCGCAACAAACTAGCTAGATAGCAATTTATCAATATACGTTTTTCTATATAATTATGTCGGCGAATGGCGTTTATTATACGAGTATATTATTATAATATTATTTGAAAAACAGCATCGTATTTTATTTTGTCATTTTAACAAATTAATGAATAAGTAACAAGTATACGTAATTCAATTACTTACATATTACTTGGAAGTGATACTGTTAAGATATTCTATCGAATAACATTATATTATGTTTACGAAGTAAAATTTGAGTGTATGGAAATTTTCGTGCTAATGAATATAGAAAAATAAAATATGTTATTTTACTTTTGTTTATTTATGTCATATTTTAAATTAAGCATAATTTAAACTTTAATTAAAAGTGTTTTTGTTTTTATATAGTATAATTTATGTTTAGTTAAATTTTATTCATTAATAAGTTTTATATAAAATTATTCATTAATTCAGCTATATATTATTTATTTAAGTTTAATATTTGAGGTAAGAGGATGTCATGAATAAAATACTTTTTAAGGTATTTTTATAAGTTATTTCTTGTTAATGATTCCCGTAAAGCTAAAGGAATTTCGTTTATAAATTTGGTAGGTATTATGTAACTTAATTTTCTTTTACCGTATAGGTTATTATATTTCGGTAGCAGTAATATAATAGCGTTGCCTTTTTGTCGGCTGATTGTACTGTTATGATAATCATTTCATCATTTTTTTAAATAAACTTATAATAAATAATAAACTTACATAAAAATATCTGATAAATACTCATACACTATACATATATAAATACATAGCATAATAAACTAATAAATATACCAAAAATATCTCATAGGATTTATGGTAAATAACACAAAAAAAAACACATATTTGAATCGTCCCCATTACTTAGGTATTGCCTCTTAACGGAGTTTTTAAATATTGGGAGTGATTTTTTTTTCTTTTATATTTAAAGGTAAATCATTCCACAACTTCATTGCGTGAACAGTTAGACTGAATAAAAAATATAAGTTAAAATATAACTTAAATTTATAATTACACATAAGCACAGACGTCGATATTCGTATGACACAACTGCAAACAATTACGATGCCTACAATCTATTACGTAAGTACCAACAATAAATGTGTTACAAATACGTTTATACTGTAAAGACGTATTTTAAATTCAGTGTTCTGAACGTACGAACAGAAATACGTGATTAGAATATCTCCAATATTATCGTTTGAATTTCGGGGTACTGCAATACACAAGGCAATATTAATTTGAGCGAGAGTAACCACACAGAAGCTATTTAATTAAATGTGGAATTAAATTCTAATATATTACAGATTCAGTAGTAAAACTTTACAAATCTTTTTGCTGACTCGTAGTTCACTTATTCACAAAAACTGTTAAATGATTTAAATACTACGTACCATAGATCTGACAGAAATATTTTTATTCTTGTGAATAGGTATTAAGATTCTCTTCCTGTAATAGTTTTATTTATTTTTTTTCTATGGCGTGCAATAAAGAATATTATTATTATTACTTCGAGTTAGCCCAGTAGATAGTTGACAAGTTAAATAACATTAGTTTATTGTGAGTTCGAAACCTGGCTGACCGTTCAGTTTTGATGTTTTGTGTAATTTGCGAAATATATTCCGCAGCCCACAATAGAACAGCGTGGTATATTAAGCTCCAATCCTCTACTTTCGTAAAAGAAATCCATCAAACCTTTAAAGACTTTAACTGTAAGTTCTTTAAATGTATAATGAACGGAAGAACGTGAGCTATCTGATAAATTAATAAACTAAATAATTTACAAAAAAGTAAACAATTTTTAGAGATTTGTCAAACACAGTATACGCGTCCAGTTTCACGACACAAAATTTTCGTATGGGCTACTATGATAGAACATGAAGACGGCTATAATTTTTTAACAATTTTTAAAATACGTAAATTTATATAAATATAATGAAGAAGAAGTTGTGCATACGGTCAACCCGCGTTACGCCGCACTTCCGCTTCAGCATCTTCATCTCCGTGTTGTGAATGTCATGCCGAGATAGTGTTGGTCAACACACACTTCCGTATAAAAGAACCGGTTGGACGATGCTACTGTATACCTGTCGCTTGAGCTTCAGCGGTATTCTGCGTTCAAAGATCACTCCTGCCATTTCACCCAAGCTCGTGCAAGACGGATTCAAGGTATCTGAACATCTCAGAATTAACGGATAGTTCAGGCACTGTTTGGAACCTGCTATATTCCGGAATCCCGCAAGCCTTTCTCCTTTACAATTTGATCTTCACTACATTTAGCTTGAGATCACCGTTTTCAAGCGTACCTTTCTACAGGTTTACTCTATAGTCCAGTTCCAATCGGCTCTCGTCAATAAGGGCTATGTCTTCGGCATACATCATAAGCCTTAGAGGCTGGTCTTGGCTGCATGTCGAGATAAGATCTATTACTACATTGAATAAGAACGGGCTAAGAGTCAAGCCCTGGTTTACTCCAGTGATTAAGAAAGATCGGTATCGCCAACAGTAGTCTTTACCACAGAAACTGAATTGCGATACATATCTCTGACAATGTCAATATAGGTTTCTCGAACGCCTTTGAATCGCAACACCCACCGAATACGTTAACAAAGCCATAGTCAGTAGCCTTCTGCAGATCCAAGAATACATAATGTTGAGCTTTTCGAATGCTTCGGCAGTTTTTAAAATGTCGAAGAAAGTAGAACATAAGATTGCACCCGCGTACTACGTACTTTAGAGCAGTTTTATGATCTCGGTTTTTATCTGGTTATTATATACACGCACACACAATAAAATCAATTTCATATATATCATATATCGTATAAGATACTATATATTACATAAGGTCCAATATTACAATAGTTCTGTGGCAGATCTAGGGCACGTGTTAAAAGATGTCGATACGCTTCGGCGTACCTAAAGAATTCGCGACATACAAAAGAATACCAACAGTTAAAGGTGTCTAAGGATAGTCTGTTTTGACATGCTACCAATGTGCGCAGATCCAAAATGTTAATACCGTTAATTCATTCATTGGTATAAGGATTTTCATTCTATGATATAATGACAATCTTATTAATGTCATATGATTCACATTGCTTTTTCTACATTTAGCATTATTAAGATATGGCTTTAGATCTGGCAAATTTAATTCTCACCACGAAAAAATTATCATGACCTAGTTTCTTAAATCGGTGTAGTAGATATATTATTCACAGAAAACACTACGAATAAGATATTCGTCAGGAATAGTGCCGACCTCTTTCTTTAAAAAAAATTAACCTTTGTCATAAATATGGGATTGATTTAACACAAAATTACTTTTCACGGAATCAAATAAAAAAACACTCTTTTTCTTAATTTGTATTGTGTTGTTAACCTATATCTGGACTAGAATACTACGTTATCTATTCAGTGGTTGAGGGTCTTCAAAAATACCACGCTTTGTCACTGGGGCGAGGGGTGGTCTTAGGTGTTCGTTTTTCGTTGTCATTTCGTCACGTAGTCAATATCCTCTAGAGAAATCTTGCGCTTTTTCGAGCTGTATTCAAATATGGCACGCAGCGTTTAGGGTTTTTAAACTCACTACGCTACACTACCACTACTGCTACGGACTACACTTTTATAATTTTTCTTTATATTTATTATTTATTATATTTATTAATTACTACTCGGGGGGGTAGCAAATACTACGAGTGGTCACCGAGGGGAAAGTGTGTTAAAATTTGTAAAAAAAATTTGTCACGTAGTATAGGTACTTTCCCATACTTTAAATTTATTGGACTGTTTTCATGTACAGTTACTACATATGCATATTTATTCGCTTCGCTTCAGCCTGGCGGCTATTTGAACTGGCGTCCAAGCCCAACATAGGGCCTTCTCAAGTTTGCGCCAAATTTTCCATTATTATGATTATACAGATAGGAATTTAATAAAATATTATTGTAATATAATATTTAGCCACTTACAAACCAACCTACATATTTAAGACTAATAAAATAATAATTAAAAAAGTACTATGAAATATACTAATTAAAAAGACTAACATATAAAATGCCGTTTAACGACATACATTTCAAGCGTTCTAAAATTATTTTAATAGTAAATTACAGAAAATAAAAACGAAGTAGCTGGTATTTACATGAAAAACCCGTCAGGCTTTTGATAACAAAAGCAAACTCATTAAATATGCATATATAAAAGCGTCCTATTCGCATTTCTTTTTTTAAATATATATTTCAATGTTATAAAATTTTTTTATTTAAAAGTTAAAGTTAAAGTTTAAGTTAAATTATGTTTAAAAAGATTTTAAATTATTTATGGAAACTGTTTAATCTGTTGTTTACCTAAAATTATCAATTAAGATTTCATTACCTTTATAAATTTATTCTTGTTCAGCGAACTCTTGGCGAATGTCTGAGTAATAAAAAATATGCATAATTTTTTTATTAATTTATTTTATTTTTCATGTCGTTATAACATGTTAAAAAATTTAAATATTGTTGAAAGTGGTTGATATAATTTTTTTTTTTATTATTGTATAAAATATCAATTTAATTTGTCATGTTTCAACCGTGCCATTATTCGCGCGCTTTGGTTGACGACACAAGTCATCATCATGGAAGAAGCTAAAAAGCCTTCAGTATCGATTTCAGTATCGACAACAATTCAGTTCATCGATTACAGAAATCCCAAAAATGTTTAAAATGCCTTCAAGGTACAGAAGTAGACCTATTAGATTATAATTATAGGTTGACCATTGAACTTGTTCAAATGCATTGATGAATAAGATTTTATGTTCGGTATTGTTCAGGCTCATGGAACGACGCACATAATGCCAGCCAGCCAACGAGTCATGGTGCGACGCGTCACTCGCAGGTATAAATTGTCAATAGCATAGATAGCGTTGCGAAATGCGAATATTTGCTTTAGCGAAAGGCCGGCCGTATTTTTTTTTTTTAAATGTTAACATTTGAAATCTGTGCCTGCGATCCGCTAAGCGAATTAGCATGTTCACAGTTCTCCTGATTCTGACGATACAATTCCGGGCGATGACAGCGAGGAATACGGACGCGATGATACATTCTTAGTCAATTCTAACACCGAAAACAAGTTCTATGGTAAGCCATCAAATTTTTATTCGCATACCACATTTTCTGTTAGTTTATCAAGTAAGAGAACCTTCTGGGTTCTCTTTTTATGCTGCGAATAAATTAAGACACTTGTGTTTTAATCCTGTGAACATAAAACAAATGTTAATAAAATAGTCAATAAAGGCGCAGTACCCGGCGGTTGCTCTGCGGGCACTTCTCGTTGCAGTCGCTTCCTTGACTCCGTGTACCGGAAACTGCACGCGATGTCTTACCTCTGCCCTGGCCTCTTGCCATGGGTTGACTGCGGTCCCGCTACAGAAAATTCCGGTTAGTTAAATTTTATATTGAATGATTAAGATTTTATGAGACAAATATGACTAACGATAACTAAACAATGCTACCGTTATTTTATATTTATACATATATTTTTTAAATTTTGTATTAATCGCAAGCGATGTGTGATGACTAATACATAATGTACCCGATGTGATGCTGTAATGTGACGTAATAAAAATATTTGTTAATCAGTCATTATGAATATTGGTTCAAACAAGACTTGCAAAAAACATATATGATATTTATTGTATAGTAGCTGCTAGCTTATCATCCCTTTCATTAACCTATAAAATCTTGAAATATTGATGGAGTAGGTATTTTTTAAACTTTTTTATTTTCTAAAAAAAATACAATACGTGCCCAGTTTTATTTAAATTCATGGCGTGATTCGCGGCCAAGATAGAGACAGATAGACAGATAAATATAAAAAAATATATATATAATTTTTTGTCTTCAGAATAGATTACATAGTGTTCTCCAAAAAAAAATTTTTTTCAATTGTTGTGTTAAATTTTATGCACAGAATTCTGTGTTTCAGATCTGTTACAGTTTCATTATAAGTATAGCTAACCAAACTTAATTCCGTTATATTTTTAATAAAAAGTTTCTTGTAAAGTCCTGAAGTAGCTAATAATAGTCGCAAATAAAGGAAGTGGCATTAAAATTTCAACTGTACTAAATTCCATTTTGTGGTATTAATATAGCGTATTAAGTTATTAACGATTGTTTGAGTTCCTAATTCGAATATAAAATGTATTACTAATAATAAAATTATACTGAGTAGGTACGACTGTTGTATCACAAGTATATATTTTTCAATTATATTTTCATTCAAAGTACATAAACTTCTTCACTTTGATATAGGTGTTTTTATCATTATACGTATATTTTTACGCATATTTTATTTATTATATGTATATCTTTCGGTGAATTTTAATTTCTACGAGTATAAATTCCTAATTTTATACAATTTTGAGTTGTTTTACCTTTTATGGTCCGAAAATAAACTTTTTTTTTAATGAAATTAACTGTCTTGGAAAGCTAAGTTAGTACTTATTGTAGTACAAACATTGAAGAGTAATCGAAGGTCACTTTAAAGCTGTATCGTTTTTCTATTTTAACGCTCTTCTTAAGAAGATTCTTATCTTAGACATATACTCGAGTATATGTATTTAAAGACTAGTTACTACTACTTAGTAATATTTCGTAGGTATGTTAGTCATAAAGGCAGTCGGCATTATGTACGTGCTCATCATAGTCTTCGACATCTTCGCGGCCTACGGGAATCCCGGCGAATCGACCTTTACCACTGTGATGATGATCATTTTGGTCATTGCCATCTTTGGAATCCTGCTCACTATTTCGCGGAAGCCACAAAATCGGTAAGCCTATTCAAATTTTTATCTATATAAAAATTAAAAAGTTAAGTAAATAAAAATATTATAAAATATTGAAAAATAATTTACGCGACAGATAAAGTTTATCCATTTTCAAGATATCATGAAATCATGTTTATATCTCATGCAAATTTTAATATATAAAAAACAACGAACAAGACCCATTTACCTTCGTCGCGGAGTAAGACAGGGGGATGTAATGTTCCCGAAATTGTTTACCAACCCGATGAAGGATGTTTTTAAGAGTTTGGACTGGATAAGGAATAAATGTCAATGTCGAATACATCTCACACCTTCGTTTCGCTGACGATATGGTCATCTTTGCGCGGGGGAAAGGGGGGCATCATCAAGCATTATGTCTCGGGTCTCATCGGGGTCTTGTAAAACGTTACGACGCGTTTTTTCAAACGTGTTTATTTTTGGTTTTGTGACATTTCAAAAGTCTTCGAAAATTGCATTATGTGATACTTGAATGCTCCCAGAGACGTTGGAGGAGCTAAACCGGATGCTGGGCAAACTGATTGAGTTCTCCAGACTGGTCGGTCTCGGTATGAATTTGGAACAAGACGAATGTTATGTTCAATGAAGAAGTCATGCCGAGACCGATATCTGTCGATCGTACCCTTCTCGAAGTTGTACAGGATTATTTCTACCTAGGCCATACAATCTAACTTGGTCGAAACTACTTCGAGAAGGAAACCGACGTGGAGAGGAGACACTGACAACGGGATGGGTAAAAAAATTTAAAGTCACTCAACGTGCTATGGAACAGGCTATGCTTGGATTCTCTCTCAAGGATAAAATTAAAAATGAGATTACACGCGAGAGAATTAAAGTAACCAACATCGTCCGTAGAATCAGCAAGTTGAAGTGGCAGCGGGCTGGTCACGTATGTCGCAGGACCGATAGCTGTTGGAGCAGATGTGTCCTGGAGTGGAGACCGCGTATAGGCAAACGCAGTATATATAGTCCTCTGGAAAGAAATGTGTTTTTTCTGTCTTTAAGGTCTAGTAGGATTTTAATTATTGAAGCTGGAAGACTGCTCTGCCAAGGAAAAATCCATATCTACGCTAATAGCCTTCTTGAAATCTAGTTCGGCATTTATCATTGTTGAAATGTGTATAGAGCAGTCTTCCGCAAAGAGAGCGATAACGCCCCCACGATTGTGGGCGCTGGCGGCCTAGAGGGGGGGCGATAAGGGTCCTAAAAAATTGGGGGCGCTGATGTGATTTAAGCGGGTGATGAGTGATTTGTAACTTTAGCTACTTCATATTTTATAATTCACTGAAATTAAAATCTTCCTACATAGCAACAACACAACATCCTTGGCCGTGCGGTAACCGGCAGATAAGAATAGTTCCGACTTCTTTCTTGCCAAAATGTCGTAAAAGGCTACTAAGAGCATAGCGGTGCGAACAACCGTACACCGACCAGGGTGGTGATGAGCAGCAGCATCACTATGTCCTGACATAACACGCCTTGCTCGCCAACACGTTTGTCAAGCATGGCGAGTATTGGCAAATCCTCCCCCCCCCCCCTTATGACAAGCAAAAAAGAACCCATGCCCCCAGTCCGCGGTGGCCCTACTATTCCCGGCTACGGCAGTGGCCCGGGTAACAAAAGGGCAGGGGGTGCTAAGAATCTCCAGATGAAATTCCGCTGCCACGCACGACGATACCTGACCTTGGTTACACATAACATTCGCACCCTGAGGTCCGGTGAAAGAATTATTCAGCTGGGAGAGGAAATGAGCCGGTTACAATGGGATATACTGGGTTTATCTGAAGTCCGAAGAGAGGTTCTACTACCGGGAGGGCGATAAACTGTTCCAGGGAGGAGTCGAGA
Source organism: Euphydryas editha (assembly GCA_036937285.1). Lineage (NCBI taxonomy): Eukaryota > Metazoa > Arthropoda > Insecta > Lepidoptera > Nymphalidae > Euphydryas > Euphydryas editha. The sequence goes on along the minus strand of JAUPFZ010000005.1, from coordinate 14,494,796 downwards.
TTATGGTCCGCGGGTGCCTCATTGGCAACGTTGTGACTAACGGAAGTGTGTCTAACAGGGTTGCGTACCTAATACTCAGAGTATCTAAAAGATACTCGCTGAATGTCATACAAGTATATTGAAAGACAAAAATCATGTAATTGTCCATGTCGTGCCCACCCCGATATCGGTGGGAGATTCTACTCTCGAAGTTGTTGACGAGTACATTTACCTAGGACAAAATGTCCAACTTGGTAGGCCCAACTTCGAAAGAGAGGTCAATCGTCGAATCCAGCTAGGAGGGGAAGCGTTCGGGAAGTTAAAAAACGTCTTTTCATCCGTCATACCTCAGTGCTTGAAGTCAAAAGTCCTCGACCAATGTGTGTTACCAATGATAACATACGGATCTCAGACGTGGTCTTAGACTATGGGCCTTTCAAACAAGCTCCAAGTCACACGGCGTGCGATGGAGAGGGCTATGCTTGGTATTCCTCTGCAATCCTTTCGAGCCTCGGAGGACCCAGCGCCGCCTGCAGGCAGCTATACTCCGGTGTCTGCCGCAGTATGGTGATGTACGATGCCCCGGTTTGGGCGCATCGCCTCACTCCGAGGAATAAGGCTGCGCTGCGCAGAGAACCATCGGCATCGCGGTGAGGGTGATCCGGGGGTACCGTACCGTACATGGATGCTTTGGTGACTACCTGTGTCGGACGGCCCACAGGGAGCCGACGACTGAATGTCACGATTGTGGCGTGGCGGTGGCCTCTGCCCAGCACACTCTCGAGCAGGGGCGTGCGCTCCTTGTAGGCAGAAATGCAGTGCTTTACTTGCCATTCACAGATATTTTAATAAAACGTTCGTACGTTTTATATGACTTTAATTAATAGTAAATAAATGAATAAACAAAATATAATAACTTAAAAACGCCCAATATTTTATAAATAACACCTTTTTGCAAGCACACAAACATTATGTTTGCCATGCGTTTGGCGACAAGCAAGCGGCGCTGTAAAATAATGTACCTAATCAACCAACTCATGCCGTCGCGTCCTGCAGGAGATTTGTTCGCATGTGTGTAATAATTTTGGTGTCCGTGCACAGTTCGCAACTCCAGCGGCAGGCTACGGAAGTTCGGCAGTTGTCGAGATTAATCGGAAATGTTCGTTGCCTACAGTGGCGTAACTATACCGTTCGAAGCCCGTGGCAAATTCATCAGATGGGCCCTCACCCCCCAATATAAAGAAGCTGAACCAACAATAATAATATGTTTTTATTTTATAATACTTATTTATACACTTTTACTTGTAAGAGTAGCTACAATAATAAATCACTACGTTATGTAGGTACATACAAACTTCATAATTATACTTAGGTACCTACTTGATTTTCTAATAATTCACTTTAAATTAAAAGTACCTAATTTAAAGTACAGTCAGCATCTAATTGATTATGGGCACATAGAGATTTGAAAAACAAAAAAGCAATTTGATATACGGAGTCCGAATCATCATATTGTAAGCACACAAGGCGTTCAAAATATAAAATGTTAATTATTAAAATTCCTTCCTTCGGGCTTTGTGTTCAGTAAAAGTGGTAATGACATCATTAAAGTTTAAATTTCAGGCCATAGAATTTTCGATGGTTAAATATTTTAACGATGGGAAATGCATTTACGCATCCCACCGCCCGCAGGCGACGGGTATGTGGGACTCGCTGACTGCGAAGCCAGAATACTCACTAAAACCCATCGACCGTCTGCGCCGTGGTGGGGCGCCACGGGATCGCTCGCGCATACAACCGTGACGCCTCGACGCTTGGGCCGGTTGCCCCTCCGCATGTAATTCGGGCCGCTTGACTGGTCCACTCTGCAGATTCAGAGAAGTACCAGGAGCGGCCCCACCACCGAAATCTCCGCGCCCTCCCGGCGCCACGACCTCGCCGAGTGCACCTCCCGTACCCACACTCTCACCGCGCCTTCGCCCCCGCCCACCAGTGGACGCCCAGCTACCCCAAACGGCGAACCCCCGCTGATGGGTCCGCACATCAGCTGGTCCAGGGGGCCCAGTGGCTTGTGCGCCTCCACGCCCAAACTACCGCGCTTTCACGCCCACCGCTGCTGGTTTTAGTCCGCGGGGGTTCGAAGACCCTACCTACCTACCTACCACTCGCAAGGCATTCGAGTGGCGTTCCCCTATCCGTCACCGGGGGACGCGACCAATAGGAGACCAGAAACTCTATTGGGAAGTTGCTTAACCTCTCTTGTTCCATAGAATTTTTTAAATAAGTTTTTATCAAATTCAGTTTTGAAAACGATCGCTCGGCACTAGCCGTAGTCATAGGAATAGTGAGAAACAATAGAAATGTAGTGCACACTTCAGGAAAGCTTGAAAATATAAAATGATTTTTTATTATTAATAAGTCAGCAAGTTCTCTTATAGAAAATGATGTTTCTATTTCGCATCTATTGAGTGGGAACAAAAATAAATCAAAGACAAAACTTTTTTTAGTAAACATGTATGATAAATAATAAATGTTGGGAGTTGGGATTCTCCTCTGACCGGGGCCCCTTCCGGCTGGGGGCCCGTGGCATTTTGCCGACTTGCCAGCCTGTAGTTACGCCACTGGTTACCTATAATCCGAGTAATGTAATGTGTTTTGTGTTTCGCGGGGGCCATTTGCTTTTTTCATGTGATAACCATTGTTTACTATTTTTTTTGCGCCAGTATTTTTAGTTTTCTTAGAAGATTTTGCATTTTAACATTTGAAAGTGTGTACATTTAACATTTTATTACTGAGTTTCTGTAATAATTGTAGTGATTTGCTTTTACTAGTGCGTTTGTTGATTTTTTTTTAATGTATATTATTGTGAGGTTTGTGTTGATGTGTGTTTATTAAAAATTAAAAATAACAAGTTTTCACAATTGTCATTCAGTGAAAAGATTCAAATTGTGTCTAAAGGTAGGTGTGTACCCGAGTTACAACAATTAAACCAGCAAAAAGGGAATGTAACTCGAAAGTTTCATGTTAAAAGTTATGAAACGTATAACTGGCTGTGTAAACACGATTAAATTATATTGTTTTCAATGCATATTGTTTAGTAATTCTAATATGTGAAATTGAAGCTGACTAGGTGAGTAGTTATAATATTTTAGCTTATTATTATTATTTTACTTATAAGAATTTCTTCCGCCGTGACGATCGATCGCTGTTTTGTCTGCGTTGCCGTAGAAGATGTACATAGTAGTACATCTAAGACTTGTTCTGTTGGCTCGTTTGGTTCGGTTTCCGACTTAGAGATCCATCACGTGGCTGTGGCTATGCTAAAAATCTATAAAAGAAAAAGTTTTTGTGACCGAGTACTCCGCCGCATACTCAGTGTCATAATCCTGTGCACGCCGCTGCTCTCGCGTGCCAGAGATGGGCGGCGCTGCGTCAAGGTCTAACATTAGTCCTCGGAAGGGACTTGTCGCTCCCGAGCGTCATCACTGCGATGCTCGGCGACGACGAGTCCTGAAAGGCGATGGTCTCCTTCTGCGAGACGGTAATGTCCCAGAAGGAGGCCGACGAGCGGGTGAGAGAGAAAGCCGCCGACGTGGCCTCCATCCGCGGGCGACAAATGGGGGTGCGTAGGAGGCGCTCTTAATGCGCCTCCAGTAACGCCCCAGTGCCCGTGTAAATATTTATTATTTTAATGCGTTCACAACGCTGTTAATAAAAGTAAGTAAGTAATAGGTATCAAGCACTGAAAAATATTCGTATCTTCAAGTGTTGCAGGCGAGGTCCCCAAATTCGAAGACACGTATTAAAAATAGGTATATCTAATGTTGCGGCCAAACTAAGCAGTTGCCGAACTCTCGACGACGAATGAAAAGTCTCGTTTTAAATATAGGTTTAATTAAAATACAGGCGAAACTAATATGTTATTAAGATTTTTAAGGTAAAAAAAAGCAGCTACAAAATAACTAATTTTCAAAATGGGCGTTAGACGAAATAGGTTTGGGAACGTCTGGTATAGAGTCTTATTATTAAAAAATAAAAATAAATGATCTTTATACAATTTTTCAACTAATAGAAACATGTTTTTCATTATTAATTATATGTAGTATATTTACTTAAATATTATTATAATTTAAATACATAAAGCATAAAGTAGAATTGACGGTTTTTAAAAAATGTAGAGGAAAATATTAGGGGACAGACGAATGTAATACAATCAATTCAATTTTTCGTTATATGGCTTTTAAGTGTCAATTTGACACAAATTATTACTTAAAAGTTAAAAAAAGTACTTGAATTTAGAATGATAGCCATAAAAGCTATATTTAAATCTCCTTCAGAGTTAAGTTGGAATAATAATTGGCAATTATTCTAACAAAAGTTTGAAATTATTATAGTAGAAATTTCAAATATTTTTAGTTTTGTACTTTATTACAGGTCTTCACTGATATACGCCACGCCCTGCTTGCCATTCGTGCCAGCCATTGCCATTATAGTCAACATCTACCTTATTCTGAACCTTTCAATTCTGACTCTTGTTCGATTCGCCGTTTGGATGATAATTGGTAATTATTTTAACATCATACGATACTATTGGAGATTAACTCAAATCTGTTAAATTCTTGCAGCGAAAAGAGCTAACAACAAAAATCAGCCACAAGCTTTCTTGTTTAAAAAAAGTTTTTGCGATTATAGAAATTCTGTATAGTATTATTAAGTTAGTAAAATCAGTCATGCTCAACCCTGTGGCCAGAGAAGTAGATTTTACCAGTTTCGCATACCATGTTTGTTGAAATAGCGTTGAAATATATTTGATACTTTTGAATACAAGTCAATATGTGAATATATTTCAGGTTTAATAGTATATTTCAAGTATGGCATCAAAAATTCGACGTTAGAAACGAATCCACCCGTACCCCGCGCGCCTACCCCGCCTCCACTGAACCCGCTGGACCGAACCACGCTGCCGCCCGCCGCACAGCCGCCGCCCACTGGTGACCGCAACATCTTCGAGGGCGACGGACTTTATGGCAGCCATGATCAGTGAGTTTCAATTACCATTTCTTACTTATAAACGTTTTTTTCGAACGAAGTTCCTTATGGGACGACGGGGTAGGTACCCTAACCGGCAAAAAATGTCCGTAACGAAAATGCTCGGAGTAAAATTGTATCGTTTAAAAACCTCTTAAATACAATTAATTCTACAAAAGAAATATTTGAAACTAAAAACCAATATTCACTTCAATATTTATTCTTAATTGTAGATAATTATTTAAAAAACAATTAATAATTATTTAATTTACCAATTATAAGTAAAGATTTAAAAAAATGTAATATAAAAGCAGCACGTATTTTTATTTGATAATATGTGTAAAATTAACACGTGGTTGTATGTGTATAATTTATTAACGGTTATTTTTAAAATATTGAATCACAAACATATACCTATACCATATTTTAGTTACCATAATGGTATAGTTTTTATAATAGAACATAATAAGGCTTATGAATAAAATAAAAGTGTTACGATAATTTTGAAAAATAGTTTTTGATTTTTATCGATAAAAAAATCTTAATAAAAAGTTTATACCCGAATAATTATTTTCTTTATAAACTCGACTAGAACTTGATTTTAATATTTATCTAGTAAGGAACTTCGTTCCTATCTGGTGTCACACGACACCACACGTTTTTTTTTTTTATTATTTAATAATTAAATTTTAATTTAATTAAAATTTCGATGTATCATTACAGTAAACCAAAAAAAAAAAAACTATAGCATTAGGGATAAGTTTCGTAGTAGTTAAAACGTGTAAAATATTCTAGATATTCGGATCCACTACAAGCCTGGCACGTGACTGACTTGGAACCGGTGCAGTCGACAAGCCGTGGTTATACGGGCTCCTCTCCATATATACAGGTTGAAACTCGGTGAGAAAAATATGTTTCTAAAGATTTCCGATATGTATCAATAAGGAACATTATAATAACTGACACCGTTCTGGTGTAATGATGCGAGTAGTCGCCTTAACGCCAGCGGTCCCGGCTTCGATTAGCGCTCGGAGCATATACTTGTATTTGTACAAATACTCGTTTCTGCTCTGGGTGTAAATCGAAGGAACAAGTGAACAACCGGTGAAATAAGCCATGGAAATCGTAAAAACATTCTTATCGTACACTTAAACATTTTCTACTATATACTATACCCATGTATGTTGCCCTGGCGATCAATAACGTGCACTATCACACTATAGTCTGTTCGCGTCAAGAAAATAGTGACTCATCAAAGTAAAGGCGTATTCATACTGAGGTAAAAATGAAACCATTAATATTAAAGCAAAGTTTTTATGACAGTATTTTAAAATATTAAAATTAAGTAGTTATTACATTAAAAAAATGATTAGAATCGTCAGAACCGTATTTTCAGAAACACCGCATGCACTAGTCTTTTTCACTACTATACTCTCCATAGACACGTTTTGGTCACCACACTGTTAAAAGTACTTAAAAACATTGTAAATCACTCGTCTTTCTTCGCTATGTAATATTGATCCACTATTATTTTTAAGAATAGGTGAGGTATTCATTTTTAAAATTGGCAAAGAACATGTGCGTACTGTCTGAAGGGTTTCAACTGTTCAAAGTGAACACGACTTTATAATTTACTGTGATCCTATTGGTCAAGAGGCGTGGCTAAGCTGAGTGACAACGATGAGTCACTATTTTCTTAACGCGAACAGACTATAGTGAAAGTTGTACATTTACAACCGCATGCATTCAACGAGCCACAAGCCAAGGTTAGTTGTTACATCAGTACTAATGTATAAAAAAAAAATTTCAGGTACAACGAACGTACAAATAGGACGAGCTCGCACGCCACAAACCGACCACCATGGGCCTATCCCGACGTCACTTATGAGTCTTGGGACAACTAAGAACTGAACAAATCGGATTTTTATTGTTTTTATAATTTTTTGTACCTTAATTTTGGTACTTAATTTGTGTTAATTTAAGAAAACGGTGTTAGGTAAAGATGTGTTTGCGATAATCCTATTTCATTTGATTTTTTATTACATATAGTAGAGGAGACCGTGACCAGATGAGACATAATTTTTATGAAATATTTTTGATTAAAAACATGCCTATGATAGCTTGTCTATCGAAAAGTGTTCATGGATATTTTTAAGTAAATTAATTTGAATATTTTTAATTTCGTCACCTTCACTCTCATGATAACTTGACTGTTGACACTGATTCGATATATTTATATCATAAAATTATTTCATTACAAAGCAATTAGAGTACATAGAAAAATAAAATTATAAAATTTCTAATTGTTATTCAAAATCCGAAAATCATCATCTGAAGCTATATTAAGATCTTCGGACTCTTGATAACTCTTCTTTATTTACATTTTCCATCATTTAAACAATGTCATCTATCTTTAAAGGTGTTCAGTCCCCAACAAATCCAATTGGTTTTAAATAATTATTATTGTCTAAAAGCCAACCGCTGTTTTTAGACAAAAAAAAAAGAAAAGAAAAAAAAAAAAACAAAAAAACCGCTGTTTTCAGGGCGAAATTTTATAGTCTGGATCGTTTGCATGAACAGGGCCGGATTTAGAGTTGTGGAGGCCCCTTGATTTGGAATTGTTTATGTTTTGTTCTTGCAGAAAAAATGACGACGAAGAAAAAAAACGTCCGATTTCGCGCCAAAATATAATCGTTGCCGGAGGAACGTATTCCTAAAAATAAAAGGCCGTCCGATCTCTCGCCAATATATTATCGTTACCGGATGGACGTATTCCTAAAAAAAAAAAAGTCGTCCGATCTCGCGCCAATATTATATCGTTGCCGGATGGACGTAGGTATTCCTAAAAAAAATAGTCGTCCCAACTCCGAACCGCTCCAACTCAGTTGGTTGTATTGTGGAAGCCCCTACTATGTGGATGTGGAGGTCCCTCTTTATGTGGGGGCCCGGGGCAGTTGCCCCACTTGCCCACTCCCCTAATTCCGGCCCTGTGCATGAAGCTTCGATTTTAAAACTTTAAAGCATTTGAATAATATTCTATGAACGGTTTTTTGCAGACCAGCCTATACTGTTATTTTTGTAATTAAATTATCTGACCAATTTTTATTGGCTATCATATCGGTGAAGCTAAATTGATTTACCTTTTAATACCTGCTTGCCAGATAGCTATGAACAGAAATATATAATATGCCTACCAAGACATTTTCTCTATGTTATAAAAACTATCTATTGAGACTTAATGTTTGGTTATCATAAGAGTGGAGGTGATGAAAAAAAATGGTTGATTAAAATGAATTAAAAATAGCCATGAACACTTTTCGATAGGTGTGTTTATAAATTAAAAATATTTAATGAAAAATGTCTCATCTGGTTATCAGATGGGTGGAAGTCGGTCTCCTACGGACGCTTAGACCAAAAGAATAAGATTCGTACTGACATAAGTATTACGGAGGCTGTTCCTATCAAACGACTACGCAAATTTCCATGGACATACGATTTAAAAACGTGGTAAATTTTTTGGAAACATGACTTGCCAAAATATAAATCGTCGATAGAATTCTTCACTTTCATTTAATGCTTCATTTTTTCAGAATAGAAATTGAATTTATTTTTATAAATAATATTAACTATAGGTACATTGATTTGAACTCGAATCTTATTTTATTTACTTATACAGTATTATATTTGTATATAAAGGAAGTAGATAACGTATTTACCTACTGTTGAAAAAAAAAAACATTTCCTCTACGCAACTTATAATATTATAAGAATGAACTTTTAAATAATTTTTAATGTCAGTTATTTACACTGATTGTTATAATTTGAAATAGTTGATATTTTTTTAAAGATTTTTCTCCAAAATACTATTTTGAGTCTAAAACATATCAAGTGAATTTTTAAAAATAATTGTTTTTATTTACTACCTGTTATTACATAAAAATGGTGTTAAATAAAATAAAAACAACAAATTTTTAGCAGTAAAAATTAAATCACGATTGTTTTTAATCTTACCTACTTATATCGTTTTATGAGACATTCTCGGAGATGTGATATTTTATGTAATATTTAAACTATTCTTAAACCTAATATAAAATGTGTAATAAGGCCTTTATGCAAGGACGTTCGTGAAGATTCACGAAAAACAATGTAAATATGATTTTAAAAAAATCTTAATAGATACCTACTGATTAATATCAAATGCACAAAAATATCAAAAATGTTAAAACAAAACGGATAAGTTTTTCTTAGAGCCTAAGCACACGGCGTATTTTAAACGCGCAGACGACGCGCACCGAAAACGCTCGTACCTAAAACGCGCGTCGTCTGCGCGTTTAAAATACGCCGTGTGCTTACGCTCTTACATTTTAAAATTGGCGACATAATAAGAAAATAAAATAAATAAAAAATAAACATATAAAAAAGTACCATTTCCCATTCGTTAGCTTTATTCTAATTATATATATTGTAATTTGTAATGTAGACATTTAAAATAACGTTGAAACATAAATAGCTTGTTACCATTTAATTTATTTAAACAGCTCAAATATCACATACATCTAAATAATGATAAAATTATTTTGTTATTAATTTACAAATATCTAAATATTACCCATGTATTAGTACAATTAATCAAAAGGGTATTGACCTATATCTCAATTGTCCGACAGGGCACGTCTAGTCTGATTTGCAATATTTTATTGTAACCTTGTAATATTTAAGCCTTATTTGGATAACGTTGTTGTTGTTTAATAAATATCTTATAAGGTAATTGTTAGCTTTTCGTAAATAAAAAATGAAAAGGTATAATTCGGAGGAAGAGTATACAATCGTTAGAAATATTTCTGAATATCTTTCTTTTAATGTTAACTACATATTTAAAATTATCTTTTTAGAACAATGGAATGAGGAAAGGCCTTAAATAAATTAAGAGATTTTGATTAAAAATGGAAAGCATAAAACTTTTTCCGTTAGACGTAAAAAAAAAATCTTTTAATATTAATAACACGGGTCAGTGATGTAAGTTTTTGATTAATTTTATGTAAAACGCATAGACGTTCACCTATATAATGCAAATATAAGCTTTTTTCATGTAACACGTCACATTTGTTACATGACAGTAAATAATCAAAGTTCTTTATTGTTTTCTCACCAAAATTTACAAACAGATGTTTCATCCCAAAAAAAAATTATTACCACATGGACCCGAATCAATATGCCAGTTCCTAAGTAAGACACATAGTAAAAACATGAAACTATTTTATTTTTGAATTCCTCATTCAATTTCCGACAAAATTACGAGCTTGGAATTTTTTTTAAAACGGTAATATAATATATATATATATATATATATATATATATATATATATATATATATATATATATATATATATATAATATATATTTTTTTTCAATATGGCGATATTGAAAAAAATTAAAAACCGATTTTTTTTGTTCAAAAATTGGTTTCTTTTTATGATTTAACTCTTGAAATGCTAAAATACAGAACTTTTTCGATTACTGTACTAGTGAAAACAACGGAAATTGAATAGTTTCATGTTTCTACCGTTATCGTAACATGGTTAAAAATTAAAATTAAGAAAATAACCCCGTTTTTTAAAGGTGGTTATGAATAGATATTGCTCATATTTTTTTTCTTAGAAGCTACCATCATGCCCCAAAACATATCCGGTATTTATATCAATCGATTAATAAGATGCTGAGAATAACAATTATTCTGATTTTCAGTATTTTTCGATTTATTCAGAAACGGTAATAGATAAAGATCTGAAACTTGCAGCATCGAAGTATCTTATGAGTACCAACATGTCCTGAAATTATGAGCCCAATACCTTTCTGGGGCCGTCTTATCGTCTCATGGCCTTTGTTTAAAAGAACTAGACAGAAAGGTGAACTGCTGCTGGATGATACGTAGAGATAATGTAAAAACTCACAAATGAAATTATAGGATTATACTATTGTTTTTTATTTTAATACTTCCCAGTTTCACCACTTGCTATTAAGTTCGGACTAACTTAATTGGCACTTTTTTGACAGGTAATTGTATGGGTTATCTGTCAAAATAAGTGCCAGTTAGGTTATCCGGAACTTAATAGCAAGTGGTGAAACGGGCAAAGAATCTGTTTCACATGTTGCTGATAAAGTTTGTAAAGCCCTAAAGTTTCCGATTAGTTTTATCAGCAGGCCCGTAGGACTTGTTTTACCTGAATTAATATAGGTACTACAATTTACAAAATCCAAAAGGATTCATAGGTTGCGAATAGGATATCTGACATATAAAGTGGAGTTTGATAATAAAAAAGAAAATATAACATAATCTTTTTTCTGTTAAATACGTTCAACGTCAGATAACTACAACATAAACCAGTGAAATCCCTTATCACAATAATATAACTTTGGAAAATGTTCGCAAATATCGTATTATGTAATTTTTGTTTTGTATTATTTGTTAATTTGTTTTTATAATTAGTATTTGAATGTAAATATATAAATATTTCCATCAAAACACTTTTTTGTAAATGTGACGTTGTGTATGTCATATAAATACCGTTTTATATTAGTTATAAGACAATTACAACAAGTATCAACAGTTTAAGAAAAATTCTTCAAAAAATATCATTTCGCAGACCTGTGTTATTAGACATTCCGTGAGTGACGCCTGACCCAATATTCATTTCTATGCTCTTTTTGGCATGCGACTATTGTATTGCTGATAATTAAATATTAATCATAGATTCAACCTATTAATAACTTTGCATTTAATACATATAACGAAAGTAAATCGTTTTGACTGAATGTTAGATGTCACGCATAGATGACACTTTTCTTGTGTTAATCGATTTTTTATTATGATGTGTTTTTATCTCAACTTACGAACGTGTAGCCAATTTAACTTGATCTCTGTACCTAATCAAAGTAATATTTCATCTTTAGTATGTTACCACGGTCATAGGCACAAAGGGGGCGTTCAAGTATTATGTAACACAATTTAGGGCGGAAGGGGGGTTTTCGTACAACGCGTTATGTAAAATTGTTTATTTTTTATTATTTAAATAAAAAACTAGGAAATTATAGTCTCCCTAGTGGGCAACCCATTTCGTTTATGTTTTACGCCGAGTCCCTCAATTTTATTTGTACATCATTGTTATTTTGTTCTCCATATATTACGAGTTAGAAATCTGTTTTGTTTGTTATTACCGCAACGCGATTAAAATAATAATATGGTATTTTAGCGACTTTCCAGTACCTTGCGACTAACCGTCCTTTTGGGTAAAAATGATAACTTGGGTGTTGGGCGTACGTAACGTTTAGGGAGGGGGTTACAGAAAAACGTTACGGAGCTTTACATGGGGAGAGAGTTTCAAAAATCTTGAAAAATTGCGTTAGGTAATACTTGACCGCCCCCAAACCTATTTATTTTTACCCTTTCGTAACATAAGTACGAAGTTGTTATTACGCATAAAAGTAGTTAAATTATATTATTACATACTGTTGTTGTCTATATATGTAATAATTTTAAGCGTATTTAATCAATTGATGTCTATTTAGAAAGATAATGCATTTTAATCTTAATTTTATGGCCATGACGATTGTGTGATTTAGTTATTACTAATTTTGTTTTAAAATACATTTTAATTTAAGTATTATGTAACTAGATGACGAATTATTTTACCAGAATACTGTACTTTTTTTTAAAATTAAGAACACAAATCACATTTGAATTGCTTCAATACAAAATTTATGATTTTCAACAATTTGGTTGTAGCTATGTTAAATACTTGTTATCCGTAACAATATTTATCGCAGGTGAACTGATTCAAATAGCCGTATTATCGAGAAACTCCATAAAACCACATACGTTAAGGTTGGAGTGACAGGTCTGTTTTATCTCAAAATAGACTAACTTAGAAAAGCGAGAATTAAAAAAAATACAACACTATAGTCTATTCGCGTTAAGAAAATAGTGACTCATCGTTGTCACTCAGCTTAGCCACGCCTCTTGACCAATAAGATCACAGTAAATTATAAAGTCACACAGTCAGTTCACTTTGAACAGTTCAAGCCCTTCAGACAGTACGGACGTGTTCTTTGCCAATTTTAAAAATGAATACCTCACCTATTCTTAAAAATAATAGTGGATCAATATTACATAGCGGAGAAAGACGAGTGATTTACAATGTTTTTAAGTGACCAAAACGTGACTATGGAGAGTATAGTAGTGAAAAAGGCTAGTGCATGCGGTGTTTCTGAAAATACGGTTCTGACGATTCTAATCATTTTTTTAAATGTAATAACTACTTAATTTTAATATTTTAAAATACTGTCATAAAAAGTTTACTTTAATATTAATGGTTTAATTTTTACCCCAGTATGAATACGCCTTTACTTTGATGAGTCACTATTTTCTTAACGCGAATAGACTATAGCACACGAGTTTTAGGGTTCCTGTCCATTGAAGCGGAGCAAGGCGGCGGAGCGGAGAAACGAAGAAATATTAACCAATAGGATTGCAGAGCCCTTGTCCACTGGAGCGCAGGGGAGATTTTTTGCAATCCTATTGGTTAATATTTCACCATTTTTCTCCGTACCGCCGCCTCGCTCCGCTTCAATGGACAGGCACCCTTATAACCCTGATGAGAAAGCTACAAAATTAAAGATTTATATGGCGTTACTCCATTCAAGACCTTGCAATTAAACGGCTATTCGGACTAATTCGCTGCGACAAATGTATACTATAATTTTTCCATTCATATTGTCGTACATAAATAGTATAGCGGCCATTTAAATTAAAAATGTACTATAATAAAGACTCGCAGATAGGACTATTCTGTAATAGTTTATAGAATATTTGACTGTCAAAAACTTCCGAAAATACTTTATATACTACTCGTAATTATTTTAGTGAAATTACTATATAATAAACGTCTATGGATTTGATCCTCATATCATACGAAAAATGTTACTTGGGTCATTGTCAAATTTCGGGCAGGTAAACTTGTCCAATCTCTTAACAAATTTTACATGAAATACGAAATGCATCGCATTAGTAAGCATCCATTAAAAAATTAAGACAGTATCGATTTTTCCTAGTTTTTTTTAAAGTAACATAGTGGAAATTTTTGGTAACAGAATGGTTTTTAGTACTTATTCTGCCTGTCCCGGTAGCACTTCTATATATATATATAATAAAGATCAAATAACTTAAGTTTTTACTATATCAATCTACTTAAATAATTACCTTAAGATGGATATTGTAATATATTTATGTCATTTCTACTTGCGTTTACCTGCCCAAAAATTGACAATGACCTACTTAATAACTTAAACGGTTTTATTAATTACGTTAGTCCGTCAGTAAATTCTAAAAATTATTTTTATTACAGAAGAGTCCCACTGTTTTAGAATATAATGGTAAATGTTATAAAATAAGTTTATTTCATGCTAACCTATTTCCAGTGCAGTCCTTGAGCTGTCTCGTTACTGCTATCGCTGTTCTTATGTTCCGAATCACTGCAGCGATTGTTTGTTGTTTGAAGACTAAAAAGTTGGGAGTAGGAACATTTTATATGTTCAAAACAAAACAAAATGCGTGATCGACATCTTTCGGCAATATTATTACTAACGTTAGCGTATCAAGGCATTTTTATTATTATTCAAATAGATGGCGCCACATACTTTTTCCATGGATTTTTGTTGCTACTAAAACAATATGATCTGCATAAAACCATGAAACAGCAGAAATGAAAATAATTCGTTTTGCCGAACATAACAAAGTGTATCAAATTTCCAACTTTTTCCTCTTTGTAGATGTGATTGCGAGTGCTAAGATGTAAGATCTATTGGGTAACATAGTTGTAAGGAAAACTAAATTTGTAATAAAAATCTAATGCTCCAATACATGTACTGTCGTGAAGAGGGGGATATAAAATGTATATATTATTTTTCCATTCAATTATCTTGATATAGGTCGAGTTGTTTAGAAATGCATGTTACTTAACCAAAACAATTTCGGACCAATGAGGAATATTTGTATAAAATCTTAGCTGCTATGATTCGGAACTCATTTTTGTGATATATATAAACGACTTAAATGTAAGTTTATCAAACTGTAATAGAATGTTTAATAAATTATTTTGAATTTCATTTCGGAGCCTTAAAAGAAATTAATGAAAAAGAAAATTAAACGGAACCACGTTTTATTCAAATTTTATAATAATAACTAATATTATGTGCGTTGTTTTTTTTTTTACACAAATTAACACCAAAAGACACGATATTATTTGAAATTTATATACGTTTTACACATATGAATATTTTTAGAATATCTATATATATTTTTAGAATATCCGATTTCATCGTCTTACAATTACACTACAGTGTTAATTTACTTTATTAATACAACATTTATTACAAATATTCATAAGAGTTATTACTAGTCACTAAACTACGCATAAATTAATAACACATTTCATAATACTTGCAGCGCACGCTCTCCGTATCGACATGCGTATATTTTTTTTCTTGTTTGATAAAAGATTTAGGAACGAATCGTCAAAATGTCATTGTTTAAATATTAAAATAAACAAATGACAGAGTAAATAAAAATAATTTTTAAAAGGGATCCTGACGATCGCTCATGATGTTATATATATTTTTATATATTTTTACTTTTTACTTACTTTACTTACTGTTATATAAAAAAATTAACCCTAAAAGTGAATCTAATTTAACAAACATACGATCGTCACAAGGACAAAAGATGAGTAAAAATTTTGTTTAATAAAATATATTTGTTTGTTATTTTTATTAGGACACAAATTTTATTGAATTATTTTGTAATCCAATGACCAGGAATTATACAACTTATGTTTGGAGTATATGAAATTTGACACAAGAGTAATGAAATTATTGTCAATACGTTCTTTGCAATGTAATATACACCCAAGGAATTTATATACAAACTGGAATGCTCATGTGCACTCAAAAAACGTGCCTACGGCCGGGATTGCATCTCTTTCTACCATGGATTCAAGGCAACTCTCGTAAGAAAGAGACAAAATACCGGTAATCAACGAAATGCTCGGAACGAATTTTTACTTTACATGTTATAAGCCAATGTCAACCTTATGTCAAACATTTCAAGGTGAATATTTGAATATACAATTTCATTAAGTGAGCGTTCCAGTTATGATATAAATTCCTTGTACACACCTTAAACCTACACGTTAAAGTGTGAATTTATTATTTACATTAATTTTTAACATTGTACGACAATTTCAAACAGAGGTTTGAGTATAAGCCGCTTAGTTATAATTTTTTCTATAATTTCAAACAGAAGTTTAAATATTGAGTCTAAACCGCATTATTTTTTTTTTTTCTACAATAATTTCATGAAACAATATAATCAATCAAATTCTCATAATTTATACCTAGTCTACCTTTATAAAAATCGCAGAAAATACATCTACAAGTAAATACACCCAAAAAAAAAAAAACTGCGACACTCTGTACAAATACGTTAATAAATTTTACTTACACTAATAAGGGTTCGACGTTAGAAAAATTAACTACAAAAATTGTATAGTGACTACCCAAAATATACAAGTCGTCTGATGTTAAAAAATATTATTATTATGTAAGACTATATTTAATATATATCGAGCATAGAAGAAAGATGAAGCATTTTAGATTTTATAAATATAGATATTTAATAAAATTTTCGTTATTAAAATGTGTAACTTTAAAATAGACATAATAATATGAATTTAAAAAATAAAATAAGATAGATATTATAAATTTAAAACGGAATAAATATACTTCGATTGGTCGCAGAACGTAATATTGATACAAATTAAAATACATTTTTAAATAAACTATATTCAGAACAGTGAGAAAATCAGATATAGAAAAAAAAACCCATTTAATTATTTTCACTAAACATTAAAAATGAAACATGTTCATGACAGTATTTTCGTTATAATCACAACCGCCAACAAATCTATCGCTACGTTCAACGTTCACTGCAATATACTTTTAAACTAGAAATGAATAACTAAAATACTAAGTATTTAATTACCTAAAAGTCTGTGTATTTTTGATTTGAAAAAATATGATGCTCAAATGTGTTTATTTGAAATTTGAAAATGCCAATCAAACGATTTACCAGTCCCAGTTTATCTCAATATCGGAAAGACGTGTGTGCACCGAGGAAATAAGTATAAAGTGTAAGTGTAATCAATATTAGGTAACGCCCATATGAATGATAAACGCTAAAACCCCGTCTAGTTTGTCATTTAAATATATTTCTTTCTTGTAATAATAAACGATATATAAAACATGCAAACTAAACCCGGTCTCATATTAACATAGCTTTTTTTTTTACTTGTTATAAATTTTGAAGTCGACCGCAATTGTAGGGTATTGGTCACCGTATCCTTATTTACTGTCCCGGGCACGAGGCTTCGTCTTTTCCCTGTATGTTCGAGGTACTATCCGATGATTCATTGTCTATTTCCTCCGGGTACTGTGTCTCGTCTTTCTCCTCAATGGGCCCGTGTTCGTTCCTGAGACTGGCACCCTCACAATCTCCCGTCGGACGTAAAACTAGATACATCAACAAGTCAGATAACGATATTATACCCGTCACCTTGTCCTCCTCGTCCACGACTACTAAACGATGCACCTGGAATTGATTTATTTTCA
Organism: Euphydryas editha; assembly: GCA_036937285.1. Classification (NCBI taxonomy): domain Eukaryota; kingdom Metazoa; phylum Arthropoda; class Insecta; order Lepidoptera; family Nymphalidae; genus Euphydryas; species Euphydryas editha. The sequence continues at coordinate 14,477,069 of JAUPFZ010000005.1, read as the reverse complement.
TTTTATTTATGTCACTACTGGCTTCCGTCCGCGGCTTCGCCAGCGGGGATGTCGGTTATCGCGACCAAAAAAAGTATCTTATGTTACTTCTAATACCTCCAAAAATATGTGTACAAAGTTTCATAATAATCGGTTAAGTAGTTTTCGCGTGTAAGCGTAACAAACAAACTTACATTTCACATTCTTATAATATAAGGATTAGGGATAGTGATTAGGGATCTAGCTCTTTTATCTAATAATCTTGTTATATATAACGCTGCTATAACGCAAATTCATTCAATGTGGATGACGCCTTAAAAAGGTGTGATTCTAGTGAGTTATCCTTATTAAAAATTAAAAATAAATACTAATTATGTATAACGTTTTAAGTTAAAGTTTTAAGCTCATAAAACTGAAGTATCTCCTAGGTTTATACTAATTGTAAGAACTAAATAATACGTTATTAGGAAACGAAGTTTATCACTTAGTCATATATTATTTAAGAACGTAAAAGTTTGCCGGCCGTTTTAACTAGCACATATTAGGAAATCCTTGTCTATTGTTTGTAAACTAGGGATGATTCAGAAATTTACACATCGCAATGGACAGCTTGTGAACTAGCAAAGGTATACAATAATACGTTTATAGAAATATTTAAAGAAAATAACGAATCACATGACCGTTCTGGTGTAGCGGTGCGAGTATTCGCCTCGAACCAATCGCCGGCGGTCGCAGGTTCGATTTCCGTTCTGAACAGATATTTGTATTTGCACAAATATTTGTTTCCGATCTGGGTGTATGTCCTTGTGGGCCTCTCCGCCGTGCCTCAAAGAGCACGTAAAGCCGTCGATCCCGGTTGTTATCATAGACACCTGATAACGATCGTTATTCATGGTAGGGAAATTTTCCGTCAACCCGCAGTGGAGCAGCGTGGTGGATTAAGCTCCAACCCTTCTTCTATATGGAGAAGAGGCCTTCGCTCAGCAGTGGGTTGTTTACAGGCCGATACAGTACAGTCGAGTACACACCTCAGCGCGTACGATTCTCTCCATGACGTCATATAGAGTTTCGTCTAGGTTGCACTTCTGCACTCCTTCGAACCACTCGTTACGATGTTCGTTCGCTTTCTTTAGTGAAACGTCCAAATTATTGTAGGTCTTCTCTGCGGCCAAATTCTAGAAACATCGAAATAAAATCCATTAGGTATACATTTTTAATTCGTTTACAAAACAATCTACCCTATTATTATTTATTACTAAACAACATTTACAGAGACAAAGTAATCCGTGGAAGAAAAATGTGGGTTATAAGAAAAGTTAATTTTGAATTGCAGCATTTTTTTTTTCCGTAAAAACCTAGCATTCAGTGCCTTTACAGAGTAAATTTTTAATAAACTAAATTAAGTAAACGTAAAATTTGAATTTAAAAAGAAATTATTTTATCAATAATTTTCTCTCGCAAAACAAGATAAAATATATTTTTACCCGATTGCGACAGAAGGAGGGTTATGCTTTTCGAGTGTATGTATGTATGTATGTATGTATGTCCATTTCTTTGGCACGCCCTACAGCCCAAACGGCTGGACGGTTTTTGACATATGAGGTGTCGTTGGATTTGTCTAAATTGTAGTAGTGACATAGGCTATATAAATTGTCAAAATGGCGCCCGCAAATGGCGGAATGAGGGGGGGGGGAGTTGAATTTTTTTTCTTACTGTAGCAATATGGGTATCAAATGAAAGCTAGTAAATTGTTTTATTCTTTTTAGTTTATAACAATTTAATATAGTAAAATTATTTAATAAAATCATTTTTCTACTTATGATGTTTAGGCTACGTCGTGTTTTATGTTCCAATACGCCATGATATTGGCTAGAAGAAAATTATTTTAGCTTTGTGTCCGACTTCTTTATGTTTTATAGAAAATTTTTATATATTTGTGGAAAAATAATAATACGTGAAAAGTTCCTACAAATGTATTACAGCTTCAAATGTAACTAAGATGTAAACTTAGAACAGTTTCAGTTTCATACGGTCCACTTTGTTTAAAAATTGATTCTTACGAAAAAGAAAAAATAATAGCCTACACACAAAAAAAAAACATATTTTTACCTCTACATGTATAAAAATAACCCAATTAACCCAAACAAAGGAAACAACGTTAACAACAAATCATACAAGCAATGGTTTTGATTTTTTATATATTACTAGCATCCGCACGCAGCTTCGCCCGCGTGGATGTCGGTTATCACAACCAAAAAAAGTATCCTATGTTACTTCTAATACCTTCAAGAATATGTGTACACAGTTTCATGATGATCTGTTACGTAGTTTTCGCGTGTAAGCGTAACAAACAAACTTACATTTCACATTCTTATAATATAAGGATTAGGGATAGTGATTAGGGATCTAGCTCTTTTATCTAATACTCTTGTTATATATAACGCTGCTATAACGCAAATTCATTCAATGTGGATGAGGCCTTAAAAAGGTGTGACACTAGTGAGTTATCCTTAATAGATTTTTTTTCTTTATACCGTTTTACGTTAACTTATTTCGCTTACTTCTAATACCTTAAAGTATATGTGTACACAGTTTCATGATGATCGGTTATGTAGTATGTTATGTATTTCACATTTATAATATAGGATAGGGATTTTAAGGGGTTTCTTACTATGACGTCAAACTTGGCGTAAATATCCTTAAGACGGCCCTCGGTATCGATAAGGGGTAGAGCCGAGACGCGTCTGTTGACGAACTTTCTAAGCGCTTCGATGATCGATGTATCCTCTGTTGCCGTTTCTATGTCTTTTAAAGTCCCGATACGAAGGTCCCGAAGCTTGCACTGCAGGTATGATGGCTTTGGCAATTCGTTTATCTAGAAGAAAATAATGATAAAGTTTATCGTACTAGGATAGTAAATACAAAATTTCGGATGGATGGATGTTTATTTTTCTATCAAGGCAGAACAGCTGAGCGGATCTAATTGATATGTAACATAGATATATTGATTATTTTTATCCCGAAAAATGTACGGTCCGCGGGCAACTGCTAGTCTATACATAAATATTTTTTTATGTTTGTTTCTTTTATATTTTGACGAATTTTTTTAGAGGTATAAAATATTAATTATCTACATTTCTATCACTTTTACGGCGAGTTGCACGAAACCGTCGCTAACTTTCCGTTAGTTAAGTTGCAATTAATCTTAAAATTAGTTGATCTCATGATTAATTTAAAGCTGTTGGAATTAATCATCCGTTAGATAGGTCCTTAATTAAACTAAATTTTTTTGTTAACTTAATCAGATGTAGGTTTTGTGCAACAGATAATCACGATTCTTGTGATTAAATTAGTTTAATAAACACTTAAATTTAAAATTTGTTTCGTGCAACTCGGCGTTAGTCTTTATTTTACCATAATCACTTCTTTCTATTAAAAGTTAGTAATTTTATTTTTTTATTTTAAATTGGGTGTGTTAATACATTTAAATGTGGAGGAAAAATGGTAATAAAGTTATGTAAAATTATGTCTTATAGCATTTAATTATTAGTAATTAGTATTTATATTAAAAGTTCAGTTTATGGATATAAAAAAGCCCATACTACGTGACCTATTTCCTTTCATCGGTGACCACCCGTAGTAGTTGCTAAGCCCGGGGGGTGGGGTTAAGCATATACTAATCTATTCTTTTTTGGTGGTATAATCAAAACAACTACTTAAGCGGTACGCAAATGTAGGTCACAGAAAATTTTTGTTTACGGATGAGATTTTTTTTACAATGGAGCAATATTTTAACAAACAAAATGACCGTGTTTATACAACAACAGTGTCAACAGAGTCCAAAGTGGGCATTATCCGACTTCAGTGATGGTTTGGTTGGGTGTTTATTTTTGTGAAAAAGGTATCAAAACATTGGCACAAGTGTATCAAGATACCATTCTTGAGAAGGTAGTTAAGCCCTTAACAACACCATGTTCAATAACCAAGAATGGTCCTATCAGCAAGACTCAACGCCTAGTCATGAAGCTTGATCCACTCAATCTAGGTTAGAAACCAACGTTCCGGACTTCATCAGAGCTGAACTGGCCGTCATCTAGTCCCTTCTAATAAGCTTTATATATTTTATTAAATTTTTTATTAATGTATTGAACTAACACACCGTAATAGTAATAAATGTTACGTGAAATAGAAAAAAAGTTTATTTTCTTTCTATCAATATTTAGGGTAGGACTATGTATTCTTAAATGCAATTGTATTTTTTTAATATTAAAATGATTTTTAAGACCTTAGATATGTTTAAGTCTTTAGATATTATGTTTAAATCCTTGAAAAACTTCTTGAGCAGAGTAGGGTGAGGACTTTGATCTGGTATATGTACGATTGTACATGCAAAGAATATTACATTAATTATATATATTCATTGTAAATGCGAATTAGTCCCTGACATTGCTAGTTAAGAAAAGATATGGTTAAAACTTACATAAAGAAAAAGAAATCGGAGTATCCTCTTGTGTGTGAGTATATAAAGTACGTTGCCGGTCTCGGGGTCGATAACCGGCAGCCTGTGAATGCGATTCGTTATGAGCATCTTGATCGCCTCGAATAGGGACGAGTCCGGTCCGATGGAGACCAGCGGCATCACTGACCCTTTCAGTACCTCTGCAAAAATATAATAAATACAAAATTATTATACATTTTTTTCAAATACGAACAATACTTTACAGTTAATGAGAAGTCATCACCGAATTATAGTAGAAGTATAGATGCTAATGAGAAGACACGGTAAAAAACTCAATAGTTATTCTATTGAAATCGTTTTTATATTTTTACACTAACGAGCCGCACCATCTTCGCAAGAGGAGTAGAGCATATTACGCCTAGCTATTTCTTCTGTAGTAGTTATAAATATAGTAGCAACAGTAGATAATTGACTCTATCACAATGGTGTATAATTAATAATTAAATAATTTTTGGAACCATAATCTAGAAAAAATATGATAAAAGTGAATATATAAAATGAATTACAATCTACGTTGGGATTGAATTTCGTCTCGATGAAACGAGACATGATTGTCAAGGCGATTATAATTCAATTGACCCGGTTTATTAACTTAAGCCCTCAAGAATAATGAACCGATACGAATATTTTAGAAAGAACTTGGTACGAATACAATACAAGTAATATTTTCAAATTTAGTTTTATTTTTCTATAAATATATTAAAGTGTAAATATCACGTGTGTGTATTCATTTAACAACTTTGTAAAAAACATTATTACAAGGAATTAAAAATACTTAATTATATAAATGCTAACATTTTTATAAATACCCGCCCGTTTGTCTGTTGTTTTGAAAATTCGTCACCGCTTAACTAGAAAGTTTGTCCTAAATAAATCCTTAAGAACCATTTATTATTTAAGTAAATTGGTTTGGTCTATCAAGTTACTATCACTTGTATGTACCATGAGTTAACTGAGAATGAATAGTATTCCGTTTAATTTTTATATATTTAAATCCAAAAAACAATAATAATATAATGTAAAATAGTTTTCAAAATCCAAAAGTGCACACATTATAATCTCATTTTTTACAATAAAATTGTTAAAAACAATTAAACCACATCGAATTAGGACCGTTAAATTAAATAGGGTTCTATTTATAACTATAACGAAGCGTAATAAAAAAAGGGCCCAATTAGTGAAGTCTTTCGGTCGTTATCGTGACCACATACAGGATCCGTACATACAGATACACGGACGTCCAAGAAAGAACTTTTTTAAACAATTTTTTAATTACTGTTCTCTTATATTTAATTCATTATTCGGACACCCACCACCTCAGTCCCCCGAGATCATGGACGCTGTAAAGGGTCCGAAACGTCGGGAAATAATTTAATTTAATTAAAAATCGTTAAACTGTAAAGTTTTAAAACAAATAAACGCGATAAAATCCGATTTAGACTTTTAATTAAATTTTTTAATTAGTTTAAGTAACAAAAATCGTATTAAAAGTATCGAGTGTTAAAAATTGTGTTTTTTTTTTCTTAATATGTGTGTACACATTATTTAACAAGTGCAATATACGATAAATAGAGACATTTTAATTTTGAAAAATCACTCGTTTTGCGTGAAGTGAGAGTTGAACCCACCTCAACACTTCGCTTATAAGGCGTGCAAAAGGTTTAATATCATAAAATTAATGAAATTCATATTTATATTTAAAATACAGTAAAGAAACAAGAACAACTTTTTTTATCACACAAAGATTTTTCTTAAATGGTACTAATGAAGAATATCAATAGATGGCTCTGAACAATTTTCAACAGATGTGAAATAATTTATTGAATTGAGGTGTTTTAAGGCCTTGCCTTGAACATCGTGTTTGATCAGGTGTGACAAATAGTTTAATACATTTGATGAATGTTGTTTGCACTAGAAATATTATTCATTGTTTTGTCGTTCAAATTCTCAATTCCATGGTGTGGTGTTTAAACAATATGACCTATATAGCTGTAACTACTAAGATACTGCATATTTGTCAGTGTAGTTTTGTATCACCTAAATGACAACACACAAACGTAATTACGCGTGGCCGACACCGTGGGCACAGCTAGTCATTTAATATGTTTTAATGATAAAATATAAGATAATTAGATGGAAAGAAACAAATAAAATACTAAAAATGTTTTTCAAACGCTTTTCCCTTTTTTCTACATACTCTACTTATATTTTTCATCATAAAACAATAACTTATTTACTAAAGTCATTGTTTCCTATACGATCCACTGCAGGTATAAATAAAGAACTGCTATTCATTACTACGACGGACGACCGTTCTGATGTATTGGTACGAGTAGTCGCCGGCGGTCGCGGGTTCGATTCCCACTCGTGCAGATATTTATATTTGTGCAAATATTTTTTTTTTCTGTCTGAGTGTGTGTCCTTGTGGGTTTCCCCACCGTGCCTCGCAGAACATGTTAAGTCGTCGGTCGCGATTGTTATCATAGACACCTGGTAATGATCGTTACTCATGGTAGGGATATTATCCGCTAATCCGCCGGAGCAGCGTGGTGGATTAAGCTCAAACCCTTCTTCTATATGGAGAAGAGGCCTTTGCTTAGGAGTGGGTTGTTTACAGGCTTATACAGTACAGTATACAGTATTCTATATTTGCCTAAAGTATATAAGGAACAACGAGGAAAAATGCATCAGTTTCGCCTTTGTACATATTCTAATGACAACACTAAACGGCTTGCTTAAACCACTGCAAAACACTATTTTCATAATCGCTCACTTCCGATATTTAGCATGAATTATATTTTTAAATGAACTGCTATTTATAACAAATAATACACTACTAAAATTATTAAAGGAAATTTTGTTACATTTTGGGATGATATTTTATATACAATAAACACTCGTAATACTTCTTTTAATAAATAATCTTTTCTTAACGAAATTAATGTTGTGAATTAAGCTTAGGTATTGTCGTTAATGTCGTTTTATGATTGTTTTTTTTTTAAAGATTTATAAAAGAATAATATCTAAAACGGATTAATGTTTGACGTTAAATTTTTTAAATCGATGAAGCTATTAAAAGTAAAGATTCGATAAAAACCTGTTATTATACAGACATATAGGACAATAACATAAAAACAAATCGAGGTAAATTGTCAACGTTATTAAATACAGCGATTAAGTTTAATGTTTTAAATGTTTACAATGCAATTTATTTGTTTGCAAATTTTAGCCACGGTCATTGCTCTAGCCTACATTAAAATAACACCATGGCAAAACATAATAAGGAAAGGCGATGATTATGTAACTACAACAAAAATCTAAGCGAAATATAGTATTAAATAAGAAATTAAATTAACTTTAAGTTGTAATTATTTTGTACGAAATTTAGTTTGCGAATTGAAAAACATTTAATTTTATTCAAGATGTTTGATTGGAATGAAAAAAGAATTGAAAGTTTTAATGTTTAATTCGAATTTACAATTTCATTCTTTTTCACATATTTTATTTTGAACATACCTAGAGTTTTTAAATGAAATGTAAGTAAAATTAAATCCGAAGAATATTAACCACTTAAAATTCTGAAACATACGCATAATAGTCGCTTACATTTTTTATATACAAGACATATATATATATACAAGAATTGCTCGTTTAAAGATATAAAATATCAGGCAGCGAATCATAGACACGAAACGATAACTATAGTACTTATAATTATCGTTTCTATCTCTGTCTTCTTCTCTATCGTATATTAAACCAGGCGGGTATCAAAACAATTTAAATAAAATCACGACGATATGAATAATTTACAATTTAAGTATAATTTTTAATCATTAGAATTATAGGAACCTACGTCGCCACGTCTCCAGACGATGCTCCTCGAGCTCATCCATGGTCACGTTGGGACTGGTGTAATACATCTGTAAGATCTTTATGAAGTCCGTGATCGTGAGCATTCCCACGAACCTTTGCCTCTGCGAATCCCATAGCGGTGCAGCACGAACGCCTACGGAAAAATATTCAACATTAAACATATCTATATACATTTAAAAAAAAAACAGTTTTTCAATTGTTTCATTGCTTTATTATCGCTATTTAGCAAAAACACGCCGTATACTTCACGTATATAAATTGAATAAAGATTGCGTAATGACCGGATTACGTAACTCAGTAACTAAATATAGTCAACCGCAAGCCGCTGTTGAAACGAAAACAAAACAATAATAAAATATATAGAAGCAACAATATAATCTAATATGTGTCGAATGATTTGATAGTTCAACATTGTACACATTTTTCTTTTGACAATATTATAAACTTTTAGATACTATAAATAACGTAACTTAAGCAAATAAAACGATTTGAAATCGTGTTATTTACATACAACATAATTATATTCGCTGAGTTCAATGACAAAGGCAGTCGAGTTTGAATAATGAATTAAGATATGTATTTTAATTAAAACTTATTAATCGTTATCAAAGTCCACAATAATTAAAAATATTTCAAAATATCTAGGTACTAACAATAACAAATGAAATAGACCGTGTGCATCTTGCTTTTATAAAACTACCGTTTAGAGGCGAGATGTTTTAAACAAATATTTGTGTAGGTTATTCGTAAACAGACTTCTGCTAGTAAACATTATTAATAGACTAAATAACCAAAAACGTTAAAAGTTGCTTCCTACTGCTGAAAACAACGAGCAATAAAATTTAACTCAATATTATGATGGAATGAGAGTTATATTATATTTGATTAAAAAGTAAAAACCGTGAAATCTTATTTTTTATATTATAATAGTCGCATTGGTTATTCAATTACGAAGATAATATTGTATTTGCTATATACTTAATATATAGCAAATACAATATTATCTTATCGTGGCTTCGCTCTCGTGGATGTCGGTTATCGCGACCAAAAAAAAGTATCCTATATTACTTTCAATAACCTCCAAGTATATGTGAACAAAGTTTCATGATCATCGGTTAAGTAGTTTTCACGTGAAAGCGTAACAAACAAACTTTTCGCATTTATAATATTAGTATGATTAAATAATTTGTAAAATATCTGATAGACTTCACGTATAATAATTCACTTTACAACAATTTATGAATAAAACTTAGTTATTTTTATGATATATTTACTTTTAAACTATAACTGTGTAGTGGAATAATTATATAGATGTATAAAACAGTTATTTAGGTTATCAGAAAACAAACTGTTTACTTAGTTGAGGTTACAAATATTACAACAATGCTATTCTACGTGAGAAAAATAACGTAACATAAAATCTACCTATGTACGTACAAAATACAAATAGTGGTTATAAGAAATACGGTATAATAGTAGGCGGAAGAATACAGCGATTAAATAATTCGTTTCCGAGAAGAAAAAGTCACAACGTATAAAATATAACGTAACGTACGGAAATATCAAAAAATTGTGACTGATCAGATAAGATGTTAATGTCATTTTCATACGCCTTTGACTCGCTGAATATAATAAAACATTATATTCATCCGATCTGTGACTGAAGTCGACGAAGAATTGAATTGTAAAGAATATAATAAAAACAAATATCTGAAATCACGGACGAAGACGAAAAATTCATGTTACGTCAAAACAATAATAACAATTAACGTAAACATCAAAGTTAAAATTATCTATACAAATAATAAATCTGTTAAAACCTCCGTTTTATTAATACACTGTATATCATCAAGAATAAATTTTAATAGCTCGTTTTTTTTTTGAATCAGCGCCATCTCTTATCGTTTTTTGTTCGTGCACGTATCACGTAAAAAGTACAAAACCAATGTAAATAACTTTAATACATAAAAATTAAACATAATTCACAGTATAATTTAGTTTTTGTTTCATTGTAATTAAATTTAAAAATAAATATTTAAGAAAATAGAAATAGGTACCTACGCCGCCAACGCCATCTGGTCTAAGGAATCTTAAAAACTCACAAAACTTATTTTTGAGTTATTATTTTGTTAAACTTAAAAGTTTACTAAATATGTCGGATAGGAATAGATATCGTTTTAATATTTTAGATAAATTAAAAATAATTTTCAATTAATATAGGTACTATTATGTTAAATGTCACTAATAATAATGTCACTAATCAAAAATATGTTAAATGTCATTAATTGTTTCTTATGAAAGTGAATTGTATTATTCTTATAAGAAATAAAGTTCTTAAACCTGATAAACCTGAAATATAAAAACTATATTATTACCATTATACGATAGATGGCGCATGTAGGTGATAAAAAATATAAATTTATAATTTTTTAAAATTTTAGTTAAATACCCGTGCGAAGCCGGGGCGGGCCGCTAGTCAAAACTATTTCTATATTTATAGCTAAAAACGCTTTACATGTTAAAACTGTATTTTTCGGAGCACTTATACGGCGCACTTAATTAGAAATATGAAAAAAAAATGACAATAGATCGAAATGTTTACGTCATTTTCATTATTAACATATAAGTAATAATGTACTAATATTATAAAAGTGAAGAGTGCGTATTAACACGCTTATCTGAAGTTTTATCGGTCCGACTTAAAAAAATCTTATGATTTATAAAACGAGTTTAATTGATGAGGAATATAAGCCATAAGACATTACGATACGGATTCATAGAGCGGAGCGGTAGTCAACTAATCTGAAGGAAATCAACACGAGTCGATAGTTTTAGTTGTATTAGTTTCGTAGTTGAAATAAACTTATAACTTGGCATCAGAATAGTGCCTTAACACAATTTAAGTTAACGACATCATACTAAACGTTTATCTTTTATCTCTATCCATATACAGAACTAATAACCAAATGACCTTCACGAATTACAACGGCAGGTTTTATTTTTAAATGGCCCTCTAACTGCTATTTCAAGTTATTAACACGGCTTAAGTAATTTCAACGTTAACGTAACGTTATTTAGTTATTATTTTATTTATCGTAATGAAAAGAAAATGTTTTGAATATTATATATAAGCTATTATATATAATATTAGAAAGTAGAAGAACCTATTTTAAACTAGTAATTTGCCGGATATTTTATCCATATCCAAAAAGAAAAAAAGAATTATATCTGAATCCGTATTCAGTTCGCATAAAAATCTAAAAAAAAAAAAGAACTGCCAGCTTATATTAATTATTGCCACTTGACTGTAACTAGGTTAACACAATATATATATATATATATATAGACTACGACTTCTGGAAGGTGCATTTATTTGAATACGAACCGTCGAAGAAATAACATCAAAATGATAAGAACTTACGGCCATATAACAACGTCACAAATTCCAAAGGTAAACTTTTAGATATAATTTTAAGTAATGTCAAGGTTTCGGACCTGACTACTGGCTGCCCTATGTCGATTGTTGGTCCGTTTCATCCACCACTACAGTTCTTTGTTTCTTTTAAGGCAACTAAAGTTCTAGATTACAACGAAAACGATCGCTTCTGTTTTCATAGAGCAGATTACGACAAAATTAATAATGAACTTCATTCGCTATGTTGGGAAAAGGAGTTTAGTAATTGTCCATCTGTCAATGATATGGTCACCATATTTTACACTCACGTCCGAGCAGCCATTGTAAAATATGTTCCAAAAACTAAACCGAAATGCAAAAAATACCATGTATGGTTCTCAAAAGATCTTATTAATCTTTTACGGGAAAAGCTTAAATATCGGAACAAGCTACGAAAGTTCAATAATAATCCGTTGGATCAGCTTTCGTTTGAATTGGCGAAAAAACGATCAGAGCGCGATCTTATATGCTCTAAAGCATTTAAAAATCTTGGATTTGTTTTACGGAACAGTAAATACTTTAAATCTCCTGTTACTAAAATAACACTGTTTAATTCCCTTGTGCGTAGCGGATTGGAATACTGCAGTGTCGCTTGGAACCCACTGTATGACACTTACATTAAAAGAATTGAGGGTGTCCAGAAAAGATTTTTGTGGCATTTAACCTACTCGCTTAATGTAGCCAAGAAAGTTAAGTCGTACGAGAATAGACTCGCCTTCTTTAAAATGCAATCGTTGGTGAATCGAAGACGCATGCTAGACATAGTTTTTCTTTATAAGATTGTTAATGGCTCTTTAAACGTGCCCGAACTACTTTCATCATTGAATTTTTCTATTCCTTATAAGCTGCCAAGAATATCAAAGTCTTATAATTTCTTAAGTTGTTCGATTTTTTTTTGTCAAATGATGTTAATTTTATATGCATTTTTTTAATTACTTGTTTTAATTAATAGGTTTTTATTTTTATGACATTTTTAAATAGATATTATGTGAGTTTTTATTCATTTGTGTAATCATGAATTATTATACTGTTCCAAAAACTATCTATTCTATACCTATTGCTATATTTCAAACATTGTTCTTAAGTAAACTGTATATTTTTACCACTGTAACGTACGCGGTCTTTAATACTGTTGTTATTCATTTGCATGTTGTCGTCACCTGTAATTGTGCTGGCACTTAGATATATTAATGTTGATTATTATATTGAATGTAGCAACAGTGTACAGTATGTTGGTGATCTTATAAATAAATAAATAAATAAATAAATAAAAACGAAATTGGAGTACCTTTCAAGTACCTTTGTTTGAAAATAATGCCTACCAGACATACACAACGACTAGGTTGAAACATTGGAGGACTCTGCTTCTCTATATATTCCACAGTTACACGCTGGACATCGGAGTTTAAGCTGGACAGAACATCTACTGAAAATGAACATCGCGAGGGGCCCCCATCTACGTCTTTCACTGAAGGTAAAGTGAAAAAAGTCGATTTTTTTTTATGGTAGATCTAAGAGTAACCATGAGGCATATAGCTAAGCGTTCGAAGAATCCTTAAAAATGAATTACATATGAAAAAAGTCTGCACATTGGGTACCGATAATGAAAAAAAAGGAACGAGTCGACATTTCGAGAGCGAATATCGCTAAGTCAATCAAGCCAATCAGAAAAAAATTGTCGCGTTTTGTAACCATAGATGAGACTTGGATCCACTATTTAGATCCTGAAAGAAAATACAGTTGATGACTTGGAAACGAGCCTCTACCGATACCGAAGAAATTCAAGGTGTCAAGTTCGGCTGAAAATATTATAACATCGGTTTTTTGGGTCGCAATTATGGTGGTGTACAATTATGGTGGAATACTTGGAAAAGGAAGCCACTATTACAGGCTTACACTACGCAGACCAAATAAGAAAATTGGAGGCTATCAAAGAAAACAGACGAGGCAAACTGCGAGTATGGGTGCTGTTTCACCAAGAGAACGCACCCGCTCACAAAGCCACAATTGCTATAGCTGCCATTCGAGAAACGGGATTCAAATTACTTGAACACCCACCCTATTCGCCAGATTTAGTCCTCAGTAAGTTTTACTTCTTTTCTCAGCTCAAAGAACACCTCCAAGGTAAAAAAAATTTGAAGACGATAGTGAAGTGATAGTTACCATTGAGGCGTTTTGCCAGAACCAAGACGAAAAAAAAATCTATGAGAATCCTAGGTTTAGGAAAAAAGATGGACTAAATGACTTGTTAGAAGACTATGTAGAAAAATAAATTATTTTTATAACCATAATCATATTTTACGTTCACGATATTTACTGTTCTCTTATATTCACGATATTTTCTTTTACTAGCCGAGTACATGATCAATTTTAAAACCAAATTTAACTATACCAGCCCGGATTTAACCTCGCAACGTGTTCTATGCCAGTACATCCGCTTATCTTGGCTGTAAGTTTTTTTTATCTATTGTTGCTAAAAGAACATCAATTATTTGTGTCTTAGTGTTGTTTTATGATACCAAAAATTACTTCATATCTACTAAGGTGTTATCAATTACATATATTGATATATCTATGTGTGCATTTATGTAAAATTTTAATGTAATGTATTGTTATTATAGTTTATTCTATTATATATAAAATATGCACTAAGTTCGCCTTTTTATATGACTTTTCCTCCCATGGAAATATATTTCTTAATGGTTTTTGTCCCTACTATTGTTATATCTGTATAATAATAAAAAATCTATGTTAATATAAGCAAATAATATAAAAACTATAGAATTAGATAATACATATAAATTATCAGCCAAAAAGAGCCTGCATTCAGTTTTCTAGGTATATTTATATGTTTTAATGCATTTTGTCATGATTCGCTTAATGAAGAAATGAAATACTTCAAGATAAATAAAAAGAACAAGTAACGGTCAGTAAGTAATCAATCTTTCTTTGTGGTCTGTTAAATGCTAATTGAACTAATGATTACAATACCAATTATTTAAAAAAAAATACTTATGATCAGAATCCACATCCGTATAGTACCTATACACGGATATGTTTTACGACCAAGCAAATCTCTAGTTTAAAACGCTCCTTAAGAACTACAGTTTTCATTTTTTTTATGCTTTCTAATATCCTACTTATTGAGGATTATAAAACATCACACAGTAATTTATATTATTCTAAATTTCGTATCACTTGAAAACATTTGCTGGTCTTGAGTCTACATTTGAGTTATTCCTAACATTTTTTTAACAAACCGATCGTGCTATTTTCGATTTTTTTCATATTCAACATAATGTATTATTCACTTATTATTTATCTATTAGATATTTAGACGACCATTCTGGTATAGTGGTGCGAGTAGTCGCCTCAACGCCGCGCGCCAATATTCGCGGGTTCGATTCCTGCTCGAGACAGATATTTGTATTTATACAAATATTTATTTCCGGTTTGGATGTATGTCCTTGTCATACCACCGGCACCCCACCGTGCCTCGAAGAGCACGTAAAGCCATCGGTCCCGGTTGTTATCATAGACACCTGATGACAATCGCACATCACAGTAGAGCAGCGTAATGGATTAAGCTCCAACCCTTCTTCTATATGGAGAAGAGGCCTTCGCTCAGCAGCGGGTTGTTTACAGGCTGATACAGTACAGTACAGTATAGAGAAATTATTTTGAAACATAAATTGAACTCTTAAGGAAAAAAGAACATAAAAAAAAATTAAAATGAAATTTTCGGCTATTGCTAATCTCCACTGTAAAAAAATCATTTATAGCATAATCGTAACTAATTTTCGATACTACATATTTTTACAAAAACTTCTTAAATATACAAAAGTAAAAGAAAAAGTTATAAACGTGCTGTAAAATATTTACAAATAAGGGAAAAAACAACCTAAAAATAATTGCTACACCGTAAGAAACAACACCAACCTTTAAACGAAAATAAGCAGTGGAGAATGCAATACATAAAATATTATTGAAATAAATAAAATATTAAGTTCCAATTAGGCAAAAGTATATTTCTTTTAATGTTCAAAAGAAACTAAATCAGAATTTAAAAAACACGATTCCTTATAATATGAGTATATGTTACTGTTCAGTATTTCTTATTCTTGAACATAGAACTTCAATATTTAAATACTTAGGTTATGGTTGATATAAAATAGTATGGAACGACGAACACCTTAAATTCCCCGGGATCTGGCGTAATGTTTCTTACGGAGCGGCGAACGACGAGATCGAATGAGAGCTGCGACAACATAAACTATAAAATAACTTGTATACCAAACCTTTCGCAAAGCATTGAACATAAAATGAGACATAAGAGAAGACAATCGCTCGACTAGCAGAATACTTAGCATTGGCTATTGAGTATTTTTTACAAGATTATAATAATCCAACATTCGCAGCAGAAAAAAAAACGTAATACAATCGCTGAGGATACATATCGGCATCTATAATCAAAGTTACAGCCATAGTCAAACATAATTAAAACAACATTAAAATTATTATATAATTTTGAATTATGAACCACAAGAGCACGCAAGCAAATAACTAGTTGGGCGCAAAGATCAGAGCTTTTACGCTAACGATCGCAGGTTCGATTCCCGTTCATGACAAATGTTGGTATAGACTACAGATGTTTGTCGTGGCCTGAACATTCGTGTTTGTGTTGTGTGTGTTTTCGAAACCACGACGCAGGATTGTCATCCTACTGGGGTCCATCCTAATTAAGAGGCTTTGAGGAGTTTATTTTAAGCTTTACAAAATAGTTCATATTTATTTTCATTTTTGTTTCATTCTTGTCCCGTTTGATTAAATTTAACACTGCATGTAGTGTTTTCGCTAATGCTTATAACGAAAAAAAAGGATTTTTATAAACAATTTTATTATTACTGCCTGCTGCAACACGAAACAGTAAAGCTCTTAAAAGTAATTTTAGCGCGGATTTTGACTCGCGACTGTAGATTATAGTTTATGTGTTCTATCCACGTATATTTTATTGACTTCCAATTTTCTAAATTAGCTTTTATAATAAAAAAATAAACATTATGAAGCGTCAGTATAATCCCCTAAGTTGCCAGTAATGGCCAATCACCTTTTACGTACGTTTGTACCGATCCAATACATAGAAAATGTATGGATATGCATAAATTGAATCGTCGTTGTGATATAATTTACACTAACGCAACCAGAATATCAAATCACAAATGAATACCATTGATATTGCTTTTGAACTCCCTTTGCGCAAAACTTCAAAAGAAAAGTGTAAAGTTACATACTGTAATATAAGATTCATTATTCTTAAAAATCGAATTGCCGTTTAAATTAATCGTCTGTCTAAAAATGTTTATTCAAGATGAAATTCCCATATAAGTATTTATATAACTACATTTATTAACAACATTGAACACTGAGCGGATATACTCCTCTTCTTGATGTGTTACGACTGAATACCCAACACTGGAAAACGAAATTTTAAAAAGGATGTTATATATCAGTTTTTCTGCTTTGAAAAATCAAACAAACATAAGCCCGGTTTACACCTCTCACATACAATGATGATATAAACACTTAAGATTCTTATAAACAACGACCATCTATTGAGAAATATGAGATGTTATTCAAAAAAATTCCAAAGCGTTCCATTCCTTAGCGTTTATATAAGTAGCTAACTACGCAATACTAACGGATTATTTTTTCGATTCAATTGAGGCTATTTAACAACACGAAGTACTGACAGAAGCTTTGCAGTAACTATAAACGTCAGCAATCTGGCCAAATAGGTACCTATTGATATTTTACTCAATATTTAATAGGTAATAAGATTAAAAAAACTCATAAAAAATTAAATATTTTCGTAAAAATATATGTTTACTATATTATATTTATTATTTTAAAATATTTTTTTTTATATTATATTAAACATTCTTTAATAAGAAAGGATTTTTTTTAAGTAATTAAGTAAAAAGAGTAGGTAGAGGTATCCACTACTGCGAAATGATGAGAATCAGACAGTCTCATCAAATTGCAAATAACAGAGCGATGTTGTAAGTTGGTAAGCTGAAATCGAACCCTAAATTTCTTTGAACCTTTAACATTTATATTTTTCAAATAAAGTTTAAGTGTTAAATTATATATTTCAAATAAATTGAATTATATTTCTATGATAGTCATACATGTTTTTACCACAAGAAAATTAATTCAGTGACCACCTATAAAATATGATAGAAACAAACTATCTCAAGTATCGTGAATAATTGTAGAATCATCGTTAAACGAAACATAAAGAAACAGTAAATCCGGCATTTGTCCTTCTCAACGTCAAATACTGACGTTGTTTATGAACAAGTGTAGTTTATTTTTCTCTTTGATGAAGTCCGGAACGTTGGTTTGTAACCAAGATTGGGTTAATCGAGCTTTATGAACCGGCGCCGAGCCTTGCTGAAAGGATTATTCTTGGTGTATTGAACATGGTGTTGTTAAGGGGCTTAACTACCTTCTCAAGAATGGTATCTTGGGTAATTATTCGGTATCGCGCCTCCACCAATTTTGGGGCTGATTTTTTTTACAGGTGCTTTATGACTGCAAAACATCATAACTAATGTTGTTATGATGGCGCATGACCTTCGTTGACGTAAAAAAAAATATCATACGATTTTTTTTTTTTTTGTTATTCATACGATTATCGAAAGATTTTTTTAATGTTATTCGAGTTTTTTTTTATTATTGATAGGTTGTTAGATGTTTTTTTTAGTATTCAATTTCAACCATAAAGGTACATACCTCTATGGTTACAACGCGTCGTATGCCTTTGTTAAAACTAGAATTAACGCTAAAAAAGACCTAACAACCTATCAATAAAAAAAAAAACCTAACAACATAACATTAAAAAAATAATACATATAATAATTATATTTTTTTGATATTTATACACAGCAGTATTAGCTATATAAAACTTGAAATAAGTTAGTGATTTAGATATATTTATATATTATCTATAATTATGTTTTATAGAGGTAAAGGTTACTTGTTAACGTGGATATAACTAATTTCCCACTGAATGATTTCTAAATATTTTCATAAAAATGTTATACCTTTATTAAAAATAGCTACACTATCCCTGAATAGCATTCGAAATAAAACAACGTTTGTTTTAAAATGAATTTATTATGATTAAAAATCTATGTTCAGACACTCATTCTCTTTTATTATTTATTTTACTTTACTTACGTTGAAAAAACATAATAATTATAATATTTAAATTAGTGTATAAAAATCGATTACAATTTACCTTTAACAATATAATAACTGATCAAAAAAAGACCAAATGTTGATTAACTGCGAAATTTTCCTGTCAGTGCTAAAATTTAGGATTGTTAGATGTATATTAGTAATTAAATATTTGTTAATTTTTGTTATAAGCTAATTTTCTTGCATATTATGTATTTGGCTGTTAAGTTCTAGGTGTAGGTTCTAGTGTTAAAGTAAAATTTTTAATGTATAACTAGGAAATTGATGATAAATTACAATTTTTAATTAATAAAAGTTTGGTAACCCTATACACGATGACATTTGGTTTGTTTACAAAAATTGGCTGTTTTGCAGTCATAAAGCACCTAAAAAAATTAGCCCCATTATGGCTGGTGACGCGATACCGAATAAGTACGATAGTTTAAAAAAAATTTAAGTCAATAAAGGTCATGCGCCATCATAACAACACTAGTTATAATGTATTGAGGTCTTAACGCACCTCTAAAAAATCAGCCTCAAAATCGGTAGTGGCGCGATACCGAATATTTACCGTATCTTGATACACTTGTGCCGATGTTTTGATACCTTTTTCACAAAAACATGGCTCAGTCACTCCTTCAGAGCTAACACCCCACCAAAGCATCACGGAAGTCGGATAATGCCCATGTTGTACTCTGTTGACTAATTGGGAAGCTTCCTTAGAGCTTTGAGCATAAATACGGTCATTTTGTTTTTTAAAATATTGCACAATTGTAAAAAAATTCTCATCCGTAAACATTTTTTTTTCTGTGACCTCCCTTTGCGTACCGCTTAAGTACTTGTTTTAATTTTACCACCCTATTCTTTTAAATTATCTGTTACGAAATGACTCGTGCGTCTTTTACAGGCTGCAAGTCCTAAGTCATCTTTTAAAATACGTGACATGGTTCTAGGTGCTATCTTCATCTCCCGAGTTAGAATCTTTTACTTTCGGACAGGATTTCTTCGAATTCTTTCCCTGTTGACGGCCAGATCTTTTTCTGTCACAAACAGAGGAGGTTTCATTGTACCTATCAATAGCCCGGTAGATAAACATTTGACTCCATGCGTATCGCAATCACAGCGATTCGGTTCTCTTTATCACCCCACTCCATTTTAATATCTACAAAATGTTTTATAATCATATAAAAATGACAGATTCCAAATTCAAATGTAATATTTTGTTTATTTTTAATTGCAACATTATGTATGGACTGTAAGAAATAAGATAAATAAGATAAGATAGAGATAATTAAGATTGTAATAAAAAAGGTAATTAAGCCGCAACTTAATAATGTATAGAATTAAGATCTAGAGTTAAGTCCCAAATATTGTAAAATAATACCCTTACTTTGTTATTTACTTTTTATATTATCGTTATCCTATATCGCAAATTAAAATTTTCCCGCTTTATTGTTTTATTGTATAAGTTATATTTTATTTCATTTTGTCTAGTTTTAATTGTATTTTTTTTTTATTATGTCATATTCATATGTATAAGTTGTTTTGACTGTATAACTCTATTTTACCTTGTTTAGTTTAAATTATATTGTTTTATTATGACATAATCCAGTATTATTGTTGTTGTTTTATTTTATATTAAATAGTAGTTAGAGGAAAACCCCACCCCGTAAGATGAAGGATGCAAGAAAGATATAGTATGAGGATTGAAAGTGCGAGAGGCATGAAAGCGAGAACTGGTATGAATGAGTAGCATTCACAGTCTCCGATCTATATCGGGGGATATAAGGATATTAAAAAAAAAGACGGTATTCATGGCCAGACTATGTATGATCAATTGTTCATACGACGATCTTATTTCCTAACAATAATTCTTTAAAAAAGCTGTACATTATGTAAAAGAATATTTAAGGAATAACAAGCGAATGGACGCCTCAGCTATAGGTATGATCGTATTAAAAATTTATACTTTAATTAAACAAATTAGTGAAATTCAAAACGATTCAAACAACTCGTTCTTTTATTTTTGTTAGTACTTATTTGATCCATTATCATGTCAAAATCGTAATAAGTATGATAAGATCAAGCTTAGATTTAAATGAAATAAATTTCTGTCTGTTTTTAATATAAGTGAACACTAAACGAATTTCCTAATATATGACGTCAAGCGTGACCTATTTCCATACAGAGCTTACGTTTCGTTAGATAATCATAATCAATGAAATTCGTTAATCTTTAATAATAATAATAATATACGAGCGCCATCTGTTGACTTTGTAATCAATTATATCTACACTACAAGTACATCACCATCTATGAATTTTTGTAACTAATATGACAACTATAACATTATTTAGATATATTTTTTTCACGCAAATTAATAAATATCGACGTAGATACATAATTTTACAAAGTGTTAATGTTTTGAATTACTAAGAAAGATCATATGTATACAGTATACTATATATATATATATATATATATATATATATATATATATATATATATATATATATATATATATATATATGAGTCAGCTAGTAATTATTTAATAATTCTTCTGAGAAACATTTAAATTCGTAGACAACTTGTTTTTATACGTTTTTTATTCTTATATTATAACATTTGTTCAAGCTTCGTAAAGCGTCGTTTCAATAATTATTATTTGGAATATCTTTTACTTATATGGAATTAAAAAGGTATGTTTAATGCTAAAATTTTTGGTTCGATTATTGCGCAAACAAGCAAAATTAAAATGCATCCCGCGTCCATAACGAAAATATATCACTCTGATCGTAGTAACTACGTAATTTGTTTCTTTTTTTTTCTTTTTTTTTTTTGTTTGTGCAAGAGATATTGTTTTCTAACGGCAGATGGTAAAATTGGTTAGTCCGTACTATTTGTACTATAGAGCGAATTGCTTGCCATAAATACGAATGGAGTTACCGTTTCGTTTGGTTGCACAGGTGCTTAAAATCATAAAGTAATGTATCATTTAAATAAAAATTAATTTGTAACACAGAATATAATCCTGTACTTAGTATCACTAACCGTTGTAAACCAGAGCGAAGAAGGCCTTCTTCACGAGCAGCTGGGTGTCGAAGACCACCAATTTAGCGGACGTCGGGATCAGATCATAGCATTTGTGGAACTTAAAGAATTTCACAAATATCTGCGACTCATCTTCCTCTGTAAAAAAAGAATAATAATAAATAAATAAATATTAACCAACAATCACACCACGTTAACATAGCCCCGTGCTAAGTTCGTAAGAACTTGTGTTACAGGTACTAGGAACGGAAATAAATTTAAGAAATTTATATAAATACATATATACATAAATACACATCCATGACCCGGTGCAGACATCTATATTCGTCATAGAAATTATCTGCACCTGGCGGGATTCGAACCCGCGACCGCTGCGTAAAGTGTCCAGTTGCCTGACCACTCGACCAGCCAGCCGTCAAATATAAAAAATAAATCGTATAATCGAATAGATCGTAAAGTAACATAGGTACACAAAACTGTAGAGTAATTATCGAAAACTCTCTTCGTCGCCATCATTAAAAATTTTGTTTGATGGTAGTATTAAAAAATGCAGAGAATGGTAAAATTTTTAACGTGAATGACATCGCGAGTGGTCGACAATAACTAAATTTGTTCGATATTAATATTTTTCTTATTTAAAAAAAAAAATCTGATAATCAATGTAAAATTAATACAAATAAATAAAAAAGCAATTAATTCATTTTAGTAACCCTTAATATTGTATATGTTTTCAAATCTAAATAATCAATAATAGATTACGAAATTAATAATTAGAATAACATTTTTTGCAATTGTTAAGAAACACAGTAAAGATAAGAATAGAAAAACGCATGCATGACATTCATTTTCTTCCATATAATCGTAGATAGCATATGTTTGGTAATAATTGACTTATAATGTCAAAAGTGCCTGTGGTAATTGTTGATGCTATTAAAGTTTTAATTAGTTGTGTACTGTGAGAGTAATTTGTAGGTATTTAAAAAAATATAGCTAAATGTTTCCTTCGGATATAAGAACTTCAAGCGAGTCCTTAGCTTGTCAGATTAAAGTTATTTTGAAAAGGGTAACCTTTCCTAACATTTTTTTAAAGCCGTCTTTAGAGCACCTTATGATTATCCTTAAAAAAAAAAAACAATTGACAAGCAAACTATTCGAAAGCATTATTGAAATTAAGAAGTTATAAATTTGCTAGCGCCAACTGATCTATACTGTTTTCTGCCTTTTTTTAGTATGGTGAATTAATGTTATGATTTAAGAATAGACATGTTTATATTTTTAAAGCGTCAAAATGATTTAAAATTATGTAAAATCAAACTTAAATTAGGTATACAGCAAAAGAGTAAAATATTTTTATTTTTATTTTCTACTGTATTATTTCATTGACATCAACACTGTGCGAAGCATATAGGAAATAGATCGAAATGTATTCTAAACATCAGTCGGTAAAGTTCTAGCAATCATGGTACAATTTATAACAAAATGGTAATATCGATCAAACGATCTATTATGTTAGTACATAAAATTCTAAACGCCTTTTTTAGGGTTCCGTAACTAAATGGCAAAAAACGGCACCCTTATGGATTCGTCATGACTGTCTGTCTGTCTTTCCGTCTGTGTGTCACAGCCACTTTTTTCCGAAACTACAAGAACTGTACTGTTGAAAATTGGTAAGTAGATGTATTCTGTGAACCGCATTAAGAATTTCACACAAAAATAGAAAAAAAGCTAATAATAAATTTTGGGGGTTCCCCATGCTTAGAACTGAAACTCAAAAATTTTTTTTTCATCAAACCCGTACGTATATCTATGGATAAATAATAGCTGTTAATCCAAATGCGGTGGGCTTCGATTCTATTAGTCGTAGTATGATCATTCCTATCATAGATTCTATCCTACCTGTCCTAACGCACATTTTTAACGAATCTATAATTGCCAATACTTTTCCTACTTGCTGGAAAGACGCTCAAATTATTCCTATATACCAAATTAACCTAACTCCACTGCCTTATCCGATTTTTGCCCAATAGCAATGCTTCCTTTCTTGTCAAAGGTTTTGGACCGTCTTGTACATCAACAGCTATCATTATTCCTCTCCTCAAATAATCTTTTAAATCCTTATTAGTCCGGTTTCCGTAAAGGTCATATGTACGACTACGGCCCTCGTCAAAATCTCTGACGATAGACTCGCCATGGGTAGTCAGAATCTCACGGTGTTGACCTTGCTAGGCTTTAACAATGCGTTCAATACTGTGGATTTTGATATAATGCTAGCTATATTGTGTTCTCTTAACATATCTCCATCAGTAATTGATTGGTTTCATAGTTATTTGTTTGGGCGCCAGCAGCGGTTGCGTGTCCAGGATTCATTTTCAGACTGGTCAAGCGTAAATGCTGGCGTTCCACAAGGTGGCGTGTTGTCCCCTCTCCTATTTTCGGTTTTTATAAATTCAATAAGTCTCCACACATCTTCTCTCTACCACTTGTATGCAGATGATCTTCAAATTTACTCTCATACAAAACTAATTGATCTACCGACATTCAAGTTAACAATGACCTGAACCGCATTCATAGTTGGAGCAGCTCATACGGATTAAATATAAACTCTTCCACGTGTTAAGTTATTATTATTGGTCACTAGTTCCGGCAGTCATCTTTAATAATACTGTCATCCATTACTTCGACAAAGTAAAGAATCTCGGAGTAATCTTTGATAGTTATCTCTCATGGACACCTCAGTTAAGTGAGCTGAGCCGTAAATTATTCACTGCTATCGGATCACTTCGTCGACTCTAATATTTTCTTCCTTTGCCCACTAAAATTGCGTTAGCACAGTCACTTCTTTTTCCAATTCTGGACTATGCTGATACTTGCTTTCTTGACTTAAAGAGGAGCAAATAAATAAACTTGAGCGCCTTCAGAATCTTTTTATACGGTTTATATTTGGTCTTTGCAAATATGACCATATCTCCAATGTTCGCAACCAACTCAAGTGGCTCCCAATTCGTTTCCGCAGGAATACTCACCTCCTCTCACTATTATATTGTGTACTTTTTCACCCAGGCACACCTCTCTACCTCAAGGAACGCTTCGAGTTTCTCTGTGATTCTCATGATCGTTCCCTTAGGTCTAATTTAGGTTAAATTTGATTCTTAAAACTCCTTCTCATTCTACTTGATTTTATTCTAACTCTTTCTCTGCTAAAGCTATTCGACTCTGGAACTCTCTTCCCCTTCTATAAGAAAAGCTCAATCTCACTCTTGCTTTAAAAAACATCTTAAATCACACTATTTGTCACTAAATACGCTCACTGTCACTAAATAGTCTCTTTTATTTTAATATAATTTACGTACGTAATATTACGTACGTATTTTATGTATATATTTATATTTTTATACTTTATATTTTTGTATGCATATCTATACTATTATATACATAATATATCTATATACATATTTATTAGTATGCTTATCTATATATTTTCAATATTTATTTATTTATTTCTATTCCAGTATGCAGTATATATAAAAAATAAATTTATTGTAGTGTATTTTTTTTCTACTGTATGTAGGATTATCATTACAGCGTCAAACTCTTTGTACACTTAACTATCCGCTTTTACTATACTATGTCCTATAACCAAAGGTTGTCTGGAAGAGATCGCTTTACTAGAGATAAGACCACTTTTGTAAATCTTTCTTTTTTTGTTACGACAATTGTTCTCTTCGTGATGTGCAATAAAGAGTATCGATCGTTACTTATGGTAGGCAATTTATCCGCAAACCCGCAGTGGAGCAGCGTGGTGAATTAAGCTCCAACACTTTTTCTATATGGAGAAGAGGCCTTCGCTCAGCAGTGGGTTATTTATAGGCTGATACAGTACAGTACAGTATATCATACCAGCGCATCAGACCAACACTACTGACTAAATTGAAGTGAAACTGGGCATGATTTCAGTTCGTACCTACTATGAGCTAAGTAGGTACCTTTGTAATTGCTTCGCGGTAGGTTCTTTACTTACACTAGATACTTTTTTATACCGAAAATTAGTACGGCTTCTTTAGGAGAATGTATTTTATTAACGCTTAGTCCGATTTAGACCGATTCGATTTCGATTTTTACCGAGTATCAAGTACAAGTACTAGAACTTGATACTCGAATTCACAGAAATCTTTAAATATACGGCTACTCTTAAGCTGGTGTAAATATACTTTTCTATAGGCTTAATTACATGAAGTAACAAAGTAACAGCTAGTAAATAACAAATACTATATATATATATATATATATATATATATATATATATATATATATATATATATATATATATATATATATATATATATATTAAGTATACGTCTCTATGACAATGTAGCACTAATTGATTTTTGAGAAAATTTTAATTAATGTTTTTCAGTATCTAGTTTCAGGGAGTACCTATATGCTTTAATTTGTTTCATTTGTTTGATTAAAACGAGTTTCTCTGTTGTTGAATTTTTTTGATTGTTAGATATATCATATTTATTCAATAACAAGTTAGTCTTGTCGGTCTATGCCACTGTATATGTCAGTATCTAAACGTGACATTAAACCAAAACAATTATTTTACCTGACAAATATATGTATATTTAATACAGTATTATCTCAGAGCTCTGAGTGTAGTAACCCACTTTATGAGAATTCCTATATGAATTCCTATATACACGGCGATACTAATGAAACGCGCGTTTTAAACTTAATTATAAAATCTATATCATAGTAATAAAGCATAAAGACTGTTTCTTTGTCGTTTCAACGCGATAGGTTAGTAGGCAATAATAAATTGGCTAGCTTTGTTGCTTTAAACAATATAAAATTACACAGGCCCACAAAACCTACCTACTGTACCTTTGACCAGACCTACCTAGAGTTATGAATTTCGATGCGCTGAATCCGAATTTGAGGTCAGTTTGGTCAATATTCCTCCTACATTTTGAGTAAATTGCATTTTTTTTTTAATTCGAGTATAGAAAATATGAACGGCTTATTAGTGATAATTTTTTTTCCAACCATGCGATTATGTACTATTATGATGTATGGTATTATTTTGCTTGTCAACAATGGTAGACACAAAGAATCACGTTTTCACAATAACATGGTCGCAAACGATCGGTCAGGACCTCCCTTTAAATGGTACTTAACAAGCCGTCACCGTCATAACAAATGAAAATGACAATCTATACACAGTTTGGTGCGGTTGGTTAAAGGTAGCCTGAAATGTATAAAAATCACTATTTGAGCGTAACCGTTAAGAAACAAAAAATACGGCAAAAAAGCGAAATATATTTTAATGAAAAATATTTGAACGAATTCGAGAAATATTAAACTTTTTTTCTGAAATTCATAGAGCGTTCATAAAAAAATGTGTTACTACGTTCACTACGTTCTAAACTCATTTACTGCAATAAGCTTTTGTTGGATGCAGCTCTATTGGAGTTAAAGACAATTATGTATTAATTTTATATTATTTCTTCGTATTTTTTTTTCCAATTTTATAACGACTATATATTTATATAAGCATTTATTTCAATGGTGTAATAATGACGCTGTAATGTCACCTCTAAATTTACTGACTATGATAGAACTGACGAATATTAATTTGTTCTTTTCTTACTTTGAAATGGTAATCAAATGACAAATCATTTTGTAGATTTTCTTATTAGTTGCAATTAAGATGAAAAGTTTGTCATGCAATCCATCGGTTCTGATTCTCTTTTTATATTTACAATAAATTGCTGTCACGCGTCACACAAACTTAACCAAACCAAAATGAAATAAATCAACCAATTAATTACTAAATTAATAAATAGTATATTACGTTACTAGGGAGGGAAATGAGACATTGCAACCTGGGATTTTTGTTAATAAAAATCCGAGATTGCAATGTCTCAATACCCTCACGTGAAACGTATAAAAAAAAATATAGCACTAGGATTAAAAGCTCGATTGTAATTAAAAAAGACAAAAAAAAGTAATTATTAGGTTTTTAAATTAATTTAATCATACATTTGATATTCTTGATGATGTCGCGTATCCTAGCAACGAGTAAAACTAAGCACTAGAATGTTTATTTACTTGTTATAACACCAGTATAAGCATATGAAATTGATTCATTAAGTGAAAATAAATAAAAAAAACTGTAAAATAGGAGATTAGTGTTATTCTGTGTCACATGCGAATTATTACAATGAAATTATAAGATTAAACTATGCGATCTGTCATAACTTTGACATTTAAAAACTGCATCGGGACGAAAGTTGACTCGTGCGCTCTAAATTAGTTCATTATTTGGCCGGGAAGCAATATGGCACTTTCGTCCCTAAAATTACAATTGAAAATCGAACTTTCGATCCAGGTGTTATAAAAAATAATTAGTTGGTGAATTATTTCTTAAGCCAACCAACCAACTTTATAATATACATACGAGTATATGTTCTCAACATTGGCATTGCTAATTATAGAACAGCTCTATCAATAAAATTCACTCCTACGAGTCACCACATCATAAATTACAACGCAATAGATAGAAGCTGCTGTAGAGACGATATCGTACTTTATATACCTATGTATGCACTTTATTTTAAATATATTATACTTAAAATAAATAAGAGTATTTAACTAATAATTACCAACAAAGAAATAACTTACAACAATCTCTGTCCGTAAAAATCATAATTATACTTCTGGTTTTTTTTTTTTTTTTGTTAAGTAAAAATAAAAAAGTACGCCTTTTTATTGTTTGTATAAAAATGTAAAAGTACGCATTTATTATACAAATAAACAAAGTCGACAACCGCTCTGGTGTAGTGGTGCGTGTAGTCATCTGGACGCCAGCGGTCGGGTTCGATTCCCGCTCGGAGTAGACATTTGTATTTATACAAATATTTGTTCCTGGTCTGAGCATACGTCTTTATGGGTCTCTTCACCGTGCCTCAGAGAGCACGTAAAACCGTTGGTTCCGGATATTATCACAGACACCTGATAGCGATCGTTACTCATGGTACAGAATTTATCCACCAGCCCGCAGATCAGCGTGGTGGATTAAGCTACAACCCTTCTCCTGTGTGGAAAGGAGGCCGATGCCTAAATTGTGATCGACAAAAAAAAACGAAAAACAATTTTTTTTCTTGCTCGCTTTGCTATTTTCTTAACCAATTTTAATAAAATAAACAAATCACGTGAGCCTTTACATGTTACGAGTACATGTACGGGTTGAAATTCCTACTATGATAACCATGTTTTCAAGCGCCACGTGTTTAAATTTCAAATACATCTGTAGTTTACAAACTGTGGAATAATTACTTACTGTTTTTCATAGTGATGGAATGCATGGTTGTGTTATGATTTCCTATGAAATTTAACGAATACACTTTATTATTTCATTATCGTATCTTTAATCATTTCAGTATTAAGTGTGATTGGTTGATTGATTGATTGATATTATGGTTATACTAACTAGAGGTACAAGTAACTACTTTTTTACAATTCTACCTACAGATATTTATGTACCAACTGGATAGTATTTTTCTCTAACCCAGTAGGTACATATTTAAAAGAATTTTATTGGTAAATTTTTTATATTATTATTGTTTTAATTCTAATTAATTAAATCAATATATCTAATTCTGTAAACAATTGACCGTTGGCAACGTTCAATAGATTTATTAAATTTCATTTACAGCGCACAAATTAAATACACAGCGCGAGTGTTTATTTATTTGCATTCAAGTCCAACTAATCCCATCGACGCTAAGGTCATGGTAACGTCATTTAAAACCTCGTATGATGTAATGTTAAATATGTAATATAAAAATGTAAAGAGGAACGTAATACGGATTCCAAACGCATAATTATTTAAAGAAATTTTGGCTTTTCAATACTAAAAATTTTAAACTGAAATGTTGTATGCAGTAATCACATTAATTATGAAGGTCCGATTTCAAAAAGCATTGGTTATTTTTTCCGTTTATTAGATTAATGTATCAAACTTAAATACATTCAACATTAGGACTCATAAAAGCGAATCGAAGATCTATAAATCACAAAATCTAAAAAGTATTAATTTTATTGGAACAATATTCCGAAGAACTTCAAGCATATACGTAGTACACAAAGTAAAAGCTGACATATTTCGCAACGGTAAAAAAATGAACATGCCATGTCTGAAACTCGAAAGAAGTTTGTTAAGAGATAAAAATACAATATGACATAACAATGTTGTCATCGTATAAACAGTAGAATGCAAATGCTGCAATTTAATTTTCTTTACTGTTAAAAGACCGCTCTATCAATCAAGAGTCAATGAGTATAACAAAAATCAAATATATTCAATTCAGACAACTGACTGCACACCCTTCATGGAACAATTAACAAAATACAAAAAAATAACAAACATTCATTGTTTTACTTCTTGCTCTCTGGCAACACATTCGTTCAGTTAAGAAAATAAAATTATAAAATAATTATGTCATAACATACTTCTATTTGTATATGTCGATTAACACGTTACCATTTACTGATGCGGCTTAACACAATAAAAAAAGTTTGCAACATTCAAATGAAAAAACGTCAAACGTAAACGTAGAGTCAGCGTGGGAGATGTAAACAAGCCCACACCTTTTAGTAGCCAGTCGGCGAGAAACGCTTTCCACGCTCGGCCAACCGCCTCGAATTCCTTGATGAGTTCGATAGAGTAGACGGACTCGTCGTCGTCCTCGACGGCGAGAGCAGGATTGTCCGAGTAGTAATGTAGGCGCAGCATGCACAGGGCACGGGCGACGCATCGCCCGCCGCCACTCGGTGCGGCCCGCCGCGCCTCCCACGGCTCACAGCTAATTATAATACACGGGCGCGCGGGCCGCAGCCGCTGCGCCTCTTCGCGCCCGGTACGCGTTCGTTACGAATCACGACGGATTCGAAACCGACCACGCTCGCTCCCCGGTATACCCGCATCGGCGCCCGCGCACTGCCACCGTTTGGCGTTTCACACCGGCCGGTCTACGCCCACCCCGCGCTATACTGGGGAGACGCAACTACATCGCACCCGATACTCACTACTCTATGTGTATATTTCACTAAGCTATATTTAGTCCGCACCTGATCCAATTATATCTCGAACTCAGTGTCAGTATATTAATTTATAATATTAATTTTTATATTAATGAACATACATTAACGCATTCATTATATTCAAAATGTATCGAATATGCGACAGTAAAACAAAAAATGTAAATAATTGGTGCAGACATAAGCAAAAAGTGTAAAGAACATTATTATATTAAGAATATATTTAAGGACACAATTTAAACACTCTGCATGAGTAACGAGTTAAAAGCATACGCATTATATAGTTGAAAGATATACAAAAATTACAGTTATAACGAGACAGTAACTAGCTGTACCAGTGGTCATAAATCGTAAAGCGCGAGGATGTTTCATTATTTATTAGACTGATTCTTCGTGTGTTTGTTTTACCATGTGTTTATACAAAGTTCTTATTTCCTGATGCAAATAATATAATGCGATGGCACAGTATTGTAATTCGCATAGTGAAATTCACGGTTAAAACACGGATTCAATGACGTCGATCTTAGAAATGAGTATGTTTATAGGTTATACTAATTCTAACAATATACATAAGGACATTCTAATTTAGAGTGATTGAACAAGATGCAAGGTATTTATATTAAATAGCAGCACCACAAACACGATACTTTTTATTCATACTTACAAAATAACTACTGTACCAACACCAGATCAGATCAAATTGTATAATAAATAAAAAAAATATGATCACACCTTTGGTCAGTTGAAACCGGTTTTGAAATAAAATATTATAACGCATTCTAAACAAAATACTTGTTAACTCAGAATTTAAAATCTAAGCACTGTTTTCAAATATTCTAAAAAAAAAGCAACTAGACCTTATGGCGGAACTAATGAAATATCAAGTTTATCGTATCAAAGTAGTCGTAAACATTACACACAATCACAATCGAGTTGTCAACATGACGTTTTACAACAGATAATAAAATGCAAGTTTCGTTCAAAAATACTTCTACCGGCACACAAATTTATGTTATACACATATATATATAATAACATTTGGTTAGTAAACTAAACATTCAATTATACAATAAAATTTTTTCTGACATACCTAGGTCTTTTTTTTTCTTGAGAAAATATAAAACACATGTATGGATTCTAGCGTCTGAAGGTCGTCAGATTATACCGCGAGATATTATAATTATCGCTAATGTTAATTTAACATTGAAAGTTAGATACGGCAACATAGTCGAGTTTTTGTTCATATTTTAACTACTTGCATATATTGCAATTTGTTTAAGAGATCTTAATTATATATATATAATATATTATTAGTTACAGATTTTAGCCGTATAAAAATTCTTTAAGAAATAGAAAATTTATTTAGATTTTTTAAATATTTAACTACCACAAAATAAGATAAAACAGATAGAACAACAGACTGAGTTTCTATTTGACCGCTTTTCTTTTTATACGTTTTTACTGTCTTTTCGAGAGGTTTATAAATATGGAAGACTTTATAAATGCCACAAGCAAATCGTTGAACGTGACCTATCGAGGTTTGCCTGATTTGACATGTGTTAGGCAAATAGATCAAAGTAACCTATTAGTCCATTTACTACACTACTTGTAATTAACTTGGTCAAGTCGAGACATAGCTGAGCGAATCGTTATTGATTCAGCTACATTTCGCCACGCCGGTGGCGCTGATTGCATTATGTCAACAGTGTGTAAGCGTATGAGAATGATGGCGGAATTACAATAAATCTAAAACTATAATAGCGAAAACAATAAATGTAACCTCACTACTTAAGTACCTAGTTGCAGAAAACTTCGAGTGACTTACGAGTACCAGTTACAAGATTTTTATGAACATCATGGTTGGTTTAAATTAGCATTAACTGCTATTAAAAGTGTGCCAAACGGGCAAAACGAATGTGCCACGGCAGCGACCGGAAAGTTTACAGGAAAACAATTCATCATACAATTGATTTGCCAACGAATGGCCAAGCAAATCTTCATTGTCAACATTAAGCTTTAAACAATATGGCGTCTATTCGAAAGGCAAATCAAGAAATGCCGGTGTACGCGGATACCGGCGTATCTAAATATCGGCTTAAATCATCATAATGTGGTATATCTCAATCGGTTCATTCCAACAATTGGTCTATAACATATACTGAACTGAAGTCTGGTTATGATCCTCTAATGGTCAAATGACTTTTATACTAAATAGAAAAGAAATGCTGCTGAATCTTAAAGTTTAACCCATCACGCTAATTAGCTAATACAATATATACAACACGTTCTAATAACATTTTCATACGTTTACAAGCTCACGCTAGCCCCAAATGTCACATAAAAATAATGTACCAAAGTATCTGTTTCGTTCAATCGTAGGTATCTGTTTGTAATATTTCTGCGCTAAAGTTCAAACACGGTAAACATGTGGTATGATAAATTATTTATCTTTAAAGCATTAATTAAAAATATTAGGTTAATGATGAAGCCTTTATCATCATATCAATATAAATAATTATCATTATAGGTACAATGTTTCATTTAAATCAATAATATAGAAAATATAATGTACCTACTTTTAAATTTACGCTCAACGAAAAAAATAATAATCGTAAAAAGCAAAATATATTTTCACCTCTGTGAAAAACAGGTCATTTGTCGATTAGTAGATTAAATTAAAATTTAAATTTGGATACGCTGTAAAATATCCTATTGTGAATATTAATTACTCTACAAAAAAAATCTTTATAGCTAATAATATATTTTCAAATGTCGCTTAAGGCAGCCAAGATATATATGTACATATTCAACACACAATAGGAAATGTAAACGTGCATCTAAGCCGAACAGCTGAGACCTTGCAAACGAGTCCAAGAGATGAAGGTCTCGACCAAAGAACACATTTCAATATTCAATAGTATATTGCAACAGTTCTTGAACTCAAATTTAAATCGTTATTTATTGAATTATTTATTGTTGTTTTAAAAAGAATCCTACAATCGCGACATATAATTAATAGGTAACATGTACTCGTATAAGCGTTTTGATAAGCGGATTTGATTCGGTACAATGAGATAGATTGCTGCTTTAAAAGAATATTTTAAACTTAACGAGTAGATTGACTATTTTTATTTATCTCTTTACCTCTTCTCTATTTATAGAGAAACGAACTATAAAGACATTTGTATTATGATAATTCGTATTAAATTTAAAAAAAAAACTATCCACATTTATAAATAATATTGCGTAAAAAGGCACCTTGATTTAGTTCACGTGAAATCACATTAATTTATAATATCATATAAGTTACAATAAAAACCACTCAAGTGTTCATCGTCGTCAAAATATTGTTTTGATCTCTGAGTGAAGCAATTAGATGCTATGTCATAATCAAAAACACCACACGACACAATCGGAGATGTTTAATGCATCAATATAGAGTTACTAATTTTATATTAGTATAGATAACTATCACGTTATTTTATATTATTTTCTATTCTAATTAAATTTAAAAATAAATATTTAAGAAAATAGAAATACGCCTACACGACATAGACGCCATCTGGTCTAACGAATCTTAAAAACTCACAAAACTTATTTTTGAGTTATTAATTTAAAGTTTACTAAATATGTCGGATAGGAATAGAAATCGTTTTAATATTTTAGATAAACATCATTTTGGCGCATGTAGGTGATAAAAAATATAAATTTATAATTTTTAAAATTTTAGTTAAATACCCGTGCGAAGCCGGGGCGGGCCGCTAGTGATTGATAAAACGTTAGGTGAGTCACCAGAATATTCATTGTTTTGAAATAAATAGTATTAATCGCACTGTAAACACTAGAAGGAATAACAAAATTGTAACTCCAAGCTTCCGACTGCGCAAAGTAAACGCCTCCTTTCTGGGTATTATATTATTTATAGGTATTCGCATGTATAATAAAATCCTACAAACAATTTTGGAATTGTCTCATAATAAATTTAAAGATAAAAAAAATTAATAGATAAAGCTTATTATTCGGTGCAGGATTACTTAGTCAATAAAGATGTGTGGACTTAATGGCGCTGTATTTCATGCAAGATATTACTAATTTTATACTAAAACACAGTTTATATATTATTTTCAAAAGAGTAACTGCGGAGTTTCTTGCCGATTTTTCTCTGCAGAATCTACATTCCGAATCGGTGGTAGCTTTACTATTACAAAATAACAATCACTTGAAAGTGTTAATTTGTAAAATGACGATTCGAAGGTGCTCTTGGGGCATATTTGAATAAAGTTAATTTTGATTTTGATTTTATAATATGTATGTTCTTTGATATTATACTATGTATGTTATGTTAAGTAGCTATGGTATCACATACAAAAGTCATATAAATCAACTATACTAACTTCAAACACGTATTTTAAAAGTCATAATACCTAAAAAAATTAAGGAGCAACATAAACAAGATTATCTCCTATTCAACTACTGTAAAGTCATGCCAGTTAACGTTAAAGTAAAATATTTAGTACTGACAGAACAATATCTTACCAAACAAATCCACCATATCCTTGACCATATTTATTTATTTATTTATTTTTATAAGGGAAACAAACATTTTTTTTAAAACACAAACATAATCAACAATAACATTTCACAAATCAGCAAAGTTTCCACCAAAAATTTATACATACTGAGCAGTTAATCATTGAAGCTACTTAAACGAACCCATAAAGAAAAGAAATAATAATTAGTAAGGAAAAACATTACACAAATGCTACCTCTCTTATTTTCGCCCTAAATTCTTTTAAACGATTACTAAATATATCTACTGTATTAAATTTATTATTATAACGGTTACAAGCTCTGAATAAAAACATATTTGCAGTATAATTTCTCTTAACAAGAGGAATACAAAACAACCGATCCCAACTCCTCATATTGAATCGGGGACACCTTATACCGATGTTACTTACTAAGGAAGCGGAATCTATCATATAATTAATTATTTTGTAAAGGAATATTTGATCTCTCACATAACGACGATTTTTCAATGAACTCTCTGCTATAATGGCTTCACGGTTAACTTTACAATGAGAACACCGAAAAGAAACATGTTTATAAAACTTGAGAAAAACACGTTCAATTTGTCTTATATAAATATCATATTGGGGATTACAAACTAATGAAGCGTAGTCAAGGACCGATCTTACGAGACAATTAAATAAAAGAATTAATGTAGAAGTAATGTATTAAAATACAAATCCCTAAAGTCATTACTTTAACCCCTTTATCCAACTTAGAAATGCGGTTATCAACAACACGTTTATGTGTACAGAACAAAATTCGTTGTTACCATTTGCAATCGTTCTATGAAAAGTTCCGGTATGTATCTTATACTCAATACAAAAAAGGACAAAACTTAATAAAAAAAAATAAAAAAAAATAATGAAAAGACAAAATAATAATAATAATAAAATCGACTCTACTACTCTCTATACTCTTTGATTGAAATGAGAACACGATGTGTGCTCTTTTGCCGGACGTTTTTGACCCGCTAATTGTGTATCTAGGGTTTCTTTATAGATCAATGAAACGATTATAGTATAATTTATTTGTTCTCATTCTCCACATAAAATGTATGTGTTAAAAAAAAAGTTAATGATTTATATAGAATGAGATGTCTTCATAAAGTTATTCTCATGACATTTCAACGTCACAGCTCATCAAAAACTATTTTTGTTTTTAAATCCGCTACGTAACCGAATACTATATACCTATATTTAACCACTTCCGTCAGTTGAGTTTTGCGCGCTGTTAACAGATGTTCTGGTACGATTTAACAACATCAACAATTATAAAAATTTAAGACAGAAGTTTTTGTGTTAAAAAAAATACCATAAAGAATATTTGTTTTCATATGCGTACCTATCAGTTTTAAATAATTTCGTACATATACATTTTAAATTACCATATTACATACCGACAACCAACAGATGATAGCCGATACTAGCCGATAGCCGATATATAAGCACCGATAGATGCTTTAAAAGCTAACTAAAACATTTACGAATAGTATTTTAATCTTAATTTTAGTAGTAACTCTTAAGCAAAATTTCATGCTTCTAAAACTTTTAATATTAAAAGTAATTGACAACCTACAATATAATTTAATTGTTTTATAACGAATTAAAACAAACATCTAATGTTAATGTATAACCAATGGATAAAGTCTATTAATTTTACATTTTATAAAGTACATAGGTACGAACGTTACTTTTAATGTCAACATAAAATTCGAGACTTTTATCTCAACATAAACTATAACTAATGTACATTAAACATCGCTTAACAGATTAATTGGTCTATAAATTTATTGATATCACTATGTTTTTTCTTATTATTATCGCGTATCAAAATAAGCTACGTGATTAAAGTTCAAGACATCTCTTACAAGAGCTGCAAATTTATTTATTCTGATTATTAAAAGTTAATTAGTGATTATTATTCAAAGTGTTGTTAATATATTGTACGATTACTGATGATCAATAAATACCACACAAAAATATTGCAGGATTACAGATAAAAATTTAAAGTCGTATATATATATATATATATATATATAATATATATATATATTATTAAATAATTCTGTGAGAGCGTAGTTGGTAATATTATTAATACTATAAACATAATATAGAAGATATTAAGAAAACATCTGTTTTATTATTTTTTATTCATAACAAATTAGTTTATAACATAAATTTAAATTTGCTTTAATGACAATTTTAATAATATAAAAGAAAAGGGAAAGTAAATAAAAAAACTCACCTAAATCAGACAGGCTGACTTTTTCCAAGAACGGATCAGCAACCGGCAACTAAAACAAATAAAAATTTAAGAAATTCGAATATAGCTTTTATTTATATACAAATACAAAAGCAAATGGCGAAAGGAATTCTTAACTAAGTATAATAAACGATAAGCAATATATAATAAATCGCTTAGGGACACCTTTTCTTACTAAAGTTATGAATATATCCTTAAAAGTTGAAGCGAATCTCTAAGGATTGAGCCCTTAATAGGTTTTTGAAACAACCAATAATAACTTGTGTCATATAAAAATTATCATAAAAGATTTACAAGAAATTCATCCATATTCATATCCACTTTCAGTTTTCGTTATATTGTCAAATGAATAAGAAAAAACATTAACCAAATGTTTAACAAAAGAATATTTATTACTTACAATCATTGAACTATAAAAATGCTTACAATTACATTTAAATTTTAAACATTTATACTTTTGTTGATTTTTCAATCATTACTTGTTATTCATTTGATAAAAATCCGATAGAAAACAATGTTGGAAGCTGCAGTTTTAATTAAATTATAAATTAGTGGCGTAGCTATTTAATGCATAGCGCTATAGTTAAATAATTTAACGTGAAAATCGTAACACCGTGGTTATTTTATGGAACATTTACACTACTAATACGTAGTACTATACGTATATATTATGAGGTGGTATTTAACTCTCGATTTTGCGAGTGATCAGTGCAAAAATCGGCGACTTTAAGTTACATTAATTACCAAAGAACGTTTTTGAATTATATGAGTAACCACCACAGACAATCACGTACATATACATATAATAGGTAAAAGTGATATCGTACAATGTTCTGAATACAATATAATCCGTAATATATGATACATTGTTTGTTTCGATGATTCATTGACACGTTCGACACAAAACGAAATAAATTATTGTAATATATATGTTAATCAATTTACTTCGACTTAGGAATAGTTTGAAATAATATCGTTTGTTTATATAAAGTAAAATAAAAATAATTACAACTATAAAATTAACTAGATAATTACTGAACCGGATACTATCTTATATATAAAGAGTTATATCAAATATATAAACAGTTATCACATAACTATATACATAGATAAAACCGGAATAAGCATTACAATTTATATTAATTTAAAATGAACACCGATACTGCAGTTGTTTACTAAGTTTCATAATAATAATACATAATTATGAATACTATAAAACTGACATGCGAGATTGTATTTTCTCTGACAACGTGTTCCGTTAACCTCTATAATAAATCATTTATTTCGATTATCAAATAACAAGTTAATTTATCAAAATATTTTTTATTAACTGCAATTTCACCAAAAAGTATTAAACGTTGTGTAAATTTAAGAAAAAAAAAAACGTCCAAATAGCCAATAAACGTAATAATTAACATAGCATGATTAGCAAACTGCTATAAATAACATTCCTAAATGGAAAATTTTAGGCATCGACTAATAAGTACATATTCTCGCACGTAACCATATTAACGTGCGAGTCTAATCAATCACAAAACCTTTATGAAATCACTACTTACCCCCCTCGAATCTCGAAACAATATGGCTGCATGATGGGGATCAAGGAAGGCATCGGAGGCGCGATGACGTGCGGTGGGAACGTTTCCGAGGGAAGAGCGACGCTTCTCCGCCTCTTGCGAAGCCGCCCGGCGCAAGTAAGCCCCTGTTGATATAAAAATATATTAACTAATTTACTTAACAAACAATTTTGAACGCGCTAATTTTAGGATCTACCGGTCTGATTTTCGTTGCACTAATGCATTTTAAATGAAGTAGTTAAAAAAGCCGTTCAAATGAATGGCTAGTCCTATAATTATAAGAATGCCATCCAACTAACGTTAAGAGGTCACGGCTTATTTAAACACCATCGTAACTTTTAAGTTAATATATCACTTTGCAATCGTATGGCTAATTCTGTTTTTTTTTTTTTTCAGAAAAGCGACAATAGGTAGAGTTTTTTTTATCATTGCGTATTATTATAATGTTAAGAATCTATTACTTTAGTCTTTTATTTTATTCTGGCGTGAACAATTACCTAAGCTTCTAATATATTTTTTTTTTGTATGACAGATAATATTTTATGAAATGTTCATCTACTCATAGTTTGACGTTAATACCAAATAAAGATTCATCCGGTATTAAATTTGTACCTACATATGAACACGTTCAACCTTTAGCTGATCATCGTCTAGTTGCTTAACAATAAATAGGTAATTTTATTTTATTTTATTTTTATTTTTATTCAATAGGAATAGTTACAGGCCACAGATAAATAAGCATGCATAATAAAATATAAATGGTAGAATCTTATTTAACACTGAAGCCCTATTATAACTAAACACAACATTATCAATCGACATTTATTAATTAATTATTAATTATTAATCGACATTTAGATGTTTAATTCAACGGTTTTGTTCAATGAAAGGATTAGCCGTCGAATTAAGTGATCTTTAAAACAGTTAACAGCAAGATATATTAAGAAATTTGTTGGTTGGTTTCATCGTTGCACAGTCAAAACCAGTGAAGGTCAAAATGAAATTTGTCTATTTCACAAACAAGTTCACAGTACAATTGTCTCTTTTTATGATGTTAAACCTTGCTAAGAAAAACTGCAAAAACGCTCCTAATAAATAATGAATTACATACAATTAAAAAAAAATGTGTATACGTGTCCTGTTTTTAAACAAAAAGAACAATGAATTACGTAGCTGTAGTAAGGTTTTTTATTGACACAAAATTATTTTTCATCATAGTTACAGACACATCTAAACGTTACATTTATATTTAGTATTTACTAAGATTTTTTTTAATAATGATCATGAATAACTTTCTATAAATGTAGGTACATATTTAGATAAAACAAATTGTAACATAAGATTATATTTTGAATTATATATTTATAAGACTTAGACAATACTTAGACGTATACAAACTTTTCTTTATTTATTAATACACGAAATATGCACTAAAAATCACCAACCGACGCAATCGACATTATTTTACTAAACGGAACTGAAATGTTAAGTATGTACTGTCGTTTTTTTCTATTATATAAAAACCTATAATAGTGTGTAGACATTTTAGTTTTTTATTTATCTATCTACGTTTAAATTTATTCAGATAATACATTAATCTCTATGAGATAATACAACAGTATGTTTATACTCAAAAAATAAATATTTTAGTAAATATATTAGATCGGGGACACTGTTTCTTCGTATTTTATGTACTAACTAATTCAAGAGTATTTTTTCAAACTTTAATAACATTTAATAATAATATATATGTACCATTTTGTTCGAAAACTTATTGCGATCTTGTAGGTAGAGACATAATACCGTTTCTGTAGAAATCTTGGAATATGATTTTAAAAAATGCGACAACTATTTTTGACATTCTTGTCTTGATGTTAACACTAAACAAAGAATTCTGAAGAGACCGAAACAGGTGAAAATATGAGGGTGGAAAGTCAGGACTATGTACCTATATGGTGGATGCAAATAACGTTTCCCGTTAACCGTTAACAGACCGTTCTGGTGTAGTGGTGCGAGTAGTCGCCTCAAACCGCGCGCAGGCAGTTGCGAATACGATTCCCGCTCGGTACAGATATTTGTATTTGTACAAATATTTATTTCCGGTCTGGGTGTATGTCCTTGTGGGTCTCCCCACCGTGCCTCGGAGAGCATGTAAAGCCATCGGTCACGGTAGTTATCATACACACTGATAACGATCGTTACTCGTGGTAGAGAAATTATCCGCCAACCCACAGTGAAGCAGCGTTGTGGATTAAACTCCAACCATTCTTCTATACGGAGAAGAGGCCTTAGCTCAGCAGTGGGTTATTTACAGGCTGATACAGTACAGTACAGCAATAACACTTCGCAACCGAGCTCTCTCAATTTTTGATTTGTGGCCAAAGAAGTATGTGGTCTCGAGTTCTCATGATGAAAGACCACTCCTTTTCTATTGCTCATTTCCAGCCGTTTTTTCTCAATTGCTTGCTTGAGTCTCGTTAGTTTTTGACAATTAAAATCCGAATCGATGGTTTTGACCGGCGGTAAAAGCTCATAATAAGCGATGCCCTTCCAATCCCACCATACACACAGCATCACCTTATTACATTAACTTTATCCGTATGAAGGAGACCAGAGCGAGCTGCATCTTTGACA
The DNA here is from genome assembly GCA_036937285.1 of Euphydryas editha. NCBI lineage: Eukaryota > Metazoa > Arthropoda > Insecta > Lepidoptera > Nymphalidae > Euphydryas > Euphydryas editha. The sequence continues at coordinate 14,434,804 of JAUPFZ010000005.1, read as the reverse complement.
TCAAAATTCTCAGACTGAAAACACCTGAATCAACTTGCTTGGGTGCTTTTTAAGATATTTCCATAATGACTCTACTTTTACTAATATCTGTCAATAAAATATTATAACAATTGACATAATGTATCCCAGGCTTATTCTTATTGTTAATTACACTCATTTTGATGGACAGAAAAACAATTGAAAAATGGTGGGAAAGTATTTATTACTTTTTATTCTTCTTTTTCTTAATGTCCTATATTTATTGACATTAAAACCAGCCAGATACAAATAGTTCAACCAAAGAGATTTTTCTTCAAGGTCATACATACAAAATTCGAAAAGACTTTTTCCCCGACGTATTATTACAAATATTATGAACATCCAAACAGTCGAATGAAAAGAAATTGTGTACTATGGATGAAATAACAATTTCTATGTCGTTAAATAAATATTTTGCTTAATGTAGTATACAAAACTAACATTCATGTAACTAATATGAATCCGGAATGAACATTCAAACGGACGAAAAAAAGAGATTGTATAGGTACTATATATGGAATAGTATTTGGATGTCAGACGGAGAAAGAGTATAAGAAAAAAAAAACATATAGTGCCGGAGCCACCTAAATGGGGATCAGGGCAGTAGAATAACGATAGTACACTGTACAACTGACACAAAACTACGAAAATAATTTTGCAGTAGATATACTTTACAAGAATTATAGTGTCTGCACGGACGTGATTAAGGAATTAAATGAACAGAGTAGACGATACCGTCCTAATTAGATTAAGTTAATTTAAGTGGTAATTAAATTATTATTACTGTAGCCTTTATCTACTTGACAAAAACACTTTTTAAATAACGGAACTAGTTTATTTGTTATACTCACTGCATATTGAAATAATTTCCTGGCGGTCAAATGATATCGTATAAAGTACATAATCTACAAGTACGTCTATTAATCTATTTATTTTTATAGTATACAGTGCGGTTCGGATCTCGGGGTCGGTTAATTCACTCACATGCTCTTTAGACGATTCATAGAAGCTAGACTAGCTAAATTGCAAATATTCCAAGGTGTATCTAGAACACTCATATAGCTATATTTAGTACACTTAGGGCCTTTTTCAACGGTTGCTCATAAAGTTTATCTGGCACAAAAATTACTGATAGACTTTTATATATTATGATATGTCTTCTTTTTTGTAAACATATTTCTTGAAGGTATTGTGTGGTGTGTGTTTGAAAATTTATCTGTAATATCTGAATTGTTCTTGATTGATACGAACTGAAACTTAGTTATTCTTTGAATTAAATTGATATGTTTTGATCAGATCTGATTTAATATGATTTAATTAATTATTTTTGTGAATTTATTTCATTTTTAAGTAAATATGCCAAATCAGATGCTGTCCTTGTTATATTTTGGTGGGGAACGCCATAAAAAAACTAACCTAACTTACCTAACTAGGTTTACGTTACGTTACTTACCTACTAACGTTTTTTATCATCTGTTAATTGATAAAAACGTTAAAACATTTTTTGTTATTTGAGGATAATTTAATTTAATATTATTTAATTTCGTTTATTTGTTTTTATTTATATCATAAAGACTTGACTTGATTAAATCTGATTTAGTTTGTTTTTATTTTAATTTAGATTGATTTGATTAAATTAAGTTTTATTTTATTTACTTTTTTATTATTGTTTAATTGAATTTTCTTTGATTTATATAAAATATAACTTATATTTTAATTTGACCAGACATTAGTATGATTTAATTACTTGATACCTTACTTGATACTTTACTTGATTGGTTTGATCTTTGATATTATTTCATACTTATTATGTTATATTTTAAACCTTAATTATCATCCTTAAATTTCACGTATCTTAATTTTCTTCTGAAGATTTTCCGATATTTGGTCAAATTAGCTTCCACGTGAATTTTGCTAATGTCAACAGAATAACTTTGCATGTCGTGGTTGCTTAAATATGGTTATACGTTCATTGAACTATTCGTTATAAGTCAAGGTTAAAATAGAAATAATAAAATAATCTAAATGCTACCTAATAAACAAAATTAAAATATTCATTAGTTCAAATATGTCAAAGCTTTCTTACTGTCATGTTTTGATTCAGAAAAAATACGCTACGATCCAATAATACTCGTATAATTAAAACTGATACTTATTCTCTTTTAATTTTTTACTTGCTTTTAGTGTTTCGTGTTTACGAATGTAACAGTACGAATAGAATATTGTTATCAACTAATAAATAATATAAATAGGTATGATGCTTTACCTATCTAGAATTTCTCTTGATCATAGATAAATTATGAAAAAAAATATATGGTTGACTATTTTTAATGTTCAGACTAAAAATGGCTTAAAAGAAACAACGAAAAGTTTTCCAGAAAATAATAAAAGAAGAAACTCTGAAAAAACTTATTTCTATGAGGTCGCCGTGTAAACATGTCTCGTGTCTTTAAAATATGACTGGACAATATATATCAGGTCAACCAGTTCATAGCCAGTACTATATTTTAAATGAGAGATCTATACAAAGATCTCAATAAAACAGTAGGAAATTATCATAACAGGTAAATACCGAACGAATAACGAAAGGTTATTTACTTGCTCATAGAGATATTTATATAACAACAATCCAACGCAAAGCCGTCTTTGATAAGTTCATAAATAACTTTCCTTACAACTCACGTTATAAATAAAAGACTATACTTTTAAAAGTAATAAATGCTTTAAAGAAGGATTAAAAACTTTAATAGATTAGATAGATAATTTACCATTTATTATTTATCTAATTAGGTTTATATTCATCAGACGCAATAAGTAAGGCTAAGCTAATATGACATTAGGCGTTGAAATAGAAAATGTTGTATAAAAGTATAGTTATTCCCTAATAATACAGTAGTTAATTAATTAATTCTTATATAAACAAGATAGTATAATCAACAGATGATCCAATTAACATGAAGTGTAAATTACCTTCTTTTAGTATTGTTTCGAATATTTGATAAGTCGCCCCGCAATCTTCAAGTACGGATCTTCGCAAACCCTTTTGTATGTGGTCACCATCTAATGACTTTGAACGTAAACGAAATTCGTCTTTGTGAATCGTTCGATCAGTGCTTGTAGCCGGAACAGCGCAAGACCCTCGTCGACCTTCACCTGATTCATGACGCCAGTGCCCCACTTTTTTACTAAATGTTCGAATTAGTTCCTGTATCGAATGTTTATGCCTATTACCACTTGCGCTAGATCCCGAGCCTCTTCTGTCAGTGAGATAAGGCTGATCTTTACAACTGTTTGCACTTTCTGTCAACTTCTGAGCGAAACTTTTATTATCAATGCGATTTTTAAAATATGTATGTGACAATTTTGTGCTACTTATTTCCCCATATCTCTCACATTTACTATATTCATTTTCTTGAATATCATCCATGTATTCATTATATAGAGGCGATACGAAATGACGGTCCTGACGGGGTGTATGGTAAGCGTTTGTAGTTGACTGGTATCGTTCCTCATCAGTTCGTCTTGTTTTAGGATCGAAGCTGTGAGCATGGTAATGAATGGGAGACGGAGACGCGTATCCCTCAGTAACATCTCGAAAGTAACTAGAGATGTTCGGATATCTATCTCGAGGACTAGATGCTGTATCTAACGGACTACCTCGGAAACTACGGTGTGTACAATAAGCACGTCGATTGATAGGAATTGCCTTTGATGAATTCTCATCATTAACAGATGAATGAGAATCTACCGAGCTTAATGTCGAACACCAACTCTCAAAACTGTCATCCTTTGCTATAGACGGCGTCGATTCTCTCGATTGATGTTTGTGGAGAAAATGCGATATCCCATGCATTTTTAATTAGTCACTATTTTTACACTTCAATGTATTAACATTTAAATAGATATTATTTAACCAAACACAGGATTGCGCTGTTCTAATCTAAAAATTATTATATAAACTATAAATATATAAATTCAGCGTCCCAAAATTAATTTACATGCAACTACTGACATCTAGAATGTAAACACATCTTAAGGTCATTATTTTGTTTTTAGAGGTTATTTAACGGATTTTGTGCAATAAGAACGGAAATAAAATATGATATTTAGTAATTTTAATTTTTCAATAATGTAGTTGATGACTGTACGCTTAAAGGGCCCGCTTAGTGAATGAGAACAGGTTTCTGTTTTAAAATATACGCATTTGAAGGTCAGCGTATCCTATTTAGGGAGTGTGTTCAAGTGACAAAGGCGAAAATAAGAATGGCCTTGAAACGAACGCGAATGTAAACTAGACGCATGCGCGTAAATAGGTCACCTTCAGATAAAATATTGCAGAATTGAGTTCACTAATCTAATTAAAATTGCTTTTATCCCATGATTATAAGTTTTTATTATTTGCTACATTAAATGATAGAACAAAATAATACTTTAATTTTTAACAATTTAATTTACTAAAAAATAATCTTCTTATTCTTAATTGTCTTAATGTACCTACAATCAAAACGAAATTTTAGTGCAATATCAAAAATTAAATGAAATAAATTATTTAACTTATTTATTTGCAAAAGCTATCATTATTTTATTCCGTTGGAATGGTTCATACCTATGTTGACTGATGTTTTATTACTACCTTATTAGTCGTCGAGTATTAAATTACTTATGTTTTATTTTTACACAACCTATACGGAGTTCTTGTAGATTCAGCTCAAGGAACATAATACTAACTACTAAGTGACAATTATAAGCCCGCATTGTTTTGGTTTCATGAAGAACTCGGCATTATATACAATACTATATTATTTTGAATAATAACAATAATCTTCAAAGACATATTTTCAAAAGGTCTGCACTCTAAATAAGTGTAATATTTGATTAAAAGTCTATATCGGATTTTATCGCGTTTATTTAAAACTTTATATTTTTACAATATTTTAAATTATTTCCCGACGTTTCGGACCCTTTACAGCGTCCATGATCTCGGGGGACTGAGGTGGTGGGTGTCCGAATAATTATTCGGACACCCACCACGACCGCGATAAAATCCGATATAGACTTTTAATCAAATGAGTAAAATTCGCGTAAATATAAGAGAACAAGTGTAATATTATTAAACAAATTATTGGGTGTTATTATTTTTATAATAAAGATTAAGTAAAAATATGACACAAATTAATTTTAATATTGCATGTATCTTGTTATTTTATCTAGTTATTTTTATCTTGTTAGGAGATTACGGTCTTCTATCGTTTTGAAAATATCTATGAATCTATTGTAAGGTTACGATTTACGATTAAATATTAAAAAAATACTGTATTTGCACAGCCTACTTTATTATATTTGTTCGCGTTACATAAATAATGAAATAGTTTAGCTTTCATTGATTTCCAAAAAAGTTTAATATATAGAGTATGTTTAGAAAATTTTATCAAAAGTACAACCTCCAAAATTCAGTCGAAATAATAACTAATACCTACGTAGGTGGTTAGGGTAGATATGTATATATCTGTATACAAACGTCGAACAAGAGGTCTTATTTCAGCTTCGATTACCACTTATAATTGAAAAGAAACCTACCTATAATAATTATCTACTCACTATATTATTAACTAACTATAGATACTATGTCGAAAACTAGATTTTTTTTTTAAGTACTACGAGTATAAGAAAATTTTATTCATATAAACTAATAACGTACTAAATGTAAGTACACAAGGTTATTTTAATATAGTAGAAAAAATAAAATAAAATTATTTGGCGGCAAATACTCAATAGAATACTCATAAATAACAAATAGTAAAGTAAAGAAAAAGTAATTCCTGCACTGTATTTATAATGTAAATTCGCTATTTTTATTGTCGCTTCATTGATAATATCTCAAACAGCATGTGCATTTAAAAAACAATATGAAACTAATCAAAAACTTATTGATTTGACGCGTAACTTAATCGTACGATATAAAACGGAAATTATAGCTGTTTACCTTATGAATTTAACATAAATGCAAATCTATAGTACGTACATACGACTCTATTTGTTTACTACGTCATTGCGCCAAATTATCACAAAAGCGTACGTGCACATGTGCTCTATGCCAAAACATAAACAGAACACTATGATCAAGATTCGACTGAACAGCGCATCCGTATTAATAGTTCATCAAAATGAACTTAGCATAACACAAAACTCTGTAGCATCGTTGACAAGTGCCTACAATTCATTTTATCGTTTTATTATTTATGTTTGCGTAACGAACGCGACACGTCAAACAGCCACGGCGGCCGTGGAAATACTAACTTAGATTAGAGTGAAATATTTAAGCAAAGAGAGCGGGAATGAGAGGGCATTGAGGCGCTAGACGACATGGGCGCGTGGTTCATTATACAAATTTGAGAATACCTAATGTTTTTGAGACAGTTCTATTCAAACTCTTATGTTCCTTGTGTTCTATATTATTATAAATTAATAAAAATTATACAGGCAAATCCAAAACTTCTTTAAATAAATAACAAGAAACTATTTCATAAAAATAAACGATAGGTACCTTATTTGTATTCATTGATTTACTAATATTTGAGTTAAAAGCAAACATAAGTACATGTTCACGTAATGATTACATATAAATATGTCACCATCAAAATCCGTTACTAGTTTAAACGCATTTTTACTAAATGAAACTAGTTTTTAAGGCAATCCTTTGGTGTTATTGGAATACTAACTAGTAACTAGTAAAAACTAAAGTTTATTGTTGCGCACTTTTAGCTTTTATGTAAAACTTACGAACATATTCATCATCATTATCATATCAGCCATTTGATAGCAGGTACATAGACCTCCCACATCGACCTCCGGAGTGACCGGTTCGAAGCAGCCTCTATCCAACGGCTTCCGACGACTCTCCTCAAGTCACCTATCCGTCTCGCGAACGGTCATCCGACGCTGCGCTTGCGGGTACGTGATCTCCAGTCGAGAACCTTTTTGCTCCATCGACCGCCAGTTCTACGAGATATATAACCACTGCCACTTCGGCTTGTAAATCCGTTGGGCTATGTCAGCAACCTTCGTTCGTATACGAATCTCATCATTTCTGATTTGATCTCGCAAATAAATACCAATCATGGCCCATTCCATTGGTCGCTGTGCGACTTGGAGCTTGTTTAAAAGGCCCATAGTCAGAAACTTAGTCGAAGACTTTCGACTTCAGGCACTGAGTCGACGTTTTTTAACTTCCCGAACGCTACCCATCCTAGCTAGATTCTACGACTGACCTCTATCTCCAACTTGGATCTACCAAATTGGACCTTTTTCCTAGGTAGATGTATTCGTCAACAACTTCGAGAATGGAATTTCCAACTGATATCTGGGTGGGCACGACATGGGCATTCGACATGATTTGTCTTGATCATGTTCATTTTAAGACCCACCCGTTGGGAAACTCTATCGACGTCACTGAGCATAATGCTGAGGTCTGTCAGGGATTCTGCGATGAGCAAGATATCGTCGACAAATAGAAGATGAATGATGTACTCACCGTTTATACTGATGCCGAATCTTTCCTATTCCAGAAGCTTGAAAGCGTTCCATTACTGTGGTAAACAGTTTCGGAGAGATGACATCTCCCTGTCTCGCACCTCGCTGCATTGGAATCGCTATCGTGCTATGCTCCTGTACTCGAACCGACATATTAGCGTTATCGTACAAGCACTGCAACATTCGATATACCAGTAGTCAATGAAGCATCACTGGAGAGACTGTAGAACCGCCCAAGTTTCGATCTAATCGAAGGATTTCTCATAGTCCACCAACGTCAAGCACAATGGCCGATCATACTCTTCGGTCTTTTGTATAATCTACCGCAACGTATGTATGTGGTCTACAGTACTATAGCCTTTTCGGAAACCGGCATATTCGGGAGGTCGGAAGTCACCAAACTTACCCGTCAGACGATTCATAATGAACCTAGAGAACAGCTTATAAACGAGGCTAAGAAGCGAAATAGGCGAATAGGATGTAATTCTTCAACAAGGTGTTATAACCTTTTTTGAAGAAGAGTACCATTACGCTTCTGTTCCAGGCTTCCGACTTTACGCCATCAAGCGAGAAGGCATTAAAGAGATTCTCAATGGCTTTAAGTATAGATATTCCACACGCTTTCAGAAGCTCTGACGTAATACCGTCCTCGCCCTGTGCCTCATTGTTTTTAAACTGTCCCGGAACCTTACTAAGCGTAAGCAGTCAGTCTTGGACGTCAGCGTGCAAGCTGATGTCCGAGATATATTCAGAATGATGTCGGGTAAGCTCGGCTCTTGGATCTTCAGCCGAGTAGCGAACAGGTTGGTTGACCGCAGTATTAAACTGTCCATAAAACTTCCTCCTCCATCCTCTGTTTTCAGCTTCAACAACCGGCTTCCACCAACAGACTAATTCCTTGAAAAAAATTTGGAGTCCTAATTCTGATCTATTGTATCTTCACTATCTATGTTACTGTGGGGTAAAGCTACAGATATTGAGACTGTATTTATTTTGCAAAAAGGTCTATTCGCGGCATTTACGATCTTGGCGCTCGAGTTTCCCTACGGGGAAATTTTTCCAAAAGTAAAAAATAAACGTATTTACAATTAATTCGCATTATATTTATAAAAATATTATATATATTCACCAGAATATTCACTGTTTTAAAATAAATAGTATTAATCGCAGTGTAAACTCTAGAAGGAGTAACAAAATCGTAACTACAAGCTTCCGACTGTGCAAAGTAAACGTCTCCTTTCTGGGTTATGGTATTCGCATGTATAATAAAATCCCACAAGCAATTTTGGAATTATCTCAACATAAATTTAAAGTTTTTATTAAAAAAAATAGATAAAGCGTATTATTCGGTGCAGGATTACTTAAGGCCAGTATATTCGAGCGTTGTAGGTATTTAGCGCTACCTCCCTCCCCGCGCGACTAGTTACGCGAAGTCTCCGATCAAATGAACTCTCGATGACCCCGCGCGCGGCGACGGCGCACGGAAATAATTAAATATATAATTTTACAGTAACTTACTACGTTTTTTTTTTTTTACTTTAGGTTATTTCATAATTCAGTTTTGTTTTCGATCCTGAAGGCACAGTATAAAATGCAACATAAACATTTAATACCTAAGAGAAGTAGATAAAAACCATTATTTAATTTTTTATGGGTTTATAGCTAAAAAAAAATTTACTATTAATATTTTAATTTATATTAATTATCAGTAATTTTTTTTTTTGTTAATTAATACACTTTACAACATTTAATACCTAAGAGAAGTAGATTTAAACTTTATGTCTTCTCTTAGGTATTAAATGTTTATGTTCCACCTATTACTGCCACCAGGGCCCTGCGCTGGGGCTCCCAAGCGGCGCATTCCTCCAGGGTGTGACGCGCCGAGTCGATTGGCGCGCTACACTCGTGGCAAAATCAGGGGTGGCTTCTCGCCTAGCGATTTGGTGCAGGTACTTACCGAAGCAACCGTGCCCGGTAAGCACCGGCGACAGCCGAAACGTAAGGACCCTATGCCGCCTGTTGACCCAGCGACGAAGGTGAGGACGTCGCTCTGTCCATTGCCTGTCTCAATTCGTTGTCGGCACCTCGCAGGTTAGTCCCATTGTCGGACCAGATTTGAGCAGGTTGTCCTCGTCGAGCTTTCATTCTTCTTAAATTCATTATCACTGAGTCTGTGCTCAGTGAAGTCGCTATCTCTAGGTGGATCGTTCTTACAGTGAGGCACGTGAATACTGCCACGTAACGTTTCTGTTGGCTGCGTCCCACGGTGACTGTTAATGGTCTGAAGTAGTCCACCCCTGTGTATGTGAAGGGTCGCTGATGGTGAGCTAGGCGACACGCAGGTAGGTCTCCTGTTCTCGGGTGTGGCGGGATCGCTGCCCTAATCCGGCAGTGTAGACACTGTGGAAAGAGCGTTCCTGTGCCGGGCCGCAGGCGTAGTATCCAGTAGTGCTGTCGACATTCGTTCACAGTCGCCTCGACTCCCGTGTGATGCCTCGTTCTATGCATCGCTATGATCCACAACTTCACTGTGTGATGATTTCTATCTAGTATCATCGGGTTTTTAGATGGCGTTGATAGTTGCTCCGCGGCGTTAATACGACTACGGACTCGGAGGGCTCTCTCTGCACACTCGATGCTCAGCTGCTTGAGGCGACTGTTTCGGGTAAACGACTTCCCGTCTTTAATGCTTTCTACTTCATTTGGGAAAGATTCTTCTTGGACTGTTCTCATGAATAGGTCTTCAGCTTTCCTGGTAAGTTCCGCGGAGACCGGACGAACCTCCAAAGTTTCTTCGAGCTCTACTCTTATTTTCTGGCGTGTTTTCAGCTTCTTGTTCGTCCTTTTCCAGTCTGGGTCTTTTAACGCGCTTTTCTTAGTCCTTTTATAGTTGACTCGTTGTGTATTGGCTCGACAGAGTTCTATAAACTGTAGCACTCGAGCCGTCGTGTAGCGGAGTCTGTTCCAGCTGGAGTACCGTGTGCAGTCTGGTAACCCTTCTTTGAGTCGCGGCTGTTTACGATCGGTGACGTGATGAGTTTTTTCTTCGCCTGTAGGTTCGGTTGACGACGACAAGGCGGACGTTTCCGTGGGCCAGGTGGACTCCGGATGATAAGGAAATTCAGGACCTGTGTACTATCTGTGACCACTGCTGAATCCCGCTGGTACGTCCCGCGCCGCGTCGTCGGCTACGTTTAGCCTGGTTGGGACCCATCGCCATTCGCTGACCGTCGAAGAATCTTCAATTGCCGCTAGCTGCTAGCTAGCCGCTGTTAGGTGAAAATACTAATATAACTTATTGAAATTTTGGATATACTAATATATCGGTCTAAGATATCGATGACAATCATTATATTCTAGCTAAAAATAGATTGAGTGTTCATTAAACTTACGAGTACTTATCTGATCGCTTTTCTAAGCTTACGTAGTTCACGTCTAGATATTTTCTTTTTATTTCTAGTTTTATTCCCCATTTTATATCTACACTACACTGCTATACAGTAAAAACACTTCCAACGTTGTTAGAGTACTAACTAAACTAATCTAATAAAATAATCAATAATAATCTATACTAATAGATAAAACTGAAGAGTTTGTTTGTTTGAACGCGCTAATCTCATGAACCACTGGTTCAAATTTAAAAATTCTTTTTGCGTTGGATAGTCCATTTACTGAGGAAGAATTTAAGCTATATAACATCACGCTACGACTAATAGGGGCTGAGTAATAATAAGAAATGTTACAAAAACGGGAAAAAATAATCTTTTTTGAGAGCTTCCGTTGCGTCCTTTATTATTTCTCTTCTCAAGACATTTTTTAATTATAGTTCCACTTTTAAAGTAAATATAACATCACTCTTTTACTGTAAATTTTCGAAAAAAAAAACTCAGTAATATGTTGAACGACCCAAGAATCAAACCTGAGACCCCTTGCTCGGCAGTAACGCTTGGTACCACTGGACCAACGAGGCGAAAATATTTAAGTACGTTTTTCCCTCAAATTAACGCGGGTGAAACCGCGGGGCACAGTTAGTACTAAATAAAATTATCCAATCTATTTCTCAAACCACACTATTCATTCTCTGAGGATAGAGAGGTTCACTGGCGCTCGAATTCCTAAGAGACAAGACCGGACCCTATACATCGGTTTTCACACAAGAGGAAAAGAAGACGTTGATAGACAAGGGATACGGCACCGGACAGGGATCGAGCGTCATGACTATCCACGAGGCACAGGGACAGACACGCGAGGCAGTCATCATCGTCCAGACAAAGACTAGGAGGCTGCGGATTCATGACAGTGTTCCGCATGCTGTGGTTGCGGTGACCAGGCACACAAAGACCTGTGTCTACTACACCGACGACGGTGGTGATGCAATCGGTCGTTTTGTCGGCCTCGGTGGAGGCCACAACAAAGGAAATACTCGAGCACACCCTCAAGATGGCTATACATAAAAGAGACACCGCCGTCATTGAGGATGTGCTCGAACAGCTTCCCTCGGGGGATGGCTGCGGCAGAGTCTAAAATAAATAATACAAAAATAAAGAGCCCAAATGTAAATGTAGACAAGCCGTAAAAATGTGGTGGCTGGTATGTATGTACTAACAAGCAATGAAATATTAGATTATATTAGATCAAGGAATAAACGCATGTACATAGAAAATAAGAAACATGATGTAAATAGATGTAAGAAAAAAAAAGACAAAATAAAATTATATATATATTATATAATATACCGCCATAGTATATGTGTGTGTGTGTATATATGTATATGTATATATATGTATGTGTGTATATTTGTATATGTAAATTATATTTGTAAATAAAGATTATGTTTATTAAAAATGATTATATGTATTAAAAAAAATTATAATAATAATAAATAAATAATGGTCAGTATACGGACTCGCGTCATAGAGATCCTGACAATAAGTCTAGCTAATGTAAGTCTAAAATAGTACGCATGAAACTATATTAACAATCTTATACATTTAATTAAAAAAAGGCACGGGCAAATATAAGCCCGTGGATATTTTTGTTATAAAAAAAAAATCCAATCTTTAGAGGGGGGGGGGGACGCCGCCAGACAGCAGAGATACAGGTCCTACTTCGATGACGCCTCGCAGGCAACTAAAGCGAGGCGCGCGCGCCGTTTTCTTATATAATTTAAATATTTAATATTTAAAAAAAATAGAAACATTTATTTAAAAAAGTAACCGTTAAATGTTCTACTAAAAGTTATTACCTATTTTTACATGTGAATATTGTAACTTAAAGTCTGATATTCTTCGAATACAACTCGAAAAATAATCAAAAACATCCTTTCTTTATGTTTTTTTTTTATCGAGTCAAGTTACAATTATCGTGTTTTGAACCGTTGAATAATCAAGAACGTTTGTTAAACTATAACATATATTTTTAAAGGATCAAAAAAATGAATATTACTATGTTTAAAACTCTATCAAAAACAGGTGATTTGGGATATACTGGCCTTAATTGATAAAGATGTGTGGACTTAGTGGCGCTGTATTTCATGCAAGATATTACTAATCTTGTACCAAAACACAGTTTATATATTACTTTCAAAAGAGTAACTGCCGGAACTGGAGTTTCTTGCCGTTTCTTCTCTGCAGAATCTACATTCCGAATCGGTGGTAACTTTACTTTTACAAAAATAATAATCACTTTAAAGTTTTAATTTGTAAAATGACGATTCGAAGATGCTCGAGGGATCTATTCGAATAAAGTTGTTTTTGATTGATTGATTGATTGATTGAATACGTTTTGTATTAAAGACACGTATATCGTGTCGCAGAGACTTCCATATCCGTCTGGTGATCCAGTTGATGATGTATTCGGATGCCACTTTTACGCCCGTGTCTGTAAAATCGGCTCCAGACTGTATGGATAGTACCTAATCATCAACCTGTTGTTTATATCGTCCACAGAAAAGCTATCATCAAGACAATCGAAACGATAAAATAATTCGAGCTCTAAGCTCTTGGAATTTTGAATATGTGCGTTAGATGGTCGGAGTGACTTCATCATTCATTATTATCAGTCGTCTGGTGTTCATGATGAAGTATATTTCATTCTTAGTGAAACCATTTGGACTCATCGGGGTCCATTTCCTATGAGACGACTACTGGAAGAAAGAGTTCCTCATAAAGAGTCCCTCCGCCTCCAGAAAAACGGCTATCCTCTGGAGTTTCACTGCCCATATCCAAATCGCTCCACTTAGGTCATCCTCACGTCTTTCTTAAAGTAGGTTTTATTTTTTATTCGTATATATGGCCCTACTGATGTCATACATAGCCTCTACTTCGTCACCTAGGTGTGCCGAGGTCGGTGCGCATACCTGTATGACCTACAGCGAATATCTCTTAGATACTCTGAGTATAAGGTATGCAACCCTGTTCGATACACTTCCGATAGTCACAATGTTGTCAATGGACACAGGGACCCGTGGACCATAAACCCGACACCTCCTTGGTACTGACGTTCGCCCTCCCGATAGTAGAACCGAATTTCACGGTCATCGTGTCCTCCCCTCTCTTCGGACTTCAGATAAACCCGGTATCTCTCATTGTAAGCTGTTCATTTCCTCTTCCAGCTCAACAATCCTTTCATCAGAACTCAGGGTGCGAATGTTGTGTGTGTTCATTACCAATTATCGTCTCACTCGACGATTCTTAGCACGGATTGCAAATACTCGCCACACATGGTAGGCGTGTTGGCGAACGCAGTATGTTATGTCAGGATATGGTGACGCTGCTGCCCGTCACCACCCTGGGCGGTACACAGTTGTTCGCAGGACTATGGCCTTAGTCGCCTTTTACAACACCTTGGCAAGAAAAAGGTCGGGACTGTCCTTCTCTGCCGGTCACCGCACGACGTATTATTATTTCAAGAACATTTTAGGAGAAAATAAATCCATTATAAATTTAAATGGAATTAAAGCCCTTTTATTACACTGTGGATAGAAGACTACAAGACCGCGGGTTTAGATTCGAGCTAGTACTGCTACGATTTCAAGTAAAAATTCAATTCTAAATTTGTCTTTAAATTCATCGCGTGCTCGGCGACGAAAACGAAAATTGTGATGAAACCTGCATGTAACAAAAGAAGTTCCTTCTCCTTCGTCGAGCCCAGTCCAATGAACAACAATAGGAAATTTACAAAGTTTTTAACAGTACTGGTTTATTTAAATAAAAATCAATACAAATAAAAAATAAAATATTATAAAAAACCTAAAAAAAGAAAAAAAAAACAATATGCCTAATCTTTACAGATTAGGAATTGCAAATAACAACAAACAAATGTTTATGATATTAAGTGTGATTGCAAGAAATTTCAGCAACACATCAAGACATCGTCTTTGGTAAACAACATTATATCACTAATTAATTTTTATTTACTCTTAAGTACTTTCTGTACAGTATAATCAAATGGTTTGTTTGTGTGAACTAAAAAAAATGCCTTACAAATATTCTTTCATTGCAACAGTGAAAGTTAGCATAGACATTTTTAGTTAGTTATAAACCGAAGTTCAAGTCCTGTCCCACTACACGGAATAGATTAAATATTGATTAAATTTGATTTTATTTATATTAGTACACACAGTACTAATATAAATAACTAGTATATATAGTTACTACAGTACTAATATATATATATATATATATATATATATATATATATATATATATATAATTATTTGTTTGCGTATATAAGCTGTATGTAAAAGCGATTGGGGATGTCTTATTACTCGCAGGGGGTAAGATCAATCAGTGGCAAAGTCAATTTGGTTTGTACTATACTTTCTACTTTTTATAAAAGCCTGCGATTTTTTTTCTTCTTTCGGAAAATGACAAAATAGTTACAAATCGCTTGCGTGGAGATGAAATTTGAGAATGATAATAGTAAAATAGAATCAACAAATATATAAAACAACAAATATACAAAAACGAAGAAAAAACGCTACCTTGGGAAACGCCCGTAGTGATAATATAAATTTTATATAAAGCCAGTATAAATAAGAATTGTTGAGATAAACATACTGCGATCGACCCCGATGATAGAACTCGAATCATGCAATGCTGGATGGTGAGACAATTATTTGTGCATAGTCAGCCAGTTGACAAATTAGATGACTGCGGAATACGTGGCCTACTACAAACTTGTTGTGAAAATTATCTTCAAAACCCAACTATACCCCACCTATACATATACAATACACCCCACCTATACATATACAAACCCCACTTGTACATATACAATACTTACTCTTGATAAGATCTATATTCTATAAGCTTTAAGTTAAAATTTTAAAAACATTAGTATCACTTAAAAAGTCAATTTTATAACAATTAAATCGGACTCTTTAAACGTTATAAAGTTTGACCAGTTCACTCACAAGTATTACTTAAACAACAATATTTCAACGAGTCATTAAAAATATTATTGATCTGTATGCACTCGGGCGATCACTAAGTGATGGTTATGTACACAAACACAGCGTATGTATGATGAGCCGCTTATATCGTGACTCGGCTTATAAACAATCTACCCTCAGTTTTATACAAAAATATTTCCAAAAAAAAAATCAAAATTAAATTAAAACAGGATTATTTCAAAACAGTTTGCATTATTTATTTACATATAAGTATTAATAAGATAAGTCGTACACCTATCTGTGACCAGGTCGAAATCGTAGTGGCTTTTTGCTGCTATTATTAGATAAGGTATGTATCTTCAATTGTAAAAACGATAATAAAAAATTATATATATAAATACACTAGCTGTGCCCCGCGGTTTTATCTGCATTAATTTGAGGAAAATGTACTTAAATATTTTTAAAGCATTACTCTAAGAGTACCCGCCTCGTTGGTCGATTGTTCGCAAGCGGTACTGCCGATCAAGGGGTCTCAGGTTCGATTCCTGGGTCAGTCGACATATTATTGAGTTATTTTTATTTTTTTGGAATGGTTTCTGGTATATGGCAATAGGCTCGTCCCCTACATTGGACTCATTACTGGCGAAAAGTGGGTGTTACATTTAGTATGTGCATCTCTGCCTACCCCTTCGGGAAATAAAATGCGTGATGTTATGTTTACTTTACGGAACTAAAAAATCTCTCGGGAAGAGGAATAAAAAAAGTTGTATAAAAATTATATATGTCTCCGTATTTGTGTATGTAACTATTTGTTTGCGATTGTAAGTTTTATACCTATATGTACTAATATTATTACTTAAATGTTTATATTATTATTATTTCGTACACTTATACCATTTCCTCTGCCCAAAGGTTGCCTGGAAGAGATAACTTTTTAGCAACATGGCCGTATACATATAAACATGCCATTGTTTTCTATGTTCATTTCTTTTGAAATATTCTGCTTTGGTGTACAATAAAGTGTAATCATTATTATATAAAACACGAAGCAACTTTTCACCCGACCTAATAGATTAGTTATTTTAAGCATTTCATGCACACTATGATAATCTTTTACACCATATAATTTTAATCGAACGCGAGATAAGAATAAAAAGATAAGAAAGAGAAAGAGATAAGAGAAATAATAAGAAGCGGTGTTGGATCTTGTCTCATAATAGGTAGTAATTGATGTATGTTCATAAAAAACAATGTTAATAATAATGATTTTTTATATATATGATGAGCAAAATAAAAAAAACTAAAATTTGTAAAAATAAGGTATGTTAACTTACCTGCAGCATAATGGTGTTGCTGAGCTATCGCCCTCTGAAATGATATAAAACAAAAAATAAATAAACAGAAAAAAAAGCGGATGACGTGTATAGTCGTAATGATGACAAAATTATTATCTTTATAGGAAAGTCGCCGGAAGCCGTTGGATGGAGGCTGCTTTGAACCGGTCGCTCAAGAGGTCGATGGGGAAGGCCTACGTTCAGCAGTGGACAACAAATAGCTGGTATGATGATGATAATGATGATATATTTATACCGCAATATATATAAGACGCAATTTTTTAGTTTTAATATATAATACACAATACATATTACTATATTATTTTTCAGAAAGACCATATTAGGACACTTTTCTAGTATTTATTTATTTAGTTTACTTTATTTCACAATTCATGATTGAATTGTACAAAAGGCGGTCTTAAAGCTAAAAGCATTCGGTACCAGCCAACCATAGGTCGTTTGCAGGTGTGCAAAATCGGAAACTGATCAATTCATACACAAGAAAGCCAAAAGAATATAATAAAATGTATAACAATCATTATATTAAATACACTTTATTATATATATATATATATATATATATATATATATATATATATATATATATATATATATATATATAATACAGAATAGAATACAAATACATACAAAATTGTACTTTAAATGATTTTTGTAATTTTAATACTTTGAGTATTTAATGCTAACTGTACAAGCTAAACTATGAGTGGTACAGAAAAATAATTTTTAACAAACTTGTAGAGCACAAAATTTTCTACAAAGTTCTCTAGCTTTTTTGTCTACCATCAATAGTTTAGTCACAAAGAACAATTTACTGCTATTTTAGAAAATTTTCGAGTAGAATGACGATTTGTGAAAAACATATTCGACTTACAAAGAACAATGGCAGATCTCCATACATCAAATTGTCTGGAATCAAATTGAAGCGTCCCATAATAAAAAATATGTGTAAAGATTCGGCGTTAAACGTAGAGTCTCCAAGTGAGTTTATTTTTATTCGGGAAAGCCGGAAAACCGAAAAAAAAATACATTGGAGTTTGGATTTTTAGGTTATGAACGAACCGTGAACATTAGTTAAGTACCTATCTCGTTATTCATTGGGACTGAACATTTGGATAAAATGATTTGTATGTTATTATGCATGCCTATTTATTGATATAAAGTATAATACAACATAAGTCGAAGAAAATGTAGACAAGCGAAGAAACATTATCTATACTATACATATAATAAAATCGTAGGAAAGTCAAAACTGTACATTGCATATTTTTTAAAAAGAATACTTGGGGTGTGATCTACACCAGACAAAACTAGAGTTGCATAGTTAGTCAATTTATTGTAAAATCGATACATTATTAAATCAATCTCATGATACAATTTTCTATTTTGTTTGGGAGTTAATAATTATATTCATCTATTAGTATCACGTTGATTAAACATAAAATAATTTCATTAAATACAAATTATTTTCAAAACAAAGCACACCTAGTAGGAAAGATTCTATCGATCGATTATTAATCGATTTAAATTAATAGTATTCCATACTGTTTATTCGTGTCTACTATCTAATATCTATGTTGGAATCTGTTGACGTACTTTTATTTTCATAATTTAACTCCGGCTCTTAAGAAAAAAGGTAAAATATTGTTAAATCATAGAAAAATAGTTCAATTTGTTTCCTTTATTTGATATCTATGGTCGTCAACAAAAAAACTAGACAAAATTCTGCCATTGTTCTTTGTCTCACTGGACTTTTTTGAAGGTTTTTGAATATTGTTTAAAGAACTGAGTAGAAAAATACGGAAAAAAATAATCTTACTGTGCGAGCGGAAGAAGAAATGAATAAAAACTGGTTTTTCATACATTTTTGTATAGAAAACTTACTGTTGGTTGAGCAACTGCTTAAAATGAAAATTAATGGGGTTTTTTATAGCTCAAAAAAAATTTTTTTCAACTACAAGATTTTAAGGTGAGACATTGAGAAAAAAAAATTGCCCTAAAATGAAGCAGCGTGCTATATAATTATATACATATTTAATACTAAAAATGCTAATGACAAAAATATAAAGTGTTTATTGAGCTAATAGTATTAGCTAATAGTACCGCACAGAAGTGTTTTCATCCATTATTGAACTTGGACCAGAATCTCTGTGATTGAACTCCACTCTGTGATTTAACTTGATTGAAACTTGGTGATTCAACTCCAGTGATGAAGTAGTTGCTTCTTCTATATGGTCATTATGGTTTAAAGCCAAGTTATGCAGGACACAGCAAGCTACAATAATGTTCATACTTGTTGGCAACTTGACCAGCAGCAACTTGACCATGGAAAAACAAAGGAAACGTCTCTTCAAAACACCAAAGCATCTCTCGACAGTATTTCTCGTCTTAATGTGAGCTTGATTATAAGCTTCCTCACTGGGTGTTGAGGGACGTAAGAAAGGTGTTAATAAATATGCCCTGCATGGATACCCATTATCCCCCAGTATATAGTCACTACCATACACTCCACTTTCAAAATACCGAAACAGTTGAAATGCCAGTACAATATGGTGGATGCGTTAGCATTTCCCGACTAAGCTCTCTAAATTTTTTATTTGTGGCCAAAGATGTGTGTGGTCTGGCGTTATCATGATGAAAGATCAATCCTTTTTTGTTGATTAATTTCAGCCGTTTTTTCTCAATCACTTGCTTGATTCTCAATAGTTTTTGGCAGTTAAGATTCGATTCAATTGTTTTTCTCGACGGTAAAAGCTTATAATGAACAATGCCCTTCCAATCCCAACAGATTCTTTCAGTAAGCTCGTGTGGCACCCAATATCGAGCTTTTTTGTATTACCAGACTTTTCCAAATTCGTCAAAACTGTTTTGTGATCAATTTACTTTTTATTTTTATTTTTCTTAATGTCCTATATTTATTTATATTAAAACCAGTCAGTTACAAATAGTACAACCAAAGGGATTCTACTTTAATTTTATACCTACAAAAAACGAAAAGACTTTTTCCCCGGCCTATTTATTTATTAGGACTGAAAATATTGATCAAATATCTGCGTTAACACTACGGACGTACTAATAATAATATATTTATTATTAGAAAGCACAACATATTATTAGAACGCACAACATATTATTAGAACGCACGTCAGTGTCACGGTATGCTTTTCATATTAACTCACTAAATGGGCTTGGAAAAACGAATTAACATTGATGCAGTTTCGTTATCAAACGCAAATTAAGTAATTTCAAATAATGATTAACATATTTATATGAATGATGAATAAATTGATAAACTTCTATAAAGGAGTTTGAACTTCACCGTGACTCGGAAGGCACGTAAATCCGTCGGTTCCGGTTGTTCTCATATACCTGATAGCGATCGTTCATCGTAGTCGCGAAATTATCTACCAACCCCCAGTGTGGTGGATAAAGCTCAACTCTACTCCTATATGAAATTCAGGTTAATAATAACAAAGACTAATGGATACAATGATTTGTTTACCTGGCCGCTGAACTAAAGGTCGCTACTTAAATTTCCCCTCATAAAAATATAATATAGAACAGGCGTTTTCATATAATTTATTTTATTTTCATAT
Organism: Euphydryas editha; assembly: GCA_036937285.1. Classification (NCBI taxonomy): domain Eukaryota; kingdom Metazoa; phylum Arthropoda; class Insecta; order Lepidoptera; family Nymphalidae; genus Euphydryas; species Euphydryas editha. The sequence goes on along the minus strand of JAUPFZ010000005.1, from coordinate 14,413,913 downwards.
AACTTAGTACTGCGTTCATTGACATACCATAACATAATGTTAAAAAACAGCAGTCATCATGCGTTTGATTAACTTATTAAAAAAATAATAATGGACATACCATCATTATTTTTTGAAGAAAAATAAATTGAGTAACAAAAATAATATAACAAGTACAAAAATTAATAACTTTATTAATAAATTTCATCTTTTGGCATTTATTTATTAATTGTTTTACTTATTAAACACTAACGACACACCGCACCGTGACAATGAGACATTGTCATTATGCGCCACTTACTGATTGTACAATATTTTTAAACATTATCTAATTATAAATTAGATTCTAAATTATATTTACATTAGGTAATCTTTGAATTGAATGGAAAAAGACTATTTTTCACGGTTTCGTGTAAGTATCGCCTGAGGTTTGAATCAATAATAATTAAATATATAGAATAATATATAGGTAAACAAGTATGATTAATTGAAAAAATCAAAAAACCCGACTGCGTAAAATACTCTTATTATAAACTAAAAAGAATAAAACAATTTACTAGTTTTCATTTGATACCCATATTGCTACAGTAAGAAAAAAAAATTCAACTCCCCCCCTTATTCCGCCATTTGCGGGCGCCATTTTGAAAATTTATATAGCCTATGTCACTACTACAATTTAGACAAATCCAACGACACCTCATATGTCAAAAACCGTCCAGCCGTTTGGGCTTGTAGGGCGTGCCAAAGAAATGGACATACATACATAAATACATACATACATACATACATACATACATACATACATACATACATACATACATACATACATACATACATACATACATACATACATACATACATACATACATACATACATACATACATACATACATACATACATACATACATACATACATACATACATACATATATACAGTATCGGACAAAACTAAAGCACGGGCACCTGTTTACCAAGAAACTTCGCAATTATATTAAAAAGGAAGCCTATTTCAAAAGAAAAAAAACTCTCTCTGAAAGAATATAACCTACACTTTTTAAAAATTAATGCAGAAGTTCTGGTGCCTAGTGTTTAACTATTTTTTTATGTGCTTATTTTAATACGTACGAAAATGCAAGCGACAAAACTAAAGCACGGAACCTTTTGAATGTTTCTTCTTCGAAACAGTTTTGAATTTATCGACAACAATTACCGTTATTTATACAAAGATCATTTGATGTGTGTACAGAGAAAATTTGCATTTAGTTACTAGTTGTTTCTGTGCTTACAAAGTCGTACAGAGTCGTTGTGAATTTTTTTGATTATTTAAGTAAGCAAATGGCACGAAATAAATATTCAGTTCATTTAAAAGAAAAAATAATAGCTGATTTTAATAACGGAGAATCTGTGACGACCATTGCAAAAAAATTTGGTATTCATCATAGTATTATATCAAGAATAATAAGCCGCTTTCGGTCTTCGGGTTCTCTGGTGACAGTACATAAAGGTGGACGGCCACGAAAGACCAGCAAACGAGATGACAAGGCAATAATACGCCAAATAAAAAAGGATCCGTTCGTATCGTCAAGGGCCATTGCATCACAATTATCCCTAAACGTTACCCCCAGAACCATCCAAAGACGCGCTGTAGAAGGCGGCCTGAAAACGTATAAAAGTGCAAAAAAAACCTTTATTTCACGCAAAAATAGACTGGCCAGGATTGAATTTGCGAGGAAACATATTAATTGGACCACTACACAATGGAAAACAGTACTTTTCTCCGACGAATCCAAATTTAATATGAAAGGTTCCGATGGATTCAGGCTAGTTCGGCGATCGAGAGGACAGCGTCTTAAGCCACAATATACAACAGGCACAGTGAAACACGGAGGGGGCAACGTTTTGGTCTGGGGCTGTTTCTCAGGCCATGGAATTGGTCCAATTCACAGAATAAGTGGAATAATGGATCGATTCGTTATAGAGACATCCTACAAAATGTAATGCTTCCACATGCAGATGAGGAGATGCCAATCAAGTGGAGGTATCAACATGACAACGACCCCAAACACACATCTAGATGTGTGAAAGAGTGGTTCGTACAAAATAAAATTGAAGTTTTGCAATGGCCGGCGCAATCGCCTGATCTCAACCCCATAGAAAATCTATGGGAAATTGTAGATCGAAATATAGTCCGCGATAGCTGCAAAAATCTGGATGAGCTCTTTCAAAATGTGGAAAATGCCTGGAATGAAATTTCTCCAGATGTTTTGAATAATTTAATTGACTCCATGCATCGAAGATGTGCAGAAGTTTTGAAAAATAAAGGATATGCCACAAAATACTGAGTTTTTTTTAGAACTCAGTTATGTAGTATTAGCTACGTGCTTTAGTTTTGTCGCCTAAAAACATTGAGCTTTACCTTTTTTGTTATATTTTAATTGTTTTTAATGAAGAATTTATGTTGTTTTTGTTTTATTTTAAAATATAATTTAATAATCTTGAATATTGAATTAAAAAAAAACCTATTATCTAAACGAATTTTCAAGTTGTTTAAAGATATTGGCAAAAAGCATTCCGTGCTTTAGTTTTGTCCGATACTGTACATACATACATACATACACTCGAAAAACATAACCCTCCTTCTGTCGCAGTCGGGTAATTAGTATTTTTTTAGAAATTTCCCTGATTTTATCATATTTGATTATATATGATTGAGATATGATTATATATGAAGTAAGCGGTCCTTAATTTGTAAAAAATCGTACAACACTATCGTATAATGTATAATTTTTTAATCTTCTTCACGACGGGTTGTGTAATAAAAATGTCACAACGTGTTTCGAGCAATGATGTATCAAAATACCGCACGATAAAGATAAATATCTTAAAATCGTTATCACTATTCTATGTAGGCTGTTATACAGTCTGTCTGGGATACCTTCAGCGTTATTTTAAGGGCATGTTGTACATACAATGTCATCATTAAAAAAAACCCTTTTGGGAGACTTTACCCCCTGCCCTTGGAATGGCAGCCATTTTAATTTTTAATTTTAATTTTTGATAAGACATTTGAAAAAAAAAATATTCTTCGTTTCTGAACGTCTTACATTTATCAAAATTGTCTCATTTTATAGTTAATAGAGCCACCTATCAGTTATAATACAATTTTAGGCAATCGAGAGATCAAGAGTCATATTCAAATAAAATAACGCTAAAGGTATCCCAGACCGCGTACCACAATCTCTATGTAGGTATATAGATTTGTAAATCAAAAGTGTCTGTGTAATTTTATATATCTGATTGGTTGTTTTAACCCTAAGTAATCTCGCAATTAAAATATTTATAAATATTACTATATAAAAATGGTTATCAATATCCGATTCATGTATTAAACTATAACTATAAAAAAAGTAAATTTAAAATTAGCTAACATTAACACAGGTGAAACTGTGCGGTTGGTCTAGTATTGGTAAGTATATTAAGACTGAAGGGGATAGTTCGTTTGAAAGTACATTAGAAAGAGCTACATGTCTGGATTTTTTTTTAATATTATTATTATTGCACGTCTCATAGCGAAGCGTTGAGGTGTATTCTATACTCTCAATTCACGCAGAACGAGTGATTTGTCAAACTTAAAATGTCTCTTATTTGTACTTGTGAAATAATGTATACACACATATAAAAAAAACACTATTTTTAACACTCATGATACTTTTAATGTCATTTTTGTTATTTAAAGTAATTAAAAAAAACTTTTAAAAAAGTTCTGTCTTGGACGTCCGTGTGGTCTGTATGTGCAGATCCTGTATGTGTTCACGATAACGACCGAAAGACTTCACTAATTGAATTCTCTTTTTACGCTTCAGCATAGTTAGGAATAGAACCCTATTTAATTCCACGGTTTAATTCTATGTGGTTTGTTTATAACAATTTTATTGTGAAAAATTAGATTATGAGGCGTTCACTTTTTGATTTTCCAAACTATTTATTAGATATTACAAAGACTTTAGAACATTACGCTACGACTCGCGAGAGCGAAGTAGTCTTAAAAGAAAAAAAAAACTCGTCGATCGTCTGGCATAATTTAATACATGTAGGTACGCTGTTTGTTATATTTGCATATTATGCATATAATATTCATAAACGTTTTTCATTAAAATCTAGATCAGCAGAATCATTGTCTTCTTATCATTGACTACGTCTTAACTTTCTTCTTGAAAAAAGGCAGTAATTGCGACACACACGATTACACACGTGTCTAAGCTTATAAGAATAATGAATTTTTAGAATTAAACTAAGTTTTTGAGTGTTTGAATGAAACACAGTTAACATGTCAATGCTACTCGTATAATGGCTAATGTGTTAATGGAGGTACATAGTACATAAATACTTATATCGTACTAGCAAACCCGGCGAACTCCGTTTCGCCACCAACTTATTTTCGTGAGGGATACTCACACCACGTACTGGCGCCATCTGCTCCACGACCATGCAAAACCATATTGGTTTGTAGTACATGCTATGTAACAGAGATGGCGCTGTATGTGAAAAATGATTTTCCCTATTTTCCTGCTTTTCTGTTGAAATCGGAGCCCGAGACCTTTCCAACGAATGGAATTATAGCGTCAGGAAGGAAAACCCGACTTATTTTTATTTTATAGATAAAATGAAAAACTGAAAATACACAAACTACAATAATTGTTACAAGTACTATTTAACATATACATACATAGTCTTGCCCTTAATATAGTTAAAAGAAAAAAAATCATTTTTTTCTATTGCACGTAACATTTATTACTATTACAGTGTGTTAGTTTAATACATTAATATAAAAGCATTAATAATATATAAAGATTATTCGAAGTGGTCTCCATTAGCTGCAATACAGTCCTTTAAACGTTGAGGCCAGTTATCAATAGAAGCACGCACTTTTTACATGGAAAAATTCTTCACTGCCAATCGCATGGATTGTTTTAGAGACTCCAAATTATCATGGCAAGATATAGAGCAAGCCATACCCTCTAAAACTGACAATAAATCATAATCCATCGGTTTAAGATCAGGACTAGATGATGGCCAGTCTTCAGCTCTGATGAAGTCCGGAACATTGGTTTCTAACCAAAATTGGGTGGATCAAGCTTTATGACCCGGCCTAGTCTTACTAAAGGGACCATTGGTGGTTATTAAGCATGGTGTTGTTAAGGGGCTTAACTATCTTCTCAAGAATGGTATCTTGATACACTTGTGCCGATGTTTTTATACCATTTTCACAAAAATATGGCTCAATCACTCCTTCATAGCCAACACCCCACCAAACCATCACTGAAGTCGGATAATGCCTACGTTGTACTCTGTTGACTAATTGGGAAGCTTCCTTAGAGCTTTGAGCATAAATACGGTCATTTTGTTTGTTAAAATATTGCTCCAACTATAAAAATTTTCTAATCCGTAAACAAAATTTTTCTGTGACCTCCCTTTGTGTACCGCTTAAGTAGTAAGTTTGATTTTATCACCCTATTCTTTTTTAAATTATCAGGTAAGAAATGATCAGTGCGTCTCTTATAGGCTGCAAGTCCAAAGTCCTCTTTTAAAATACGTGACATGGTTCTAGGTGCTATCTTCATCTCCCGAGTTAAATCTTTTGCTTTCGGACAGGATTTCTTCGAATTCTTTCCCTTACTGCTTTGATCGCTTTTTTTCAAACGAACACAACAAATTCCAAATTTAAATGTAATATTTTGTTTATTTTTAATTGTAACAGTATTTATGGCCAGACTATGTATATTTACTATATAATAACATGTAAATATTTCTTACTAAGTTTCTAAAAACTTTTGTATTTCCCAAAAATAAAAAGATCTATCCTATAGCTTATTATCTAAGAATAAAATCGACACAATACAATGTTGCTTAATTTTTTTTATATAACAGTTCGATTACAAAAGATATATCCATCGTGAAATCAGATCTGAATTCTTTTGCCACTTATGAATTATGTCGTATATATTAGCGTCGGTGTAAGTATATCAGTAGTTTTCGTGTCAATCATCCATTCACGCAAAGAATAGGAAATCTTTTTGTATCATTTTTTGTACAGAATTATCTGAATGATATTGATATGGAATCAGATTAGATTAATTATAATATTGATTGATTGATTGATTTTTTGGCTTTCTGTTGTACCAGTAAAGCACGGTTGATTCCGTTAATTATAATAATTATGAATATATTATTAATACAAGTAATAAAACGATGTAAAACTAAATGATAAGCGAGTGTATTTTACGTCAAAAAAATAATTTTAGCTATAAAAATGAAAATAGTCTCAAATGAAAGCCTTTAATTCTAAGTAATAATAAGTGTTTATTTATACTATATACAAAATGTTTATAAATCTAGATATTTGTTAACTTTATTCGCTAACTTCTATTTGAACTTTAATTTACACTCAGACCTCTGTATAGGTACCTACCTACTAGACGGTACGGTTGCGATGGTCCCGGCGTCATTCATACGCAGTTAGGCAATTACCCTAATTGAAGTCAATTTCAAAATTACGAATTCAATTTATGCATTTTATTTTATTTTACTACTTTACAGCATTAACCACTCCTCGGGTATTCATTGACCACAAACTTTTTTCTATTTTAAAAAAAAAAACTATAAATTATGAAAATAAACTTTTTTCCACTGAAAAATAATTTTTAAAATCGGACCAATAGATCCTAAACTTAACAAGTATGTAGAAACAAACAAACGAACTCCTCCGCATTAAAGTAAATTAGTATTATAACATTTCAACAAACAAAAACAAATAATCTTTGTCCATTCTTATTTTAAACTAGCGGCCCGCCCTGGCTTCGCACGGGTATTTAACTAAAATTTTAAAAATTATAAATTTATATTTTTTATCACCTACACCTGCGTCGATACTGGAAAATATTTTATAATAGACGGATTGAATTGTCAAATCAACTTCGAAGCAAAAGCAACCCCCTTTTAACCCCGTTAGAGGATGAATTTTGATAAAATACGAAACACGTCTTCAATCAATTCTGTTAAAGAATATTTTATGCAAAATTTGAAGTAGATTGGACCAAGGAACTACGTTGTCCCATACAAATTTTGCCCCCCTTTTTGCCCTCTTAGGGGTAGAATTTAGTTTAATCCGTTCTTAGCTGACCTCTCCTCGACAAAAGGATTATTCCTACCAAATTTCAAGTCTCTAGGTCTTATAGTTCCAGAGATATCGTGATGAGTGACCTTTCGCTTTTATATATTAAGATTAAGATTATAAAACGGACTCGTTAACAGATTTATTATATGTATAGATAGTACGGATGAAACATTTGAACTGATTTTTTTATTAATTATTTTTTCATTGATGAATATCATATTGTAATAAGTATTCCCGACGAAGACAAATCCAAAAACACAAAAATCATAAAAATCGGTCCACTCGTTCTCGAGTTATAAACGGTGTAACTAACACGACTTTATATTAGGGGTGTGCGATAATTATCGGTAATTTGTAAGTACTCGATAATTTTTCATTCGATAATTATCGATAATTATCGATAAGTGTTATTCAATAATTTTGATTCGATAATTATCGATAATTGTTCATTCGATAATTATCGATAATTGTTTTGCGATCCGATAATTATCGATAATTTTTTCCGATCCGATAATGATCGATAGTTTTGTGTGACCCGATAATTATCGATAGATAATTTCGATACTGGACGGCGGATGACCCTTTTTTTTTTTTTTTTTTTTTTTTTTCGTCGTCCGAAAATTGTGTCGATAATTATCGATAACTTTCGTGAACTATCGATAACTTTTATCCGATAATTATCGATAACTTTCGCCACTATCGATAATTTTTATTCGATAAATATCGATAACTTTCGCTACTATCGATAATTTTTTATCCGATAATTATCGATAACTGTTCATTCGATAATTATCGATAACTATCGATAACTCAATACGATAATTATCGATAATAAAATTATCGATAATTTTTTCCGATGAACACCCCTACTTTATATACAACTTTCTTTATTTTACAACTTAAATAGCTATAACCATCCAACTTTGTACAATCAACAAACACATAACGACCAAATATTTTAACAACAAACAACCAATTAAGACCGTAGTACCCTAAGGTATTAAATGCAAAAAAGAAAAACATTTTTTTTAAATACGGGCGAGGGTCATTCTTTTGGCCGAAGTTTTGGATAGCGCGATTCAAAAAATTATATTACGTATTCTGCGCCATCTATCGTATAATGGTAGAATATCGTTTTTACGCGACTGCGACAGAAGGAGGGTTATGTTTTTCGAGTGTATGTATGTATGTATGTATGTATGTATGTATGTCCATTTCTTTGGCACGCCCTACAGCCCAAACGGCTGCACGGTTTTTGACATATGAGGTGTCGTTGGATGTGTATAAATTGTAGTAGTGACATAGGCTATATAAATTTTTAAAATGGCGCCAGCAAATGGCGAAATGAGGGGGGGGGAGTTGAATTATTTTTTCTTACTGTAGCAATATGGGTATCAAATGAAAACTAGTAAATTGTTTTATTCTTTTTAGTTTATAATAAGAGTATTTTACGCAGTCGGGTTTTTGATTTTTTTAATTAAGCATACTTGTTATATTTAGTGACATTTAACGTAATAGTATATTAATTGAAAATGATGTTTATCTAAAATATTAAAACGATTAGGATAGGAATAGTCCTATCCGACATATTTAGTAAACATTTAAGTTTAACAAAATAATAACTCAAAAATAAGTTTTGTGAGTTTTTAAGATTCGTTAGATCAGATCGCCATCTGACATTTAGTTTTTGTTTCATTGTAATTAAATTTAAAAATAAATATTTAAGAAAATAGAAATAGGTACCTACATGCAAGGCGTTGCAAAAAATGTTATATGTATGGTGTATGTTAAATGTTACTGTGAGTTATTATATATTTTTTGTGTATTAAAGTTATTTACATTGGTTTTGTACTTTTTACGTGATACGCGTACAAAAAAAGCTTATAAGAGATGGCGCTGATTGAAATTAAATCGCGCTAGTAAAATTTATTCTTGATGACATATAGTATATTAATAAAACGGAGGTTTTAACAGATTTATTACAGGTATAGATATAAATAAATAAATATATGTCTTAACCACGAAGCAATTACAAAGAGGAGGTGTTGTAATCAATGTAGTCTAGCGTCCACCAATGTAGTCCACACATCAAACCGTAGTAGATCTACTCACCAGCAGTTGTCGCTTTCGTCAGTACAGCTGTCATTGCCGGACAATTAAGTTGCTCTCGTGACTAACTCCTTTTTATATATTTAAAAAATATTCTCGACCCGCGCACGTTGTAGACATGAAGTGCTGTGTTGTATCGTGCAGAAGTTACACGAATAAAGCAAAATCAAATGGAATAAACATATCTTTCCACTCGTAAGTAATATTTAAATTAAATATATTATTTATTTTGTCTAGAAAGTTCGGTGATTACCACGCCTCTAGCGGTAAGTAGCAAAACTACTGGTCTAGCCAGGGCCGTACTTAGAATTTTTTATTAAGCCGGACACTGACGGAATTTATTGGAAGTCGGTAAACAAATTTTAAATTCAATTTCGGTAAACAAATATATATATATAATATTGTATTTTGTGTAATATTTTTTTAGATTTCCGTCGGATGACTGTTTCAAAAAGAAATGGATCGAAAATATAAATAGAAAGGATTGGTCTCCAACCAAATACACTAAGATTTGTTCTTTGCACTTTTACTTTTTACTTTTTTTTTATTTGTACTTTTTACGGGAGATTAATTTCTAATACCTAAAAATTACGGCACGATTCATCATCATCATCATCATCATCAGCCCGTATCGATCCTACGTTGGACATACGACACTATTATTTGGTTTATTTTAGTGACTTTCACAGTGATATGTCATACGGCATACTACTGTGGGGGAATGCTGCCGATATAAATACTATTTTTGTGCTGCAGAAGTGAGCTATTCGATCAATTTACAAGCTAGCACCCAACGCATAACTAAGAGACAAATTTAAGAAAATAGATATTGTAAATTGTGAAATTCAGTGAAATTTAACTGTTTCCTCTCTGTATATTTTAGAAAATATTATGTACATTCGTAAAAATATTAATGAATTTGTAAAAAAAAAGCGACGAGCATGGCCTAAATACTCGTAACAAGCATAAGTTGGATGTACTTTATAAATTAATCATCTACTTATATAATTTAGGATATATAAATTAGAAAAAAAAAAATTATATAAAAATATCTATATGAATTGGATCAGACTTTATAAATTAGGTAATAGTTTAAAGGGGATATGTATCTCTCTACAATACGATCCCAGATACTGTTCAAAAGCTTTCAATTACAAATTAAAAAAAATGTCAATTAACGTATGTAGTGAAGGCTATTACAAAATAAAAATAAAACATTATTATATATATAGATAGCTCACTCAATCAGCGAATAAGGCGTTCTTCCGGGGCAATTTCAGTCGAATTATTGTAGTGAAAATTCTAATTATGTAATTTTATATTCTAGGCTAAGGTTCGAACAGATAGTAGTTAGTTTTGATGTTCAATATTTGAATTTGAATAACCTGATGTAATAAAAAAAAATCTTTCTTGCTATAATGAGAAAACTATCAGTATCTACAATTTATAACTGTTGTTTATGAAAATAAAAGCATGTTATATATCATATTACACAGCATTATTCCATTTTATTTACACCACGTCTGGCTTTGGAAAAGGTTTATCATTTTTGGTGTCTTTTCCGTTTTTTTAAATCACTCCGATGATAAAAACTTTATGGCATATGCAAAAGCAAACTGACTTTTAGTACGCAATTATTGACCAAAAGGTCGATAATTGCGTATTGAGAAAAATCTCAAATCGATATTACACATGGCTACATAATATCAAGCTTTAATTTTCTAGCATAGGATGACGACCTCTCATTGTACTAAAATCCTACAAAGCGAAATCAGCTTATCAATACAATAGTAAATCATGATATATAATATTATATAGCAGTGTGTGCCATCCAACTTCAAATTACTATGCTTAAATAAAAAAATCTGAGTACGGCCCTGGCAGACACCTAGTGACATATAGTAGAACAATTATATCGTCTGTCAATTTAGTCAATTACTTGGTTTAGCTACTGGTCGCTAGATGGCTGCAGCTATTTGAAGCCCCTCGCACCCCCGCGCAGTTGCGACACTACATTGTATGAATAAAGTTTCTTATGGCACCTCCTCTTTGTAATTGCTTCGTGGTCTTAACACACATACACAAGGTCGTCTGTTCCTAAGGTAGGCAACTTAATGCCTGTGTTTTAGGTAACAGCCGACTGATATACATTTTTTTTTAATTATATATAAAATATACATATAAATAATACATATATAAATAAACATATATTACACCCAGACTCGGGGCGGGAATCGAACCCACAACCCTTGGAGCAGAAAACAGGGTCACTGCAAACTGCGCCAACGGGTCAGTCCTTATAATAACCTTTATTAAAATAAATTATTTTTAATTAAAATAATAAATAACCTTTGTTAAAAACCTAATGAATTTCAAAGCTCTACTAATCGAAAATTTTCTACGCAGATTATCTGCTAATCGTACGGTTTATAGTTTATTTTTTAATGCGACTGCGTATTGTTTATTTCAACGTCTACGTTAAAAATATTTATCTCACCTTCGAAAAAGAATTAAGTAGTAAACTCTTAATCAGTGGAAATTATTATGATAACGTTATCTGTCTTGATTTTAAATATAACCTTGAATACTTGTTTGTGTTTATGTATTTTGTTAATAAACGACTATTAACAACAATATGTATTATGTATGTATTATTATTATTGTTTTTTCGTTTGATTTAGAATTATACTAAACATGTTTGTATAAATTTCGGGTCTCTCGACAATAGTTTTGTATATTCTTTTGCATGTTCTTTATGATCACAATATATTTAGATTATTTTATAAATAGATTTGTACTATGAACGTATTTTACTATTTGTAATAAACAATAAAAGAGTTAAATCATACTTTTAAGATATTTATTTCGTATAAATTTACAATCATTAAAAGAAGTTTCTATATAAATTGGGACATAAAGAAACCGCGCAAATAGTTACGAGATTATACATAATAAGTATATATTAAGGTATTTTTCTTCAGATTTACCTCAATACAAAACTTCAAACGAATGAACGCGCGAAATGTTAATATTTTCGAATCCATTCCTTAATTACATCCTAAAAATATGATTTTTTGATATAACGTACTCGTCATAAAATTGAAAAGGGTGACATGGTGAAAATGTGATCAGGTTATTTTATGAATTTTTATAGTTCTTATACAAAATATCCTCCATATTAATAAAATCCGTTTCGCTACATTGTTTAAAAATATATGTAAGGATATGAATACACCTAATTACTTTAGATAATGAATTAAAAACAAACGTGACAGTATGTTAATCTTTACCGAAGGCCTTGCTTCAAGTATACTTAACCTATTAATATAATGTGTATAGGTATGTTCGACAAATATGCACTATAACTGCCATTGTTTTACAATAGTTGAACAAAGCATTGTTGCAGGTGGAAAACTAGACAACAGATGCCTCGTTTTGAGTGGTCATAATAAAAACAAACTCATTTTAACACTATAGACCAGGGGTCTCCAATTAGTTTCTCTCGGGGTCCGTTTTAAGAAATGAAATGACCATCGTGGTCCGCACATTTTATTTATAAGATGACTATTAAAAAATATTTATTAAACAAATTTAATTAAGGAAATAACAAAGGTATTTTGTTACATAGGTATCAATGCGAAAAATGACATTGTTTGTTGCGAATTATCTGTCTGAAGTTTGGACTAAAATTGGTGCAAGCTATTGACATTAAATCCTGCAGATGTTCAGTAGTAGGTCGAGATTGAAATTTATTCTTAATGAACTTCATCTTCGAAAATGCTACTTCACAAATATATGTCGATCCAAACAAAGTAAGAAGTTTCAAAGCAAATTTTTGTAATTCTGGATATTTATTACCACACACAAATTTTATCCAGAACTCTTCACTGGAAACTTCCGATGTTTGTGTTTTAAAACAGTGTTTTCTTGGAAATCGATCATTTCCATCTGCAGAATAGCTTTATCACTTCCGAAAACAATTGCAGCTTCATTGCTCCATTCAGCATCAGGATGCAGAGAGTAAATGCTGCTGAGGATTTCTACAACATTCTCAATTTTCTTAAAATCTGCGAACCTTTTTTGAAATTCCGATTTAAGATCTGTAATGAACGTCTTGAATTGGCCGACGTCAGTCTCGTTGTCACTGCTGATTATTTTATTTTAATTGAGGAAGTGTAAGCATTCATTTCCAAGATCATTAATAAAGAGATCAAGTTTTCGAGAAAAACTTTTGACATCTGACATGAGCTCGTATACCAGCAAGCCCTTGTCTTGAAGTTTAAGGTTCAGGTCATTGATATGTTTAAAAGTATCCGTTAAGAAAGCATCGACAAGTATCGATCGATCAGAAGTAGTCTTTAGTGTAAGTTACTGTGTTCTCGCGGTCCACACAAAATGGGTCGGCGGTCCGGATGCGGACCGCGGTCCGCCATTTGGCGACCCCTGCTATAGACCACTGCCTATAATTTTTGAAACCAAAAAAAATAATAATAGTAAGATGAAACCCATTGGAAAAGAAAGATAATACGAGTATAACAAAAATGCAGGGAAAAATAAATTAAGGGCGATCTGAGATCAGAAAGTGGTAGGGAGAGGGAGTTTAAGGGTAAAAAACGGTTTATCGCGATTTCCGGCAAAACTACAAGTCCTATGGAAAAAAATTTAAATGGCAAATTTGTTTGTTTTTCCCTGCATTTTTGTTATATTCTCTTCCTTTTCCAATGGGTTTCATCATACTATTATTATTTTTTTCACTATTTAGCATCTTCGAAGGATTCGGCACTGGTCAACTAGATGAAACAAGGCTCTTACAAAGACATGTTCACATATTCAATATATAAAATGATCGATAAAACGTCTATTTTTTTTTCTAGTTTACGAAGTTATGATGAGATAAAGGTATAGTCCTTTATATACTGTCCGGCATACGATATCAATACACATTAAATAATGTCTTAGTTTCATCATATGACATAAAATTATAATAATAAAAAAACACAACTGCCTTGATTTCACTTTGATCATATCATCTACGATAACTAAATGTATATTTTAAATTTCTCGCTGTGTTTAAAAGAAATTGTAAATGAAACATAACTTCCTGTAATTTTATTATTAACCGTGACAAATTCTTATTCCCTTTTGGGATTTAAATGGACTACATACCGGTCGATTAATTATAAATTTACTTACAACAGTTGTTTATGTTGAAGGTAATATCACAAGCCTAAAAAATATAAAGTATAATTTGTAGTATATACTCTTAAAGTTTGTAGAGTGTATACTTTTTATTTATTTTATTAGCATCTACATGTAATACGAGACCGCAAACAATTTTACTTCTTTTTCCACTTTCTAACTATAAATCTTACTTTATAGAATATAAATATAATCTTACATTATATACAGTTTGTTATCGAATAAAATATCTAAATAGTGTCGTAAAATAAACCAAATAAAAAATTAAATTAGTTATAAATCATACTGAAAGATTTACTTGCCTGTTCATCTCGCCCTAGATCATACGACCGACAAGGAACGCAGTAAATTTTATAGATTCATCATTGATATGATCATCATTGATATGATAATATATATATATATATATATATATATATATATATATATATATATATATATATACATAATATTGATTAAATTTTAAGTTATAACGTAACTAACAATTTATTATTAATTAACTGACCATTTAACAAAAGCTAACTATTGTAATGGAAATCAGAAAATACAATCATCGAATAATGTTCATAGAGCGAAGAGAGTACGACTACAATAATTTTAAGTGTGATGCTTCAGTGGCATTGAATATATTACATAGTCAACTAAACTGTGACTTCGTCGAACATAGTAGGTCATATAATTATAAGACAAATAAATTTATTTTCATCATCTTTCTTATTATTTATTTTTTATTAATATATGTACATATTGTTCTCTTATATTTATGCGAATTTTACTCATTTAATTAAAAGTCTATATCGGATTTTATCGCGTTTTTTTAAAACTTTACAGTTTAACAATATCACACCACCACCTCACACCTCAGTTAGACACCCACTACCTCAGTGATCCGAGACCATGGACGCTGTAAAAGGTCCGAAAAGTCGAAATAAATTAAAATATTGTTAAACTGCAAAGTTCTAAATAAACGCGATAAAATCTGATATAGACTTTTAATTAAATATGTATATACATATACTCATATTAGACGCTTAAATGTATTCTACACTAATTTTTTATGTTAACAAAATCTTTGTTTTTAAATGTTATTAAGTTGATAAGGAAAATCTTAGGCGACAAAGAACATCCATCAAGATAATAGATAGACAAGATATTTAAAATAATATCCTTCATTGTTTGATAACAGTTTCGAAATTGTGATTCTGAATTTTGTTATCACTTTTCCCTAACCTGTCAAATTATTGCGAAATAAATAAATATAATAATTACTATGTTTATCAAAACATTCACATGTAATGTGATATACGATGATACTGATTATGTTCATTTCATTCACCTATTATATTTAGTAATGCCTACAACATAATAGAATATTCGTAATAATTTACTTAAAACTTTAACAAAATAGATACTCTCAAGCATTGTATAAAATATTTTTTGGTAATTTAGTAGTAACTACATTTCGATTCCTGTTTTCTATAAGGAACTAACGTATACACTTGAAAAACGAATAAAGTACTTCTCAAAAACAACTTCAATAAATTATATTACGTCATCAAAGCATTTATATTTTAGGTATAACATTATAGTTTATTTTAATAATAGTCATACTAAAGATTTATTTAGGTTCTGTGAATAAGTTTTAATTTGTTTTCTTTTACACTCATATTTATCAATCGTACCTGCTGTTGCGAGTGACGTTCCTGCTGTTCCAATTGTTGTTGCTGGTGATAATGCGCTACGAGCCTAATACCACTTAACTCTAAGGAACGCGGATCTAGGGAACGACTACGCGGTTTTTCTGAATAAAACACATCCTCATCTCGTTTTCCTTTCTTCCATCTAAAGTAATTAGCCATCGCGGCCCATTCGCGCACTCACATGTTTTTCGTAAACGCTATTGAAGGTTCCGAAGTAAACTACACGTTTTCACAAATGTTTCGATGTTATAGCGCGAAGGCATCTCTTTAGGTACTGAGCGATAACGTTGTTGTCACGAGACGATCTTTTATTATGCAACACGCCGGCGAAAATGTCTCGACATCTGATCTTCGGTACCGATGGGGAACTGAAGAATATGCTGCGTGCGCGCTTATCTGATCGCCCTTAAACAAAGACCCCAGGAAGAGCGTTACGTACGACAGTTTCATAATAGATTGAACAGTCAACGCGCTCGCTGACTATTCGGTAAATGTTGATATGGCAATTTATATTATTTTTAATGTATTACCGAAGTTTATAATTATTATATAAATTATAAATATTAATTATATTTAAATGTAAGTATTACTTACATTTTATTTTATTTTTTTCATGTTTAAGATTGTTTTCTTGGTATACGAAGTTTCTTTTAATTAACTATAGAAAAATATAATAAAGAATTTTTGTTGATCTGTCATTTGTATAAGAGAGAAATTTTGGTATAAACTGGTAAAAATGCTGTAAAAATCATTTTGAAGATATTGAATGAATATCGCTGGATTTATGGATTACTTTTTTTTTGGATTACATTCACTCATTCTTTTTTAAACTTCGAAATGCATAGTTTGTATGTATTTACAAATGTATTAAATGGAACAACCAATAGGCCTAACAAATTATTTATTTCCTATGAAATATGTTTGCTTGACAGATGGCGCTACGGGAACAAATCTTTAAAATACCAAACGGAAATGAATGTTCCAGCGTAATCAGAATAGAGCGATTTTATTTTGCGCTTAATCTTCCTTTTAACTTCACATCAAATCGATGGTTACGTCAATGACATCTTCGACAGCCTTTATTAGAACCGGATTTATTGCAATATAATGTACAAGCGTAGCATTTTTCTAAGGGTGAGCCAAAAGTAATTATGATCAGCTATTTCCAATTCGCATTTAAAAAAAAAAAACTATTTTGTTTTTTTCGATAACAGTCTACCAAACATACACAAAGACTCGATGGAAACATTGGAGGACTCATCTCTTCTCTGCTTGCGCACTGAGGAAAGGAGTTTAAGCTGTGGAGAACATTCACTGAAAATTAATATCTCAAGAGACGCCCATTCACGTATCTCACTGAAGATAACGTAAAAAAAGTCGAATATGTTGTTATGGAAAATCGAAAAATGATAAGATCATCGAATTAGAAATATAGCTGAGAACACAGGGACCTCATATGGTAGCGTTAAAATAATCCTTACAAACAAATTGCATATGAAAAAGGTCTCTGCACGTTGAGTACCGAGAATATTAAACAATGAACAAAAAAAAAAGAAACGAGTCGACATTTCGAGTGCGAATCTCGATAAGTTCCAAGCCGATCAAGATTTTTTTTTGTCATGTATTTTAATCATAGACGAAACTTAACCACCAGGACCAGGCACACCAGGGCCGAATTAACCATTAGGCAGAGAAGGTAAATGCCTAGGAGCCCCGTCGCCCCTGAAGTTTGCATGGTAATGTACACCTTTTTTTTTTTTAGTGTTATCATTCTCTTATTTTAGAAGTTACAGGGAGGGGACACACATTTTACCACTTTGGAAGTGTCTCCCGCACAAACTATTCATTTTCGAAAAAAAATATATAAGATTTTTTTGTGAAAATCTTAATGCGGTTCACAGAATACATCTACTTACCAAGTTTCAACAGTATAGTTCTTATAGTTTCGGAAAAAAGTGGCTGTGACATACATAACGAATCCATAAGGGTTCCGTTTTTGCCATTTGGCTATGGAACCCTAAAAAACCTTTCATAGAACTAAAATTTTGTACGCTTTTTCAATAACCATATTATTGCTTTTTTTTTTACACATAAAATATTTCGTACATACCGAACCATCCAGTATAGTGTTTTAAAACTAATATAATAATTCGGAACGCAGCCGGCGGTCAGTGTTCCAGTACTGGGGTTCATTAACCCGTGAAAAAAAAAACACTTAAGTGGTTCGGAAAAACGTAAAAAGCGGCTAGACCTTATTTTATTATAAGTTTGATGAGCTATTAAAGAAGACAACCTTACCCAACTCTGGTTTAGTCGCCAATCAATGGAAAATCGACCTTCTTCGAGTACGTCTGTTAGTCAAACTACGAGTATGGCGGTGCACTCAGTGGATGTTCTTTGCCAGTGTTCTGAACAGATCAACCAGAATCAAGAAACAGATACTTTAGCGGATGCTGAGGAAAATAAAGCCGTGACCGAGGTCCAATTCATCATCACATCAGCCATTGGATGTCCACGACTGAACGTAGGCCTCGCCCATCGACCTCCAGAGCGACAGGTTCGAGGCAGCCTCGATCTAACGGCTTCCAGCGAGTCCCTTCAAATCGTCTTGTCCATCTCGTGGACGGCCGTCCAACGTTGTGTTTGCCGGTACATGGTTTCCACTCGAGAACCTTTCTGCTCCATCGGCCGTCCATTCTACGAGCTATGTGCCCTGCCCATTGCCACTTCGGCTTGCAGATGCGTTGAGCTATGTCGGCAACCTTCGTTCGTCTATGTATCTCATCATTTTAGATTAAATCTCGCAGAGAAGCACCAAGCGAACCCCTCTCCATTTCACGCTGTACTACTTAGAGCTTTTTTAGAAGGTCAGAGACCACGTCTCAGATATGTATGTCATCACTGGTAACACACATTGGTCGAAGACTTTCGAGTTCAAGCACTGAGGTATGACGGATGAAAAGACGTTTTTTAACTTCTCGAACGCTGCTGGCCGATCCTAGATGGATTAATAAATCAAAATAAATACTTTTCTTTTATATTTACGCGAATTTCACTCATTTAATTAAAAGTCTAAATCGGATTTTATCGCGTTTATTTGTTTTAAAAACTTTACAGTTTAACGATTTTTAATTAAAGTAAATTATTTCCCGAGACGTTTTGGGCCCTTTACAGCGTCCATGATCTCGGGGGACTGAGGTGATGGGTGTCCGAATAATGAATTATTCGATTTACGTCTCAGGAAATAATTTAATTTAATTAAAAATCGTTAAACTGTAAAGTTTTTAAAACAAATAAACGCGATAAAATCCGATTTAGACTTTTAATTAAATCAAATTAAATATTCCACAAACATCACGCACAATTACCGATTATACTCTTCGGTCTTTTGTATAATCTGCCACAATATGTATGTGGTATATGGTCCTATAACCTTTTCAGAATCCGGCTTGTTCAAACTTTCCCGCTAGACGATTCGTAATGACGCTAAAGAACAGTACGTTTATACATGACTCAAAAGCGAAATGGGCCTGTAATTCTTCAACAAGGTATTATTTGTTATGAAAAAGAACACCATCACGGTGTCCACGGTGTCCATCACCAAAACAGAAGGTTCCAGGCTACCGGCGTGACACCCTCAAGCAAGACGGCACTAAACAGCCTCTGAATGGCTTTAAGTACCAGTGTTCCACCTATTTTCAGAAGCTTTGACTGGCTCGTTGGCGCAGTCGCTTCGCGCACATTATGATATAAATGTGTGGTGATTTTTTTTTTCAATCGTAAAATTTCGGAAATTTTACGAAAAATGTAAATATGACAAAAAAAATAATTTGCCTTTAAGCAATAAAATTTCAATTTGAAATTTTAATGCATACTTATTCGGTTAATTTTAACATGAGAAAAAAGTCATAGAACCTTATTTATGTGAAATTTTAAGCTCTACAAATTTTAATCTGCAGTATTTTATCAAAATTTTACCGTTTACCAGTAATTGCGAAAAAATACTTTTTTAATTTATTTTTCAACCCTTGCCGGGGGTTGCAGACACGAAAACCTTTACACATCGTTTTTGTCTCATTATAACTACATTCTATCAAAAATGCAAAGTTGAGTCCGAAATTTTATTTAAAAACTTATTTAACTGGACTAAAATGAAAGTAGAAGATCAAATTAAAAAAAAAATCATAATATATATATATATATATATATATATATATATATATATATATATATATATATATATATATATAAGAGATTTCCACGTATACATTGACTCATCACCATATTTCTGAAACTATAAGGCGCAGAGACTTGAAATTTGGTAGGAATATTCCTTTTATCGATTAGAGGTCAGCTAAGAACGGATTTTACGAAATTCTACCTCTAAGGGGGTGAAAAGGGGGGGCAAAGTTTGTATGGGACAACATGATTCCTTGGTCCAATCTACTTCAAATTTCGCATAAATATTCTTTAACAGAATTGGTTGAAGACGTGTTTCGTATTTTATCGAAATTCATCCTCTAACGATGTTAAAAGGGGGGAGAAAATTATTTTGATATAAATACTCCATAGTGATTTTGATTTAAATTAAAATTTATTTTGACACATGTTTGACAACCAATCCGTCTGTTATAAAATATTTTCCAGTATTGACGCAGGTGTAGGTGATAAAAAATATAAATTTATAATTTTTTAAATTTTAGTTACATACCCGTGCGAAGCCGGGGCGGGCCGCTAGTATTATCATAAGATATTAATAAAAATTCAAAGAGTACCTATTGGTAAATATGCATACGACCGGTCATTTTGACCGGTCGCTAGTGTTAAAAAGTTGACACTATTTTGGATTAATGGAATATTACCTACACTATTGATAGATATTATGCCGTGCGGTGACCAGCAAAGAACAAAAGATCCTATAATATAGATATATTATATATATATATATATTCCACGAATATTCCGGCTACTATTCAGTATTCAGCCTATTCGACATTTTTTTTTTAAATATTCGGTATTCGGCTGAATACTGTATCTTATACGAAAACCGAATACAAAAAAAAAATTAAGAAAAAATGCAAATTTTATTCAAAAATATATCTATTTTAATCACAAAAAATATTTTAATACTTAAACTTTACAGTGGAAAGTTGTGATGAATGAAAAAAAAATTCTGGCATGTGTAGATAGCAAACGATTGCACTTTTCTTCATTAATAATACCCGCTTCCGAAAATAGTTTCTCACTATATACACTACTGCCAGGATACGATAGATAAATCTTAGCAAATTTTGTAAGGATTCGATACGATTTTTCGTTTGCTGACCATCATTTGTAGGGGTCCGCAATCCGATTTAAGCGATCAGTTTTCAAATAAAAATCAATCTCATTTTCCACAAAACTTTTATGTGCATCCTCATACTTTTTAGTGCTAAGAAGTAAGTGCTATAAGTAACACAATATAAATAATAAATAAATATTAACCAACAATCACACCACGTTAACCTAGCCCCGTGCTAAGTTCGTAAGTACTTGTGTTACAGGTACTAGGAACGGAAATAAATTTAATAAATTTAAATAAATACATATATACATAAATAATAAATATGATGTAATAATTAACACATTCATCGCAATGAGACAAGTCGTAACATGTCACGCACGAATCGCGCACATCTGTTGCCGAACATTCGGTCGGCAAATGTTTGGCGCTTCGGCCAAGAGCGTAGCCAAATATTCGGTATTCGGCCAAATAACTATTCGCGGCATCTCTAATATAAATCCATTTCTTGCCCAGGTGTCGAAAAAAGCGACTCCAGACAGAAGTCCATATTGGTGGGAATAACTCTAAACCAACCAGGATGGTGATGAGCAGCACCATCACCATATCCTGCCACAACACACTGCGCTCGCTGGTGGGTACCTGCCGAGCGTGGCGAGTATTGGCAAAACCCCTCCAGAGATGACGGGGAGGGCTACGTTCAACAGTGGACATCCAACAGCAGTGGTAGTGAGGAATATAGTTTAATTAACATAATTATATGAAAAACATCGATTCGTAACGATAAGCTTGAATTGTGCCTTTCCAACACTACTAATTTTAATGAAAAGGACAGCCACAGACAAATTACCAATAAGTAAAAGATGCTGCAAAACTATGTCAAGAGTGATAAAAATCTGTTCACTATTATTTAAACTCCGCTAGAATATTCGAATGAAATTTATTTTATTTGCCGATAGAATTTTATTACTTTTTACTACAGCTCATATCACTAATTGATTGTCCAAAATGTTTAATGGCATAAAATACATTATTTTTGTCAAAATAAAGGAAAGTGCCTTATTTGCGTAAACGACTTTTTTTTTAATATTGAGATTCAAAACTGTATTAGTGACCTGAAGTCTGGTATCTGAGCGACACTAAAGTTGACAATTCGAGCATATATAGGCGATTTTGTGCTGATTTGTTGTAGTATCTATTGAAGATGATCAGTGGTTTGACAAATATACATAATATATAGTGTCAGTTGGTTAGAACACTTAGACAAAGCTATAGAGCTAAACGACTGTACAGCTCATTTACCTTCCTCTACCTTCTATTTTCCTCTCCTATCTTCTATTTTTTGCTTAGTGGATATTTGAGCTATATAATAATCTGAGATACTCACCGCTCTCCTTTTTTCAGCATTCTCCAAAGGCACGGTTTGTCCAGGAATGGAGGCTCTGCCGCGGAAGATGTCCATTACCTTGGCCATAGCGCTTGGACGACGCGATGTTGACGCAGTAACAGTGTGGTAGTACTGTGTAACAAAGTAAATTTTATTGATTCCTACATCAATCATGGCATATAGAATACGGAATCTTCACAGAAGAACATGGGCTAATGTCATCCATACTAGCAACACTAGAGTTTTCAAGTGGTGAAATAAAACATTTTGAGAACATCTGCATGTCTCGGAAGAAATTTCCAAAGGCGGGTAAGGAAAATAATATCAAATAAAAGAAGCGTTTCCATCAGCATTGATATACTTACAAACTGTTGTAGAATATTAAATTTATTTAATAGACAGTATTCTCAGAGTAAACATAGCTAACAGTATGTTTTAAAAATATATAAGTTATTATGTAAGTTAATAAGTTATCTAATTCAACCAATTATATTTAAACAAAATATTTTTAAAAATCTAATACAAAACCGTTGAATAATAAATAATAGTTAAAAGTAATAATTACTACTACATACCTACACGTAAAATAATACTATCCTAAAAATTTTACATTGTTTATATCCTTTTTAAAATTAGGTATATGTACTAATGTGTCAATTATTTTAATGTATATATATATTTTAATTATATTAAAAAATATATAATTTCTAAGATTAAAAACTCTTTTATTTAAGACAGGTTTTAAATTAATTGCAAATATAAGCATATACATATTATTATATTAGCCTCTAAATAACAGAAATATAACTCGTGCGCAGAAGGTTTGCCGATGACCACCCCTCCCACCGGAGTTGACCGCGTCCCTCGCTCGTCTGATATGTACCGCTAGCAACGCAGCCGATACATACGTGTAATTTTTTGCTTACGCTCCGAATTAATTCATTGTTGTTTCCTTAGGTTTTACCTGTTTTTTTTTGTTAGTTATTTGTTTTCGTTGTTTGGAACCATTAAACTTTTATTTTACGTTTTTTTATTATTCACTAAATATAAATACATAAAAATATATAATCTACGTAATAACAACAGCGTTTTTTATTTAATATTTATAATTACACTTTATATTAAATTTATAATTCGACCGAGACTATTTTTTATTAATTTGATGTAAAATACATACAATAATAATCTACCTTTATGTGACCTTTTTTTCAACCCTACTGACTATCGATGCGTGACGTCACAAGGCCAACGGCAAAGTTTCTGCGCACGGATAGTAAATTAATAGTTAGATAAAATATAGATACATGAAAACGATATGGAGCTAACTTTTCCAATTTTATAATTGTCAAATAACAACCTAAAATCATAATGAAACTGACATCTTTGTGACAAAATAATAAGAGTAAAATAGAGCTTAGAAGCGTAAGTTCAGAGTGATAACGAATTATCGATCGTTCTGTCTTCATTTCTGAATAATAAAACATTCCCAATCAACTGTGCAGAATAGTTGTAGGACAGGACCAAGAGAAAAGACTCTAGACCTATGTATGAGATATTAATGATCAGTTATTAAGCTTTCTTTGCTGACACATTTTTATATGTAACTTTGTGAATAGGTACACATTAATAATTTATTATAACTTTAGCTTGTAAACGTCCCACTGATGCGAAAAGGTCTTTTGTCTAAAGCAGAAGAGTTGGAGCCTAGTCCGCAATGAATCACTACGACTTGGCCAATATAGATGTTTCTTATTACTTTAAGTATATTATTAATACTTCAGTGTACTCTACTATACTATGCCGGTTGGCGGATAATTTCCCGACCATGAGTAACGATCGTTATTTAATGTCTATGATAACAACCTGGACCGACGGCTTTACGTTACACCCAGACCGGAAACAAATATTTGCGCAAATACAAATATCTGTCTCGAGCAGGAATCGAACCCGCGACCGCCGGCACGCGGCGCTCAAGCGACTACTCGCAGCACTACACCAGAACGGTCGTAATACTTCAGTGTGCAATGAAACATCAGACTAATATTATAAATGCGAAAATAAGTTTATTTGTTACATTTTCACGCGAAAACTACTTAACCGATCATCATGAAACTTTGTACACATATTCTTGGAAGTATTAGAAGTAACATATGATACTTTTTTTTTTCGTCGCGAGTACCGACATCCACGCGGGCGGGAGCTAGTTCAAAATAAATTAAAGTACCTATAATTGATAACACATAATTTACCCTAGTGTCACTGCCGGGATGCGGATGGGCCGAGCCGTCCTTTGTTTTGACGGCCGGTGTGCCGGACGAGGTCGGTGTCACCTCGGCTTTATCGGACTTAACAGACTCCTTGCTCGCGGTGCCCGACTTTGTCATACTCTGAAAAAAAAAACATGTTATGGTCGTAAATATTAAAATTGTTTTAAACAAAAAAAAAAGTGTGCATCTCGGGACGCCCAACAGACGTGAACTAACTCAAACTAAGTTAAACTATTTAATATTTTATTTTATTTTATTTTATTTTATTTTATTATATATATTTTTTTTTATATATTTTTTTTTTTTTCTAAACGGCACAAATATTCGTCACTTATCCAAAGTTATATTTTTGTGCCGTTTGCAGTCGAAACACTTGGACCTTGGAGTAGCAGTGCTAAAAATTTTCTAAAAGAATTAACCCCACGACTCATAGCCTCCACTGGTGACAAGAGGGCTGGTGCATTTTTTGCCCAAAGAATCGGAATTGCGATTCAACGGGGAAATGCTGCTAGTATTCTTGGCACCATTCCACGCGGACATGATTTATACCAAAACTGTTTGTAAATAATTATTTTAAGTTTTGAATTGTAAATATGTATAATATTGTAAAATAAAATTACTGTAATAAATTTAGCAAGAAAAGGTTAAAATTATTTTGCTATAATCCGCCAACAGCAGAATCTGTATGGTCAAACATGTAATTAAAAGCTAAGCACCGCTCACCTTCACAACCAAGCAAGAAAGCCAAGTTCCCAAGCAAGCAATACCACCACCATTCACATGCACCACCACACAAGACTCTAACACTACTCTCGACGCACGTTTCGCTCCGACACCGGAGCATCCTCAGGAGATATCGACTTTACAATGCTGTATTGTCTAGTGACGTTCGTGGCAAATGCGCGGTCTTATATACCGTTTGTTACCCCTACACCTGTTGCCCCGCCCATTACCCCCCTCCCCCCTGAACCCCTCGCACCCCCCCCCCCCCCGTCCCCTTCAAACAAACGAAGCAATGGTGAACTTGAAACGTTAACTTGTTCATTTAGCAATTTAAACTGATTATTATTATTATGTTTTATTATTTCTAGTTGTTCCAACATACTCAGTCGAAGCCCTTTATCGCAAGTATGTAAGATTTTATATGAATGGTCCGATGATAATTTGTGTCCACTATCAAGGAGATGTTTAGCGAAGTGTGATTTTTGGGGTTGGTTGTTTCTAACCGCGGCTATATGTTCTTTGTAACGTGTTTCAAATTTACGACCCGTTTGACCAATATATGTGGCTTTACAGTCTGAACATTCGAGTTTATAAATGCCAGATTTTTGTTTATTGTTTACTTTATCTTTCCCGTTGCAAATGTTTTAAACAATAAACAAAAATCTGGCATTTATAAACTCGAATGTTCAGACTGTAAAGCCACATATATTGGTCAAACGGGTCGTAAATTTGAAACACGTTACAAAGAACATATAGCCGCGGTTAGAAACAACCAACCCCAAAAATCACACTTCGCTAAACATCTCCTTGATAGTGGACACAAATTATCATCGGACCATTCATATAAAATCTTACATACTTGCGATAAAGGGCTTCGACTGAGTATGTTGGAACAACTAGAAATAATAAAACATAATAATAATAATCAGTTTAAATTGCTAAATGAACAAGTTAACGTTTCAAGTTCACCATTGCTTCGTTTGTTTGAAGGGGACGGGGGGGGGGGGGGGGGGGTGCGAGGGGTTCAGGGGGGAGGGGGGTAATGGGCGGGGCAACAGGTGTAGGGGTAACAAACGGTATATAAGACCGCGCATTTGCCACGAACGTCACTAGACAATACAGCATTGTAAAGTCGATATCTCCTGAGGATGCTCCGGTGTCGGAGCGAAACGTGCGTCGAGAGTAGTGTTAGAGTCTTGTGTGGTGGTGCATGTGAATGGTGGTGGTATTGCTTGCTTGGGAACTTGGCTTTCTTGCTTGGTTGTGAAGGTGAGCGGTGCTTAGCTTTTAATTACATGTTTGACCATACAGATTCTGCTGTTGGCGGATTATAGCAAAATAATTTTAACCTTTTCTTGCTAATCATGAACTTCCGCAAAGTAACGCCTGATTCTATCCAATATGTAATAAATTTATTAAATTTTAATATTTAATTTGTTTAACTTGAGAAAAGCTTATGTTATTACTTATGTTTTATGTATATTAATGTAAATCTTTTATTGATTATAAAATATATTTTATTATATATTATTACTCTATGAACGCGCGTATATATATATATATATATATATATATATATATATATATATATATATATATATATATATATATAATAATTAAAAGTATAATTTAATTAAGAAGTATAAGAAAATTTAATTAAGAATCGTCATCATTATGAAAAATTTTCAAACCTTTTATAACTAATGAAGCAATAAAAATTGATTTTTTTTTCTTATCTTAAATACGAATAAAATAATTGTTGTTAATTTTTTAATTGCATTACAATCACGTATTTGGTCTTTTAATATTTAATTAACACTATTAAAGGTAAGCAAGGTGGATGCTAATCTTAAAAAATAAATGTTTTATTATTATATTATTATTCTAAACAACTCCAAAAGCAACACCAGATAATTAAAAACGAACTGAAGCCTTTATTATGATCTGTCGATAAAATTCAGTAATATTTTCTAGGCTACAAAGCAGAAGATGATTTTACGCTCTAATAGCAACGCAGGTATTTTTTGGCAAACGATATGTTCAAGTCGATAATAACATTGCGCTTTCAGTTTACTGTTTTTCGTGTCCTGAAACTAGTTAAAACCCAAAATATCCAATCTAATTAAATTCCCGTTTTCTTGGAATTAAACCACACGTCCATTTTATTATACATCAATAAAACTAAGATTTCCACACACCTCATAATATTAAAGACCAAAAATTACAACCTTATATTTTCGATTATAAAATTGTTTCTTGGTACACGAGAACATTTTCCTTACTTATAAATTTATTTATTACTAAGTTTATCCTTTAATATTTATTTGAAAAGATTATTTTCAAGTGATCTGACTTACTATTATTAAATTAAGGAAAAGGCTAGAAAATTACAATGCTATTCAAAACTAAGTCACTTATTACATTAAATTCATTTTGTATATGGGTTATTCGTTACCTGATATAAAGATCTTGAAAAATTATCATTACTCGCAAATTGTTTATAACTAGAATGAAGTAGTATATTAATCACCATAGCCTTATTTTATTTACTGTTTAAAAGAAATATTTGGTGCTATTTTACGTAACCATCTTGACTAGCTATAGCCGTGCAACTGCGAAGTGCAGCGGAATAGCATGACTTTTTTGGACAAATTAAAGCCTATATCTATATATCTATATCTATATGTTTTCATGAATTTCATATTTTATGGAAAATATATTATGTAAACAAAACAACAAATGGTAATAGTACAAATATCATATAGCAATGTATTAAAAATAAATTAACGTTACTTGGCATGAGTTTTTGTTGTTTTTACTTAACTGGTTGTACAATCAGTTAAACATGCGTGCTGGCAGATACTATACGTGAATTCTATAATTTAAAATAAAATTAAAAAAAGTTTATATTCATTGCTAAATTATATTTTTTTTTTAATATTACTATTTTTTTTATGTTGTTACGTCATTACATTATGGCATTCGTTTTAATTTTTAATTTATCTCGTAGTTAATTATGTGTGTATGTAGGTATTTGTATATGCGTATTTATATATATTGATATGTGTGTATGTGTGTGTATGTATATGTATTTATATATAAATCTTTTTTATTCATTTTGTACCCTTCCCACACCTCTTAGTAAAAATCCTCTGCTCAAAGATTTCCTGGAAGTAATCGCTGTTTAAGCGACAAGGCCGCCTGTTACAACTGATGCAAATTAGTTATTACGTATTCTATTTTTGTTTACTTTTGTATTCGTGCAGAAAGTACAAATAAATAAATAAGTAAATAGATAAATAAATAAATAAATAAATAAATAAAATAACATTAATAATAAAAGACCACGCACAAAAGAAAAATTACAATGAACCATGTACCTGTACAGCAGCTTTGACTTGCTGCATGATTGAAGGT
Organism: Euphydryas editha; assembly: GCA_036937285.1. NCBI lineage: Eukaryota > Metazoa > Arthropoda > Insecta > Lepidoptera > Nymphalidae > Euphydryas > Euphydryas editha. The sequence continues at coordinate 14,384,676 of JAUPFZ010000005.1, read as the reverse complement.
TGTTTCTTAGCATCCCCTCGTGGTCGAGACTTAAACATGTCAAATAAAGCTGGTCTACGGCTCACCCCGGAGGTTCCTGTCAAATAACATGAAATCACAATGAGCTTTTAATTAAAACATTTATATCCATTACTTTATAAATGTTTAAATTATCACCAAATATATTACAAACATACAAATCATGTTCGTTGGGAAACACTCCAAATTTATGTTAGACTTATCTGTATTTTGCAATACATCTTTATAATTTATGTAACTTACCATGAATTGTTTGTTGATACATAGGATGTGCTTGACCATCGTCAGCGGAACCGCGGCGTTTGCGTTCTCCGACAGATTGCGAACTACGCGTTATAGCTGCATCCAGACGCTGATCTATAATAATTATTAGGAAAACGTTACAATAAAATTCTATATACTTAAAAATTGATTTTAATAAATCGTTCGAAAGGCATATAATGGTTTAACTTATAAAACAATTTATCCCGGCTGACTTACTGACTTATTCATAGCAAGTATGTTACTTTAATTGTAAACTTTAGCTTTGAAATTAATAAACGCGTTTTAAGGCATCTTTAAAATTTTCACTCATATTGTGGTATATACATTTATACATGTTTGTTTGTCATGATTTAAGTTGAAATTATAGTTGAAAATATTAATATTTAGTATTTCATTAAAAATATATATATAAACGCGTTCTATTACTCACTGTGCCCTACGGTTTGACCGGCGGGCGTAAGTGTCGATTTCGTGAGAAAATCGATGTAAAAAGTATCAACATACATAGGAAACTTAAACTTGATGTATACTACGTACGTACCAAGATTGATCGCAATATATATATATATATATATATATAAACTTACTTATACTATATATATATAAACTCTTTTGCAAAAAAAACGGGCACTTAAGCAAAGAACTATTTTATAGTTACTATTAGTTTGTTTGACAATTTTAGGTATTGTTATCCTCAGAATTTTATAAATTAATTAGGAAGGAATAGTTTTCATCAGTTTTATCATAACATTTTAATTAAATTATTAAGAAATAATGTTTAAGCTCAAAACGCTATGATTGTACCTGCTCGCTAAATAAAAATGAAACGCGTTAATTTCTTTGTTTTTTTTTGAATACATTAAAAGCAGATAAACGTTTAGTATTGAGTGTGACCCCCTCTTGCTGAAATCAGAGCTTGCATTCGTCTGGGCATGCTAGTGAGTATATCTTTTATGGTTTCTTGGGGAATACGTTCCCACTCCGCGGTAATCACATTCTTTAGCTCTCTGATGGTCTGCGGAGCCGGCTGCACTGATCTCACTCGTCGCTTCAGAACGTCCCAGACATGCTCTATGGGATTGAGGTCCGGACTTCTAGCTGGCCAGTCCAAACGACGAATTCCGACTTCTAGCATATACGCATCCACACCGCCAGACCGGTGGGCGCGAGCGTTGTCGTCCATAAAAATTGAGTTTTCGCCAAGAGCGGTTAAAGCGGGTTGTGCATAAGGAATTAGAACTTCCGTTATGTATCGGTGTCCAGTCAGTGTACCGTTTTCGATGAAGACTAACTCCGTACGATCCGTAGAATTTATTCCTGCCCAAAACATAATAGAGCCCCCTCCATAAGGTGTGATTTTTTCAAAACATGCCTCTGCAAAGCGTTCTCCTCGTCTACGTAGCACTCGCCGACGTCGGTCTTCACCATGCAGAGATATCCTGGCTTCATCGGAGAACAATACCCTATCCCAGTCTTCATGAGTCCATGACACACAATTTCGAGCGAAGCTAAGCCTGGCAACTCGATGTCCACGGAGTAATTTAGGGCCGCGTGCCGGGCGATGACTGTGTATATTAGCATCGAGAAGCCTCCTCCTGACCGTCCATAGACTAATTTGCACATTTCTTACTTCTTCGAGGGTGTTCTTGAGGTCCACATAAGAAGATTTGCGATTTCTCAACGCTTGACTAACTAGAAAACGATCATTTCGTGGTTCGGTACATGTCCTTCTGCCAGAACTAGGCCTTCTCTTGACGGAACCGGTCTCTTGATAGCGCTGCCAGGTCCTTTGAACTGTCGACCGACTCACATTTAGCCTCTGAGCCACGAAGCATTGACTGCAACCTTCTTCAAGCAGCGCAATAATTTTGCTCGCTTTTATCACTTTATCTACCATTTTCGAGATTGCTAAACAGCAATAACAATACTTTTAAATGTCAAGGGGTGTCCTGGGATGTAGATATAAATATCGTGACGAGGACCCGACTCCATTTATTAATATTTAGCGCGCGCGCCACATTATGTTAAAATAATAAAGGATATCAAAATAACATAGAGTAAGTATAGAAATAAGCTCAATTATTGTATAGAATGTGTTTATTAAATAAAGTCCTTTTCCGGGGGTGAGGTAAGGGATCGCTGGCCAGCCAATCAGAGACATATAAATTACGATGCCACTTCGGGTACCGCATGCCAGTCTTCGATCGACAAGCGAATAGAAAAGAATAGTAAATGCCAGTCTTCAATAGACCATAGCAAAGAAAAGATCGTAGAGATCGCGAACAAAAGCTAGCCAACGATTCTGCTCCTCTCAAGCGGGAAAATCTTCAACATTTACTTGGCGTTTCACTGACGTACACCCTCACTGAACACACGCGAACTAGAACCAGCTCACCCTTCGCATTCGATAAATACCGGCCCTAGAAACAGACGTCTCGTCGTCACACCACCACATAAAGTCCACTTCGTATTTCTTTCGACTAGGGTCCGGTATAATAATTAAATGCTATAAAACATTATTTTATATAACGTTATTGTTATTTTTGTATTAAAATAATTTTTGTAAATGTTGTTTTTATACATCTACAAAAAATTTCGTAAAAAAAATTAAAAAGAACTGACACGTGAAATTTACAATTTTATTTTATTATTTGATCCAATAAATAATTCTTTCAAGTTCACATAAAAATTTAAAAGAAATATTTTGCCAGCTTATGGGTATAGCTAGCCCAACATATAAAAACTAACCTACAATACAAAAAAAAACATATATATATATTTCGATTTCTGGGAGGTGTAACCGCCTTCAATCCACGGCCAACGACCTAGACGCCTGGTTTCAAAAATAAAAAATCGAGATATACCCTGAAAAGATTGCTGCCGTGTACTTCGTCAAGAATATATAATACCGTAGGTACCGCAAAACGTACCCGCTCACAAAGCCGCAGTTGCGATAACTGCCATTTAAGAAACGGGATTCGAATTACATGAACACTCACTCTATTTACCAAATTTAGCTCCCAGTGACTTTTACTCGACTTTTTTCCTCGGCTCAAAGAACAACTCCAAGGTAAAAAAATTTAAGACGACAGCGAAGTAATGGTATCTGTTGAGGTGTTTTGGGAGAGTCAAGAAAAAGTGTTTTTTTTTTCTAAGGGAATTCTAGGTTTAGTAAAAAGAGGGACTAAATATATTGACTTGTTAGAAGACTATGTAGAAAAATAAATTATTTTTATAACCATAATCATCCTCTTTATTATATTTATTTTTTATATTCATTATCATTACTTTTGGATCGCCTTCGTATGTTTATATTATTATCAAGGTACATTTCGAAACACCAATATGTATACATATTTTCATCATATTTCATTTTTTTTCTATATTTGAGATATTAAAAGAAAATATTATATTATAGAAAGCGATTCTTGAAAAATGTAATTAATCTTGCCTATACAAAAATTAAAAAGTGTAACCGACACAATTAACAGCTAATCGCATTCCGTACGCAAGCGTGTAATTGCAGAAAATATAAATAAATTATTATTAGTTTATAATAGTAGGATAAACTAGCGGATTTACACTTTTAGACTTAAAATTATGAACGTTAAAATTATTTTTCATTTTTGTAATAGATATGTATTTATAATCACAAAAACAATGCGACGAATAGGTACTAAAATAAATATGCAGTGCTAGGTACTCATGTAATGTCGACGTAATTTGTTTTATGCACAGAAACGCTATGCATTATGCATTTGCATCGCTATTTCTCAAGGCAAATTCCAATTAAGACTAAATAAGAAATATTCTTAAAATTGCAAATTAAAATCAACATAATTTTTTCATTGTTACAGTGACGGCAATAAAATTGACTCTTTATCGTGACATATTTAAGAATTGCTTTAAAGAGGTACTAAGGGTCGATTCCGCGGAAAGCTTATCTGACGTGTAACGGTATCCGACGGACAAAAGTTTATTTTATTTTTCTTTTTCACCATCAAACTCCAATTCAACTGTTAGATATTCTATTTGCTTCACGTAAATCAAGTTGTAGTTTATTAGTTGATCTGAAAGAGGCTCTAAGGACCTGCCTGAACCTTGTGGTTATAAAGCCTATCAGTAGCTTAAGTGCGAGATTAACTGTATCAGTAACCAGAGAAACAGGCTCTAAGACTTAAGGATATTGTATCCATCTTACGTACTTAAATAATTGATAAAGATTGTAAAAAGAGTAACGTGGTATATTATATAAAATTAATATAAAAAAATATAATACGTTAAAAATTTAAAATACGTTCAAACACTGGTAATCCATAATGTATCATATAATTAAATTTATATTAAAATTCTGAAACTTGCAAATCTGAAAAATGCATATACTACCGTTACCTGTTTTGCCTATTATTTTGAATCAATAAAAGTTATAAAATACTTCTTTATAATATACTTTTAAAATAGAAATATTAAGTATTGAAAAAAATATATATACCTCTTTTTTGTCGTCTGTCGTCACTATTCCTTCTGCTGTCTTTAATTGTTTTTTTCATTATTTCTTTCTCTTTGCGAGCAGTTTGGGAATTCCAAGTTCCAGATCGTTCACGTTTTTGTTCGGATTGTACTTCTGCACTACTTTCATCTTCAGATTTTTTTGCAGATTCTTTGACAATCAAATTATTGTCCTTCGCCACCTAAAATAGCACAGTTAATAATTTATTACTTACTAACATATATTTTATGTCTTTCAAAACTCAATAAAATCATATTATTATTTAGTTGTATTACAAAAAAAGTTTTGCAATGAATATATGTAAATATATACATTTTAAAAAAAAAAATATTTTTCTATATCAGACTTACGTTTTTAGCATCTGGTCTTTTAACCCAAATATCCTCAGAACTGGTTAAAGCCTCGTCCACTGTAGATCTAATTTCAATTAAGCTACTATCAAAATAATTTTTGTCCCGATGGAGATTCTGCCCTGTGAAAATAGTTCTTACATTCGGTCTTTGCTCTTCTACTCCCTTTGTTCCAAAATGTATAGTGTGAGCATTACTAACTTGAGCCCGAAGGGCGTGCTTAACCGTTGGCGACATTTGTTCCGTTTTTGTTACAAGGAATTTATGTTTTGCTCCCATAACTGTACGTTTCGAGGAGTCTTCATTTTCAGAAACATTAGTCACATCGCCGGAGTTGATCCTTTCATCAGCTTTTATTGCCGCAATTTCTTCATCTGATGGCTTTAATAAACTATCCTTTCCATCTAAACATATCGTTTCTAAATTTGAATGTAAGGAACCATTCGAATGTTTCACATCTTTTTTTTCGTCGTCTTCATCCTCCTCGCGACATTGCGATAGTCTACGTCGTTCATTAAACGGAAAAGGTGACGTAGAATTAGAATTGCGACTGGAAAGATTGTTGCAATGATTCATGAAATAGTGTTGAAAAAAACTATCAGTTTCAGGTGTATCATTATCACCTTGAATAATATCTTTTAAGGCAGCTAAAGAAGTGATAGTATTATAATTAATAGCGTTAACTAATTCTTCGCTGTCTGTGGAGCTTCCAGATTCAGGTTCATCGTCTTCTTGATTTGCGTTTAGATGATCTTCATCTGGTGTCATCTCAGTCTTTTCAGACGCCATTTTTTTCTCCTTTTCATTTTTAGTGCCTCTCTTTTTTATCTTCTTTTTGGAATCCATTGAATAAAGCGAAACCGAATGTCCGATAACTATTTTAGTATGTTATCACATAATATATCTCATACAGTCACATGGTAATTATTCTCGCGGTACACTATTTAAGTGATGTCGTCACAATTTTCGTAGTCTTCGTCACCGAACTGTTAATAGGATAAGAAAACACATACTTTTTAAAAATATTTCACAGTGCAAAAAAAAAACTATTATTTTGGGTCATATATCTCCTTAGACAATATAGAGCGAAATATAAGCTTAGTGTTCATGTAATATTTCTATTTGTAAAAAAAAGTAACATATAAAAGTATTTACTATATACGAATAGATAAAGTCCCTAATGTAACAAATTAGAACATTCTGTAGAATTTTATAACTGTAAGGTAAATAAATATCTTTGAACAGTTGTTTTTATTTCTTATCCAATATCATTCACCATTTTTTTTTTATTAAAAGAAACCAGTTTATTATATTAAATGAATACTAAAATAATTAAGTTATTCAAGCAACAGACAAACTGACAAGTTTTTAAAGTGAGATTATGGTGCACTACACCAAAATATATATTTTTTAATATATGAAAGCTCTCTTGTTTACTGCCATAGTAAATGCCATATTTATGGTCTATAATATTAAACCGGACTTAGCATTTTAAAAACATTTTGATAAGCTATATTTTTAAACGAATTCTACAATTGCTAGATAATTTTGTCTAGCCCTATTTATACGTTACCAAACTTCCAATACTGTCTTAATTGCCGCGTTACAATAAATAATATCACAATTGTTCCAACACCCAAATATGTATCAAGTGTAGTTATAGTTATAACGCAAATAATAATCTCAATACAACATTCTAATTGTTAGTTATAATCTAACTCACCTATATACTAATTGAGTTTATGATTTATTAATTTCTTCTTTTTCCGTGCGATTTGCGATTCTGACATTTCATTGATATAAACAAAAAACGTTAGTTAAAAAACGCATCCGCAAAGATCTGCGTCATCACATGATATAACATTTATGACCCATAAATACTGAAACATACATTTATATATGTGTAAATATCATATACATATTCATGAGATAAGACCGACGGAAATAACGAGTATCCAACAATATTATAATACGTCCTAGTTTAATAACTACTTAGCACCTATGTACTTATATGTATATATGTATAAATACGTCACTCAACAAACGTATACGAGGTTAAATTGCCGATAGTGGTTATGTTGTTGGGATGAAGTAGGAACAAAACACACAGACAATATCTAAATGTAAATTCGTAATCATCTATTGCCTATTAATTCTAACGGTAACCAGAATAGGACAGTTAAGATTAATGAATGGAAATAAGCAAGGACGGCTTTATCGGTATTGGTACTATGGTTTAATTAGTAACAAACAAACATCAGCACGACGCATACCGATACACACTTATTGAGAATAGGTCAAGTTGTTTACAGTAGATTGTTATAAACATATCAAAATGAAACGAAGTTAAGAAATCAAATTGAACTAGGTATACGCTTGTTTAACATAGTTATTAATTATATTTATTTCAAATAACTTAATAAACAGGTATTTCATGAAACGCCTTCATGTAATGCCTGAAAATATTTATTTTCCTATGCAATTTTTAATCACCTGGGTAAATTTTTATATTACATTTGTGTAACAAAACCAATAGTTTTAGTTTCATAGTAGTTTTTTTTTACACTTTTGGTTCTACTAATACCCGTACCCTGCAACAACGCAATGCGCTCGCCAACCCGCCTGCCAAGGTGGCGAAAATCGGCAAACTCCGCCTCCCTATCTCAGAAATGATGGAGGAAGCCTACGTTCAGAAGTGAACAAACAGCAGCCACCGGCTGATGTGATAGTGTTAGGACAGGATATTTTGTATGAAATGATCTCAGTATAAAATATTATAATTGTTAAATCAAGACATCCTAGAAATAGTAACACAACCAATTATACGATATATATAAGCCAGTAACTTAAAAATAACGTTTATTCGTTGATGGAGAAAGTTACCAAAACTGAAGAAAATTATTCCTTAATCACCAGTCGAGATAGGTACCATCCACATACATTACAAGATACAAGGACCGCGCAACAATAGCGACTTAATTGTTGATACATTTTGTTTTTGCTCTTGACCGCGACTACACCCACGTGGTTACTTACAATTAATTTCAAGTTCATATTGTTATAACTTCGGCACTCGTCATCGAAGCATGATAAAATATAATTTTATCGTTATTAGTACAGCAGTGTTTGCGAAATATTAAAACCAACAGAATTATTGTAAATTTTAAGTGTTCTTGTCAATCAAAAAAGTAAGTTTCAGTTTACATTTAATATTTTTTTCTACGTGACAAGTATTATATGAGCTTATAGGTACTACGATATTTTTAACACAAATTATTGTGACTAATTGTGGTCCAGTGGATAGAACAAGCGAATCACAAACTGTCGCAAGTTCAATTCCAGCTCGGATTTCAAGTGCTAAATTTGTCTTTAAAATTCATCTTGTGTTCTGAGGGGAACGCAAACATAGTACCTGCGTGTTTTGCAAGATAAACTAAATTTATATCCACCAACCCAAAGTAAAGCATCGTGGCGAATAAAACTCTATCCCTCCTCATTCATAAGATAAAACGTCTCTACACATCAGTGCAGATTTAGAATATAATTTGAATCAAGTAACGCGATTTTGGGTAAATTCTAAATAACAGCAACACAATATTATTCTATACCTACTGCCAAAACAGTGATGACATCACTTTTCATAAATAGTTGACCGTTCGTAAACAGATTTATACATGAGCTTGATATCAATTCAATAGCCATCATTTGTTGCGTTACTCGAAACGTTTTAACATCTTCGAAGAGTACGCATTTTTACTATCAAATGTCTTTAGGTCATTTAAATATATCAAATGCAATATTAGTCCAGGAGGATCGGCGCATGAGTACCGAAAACGATTCCACCTCAATTTTTTTATGCGATCCTCTTCAAATTGCGTGTTTGCGCGTGCGTACATAATTTTTTTTTATTAAAAACAAATTGTAGACAATTCAATTATTAATAACATTGCTCTCTTTAACAATCTTGATAAAGTTGATAGTTTTAAAGATAAATGATAAATAATGATACAAGACACAGAAAGGCCGACGCAACGCATGAGTCAGAGAGAGACAGCGATACTTAAAGGTAAGCGCGCATACTTGTGAGCGCGCGAAATTAACAATTAAAAAAAAAGATATAAACAATGAATTTTTTTTAAATCTCTATTAACAATATTATTAACTACTGTATACAGAATTAAAAAAAATATTACTAAAACATTATGTTTTTTTTAATATATTTTTCATGGGTCGAAAGTACCCAAATTTGAGATTTTTCGAACCTTTAAAAATTCATATCTTTAAAAATATTAACTTTATCGTGAAAATTTATAGGACCTTTTTAATTGGTATTTCGATAAAGAATATAAAAAAAAATTGTCCGGTTGAAAAATAACAATTCCTTGCAATTGTTTAAACAATTTCGGTTTAAACAATATGGCACCGGGTTGCGCCATGGCAACATGCATTTATATCATTAGGAGGGCAATTTGAAGAGGATCGCATAAAAAAAATTGAGGTGGAATAGTTTTCGGTACTCATGCGCCGATTCCTCCTGGACTATATGACAAAATTTATTCGATAAGGCCGCATATGTTTATAATAAAAAACTTTACCTCGTTAAGGTCATAATCGTATATATATATTATAAAATTGAATAGTATGTCTGTTTGTATATTTTAATGTGCTATTCACGGGATCTCCCAGGCCATTAAAATTGTTAGATGATCTGTTTATCGAGAAAGGTCATAGGCAGTACATATCATGCTATGACCTATGAGAGCGCAACAGTAATCAAAAATTTCAACATATCTGACATGTTACGGAATCGGTGCTGGTGAAACCGCGCGTCATATGTAGTTTTATACAAATATAAATTATTTTGTAACGTGTTACGACGATATATCTTCTTTGTTACTTTATTTGTTCTAAGATAAGGTGTTAAGCCACATATATTTAACATTATCAATCTGCTAAAACAATTTTAAAAATTACAAAATACTATTTAAAACTCCCAAAGAGTTAAATTTTCTTCGCATTTTTATTTTTAAGTGGAAAAACTAAAGTTTTTCAATTTTTTATGTTGACATAGATCCAAAAAACCTAAATCTAATATTGTTTTCTTATCAATACCGAAAGTCGTTAAGTTTTATCTACTTAAATAAAAATAAAGATTTTGAGTAAAAATAGAACTTTTACTCAAAATATTTCTACCGCTACCCTACCGAACCTACCGCTTTTTATCTGTTTGTAGAAGTTAGTCATAAATATACACTAGATTTTCATCGTTTTCTTTACATTAATAGTCACCTTATTTATAGATTGACTATTGTTACAATGACTATCTCTATGACTAATATCTGTCATGTGTATTTTCATATTTTAATAATACTTTACATATAGGATTACATACAGGGCAGGCAGATAAGTACAAGGGGCATTTGAAAAGTTCGTAGCCTAACCAGGAAAATGAAAAGATGGGAATTTATTTATTATTTATTTGTCAACATATTCTCCCCCAAGTTCTATACACTTCGTCCATCGCCCGTGCAGGGCTTCTATACAAGCTTTAAAAAAATCTTCGTCCATACCTTCAAAATTTGCGTCGACAACAGCCCTAACCTCATTTGTAGAAAATTTTTGAGCTCCTTTTTTTTAAATGGCTGGGAAATGCATTTACGCATCCCGCCGCGGAGAGGCGGCGGGTATGTGGGACTCGCTGGCACGCATAACGTGTTAGGATACCCGATAAAACCCAGCAGTGACCTCATCGTCGTAATGGGGCGCAACGAGATCGCTCGCGCATGCAACCGTAACTCCCCGACGAGAGAGCTATAGAGCGCTCGCGGACACCGTGACCGTGATAAAAGAAGGTCACCGCTGATCAGCACCTCTCGCTGCCAAGCATTCAGCGGATCACGTTCGACAACGAGAGGTCTCCGCCTATCACAGCCACCAGGGCATGGCGGTGGGGCCCCCAGGCGGCGCACTCCTCGAGAGTGTGACGCGCCGTGTCTATCGGTGCGCCACACTCATGACCGGCAGGTGTGGCTTCCCTTCTTGCAATTGGATGCAGGTACTCACCAAAGCACCCGTGTCCGGTAAGTACCTGCGTCAGTCGAAAGGTCAGCTCCCCGTGCCGCCTTCTGACCCAGCGACGAAGATGTGGTCGCTAGGTCCGCCGCTGGGGACTCCAGGTCCTCCTCCCACCATCGGATCAGGGCTCTCTGAGCCTGAGCCCTGATCGGAACCGTCTGGTTCGCACTTGGGACTTGTCCTCTAGCTCTGAAGCTCGACCGGAAACGGTACACTTCCGCGAGTACCTCCGCCTGAATTTCCCAGGACGGATCACTAGCGAGAATTATTGCCGCCGTCCATGACACCGTACGGTATCCACGTATCGCCCTCACCGCTATGACCCTCTGAGGCCTCCTCAAGAGGGTCTTGTTCCGAGCGGTAAGTGCGTCACACCAAATGGGTGCACCGTACAGCGCCATGCTTGCCACTGTACCGACGTATAAACGCCGGCAAAGGGAGTTCGGTCCTCCTACGTTGGGCAGGAGTCTGCCTAACGCAGCGGCGGCGCTCTTGAGGCCCGAAGCGAGCTCCGCAAAATACGGACCAAAGCTTCATCGACCGTCCAGGGTCAGGCCCAGGTACCTCATCTGGGCTCGAACCTCCACCTCAGTTCCCTGGACGGCGATCCGTGCACTTCTGCGTAGGCCATGGAATAGGAGAGACTCTGTCTTGGATACAGAGACCCTCAGGCCCAGCATCTTGATACGGTAAAATTTTTGAGCTTCTAAGTGGTTTTTGAGCTATGGGAATAGATAAAAGTCAGATGTAGAGAGATCAGGAGAATACTGGGCGTAATAATTCGAAGCTATATTGATGGATTTCTGCTATAGTATTAACGGACGTGTGAACTCGCGCATTATCCTAGTGAAACAAAACTTTTCTTCGTAACAATCCAGGACGTTTTAGTTTAATTAATTCAAGTAAACGTCGCACTAGGTTGTCGCATTGTTTTACGCTTTTCATCATCTTCCTACACCTTCTCGACCACGTTTAAACTCTGCTACCCAATACGGAAATTTAGTAAAATATTATTACTACCTTTTCTCAGATTTTTGAGCTCATAAGTTTATTTTAGATAGGCCATCTTATGCGGTTGAGAAAAAATAATTACATTGTTAAACATGTTAAATGAAACAGAATACAAAACAAATTATATCTAGTAAATCATGAGGTTAGGGATACGAGTTTAATGAGAAAATATCTTCCACATGGGCTAAACATCCTCTATATGCTAATACCAATTCGATGAAGTAATTAAAACAATATAAATTTTTTAAATACATAAAACCTAAACCTGCTTGTGTATTTAATATATTAATTGTTACTAATTTTATTATCTTTTATTGCCTTTCAACAAAATAAATTTTCTCAATTTGCGATTTTGCACACCTACAAACTTTCGCTCTTGTACGTCCTAAGGTTGGCTGGTAGAGAATGCTTTTAGCATTAAACCCGCCTTTTGTACAATTCAATATTGTGTTGTACATTAAATTATGAATAAATAAATAAAAACTATTTATTCTTTTTTTTATTATATAACATTACTTCTTGAGGGGATTATACTGAGACTAGCTCAAATAGAGATAAAATTACAAATAAACATGACAAATAGATTTCTAGATAATAACTGTTATAACTATGATATTTACAACAGTATGTAAATTATGAAGTATTATTTTTCCTTAAAATCATAAGGATTTCTCTGTAATTTAAAACGACAATAATTGCAATGACATTAATTTTCTTTCGTGAATATTTTAAATACTTGACACCCCTCATTGTTATACTCGTGTTTATGTTTAATTTTTTACTGCTTTGCTTTCAAAAGTCATATATAGTCATTATATAGCCCACATTTGTCAATAAATAGGCTATGTTAATGCAATAAAAAAACTTAATTGGTCATATATATTCTGAGATGTATTTAACCAATAAAACAAGCTTGTGGCATTAAAATATTAAAATTTTAAGAAATTAAAATGAAATTAGTTTATACAGCGGCCATCCTCTCAAGTAGTCTGCAGTTAACTAGCACAAAAAGTAAACAGCTTATCAGTTGTTGTATCCACAATGAAATAAGTGTATGATAAGAAAATGCTGTACTGGACATAAAAACTTCTAATTTAAAGTTCTAAAAACAATTTCAGATAGGTTCATTCAGATAGATTCATGATGAAAAAAAAATTATGAAGAAATTAGTAAGAATAGTATTAAAAAGATTCATTCCAGTGCAAAATTTAAATGTTTATTATTTTATGAAAATATATATTGTTTCAGTTATTGAATATTTAAAGAATATAAATATCTAATTTTTGTTTCATGTTATAATTACAACTAGTAACATGGAATGTTAATGGTATCTATTCAGTATCCATCTGTGCAATTTGAAACTTAGACTTATTAGATAAAAATATAGACATATTACTTTTTTAAAACGCTCAAAAGATGTTACCTTGTGTTGTAAAGTTATCGGGCGAAATAATTTGTGTAATAAAATTTATCATATCAAAATGAATCAATGTTATTTTTAATTTAATGAGCTCTTTGCTTTTTTTCTATTAAATATTTTAAGATAATGATTTGTGATAATTATGTAAATTTATAGAGATACGTATGCCGTATTCCGAAATACACTGGAGCACTGTGAGGTGTGACGTCATTTCAGTATACTGCGAAGAGGTTCTTTTTTAGTTTGCTGTATTGTGCTATACTGGTTACTGTTTATAACGGAATGCAGTCCAGTATACTATCATCCTTGTTTTTCAACTTTTTCTTTTCAAATGAATATGTTTATTATGTACGTACACGTTTTCTAATCAACAAGAAAAACTATTATTTGAATATTGTTGACATTTTTGAATAACAATATTAATTAATAATCGTCCTTAAGCGAACGGTATAGGATTTTTCACATTATTTATGTACACAATAATAAGCCCTGTTTTGCCACTGACTGTGCAAGTATTCAGGAGGTACCGATACTATTAGACTGGCTAACCTAGCTCGTGATTATAAAAATAAATAAAATTAAATATAAAATATTAATTTGTTTTTTTTTTTTTTAATTATGGTTGCCTTAGTGGTTGAATGACAAGTATGAAATTTAGGAAAAGTGGCTTTATTGACTTCCGCGTAAATATTTAAACGAGTACTTGTTGGAACGTAGCGCGCCCTACCGGCAAAACATCTGTCCCCTAAATTGATGCCATTCTTTCAACATTACGTTCGCACTACTGGTATATATACTCCGTGGCGCCAGTGCTATCAGTGCAAAAATGGTGGCGATTCATGACGTGATCTCTACGGTACGGCGGCAGTGTACTGGCAGTCTATAACGGAACGAATTTTTCTCTAGTGACAGCACTGGGCAGTGCTCCCAGTATATATCGGAACGCGGCCCTAATGACATAATTATATTAGATATATATTTTATAGTGATATATATTTTATAGTGATGATAATGAATTTATTTACAAAAAATGAGTTGAGATTTATATGAAAACATGCCATCAACTATACAGACATTATATAATTTCATCATCACCATCATATCAGCCATTGGATATCTACTGCTGAACGTCGGCCCCCACCATCAGTGGAGTGAGTGGTCCGCAGTGGTCCTTCCAGAGTGACCGGTTCAAAGCAGCCTTCATCCAACGGCTTCCGGCGGCTAGTCTACTTACGACTAGTCTGTCCATCTCACGGACGGCCGTCCGACGCTGCGCTTGCCAGTACGTGGTCTCCACTCGAGAACTTTTCTGCTCCATCAGCCGTCAGTTCTACTAGCTATGTGCCCTGCCCACTGGCACTTCAGCTTGCAAATCCGTTGGGCTATGTCGACAACCTTCGTTTGTCTGCGGATCTCAACATTTCTTATTCGATCTCACAGACAAATACCAACCATAGCCCCCTCCATTGCATGTTCTGCGACTTGGAGCTTGTTTAAAAGGCCCATAGTCAGAGACCACGTCTCAGATCCATATGTCATCACTTAGCACATATCGGTCGAAGATTTTCGACTTCAGACACTAAGGTATAGTTTTTTTAATTTCGACGATTACCGATTGACCTCTCTCTTGAAGGAGGATTTACCTTAGACGTACCAAGTTGGACATTTTGTTCTAGTTAGATGTACTCGTCAACAACTTCGAGAGTTGAATTTCCAACCGATATCGGGATGGGCACGACATGGACATTCAACATGATTTTTGTCTTGTCTATGTTTATTTTAAAGCCCACCCGTCGGGAAACTCCATCGATGTCACTGAGCATAATACTGAGGTCTTCCAGAGATTCTGTCATAAGCACGGTATCGTCGGCAAATCAAAGGTGAGTGACGTACTCGCCATTTATGTTGATACCGAATCCTTTCCATTCCAGAAGCTTGAAAGCGTCTTCCAATGCTGCGGTAAACAGTTTGGAGAGATGACATCTCCCTGTCTCACGCCTCGACTGCATTCGTTGCTCCTGTACTCGAACCGACATATCAGCGTTATTGTACAAGCACTGCAACACTTTGATATAGCAATAGTCAATGTGGCACCGCTGGAGAGACTGCAGCACCACCCAAGTTTCGATTGAATCGAAGGCTTTCTGATAGTCCACAAACGCCAAGCACAATGGCCGATTATACTCATCAGTCTTTTGTATAATCTGCCACAGCATATGTATGTGGTCTATGGTACTATAGCCTTTTCGGAAACCGG
Organism: Euphydryas editha; assembly: GCA_036937285.1. Lineage (NCBI taxonomy): Eukaryota > Metazoa > Arthropoda > Insecta > Lepidoptera > Nymphalidae > Euphydryas > Euphydryas editha. The sequence goes on along the minus strand of JAUPFZ010000005.1, from coordinate 14,368,771 downwards.
CTTTTTCGGGAGGCTGGAAGTCATCAAACTTGCCCATTAGACGATTCTTATGACCCTAGAGAACAGCTTATAAACGTGGCTCAGGAGCGAAGTGGGCCTGTAATTCTTCAACAAGGTGTTATCACCCTTTTTGAAAAAGAGCACCACCACGCTTCTATTCCAGGTTTCCGGTGTTACACCCTTGAGCAAGGCGGCATTAAAGAGCCTCTGAAGGACTTTAAGTACTGGTGTTCCACCCGATTTCAGTAGCTCTGATGTAATACTGTCGTTGCCCAGTGCCTTATTGTTTTTAAGCTGTTCCAGAGGCATATCATCGTCACTCTGTAACACCATATGGATCATATATATATATATATATATATATATATATATATATATATATATGTATATATATATATATATATACAGCAGTAGCATATAGACAGCGATATCATGCACTAGCAGCACATGCACTAGACGTCATTACCCCCACCTACCTCCCACTACGCTTGGAGAGTATAAAACGGGCCACTTTGTTGTATCAGTACGCATTACTAATGGATGTGTCTCGGTGTACATGCTGCTAGCACATAATAACTGTCTCTTTCTTGTAAATGTTAGCTACTACCGTTATATATAAAAGGGTCACTTTCGCACACATGAGTAAATAATACAATTAATAGGATAATATGGTTATTGATGATAATGATACTTTAGAAAACTTCTGTCAGAACTTATAAGTTTAATGAATATTAAATATTTTTGAACAAACTCCAAGTAATTCTAGGGGAAAATATATATACATACTAACCAAAATAATTATGTATGTGAATTATACATGCATAACATAAGTAATTAATGTACTCATTAAACACTCAATAACATACTCAATACAATATATGAGTTTACTTTATTTTGACAATTATCTAGTTAAATTGAAATATTTAAGGCTATTTGTATCTTTTAAAAAATTTGTTGTGAACTTCACCATTAAACTCATTTAACATTTTTTATTGTATTTTAAGGACTTTGTTTAATTGCTTTTTTATACTTTAATCAGCCTAACAGATTTTCATCTCAGTAACATACAACAACTTTTATAACCATAGCATAGTAAACTTTTGTTACAGCATGAAAATAAACTGATAGTGAGAAATATTTTAATGTACTCATTAAAGACTCAATAACTACTCCACACAATATACAAGTTGAATAGACTTTGGACAATTTTCAATACAAATACTTGTCACTGAAGTCCATTATTAACCATTTTAGTAAGTAGTTCTCACTACAATAATTTAGTCAGTTGTATTTACATAAAAACTTATACATAATTTTATATGAAGGTAGTTGTTGATTACATTATAATCATATTGTAGATAAATTGTAAATTGTATAAACTGTACTTGTACAGAAACTAATACTGAAATATTATATTTTATTTTATTAACAAAATTATATAGAAAAAAGTGTTGTGAAGTAACACTCAATTGACAGGTATGATTTTTATAAAATCTTGAATGATTTTATAAAGTTTTGGACAAGTTTAATGATAATAGATAAATGTAAAACATTAATATCAATAATCATCATAGTTAATAAAGTTACGCTAGCTACTAACGCTACGAAGAAGTACCTATGTGGAATAAAAATATTAACTAAGGAGACATGACCACTGTAGAACAGACCGTAAAAACAACAACATCAAGCACAGAATTTAAGACTCAGAAGCACATTCACTAGACGACCACATTTTCACTCACTATCTAAAATTTTTAAACTTGTATGACAGTTTGATGTGTACGATAATAAAATTAAAATTAAGATAAAACACTCACTACCTCAAAACGATTCATTTCACTTGACAATTATGATTATATTTGTGACATCACTTGTAATGTGACGTTTAAATGTTTAATTGATGATGTGACGCAATTATTCTATTTTATCTTTTAGACTACATAATTATAATTTCTTTTTTATTTTAATTTTTTATAATAATTTCAAATATATACTCAACTATATATACCAGATATTTATAATTATTACTTATAGAAGTTATGTAATATAAAATAAAAATAAAACAATTAATGTTTATTTATGTGTAAATTGATTTCAACTTTTATTTCAAGGTCTTAGTATAAGAAGAATTCTATATTAACTTGAAACATTTTATAAATCACACAATCTCAAACTGTCCGTAAAATGAAACGTAACTCTAAATAATTTTACAACTTCCAAATATACAAATTTTATTTTTTATATAGGTATATAAATTTCCTATTCAATGAACATAAGGTACACCCGGTAGGAGTAATCGTGAGCTACACAAAGTTAGCACCCCATCGAAGGATTTTTGAAATCAAAATGACCTTAATCGATAGGTCTACGTTAGGTCTGTATAGGTCCACCAAAATTTTTGTTAGGTCTCCTACAGTTTTTTAATAAATAATTTTTTTATTTTTGCAAAAAAATTATGCAAATTTAGCACCCCATCGAAGGACTTTTGAAATCAAAATGACCTTGATCGATAGGTCTACGTTAGGTCTGTACAGGTCCACCAAAATTTTTGTTAGGTCACCTATAGTTTTTTTTTAAATATTTTTTTTTAATTTTGTAAAAAAAATACACAAATTTAGCACCCCATCGAAGGATTTTTGAAATCAAAATGACCTTAATCGATAGGTCTACGTTAGGTCTGTATAGGTCCACCAAAATTTTTGTTAGGTCGCTTACAGTTTTAAATTTTTTTTTTTTTTTTTTTTTGCAAAAAATATGCATCTTAGCATCATTTAAAAGGAAACTGATTGATCTTTATATTTCAGCATTCTTTATCGTTAGGTCAGTATTGGTCTATAGTTTTTGCTTTTATATTATTCATTTTTTTTTTTTTTATTAACAATTATAAATAATTTATCACTCGCGCATGCGCTAACGCACATAGCATGGCGCGAAATTCAAAGTTTCCCTGTTCCGTTTTCATCGCGTCAATAAAAAAAATACAAACTGCTCGCATGAAGCTCTCTAATTATTTCTCATGAGAATGAAACTTATTGCTTACACGTATGTAAATAAACGTAAAACCAACAACTTCCCGATTTCTTAAGGGCTATATTCCTTTGCCTTTTCCTATTGGGGATAAATTTTAAAACAACAACATAATTTAATATTTGTCACATCAAATAATTTAATTTCTTCTGGAGATTTATTATTTATTTAATTATCAAAAACTATAGAAAAAAATCCAACCGTGGGAATGTTTTTGAAAAGTTTATATAAATATTGCGTTTTAAATATCCTCTTTATTTACTTTTTGGCTATCGTTTATAGAATTTTCTTAAAAATACTAATAATATTTATTACTTTAAAATTGTGTAATTCACGTGGAAATGTGTTTAAAAAACATTACGGCATATTATTTTTTACTATATTAATTTTTATTTTTACATTATATTTATTCCACGTGTATAAATAAATATTATTAGTATTTTTTAAAAAATTCTATAAACGATAGCCAAAAAGTAAATAAAGAGGATATTTAAAACGCAATATTTATATAAACTTTTCAAAAACATTCCCACGGTTGGATTTTTTTCTATAGTTTTTGAGAATTAAATAAATAATAAATCTCCAGAAGAAATTAAATTATTTGATGTGACAAATATTAAATTATGTTGTTGTTTTAAAATTTATCCCCAATAGGAAAAGGCAAAGGAATATAGCCCTTAAGAAATCGGGAAGTTGTTGGTTTTACGTTTATTTACATACGTGTAAGCAATAAGTTTCATTCTCATGAGAAATAATTAGAGAGCTTCATGCGAGCAGTTTGTATTTTTTTTATTGACGCGATGAAAACGGAACAGGGAAACTTTGAATTTCGCGCCATGCTATGTGCGTTAGCGCATGCGCGAGTGATAAATTATTTATAATTGTTAATAAAAAAATAAAAAAAATGAATAATATAAAAGCAAAAACTATAGACCAATACTGACCTAACGATAAAGAATGCTGAAATATAAAGATCAATCAGTTTCCTTTTAAATGATGCTAAGATGCATATTTTTTGCAAAAAAAAAAAAAAAAAAATTTTAAAAACTGTAAGCGACCTAACGAAAATTTTGGTGGACCTATACAGACCTAACGTAGACCTATCGATTAAGGTCATTTTGATTTCAAAAATCCTTCGATGGGGTGCTAAATTTGTGTATTTTTTTTACAAAATTAAAAAAAAATATTTAAAAAAAAACTATAGGCGACCTAACAAAAATTTTGGTGGACCTGTACAGACCTAACGTAGACCTATCGATCAAGGTCATTTTGATTTCAAAAGTCCTTCGATGGGGTGCTAAATTTGCATAATTTTTTTGCAAAAATAAAAAAATTATTTATTAAAAAACTGTAGGAGACCTAACAAAAATTTTGGTGGACCTATACAAACCTAACGTAGACCTATCGATTAAGGTCATTTTGATTTCAAAAATCCTTCGATGGGGTGCTAACTTTGTGTAGCTGTAATCGTGTTCTTTGAGGTACACTTTACTGTATGTAACAAATCAAAGAGTATACATTTATACAACTACTACGTAATCAATATTTAACAAATTCAAAGTTAACAAGAAATACGTATTTGTATATAGTTTCATACCTGTATATTATTATTGTATTAGGTATGTACTTTGATTACAAAGATGTATTTGCAATCATGTGTACTAACTAGGTACTTGCATAGCTTTTTAACGTAAAAACAGTCAATTTCAGGTAGATAATGAATAGGGTTGCCATTCGTCCCGATATATCGGGACTGTCACCCTCATTGGGTCCACTGTCCCGACGTCACGACAAAGCCCATTTACGTCCCGTTTGCTCGCGCAGTCACAGCAATTCAAATACGCGCCTCAAATTACTCGGTCACGCGCTTGCGACGAGCAACGTTGCGAGATCGGCGCTAGGGAAGAGAGGTACCCGCGCCGCCCTCACGTTGCCCCCACGTCGCCGCGTGCTATCAACTATCGTAGCAACAGCGAGGCAGTCGCCACTTACCAGTTAGTACTTGGTAAACAAAAACTACAGTGACAGTGGACCGATGAAAGAAATCGCCTGCTGCCAGAGACTATGTAGTCGATTTTACAGTGTCAGGTTAACTTTAATATGACTTTCACGGAGTTTAATAAATATGTAAAAGGACAGAAAGAATTACTGAAAAAATTAAGGTCTTCAGCAAAATACGATCAAGCCACGTATGCTTCCATACATTAGAATTTGTATTTTTTTTAAAATAAAATATTCGTACTTAAATAGTTTTCTCTTTGCGTCCCGACACGAGCCTTGCCAAATATGGCAACCCTAGTAATGAACCATTTATATCAAAATTGGCATTTCTATCGATGGTAGGTACATAACAGCTAAAGTACCTATTAATTTCAACATGAAGATTTTTTCCAACTCAATTCGTGTTTAAGCTAGGCTCAATATAATGATCATTTTTCGTTTTGTTGCTTAATTTAGTGTAGGATGCTTTTTGATAAATGGCAAGAGTGGCTGCAGCGGCCAACTGGCCAGCAGTTAATAGTACGTAATAATATAGGTCAGTGATGTACAAGATACCCTATACAAAGTATCTGGAATACAAAATACAAGATACTTTTAAATCAAGTATTTCAGATACCAGATACAAATACCTTTCTGAAATAGTATCTGAAATACTAGATACAAAATACGTATCTTCCAAATACTTTTTAAAGATACAAATACTTTTGTAAGAAAATAACATTTTATTTAATGTAAGTTTAATTTTTTACGTGAATTATTTACAAATACCTACATCGCGTTGATCGCGTAAAAGTGAGAAGATAAAATATTGTATTATTAAGGTTTTAATTGAGACTTAAGTAAAACCAGTTCTTCAAACATTTTATCACTCATTTTTCTTCGATAAGGCCTGATAATCATACCTCCAAAAGAGAAGAGTCGCTCCACAGGAGCAGAACTTGGCAAACAGGTGTTATATTTGAAAAATATTTTTCTTATTGTAGAGTAAGCATTTAAACTCTTCAAGTTGGTATCTTTATTGTTAAGGTATTGCAGTGTTTTTAAGTCAGCGGTATTACCAGTAGACCCTGTGTTTTCGCCACTTGCAATAGAGGAATCAGAATCCTCTAAAAACATTTAAAATTAATGTCACCATAGAAACTTAACCCAGTCATTTTAGGTTTTAACTGCGGAAAAATTCCTTGTGAGCTGATTTTTTGTATACACCTTTATTACGGCGTTGTAATGAAGATGTTCGACATTGATATCTTGCCGGCTAAAAAAGTTATAAAGGTCAAAAGGTCACGAAAATCAGTTTTTTGCAAATATCACGCTACCTATTACTCGGAGGTCAATATAGATCATTATAAAATTGTTTGTCGTAAAATTATCTACAAAAAATGCCTCTTGCATTTTTCTCCAAAATTAACCGTTTTTGGAGTAGAGCGCGGAGAAAGCGACTACATGCACTTTTCCTCACTACCTAGGTACCTCGAGAAGAATCCAAGGTTCGTTTTTTTTAATATATGGTTTTCCCCGTATGAATAATCCATGATATTTAATAATAGATTTTTTTTAAGAGTGAATATTTTTTTATTTGAATGATAAAAACAGAAAAAATAATATATCAAGAATAATATATCATAAAAAATAATAAGTATACTTATAATTTTTTTTTGTCAATAATTGACGATATCTTCAGTTTTTTATATCATTAACAGTTGCTGATAAAACGTCGAGTGGTCTTATTCCTATATTTAAATCGAAATCTTTATTATTTTCATCATTGGTTGATCAACTGTTGAAGAGCATGAAACTAATAAAATAAAGTCTTTAACACTCAAGAAATATTTTTCAACTGACTCAGTATAATTGTCAGAGTTTCACAAATAGTTAATAAAAGTTTTTGTGTTAAAACTCCAAATAAAAATCAATAAAGTTTACGCCTTGGTGTATGGTATACAAAACCGTATGTGAGTACATTCTAGTCGCTTTCTCAGCGCTCTACTCCAAAAACGGTTAATTTTACAGAAATATGCATGAAACATTTTTTGTAGATAATTTTATGATGAATAACTTTTATAATGACCTGGAATGACCTCCGAGCAATAGGTCGCGAGATATTTGCAACAAAACTTATTTTTGTGACCTTTTGACCTTTGTAACTTTTTTAGCCGGCACGATTACAATGTCGATTTTTCACATCTTCATTACAACGCCGTAATAAAAGTGTATACAAAAATTCAGCTCACTTAGAATTTATCCGCAGATTGGGGCTTAAAATGCCTAAAATCACTGGATTATGCCATATTTTGTGAATGAATGCATAGAATAACTATTACTAAAAGTATTTTACCAAACATAGTATTTACAAAATACTAAGATACCCAACAAAAGGTATTTAGATACAAGATACAAAATACATTTTAAAAAAGTATTTTAGATACAAGATACAAAATACGTATTTTGTATCTTGTATCTGTATTTCAGATACTTGTATCTTAAATAAGTCACATCTCTGATATAGGTAGGTACGATCCATTCTACGCGAATGGGTTGACAGGCAAAAGTCACATCTCATGACAATCCGGCTTGTGCATGTCCTCTCTGGGCATGGGTGCTTCGGCAGATACCTGCAAAAAATTGCAAGAAAAGAAGCGACCACTGTATGCCCCTACTCTGGCGCAGCCGCAGACACGGCGTTGCACACTCTGCCGGAGTGTCCCACCCGGGATGAGTCAACTGCCGTGGAACTTGACCTGTCGTTGTCGGATGTGGTTAAGTCCATGATCAGCTCCGACAAGGCTTGGAAGGCCATGATCACGTTCTACAAGACAGTTATGACCTCCAAAGAGCCTGCTGAACGGGAAGAGAAGCCGAAGCATCGTCAACGTCAGTCAGACATCGTAGACGTACAGGCAGAAACCAGCTCAATAATGCCAATTTTCTGCCTCCGTGAAAATTGACCTCCGGGTGGTGGATATGGGGAATTTGCCACCTGACGAGAAACAAGGTTCCTGAAACTGAACGGAGTATCGCATATTCCGGGTAGACTGTAAACAACAAGCTATAAAGTGATTTTTTAAAATTGGAGTGGTGTTCGTGCATCGTCGCGGACGATTGCGCAAGCGTACCCGTAATCCAGTCATTCACGGAGCGAAGAAACATCGTGGGGTTTTAGTCGGTAATAGTCCGACATAACCGTTCATCTATCCCGGGTTGGACGGTATCCACGAGGATTTCCCAACGAATTAAAAAATAAATAAATAAGGATGCGCTCGACTAAGATCGTACAACCTGTAAATACCTACTGCGAAATACGTGACAATTCTTGGTTTTGGCCACATAGAAGGCAAGGCTATTTTACTGCGCCCCGCTCTTGAATTCGTTTTTGATGCTCTGACATACGTGTGATAGGTACATGCAATTAAACGAAAAAAGTCCATTTTGCGTATTTTTTATCTTTATTATATATTTATATTTATATGTTGCGTCCCTAATGTCGGATTTTGTGGCGTTGTACATCAATACATTTTTCTAAAATTAATATTAGGTAATAATTCATCTAGTAACTTCGGAGATTTGTTAAGACTTCTATATAAGAGTCTAAAAGTGTATTAAATTGTAAATACCTTTTAATATTAAAACCTTATTTAAATTTTTACTTAATACAAAATTATTTTTGATAGAATACAGCGTAATTAAATAAAAAAGCAGATAATACAAGCTGTGGTATTTGGTCATAAATATAAGACCCTGGTGAAATGAACACAAAATTATTTGTCGGATATACCCGACGAAAGCGGTTAATGGGTTAATCGATTACTTAATTTAGGAAAGGAGTGAAATAAAATACGAGACTAAGAACTTGTTTGTATTTTTCTCTGTAAAATTACATTTTTAATTTGCTCAGATTACGACTGTCTTTGGTTGTCTAAAGGACAGAAATATATACAATTCTTGGACTTACTTATGGTTCCCAAAAACTATTTATTTTTAATAATTATTAAGAAGACAATTAGGTAGACAATTAGGTAAGAAGAACAAATAATTTTCTAGCAGGATGAATTTTAAAATTGTTCATTTAATATAACCACATTAAATTTTTACAATAAAAAAAAAAAAAAAACAATTTCATCATTGTGTTTTAATAAATGTTTAGAATAAAAATGTTTAAAAAAAATATTTATATACTAATATATAATTAATATAATTAAATATTAAGCCGAAGTCGATATGGAATTTTTGTAAATAAACCAATAAGTCATCATATATAGGATTGTCACTTTTATTAAGGAAAAATTGAAATTTACCACCACTTTCCAGTTACACATTAAAAAATTTATTTTAACACGTTTCCTACAACTTAAATTAACCGCCAAATACATAATACGCAAGAAAATTAGCTTATAACAAAATTTTATAAATTTTTATTTATTAATATACATCTAACAACTCTTAATTTTTAGCACTGATGCGAAAATTTCGCGTTGTACGGGTGCTTACCGCGTTTATAAATTTTAGCACCGACACCGTGACACATTTTCACACAAACTAATCACCGGATTCCACATACTCGGTATTCTGAAACCGTCTTCCCTATTGAAATTTGGATATTTTATATTATCGTCTATATCGTCGTATTATATCATGTTCTCATAAAAAGTTACGATCTCAAAGATTTGTTTCGTAATTTTCTGCAATTCTTTAATAAAACAAAATGTATTTGACTTGTAATTATGTAGGATATTGGTATAGCTACGACCAACCCTTGAGACCTACGTTATATTAAATTTAACTTTTTTAACTTTGTCCTAATTTGTTAGAGATCATGTTTGTCAAACACGTGCCGTATATTTTTAAAAACATTGACAAACATGCCGTTAAACGAAGTTTCCATCAAAAACAATGTTTGATAAACGCATCAATCAAAATCTTAAGCTTACAAATGTTTGATAAAACACGTAGGTACCTAAAGTTTAACAAACGGTTTGATTGTTTAAAGACCACTTCTAAGTTTGCCCGACATTCACTGTTAAGGACTCTGCCCACTATAACATTTGTATACCGTTATAATAAAAATATATTTCCTTAAATAAATTAGAATGAATCAATCCTCATTACACCATTCAGTTGCCGGCCATCTTAACGTACCACGACTAGAGCGGCAACAAATTTACAATAGAGGAATATAACTGGTGACGATACGCTAAGTACACGCGACACTCATCGCTCACAACTAACTAAACACGTTGGTACCGTGTCTGTTTGAAAAAAAAACGTAGAAGTGATAAGAAACGTATTTGTATAGGACGGATATAACGAGTGTCATATACCTATAGAACTTAATGTTTGTTTCGTTTATATCACAATACAATACAAGTACACTTTATTGCAAACTAAAAAAAAAATACAAGTATGGAGTAAAATGTTTAAAAGAGAAATGTACAAAAGGCGGCTTATTGCTAAAGCAGCAATATCTTCCAAGTAACCTTAGAGGAAGTAAATAGAACGGTTACGATTTTAAGCAACTATGGGCAAACTTTATTAGAACACGACTTACAACTAGTCATTCAATTACATTTTATACATACATTTACATTATATTATATACATAATTAAACATAATTGTCTAATAAAATGTTGCTTAATTTGTAAGCAACATATTTTACATGGACTCTGTATACAATTTAACAGAAGTATCAAAGATACAGTATCGTAAAATGGGGTGAATTGGGACACTTTCTTAGTTGAAAACTAATTTTCATTTCTTTTTTCTTTGGTCATCTAGTAAAAGTTATATCTAAATGGTTCCTGCAGTTTATATTTTTATTTACAATGGTTTCAAGTATAACTTAACAAACAATATCCAAGAAAAGTAAATAAAACCTACTTGACCCGATCCACCCAAATCCTGTGGTGAATGGGGTCGCGCATGGTGGTTAATAGAATTTTTCGACAGAGCTAGACTAGACACTTAAGTTACAGTTACACATGCTCATTACTGGCACGAAATTTACCACGACGTTGTACGACGACGTAGCATTCTTATGGGAAATGCTACTTAGTAACATGTGTGTCGAAACATTGCTAATAATGAGCATGTTAATTTCGAGCACGCTCAAAAATCGACGGCCGTGCGATTTTTGAGCGTGCTACCTGCAGCGCGGGTGGAAGGGTCATACTTCTAGCGCGTCTGAATAGGTTTGCTAATAGAATAATAATAATTTTATAATATGTTTAACATACACACAGTACACAATTAATTCAAACTAAACGGAGTTTTAGAATTTTTATTGTTATTTGAAAAATTAGAAAGAATAATAGGTGTGCAACTGTGCACCTCCACCTTCCTCCTGACACAACTATAAACTCTTTTTGAGAGCATAGTTAAGAGTCATTCATTATTTATTAAAAAATAATTTGAAAATTTATTGTTATATAACTATGTTTAATTTTATTTTAATAAACTATTTATTATTTAGTAATGAAAAAAATATGTAAGTAGGTAATACCTAGGTAGTAACAGATAGGTATAGCTAAATAGTTAAATACTTGCTTCAATACATTGAATAAATTACAATTTATGATACATTTAAGGAGCGTTCAGACTACGCCATACTATTCTGCTATATATTACAGGATTAAAAACCATAAAGCTATACTATATAGCATCGCATTCACATTACACCACATAATCGTAGGACATATGATATATGATGTCAATCTCAGTTGACCGCGATCTGTGAGTGTGTGCACACAATGGATTTGATACTGGACATTCTTTAAAGTTCATCAATCGATGATGACAATGCGGAATTTGAGTCTAGGTTGTTATTGCTACTACAAAAGAAAAATAACAAACTCTGGATATCAAATCATATAAAGTTCAGAGGAAAAGTGATTTCAGACTTTATGAAGATAAAGTCTGAAATCACTTGTGATTTGTGATTAGGGCCAATTCCCAAATTATTACAGGATGTCTAAATCACAACAATCACGTTTTTATTGCGGGGCTCGCGGGGCGGGGGAGCTGATAGCACGGCGCGAGGTTTATAGCACAGCGTATCGCTCAATTTCATAGAGTATTGAAAGCCTATAGTATATAGTATAGCTAAGTTTGAACGTGTTCTTAATAAATGTGTGGTGAGCGATATTGTTGTGCTATGAACTATATGTTATATGCTATCATAGCGTAGTCTGAAAGCTCTTTTATATATGGCGACAACCATAGCTATAAAAACCCAATGGCTAACCTAGCCTATACTCGTCCTAATTCATTCTAGTTAGGTCCCTACTTAAGCTAATATGAACCCGTTTCACCCCATCTTACTGTATTTTATTAGTTGACACTAATGACTCATAAGATATTTTTGTGCCCAATTTCATAGTACATTATCATTACTTCATATTTTAATTATAAAATATTAATACATAAATATTACAGCCAAGTTTCATAAAAATAGTGTTTTATATAAGCTTGTAAGCAAATAAGTACGAATTAAAACTCATTACATTATATACTGTAAGGGCTCAGAAATTAGTGTTTAGTTAAATTTCTATATTTTCTCCTGCACAGCTGTGGGGCTATACACACTTATGTATGCAAATTGAACTCTGAAATAAAAGGTAGAAATAATGATACATTATAAAATACATTTTTTGATACAAATATTACTTCGATTTTATAAAATTACCTTCGTTTTTCATTAAATTTAGTAAATTGTATTTTATAAACCACGTACATAAAGGCAAATAATCCCAAAAAGAAACATGCTCCAATAAAGGGTGACATCTGTAAAATATGAATTTAAAGTTAGAAAGTACTATATTATTTATGTATATCTTTAAAAGTACTTCAATATTCCTATAATTAACAGAACTGAGCTGAAAATTGCGTGTAAACATTTCACTGCCAACGAAGGCCTCTCCAATAAATAAATAATAAGCCTCTCCAAATGAGAGAAGCGATGTTTAGTACGCCACGCTCCTCCACTGCGGGTTGGCGTATAATTTCCTTGAGTAGAGATTGCTGTCAGGTTTAATATCAACTATTTGGTGGTATATAATATGAACCGGGACTGATGGCTATTATTCAAGGCACAGTGGGAAGTACAAGGACATAAATCCAACGCAAAAAAATATATAAATTTAAATATATGCCTCGAACGATAGTAGAACCCGTGACCGTCGATGTTAAGACAACTTTTTGGATCACACCACAACAGAACGAATTTCTGTTTCAATATTCCTAAATTATGCCTATGTCTACAAACTAGTTTAAAAATTGAACCTTAATTCACCTTGACTTGATAAATTAAAAGCATTATGTTAGTAGCTTTCCAAATCACCCCCATGTATATTATGTAATATTCCATAGTTTTATGCTTTAATTTTCACCTAATTCAATTTATTAGAGGTCAAATTAAAATTTTACACAACAACTACATTAAAATAGAAATGTGTTTCTTTTTTTTGTGTCGAAAAATTTAGTTACCAAATTTTTTTATAAAATTACTCACTCATTCCCAATGTTGGTGAGTGATCTTCTCTTTGGAGTATTCTATGATATAATTAGGAATGGTCTAAACCTTCATTACTCTTTCTTTTTTTTTCGTCTTTTACATTAGTCAGTAAAGGTAAAATTACAGACTTTCAAAAGCATTACCTACTGGTGAACGTCAACAAAATATATATATATATATATATATATATATATATATATATATATATATATATATATATATATAGACAAAATTAATTAATAATTACCTGTTTCGTACACTCATAATTCCAATCAACAGTCACCAAATTATCATATAGCTTAAGAAATCTCTCAAAGGGGCAAATTTTTCCACAGTATGGTATATTCATAATATATGGTTCAATAATTTCAGTTGAGTTTCTATATGACATTTGTATAAAATATTCCATAGTAGAGTTGTCTGAAATAAACTTAAATTGTGTAAAAATTAATTTGATACTGAATAATTTAATAATTTCGAGTAGAATAGTATTCTGCATAGAACAGGAGAAAATTCCTAATGTTAAAAAGTAATCAGAAACACTAATGCAATTAAAAATAATATTAACAGTAGATACCTTGTAAGAGCTCAAATAATATTGTAGATGTGTAAACAGGACAGTTTCCATCAAACACTCCAATAGCGGATAAGATATTACCTATTTGAAAATCATGTGCACTGTACATTGATAGTTTCAGAGGATTAGGCTTTTTCTTTAATATTACAGTATTCATTTTTGCTACAATGTCTTTTAATAATGGTCCAACCATAAGGCGAGCCATTAGGGGAGTTGCTGTCGCTGTTGTAAAGCTGGAATTATATTAAAAGAACTAAGAAAAACTTTTTTTTTACATTTAAAAAAAATTCAATCATTATAAAAAGCCAAATCAATATAGCGTATGGCAATTGTTTAACTATTAGTAATTTAAATGAATGATTTATGAGCAAAGCAATCCTTTTAAACGTATTTTTGCAGCTACTTTATATTTACTGCTTAAGTAGCAGTAAATATGTATAAAGAAGCACTACAATGTTCTAAATAAATCTATTGTTCATACTGTTTTATAAAGAGTTTGATGTTAATTTCAACACAATCATAATAATTTATGATTAATCATAATAATTATCCATTGTGTAATTTAGATTTGAGACAAGTCAATAGGTAAGCATGCAGATAGTTACAAAATAACAAACTTAATTTATTTATGACTAATAATTTCTAAATATTTACTGATGATGATAATATATTACCTACATTTTTGTAAGCATTACAAATAAAAGTACTTATAATGCTTGGCTACATATTTACCTGTAACATGATGGCTCTTTCATTTTGTTAGGATAGACTGATTGTGTCCAATTTGGAAGTGTGAAATTATATAAGCTTTCAATATAGAGCACATTAAAAATATCATTAATATCTTCATAGTCCTTAATCTTCTTTCCTGTATAAGCTGTCAAATAACTGAAAGAAAATAATTCAAGTGTGACAATTTATTTATATCATGCATAAAACAA
This sequence comes from Euphydryas editha, assembly GCA_036937285.1. Lineage (NCBI taxonomy): Eukaryota > Metazoa > Arthropoda > Insecta > Lepidoptera > Nymphalidae > Euphydryas > Euphydryas editha. Next base: position 14,353,721 of record JAUPFZ010000005.1, on the reverse strand, counting down.
ACGAAACATTAAAAATATACATTCACATCTTATAAAAAATGTAAAAAATTAGTACTCAGGACAAATATTATGATTTCTAAAATCGTATTAAAAATTACCAGCAATCCTAATGCCCTAATCCTAATAATTATAACTAAGAAGATAATAAAAGAAATGATTGTTGATTAACTCAAGTTATAGCAAAATTATGTAGCAACCAAAGATTGTTAGAAATATTACTTTTACGATATTAACAATAAAATTTTATCATTAACTAGCTTCTGCCCGCGGCTTAACCCGCGTGGATGTCGGTTATCGCGACCAAAAAAAAAAGTATCCTATTAGGGATTAGTCATATAATTCTTTACTTGTTTTTGATGTCACTCATACTGAAATTATATAATTTTAAAAATGTATTTATTTATTTATTCTGGACTATTATTAATATTTAAGATTTAATTGAGAAAAAATAAACATATTGTATTGTGAAGGCTTTTTTAAAGTCCCAATTGGGCAAAAACACCTTATGAAGGATAATCTCTTCTTCATCATCATTTTATGAAGAAGAAAAATCTTTTAAGACATGTAGATTTCCTCACAATGTTTTCCTTCGCTATCGAGCACTGCATGGTTTTTAAGACCAGATCAATTGAGCAGTTTGTACGAATATTGAGACTAATCTGAGTCTCTGAGAAATATCAGTTTAATAAAAAGAATCCTCGAATAATACTTATGTATGCTAATGTGGTCAGAGTGTGTGATTGTGAACTGAATAACTCTAAATGTCTCCATACCTATCTTTCATAATTGTGCAGATAAGATACCTCATATTATCATTATGTTATCATGAATCATAAAATTATATTTTGACACGATGATAATAAATGAAAACAGGACGAATTGGAGCATGAATATATAAAAGCCCAATCAACATAGAGTTAAAAGTATTTACCCGTCATCAATAATTGTCTCTGCAGAGAGAGGTACAGACTAATCGATTTTTTTTTTGCATCTGCATGTACGCAATAAAGGTTAATTCCACCAAAATTACGCAGCAGAAGAATCCTTTTTTTTTGTGTATCGCAGGAGAAGCAGAAGAATCCTTGACTTAGTTATGTTATGTCGTAAAAGAAAAAATAAAATACATATTAATGACTGATATGGTAATTAATGCCATTATAAGAAAAGAAAAATGCCACTTTTGTATTGTAACTTCGGCAAATATCCTATCATCATAATCATCATATCAGACCTTCTGTCGACTGCTTCCAGACTTCCAGATCGAAGCGGCTCAATTCAACGGCTTCCGGCGACTCTCCTAAAGTCGTCTGTCCATCTCGCGGACAGCCGACCGACGCTGCACTTGCCGGTACGTGGAGCTCTATCTACTCCATCGATCGTCAGTTCTACGAACTATGTGCCCTGTCCACTGAAATTCCAGATTAAAAATCGGTTAGGCTATGTCGGCAACCTTCGTTTGTCTGCGGATCTTATCATTTCTGATTCGATCTTACAGAGAAATACCAAGAATAGTCCTCTCCATTGCACGCTGTGTGACTTAGCACTTGTTTAAAAGGCCCATAGTCAGAGACAACGTCTCAGATCCATATGTCATCATTGGTAACACACAATGGTCGAAGACTTTCGACTTCAGACACTGAGGTATGACGAATGGAAAGACAATTTTTATTTTCCGAACGTTGTCCATCATAACTGGATTCGACGATTGACCCCTCTCGAGTTAGATTTACAAAGTTGGACCTTTTGTCCTAGGTAGGTTCTCGGTCTTTGGTACTCGGCAACATCTTCGACAGTAAAATTTCCAACTGATATCGAGGTGAGCACGACATGAACATTCGACATGATATTCGTCTTGTCCAATCAAGGCCGGATTTAAGAAGTGGCGGCCTCGGGCCAACAAAGGAGTGGAGGCCCCTTGGCACGGCGAGATTTAGAAGTGTGTGGCTTTGACCAACAAACGAATCCCTCGGAAACACTTTGGAACCCGATTCTGATCTATCTACGTAATACGTTTTGTATTAAAGACACGTATATCTTATCTCAGAAATTTCCATATCCGTCTGTTGATCTGCCTATATGTTTCAGCGTCACCAGAGATTTCGAGTTTGGTCAGAGAGCTTTTAAGGGCCACTTTTATGGCCGGGTCTGTAAAATCGGCTTCCAACTGTATTGACAGTTTTCACCAACTGTTTATATTGTCCACAGAAACGCAATCCTCAAGGATATCATAGATGGTCATAATTAAGCCCGTCTTATTCCTAGTGGAACCATCAGGATTCAGCCAAGTCCATTTCTTATGAGGTGGCTTCTGATAGAAAGAGTTCATCATAACGAGTCCCTCGTTGTCCTAAAAATCGGCCGCCCTCTGTTTGTCTGGAGTTCTGCTGCCCATATCCAAATTGTCCCACTCTCAGCTCATACTGTCGTCTTTTGCCTACCTTTCGCGTTAAAATCCCCCATGACGACATTGAAATAGGTTTCATTCGTAAGTATGGCCCCACTGATGTCCACATACATAAAGTCTACTTGTTTATCTGGGTGTGCCAAACTGCCGTGGTTGGTGCGTCTACCTGTATGATCTTCAGCGAGTATTTCACACTGAGTATAAGGTACGCAACCCTGTTCGACACACTTCCGATGGTCACAATATTGCCAATGAGGGAGCCGCGGGCTATAAACCTGCACATATGGGACTGTTGATCGCCCTCCTGGTAGTAGAACAGGTTACCGAATTTCAGGGTTATCGTGCTCTCTCTCTCTCTCTCTTCGGATTTTTACGGATACTTAATTTTCATTAATGTAATTTGGACCCCTTTCGGATACAACCCCTCCTTCATTCTTTCATTTCATTTCTACCTTTCTATGTCTCGGCCTACTTCCATCCATCCGTTTTCGACTATAACCATGATAGAACAGTCAATACATCATCAGCCTACCGTCTCTTTGGTATCCTGATTAATCTTTTTCCTATTAGTCCTTTTCATTTCGGTACTTTCAGTCTCCTCCTACTCTGTACAGATGAGTCCAACACACTGCCACTTTTACTTTTAAGTATATTGGAGTAAATATGCTAGCTTCGTTTGTTTCCTTATATTATTATTTTTAATTTACTTTTAATTATTACTTTTAAAAGGTCCGCTTTTTACTTTTATTTTTATAATTTCTTTGAAATTGTTGTATAAGTTTGTAACCCTTGTATTTGATCTAGGATACTAAGTTGATTGAAAAAGAAAATAAAAATAATAATTGTTATAACTCTATGATGTTTGGAATCCCCAAACTCACAATCAGCGATTAATTCACATGCATTGAACACTAGAAATATTCACTACTTATAACAATAGGTGATAAAACTACTGAAAGTGGAAAACTAAGAGCAAGGAGAAATAACAAGCAAAGAACAAACTATAAAGAAAAATTGCATATAATGTAATCATATTGAAACTTATTCAACCACAGGGAATGGAAATATAATAAAAACACAAAAAAATATAATACTCACTCCATAAGTCCTTGATATTTACTTAGCCTTTCTTTATAAGAAGTTGAGTGAAAATATTTTTCTCTTTCTTTTATATAAGGCATACATTTCTTTTTCATTGCTAACACTTCATCATCTTTTTCTGGCTTTGTATGAACTGGTATAGGCTGCCAAATTAGGTCCGTATTCCATATGGAATCACCCGATGGAGTATACATCCCTAGACAAACATTTAAATTAGTAGTTATTGGCAATTTTACTATTCATTTTTCATAAAATAAATTATTGCTGTCTTAATTTTATATTTAAAAAATTTACTATATTTTTAAATTATACTAATTTGATAATAAAATAATAAGAATAATAATTAAATAATAATACAATAATTTTTTTAATGAAACATAATAAAGCATTTTATTTAAATAAATACAAAAACCTACAGCACCTACCAGCTAAATTGGCTTGAGCAGACATAAGGGTGCGATCAACATCTGTTGATCTTATGTATACCTCTGAAGGGTCAAATTTGTCAGATACTAAATGCTGTAAATTAAAGTAATTTAAAAAAACTTGTTAAAAGAAACATTAAATAAAAACGACTCTAAATTAATACTGATTACTTAAGTAAACTAAAAAGCAGTATTCTTTCATGATGCCTACTTACCGAGTACCGCTTTCTAAACCATTTTCCAAGAGCATAATGTTGCCTCTTTCCTATATTCGTTAATTCTCCAAATTTAACTGGCCAAAGAGATTCATTTCTCCAAGGATCAGTGGGGTATAGGTTAACAGGTGTTCTATCACCATGTCTATATATAACGGCTGCATACCTCACAGATTTTTCACCAAATGTTATAGTAAGAGAAAACAATAAAATAGCCCATACAAACATTTTAAAATTAAGTGTCTAATCGAATTTCCTTAAAAATTAATTAGGTAAATGTTGAACATTTAAAAATGTTCATTTAAAATAGTTATTTACTACAAACCAAAGAAAAACAATTTCAAATTTTAATGATGTATACAATTGCCACAATATACAAGGAATAAAAATAAAGTTTACACATTCTAACCACGGTCTTTATTATTAGACCGTGATTTTAACACGGAACACCAGGTAGAAATTCAAAAATAAAATTAAACACAAAGGTTAAAAATATATACCTAATTATATATCAAATAAAATCAGAGACAAAATGTCAATAAAATGTCAACTTCTAAAATGCAATTTCTTTGTCTCAAGAAGGGGTGTGCGATAATTATCGATAATTCATATCTACTCGATAAGTTTTCATTCGATAATTATCGATAAGTGTGATTCGATAATTTTGATCCGATAATTATCGATAGTTTTTCATTCGATAATTAACGATAACTATCGATAACAATCATCGATAGTAAAATTATCGATATTTTTTCCGATGAACATCCCTAGTCTAAAGCAAGGTCTAATATACAGGTCTGGTAATGTACGATATATGTTTAATTTTATTTTTGAATTTCTACCTGGTGTTCCGTGTTAAAATCACGGCTTTTTTGCAAAATAAATACTGTCTCAATATCTGTAGCATTACCCCACATGGGTGCGTCACCTGCCTTTAGAGAGGGGAGGGATGTTCCACCGGATCTGTGGAAGGAAGGGAAGGGATGGGCCACCGGATCTCTCACAAACCGAACGAAACACGACGACAGTGCCGTCATTTCACGTCGGTGTTAAGTGAGAGCGAAGTAGGGGAGAGTGGGTAACAGTGAAATATTTTTTTTTCAAAGGCCCACAAATCTGCAATTCATGCATACATAACTAATCTCTGATAATTAATCATAATACGAGTACCTAATCTTCAAAGAAAAATGCATTTATTGGCAAGTAATACATAAACTTACAAGTAATAATAACTTTAAAAAAAAATGGGAAATAATCCACTGTGACCCGGGGCTGGGTCACTTTGGATCAACTCATGGGAGACAGTGAATCACTTGGGGCACACTGGATCTATTGAAAAAAAATGCAATAAAAGCACATATATTTGCACATATTTGCACACTATTACTCGTTTAGACAGTCTTTTATCATATAGTCAAAACAGTCTCATAAAAAATTAACAGAAGTCACTGTTAAATGAACAAAATAAAATAGGTATCTTAGAGCTAAATTTATTACCTACACTGGTCGCTTAAACCTAAAAAAGACCTAATCAACATTTATAAAAATAAGCAACAGTCCTGAACTTTTAGTTTCCATATAATTAATGGCACTTAACTAGGAACATAGTTGCTAATTCAATTATTAAAAACAAAAATATTTACTTCCTTATTAATCATTAACAGAAAATTAAAATGAAACAAAAATATAATCTTTCTCTGAGCTCTCAAAAATTGCTGAGGTTCGATTTGAGATCAAAAATTAAATTAGCGTAAATTAATGTTAGAAAAATCAATGTCAAATTGGTTCGTAAGTTGTTTATTTTTTGTATTGCTAGAAAACTTAGGTTTTGGTAAAAATCATCTCAATATCATATATGGCACTGTAAAAACAGTCACGCCGTTTTCTTTTGCCAGATTCAACGCTTCTATGCAAATATGCGATTCGTGGCTATCATATATGAGCAGACTAGGGTTGTCTTTACTGCTTGGTTTATAAAATGCTGAAGTATTTTTACAAATAGGTCCGAGTTCATCTAGCAGGATGTTGTGGCTAGATCCTAGCTGGGGCATCCGCAATCATGTGTTGCTTAAGTAGACATAACATTTTATAAATTATCCAAAAATAAACCAACATTGTAGCGGTTGAAAGTAGTCGCTCTGCTTAAACCGTATCCATCGGGAGTTTGCAATGATATTTCTCTTCTTCTGATATTATATAGATTTTCGATATCTGCTAGCTTAGTTTCATGCCATTTATCAGGTACTTTTATATTATTCAACGTCGCTACTTTATAATTAATCAGGCTACGAACGTCTATGATAGTAAGTCCATAGAACATTTGACTGCACTTAACAATATAATGAACCATATTCTTTTCTTGTGCATCAGTAAATATCCTATGAACTGCATAATTAGTTGTAAGCCTTATTGGTTTTTCAAGATCAGGATTATTTTTAATCTTGATATAATATCTATATAAAGTTGTTATGAAATACCAGTCGATTTAGCCACAGCTCTTATTGTTTGGCCACTAGATATAAGTTTTAAGCCATTACTCATTTTTTCTTCAGTGTGAAGGCCAATGCTAGTTTTTCTTACTCGATTGCGAGGCATAAAAATGCCTACAAAAAGGGTATAAAACAATTTTAGTTTCATGGATCACACACTGAATCAGCAGTCCAATGTGACCCAAACTGAAATGATTCATCGTGACCCATAGGTCATTATGAAATAAAAAAAATAACCAAAAAATAAATACCCAAACCTAAGATAAAACGACATTATCTGCAACGGATTTAATAAATAACAAGGGTAAAACATAGAACTATTATTTATATTTCTCAATCATTTAGAGATACCATAAAATTCTAAAGTACGTAAAAAAATACTTTCGTACGTACTAACCGACCCGAATGTGACAGCACATCGTCCCGCTTTGACAGCGCGTCGTCGATTAGCATGGAGGACTGGGGTTTGGATGAGCAGTAGCAACGCGTTTGTTTGTGTGCGTAAAGCTTTGTACAGCCTGAGTTATAGCGAATAATCCAGTGTACCCCGTGATTCACTCTGACCCAATCTCCCCTACTTCACGGGCGCGCCGGCTTATTCAGCTGCAAGCAGCATGGCGCTACTTCGGTAATAACGTGAAATCCGAAACAGAGTAAAAACGTCAATATCTGAATCTATCGTAATATCTGCCAACAGCTTGATCACGGTTGGTCTCACTCACCATCGAAAACAGCTGGGGATCCGTGACGGATCGCTCGGAGCCAGGGTGCAGAAGGCGATATGGCTCAACTCCGCTAGGATTGTCTGCCATTTCTCAGTCTACAGCCCTAACCCATTTGATCTCCTGCCGGGGCGTAATACTCTACCCGATTATATTTATCTAAGTATATAAATTAATTTGAAAATGAAATATTGAAAGAAAAAATATACTACCTTGAAAAACATAAAAGAGCTAATAATATCATTTTATACGGACTACGTGAAAGCGAAGATTCAATCAAAACCCTTATTCAACTTGTTAAAAAGAAATTTAAAGATGATTTGAATATTGTAGTGGAAGACAGAGATATAAATACTATATACAGACTCGGTAAAATAGACAAGCAAAAAGAAAAAAGAAGGCCAATACTCATATCATTTGTCAACAATTGGAAAAAAAGCGATATTATGAAGAACAAAAACAAATTAAATAACAATATATATGCTTCTGAAGATTATCCAAAAGATGTGCTTAATAAGAGGAGGGAACTACAATCAAAACTTGAAGAGGAAAGAAAAAAAGGCAACTATGCAATAATAAATTACGATAGGCTTATCGTCAAAGAGGGCAAACCAGGAAACGTGAAACGTAAAAGAGACTCCCCTGCCTCACCAAGCATATCTGAACAACCCTGTAAACAACAATTTACAACAAAAGCAAACAGACGCAACGCATTTGATTTGATGAGGAACAGAAGCAACTCCCTTCCTACTGATAATCACCCATCTAAACCAGAAGCATAGGATAGAATCATCAGCCGCCGGAACAGTAAAACTACCAAGAAAGTACCAAATAAAACTAAGAAAAACACATTCCCCAAACCGACTGGTCCTCGTGGGGAATTAGACTACTACCCTCCATTAAATAATAAAAAAGATACATGCAAAGAATCAACTCTAAAAGTGTGCACATTTAATGTAAGATCCTTATTATCAACAGAAAGATACCTTGAATTAAACTATGCCTTAGAAAACGTCAACTGCGATATCTTAGGACTCTCAGAAGTCAGAAGATTGGGATGTAATATAGAAGAGCACCAAAATTATATCTTCTGTTACATTGGACAAACAAAAGGTCTGCACGGAGTAGGATTTCTTATTAAGAAAAAATATAAGAAAAATATTACTAATTTCATAGGAGTTTCAGAAAGAGTAGCACTTCTAAAACTACAATTTGAAAACTTTTCTTTATCAATAATCCAAGCATATGCACCTACCGAAACAGCATCAGAAGATAAAATTGAACAATTCTACAAAGAAATGGAATCGGCGCACGAACTAATCAATGACCAAGTCATAGTGATGGGTGACTTCAACGCGAAAATAGGTTGTTCAAAAGCTAATGAATATCCCATTCTAGGCCAACATGGTTTCGGAGAACGAAACGAAAGAGGTGACCGCCTTATTAACTACGCTTTCGAATATAAACTATCTATAATGAATACATTCTTTAAGAAAAAACAAAATCGTAGATGGACTTGGATCTCACCTGACCAAAAAACAAAGAATGAAATTGACTACATAATGACAACCAATCCCAAGCTAGTACTAAACGTGGAGACAATAAGTAATATACATTTTCCATCTGACCATAGACTAGTGAGACCAACGATACTACAAAAAAATCCACCAAAGAGTAGAAGGAACTATACAACACCACCTAAGATACCGAAGTCAAAAGCAGAAATAGAAAGTTACAAATCATGCCTACAAAAAAAGCTAAGAAACAATCAAATAGACTCAAATGATACTCAAATATACTACAATTTCCTAGAAAAAAGCATAGTAGAAAGTCTGGAGCTGAAAAATAAAACCCAAGCAGAAGGACATAAAATATTCAGTAGAAGTACAATTGAATTAATTAATAGACGTACCGAGTTAACACACAAAAAACACAAAACAAAAGATATGAAAATTGAACTTACTAGGCTATATAAAGAAACCAACAGATCTATCAAGAAGGACTACAGTAACCATAGACATGAAGTTATCACAAGAAATATAAAAAAAAATTAGAAGTACAAAAAGAGCTTTCAAGGAGCTCTCTACACACAAAACATGGATTCATAAGCTAGGACAAAACTCAGAGGCAACCAACTCAAGAAAAAATGTCCTAAAACATGCGACCAACTTCTACAAAGAACTATATCGGAAAAGAAATAAAAATGATATCGAAATAGAAGCCAATAATTCTAACGAAAATAATAACTCGTACATAGAACCAATTAAAGATATAGAAGTGCTCGAACATATTAAGAGGTTAAAACATGAGAAGAGTCCCGGTCCAGACGGAATAAATAATGAAGCTCTCAAATCGGCTGCACCCATTCTAATCCACCATCTAACAAGATTATTTAACATGATAATGGATACTGAAACCGTACCAGAACAATGGCGCACATCTGACATAATTTTAATTTTTAAAAAAGGAAATCCGTCTGATGTGGGAAATTATAGACCTATAAGTCTACTTTCGAGCATGTACGAGCTGTTCTCATCTATACTTTTAACGAGAATAACAGGAAATGTCGACAAAATGCAACCAATAGAGCAAGCTGGGTTCAGATCTAGCTTCAGCACAATGGACCACATACAGACACTAGAACAAATAATAGAAAAACACCGAGAATTTAATAGACCCCTGTATGTGGCCTTCATAGACTACAACAAAGCCTTTGATAGCATTAGCCACTGCTCAATTTGGAATGCATTACAATGCTCAGATGTCCATCAAAAATACATCAACATCTTAAAAAATATCTATACTAACAGCACAAGTAGAATAAAACTAGAAACTAGAGGGGACGTAATAAAAATAGAAAGAGGTGTCAGACAGGGAGATCCTCTATCGCCGAAACTCTTTATTGCGGTACTCGAAACAATATTTCGAAAGTTAGACTGGTCAAACAAAGGGCTGCTAATAAACGGAAAATATCTAAACCACCTTAGATTCGCCGATGACATAGCTATAATTGCCGAAACTCCAAGGGACATTGAAGAAATGATGAGAACACTAGATCATGAAAGTTCAAAAATTGGTCTAGTAATGAACTTAAATAAAACAAAGATAATGACTAACAGTTATGAGCGACCTATCATAATAAAAGGAGACTACATAGAATATGTCCAAAATTACATATATCTGGGTAAACAAGTATCATTCAACAAGACTAGTAACGAAGAAGAAATAACAAGGAGAATCAATGTTACATAGAAAAAATTTTGGTCTCAGAAAGAAATTCTAAAAGGTAACTATGGATTACATTTGAAAAAAATTGTATTTGATACTTGTCTCTTACCATGCTTATTATATGGATGCGAAACATGGGTATTTACTAGTAAAGCAAAGCAGAAAATCAAATGCATCCAAACAGCAATGGAAAGGAGTGTGCTGAAAATCAGAAAAATACAGAAAGTGAGGAACGAAACTATCAGACAAAAAACCAAAACCACCGATGCTCTGAAACATGCACTCACACTTAAATGGAAGTGGGCTGGACATATCTCACGATAAGTTGACAAAAGATGGACTATTGAGACCACAAGATGGAACGGTCCTGAGGGAAAGAGAAGTGTTGGTAGACCAAGAAAACGGTGGGCTGATGATATCACCAACGTAACAGGGAGCGACTGGCTTACATTAAGCAAGGACAGAGAGTCTTGGAAAAAACTGGAGGAGGCCTTTACCCAAAAAGGGGTCCATATTTCACACAACGAAGACTAACCATACTAACAATAATATAAGAAAACTTACTAACAAACTACTAATTTCATTTGAAATGTTATATTGAAATATGGAATAAATGGCTTATTATTATTATTATTTCTTTTATTCAACATTTTTCACTATAATTACATTTTTAAATATATTTATAAAAAAATACAAATAAAAATATTTAAAAATATAAAAAAGGTATTCCTCCGGTGGCAGGTTGAGTCCCAGGCCATCGGTGGTTAAGGCTCCAGGCTGAGGAACCTCCTCACAATGCGGGCCGTTTCAAGTAACACCGCCTTTTGAATCCGACCCTTGATCCAACAGTCGAGCGAGAGTTTCTTAAGGTGTTGGTCGAAACTCTTCGCTAATAGGCCATTGACCGACACAACAATAGGAACAATTATTGTTGAGTCCACATTCCACATGGCGGTAATCTCGTGGGCAAGGTCTAAATATTTACTTAATTTTTCTTTTTCTGCCTTTACGAGATTATCGTCATGCGGGATTGTAATATCAACAATAATAGCTCGGCGCGTTGATCGGTCTACTAGCACTATATCAGGTTTATTGGCTGCAATAAATCTGTCAGTGATAATAGACCGATCCCAGTAGAGCAACGCATGACTATTTTCAAGAAATGGCGTTGGATTGTATCTATAGTACGGTAACTCATTTTCAACGAGGCCATATCGAAGAGCAAGTTGTTGGTGGATAATCCTGGCTACTTGGTTATGTCTGTGCAAATACTCACCGTTAGCAAGACGACCACAACCGGAAACAATATGTCTGATGGATTCGCCAGGCTTACGACATGCTCGGCATATGTCTGGAGTTCCATCTTTCATGATATGTTTCCGGTAATTGTTCGTCTTGATAACTTCATCCATAATTGCACAGACAAAACCTTCAGTCTCCCCAAACAGATTCCCGTGTTGTAGCCAGGACACAGAACTGGATTGGTCTACATCTATTATATTATTATTTTTAATTGCTACACTCCACCCGTTCAAGATATACATATACACATATAAATAAATATAATACAATACTTATATAAGGAATATAATAAATTTACATAAACTTACTTAGATAAATATAAGCGGGTGGAGGATTACGCCCCGGCAGGGAGATCAAACGGCCGGGGGTTAGGGCTGTAGGCTCAGAAATCGGCGGACAATCCTAGCCGAGTCGAGTAATACCGCCTTCTGCATCCTGGCTGCGAGCGAACCGTCACGGATACCCAGCTGCCTCAGATGGTGAGCGAGGCTAACCGGGATCAAACCGTTGGCAGATATAACGATAGGAATGATTTCAGTGGAATCAACACCCCACATGTCGACAATCTCGTGCGCCAGATCCAGATATTTACGTTTTTTCTCTGTTTCGGCTTTCACGAGGTTCTCGTCATGCGGGATGGTAATGTCCACTAAAAACACCCTCGACTGTGCCCTATTCATCACCACGATATCAGGCTTGTTCGCCAGTATCGTCCTGTCCGTGGCGATAGGCCGGTCCCAGTAGAGCCGGACTCCGTCGCGTTCGAGTACTGGCGCCGGTGTGTACTGGTAGTACGGCACCCTCTGTTCCAGAAGACAATACATTAGAGCAAGCTCTTGATGAAGAATCTTGGCCGCTTGGTTATGTCTGTGCAAGTACTCAGTGTTGGCAAGCGCTGAACACCCCGAAAGCACATGTCTGAGTGACTCGCCGGGATGACGACAAGCTCGACAGAAGTCGGGAGTGCCATCCTTCAGAATGTGCTTCCGGTAGTTGTTCGTCTTAACCACCTGATCCTGTATTGCACAGACAAAACCTTCGGTTTCCCCAAAGAGGTCCCCGAATCGCAGCCACTGCACGGAGGCCTTAACATCCACGTGAGGTGCGTGGAGCGCCTTGTAAAACCGTCCATGCAGCTCCTTCTCCATCCATACGGTCTCCCGGTCAGAGGTGCTAAGCACTACCGGTCTTCGCCATTCCTCTTTGGCCAGGGATAACGGGGTGAGACCTTTGTCACATACTACAACATCACCATGGATAGCGCTCTCCCTCCTCGTCTCAAAGTAGGTCCTGAGGCTGCACACCTCCCGGTTATGCATGGACTTGGCGCTTAATAGGCCTCGGCCACCACACTTCCGTGGGATGTACAGTCTCATGACCGACGATTTCGGGTGATGCATGCGATGGTGAGTCATAGTCGTGCGCACTCTTCTGTCTAGGGCGTCGAGCTCGGTCTGAGTCCATCTGAGCACGCCAAATGTGTACAAGAGAGTGGGCATGACCCAGCCGTTATATGCTCGGACCTTGTTGGCGCCCGACAAGTAGCTCCGAAGAACTTTTGTCAGCCGTCCAAAAAAGACCTCGCAAACAGCCTGTTTCATATCCACCTCCTGGACCCCTATGCATTGTGACATGCCCAGATACCGGTAAGATTCAGTTTCGGAGAGGGTCTTGAAGTTAGAAAGCTCTAGGCTAATTTCAGCCGATTGCGTCACCTGTCCCCTGTCTACATGCACGACCGCACACTTGTCCACTCCAAGCTGCATCCTGATGGAGCCGCTGAACTCCGTAGTGATTTTCATCAACTCCATAAGGCGTGCAGCATTAGGTGCAAGCAGCTTGAGATCATCCATGTAGAGAAGGTGGGAGACTTTAGTACCTCCTCTCCGAAACTGAAAGCCTGTCCCCGAACGCTCCAGCAGGGTGCTTAAAGGGTTCAAGGACAAGCAAAACCAAAGTGGGCTCAGACAATCACCCTGGAAAATACCCCTTCGTATCCGGATTCGGTCATCGGCACCCGTCGTCAGTCTCTCGCCCTGGAGACAAAGTATCGTACTCCATTGCCCCATGCATAATTCGAGGAAGTCTCGAACTGCACTGTCGATCTTGTACAGTTCGAGGACCCTCAGAAGCCATGAATGAGGCACCGAGTCGAATGCCTTCTTGTAGTCGATCCAGGCAGCAGAGAAGTTCCGACGGTTGCGTTTGACAAGCTGGCCCGCAACAGAGTCAATGAGAAGGAGCTCCTTTGTGCCGCGACAGCCTCCACGGCATCCGTTCTGAGCTACAGATAAGATGTTGAATTCGTCAATATGACGAGAGATTTTGCAGCTCAGAACGGATGTCAGTGTCTTGTAGATAGAAGTCAGACACGTTATGGGGCGGTAGTTGGTAGGATCCGCGGTGTTGGTGGACTTAGGAGCTAGGTGAGTGATCCCAGTAGTGAAGAGGTTCGGAAGTGTCCTCCGCTCTATCGCCTCTTGGTATTGTCGAGCCAAGGTCGCATGGCATACCGAGAACCCTTTCAGCCAATAGTGGTGCAGGCCGTCAGCCCCCGGACTTTTCCAGTTCGGTGCCCGCCGGACCGCATCAGCTACGTTCTCCGAAGAGATGGCGATTGGGTTCATCGGTTCGATTCTAGCACATGCTTCCTGAATCGCTGCAATCCAAGGGCCCTCCTCATGCTCTACCTCCCGTGACCATGTATTTCGCCAAAAGGCGACGAGGTCAGCCGTATTCGGTTTTGGGGAGGTAAAGCACGGCGTCGGGTTCTCCAACTTCCTGTAGAACCTCTTCTGATCACTCACGAAGAGGCGATTTTGTCGGAAGCGCTCAACTCTCTCAGAGTACCTACGAATACGCCTCCCCCATGCCGCGATTCTTTGCTTCAGGCCGTCGATGCGCTCCGTCAGTTTTTCAGCTATATCAGGCTGGTCAAGCCTGACGCCTAATCCATTGAAAGCTATTCTGACGGAGCGCACAATCCTTGGCCTAGTGTTGCCCGACCTGAAGCTTTGCAGTCTGCCAATGAGGGCCCTGGCCAGGCTGATACGGCGTTCTATTCTCTTCTTCCAGGCTGGTACGTCACTATTCTTATTAATAGTGCGTCCAGGCTCCCGGGTTTTGGCTCCAATGAAGCGGTGTACCGCTAGAGCAGCACCAAAGAGAATAGAACCCGTATCATCCAAGCCTAGACTGCCATCCAAATATGGAGGTAGCAGCTTGTTAGCTGCCTCAATGGCAACCCGCGTCGCAGCATTAAGAGGAAGACGGGATAGTCGTGGCCTCTGTTCCAGAGGAGCGCTCCGGATCTCGGAAATCGCCTCCTCCAAAATCCCTCTCATCTGCTCTACTTTTTGGGAGACTGCTTCTTCAGCGATCGCATCCACAGGCACTTCGCTACGAACGCTTCCCTGTTGCGTTGCAACTGCGTTATGCTCTGCAGATACGGGTTCGACTTCAGGAGCAGCCTCACGTCGTAATCGTTCGAGCTCGGCGGCGTTGAATACGCCCTTTCGTTGGATGTACCGAGCTCTATCTGCCAAGTTTTGCTCCGTGACATTTAAATTTGGCTCGAGCAGCAGGAACTCGCGGTGCATTACTGCTCGGTAGCCAGTCCGCCCGGTTTCCCCCCCTACAGCCCTAAAATACGCGCGCATGACATTTAGATTCATCTCCTGTGTCCATCTCATGCGGCGTACTCCACCAGCGGCGGGCGCCAAATGCTGAGTCCCTGAAGACTCTGTCGGTGCCAAGCCAACTGGTGGGGATGGTGGAGACACCGGCCAGCTAGGTGGTGGTACCGGTCGGCGGGGGTTGCTGGCGGCCCGCATGCTGCCACGTCCAGCGCCAGCTCCAGACGTGCCCTGGCGCCCCCCAGGCAGCGGCCCTATGCGCTTTCTATTGTCCTTGTCCATCCATAAAAGTTGAGTGCTAGATTACTCCCTCGGAGAGGAACTCACGCTCTCCGAGGAGGCTGCGTTGGTGTTGTGCAGCTTTAGTTGCCTTTAGTCGCCTTTTACGACACCCTAGGCTGAGGATGGGTTGGTCCTATTCTACTCTGCCGGTGGTATAATAATATATATATCCGCCGTGTGGTTACACGGCGGATATATATATTATTATTTAGTGCTACACTCCACCCGTTCAATATATACATATACATAAATATAATATAATACAATATATAAGGAATATAATAAATTTGCATAAATTTACTTAGATAAATATAAGCGGGTGGAGGATTACGCCCCGGCAGGGAGATCAAACGGCCGGGGGTTAGGGCTGTAGGCTGAGAAATCGGCGGACAATCCTAGCCGAGTCGAGTAATACCGCCTTTTGCATCCTGGCTGCGAGCGAACCGTCACGGATACCCAGTTGCCTCAGATGGTGAGCGAGGCTAACCGGGATCAAACCGTTGGCAGATATAACGATAGGGATGATTTCAGTGGAATCAACACCCCACATGTCGACAATCTCGTGCGCCAGATCCAGATATTTACGTTTTTTCTCTGTTTCGGCTTTCATATTATTATTATTATTATTATTATTATTATATAAATTAATGTAAATTTATTATGTGCATTACACGAGTATTGTAAAATCTATTATAAATGCGAAAGTTTATTAATTTAGATGATTGTTACTCTTTCACGCAAAAAGTACTGAACAGAATTAGGTGAAACTTTACAGTAATATAGCTTATACGTTAGAATAACACATGAGATACAATTTGTAAAGATGTTGTGTAATTTGGCTATAATATAACATAGCTTAGTTATAAATTGTCACGCGAAAAATAAGTGACGCCGATACCACGGCGCTTACGACGTTATTTTGGCGAGAATTCACTAGTTTCGACTGGGAGCATTTACTACTGTGCACTCTGCAAGCGTAGAGGAATGATTTTTACATGAGAGTCTTTGTTACCGAGCTGTTGTAAGAATTTGATACGGATAGTCTAAAGCCTGGGGAAGGACATAGGCTACTTTTTATCAATACAACCACGCGGGTGAAGACGCTGGCGGAAACCAGTATTATATATATGTATGTATATTTAAACGGATAGAGTGAAACAGTTATATAATAATATATGGTATACTTCATTGTACAACACAAAGAAAATTTCAACAATACAAAAGATATCATAATTAGGAATTAATATAATATGCATAACAAGGCAATAATTTTATGTGGGGATACTAGATTTACATAATAAATTGTGTACAAGACAGAGTAGTTACCTGGAGCAAAGATCTTTATCACGAGCACATAAGCCTCTCATTTACCTATAACATTGACGAGGTTCCGATAGCTAGAGTGAAAAAGAAGATTAGATTAGAAAGATTTAGGGGTATATTTTAATACGCAGTTAAATTTTCAGCATCACATCATTAATATATGTAAGAAAGCCTACAAAAAGTTAGGTTTTTTGCTACGTATTACAGTCCGTAGTTTTACAAAACATAAAGCGATTACGGTTTTATACAACACACTTGTAAGGAGTCATTTGGAATGCAACGCAATTGCAACGCCACTATTTGGGGTCCTCATTTACACAAGTATTTCTTTATGTTAGAAAGAATCCAAAATAAATTTATAAGATTTTAATACCTTAAATGTTATGGAGTATATCCATTTTATCCACTGATGTATCCTACTCTGTTTGCCTTGGGTATGGTAGGAAACAACGAGTTAAGGGTCAGAAGAAATTTTGCACTAGCTCTGTTCGTATTTAAGGTAATTAGAGGAAGATTACATCAGCCAGATATACTGGAGCAGATAGAACTGTGTATTCTTGACAGATATATATGTGTGGTGAAGAAGGAGACCGCGGCTGCTTGTAGAACCGATTGATAGGAAAGAATTAATGAAGATGGCACCGCTGTCGCGAGCACTTTGAGGCCCTCCCCGAGGTGCACGGATCGCCGTCCAGGGTACAGGGGTGGAGGTTAGGGCCCAGATGAGGTATCTTGGCCTGACCGTGGACGGCCGATGGAGCTTTGATCCGCATTTCGCGGAGCTCGCTCCGAGGCTCGAGAACACTGCCGCTGCGTTGGGCAGACTTCTGCCCAACGGTGGAAGACCGTACTCCTTTGGACTTCCCCTCCTTTATTATTGTAACCTAGTGCGACGTTTACTTGAATTAATTAAACTAAAACGTCCTAGATTGTTACGAAGAAAAGTTTTGTTTCACTGATAATGCGCGAGTTCACACGTTCGTTAATACTATAGCAGGAATCCATCAATATAGCTTCGAATCGTTACGCCCAGTATTCTCCTGATCTCTCTACATCTGACTTTTATCTATTCGCATAGCTCCAAAACCACTTAGGAGCTCAAAAATTTTTCTGCCCAACGTAGGAGGACCGAACTCTCTTTGCCGGCGTTTATACGTCGGCATAGTACGGAGCATGGCGCTGTCCGGTGCACCCATTTGGTGTGACGCACTCACCGCTTGGAACAAGACCCTCTTGAAGAGGCCTCAGAGGGTCATAGCGGTAAGGGCGTTTTGTGGATACCGTATCGTGTCATGGACGACGGCAACACTTCTCGCGAGTGATCAGCCCTGGGAACTCCAGATGGAGGTGCTCGCGGAAGTGTACCGTTTCCGGTCGGGCCTCAGAGCTAGAGGACAAGTCCCAAGTGCGGACCAGACGGCTCAGATCAGGGCTCAGGCTCAGAGAGCCCTGATCCATTGATGGAAGGAGGACCTGGAGTCACCAGCGGCGGGCTTAGCGACGGCGGACACTATACGTCCTCATCTTCATCGCTGGGTCAGAGGGCGGCACGGGGTGCTGACCTTCCGACTGACGCAGGTACTTACCGGGCACGGGTACTTTGGTAAGTACCTGCATCAATTTGCGGGGAGGGAAGCCATCCCTGCCCGCCACGAGTGTGGCGTGCCAATAGACACGGCGGGATGCGTAAATGCATTTCCCAATATCAAAAAAAAGGATTATACTGATTAACCGTTTACCGTAAACACGGATTAGAATTCCACTAAAATATTGTTAGGGCCTATATTTTTCGTACCATCATTAGCTATGATACTAATTTTGCTTTTGTGTAAAAATTTGTAAGAATTTTATTGCGCAAATAGTAGTTTCAGCTCAAGGGAAACTTGAACGATAAAATGACCTTTATCGTCATTAAAATATTATTTAGAATCGCTTGAGAAGGAGGGACGAACTTTGGATGAGAAAAATATTTGTGCACCAAAAACCAGTTCCTCTTTAGGTTCCAATGCATAAAATAATAAGTATATAGAGACAAAGGCAGTACTCGCTTTGTCTAATATGAAAATGAACGTGTCGCCAGTTCTATCAGAAAATTTTAAATATAAGCAGGTATAAAATAATTTAACTTTTGAAAAAGAGGGCGTTTCTAAGAAAAATTAAATAAAAGTAACCTCTGTGGCTCTTTGGAGCTCATGGATTAGTAGGAACGACTATACCAATACTCAGCTTTATCGGAATTTTACAGGGAAATTTTAAAATAAATTCGTATTTTTATTATAATTATTACTCGTTAATTTTTATTGTATAATGTATTGTATTTTACCTACTTAAATGCTTGCTTAAAATAGAAGCACTAGTCATAAATGAGTAATTTAAAATTAGGTTGTAACAATGCTATTAAGCATTAGTATCCTTACTTAGGATAATGGAAAGTGCTCGTCGCATTCCGATCCGCCGAAAGCATTGTCGTGATAGTCGCCTATTAGGTGACAAAATGTATTTCTGTTGATTCATACGAAAATCAGTGCTATTGTTCACTTATAAAGTTCACAGTATACAACTCAATAAAAATAGGTTGTGCCATATGAGATTATCCGTGACGCTCCTTTTTAGAATCCATTATGGAAACTAATATTTTACTCGTCCACACACCCAACCCACGACGTACTTTACGACGTGTCGGAATTTTTATTTTTTACAGTAAAATAATTGTTTACTCTAACGTTTTCCTTAAGTATATTTATATATTTACAATATGTAGTTAACTACAGTGATCTATAAAAAACCCTTAATAGATCAATGAGGTAACTATTACTAGTACGAAGATAAATCCTAGACGTAAAACCAAATCTTTCCTTAGATTCGATAGCGCTATAACTTACACCACGTCATTTTTAATGACTAAGAATATACTAAGAACGAATCCATAAAAATAAAAATTTCATTGCCTTAAGCGAAGAAATTTTTGTCGCAATATTTGATGTAGCTCGCAAATGAAATGATTGGCATAGAGATACTTCTAGTGACATTAAGGAAATGAGTAAATAACTGTGAGATCAGAACATAAATAAGTTTTTAAGAATAATTTCCTTTGATATAATTATATATTTGTATCTATTGTGTGTATCTATTTCTTCATGATGTTTTCCTTCACCGCTGAACATGCAGTGAATTTTAAATTTTAATGCAAACTGAGAGGCGGCAGCCCCAATTTAAACCAACATCCGTCGGTTTTGACCCAAGTGTTCTTGGCAATCTTCGACATGTGCTTTGCTTATCATCTGCTTATTTCTTAACAGAAGCGTATTATCTGCAAATACATCTCTATATGATAATTCACTACTTTTTATATTGCTACTTTGTGATTATCTGTTGTACTGTAATCGAAAACTTTTCTTTTATTTCTTTTTCTGTGCTATTTATCTCAAGTACAAATGAATTCAACATTATTTAGGTATGAGTTTATAAAAGAGAAAAACTGCAATTTAGATTGTACATCTTGTAGATTTTTATAAAATGTACAAGATGTACCTACAACTATTTTTGAAATTTTTTTAGTAAATTTTCTTAGTCGTGTATTAGTAGTCTGTAGTCGTCCATTCTTTTACTTTTAGTAATCCATCATCATTGAAGAAAATATGTGACTCCCCTTTAACTAAGGATGTATAGTTTTGATATTCCTACGAATTTTAAGGTCCTTAAACCTTGCTCCTGACGAAATAGTTATAATTTAAGTATGTGTCAAGTTAATAACGATAAAGTTTATTACTCAGACACATATTGTAATGAAAAAATGTAAATATATTAAACATGTTTTAAGCCCTTACGAAAGCTACGTAAGTGCCATGTGTTTAAAATGACATCAACGCGTGAACAGTTCACGTCTTTCTGATTTCATATACATATTGTTGTTTTGGTTTAAGCAGATTATCGTTTCATAAATGTAAAATTAGTAGTAGTTATGTAATGTATATTACAATTATAAATCCAAAAGTTCGATCACTAACTCTGTGCATCATATGTGTTACACAAAATTTTTGAATATCAATAATAAAACTTAAAGGCATAAATTATACCTTTGTAATTGCTTCGTGATTATACCTGCATAAAATTACTATGCAAATAGCATCATCAATACCTACCTACTAACCCAATAAGCGACCGCAACAAAATCAGCATTCCAAGTCAAAACACGTAAACTGTACCCTGGAGCTCGAGAAATTTATTCGGCACGCGAAAGCTCCAAGTTTGTTAGTTGCGGTGCGTTGTATACCTGCGTTACGGCGGCGCACCTGTTGCTACAGCACTGGCTGACGGCAGTCAGTACTTCAGTAGACCGCCGACGGCTGCATAAGTTACACGCGCCATGACCGCGCTTCATCACAAAAACCGTCGTGAGTGTCGTTAATATAACTTTCAGTGTGAATATAATCATGGATGTCATTTACCTTAGTGCTATCGTCGCTCTTTTGCCAGGTTAGTTTAATGGTCAATTAGACAGTGATTTTATTCAAGTGGGTTAGAGAATAGTCTCGTCGCTACAGAAGATGGACCACTTTCAGATCGGTCTTCTCTAGAATCACTAATGACTTCTAACATTTTCACTTTGTGTTTTATTAGACTAATTTTGTTAGAAATATAAGTTTAACTCCCAGTCATATGTTAAATTCAAAAAAATATTGTAACAGCTTCAATAATGATTACCAACATGAACTTTGACTGCCTTTACAAATTTTGAAGTGAACGACTATTGACGTCTATATGCTTCTTCGTATCACATGCAAATTATTTACTGCATATTTAATTTGACAGTGATTGGATTTTATTAGAGGCAGCGTGAAAGTGGCAAAAATAAAATACAAACAATGCTACTTTCACATTTATAATAGCAACCAAGTTTTTTAATTTATTAAAACATAATAATGTACCCAGGAATTGAGCCTGCGAATTAATCCTGTGCTACCTGATATTATTTAACGTCACGTAATCTACCTTAAGATACAGTATTGGATAAAAGACGTCGAAATAGTAGTACCTACTTACTTGAAAGAATTCAGTTAAAAAAAGGAAATTATAACTTAAAGGTAAAATTGTATAAATGAAACTGCTTCTTTAAGTTCATATTAAGTATAAAAATCGATTTAGTAGTTACAAAATGTATCGATTAAAAACAAAAACAAATATTTTCTATTTATGATTTTAATATTATTTTTTAAAACTATTGTAACAAATCCTAATCACATCTAATATTTATTATTATTTATAATTAGACACGAATTCTTGTATGATAATCTTATTATGAGACCTTAAGAAAGCCATTGAAACCAATACCTATTCTAAGTATTTTTATTTTTCGACAACAATGGCTGATTTATCATGACTATCACCAGATGTTTACATACCTAATATTTAAAAAAATGTATAACATAAAATTCTTAATATTATTATTTCAGTTGTGTATATATGTACCAAACAGGGCCGTCTTTAACCTATTGAAGGCCCTGGGCATATTAGGGTATCGGGGTAAATGGGTATATGACTTTGACAGAACACTATTTTCTTAGAATAGACAAAGAAGGTAAATAAACATGCTTCTATACATTTTATTATTTTCAATTCAAAGAAGGAGTGTTCCCCAATGCAGATAGTTACCATCATGCTTAAAAAGAATTAAATACGATTTCTACATTTGAAAATATGTCTTCAATTTTGTTTTCTTTCAAAAGTTGATATATTTCCAATATTATATGAGATTCACTCTGAACAATTTTCAACTAGGTAACCACCTATTCTGTTATATGCAGACATTCCATTTATAACTCTTTCTCATTAACGTCTTCATAATCAAATTCTGAGCAAATTTCTCTCAACTCTTCGGAATTCACAGCTTTCAAGCGAACAAAATAAGTCAAAACGTTTACTAATGTTCTTATACGATCTTAATCGCTGTTTTAAATGAAAGCTCAGAGTATCATTTATGGGAAGAAAGGTTTCTATTTTGAATTTCTCTCTTCCATTTAGTTCAATTGACGTTGCAGAGCCATCAAAAAAGCTTCTGTATTTTGTTCTTTGAGATAGGTCCTTGTAGTCAGATTCCGGGTTTTTTTCATTGGCGGACAATTCGAATTAAAAATAAACTTCGGTAGTAAATATCGGTTATCGTTCAGTGATCTGGCAAGAACTAGTGGGGCCCCTTTTGATCACGGGGCCCTGGGCAAGTGCCCAGAGTGCCCAGTAGGAAAGATGGGTCTGGTACTAAACAAAATTTATCGCAAGAATTTGGAATGTCTTTTTGTAAATATACACTTCCATTCTATTATTTACATTGTATATAAAATTACTGATTAAGTATTATGTTTCGTGTTATCATAAACACTTGAAAAGTCGGATTTGAATACAGAGAGTTTCGTGCCCCTTACGACTTACGCTTGGCAATTTTTTTTTTATTTAAAAAACTATATAACCTCCACATTTATTGTCATTATTATTTCTTTATTAATCTTTTGTTTACTATTGAATGGATATCATTTAGACGATTAGAAGAGTATTCATATTATTCTGAATTACAAATGTATTCCGTCAGCAATATAACTACCTAATTGATCTTCAATTTCTGACTTTAAAGTATTTCTAAACAAATCAACAATTGATCTAATACATACTTAACTTTTGGTAAAAGTTCTTTTTTTTTCGAGCAAAATAATTGTCCAAATTATTTAACAATCGATTTTGCTGGCTGACTGAAAGCTTAAAAAAGTCAATCATAAGAAAATACGAATATTAATACCTACAAATATCAAGTTACAATAAATTAAAACTGTTGGTTTATAGTGATTATTAGATATATCTATACTTATTTAGGTATGTACTTACATTACTTGCAAGAAATTATACACAGAAAAAATCACATTACTGTTAGCAACCAATATTACGAGAGTAATAGTACAGTTATACATATAGCACTTATGACTAGCTTGTTAACTCAACTGACCAAAAATTCATCGTAACGTGTTTTACCTTATGTAAAACTTATCTTAAACTATGTCCGATGGTCATAAGGTTTTTTTTAGTCTAAGGCAATCAAATGTTTATGTATGTTATATCTCATCTTCCTATCATCATCATTTTAGATAAATCGAAAAAAAAAACAGATCTTTTAACAAAGTCGTTGCTTTTTCTGTGAAATAGATACAAATTTAAAAAAAGAATAATACTGCTCTTGATTCAATCATTCTACTAAAGGAATATTACTTCAATATACTTATTTTTTAATTTAGCTTTTTCTAAATTTATGATATTGTAGCATTTACATTCAGTTTACTTTTAACATAATTCAAGTACGTCAAAAGTATTGCTTAATCAATTTAGTTTAATTAAACACACATCTGAGTCTACTTAATATAGTCGAATTCACTAAGTTCTATGACTTTAAATTTTCATTTAATTCCTTTATTAAGTATATATTTCAAAAATTGACGTTGTAAATGTTGCATATTATAAATAAACCTACTCGTACATGAATAAAAATAACCATCTGTTTCTGTAGCCTGAACCATAAAAAACGGTTAGTTAAATATATTTTGGAAGCTACGGAAGTCCTTGTTTCCCCTCTTCCGGTTCACAACAACTTGTAATAATAATGTCCCGCTGTATAGCTTTAAGCCATATTTTATCTGACAGTGTTCGTTAAAATGCTTACGTATAATTTAGTAGAGGCTGTGTCATTATTTTTCTTAAAATTAATTTATTGTAATTATCTTACAACAATATATTGTTATTTGTTAAGGTATTTCGTTGATTGAAACTAAAAAAATATATCAGAAAAATAAAATAAATACACGATCATTATACACTTATTTCCACCTGTGGAATGCGTTTTTTTATGCAATAGTAGATATATTTGCCCAGAAGCTTACCGTCTCTCGATGTTTTTTGTCAAACTATGGGATACAGTAAAAGGTATAAAAGAATGACCGAAAGGTTTTAACATTCCATACAGTCAGAATTTGAACTTATAACTTATGTATTGCTTCCTTGTATAAATTACTATAATGACACTTTTACGACTAGCAGGAGAGCTACTGAACAATAACGAGTAAAGGGTTTCCCACAAAGCTAGAATTTTTTTTGAATTATTTTTTTATTATCTGTCAATTATGAAATTGCAAGTCTGGCAGGCATCTCGTAGTTGCGTCGATAGATAAGATAACGATAACGATGAAACGTTAAATAATTATCGTTTTGATTCAGAAGACTAAGACTAATAATTGCTATAATATTGTATAAGGACCTATGAAAACTGATAAGTTTCAATAATAAATAATTGTCAAGGTAAGTAATAATTTATCTTTAATTTCAGTAATCGTTCATCGTATCTTCGTAATATAATACATCATATTCTCTCTTTCTGACATTGGATCTCCAAGTATGTTGCGGTCGCCCTCCCATCGAGCGTCATGA
Source organism: Euphydryas editha (assembly GCA_036937285.1). Lineage (NCBI taxonomy): Eukaryota > Metazoa > Arthropoda > Insecta > Lepidoptera > Nymphalidae > Euphydryas > Euphydryas editha. The sequence continues at coordinate 14,328,135 of JAUPFZ010000005.1, read as the reverse complement.
GTCATGACCATTATATTCTCGTCTGGCAGACAGTTGCAACCGTCAAAATATGCTGGCTGTTTACATGTACTTTTTAAATTATTGATAGAATATGCCCTTAAAATTTCATCCTTGTGGGAGGCAGATTATAAATTACTGTCCCGATGACAACTTTACTAACGTCTGGCACTTACTTGGCTTTGGCTTTACCCTCAAAATAGGTTGCCATTTTTTTTTTACACTTAATCTTATATAAATTACAACGTATTAAAATTGTAGCCTTGTGGGAGAAGATTACATTTTTTTTTACATTTTCAAAAATTTAAGGGTTGATGACACTACCGCGAGATGCCTGCCAGACTTGCAATTTCATAATTAACCGATAGTAAAACATAATTTAAAAAATGTCTACATTTGTGGGAAACAGATTACTCGGATGGTTCGGTAGCTCTTAGGCTAGAAGAATTAAACTACTTAAGTAGCGATAGTTTACGTTTATTTCCAGTTTTTTGTACTTAATCTTTGAAATATATTGTGATGTATCTGTCTGTCATTTTTGGTTAAAATTGGAATTTTAACTTCGAAATTTAAATGACCCGAAAGGCTGATATACATGTCATAGACATCTAATAACGATCATGTAACTCGTGGTATGAGAAATTATTCGCCAACCCGCAGGGGAGCAGCGTGGTGGATTAATAATTATTTTATTATATATATTAATATTAAATTATTATTATTAGCTTATCAGTTTATTAGAGAAATTATCCGCCAACCCGCAGTGGAGCAACGTTGTGGATTAAGCTCCAACCCTTCTTCTATATGGAGATGAGGCCTTCGCTCAGCATTTTGAATTATGATAATTTTGTACCTTTAATACAAAGACTTCTATGTATACTAAGAAGTATTTGCGTTAATATACTCGTAATAAATTACATATGACATTAAAAATTATCTTAATATATTAATCGAACAGAATTCTTAAATGAATAACTATAACTGACTTGTGAAGGTAATCGGAAAACATAGAAAACATTTATCGAATTTTATTCAAAAATGTAATAATGACACTTTAATGTCTGTGATTATTGCACCTCCACGAGAAAGTTGCAAAACGACGATCTGTCATTTAATTTTTTACCTTAAAAAAAACTAGACATCGTCAAAACGATGTCAGATGTGTCAGCAATTTACGTTAATAATCCTATTTCGCTGTTTTGGTTATTTGGATCTTAATTCATGATTTTTATAGATTTATTTTCGTCACACTTTCACTACTATGAGTCATTATGGTTTAAGGCCCATACTAGTACTGGGTAACGTAGCTTCCAAAGGGTGAATTGAATAATCTTGAGAGAAGGTTCAGTAGTTGATGCTTGCTACCGACACGCAATGAACATGTAATATTTTGATGATGATATTATCGACGACCGTTCTAGTGTAGTGGTGCGAGTAGTCGCCTCAAAGCGCGCCCGCGGTCGCGGTTTCGATTCCCGCTCGGGACAGATTGTATGTGTATAAATATTTATTTCCGGTCTGGGTGTATGTCCTTGTTTGTCTCCCCACCGTGCCTCGGAGAGCACGTAAAGCCGTCGGTCCCGGTTGTTATCATAGATATCTGATAACGATAATTACTCGTAGTAGAGAAATTATCCGCCAATCCGCAGTGGAGCAGCGTGGTGGATTAAGCTTTTCTTCTATATGGAGGTGAGGCCTTCGCTCAGTAGTGGGTTGTTACAGTATGTACAGTACAGTACCTATTATTACTAACTTCTTAAAAGATCATAAAAAAATGTACATTACAATTTTTCAAAATAATGAACTGGAGACTAGAACAAGATACATAAGAAACACTTAAATGTTTTTAGTGAAAGTAACATTATGAGGTAGCATTCCAGCATGAAAGCAGGGGTCAAGACGGCTGTGGCCAAAAAGTTATTTTGACATGTCATTGTAGGTCCATGTCGTGCCTACATAACTGATTTAAATAAAAAATATATGTACCTATATATACTTTTATAGGTATACGCGATGATGATTTAAATATTGTTTTATTAGGCAAAAACATAGACACAAACAATTACAATCTTGTTTTTTGCAATAAAGCTATATTACAAAAAGATACAGTTTGCATGGTATATAATATGTATGTTAACAATCAAAAATTATTTTTTACTAATCGTCTTGCAGACGTTTCCTGAGGTTGCAATCGCCATTTACGTCCGCTTGTTGTTTTCTAATGGAAGTTGCCACAGTTTTGTGTGAAGGCCATTGACAGCTTAGAATTGTTAGCACTCTGCTTGTATTACCAGGCAATAAATAAATACATTTTACGTACGTAAAAATCTTGAACTCTTCTTGCAATTCGGCTACGTAAAATAATTTTGGAGATTTTTAAAAGTCGTAACCTTCATGGACTTAATTGTTTTATGAGGTGAGAAGTAAAAGTTTAATTCTCCAGATAAAGACGGTGAAAGTGTTTCTTATTTTACCGCTTATTTAAAAAATATTTTTTTTTTTATTACATTTTAATCTATTGATTTTAATTATATTATTCATTTTTATATTTATATATATATTTTATATTTATTACATTTTAATTATTATATTTGTTAATATATTTTTGGTTTTTAAAATCTTCTTACTGCTTCGATTTTGATTGTTTTTTTTTTATTATTATTTATATTTATTATTGTGAACTTACCTATAAGTTATAAGTATCACACTTATAAAGTTTTTCTTTATGCGTTTTTATTCCGACATAATAATCATTTTAAATATAGTATATTTATTATTTATATTATTTTATATGTATTTTTATTTGGTACGAATTCGTGATATCGTAATATTAACGTACCATAAATAAATAATATATCATAAAATTCATGAACACATGATATCTAGAAGTCATTATCTACAAAATTTCTCAAAGCGGATCTGTCGCGTGCCACAATTTACATAACTCGGTGGGTTGGCCGACGACCTGATTATGAGAAAACTAACTGCGTATTGGAAGTTGTAACGGTACAAGAATGTTGTTGGACCCAGTATTCGAGATTGTGGAATTTGCTATCGTTTTAGAAATATATAGTACAATTTGCTAAGCGATCTGTCTACATTACAGAAAAAAAAGATGCCTAATGGCATATAAAGCAATGACATGTATCTAACTAATCTTTATTTTTATTAACATGAACTTGGGTTTTTAATTTTTATGTAGTCTTTTTTACCTATTTTTTATTAAAAATACTTCTGACGGAAAATTCAATTATATGAACTTTGTACCTTTTAAAATTGTTATAAAAAAATACAGTAAATGAAATATATTTAACGTTTATGTTTTTGTATATGGGGCATTCCATGCCAACCCGTCCTACCAATGGATTTTGCATCTGCGATTTCGCTGAAATTTGGTCACTTTTTTGTACCGATAAATAAAAGTTTTTATACATTTTTTCAAATTTTTTCATCGAGCCAATCGGGAGATGAAATTTTTAAGATTTTGGTTTTTTTTAAATAGTTAATTATACCATATCTTAGTTGAAATTGTCCGATTCAGGTCTTTTATTTTATTATAATAAAATTTGTGTTTTTTTTTATGAATTTTCTAAAAAATGTATGCAAAAAATTATTCATTATGAATTTGAAATTTAAAACAGCGATATTAAGATTGTTCGTATCCTTCGTTTTTTTCTTTTGTTTTTTTTTTGTTTAATTTCAAAAATACTACTCCCTAATACACGAATTTTGAGCCTAGTTTCGTAATTGGATATTTCGAGTTGACATGGAATGCCCCATATACTCGTCCGTAAGGAGTAAGTTATAACTAGTACCTAAGTCTACGAATCATAGTTCTACAAAACATATAAAAGCAGATCCGATAAAACATTAACTGCGCTTTTTTAATAAATCACGAAGTAACAAATTGGTTTGATAGGAAAGGTAGTTTTTATACGATTTAATTCTTGTAACTAATATATTATAAAACACAAGAATTAAAAGCCACGAATAAATTAAAAATAAAATATTGACACATGTATGAAAAAATAACAAAATAGATCAATGTGAGCTATGTTTGCCATACTAGTAACTTTCATAATTTATAACATGAAGAGTATCTGGTACTCCACAAAAGGCAACGCTGACTGCTGACGCAATCGTGGCGCTTAGTCGATGTGATCCGTGAAAGCGCTTTCTCAATGACGCAAAAACGTGCAAACTCACAAACTTAACCATTTCATTGTAAAGATACAGTATCTACTTTTTTTTCAAGGTTATAACGTTGAAAGAATTTATTGCGTAATTATTTACTTAAACCACTCAATATTTGTAATTAGTTTTCTTTTATTTTTTGCTTATATATAAAAAGTATTTTTTTTAAACCAATTTATTGAAAAAGAAACATTTTTAAAGCAAGACAACATAAAATTTATTATTGTCAAAATTATTATATAATTATTATTAATTATCTATAAATAAATAAAAATATAGAAGTAATAGACCATTGTTCATTAATAAAATGGAGGAAGTCACAACAACTGACTGATGCGATATCGGGCGCGGGTTTGATCATGATGTGTACCTACCACATGTAGGTATATAATATTTGTAATAAAACAAAATATTTGTAAATGCCATATAGATGTTTTGCGGGGTCTGGGCTTTTGTGCTTGTCTGTTTGTGGTTCCGGACCACCGACACAGGATTCATTAATTTTATTAAATTAGCGCCGTTGTTTTCTAGATAATTAATTCTAGTTAATAATTTTAAGTTAATATCGTTCACTTAACTTAAAATGTAGTTAATTACTTAAAAGGTAAAATAAAATTCTTATTTTTTCTAAAATTGTGCAATATTTTGTGGCATTGTGTTAATTTTATTCTTAAGTTGTTGTACATGTAGGTATAATATTAAAGAATTCAACAAAAATGCCCAAACGATATCTTAAAATATATAACACATGATTTTTGAAATTACAACCTATCGCAAGTTTTAGGTCAATTGAAATGAAAGTTGATTTTAGCATGAAGGAGGTATTCTTTTTGTCTTAAATATAAGACACATTTCTATCAGAAAATTATAATTTCAATTACATTTAGTCAAGTGATAACGATGCAAACATTTGCTTACTTATAACAATTTAAGTTAATGAGGAAATGAACCTAATCGGCCATTAACCTCTACAATTGTTTACTTTTACACAAAAACACCATGGAGCAAGACCGAGATCAGCTTTAGTAAAAAAATATAATTAACGGCAATATAGCAGTAATATTAAGAGGCGAGACTTTTTAAAGATCTTATTAAATACAAGTATTTAGTTTCTCCGTCCACGAGATGGACAGACGACTTGAGAAAGGTCACCGGAAGCCGGAGGCCTACGTTCAACAGCGGACATCCAATGGCTGATATGATGATGATGATGATGATGATTTAGTTTCTGATGAGTAAAGCTTAATTCTTTTTTTTAATTTAGATATATAAATATTAAATAAATATTAACCAACAATCACACCACGTTAACCTAGCCCCGTGCTAAGTTCGTAAGAACTTGTGTTACGGGTACTAGGAACGGAAATAAATTTAAGAAATTTATAATTTATATAAATACATATATACATAAATACACATCCATGACCCGGTGCAGACATCTATATTCGTCATACAAATTATCTGCACCTGGCGGGATTCGAACCCGCGACCGCTGCGTAAAGTGTCCAGTTGCCTGACCACTCGACCAGCCGGCCGTCATATGATTCACAAGATGCTGCCCGCGACGTCGTCTGCGTGAACGCTATTAGATTACACGTCGTTACAGAATGCGTTGAAGAAATAAAGGTTCACTGCTCGTTCCCCGTAGGTGATAGCTGATGTTAATATGTAGCCTATATGTTAACCCGACTACCCGAAAATTGATGTTAAAAATATATACCGTTTGTAAGAAGACAACCGTTATGGTGTAGCAGTGGAAGTGGAAGTAGCCTCAACGCAAACGGTCGCAGCCTCGTTTCCCGCTCGGGACAGATATTTGTATTTGTGCAAATATTTGTTTCTGGTCCAGACCAGACACTCAGGTGTATGTCCTTGTGGCTCTTCCCAGCGTGCCTCGGAGAAACCGTAACATAAGGCTGCTGGTTGTTATCATAGACACCTGATAGCGAACGTTATTCATGATAGTGAAATTATCCACCAACGCGCAGTGGCGCAGTATCATGAATTAAGCTCCAACCTTTCTCTCTTATAGAGAAGAGGCCTTTTCCCAAAACTGGGACACTTACAGGCTGATTCATTTCAGTAAAAAATAACTCTGTTATGTTAATCATTTGTCTCCTTTTAAGAGTTAAGAAATAAAAACTTTGGCATTCTAATGATTAATATATTTTATGTTAAGTGTGTGTTTTAATATATTATGAACTAGAATCTAGAGGATTATTATTATTATTTATAGTATATTCTCTTTCTTAATAAACGTATTTTCTAGTAAAAATTAATTACAAATCTATTCTAGTGTTAGTCCTGATAATAATCTAACTCTTCATCTTTATATATTAGTGTAGATTTGTTCGAACTTAACTTGTTGATAATACTGTTTTCTATATAGAAATAAAAATAAACTATACAACTACTATGATTAGTTCTTATTTCTGCGAAACGGGGACCACTTACATAGAGGGTCACCACGCTTTCTTAGTCTAAGTAATAGACGTCTGTTTGCTATGAAATAAACGGCTGCGACTAAGTGCGTTTATTATGATGCTATTTATGTGTCAATTCTGTATCACTTACCGTTCTTTTCTCATAATCATTTATTATCAATCAATGAAAAACTATTCCATGGCTTATACGAATATCTATTATTTATTGTACCACTTTTTATTTAACGCTTCATAAAAATGCTTTTCATATAAGGTACAAGAAGATGCATTGAAGGTAGAATTACTTATTTATTATTATATATTTTTATTAAAAATCAATTGCGATACCAAAGTTTTTGGACTATAACCGAGCGGAAATCAGTAAAAAAAAAAAAAATTTGAGGAAGGTGGAAGACATATGACAAATGATAATTTTAAGTTGTAAATATTAAGGTTGCACGATCAAGAATACCTATTTCATTGTGTTTACTTTCACCGACATTTGCCCTCTAGCCCCGTGGTCAGGCTGTCTAGTTACTTGCATTTTCACTAGCAATGACTTTTGAAAATAATTTTATTAATGATTTATTGTTCCCGTAGTTGCTTTTAATTTGTAACCTCATTTATACATATATTAATGTTTAACTTTATTATCCCAGATAAATAAAAATCAATTGTATTTTAGTAAGAAATTAGATATATTTTTATTTAATATATACTGTTATCGAGTTGAACATAATTTTTCTCATCTCAATAAAATAAAATATCTTGACGTACATACTTTTTTTTTTACTTCTGTTCGCGCTTTCGCTTGCTCAAGTTTTCACGGATTAGTTTTAATCATGAAACATTTCAAATTGGTTATGATTCACGGATACTCAAGCGTGGATGACGCGTTAAAATTCGTCACACTTTTTTAAAACACGACTTTCCTCTTACTTATTTCACCTAAAATTATAGGTTTTGTTAATATATTATTTACTATGAATGACACACAACTTAAACTTATTTTGTATTTGTGTATACGATTAATGTGTATAAATCTATTTTTTTTAATGATTTCCACTTTCAACATCATATTGAAGTATAATGTTTTATTAATGAATGGGCCTCATTTATCTACTAATATTTTTTTACTGAAGAATGTTATGACGACTATTTTACTCAATTGATGCAACGAAGTGATTTATATTGAGCCTAAAAATTAGGAAATCACACTACCCTATGTGGTTAATATCGAATAACATTTAATTTATTACAAATAAGGAGCTAAGACCGTAACGGGAATTGTTACCAATATCAGAGGTCTGTTTACCTATTTACAGAGATAATGTTCCATTTGAAACACGTCATTATGGTACTTCTATTGTAGACAAAATTGTAGACAAATAATTTTGCAAATATATAAAAGTTAGTTATCTATCAGATGTCTATTTTTATAGGATTTAAGAAATAATTTTCTTGATTATTTAACCACCCATAGAAACAATGATCCACTTTTATCGTATCAATAGTATTTTCGATACTCTAAATTGTGTAATTAGTGGTAAAACGGAAAAACGGCCAGATATAATAATTAACTAGCAAAAATTATTGAATTTAAATTAATAGGTATCTCAAAATAAGTAGGAATGCAAAATTAGAATACTTTATGTACACCAATGGACAGTGAGAGCGTGGGATTTAAAAGTCAAAACGCTGAAATTTCGAAGTTTTGTCGTAAAATAAAAAATAAGATATTAATAACTGATATAATAATAAATGCAAAGATAAGACAAACAAAATGCCAGGTTTGTATTTTAACTTGTTCATAATATTCTATCATCATATCACCATTATATCGGCTATTGGATGTCTACTGCTGAACGTGGGCCTCCCTCATCCAACGGCTTCCGGCGACTCTCCTTAAGTCGTCTGTCCGTCTCGACAGCCGTCGGACGCTGCGCTTGCGGTACGTGGTCTACACTCGAGAACCTTTCTGCTCCATCTGCCGTTCAGTTCATCAGTTCTACGAGCTATGTAGCCTGCTAACTGCCACTTCAGATTGCCATTCCGTTAGGTTATATCGGCTACATTCGTTCGTCTGCGGAAGTCATCATTTTTGATTCGATTTCCCAGAGAAATACCAAGCATAGCCCTCTCTACTGCTCACTCTGCAACTTAAACTTTATTTAATAGACCCATAGTCATAGACCACGTCTCAGATCCGTATGCCATCACTGGTAACACACACTGTTCGAAGACTTTCGACTTAAGGCACTGAGGTATGGGGGATAAAAACATGTTTTTTAACTTCTTTTTTTCTTACAACGAAAGATTAAAAATGATTAAAAATATAAATGTATAATTAATATAAATGTTTAATAAATAAATAAATGATCATGGCACAGATAAACAGATTTCCAGTTTTACTTTGAATCTTTTGTTCTTAAATATTTTAATTATCGTTTAATTATGCTGATTACAATTATATTTTTATTACCTCAAAGCTCTTCTGTAATTATATATTCATCCTCAGAATAGACCACGAGGGTCATCATAATCGTATAACACTCACAATGTAAGAGTCCCGTTCTTTTTTGTTTTACTATCTCACAACAATACACTATATAAGTAAAAGGAAATATAAATAATATATTGAATTTTACAAATTGATAATATAATTATTCATCAAAATAAAACATAACCCAATAACATCGACAAAAATCGTCAGAAAAATATACTAAAATATACATAGAGGAGGATTATCACTAAAATAAACTATTTGGGTAATAGAATTGGTGTAGCGATAAGATCAATTAATAGCGCTACTGCGGCTGCGACACTTAGAATGACTTTAGCGATAACTTGTCGCTTCAGACGTATGCCAAGTGATGACAGCAGCTCAGCTACGACCAGCGTTAACTCCCCTGCTTTTGTCCATCTCTGCCAAATCACTGCCGCATTTATGCTCATAAAGACGGCGCCCATACCGGTCAAGTAAGCCTAGTATAAATATAAAAGGATAAATATTAAGACACCAAGTTTCATAAAATAAAATAATAAAAACTAGTCTATTAGTTATGATAATTGTCTATCAAGGACAAACTTGTATACATAATATAATCTTTTCTTTCAAAATACCAAAAATTTCTATGAACTGGATTATATATACAATTATATACCTGTAAAGCTCGACTACCACAACGGTTAGCACCAACACATAACGCAAGACCAAGGGCCGCAATGGTGTAAGTGACGAGTAAGCCCCCGGTCACCGAATGCTCCCAGCGGAACACCCTCATAGACTTTATATGCAGAGTTAACAAAGCTACTACGATCATAAGCGTTATCAACCTTAGACTCAATAAAAACGTGCGAGATTCACTTTCTTCCAAGTTACTTGGTAATCTCAAAAGATTGTTTCCATTCATACTAAAAAACATTTAAATCGTTGTTTACTTTGAAGATTATAATAATAGTTTTATAAGTTTGTCTTATATCATTGAAGACATCAAGAAATAAATCCGTATTGTTAAGTGTCAATAACCTGTCGATTGTGACAATTTAATCTGTAGCACTCTTTTGTGAGCACAAACTTCTTTTTATTAAATAATTATTACGTTTTTTGTATAAAGGTCGGATAAAACATGATGATATTATATATATATATATATATATATATACCTATTATTTTTGGACACATTTTAGTGGACACGTAAGTTATTTGTTTAGAGATAATTAAATATTTGATTATTTCTATTATTTTTTTGTACTGTACTGTATCAGCCTGTAAGCCAGCCACTGCTGAACGAAGGCCTCTTCTCCATGTAGAAGAAGGGTTAGAGCTTAATTCACCACGCTACTCCTCTGCGGGTTGGCGTTATTTTAGTATAATTTCCTTATAATGGGTAAGGAATGTTATCAGGTCTCTATGATAACAACCGGGACCGACAGCTTTACGTGCTCTCCGAGGCACGGTGTGAAGACCCACAAGGAAATACACCCAAACCGGAAACAAATATTTGTACAAATACAAATATCTGTCCCGAGGAGGAATCGAACCCGCGACCGCCCCGGCGCACGACGTTGAGGCAACTACTCGCACCACTACTGGTGTAGTGGTCGGTCGTCAAATTATTTTGTTATTGTTCATTATTATTTGGCATTAATAATAATAAACAATAAAAAAATAATAGAAATAATCAAATATTTAATTATTTCTAAACAAATAACTTACGTGTCCACTTAAATGTGTCCACTCGATTATACGATACAATAACTCTCTACTCGATGATACAATAACCATAAATTGAAAAAAAAAACTTTAACCTTTATTTATTTTTCCTACAGGCTACATAACAGCGTCGTGTCGTTTTCCTGGCGCACCGGCACACTCCCGTGTAACGTTCTCCGACGAAACTATGACGGAAGGAACCGTGGCTACGTACACATGTGAGCGAGGGTTTGAACTACTCGGCCCGTCCAGGAGACTCTGTGATACGAACGGAAAATGGACCCCCGATGGCATTCCTTTCTGTGGTAAGTTAAACTGATTGGTAGTACATAACTGTAGTTATATACACCTAACAGATCAGTTAAGTAATATTCATACACATTGACTTAACTACGAATAAATTCGTCAATCGTTACATAACTACTTCTTTTACTAAAACTGTCGATTAGTCAACTAGGAAAAAATTTGGAGGCGTACAATAAAATTCATAACAATATTTTACAGTAAATAATATTAAAAAAATTATATTTATGTATGAGAGTGTATGTAATTTATTAAACACTTTTGAAATGAAAATTTTAAAATAACTAGTGGTCGCCGAGTGGTCAAAAATTGACCTAATCTATAATTAACAGCATTTTCAACATTATAAAAATATGATTGCGCATAGCATGGTGAGTATATGCAGTAGTCATTGAACCTGAACTGTGATAAAAATATTCGATAAAAAATTCGTTGCAAAACTTGTATTTAAAACCGTGTTGACAACAGACTTTGACAATCAACAAAATTTGTGTATATATGTACATTGTACATAATTATGAATATTTTTTTTCATTAATTTTATGTATTTTTTGAGCATAGTTATAAAAAAAATATTGCATTTTGCACTTCTTCTCCATACTAAAACTTTAACTGTGCCAAATTTCATACTTCTCCGTCTGCGTAATTTTCGTAAAAAGGGGTAGGTACACAGTATGTACAAAGTTTTTGCTTCACGTATTAATATTATAAAATAATAATTAAACAAATGCTAAATCATACAATAAGCGAGAATAGAATTTAAGAAAGTATAACTAAATATGTTAACGAATTAATACTAATACTCAAAGTTACATTTTTATCATTCGTTACTGAGGTATTACGAGAAGCGCCATAATCACAACGTGCTTGCTCTACGATTTCCGCTTGAAGACGTCGCTTCTGCTGACCCACTTTTACTTTCTTCGTCGAGAAATCACTTCACATGAGCCGTGAATGGAGTCGAAAAAGCGGAAGATACATTGTAGCTCACTCCCACGGCTCTCTCTGTTCGGAAAAGTTTCCATACACGAACGTCCTTTGTAACTATCGCTATACTTATTATACTGTTGCATAAAATAGGTCATGTTCAACTCCAAATCAAAGTTTAGTGATAGTACCTAGATATATAGTCTATATGTATAGTCTAGACGTATGTATATATTATATATATACATATATGTCCATATTGTCCATTCCATAGTCTATATTGAAATCAAATACATAATCTTATCTTATATCTTTAAACGAGCAATTCTTGTATATATATATATATATATAATCGGAATCTCGGAAACGGCTCCAACGATTTTCATGAAATTTAGTATGCAGGGGGTTTCGGGGGCGATAAATCGATCTAGCTAGGATTTATTTTCAGAAAATGTTGTTTTATCCCTTTTTTTACGCAATTAAAAAATACCATTAGAATACGAAGGTAAATTTCGCTGTCATTGGCAAGCTTCTATTAGCTCGAATAGGAATCGGGCGGATTCGAAACCAGAAAACCTGAGCTCGAATCCAGGATTCTACAGACCAATCTTTTTTTCATATTTTTTTTTTTTTTGAATTAAGAGCTCTTTTTATTTTTTATTTTAATAACCAGTTCCTATTATTTTACTTTTATGTCGGTAAGATCGAAAATATTATGTATGTTTCATCAATATGTAATGTATCTGAATATAATTTAACCGAGCAAAGCTCGGTCATCCGGGTACTATCTTTAAACGAGCAATTCTTGTATATATATATATAATCTGAATCTCGGAAACGGCTCCAACGATTTTCATGAAATTTAGTATACAGAGGGTTTCGGGGGCGATAAATCGATCTAGCTAGGATTTATTTTTAGAAAATGTCGTTTTATCCCTTTTTTTTATGCAATTAAAAAATATCATTAGAATACGAAGATAAATTTCACCGTAATTGACAAGCTTGTAATAGCTCGGATAGAAATTGGGCGGATTCGAAATAAAAAAAACTCGGGTTCGAATCCAGGTGTCTAAAGACCAATTTTTTTCCTTTTTTTTTCAAGTTTCTTCTTTTGTGAGAAAAACTATTATTAAGAGCTCTTTTTATTTTTTATTTAAATAACCAGTTCCTATTATTTTACTAATATGTCGGTAAGATCGAAAATATTATTTACGTTTCATCTGTATGTAATGTATCTAAATATAATTTAACCGAGCAAAGCTCGGTCATCCAGGTACTAAGAAATAAATACACAGTATGTACAATACAGAGAACCGATAATAACATATAGCTTTTGACATTTGGTATTCTACTAATTCAATCGCTTACCATATTTATGCAATTCTGTTAAAACGTCAAGTCAGCGTATTTTTCATACAGCGTATTTCAAATATTCGGATCGAAATATAGAATAATAAATAATAACTAGCTGCTGCCCGCGACGTTGTCTGCGTGAACGCTAGATTACACGTTGTTACAGCATGCGTTAAAGAAATAAAGGTTCACTGCTTGTTCCCCGTAGGTGAAAGCGTGATAATATGTAGCCTATATGTTGACCCAACTTCTTAATAATATTCGTGCCTAATTTGAAGTAAATCCATGCAGTACTTTTTGAGTTTATCACGGACATACATACAGACAAACAGACAAAAATTCTAAAAGCTATATTTTTGGCTTCGGTATCGATTGTAGATCATACCCCAAGTATTCTTTTAAAAAAATATTCAATGTACAGGTTTGAATTTCCTACCATTTTATTATACGAGTATGTATAGATAGATTCTGTCAAAAAAAAACAACAATTATGACTTCAATGAGCCTTTGTGACACAAATGTAACATAGAATAAGGAACACTACAGCAATTGTCTGTACAAGGGTACAACTACAGGTATTGAATACAACTTCATCACTCCGCGTTCGTGATGTGCAATACAATTAAAAAACCATTAATGAATGTATAATTTATGACCGTTACTACAGTTAGATATTGAAAAAAAACGGGGAGATTATAAATACTTTGATTGGGTTTAAGATATTTCTTTATTATACTCTGACAGCATCACACAACCAATTTGTATTAAATTAGGGAAAAATCAATCATTAATTTTTATTTTAAGAAGAAAAATAATAGAGTTCATCAAGTGTACCAGCACGCCTATTGTAACAGGCACCAGTCACCGCACATGTCTGTCGAGACGATTAATACTCCGGTTTTTTGCATTGAACAGGTGTACAGTAAGCACTTGCGGCCATTGTCCGACTTCTTGACCCATATACTAGTTGGTATATAAAACTAGTTTCGAACAAGCAAGTCGATGCCTCCACGTTTCTATTCTGAGATCTTATGTTTTGATAGCTTGTTTACCTTTTTTGTTGGATAATTAGAGGATAGTTATTTGTATTTAATTAATATAAACGTTTTATCAGATAAATATGAAACAGGAAAAGAAACAAAAATCTTTTATTACGAGAAAGAATTGTCCTTTTCTAAAAACAATTCTTAAAACAATTTGCTCGATGCAAATTGTTTTAAGAACTTAATTGAATTTAGTTTAATTTGTCATTGAAGTAGAGACCTACTATTCTACATTTAGAAAGAGTTGGCTCGTCACAACGAAACCTGTCATGTATACCCTTAATGTTTTGGGGCTGAAAAACATATTATATTTGAATAAAACATATAATATCTAATTTTTATATATTTTTGGCAAATAATGATAAGATTTGAATGCTCAATACAAACTTGAAAAGAAAAAATATTAACCTCTTATGTTAATATTTAGGTTTTCTTTAATAAGATTACAATATATTTTAATTTTTTTTTTATATTACTTAACTCAGTTCTTTAATTCTAATAAAAAGTACACAATAGTAATTTAAGTACCCGTTTAATATTATTTATATAAACAGTAAAGTAAGTTTTTGCGTGGTAAAGTATGTTTTTTTTTTAAAGTTAACTTTTAAGGTTAATAGAAAGCACAAGAGTACGAAGAAGCACGAGAGGTTAGAATGTAATCAAGAATGTCTCTAGGTGTAGATTACGTTCGGAAGCGTCTATCTTTATATGATACGTATCGACGATCGAATGTCGGTGACGCAGCGAGCAGGTCTGTACTATCACCGTTAAACATCTGACACACTTATATACTCGCCGTTATATATATAGGAGTTACACCTACGCATTTCTAAGAATATTATGTGCTCAAAAAAAAATTAAATGTCTTAAAAAAGGTCAATACGAAATCATTTACTATACTACTTAGTTTTGATGTAGAAAATTATATAGTATCATCAATAATAATGAAAAACGACCTCGAGTAGATAGTAATCAGATCAGGTGTATAAAGTTCATTATTTTAAATGATAATGCACATTTTTGCCAGAATAACAATTGCCGTAGGTGTGTTTGTATGAGGTAATATCAATTTGTATAAAATTTGTAAGGAGATAGCCCTGGTAACTCACAACATTCGCACCTTGTGGTCTGATGAAAGGATTGTTGAACTGGAAGAGTTAATGAACAGGTTATAGTTGGATATACTGGGTTTATCTGAAGTCCGAAGAGAAGGGGAGGACACAATAACCCTGAAATCCGGTAACCTCTTCTACTGCCGGGAGGGCGACCAACAGTCCCAAGGATGTATCGGGTTTATTGTCTACAGGTCCCTCCTTGGCAACATTGTGACCATCGGAAGTGTGTCGAACACGGTTGCGTACGTTATACTCAGAGTATCTAAAAGATACTCGCTAAAGGTCATACAGGTATACGCACCGACCTCGGCACACTCAGATGAAGAAGTAGAGGCTATATAGGAGGACGTCAGTAGAGCCATACATACGAATAAAACCTACTTCAATGTTGTCATGGGGGACTTTTAACACGAAGATAGGCAAAAGACGAGACGGTAACCTAAGAGTGGTGCGATTTGGATATGGAAAGCGGAACCGAAGAGAAAAGAGGCTGGCTTACCTTCTGGAGAAGGGAGGACTCTTTATAATGAACCTTAGTAGGTACCTTTATAGGTAAATAATATAAAATCCTAGAGTTTCTATTGTAATAAAACTATATTACAGTCACTTCAGGCTGCCCCGTTATATATTTTATACTAAAGTCTTTTTTTATTTTTTATAAGTCATTTAATACAGTTAAATCATACCTTTGCTTGCCTGTTTATAAATAAAATTTACTTACATATTTATATTAGTTAAACTCGGTGAATTTGAAATTAATTTTAAGTAGTATACAAATTTTATAAATAACTCAGAATTATTTAAGATTAAGCTTCTCTATTATTTATTGTATCACTCATAATCAAAACAAGTAAAACAACAATGTAAAGAGGTATCTAATAACAAAATATGTTCCTATTTACTGTATACATTTTCTACTTAACGGTTCAGTGGGACCACATGATACTGAGCTTGACCTGGCTCAACATATACAGGTGTCAATATAACTGAGAAGCGTGCGAGCAACCGCGAAAGCGCTCCTACTTAGCAAGTTGTCACATCGAATCGCAGGGTTACATGTGTATGTAGAGCGTGAAAGATGTGACATCCAGTACTTGAGTTTTATTTCACTTTAACCAAGATAAGCTAAGAAAAATAAATAAAATGTTTTTTTTAATGCGATTGTGCGTAATATTTATTGTTTTGCAATGCCGTTTTCTTATTATTAATATTCTTAGTAGCATTACACTTTTATGTTAAAATTATTTTAATTAATTAATTACTAGTTTTAATGTTAGCTAGGTATGAATAAATTTTATATTAAATCTATACGGCGTACTAACTATTGACTAAAAGTGGCTTTAATGACTACAAATATAAGTAAATATTATAAATATTGATATATTTACTAAATATTTATATATTTTTATGTTGTTTATCGTCAAATTGATTGACCTCTATTATCACTGGATTCAATATAAATACGGGGGTCATTGGAAAAGTTAATAGCTTAATATAGTTAGGAGTATGATATTTTTTTATGAAACCATCCTTATTTTGAAGCCACATAATTTTTGAGCCTATGCGTAAAATTTCATTTCCTTATTTGCATTCGTTACGGTTTCTCATAACATCGAACAAGTAGTGATAATAAATTCTTGAATAAGAAAGGTTTAAAACTAAATTTAGGAACACATGTGAGCAACTTTAGGGAAATTGGAACTTCGTATGTAAGAAAGTGGGTAGCAGAGTTCAAACGTGGTTGAGAAAGTGTAGGAAGATGACCATCGACGGCTACCACTGACAAAAAAGTTGAAAAAAATTAGGATTTCGTTTAATCTGATCGGAGATTTACTGTTAAAATAGATAGCTGACACCATTGGCATCTCATCTGAACGAACGCACTACATAATTACCACTGAGCTACACTTTTCAAAGGTATCTGCGCGGTGGATGCCTCGGCTGCTTTCAGTTGAACAAAAACGCGTTCGACTAACGATTTCTCGAGACTGTTTGGAGCTGTTTGAGGCTGACCCAACTGAATTTTTTTGAGAGATTTGCAACTATGGATGAAATCTGGGTGCACTATCGTACTCCAGAGACAAAAAATCAATCTAAACAATGGAGAAGATCTGAATCTCCAGCTCGGAAAAAAGTTAAAGTGGTTTTGTCGGCCGGTAAAGTGATGGTGTCAGTTTTTGGGATGTGAAGGGTGTAATCATGGTGGACTACTTAGAATAGGGTCAAACCTATCTATATCCTTCGCCACCTCTGCATATATTCTTCTCTGTCGTATACTCCCATAATAGTACCTCAAGGTTTAATCCGACCTCAATCACTCTCTTCTTCTGTCGCTTCTACTGAGCTCTGTCTATTTCAATTACTTCACCTAAACTATCCTGTCGAGAAACAGTTGTCCAAACTCGTCCTCCTCGAGCTCCTTTAGGAAAAGGGTACAACGAACAGGCCCGTGATACCAGGCCATGATATTCCTACTACACTCTCAAACAATACTAAGCTTTTACAAAATCTCATTCATATCGTCATTGCTATAATTACTACAAATACTGATACGACTTTACCGACCAACGTTGCGAATCCAAAACAATTTCCTTTGGTGGAATTGTCAAATGTCTCTCTTTGTCTCTCTTTGCTTTTGCTTTGTCTCCATAAGCTAGTCATTTTAGCCATCGCTGAAACATCTCTGGTTTTGATTCTCGGCTCCCGTTTCCGGGTTCCAGGTTTCTTCTGTTGGAGGGATGACAGAAGTGATGGGTACGCTGGTAGAGCCATTTTAGTTCAGCACTCCACTGCTTTTTCTCAAATTATTTTACCTCCCCTTAATCTATTATGTCAATATCATTGCTACTAATTTTTCAGTCCTTAACGTTGCGGCTGGAAAGGCACCGATGCAAATATCCACTGAGGAAAGTGGAGTGCCACAGAAGGCGCTCGACGGAAGTACCTCTGCTGTATTCAACGCTGAAACATGCACTCTTACAAAATCCGAAAGAGTTCCATGGTGGTATGTCAATCTTCTCGAACCATACATGGTCCAACTCGTAAGACTAGATTTTGGAAAGCCCTGCTGTGGTAAGTATATTTTTATGTTTCATTTTTAATATTTACTTAATATTGTTGAGCTGAATATCTTTGTTAATTTAATCTCACGAACTACAGGTCCGATTGAAAATAGTATTTTCGCTTTAGATACGTACCTATTTTTTTGTTTTAGATAAGTCACTTATTTTTTGAGGAGGTTATAATTATTACGATAGTAACGACGGATGTGGCTCACAGTAAATATGTGACCACGAGTATGATAAGTATACGTAATAAATAAACGACTTGAGTATATTTGTATTTATTTTGTGTTTTCTGGACCTCTGTCACAGAATTGTGATCCTAATGAGGGCCGTCGAATTTGAGGCGTTTATTTATTTATATGCATAATATATTACGCTGTGACAGAGTAAAACCGAGAGTCATATCTTGCTATATATCAAAAATCAGATAGATAACTATATCTCATTTAATATCACTGCGTGTCAGTATTTAACTAATTACAAATATGTATTTCAAAAAATATTACGTTATTTGAACTCTTCGTACTAAATCTAAGGTTGAATAAGTCGTTTATCTTAATAAGCGTAATACCTACGTCTCGTTTCACTGAGCTCACTGTGCTACACACAGATGTACGCCAGGATTTATATAACTTGACCTATATGTGCACCGAAGCTCAAATTTACTGCGAAGCGTTAACTTACTAATTAATTCTACACGCATTGACCATTTTCAAAATTGATATTATAATATATGAAATATTACAAACGGCAATGTTTTAAAAACTAAATGTATGATAAGTACTTCATATAACTATGTAATTGCTATAATATACTAGTGTAAAAATACTACACCTATACACCTAATACGCTATTTACATAATCTAGGTACATACACGAAAAAAGATTAAATATGATCTTTTAACAAGTTGCAAGAAACTCTCGAATGATAATGCAGTACGGCTGTAGGTACAGCTTTCTATAATAATTTAATCTAAACATTAAATTATATACAATTGTTATTATTTTAATAATATTGAATTATGAAATGCTTTGCGGACAGGCCTCAGTGACTGCAAATTACATTTCAGAGAAAGTTATAAGACAACCAAACAAACTCAGGACGTTATGAAAGTGCCGTGATGTGAATGTCTTAAAATCTCCTTAAAGTTTCTCACTATTATTACAAACTATGTCTGGCTTACAAATTAACAGTAAAATAATTTTGTTCATTACTAAACAATCTTCAAAACAAAGAATAAATGAATAGAAAATCTGTTACACAATTTTTAAATTCACAGTCATGTAATTATATATAAAAGGAATATATTATATATTTATTTATTATACATAGATAATACATGAAAGTTTTAAGAAGAATTTTTTTTTAATTGTTAAATAACAAAATTCAGTTGCTTCAGTTTATTTCACATATAAAAGCTATTTATCTCAAGATTAATTGTATACTTTCAGGGGTCAATAAACCTGCTGTGGTGGTTGTGAGAGTTGGTAACAATCGACCAGATCTCGGGACGAATCCAATCTGTAATCGATTCACGGGATTCCTCGAAGAAGGACAACCTCTGTTTCTACCTTGCAATCCGCCCATGCCGGGGGCCTTCGTTAGCGTTCACTTAGAAACATCTACTTCCAGCCAACTGTCTATTTGTGAAGCGTTTGTTTATACGGACCAAGCATTACCCATAGAACGATGCCCACAATTCCGCGACCAGCCACCAGGCAGCACAGCTACTTACAATGGCAAATGCTATATTTTCTACGATCGGCAACCTGCCAATTTTAGAGATTCTCTAGCATTTTGTCGATCGAGGGGCGGAACATTAGTTGATGAAAGCAATCCGGCACTGCAGGGTTTTATCAGTTGGGAACTTTGGAGAAGACATCGGTAAGATACTTTATCACAATAATTACACAAAATTGCTAAGCGAATGATTGCAAGATATATTAGATATATGTATATTAAAACAAGGATTTAAATCTATTCGACGAGTACTCGTACAAAGATTCAAAGTAAAATTTTATTACACATTGCAATGTTAATGCGAATTTGATGTCAACTTCATACGGAAGAACTGATCTTAACTACTTTTATCTCAAGCTTTGCGCAACAGCATGACGATGATTGATAGCTCGAATAAGAGTGAAGTAAGGTCATGTTTGGAAACTTTTGATTTTTCGATTATCTTGTATGAAAATAAAACGGAACCCGGTGCTTCGAATTATGTTTTGTACAACTTAAGTGTAAAACATGAGATATATAATCGTATTGTAAAATAATAAGTGTGCCATGATCTTTAATTGTGATCCTGACTCAGACCTACCTATTTTATATTTTACAAATAGTCTTTAATAAATGAAACACGAATTAATTTTGTAGTATCTTAAATTTATATACATTTGAAAATAAACAAAACGCTTGACTGCTTAAGACAGTTGTTATATAATTAGATTTTTATACAAAAAACGAACTATATTATTTATTGTACTTATGAATATTGAAGCTATATATATATACGTTGCTTTAACAATCCATCAGTAAGTATTATAGCGATACAGTTATCGGAATAAAATCAGAGCACAAGATCCTATTAGTTGAATGATCCATTACAGATCCGCTAGGCGAAGCAAAGCGAAGTGATTTTAGTCAATTTCTGGTCCCGTCTTCTACTTGACTGTTACGTTTTAGCCCGTTAGCATGATATGAAACTGTTCAACAAATCCCGTTCTTATCGCTTGGCTCTCGATTTTAATTTTGTCTACCTTCCATTGATAATCGAAATATCTTTACATAATGTGTAAACAATAAAAATTGGTAAATACTACGTATCTCATTTGCGTTCATTATTTTTTATGAAAACATACATTGCATTTAAGTATCAAGTTATAGGTACATTATACGAGTACACATCTTATTAGTTAATTCATATTATTGTTTAAGGAATATGAAATTTGATTTTGCTGTGTTATTTATTCACTCACTGTTTTGCTTTTAATTGAAATATTTAAAGTTAAAAGGAATTGATTGCGTCATCAATTCTCAAATTGCATACTTAAATGCTAATGCGACTTGAAAAACAATCCATTTAAGAAACATGATATTTTAATTGTGTTGTATATTATTGTGAAAGATCTGATTTAAAATTTTGACACAATACTGTAGAGATTTCCAAAAAAAAAATTATGATGAAGAGGTCAAATATACCTACTTATGAAAATTAATAACGATTACGTGTTTAATGTTGTTCATTAAAATACGTATTTACTTAAGTGAAACATAATTATGGTTACTAGGAGTGATAGCAGCAGTCAATACTGGATGGGAGCGGTCCGCGACCCACAAGACCCAAACAATTGGAAGTGGGTGAATGGTAATGACGTGACGGTCTCCTTCTGGAACGCTCCAGGTGGTGGGGAAGGCTGTGCTAGATTCGACGGTAGCAAAGGTTGGCTTTGGGCTGACACTGATTGTCAATCGAGACTGAACTATATATGTCAACACCGTAAGTTCATTTTACATTTTTGCGAAGCGAATTCATTACAATGCGATCTTGTTTTGTAATTAAACAATGTGCACTTGCGTTTTTTTTTTATGTTTGTGCTGTCAACTATTATTAACTGCGATGTTATGGAACACAATTAGGACTGTTTACAATTTTGTTCGCAGAACCTAAAGCATGTGGTAGGCCGGAACAACCTCCAAATTCAACGATGACAACAGAAAACTTTGAAGTTGGAGCCACCGTTGAATATGCCTGCGATGAAGGTCATCTACTCGTCGGTCCAACAGTGAGAACATGCTTAGACACCGGCTTTTACGACGAGTTTCCACCCGTATGCAAAAGTAAGAAAAGTTACATTCAAAATATTATGTAAAAGTAAATGTCTGACTATATTAAATACGTACCATCGTTTATTAGGAATAGAATGCGGCTTTCCTGCAGAGATAGCCCACGGTGCTTATGAACTGATCAATGGCTCCGTTTCTTATCTATCGCATGTACAGTATGCTTGTGAAACTGGGTACGAGATGGTAGGCCGCTCACGACTCGTGTGTGATATTGACGAGAGATGGAACGGTCCACCGCCACACTGTGAAGGTGAGCTTTAAATGTAAAAAGTAGACTTTTTGTTACTAAAACTTCCTCAGATCTAAGTAATAAAAGCTATCCATTATTACTTTTTGATGGGTAAAAATCTTTTGCAATTACGAACTACTTTTAAATAACTTCACTCACAAATAACATTTTTTTTACAGTTGTACAATGCGAAGACCCACCACATATTTCAAATGGTCACGTTGCTATTTCGAACAACGCTTCAGTGTTTGGTGCTATAGCTGAGTACACTTGTTTCAAGGGATTTAAATTACAAGGAACGCGTAAATTAAGTTGCCTTGCCAGTGGTTCGTGGGACAAACCCGCTCCACACTGCAACCGTAAGTTGTTTTAATACTTTTAAAAGCGTTGTCATCCAAAGTTTATATTATTTAAATACAAGAATATTCATATTATATTTTGATTATAACTTGAATTTTAATAAACAAACTTGTCGACATTGCAAGAACTGAGGCAAGAACCTAACTATAATCTCATCTTTTATAAGTCTTGTCCTATTATTATTTGTTTTAAAATACACACTTGTAATTCGGTGTTTTGATTATTTCCTAGCCGAGGAGCGCATATCTTCTACTACCACAACGACCACAACAACTACGACTAGTACGCCGCCACCACCCAGCCCTACTCCAACGACTACACCCCCCACACTCACGGTCACAACTCCTCGTTTAGTTTTACCGACTAGACCCAAAACACACCGTCCGATTTCTTCTCCGAACCCGTTCGTCACAACCGAGTCAACGCGAAAGATTCGACCCAGGATATCATCAACCGAACGCCCCACAACGAAAGCATATGAGAAACCTCCCCCAAGAAAAGTCACAATTGCAGATTCTCAAGACTCACCAACTAGTCATGTTCCTCATATAATCGTAGCAAGTCACCCAAGAGAAAACCAGGTATATATTAAAAATTATTATTATTTATAAAGTGAATAATTGAAAAAATAAATATAATGCAGATTTTATAAGAAAAAAAAAACAATATTATTTCTAGATCTTTGACAATGGTAATAATATCAGAGCTGAACAGACACCGAGAGTGAACGTACCGCAGCCTGTGGACGGCGAACGAAGGGAGACACTTGGGGCTCGCCTTAACATTGGCGCAGTCGTGGCCTTAGCGGCTTTTGGTGCCTTGGTGTTCCTTATAGCTATCATAACAACCATCGTCATTTTAGTTAGAAGGTAAAACACACAATTTAATCATATAATTTTTTTGCTTTCAGTATGTAGTAAAAAGGATGTGCAAATTAATTTTATTTCATAACAGCTATTTTATACATAATGAATAGACAGCCCCAAGGTATCAAAGTACCTTAAAATATAAATGCTCAAAAATACAAGAAATTTACCTTTTTTTAACTCCAAACATATATCACTGAAACTAAGCACAGTATATATATACAGTTAAACTAGATACATACTAAAATTTTGCGCGAATTTTAATTTGAAATTCTATTTTCGGTTACCATGTACGCATACTGCATGTACGGATATAGACAATTTATTAAATTTAGATAAAGTATATATTAAACAATGACCATTAGCGGAGATCGCAAGCGAGAAAAGGTGCCGGTCCGCGAACTCCCATCTCGGTGGTACACGTTGCTGGCTCTCCCGTTTCCGGACCAGCAAGTCGGGAGACGTGAATTTGCCCGCACTCATCGACACACACACCGAGCAGGACATTTCTCCAACCCTTTATAGCCAGTGCGTTTATATTTTAAGGTACCGCACGCGGCTGACATGGTGGCTGATACCAAATATCTGTTTAATTATTGAATACGATAAGGATTCGAGTTATTTATTTGTAACTTATACTGCATATAGGTACTTGGACGCCGTAATATTACAGAGCTATTTCTAATTTTATAATTTTATTTTAACATAAATAAAAAAAGGATATGTGTATATTATAACTTTATATTTACATTCAGTCAAATTCATAGAAGTACTAAAGAAACAGTTTAAAATATATAGTAATAGACTTTGAACTAAACAACTAACAGCCACCGTGTCATTCCGTACCACATGAAGCACGATGCACCAGCAAAAAAACCATCGCTGTTTCAAAAGGCATGAGTCACGTCTCCTCCTAATCTGGCGGTACTTTGAAGCACAGACTCATAAACCCTGAATAAAAAATTTAATTCGATGCACTCGGCCACAAAGATAAGCACGCTTTTTGAAATGATTGACTTAAATGAAAAAAAAAAATAAGCGTCACAGAAAGAAATAGTTCTTAAGATGCACACTACTTTGCTTTCAATCACTGCCGATAAGTACAGCACCATCTTCTTGGAAAAATCACCATCACGACCTTTTCCGGCAGGCATTCAAAATAATAACTACATCGCAATTCTATAGCACTAGGGAATATAAAGTGATAAAAGCTTTAAAATCACTCAAGAATCATCATTCTACAATATAATTGTATTTAATTAATAAGAACCGAAAAGTAACTCAGGCTACTGTCTCAAAATTTGTCAATACAAATTTTAAGTAGGCGTAGCAAATACGGAACTGTAAGGAATAACAAAAAAAAAAAAACGCATACAACTGTACCATCAGATAATGTGCATTAGGAACAAATTCTGGGAAGCAATATCACATGTAAATTTAAGGGAAAGGACTCATCTTTCTCTAATTTTGCTTTAGTAAAGCCTGGATAAGCTGAAAATACGAAAAAAGAAGGAAAATATTATTTTATAGCTCTAATAAAACCGTAACAGGTCAAGCAATTCTTGTATATTAAAGATATTTTGAAATTTTTTAGAGGACACTATAAATAATCTGTACCTAAATATAATTCATTTCATGGTCTTTGTTTTGATAGTTCAGAAATTATAGATATCATAACCGTATCACCACCAGTATTAAGTCCAAAATGACTTGAAAATGCGAATATAAATAATATAAAAATAATTTTAAAAAAATATGCGAAATCTTTGAACGTACCTATGTTAAACTGGCTCGCGTAGGTGGGTACAGTTGAAACCATTTTACTTATATCATCTACAGTTTTGCTTATTTATAATCCGAGCAATGAAGGAGGGATGTTTAATAAAAGAGTATATTTCTGTCTACTGATAAGCAATGTGCTTAAAATTCCAAATGTATTATTTTTAATATAAAATCAAATAAAAAAATAAATAAATCCGATTTATTTCAATCGTCCCCACACCAGGCGATTGAACCAGTAATAAGGGTCAATTCAAACATATACGAATAATACAAAATATAATATTCTAACATGCTTAATAAATTCCTTATTTCACTCTAAGAATAATTAAGGAACTCTTTGGCAATAATAATTATAACACTTCAATATTTTGAATACTACAAATGGTATTTTCAATCTGGTTTCTAGCGTGTTGTAGTAGCGGTTTCTAGCTGCGAATAGGGACAGGCCAGGGTTTCTTCTCATAAGCATCTGAAACCATTCCTTATCTGCTAGGTCGCAGACAATCGACTTTTTAAGCTCATTGTCATCCCAAATCTGAGGTCGTGATAAACAATATATTTTATAAGGTCGAGATAAATATGTTCATAGGTTTTTTCTGACTGGCCCGTGGCGCAGTTAGCAGTGGCCCTGTTTTCTGCTCCAGGGTTGTGGGTTCGATTCCCGCCCCGAGTCTGGGTGTATTATGTATTTATTTATATATGTATTATTGGAGTTTACTCCTACAGAATCGATTTTCATATAAGGCCCCGGTATGAAAAGAATATAAGGTGTAAAAATCGTCGATCGCGTTACGTCTTTTTACGCAACCTATATTCAATTTTAAGTCGTATATAGTCCGCGCGAGAGCGTCGCTTCATACTCCTTACTCTTCCACTACTAGTGACGACTTTGGCGTGAGAGCACGATTATCGAGTCTTTTTTAATTAAGAAATATTAATTCATTTATTAATTTTTGACATTATAAATATAGACTACATAATATAATGTAAAATAGGCGATAAGTATTATTCCGTGCCACATACGAATTATTTGTGCCTAGAGAATCGTTATTAAGGAGTAAACTCCAGTCGTGCGTCGGAGCTGACACAGTCTTTTATTTATATGTATATTTATTTTAAAAAAAAGTATATCAGTCAACTGTTACCTAAAACACAGGCATTAAGTTGCCTACCTTAGGGACAGTGGACCGTGTGTGTATTTTTAAACATATTTATTATTTATTTTTTACCACCTTCTCAAGTAGACCAAACAGGGCCGGATTTAGAGGTCTGGAGGCCTCGGGGCAACAAATAAGCAGGGGTCTCTTTGCCCCAAATTACTGTAAAAACGTACCCCCAAAAGTAAAGAACCCCCAGAGTACTAAAGGTAAAGGTAAAACGCGAAAAAAATATGAAAGGAAAAGTTGTTTACTAGTGTTTACTAATCGGAATTAGACATTTTTTCCGGTCTCTTTTGTGGAGGCCCCGGTTACTCTACCCTAAATCCGGCCTTGAATGAAACCAAAATATACATCTGCACATCCGATCGCTCTTGTTCTTCATTAAAAACACGGTTGTGTGCTTTATATCCCATGCTTTGAGTTTCTTGCTTGCCAGAGGCGTCTAGATTTTAAATATACCTTTGAAGCGAACAATAATTTACTGCTAATTTCGTGCTTCTATGCCGCTTTTCGTAAGGAGTCTACTGCTTTCGTTTCCTCAAAAGTATCTTTGTTTTTCTGCAAGTCTACAAGGAACATTTTAGAAGTTCGTAGCCTAACCAGGAAAATGAAAAGATAGTAATTTATTTATTATTTATTTTGAAGCCACACTAATTGATTTCTGCCATGGTCTTTCTTATTCAAGAACTTATTCACAGCACGATGTTTGATTTTATATATACACCTATATATATTTTAATTATCACTACTTGTTCGATGATATAGTGTGAGTAACGTAGTTGTTAGTCGTGAGTAACGTAACGAATGCAAATAAGGAAATGCAATTTTAAGCAAATGTTCAAGAATAATGTGGCTTCAAAATAAGGACGATTTCATAAAATTAGCATTCTCCTAACTATACTAGGCTACGAACTTTTAAAATGACCCTTGTATCAGTCCTCTCATAGTCTCTCCCTACGCGTATTCTTGGTATCTAGAAAACAAGAAAAAAGTAAATAAAATATTTTAACTAACCCAAAAAAATGTTTCAACGGTCCCCATCTTCTGTTTTAGCTAAAAAATAGTTATAGTTCTTGCGACAATAACGATACATAAAAACTAGTCACGATACCATATTCTACTAGCTTCATTTCGAACATTTAAAAAAAAACACTCGATAGTCTCACTTAAATAAGAGCAATAATAATTTTAAAACTCCCCAAGCAAAATAATTACTTTTGGTTAACAAAACACAATAGGTCCTTCTAAAAACAGCTAAAATGCATGGAGGACAACGCAACACTGGGGTTTGCATTCGTGGACTCCTAACCATCCCACCAACCCTTTGCGAGATATTCGAGTTGTTTGAATTGTACCCAGTAGGCTAGACTTTATCATATACTATATTTTGCTTTCAGATGGTAATTACGAGCGAAGTCGCAGCTACTTGATATAAAAGCAAAATCATTTGGAATCGTTCCCAATAAAAAATGTATAGTAAAAAATGAATATACTTGTGTATTCAACGGTTATTGTACCCTAGCACACATTACATTTTCTAAGCTGAGATCTTAGCGACCTGAAACGATTTTTGAAGAAACGGAGAAAGTAGAGCATATGAAAAGCGAACTTTGTTTAATGATGAGTCCTTTCAATTAGTTTGGTAAATGATGCTTCCAAGGAATTGTTCCTTTTAGCAACACCTTTTTCAAATCAACCAACGAGTCCAATTCTCTGGCTGGGTAGTAATTTATCAAAAATCTTATGGTACCTACAGTTTTAGTTGATATCAAAAAAGGCCCCAAAAGTCGTTTGGCTATTTTTCGTTCTCCTCTATTGTGTAACGTTTCGACATCCGACATTGACAATTTTCATATGTTTAATATCATTTCAACAACAGCGAATTTTTGTTCTATACAATTCTGTAATATAAAATTCAATTTTTATTTAAAATATTATGAAGGATCCGACGAAAGTATTAATATTTTTTATATGTCAGCAGGAAACACAACGACGGTAAACGATACAGACACCACGTATCCCCCGACTGCAATACAGTCGCCTCACTCGATTCATCATCGTCAGAATCGCGAAGCGGACTCAACAGATATTATCGGCAGGCCTGGGAGGAACTTCACGAGGCCGCCGGTGCCAAACATAGTAGAAGACATGAGAGAGAAGCTCCCAAGGACGGTTCCGAAATGGTCGTCTCCGACGTTTACCCGGCACCACACAACAGAGACAAGAGGAGACATCACCATCATCATCATCATCGCGAACCGAGACATCCCGATTGGCAACCGTCGCACCGTCCCCACCACAACCACAAGCCTAGATATTAAGAAATATTTACTCGTAAATCTAAATAGCGACACCAACTATGTTTTAATTTATTATTTACTTAAAGAAACTGTTTTAAGACCACCTGGATAGAAACGAGTAGGTACATTTAGATAATCCAAATATTTGCACATCGAACATCAGAATCTCTCATTTATAATTTTTTTCCTTTAGACATTTTTTTTTAATTGCTTGTATATTCATTATTCTAAATATTTTAATAAAAATATGAGAAGATAACATGAAATATTATAAGTTCTGATGTAGGTATATTTAATTAGTGCGTAATTTTTAGTCCTAATTATAAGTTTTTACTATACTAGCGTACAAATACACGATACATTTTATCAATTTGCTCAAAAAGTTCAGCTTTGTACTTAATTCGTCACTAATTATTGTAATGCATTTTTGGATTACAGAAATCTCAAGATATTTAATTTACCTTATTTTTCTTCGATCAAGGAGCTCGTCATACCAGATAATAAGCTAGGTGATAGTTTAATATTTTTATTCGAATTTCAAATCCTTTCTTGCTTTAACTATGATTACCTTGATCTTTTCTTGTGAACAATGTTATATAATATTATACTGTTTTACCTAAATTTAACCGAATAAGAATTAAACGGTGGCGAGAATGCAATGTAAATATATTATTTTAAGACTAGATTGAAGTTAATCATTGATCAACGCTCTAACTTTCACACTTAAATAACTAATGTTATTTAAGTTTATTATAGTTTATTTTTTATGTTACGTTGTCGTATTATTGATTTTAGGAAAGAAATGTTTATTAATAATTACTTAAGAAAACAAGACCTCTTTACTAAAAATGTGTAGATAGTAAAATCTTTCGACTAATTAAAACATTGTCAGCATCTATGATATTATTTGTTGTATGTGTAGGAAAGCAAAATTAATTAATTTCTGAGAGGTACAAAATAATCAATGAATATAATATATATACATATATGCCGTAAGTATAATATATATATAATTGTTTAGTAAGTTATGTTTTTGCTTTCATTAAAAATACAGAAGCAAAGAAATTAAAATATAATATGTGCCATTAAGCAGGCAAACCAGATTAGGTACGTTATACCTATATGAAAATAAGATCGTGTGTAACTTATATTCAAAATTGGTAATTAGTTTTATGTATGTAAATAATTGTAATACAACGAAATTAAAAAATATATATATCAAACGTATAAATTTTATTTTAAATGCACATTCAATATTTAAAATACGTGAAAAATTTAATTCTTATGTTTAAGAGAATGTGGATGTTTTATTCGTAAATATTTGAATAAAGTTTTGTGATAAACACATTGCAGTTTAAATAATGGGCAAGCTGTAAATGAAACTACACGTGATATAGTATTTTGTATTAGTGGTCTATGCGTACAAATAAGGAGGTACATTGCTTTGTGTAGAACCATGCATTGGCCTTATTTTAAATATAAACTAAGCACTTAATAATAGTTAAAATATCATTACATGTGTTAAGGACAAAATAAAAGGCATAGATCATATTATATAATCTTTTTAGTCATTGTAGATAAAAAAATATTCGTTTCTTAATTATAGCAAATTTAAGTGCTTCCGTGTGACTTACGATATAACGTGGTTCATTTATTGATCACAATATTATTTAAAAAAAACTTCGGTTACTTAATACAAAAAAAATACAAAAAAATTCAACAATAATAAGAAAAAGATTTATTTCCTATGCTTCTTGTTTAAAAATATTCCCATTAATTATTTGGGCAATCGTCTATTAACTTGTTTTCGTCGGGAAAATATTGTTGGTTATGTGAATAAAACGTTTTACAATTCATATTTAAAGACAGTTAAAATTCTTTGTTAATAATACAATCGCAAATGGTTATTCATTGTAACTACAAAAATAATTGTACTAAGTTTTTGAAAAGGACGTGAAAAGGATAAAATTTCAAAATAAAATAAAATAATAATCTATTTTTAAAATTAAAACAAAATACTACAAAAATTTGTTAAATACAACCCTAATTAAAGTAAAAAAAACAATATCCATAGTCAAGTGAACAGAATGTTAACAGAACATGTGGATAAAATATTAAAAATATCAAAAAAATATTTTATTTTTCTTCTTTTTACATCAAGAAATTAAATACACTATAATAGACTAATCGGTTATTATGTTTTAGCATTAGATTAATCATCATCCCAAGTCAATTATCTAACACTACTTACACTGAAGTGTAAGTTTACTAATTTAACGTCAAAAGTATGAAAATAAACAAAAGCAAATACACATGAAAATTTTCTACGCTCGACGTACAAAAAAAGAAATTAAAAAGCGACCATCAAGTTACACTCGAATCACTATTTGGGGCGTCATGAACCCCAGCTAGTGTTGCTGTTGGACGCTTAACATATCAGTCGTAATTTCTTTTTAGTTAGTAAAAAGTAAAAGTACTGAAGAAAAAATATAAAATAAACGGATAGAAATTTTTCCAATCATCAATAATTAATTAAAAAGAGTTATTCATAAATAAATCTCTTCGGGACGGTCTGGTTGTGACGCAATCGAAAATATTATGTGCCAATTTTTTTTAATAAATATACTTTGCGATAAGTATTTAAACTTTATATTTTTAAGCATTATATCGATTAGAAATATGATTCGCATAAATAAATAATATTAGAAAAATGTAATAAAAATCTGACCCTATTTGTCTAGTGGTTTAGTGCCGTTTTATAAAATAAAATAAGATTATTATGCTAAATATCATAAATACAAATAAAAAGTTCAAGCACGTTACTAAAAAAAAATAAAAAAAAAATAGCTGCAATACAAACTGAAATGGCAAAATATTATGAGTACCTTGATTTTCTAATACTTTTTTTATTAATTCAAAAATTATTATTGAAGTCGAAGTCGATATCTAAACTTAACGTCAAATTACAGAAATAGTATACATATGATTTATACTCTATATTTTGTAAAAAGTACAAACTGATTTGACCAAATTGAAGTTTGAAATAATTTGTGTTTAATTTGGGATAAAATTTCGATAATTGAAGACTATACAGAATGGCCAGCTTCTACATATCGTCCTTCAAAGAGTGGGTTCTGTAGGTGTTGCAGATCACGATCTTTATAAAAATAAGATTCCTAGCCTTTTTTTTAAAAGTACTTTGTCCTAATATACAAGCTAATCTACTGCATAGTTGTTCATCGAAGGCGCGAGCGTGAACCATGAGTACATTAACATAGCTTCGCATCGGAAAGAATAATATTCTAAGAGAGAAATAAATAGTTCCAATACATATTTCTTTAGTTACATTTTGCAATCAATATTGATGTAGGTACCAATTTTTCGAATTTTTTTGACTTCCTATGGACGGTTTTATGCAATAGACGTCAGCTGAGTAGCTCGTATATCGAGACAAAGTAAAGCTTTTAAAAAAGGTTAGGAATGTTATTTCCATGTGGAACTTGATCTATAACTCCTACAGAACTTTGGAAATATGGTATATAGAAGCCGAAGACCCTATATATACCTACTGTGAACATAATACTGTTAACTTAATACTGTTAACATTTTACAGCGACGAAAAGTTTTATAATCATTTATATTTCATAGATTTATGTTCTTACTCATTAATGTCCCTTTAGTAATTTTCCTTTATATAAAAATACATTTTATCTACATTGTTTAACTTAATTCTAAGAATTTTAAAACATTTAGCACAGAAAGCATTATTGCAAGCAACGTAAGTTAGCATTGAATGCCAGTCAATTGTTAATACTACAAAATATTTTTTAGAATACTACGAAATAAGCATAAAATTGGGGGTTTTTTTTTCGTCTAATACGTAAAAAAAGCATTTTCAACAGATTAAAAATAATTATTAGTTATTGTCGTGAATGGTGTATATTTTCTCATAAAAAGATTTTTTACTCGTAATATACGTTGAATATTTTAATTTTTTATTTTACAATAAAAAATTGATTAAATTATATCGAAATTTAATAATATTATTTTAATCATGCCGACTACATTTAAATAAAAGTATAAGTAATAAGTGTATCCGATTTTTATAATCAAAGAAAAAAGGAACACTATACATATTTTCACCAACACCGCAATTTTAATTGAGTCTCGGATCTGAAGTAAAATAACACTTTCGATTAAACCAGAAACTTGTGAATACTATAGCTCGATTTAATTACATAGCTGGATTCAACTTTTACTGCAATAATATGTGCTCGATTTATGTATATGACTCCATAATACTATACAACTATACAACATAACGTGATATATTCTTTTGGCATATCTAGCACATAGTTTACACCTAATAGCGGGACAATTTTACACTTATTGACTTAGGTCATTTCTTTCGTTAAGAAGCCCCCTAAAGCTCTATCGAGGAATTAAACCTCCAATACATAATTAAATATTGATCAATAAAATAATAAAGCTTAACATACGAAAACGGAAAATAGTTAAAGATAAAAAAAAATATTTAACTAATGTTTTAAACTCAAATAGACGTTATCTTTTCTAGTAAAAACAAATTGTTACAAAACTTGTAAAGTTAAATTATATTTATTTATCAAAATCTACAAAATATTTACTGGTTATTACTTTTAGATCGGTTAAATTTATCACAATGTCAAGATATATTTAACACAGTGTGTTTATTATTGCGATCTTCAATCTTATTTTTTGTTTCTAATTATGAACGAGTATACAATAATAATATAATCGCATTATTTTCTTAATTTTTATTACATATAAAATAACTATTCACGCATCATCTGCTAGAGAGCAGGTAGCTTTTCGAATATTAAAAAATTTAATTATTAAAATAAACTGCTCAAAATCACTATAAACAACAATTTTGTGAATCTGTACAATTTTATTATTATATATATCACAAAAAGCGAAGCCTTTATATTTTAATGCATATGTAAAATCATCAATAACTGGTAGCTAAGAAGCTCACTGGCAAAAATAGATATATTCCTTTATTTTCCCATTATAAATAGAAATACCAATTCCGATTTCCAATTACGCGATCTTCTCACAGCCTTCATGTTTACATTTTTTGCTTACCGCTAACGAAAAAAATGTTTCAACATGTGTACAAAACTTTGATCATATTATCATTTTATGCAAAAACTAATTAGCAAATAAAGACCACACATAAATATATAATCTACACCAGCACGTAGTTTTAACATGGAATATTGAAGCCGTTTTCGAGAAGACATTTATTAGAATTATATTTGGGTGTTAGTTCAACTTTAAGGCTTCTTCTGCTGTATATGTTGATTTTTTCTAAATCAGTTATTATAAATTATCAAAAATGTTGCGCATTGAAGATAGTTTCAACTAATTATATTGATGCATACTTGGAAATCTTATATAATATCATAATTTATATATCACAAACCAAATGTGATGTAATCAGTTACATGTTTACATGATAATAGTAATATAGTACATTGATTATGAAGCGTGGAAATTGTAATAAAGATCGTTTTATACTATATAAAATAAGGAGAATATTTTATTTTTAATCACCAACTCCGTTGCTGGAACCACTACGTCTCCTGTAAAAAAAAGTAACAAAAGTAAGTTATTAAATTATAAGTTAACTAGTCTTGTTTAGCATTTATTGTTAAATAATAGGAGATAAAAAAATAAATTTACATCATATTACCTATCTGCGGCCATTAAAGCTTGATGCGCGTCGCGCTGAGCTGATACTTGTACAAGCTCAGCTACCGTCGCCGCTTGCAATTCCGCTACGAGAAAAGTAACAAATTATATATTTTAAATACTTACTGCTGTTATGGCAGGAATACTTTCATTGTCACAATTAGTAAAGGAAGCGAAAATTAAAAAAAAAGTAACTGTAGGTATATGCTATGAATAGTTAACATGCAGCTTATGAAATGGGCGATCAAATGAATTCTTATGGTGGCGGTTCGCGACCGTGACAGGAGAGACAGAGACAACAGAACTGAGACGACCAATGATATAACTTGTCGTGGTCTCTTGTCTCTGTCTCTCCTGTTGCGGTCGCCTGTCGCGGGCACGAACCGTCACCATTAAATATAATCGCGAGGTTACATAGGGAGCCTGTAACACATTACAGCGATAGCCGGAAAGATCAACGCGGTTTCACCTTGTATGTCGTCTAGTTTGATATATATCTTTTACGCTGGGGCCACACTAACGGTCAATGCCTATCATCACGATAAATATTGCGTTCAAGTTTTAACGCGATAAAGCAAGTGGCTACACTTGAACGTTCAACGTGAAGGCGCTAATACTATACCGCCACTTGAACAATCACCTAACGTCAAACGGAAATGTGACTGCCATTGTCAAATTATCGCGTTAAGTCGTGGCTAAACCTACGTTCTCCGCGATATTAAACGGCATTTCCCGTTAGTGTGGCCCCAGTATTACCGGACAGAGGTCGCGACAGACGGCGCTGCAGACGCGCGACGCGGCGCGCTGCCGGGTCGGCGTGCGACAGTTCGCGAGCGCGCCGCTGCGCCACCAGCCGCGCCCAGCGCGCCTCGAACCATAACTGCATCGCGTCGCGCTCATCCTCGTCGCCCAAGCCTTCGCGTACCGGTAGAGACTATTACGTAACTTGCACGATCGCGACAAATCGCTGTCGTATCGAATTTCAATACTAGCGTCTATTATTATTGAAATTCGACACCCACGCGCAAGTTACGTAATAGGCCCCGCCGTTCAACGTTTGAAGCCGCGATGAGTCTTACATTGTTATTTTGAGTTTATGACTTTAGTAGGTATTATCGGTGGTTGGTGAAGAAGCTTTTAAATTTATATGTATGTAGTAATGGTTTCAAAAATTATAATAAATATTGAAAACATTTGAATTAAAAATATTAATAATGAAGTTATAGAACATGCGTGGATACAATATGATCTTTTGAAAATATGCGTATATAAAAAATGTAAATCATAAAAATACACAATAGTAAATTATATTTATTTATTCGATAATTATTAAGACAAAATTTATGGAATCTATCAGCAAAAACTTGGTATATCAATATCATGGATATAATGATTTAGCGATTAAAATTATATTTTTTAAATGAACAATTTAAAGCCACTACTAATCAACTTTTAAATAACTAAATGAAATATATTCTTAATACTTAAAAGTTTTAAATGAAAATAAAAAAGTAATATGTCTAATACAACTAACAATCACATTCCTATATTGGATGTAGTGCCGAAAAGCCCGTACCGTTTTTTTCCTTGAAATTTCATATAGGTACTTATGTATTTTGACTCGCTGATCGCTAATATGATATTTAAAATTGGCGCAATTTTTATTTTCAAGGCTTTTCGGAACTTTATCCATAATATTAATTTTCAAAGCGATAGAACTTGCTACACTACAATACTAACTGGATACCGGTTGAGTCGAGCGCGCGACACCGGGCGGCTTATAGCTTGCGGGAGGAGGGGGTACAGGGGGAGCCTCCTGCAGCGCGCCTGTCGACTTGTGCGCCTCTCGATGACGACTTCTCGATGAATCCTAGTACAAATATTATAATCTAACCATATCATACAAAATTAATACGATTGATAACTATTAAAATGTTCAAGCCATCTTTTTTTATTTAAGTTTGTTTTTGTTCGGGTACGTTAAAGTTTAACTATATAAAAATTAAAGTAGAGTAAAAAGTTGACTACGTGTAGTTTTTAGATTAATTTACAGAAATGATGGTTAACTAAACAAAGTATTTTAAATATTTAAAAGGATATCTTATAGGGATATTTTAGATCATAGAAGGGGTGTCTGACAAATAATGTATTAACTAGCATGTACAAGTACTCGGTAGAAAATATTAAACACCGATTTGTAGATAAAGTTATCGGCTAGCTCGGTTTTGTACAGCGACTATACAGATTGACTGGTGAATAACTATCAATATAGTATTTAAGGAGAATGCTCGGTACATGATCCTTATTCGAATTATGTAAAAATATAACATAAATATTAATAAACTTCTAAGTAAAATTAACCAACAGTTTTCTAATTATTTACGCACACGCGCACGTGAAGATGCACGTACGAACCTTTCGATAGCGTTCGCCCTACAGACCTACTAACATCGACTGTTGGTCGAATTAGCGGTAATTAAGATACAGATACATATGCTACTGACTAGCATGCTTATAGCATGCTTATTAGCATGCGTATTATCTTGCTTATAGTCTAGTCGACAAACGTTAAATCTATTTTAAAAAAAAACCGTTTTTAGTTATTTGTCAGTAACTTTTGCAATTTTTGCAAGCGATACTTCATTTTTTTTTCAAAATCATCTATATCATATAGATTTTTAATACCGCTTTATACCCTATAACTGCAGTACCCTAAAGGCCTACCTTTAAGTGTTTTAACTATTACCAGTACCGAGTATCCTGTACACGCTATAAATTATAATAAATAATAAGAAAATTAACCTACAACCGATAGGTAATAACTGTAATAACATTCAAGTTTACAATTAGACAAATTTACCAATAAACCTTGTTATTACATGCAATTTTTTATTTTGTTCAATGCCATTTTTACAAGAAAATTTACAAATTTCCTTTAAATACCAAGCTTTAAAATTTACCCACAATTGATTTCTTATATTGCACTTACCATAAACTTAGATGACCTTACTTAACGATAAGGATAACAAATATAACTGGTACAAATATCAAGCAGTATTTATACATTTAATGCAAAATTTAAAGCCAATACATGCATTATTACCGTATTCAGGTTTGGTACGCAGATTTTGCTCGCAGATAAGATGCTGAATAACAATTATAATAAAGCTAATAAAATAAAAATCGTTCGAACAAATCAAAACGATAAAAAGCAGAGACATCGAAAAACAACGACTAACATTGGATCAAGAAATATCGAACGTAGTTCCACTGATGTTTCGAAAACAGAACTCCTAAGTTTAGGGTTGTCCAAATGCAGGGATTCCCAAAGTGGTCGATATCAACCCCTGGGATCGAATTCGGTTTTCCTGGGGTCGACAGAAACGAAAACTGATTTTGGGGGTCGACGACTAGGTCTAAAATCGACGCCTATTAATTAAAACAAGTTCTTATTTGAAACTTTTAAGATACTGTATTAGTTGTGTGACGTGTACAATCTTGTTATAAGAATCACTGATATTTACTGAACTTATCTCTATTTATTTTGTTAAATTTTGATAGAAAATGATGTCAAGTTTACTCACTTAACCAACCGCAAAGTTTATAAGTTGATAAATATTTTGTATCAATAGGAAAAAAACTAGAGAAAGAATTTTTAAAGTAATTTGATTATGGGGGGTCTCTTGCCTAAAATAGTTTGGGAATCCCTGATTTAAGGGTTTTTAAAAATATAAGATCTGCAACATTTACATTAAAGGTCTTTGTCAGTAATAAGAAAGGTAAATTGATCCATGATCCAATGTCGAAATGAAAATGATAAGGTTTCAACACAAGCAACACGTAACGGTGTGACTGAGCGAGACAAGACAACGTACAGTTAGCGGATGATGTGTGCGAGAGAGATGGACACAGCATGCGACTCACGAGTTCACGATACTGTATTTGATATGCTTTGCTTACGTGCGTCGTCAGGTCCGGCTCCGAGACACACTGAAAATTTAACTAGGGTTAGTCTACTCTGGGTGTCCGTACCTCGTTTTTTTTAAGCTACTGTCGATTTATTTGTGCTTACGATATGTTACGCCAAAACTTGGACACCCACCCCCACTAAACGTTACACAACCACCATTATTTACAATATTCACAACTTTATGTGTTCGTGTCATTGAATCGTTTATAACATCCTAATGTATATAAATATATGATTTGTTGATTAGCAAAAGTATGATAAACACTTTTTATGGAAAACGCGTGCTTAATGAAATGTTCTTTAATTATTACTGTGCATCATTTTTTAATAATGACATACTTCAATGTATATTGGTTATAAAACGATCTCATAAAACAAGTTACATTATATAATTACCTTTTGTCGAGGTCCCAATCGCCTGTTCAAATAATTGGAAATGCTCCTCATGATACCTTTTCTCCTCCTCTCGTGCGTAAGGTCAGGATCAGAAAAGGAGGATGTGACGGGTAATGACATAAGAGGGGGTGCGGGGCGCGGCGGTGGTAAGGGCACCGGCGCTACCGGAGGCGGCGGAACGGGCGGGGGTGGCACAGGCAGAACGGGCGGGGGCGGCACAGGTGGCGGCACGCTACTCAACGGGGACGCTTTAGTCTTACGCGTCGTCTTCCTACTCGCCCGCTGACCATTACCTAACCTCTCTAACACCAGTCGTCTCACCACCTCAGTCTGTTCCTCTCTTTCTTTCTTTATCTCTTGTACTTTATCGATGGTATCTCGTGCGGGCGTCGGACTCGTTGCCGAAACTGAGTCTGAACTCAAGTGACATGACCAATCGACGGTTCGCGTTGGCGAGCTTGTACCTAGTGCATTTGGTCTGTTAAAGGTTTCACTAGCAGATCTACATATTGCCGGTGCATATATTCTTATACTACAGGGACTAGTAAATGTGAGAGGTTTATTTGTAAAATGTATACTACTTTGTGATTTAGACTTTTCACTAGCTAGAGGGGGAGAAGTATCATCGAGAGATACTTCAATTTCTAAATTATTGCTATCGAGTTTACTCTCATTATCATCTTCCAAAGGTGGAGACATATCCGAAAAGCTGTCAGTTATTACTACAGCATCACTTTTAGTATCATGTTTATCTGCTGAACTTTCTTC
Organism: Euphydryas editha; assembly: GCA_036937285.1. Lineage (NCBI taxonomy): Eukaryota > Metazoa > Arthropoda > Insecta > Lepidoptera > Nymphalidae > Euphydryas > Euphydryas editha. Next base: position 14,288,085 of record JAUPFZ010000005.1, on the reverse strand, counting down.
TGTAACACGAAATAAAGAATCATCTTTTTTATCACTACTGCTATTAGATTTTTCAAAAGAGTCATTGGTGCCTATTTCAACGTTTTTCGGCTTGATTGACATTTCCTCCTTAGGTAGACTATCCGTTTTTGAATCTTGATCATCAATATATTTTATTACTTCAAAACTATCATTTTCTATTTCTTTATAATCATCATTATTGATATTGTTTTGCTTAACAGTTGTCTCAGCAAAACTTCTTTCTATAAAATTTATTGATCGATCGTTTGTAGGAATATAAGAATCATATTCATCTTCAATTAATTCCATATAGCCTTCATTGCGAGGAGTCACGGGTGTTTCGATAGAAGGATCTTGGTCACCTTCATCGGCAAATTCGAAATGTTCTAACGCATTAGAGAATACAATCGGTTCTGTGGGACTAGTCTTTCCACAGACATGCGACATGGCGGATATATTTTTAGTTTCATGTACTAGTTTCGGTCCACTGAGGTTTCTTGGATTTTTACTTCTCTTTCGATCCTCTTTTTCATCAAAGCCGCAATCGTCTAAAACAGCACTTTCAGCTGCCCAGTCTGATAATTCTGTTTCAGTTAAAGCTAATGTCGTCGCGTCCCTACAAGATTCTGAAGACTCCGAGTCTACAGCTACGACAGTCGGTCCCGTCGCTGTCGCCGTACCGGAAGCTTTCTCGTCGTTATCATCACCTGTACTATTAATAATCATTAAACTATCTAATTGAATTAATTCGCCTCCTTCGTCGTGAACTTCTACTCTAGGCACGGATTGATTAGGTAATGTTTCAGTGTGTGACGAATCATCCTCAGAAAGGGAATCCGACTCTATATCTGGGTCTTTCTTTTCCTCTTTAATAGGCTCTCTCCAGTCACTTTTACATAACGATGAATCAACTTTTGATAATAAATCTACCGGAGCATCACTGCATAGGTTTTTAATGATGTCAGGCATAGGTTGAACTTTTTCCTCTTCAAAACTTAACTGAAAGGTAACAACAGGTTTCGGAGGCTGGATAGGCGCAGGATGTAATAGCTTTTGAAATTCTGTTATATTTGATCGGAAAGCTTCTAATTTGGTGTCCAATTGTGATGTGGAGTCTGATTTTCTTACAGCGGGAGGGGAGGGTTCTCCTAGAAGATATTTTCTTTTTAATTCTAGTGCTCGCTTAGTGGCTAAGCCGCCGGCTGAGCGGGTTCTGCTGAGCGGGTACTCTAGTGGTTGTGGGGCCGCGGGAGGCGCGGGTGGCGCGGGCGGCGTCGCCTCCGTCACTAAGATGGCGGGCGGCGATGTCGGTGCACATTCTTCACGAGCAAATTCACTGTCAGTTGACACTTCAGTCGCAGACGAGACCTCTTCATCACTGCTCTCACTCTCCTCCTCCGACTCCACCTGCATCAAAATTAATTCAACAAATGCAAACTTATAAATATATAACCCGTTGAACTTCGTACTACCTAAAACTTACAACCTGCTGTGGCTTCGGGTTCGGTTTCTTTAATTTTCCTAATTTGATTTTTTTTTCAGAACTAAATAATCCAGTAAGATGCAATCAAAACAAAAAGAAACTCAAATCGATCGAACTATTTTGAGTTTGAAGTAAAACTTCTTTAGGCGCGACTAAGGGGTAACTGAATGCTTTGGACGACGACAATGCAACGGAAACGCGTTACGACGATGACGCGATTATATAAAATTCGTAAGAAAAAAAGTATAAATATAATTAAATTAGTATTCAATATAGTAGGGGAGCCTAAGAAGCTAAATATGGATTTACTCGAGCGTCGTGGGTACCTATTGTATTGTGAAGATTAGATGCTAAAAAGGAAAAAGGTTATATGAAGGTGGCCCTTTAACTGGTTATTTTTTTTTAATTCTCTCCTGTATTTAAAAAAATAGGATAATAAGAAGAAAAATTAAAATATTTTTTTCATTCTTCATCATCAGTCGAATCATCTTCATACTCGAAGTTCAGTTCGACTCAGTCGTTTTCATCAACGTATTGAGTATCTGCAACAAAAAATGGTTCATATACTTAAAAAACTTTTATTTATTTTATGATATTATTTAAAGTATTGAAAAAAAAATCAGACCTGAATCTGGAGTATCCCCTAGAATGACGACATCTTCATAGGTTTTTAGTAATTAATTACCAACGAACCAAAACCATTTCCAATTTTCCATCCTTATTTGTTAAACTGAAAGCTATTGGTGACATGTCAGTGATGATTCGATTATATGCATTCCTCCACAGATATGTAATATGTCTCTTTCGTAATAAATGCTGCCCTAACTCCGACTGGGAAGGTGGCACGTTACAGGTACGGTGCATTTTCCTGTTATTTTTGGAAATCAAACGGTATTTTAATCGCTGTGAATATTTCGTAACACTGCGTGCGATAATCGTCATGTATTGATGTTTCATTCGAAAATTTTACATCATTAAATGTGTCGCGGGTTTTTCTGCGAACCGACTTTCTTCGACGATACTCCAAAACAGTTTTTAATTTTTTTTAACGTTTCTAACGTAATCTTTTTTTGTTTTCAAATATTTTTTATCCACAAAATACACGATTCGAACTTACTATTGTCACTAATTGTTATAACTTATATCAAAATTACTGCACTGAATTCAATAAAAGAACACAATAAAAAACGAAAACGTTGTACATCTTGTATCATTTGTGATGGCATCATGGCGACGGAATGTACTATGGGGACGGTGCGAGAGAGTGAGCGATAGAGAAAGAGTGACAAGTGACGTAGTGGGAAATTCATAGTTCTCTCCGACTGCTTGACCACACTTTATTAATGATTTTATATACTTCAGCTCGTGTCAATCGGTAAATTATGTTATTTCCATGATCCGTGACTAATTTCCTTCAAAATAAATAAAAAAAACTGCACTCAAGAACGTCCAGGTGCCGTTTTGTTTTTTGCAACTATTGACTCTCCCATTTCCTAAAGTCAGGCTCAAATTGTCATATTATTAAAATGCACACTTTTTGCATGTAATACTTACCTTGCCGTAATCCGACGCGCTCGAGTTTTTCTAACGATCGTTTTTTTTTTTTTTTACTAAACTGATCGACTGCCCTAGACGTTCGATCCTATATAAAGGGCTCTTTATGGTGGGAGTACTCCACAAGGTGCAAGGTTACTCTCCCCCTTATGTTATTCTCATGTGGCTCCCCTACTATTATGTGTAATCGATATAAATAAGTATATATATATATTACTGTTGCTATATATCAATATATTCTTATATAAATTCTAACACGATTTATTTATTTTTAATTTATTCGTCACCTGTCACAATGCCAAAGAAGTTTTACTTCAATCACGTTTAAAGGTTACATACACTCATATTTTTTATTATTTATCTAATAGTTAACTGATGGTTACCGTACCAACGTAGGCATTTTCAAATTAATTAATGGAAATAATTTCGATTCAACAAAACCTTATTTTAAATAATTGGTAAAAATATTATAATTTCATTTCTTATAATTCTTAAGAAGAATTAAATAGTGCACAGACAAGAAAGGTGCGCTTTTACGATTTTCCACACTAACTTACCGTCTGTATTTCATAAAATGAAACATACTAAATTAAGCTACTATAATAAATATATACTACAGAACTATTAATTTACATTTATTTTACTTAGTTTTAAATTAGTATAAAACAAACAACATAAAAAAAGTTTTATTACTACTTAATATACAATACATACATGAACACATCACATTAAAAGCTATAATACTAATGAATATTATTAAAATAAAGTTAATAATTATTGAACAATTACTTTTTATATTGAATGTTTTAAGATTATTCTTTAAAACAAGAAGTTTTTTTAAGAAGTTAATTGCATTAAAATTTAAAATTAAAACTCAACATGATGATGAAAAAACGCATTGTAATTTTAAAATAGCAACAAATGTAATGTAAGACAGAAGTTAGTGTGGGCGATTACAGACTTACCTCTCGCTGCCACCACCTTATGTTAAATTTCTCACACTGTTGATTGCGCATGCGTCGAATGATTGAACACACAATTGAAAAGGTTTGTTCATTTGATAACTGGATATAATTTTAATATTTTTGTGTTGATTCTAATTGTGTAATCTTTATATATAAGAGTTTTAAAACATTCATCATTGTACAACCAAAGCTAATGGAAGGTAGGAACATGAAATTTCGACAGTTTCTTTTTATGAGGCTTACTGAGAAGCAATTTTTCGAAATTTAACTCATAGAAATAAATAACTGTATATATTTTAGTGTTTGCCAAATTGTAGGTTCTAAGTAATAAAAAAAAAGTAAAAGGGTAAAACTTCACAGTTAGGCTAGTAGATTATACACTCATTTGCAAAAAAAACGGGCGGTTTCGATTTTCTTCCTGGCTGAAAAAAATAAAATACCAAAAAGGTTTTAATCATTTGAACATGTAACTGGCCAGTTATAAAAGTGCCATAATGTTTATAAGAGTACATTCCAAATTCAAATTTTTGACTGAGCCTGGTTTTCAAAGAAAATAGCTTTTAACTACATTTTGTGGCGCGAATTCCCTATAGTTAATATCGACTCTAATTAACTTTTTGTCAATTTTTATTAAATTATCTGGTGTCCTTGACATTTAAAAGTATTGTTATTGCTGTTTAGCAATCTCGAAAATGGTCGATAAAGTGATAAAAGCGAGCAAAATTATTGCGCTGCTTGAAGAAGGTTGCAGTCAATGCTTCGTGGCTCAGAGGCTAAATGTGAGTCGGTCGACAGTTCAAAGGACCTGGCAGCGCTATCAAGAGACCGGTTCCGTCAAGAGAAGGCCTGGTTCTGGCAGAAAGACATGTACCGAACCACGGGATGATCATTTTCTAGTTAGTCAAGCGTTGAGAAATCGCAAATCTTCTTATGTGGACCTCAAGAACACCCTCGAAGAAGTAAGAAATGTGCAAATTAGTCTATGGACGGTCAGGAGGAGGCTTCTCGCTGCTGATATACACAGTCATCGCCCGGCACGCGGCCCTAAATTACTCCGTGGAGATCGAGTTGCCAGGCTTAGCTTCGTTCGAAATTGTGTGTCATGGACTCATGAAGACTGGGATAGGGTATTGTTCTTCGATGATGCCAGGATATCTCTGCATGGTGAAGACCGACGTCGGCGAGTGCTACGTAGACGAGGAGAACGCTTTGCAGAGGCATGTTTTGAAGAAATCACACCTTATGGAGGGGGCTCTGTTATGTTTTGGGCAGGAATAAATTCTATGGATCGTACGGAGTTAGTCTTCATCGAAAACGGTACACTGACTGGACACCGATACATAACGGAAGTTCTAATTCCTTATGCACAACCCGCTTTAACCGCTCTTGGCGAAAACTCAATTTTTATGGACGACAACGCTCGCGCCCACCGGTCTGGCGGTGTGGATGCGTATATGCTAGAAGTCGGAATTCGTCGTTTGGACTGGCCAGCTAGAAGTCCGGACCTCAATCCCATAGAGCATGTCAGGGACGTTCTGAAGCGACGAGTGAGATCAGTGCAGCCGGCTCCGCAGACCATCAGAGAGCTAAAGAATGTGATTACCGCGGAGTGGGAACGTATTCCCCAAGAAACCATAAAAGATATACTCACTAGCATGCCCAGACGAATGCAAGCTGTGATTTCAGCAAGAGGGGGTCACACTCAATACTAAACTTTTATCTGCTTTTAATGTATTCAAGAAAAACAAAGAAATTAACGCGTTTCATTTTTATTTAGCGAGCAGGTACAATCATAGTGTTTTGAGCTTAAACATTATTTCTTAATAATTTAATTAAAATGTTATGATAAAACTGATGAAAACTATTCCTTCCTAATTAATTTATAAAATTCTGAGGATAACAATACCTAAAATTGTCAAACAAACTAATAGTAACTATAAAATAGTTCTTTGCTTAAGTGCCCGTTTTTTTTGCAAAAGAGTATATCTTAAAAAACAAATCGAGTCCCTAGCAAAGTGATTAGTAATAATCGTAATGTTAAAGACGCATGCATGTTTAATGTCGTGTAGGCGGTGGCGGTGCGAGAGGCGTTGCGCGGCGCACCTCCCCGCAGTCGCGCGACCGTCGGCCGACAGTCGCGCGACTGGCGCACGGCTAGGCGACGACGCAGCGCGGTACCTCGCTGCTATCAGTAGGCGGCCGCGCCTCCGCCGGCACCTCGCGCCGCCGGGCCTCGCGGGCGGCGCGCATCCGCGAACACGATTCGTTACCTGATGATTCCGCACCTGTATACAACACAATTTATGACGACTCGTTGACGCAGTGCTCACAGCAACTGACTTATGTGCTATTGGTCGTGGGTTCGATACCCGCACATGACAGATGTAAATAAACAATATAGTACTCGTAAAGGCCATACGGATATTTGTCGTGGTCTGGGTATTTGTGCTTATGTGTTGTGTGTGTTTTCGAACCCCCGACACAGAAAAAAAAACATAACAAACCTACTAAACTACTACTAACTAAACATAACCTACTGGCGGTTGAGTGTGAGACGTTAATTTACTTTTTATTTATTTATTACTAGTGACCGATTTTAAATAGAATCGGTGAGGAATGCCTGTGTGCTTGAATTTTGCGCAATTATTAAGGAATTTTCTATCGATAGAACATCTTATTAAAAGAATCTTATGCTACTTCAGGCGGGTCATGAGTTGCTAGTTATATAAATATATAACATTATATTAAATTGCGAGTATATTACAAGAAAAGAGTTTAACATGTTATATAATTATATACCTATATAATTTTTATTTTATTTTATATAGAACAAACTCAAGCAATCGTAATAAAAAGTTAAGTTTTCTCAATAACGTACTTTATAATTAATTATCTTTCTTAAAAATTCATTAGGAAAAGGTTTTATTTGAACAATTTCTAATTATTACCATCATCCGAGTAATCGTCGTATCCAAAGGAATCGTCTGAGAAATACAGATTGGAGTGCGGCGGCCGCGACTCGGCGACCGCAGGCTCGGGTGACAGCTCTGCGTCGTTGTCACTGTCACCCGCGTCAGTGTACTCGTCCGAACTCGATTCTTCCTCGTCACTGATTAAATACGCAAATATAAGCTTAAGTTAAATACACGATAAATAATTAGAGATGTCACAAATGCCAGCATTCTTTATGAATACTGTATGCTATTCGGTCGAATACTCTATGCCATTCTGTTGAATACTGTATTCTATTCGGCCGAATAGCACATGCTATTTGCGCGAATACCGAATATTAAAAAAAAAATTGCCGAATACCGAATAGTGGCCGAACATTCGTGGCATCTCTAATGAATATTATCAACACGAAAGTTTTTGAGTATAACTGGATGGACGTTCGATCATTCTACATGCTATAACAAAACTACTGACAAACTATGATATTTGGTACATAGATTGGCGAGGACCGGGAATACCACGTACACTAATGACCGGGATAACCATGTACACTAATGACCGGGATAACCATGTACACTATGAATACAGTAAAAGCGCGGTGCATAGATGGTTTACAAAAAAAAATAATAACTACTTCCCATCGTTGAAATTTTTTTTAAGGTTCATAATTCACACTAACGTAGTAATGCATAAAATTTATGTTAATTTGTTATAAAAACTATTTCAATTGTTTTGCCGGTAGTTTAAATATAAAGAAGGTAGAAGTAAAAATTACAATTTTTCTGCTATTAACGACTTAAAAAGATATCAAAAGGATTGAAGTATAAAAAAGATATGGTTTATTTTTGCAGACACTACCTTTTTAGGTGTTGGCAATGTGATGACGTAAAAAAAAGTATTCATCACAAAAAGAAGAGCTATGTAATTTGTGACGTATAAATTTTTTCTGAAACTTACCCAAACCACTCACTCAAACCGGTCATACTGGAAAAGCGATTGAGAACGTACCCATCATTGTTTGCATTGGTCTCTAACATATTATTATAAATACTAATATCATAAAGTTGACGAATTTATGTGGATGTCCAATTTTAAAAATTTCTTTTTACTTTAGAATGAATATTTATTAGGAAAAATTATAGGCTACATAAACAAAGGTTAAACTGCGTTGGTAGTATATCACACATACTTCAAATAATTTTAGCGCGATGCTATGTGTGCTTAACACTATATATGCGCTGATACAGATAAAGTAATTGTGAGAGGTAGTAACTCTTATTACGTTTATAAAATTCGTTTTTTATTTAAAAAAAAAACACCCATTTTAAATTAAATATAAAGCCAAAAAATTACATATGCAGTTAATCTTGAGGACTTATAAAAACGTAATAGAATTAAATATGGCTTACATAAATAATTATAAAAATTTTATTTGTTGACTCTCAAATTTTATTGAAAGCATTAATACATATATTTTTTGCTCTTTGACATGTGACATAGTGTTAGCGTTATTATCACTGAGTATAGATACCGGGAATGCGAACGGTATAGGATTTTTCACGTTATTTATGTACACAATAATAAACCTAGATCATAGTTTTCTTTTTGCCACTGACCGCGAGAGTATTTAGGAGGAACCGATAGTATTATTATTACATGTAAATACGGACTGGCTAACCTGGCTCGTGAATGTAAAAATAAATTAAATTTTTTAGTGGCCCAAAGAAAAGTGAAAATTAGGAAAAGTGGCTTTATTGACTTCCGCGTAAATATTTTTTATTTTTTTTTTTATTTTATTCAACAGGTTCACCTACAGTTATTTACATTAATACAACTTAAAAATAATTATAAATATTATAAAAATTAAATGTAATAACTATTTACAGGTAAACACCACATGTTTAACAATAAAGACATAAAAATTATACAATTAGCAAACTTAAATAACTAAAAATAATCAAAACAAGAAACAAAAAAAAAAAAAAAAGTTGTATTTTGACTGTATTAGACAATAATAATATTACAAAAACGTTGTCAATGACTGTACATATATTTTAATACATTTTTACGATAGGAATAGATGGAGTCAGCATGAAGGTCAACCAAGTCACTACAGCCGTTTATAAATTTAGAGATTCGTGGCACAAGGGAACTAGAGCCTAGAACAAATTTAAACGAGTACTTGTTGAACCGGCAAAATATCAGTCCCCTAAATTGATGCCGTTCTTTCAACATTACGTTCGTAATCCTGGTAACTATACTCCGTGGTGATTATGTAAGTTTCGTAAACGCAGTTTCAGTTATCGTGTGTCAGACGTGTATATACACATTTCAATACCTGAGTCCGCCAGCGCCGGAAGTCTCCGAAGCGAGGAAGTTCCTGTCTGTCCATTCGTCCTCGTCGATCTCGCGCGCGCCGTCGGAAAGTTCGAGACTGATCCGTTCGGGCGTTGGAGTGGGTGCGTCGCCACGGGCGCACGGCAGCTCGCTCGACACTATCGCGTCGGGCACACTCACTCCAGAATGTCGAAGGCACACGAGTCGACTGCCGTAGCGCTCCATTGTATAATTACTGCAATTAATAAATATATATGCAAGGCACCAAAAAAATCGCACCTCTAAAAAAATTAGTTGTTATGCTAAATGTACTTTTTTTTTTTTTTTTTTTGACGCCGAGTGGTTATATAGCCCTAAGAGCGCACTCAAATGGTTATGTATATATGCGGTTAATCCTCATTAGAAAAGCGATGCTTTAACAAGGTCTTAGTTAAGCACTGAGATGTTTATAGGCTCTTACAGCACCTAGAGTAAATATAAACGCTCATGAGTGCAATTTCATTTATTAAATATATTCTCTTTTTATTATGTGAAAGTAAACTTTAGAAGTCCCTATATACAAAACATTATTTATTATAACAACCATTCTGGTATAATGATGTGAGTAATCGCCACAAGCAGCGCGCCGGCGGTCACGCGCTCGATTCCCGCTCGGGGCAGATATTTGAATTTGTACAAATATTTTTTTCCGGTCTGGGTGTATGTCTTTGTGGGTCGCCCCACCGGGCCTCAGAGAGCACGAAGAGGCGTCGGTCCCGGTTGTTATCATAGACACCTGATAACGATCGGTACTCATGGTAGATAAATTATCCGCAAACCCGCAATGGAGCAGCGTGGTGGATTAAGCTCCAACCGTTCTTCTATATGGAGATGAGGCCTTCGCTCAGCAATGGGTTGTTTACAGGCTGATACACTACAGTAAAGTACACAACACCACCATACACCATACTTAAACTTTTAGGAGCTTTTTTTTATATATACTAATTAGATTAATATCTATCTATATCCTTTTTTAAAAATCTATTCCAAACCAGTTCAACTAACCCGGGCCTGAGGACCGTCTTGCAAACCGCGCACCGGAAGCACGCACGGTGTAAATGCAGCCCGTCCGCGACCACGCCCTCCGCCGCGAACACGCGCGTCCCGCAAGCGGCGCACTGCACGCCCGCCGATGACGGACCGCGCCAAGGTTTCCTTAGCTGATAAAAATCGTTTCATATATACATTTAAATAATTTAGTTTCGATGTTTTTTATTAATTTTGAGGACATGTGAATCAAGACTTACCTGACTAAATACTTTCAAATTTAACTTTATTCACATACCAAACAAAAGAAAATATTATTTTTTTTAAATATAATTACTATTTTTTTTTTTTTATGAAATCGTTTTTAAAGTTTGAGATCCAAAGGCGTTTATGTCAACGCATTCAGACTGTAACCATTATAGAGTAAATGCTTATAATTGTTTATTGAAAATAACTAATTTTACAATATTTACTTTAAATAGTTATTAGTTTATTACCTTAAATGTTTAAACGCTAAATATTTACAAGCAAGCACGCGACCAAATACACAAACACAAGCACGCACGCACGAACGTCTACCATTTATTATTTTTGCTCCATAGCAAATATCGTGTATAAAATAATCTTGTGACCTCATTTTACAAGTGGAATAAATACAATCAATCATGCACATTAAAATATTCTTTTTATTATACCTCTTCTTTAGAAGCCTTGCTCGCTTCCGGTTCATCCTTTTTAACAAATTTAGTTGCTAAATTGGCTACCTGTAGATAACAAAAAATATGTAAATTGAACTTATATATATATTCATTATTACTACCAATTTAGTTAGTAATAATGAAGTTCGTATCTACCTTCTTAGTTCCGTGAACTGGTCGTCCAGAGTCTCTTAGTTTCTGGTCTAATTTGTGAAGAGTTTCGTCGATTTCTCCCCATTTTTCTTCATTAGTATCCCCTTCTTTTAGCCTTCGTTGGCGACCCAAGAACTAATGAATAATATTAACAATTATTTTTTTGTAATTTGTATGTTTGATGAGAATAATGTAATATATAAGTAAATAGTGCTACACTCGGCGTCAAACAAATCGCACCTTTCAAAAAATCTACTTTAAACAACTTTGAACCTTATTTGGCATCAATAATGAGGATAATATTGGATATCATTTGAAAGGCGATTAAATGGAGAGCACAAAAACAATATAATTAATTATTTTTCTTTTGTAAGAGCACAAAAAAGAATTACACAAAACAACAAAAATCTTTTATTAAGACTTATTTTAAAACAGATAAGTTACACAAAAAAAAAGATCTAAAATCTAGGGTTACCCTCCCTTGCCCTGATGACGGCTTCCATACGATCGCTCATGGATCACCAATTTAAATTTTTTTGAGGGATAGTGTCCCATTCGTCAATAACGGCATCTTTGAGTTCTTGGAGAGTCGTGGGAGCGGGATAATTAGACCGAACCTTGCGTTTTAAATGGTCTCATAGAGGGATATATCTCTATCAAGTTTAAGTCTGGATTTCTCGCTGGCCACTGCATGACAGAGACCTCGACCTCTTGAAGAAAGTCGCGTACAATCATTGCAGCGTGAGCGTTGTTATGCATTAACGTGAACCCCTCGCCAACAAAACCGGTATAGGGGACCACATGTTCTTCCAACATGTCTGATGCGGTACATCAAGCAGTACGTAAGCAGTCAGCGACCCTTGCCAGCGCCTTGAGCCCGGGATACACAAACAAGGTCGGTTTTGCCGTCGCTACAGAACATACAAGAACCGGCTCCATATTCCACCGTCTCCTGGATGCAGGCGAAACATTCACCCTGTCTTCTGTTAACTCTTTTGCGTCTGTCGTTGCAGAAAAGGCACACTCACGTCGCGTTTGAGAAGAGAACAGCTTTCCATTGTTCAAGGGTCTAATTGACGTGTTCACGAGCAAATTGCAAGCGGACTCGCCGATGCTCTGCGGTCAATTTTGGACCCGTAGTAGCTGTACATGCCGCTATTTTCTTGTCTCCCAGTCTTCGTCTAACCGTAGACACACTAACAGTTATTCTTTTAGCTGTCTAGAACTGCTGTTACAAATCAACAGCATTTAAGAACCGATTTCTCAAAGACGTCAATACAATGAATCGGTCATCTCTCTCCGAGGTGCAGCGACGTTTACCAGACCCATGCCTTCGGACGTAGCCACCGGTCTTCAAGAAACGCTGGTACTCTTCGAACCGAAAAACGGCTCAAGTTGAATTGCCAAGCTACATCACAATGCATGCCTGATTGCAGTAGTGAAATCACTTGGCCGCCTTCATGTGGTTCATTCCAAGAGTGGTATCCATCTTCAAGGGTATTTTTCTTGGAAATGAGCTGCTGGTGTGTCCACATCGACGGTTGAATAGTGAATGATCCCGATTGGACCTGGATTGACCCTGCTATACCAACAAAAGTTAACGCAACTAGCACCTGTTTTAAGGAGAAAAATTGCAAGTTTTTTGTATACTTCTTTGTTGTGCTTTTTCAGTAAAAGAAAAATAATTAATTCAATTGTTTTGTGATCTTCATTTCATTGCCTTTCAAATGATATCCAATATTACCCTCATTATTAATTCCTAATATGGTTTAAAATTGTTTAAAGTAGATTTTTTTAGAGGTGCAATGTTTTTGACGCCAAGTGTATAACTAACATTATTTTATTTAAAAAATGTATACCAATAAAACTTTAATAATTCGAGTAATTTATTCTACGAAAGTGTGAAGGGAAACATATTAACTTTTAAATAATACTTACTTGTTCTCTATCCCATTTAGGAACCTTTTCCGCGGTTTTAGGCTCAGGCCGGCCGAGTTTGTTCTCCATTATCTTTCGTTCGATTTCCTTAACGTTCCAATCGTCTCGTTCGATTTTCCCAACGGATCTCATCAAATCTTTAGGTTTCGAACATTTCGTCGCTACGGGCGTGGCCGAAGTGTTCGACAGTTCCGCGGCCAAGCGTGCAACGCGAGCCCCCCCTCCCGCAGTGCGTGCACCGCCCCCTACTACGCGTCCTTCTTCCTAATTAAAAAAATACAATTATCATATACTATAATATTATAAATGCAAAAGTAAATTTGTTTGTTACGCTTTCACGCGAAAACTACTTAACCGATCATCATGAAACTTTATACACATATTCTTGGAGGTATTAGAAGTAACATAGGATACTTTTTTTTGGTCGCGATAACCGACATCCACGCGGGCTAAGCCACGGACAGAAGCTAGTTTTGGATATTTATATGTTAGAATTTAGGTACAAAACATAACTCCTGTAATTATACTGGTATTCGAAGTGAAACAATCCTCGCTATTGAAAGTGCATACTTGTTTAGTTTTGTTAGTACAAAGGTGTAAAAAGTAACACTGTTCGAGTCAAACAAATTAAAATATTCCATACGGATTAATTCTGGAACGTTACTCAATTTTATGTTGCTTAGGACTCTAGTGCTTTATGATATTGTGAATAACAACAAAGAAAATAAGACACGTAATAAGAATTGAGAAACGTTTAAAATTTTGGCCAATAGTTTCACATTATGTGTAGATGACATGCATATACTAAAAGCCTTCATTAAAAAGAAAATTAATTAACCCAAAAAAAAAGTGTCAAAGGAACTTTTAAAAAATAACTTTATCTTTTATAGTCCTTTCCTTTTGGAAAATATACCTTTCTTATTATAAGTAACAAAATATATTGCTGCTGCTGCTGCTATATGCTGTACAGCATTAAGATAATACAGAAAAAAATATAAAAACCCCTATATGATACTTGAATTAAACATCAAAGCTTATTTTATTTAACTTTAAATAATAGAAATTGTATAACATAAATAATCACCTATGTGTCAATCCCCCCGCCCCTAAAAGAAATAGTTAGTTCAACCATGCAGCACACAACCACACATATCTCACATAATGTTGTAATTTCTTCTCCAATTTTTTAACCCGCTCATCAAACTGTGGTGCATTGGCACGATACTGCTGCAGTCCGTAATCGTTTTCCAAATCGGCAGAGGGAGTAAAGTCGAGACGCGGTTCAGCAGCCAACATTTGTAGACTTTTTTCGAAACGTTGCTTCATAATCTCGCGAGCAGCCTTCCTTTTTCCGCAAATTTTTGGCCTTTTAACTTCGGCGTTTTTCTTTTTCATCATATCTGAAACTCTTTGCATTCTGAAAGCCATCTCCCCGGAGTTTCTTCTTTGTAACAAATTCTCTTGACTCGGTCGTGGTTTATTCCCTTGGATTAAATCAGCAACTCGCTGTCGACGCAGAGCTAATTCCGGATTTCCAATAGAGTCTGATCGCTTCGAACGGTCTGGACTAGGCGTGTCACGGCACTTTCCTTCTATTATGTCAGACATTCGTTGCCAACGCAAAGCCATTTCTGGATTATCTGATATTCTTGAACGAACGGCGACAGATTCTGGACTCGGAGTATGTCGTTTATTCCCTTCAAATATTTGAGCTATACGCTTCGTATTAAGTGTCATTTCGGGTGACCCAATAGAATTCGAACGACCATATGGCAAACATATCTCTGGACTTTGTGAATACCTCTTTCTTTGTGATTCTACTACTTCAGACAAACGTCTTGTTTGTGATGATTCTATTTCTGTTGAAGAAGAACGAACAAATCCCTTGTGCTTATTCTTATTATTATTTTTCTTTGTAATTTCCGCTGTTAGTGTTGCATCTGTGTCAGCGGAGTCGTCTTGTAGTATGTCCGAAAAGTCAGGCATTTTTATTGTGTCTGGATCTAAACCTTTTAATTTACGTGTTGATTTTTGTTTCGTCTCGTAATTTTTGCTGTCTTGGAAAAAGTGTGTTATTTTTGCGTGATCTTTTACATTTTTGGATTTAATATTAGTTTTTGTATTTCCTTGCAGTAGTTGTGCCAAAGATTCTCGTACTATTTTCGGATCTGGAGAGTCTTCAGGATCCAGTAAAGTAATTATTTGCTCCTGCAATTCCTTCTGTTTATCGGCTCGCTGTTCGTCGTTAGTAATTGCATCGTGTCCTTCAATAAGCCGGGCTAGTTGCGTAATATCGTTAAGATCTAATTTCCCAATTTTTTTTCTAATATATTCAGCAGGATCTTTACTTACTTGTTGAGAACGAACGGAGCGTCGCTTTTTTCTGTAGCTTGAATGAGATTTGTCAGTATCCGCAGCATCTAGAATGAAGTTAAGAAGATATCAATTATTGATAATTTGAATATTAGCTTCCTATAGCCAAAAAGAAATCATTATTTTTTCAGAAAAATATCCTTTCTTGTGATTTTTTCTTTTTTTTTTTCTTTTTTTTAAAGATACTTACTTGAATAAACAGAAACCGAGTGTTCTAGGTTTCGATTATTCTTCTCTGTCTGCTGACTTTTTTTAATCTGAAAAAGTAATCTTATGTTACAAAGGACAATGACCATTTGTCTATGAAGCTGTGCCCCGGTACGCGTTAAGTATAAGTATAAGTAATGACGGGCTTGTTTTGTACGTGTTTCGACAGGTACAGAAAATTAATATATTAAAGTATCCTTTATTAATTGAAACTAGATTTTTTAATAATATTCTAATAGTGATCAAAGCCGCGGTTTATAATTAAATTGAAAAAAATCTTTTATTTGATTATGATGTCATACATATTGCGGTGGATAATGTTCAAATCTTCCATAACTTGTACAGAAAAATACCTATATGCCTATGTACCATTTTTATATATTTATATTTTTATGTAATTTATCCAAAAATGTAAAATTAAGATGCGTTCAATTAATCACTACACGTAAAAAAATAAGCTATCGTGTAGTAGATAAAAAACAAAAATAAACTCCCTAAAAATAAGGTACTTTCTAACTCACTTGTGTATATACTGGTCGTATTGACGTAATTGGGATGACAAATAAAAGATTTTTTTATTTTATTTCATTATAAACCGCGACTTTGATCACTTTTAGACTATTATTAAAAATCTAGTTTCAATTAATAAAGAATACTTTATTATGTCAATTTTCTGTACGTGTGGGGCAGAATTTGAGGATTGTCTTCTCACTGTCTCCCAAAGTTAAGCTCTTCTTCTAATTTTTTTATTTTTATTTTAAACAATTAAACAAAAAAACAACTAAATATCAAAAAAAGTGTATAACCTGATCGAACATGTCTGTCTTGTGGTATATATGAGGAACTTCACCCTTAAACGCATGATATACCCGAAGGAGATATGAACGTAGTTTCGCTTCCGGAATGTCACGGGTCGAGCCATTGGCCGCGACTGGCGTTATTCCTGGTCATAAATATTAACAACTTTAAAATGTTAATATAAATAACAAACAGGTTAATAGTAACAACAAAAAAAGTCTTTATCCATTACCACAATAGGGTATTCTACTATGTTTGAAAAAGTACTTCAAAATGTTAATTTTCGTAATAAAAAGCCACAAAAAAAATTATTTCGGCAAAATAAACACGCTTTCTTGTTATAAAATTAACTTAAATTTTTAACCTTTTTAATTCCCGCGAAAACGCGGTCACCTATTTTGGTGACGTAATATGCGTAAAGTTGTGTTCCGCTATACACTGAGAGCACTCTGAGGTGTGACGTCAATTCAGTATACTGCGAAGCCGTTACTTTTAGTTTGCTATACTGTGCTATACTGGTTACTGATAAAATGGAACGCAGTCCAGTATACTATCATCCTAATTTTTCGACATTGTTTTCAAATAAAATATTTATCATGTATACGTTTTCTATACAAAAATAAATTCAACAATATTCAAAAATTAATTTTTGAATATTGTTCACATTTTTGAATAACAAATCACTCGTGCTGTTATATTTTTTAATCAGGTGATCAAAGTACTGAAAGCACCTTACCTCGAAAGCGCCAGTGCTTACAGTACAAAAATTATGCTATTTATGACGTCATATATTTCTATATGGTATTGCGGCAGTGTACTGGCACTCAATAAAATTTTTCACTAGTGAGAGCACTGAGGAGTGCTCGCAGTGTACATCGGAAACATTGTCTTTACGACGTCACATCATGGCGGCTCGTGTTTTAGATCACGTGATATACAGATTAAAAATTACGACTTTTAATTTAAATATAATAAAAAAATAATGTTCTTTAATGACTCAAAATCAGAATATTTAAGCATATTTCTACATAAATTTTAATTTTTATCAAATCTCATAATTTATTTTTCACTACCGAAAGTACCCTATTAACCAAATATTCTAAATCTAAACAGAGGGTCAGACGACCTACAATATATTTTGAACGTAAGCTAACAGGTTCAAATCCAAGCAAGCACTTGTAAGTTTCTAAGTAAATTTTTTTTGGTGCTAAATAAAAAAAAAACATCGTCACAAAACCTGCATATCTAGGAATAAAAAAAAATATAAAAAAATGTATATCTAAAATAGAAATTCTATTCTAATAGATTTTTTGCACAGCATAAAACAACATTGATAAAATAATCTTAGCATTGTCGAGATAAAATTTAATTAAACAATTTAAATTGCAGATTTATTTTTACATGAAAATTATTAAAAAAAAATAACAAAAAATAACATTAGCAAAAAAGAAAGAATAATTTAATTAAAATGCGTCATATATCTACAGGTTATAACAATGTATTTAAATTACGAGTGTTTATAGTGGGATAACAGCATACAAAATTAAAATATCGAATTTGACAAGTGGGTGATAAGCCAAATTTGTTTTGATTGCTTATAAATTATAATAACTTCACACTTTTACAAATTGTTATAAGTATATGGTTTTAAGGTAAACTATGAAAGCTATGAAAGATTTTTGTTTTTTTAGGTTAGTTACATTTCTTACCAAACTCTTGATGTAAAATGTGGTAAACTGCCTTCGGAGACGATTCGGGCGGTATAAGATCCGGTCGATATCGTTTAAGTAGTTCGTATAAAGCAGCTGGACCAGTCGCGGCTCTGAGTCCCGGTTCTCCATATCCTACCCAAGCGATGAGCGTCTCTTCTGATATTTCTGGTTCTGATAATTTGTAGGAACAATTAATTAAATTTAATTATAGTTACTTGATACAACTAACGCTGCATAAATAATCATATAAATATTTCATTTGTCTATATAAATAATATCATACTTTTCATACATTAGCACATACATAACATAGTAATATGTGACATATATGTCGGATCTTGAAACAGTGGATCTAAATGCAGCAGATTAAAGAAATAACAATCTTACTTTGGTTTACGATCAGAAACTACATTATGTTATAATTTCACTATAGTATTTATAATCTAATTAAAAAACAATTATAATATTCTAAAGAAGATTTTCAAGAAAAGAAAAATATTTGACAGTTAAATGCTATTTAATGTGAACTGAAAAATGCTTGTTTAATTAAGTAGTCATACATAAAAAAACTCATAAAAACAAAAACGTTGGTTCGTAACATGATTTTCTTTATAAATATATTAGGATAGCGCAAAAAAAATCTGAAAGATCACTCAAAATTTTTTTTAATTTATTAGTGGATTACTTTAGATTTTTTTCTTACATACTTTTATGGTCCTTCGAGCCGGATCAAAAAACTGAAACTGCGCAGATCTGTCATCTAGTTAAATTAATAGATACCTCGACGTCTCTTCTTGGTGGCGGGCACGTCGTCGAGCGGCAGCGGCTCGTCCGTGTCGTAGAAGGACGTGACGCGGTGCGGCGTGACAGCCGCGCGGTTCAGGTTCGGATAGCGCGTACCCGGGTCCAGCGTGTACGCGCCGAAGTCACGGTGGAGATTTTCAGGCGTTGTTTGAGCTATTAAATATATATATATATATCACAGTAACATCTATACTTATGTTAAGCGAAAAAAATTCTCTCGATCTATTTGAGTGAATATGTACTGAATATTACGATGATTTATGGGTCAAATTAGCGATAAAGGACAATGATCATTTTTCTATGAAGCTGTGTCTCGGTACGTGTTTCGACATGTACAGAAAAGTGGTGGTTTATAATTTAAAAAAAAAATTGTTATCTGTAAAATCGATTTACGGACGATAGCACCGGCACACAAAAAAAATTGTCTGTACACCGGGCGCCACTTATCTACAGGCATGTTTTTCGACCCGCTGAGTACGAATTTCAAGTCAGTTTAGGCCGTCCAGCCTTCAGTTTCGAGTAAATTGCAAAAAACCCCAAAAAATAGCGAATAATTCGATGTTTTGGTTAAAAAAAATTGAGATCTATGGAAAGTATTATTTTCATGTGTTTTGATCTGTTAAATACTAATTTCGATCGTACTTTAATCATAAACCGTTTTAATTTTTTTTTTAAAAGTGGCGCCCGGTGTACCGACAGTTTTTTTTTTTTTTGTGCCGGTGTAATTTTACGTGATAACGTCATAAGAAAACATTGAAAAAGAGTTGCATACTTTTATGAATTTAATTTAATTATTATCACTGAATTATCATTATTTTGTATAATACAAATAATAAGTTAATTCAATTAATTACAATTATTTTCGATAAATTAATATTTATTTGCACTCGTTAATTCAAATATTTTATTACTTAAATTATATAGATTAATTACAAGTAACAATGTGCTATTAACAATTTATTTACAACTTATATACATGTGTGATATTTACTTAAACGATCCTCCAATCTGCGTTATTGTTTTCATTCACAAGCCAAACGCTTAAGCCGATCGTGCCTCTCTATTGCTTGTTCCGCGCTCTCGCTCGCGAAACGTGACAATTCTTCCTGCGGTGCAGCCGGCATTCATCGATTTACAAGACGTTATCACGTCAAAAATATGTATATTTTATTTGATACTTTAATATATCAATTTTCTGTACATGTGGGGTAGATTTGGGTATTATCCTTTTGTCATGATCAAAAAAATAACAAAAAATATAATAATATGCTTATATATCACCTAACAGCCTGTATATAGATTCGCGTTCGGCTATAACTTCAAGAGGATGCGGTATGGGTGTTTGTCCCCAGGCTCGCACCGCCCACGCCGAGTCGAGTGCGGAGAGAAAACCTCGCGCGCAACCGGAACCCGTCGGCCAGAAAGGTTCCAGCAAACTATCACCAACCAACTGACATAACAACCTCCGCCCGTGTCGTTCGTACACCTGGAATTAATTGTTGTTATAACAGTCTGTATCACCGTTGGGCTGAAACCTTTTTCTCGTATGAATCAATATATTCAAAATTCATAATTCGAACACAATAAACCAATATAGCCCAGCAGACTAGAACATGTGATTCGAATCTAGGCTAGCTTGAGCCACTCTCTTTTTAAGTACGTTGAAACAAAATATCGTGAGAAAACCTGCATGTTTCTGAAGAGATTCGTGAACATAAATATTCGCGAACCCGCAATGGAACGGCATGATGAATTAAATCCAAACTTTCTTATAAATTTAATAAACTAAATTATTTGAAGGCATTTTTTTTGTACTATAGTCTGTTTTGTACTACTGTCTCTTCTACTCGGACGCGTCATAAGTTAGGCCGACCGCCGATAGTGAGCTGAACGCTCAGGCCTAGCCGATCGTGCCTCTCTATCGCTTGTTCCGCGCTCTCGCTCACTAATTGTAACACTGACGTCATATTTTTCCGACATGTACCCAGTACATTTCATCAATTTACTAGACGTTATCACGTTAAAAAATATGATTAATAAAACAAGATAATATGTATTCTTACCATACTGGCGTTTTCAGCTGCATACATCGACGTGAAATCAAAGAGAGCCACATCTGGTTCTCCATAGTGATTAAGCGCGAAATCGCGCAAAGGTAGCCGTCCATCTGTTGAGAAGCGGGCAGCCTCTTGCGCATACCGCATTAACGCCGACCTATCTACATTTTCGACGCTAAGCAAACGAGTTACTTCAGCATAGTCCTTTAAAAGAAATATATATAATTATACGAGAAACCTTAACTGCAAAATGAGGAGGTCAAATTCGAGTACAATTAAGTTTTCAAAGTGGTAATTCTGGAAGACATTCTGAGACAACATAGAACCACAAAACACGTTACTTAGCCTTTTTTACGAAAAATAAATAATTGTGTTATTTTAATATTCATTTGTAAAAATCACAGATACCTATATCTAAATTATTTATCAAAACTTAATAATTTCATAATTATATATAATACTAAAAAAATTCACTTTTATGTTACGAAATAGTTTTAAAAACAACCAAAAGCTTACAAACTTCTACTTGAAAGCAATAATAAGATTGCCTTATAATAAAACTTAATTTTAATAATATATTACACTAAAACATCAAAATAAGCTTACATTTAAAAGAACTCCTTTGTCTAAAAGACTGTGTTTCTTTGCAGTCATTACAAAATAGTGTGTGTCATCTTTATAATACACAATATTTTCGAGATCAATTCCAGTCTCTTCGTATAATTCTTTGAAGAACTTCTGGTTAAATATAAATGCTACTCCACTTATTTCAGGCACCTAGTAAGTAGAAAAAAGATAGCGTATTTATATTTATTATATTCAATAATATGATTTTATTACAGAATATAGTTTTTTTTTTTTTTTTTAAGGTAAATTAGAGCGTTTTTTCATTGAACAACAACCGTATTTAGTCCCTAATTTACTGGAGCAACAAGAAATTCATTACGTTATTTATTAATGATTACTTTTTATGAATAATGATACTGATTCCGTGGACGAAAAAAATTACAGTTAACAACACAAAAATAAATCCGTGAAGCGTAAGAGCGTGAACCGTATTATAAACGTTGAATGCATGCATTTTAATTTATTAACAGTATTTTCATATTTAGAGATTTCATATTTTAAACAATTTTAATTTAAAATAAAATTACTATTACTACAGATCGACATTTTTTCTTAATAATCACTACATAATATAAAACTAAGTCGTTTCTCTTTATATCTCGATTATATCTTTAAAACTACGCAACGGATTTTCATGTGGGTTTTTTTAATAGATAGAGTAATTCAAGAGGAAGGTTTATATGTATATAACATTCATAATATAGTAGATAAATACTGATAATTTTAGTGGTTTCTATTGTGATGTCGTAAATATACATATTTTTGCGCTTACATTGCAAACGCTAGCTGAACTCTGCGAGATAGATCTAAATAATGTACTACAGTATTGTACACCTTAAAAGTTCTACAAAAAAGTCCACGATGGTATATGTCTATCTCTTAGGGATAACCCACAATAACTATTTCTTATGCTTTTTTTTTTTTCAAGAAATTATGGTATATTTACGAAGCGATTTTAAGCAATACAGCATTAATCCTTTTCCAATTAAGTACCTTAAATATATTTTAAATTTAATATAGATTAATATGGCCCTTTACAGCATGTAATTTAAATGAATATTTTCAAAGACATTACGTTAAAGTTAAAATTAAGTTGCGGCGGTACCGACCGGAGTGCTGGTGGCGCGTGCCTATAAAAAGGGCGTCGAAGACCGCACTCCGCCCTATATACCTTCGCACTTTATGATTACGTATCAGCATTGCACCTGTGTGGTCGGGGCGGGTCGCTAGTGAAATAATATGACAAGGTGACTATATTACAATTGTACGAGTTCGTATAACAGATTTAGCATATGGGTCAATAAATATCAGTCCTTTAAAAGAGGAGCTAATAATAAAAAAAGGCGACTTGAATAAACGAATCAGAGCTTATTTGTTGCTGGTCCCAGTGCGTATATTTCTGCCAAAAGTATGCTTGTTTACCGCTGTTACAGATGCTTAACCCTCCGGCTGGCGCGGCTGATCTCACAGGCTCAGTAAAAATATTTTCGTGTGCCGTTTTTTACCGCTTCATCGGGAAATCCCAACTCTCTCAGTAGCTTCCTAATTTTTGGCGCTCTACACGACGCTGATAGTCAGTTGACTCTTCGCGCTTGCACACCGCACCCGAATTCGTCACATTTTTTAAGGTAAATAAAAACATTTTTTTTTTTAATGAAATATTATTAATTGGCATATTTAAAAGAGGTTATATACTTTGTTTTAGTTGGATAAGCTGTCTGACCTATGATGCACACCGCGCCCGAACTCGTCACGATTTCGAGGGTAAGTGTAATTAGTGTAATTTTTAGTATAGTAATTGATTTTTTAAGCTTTATAAATGGTTTATATGTTTATATTTAGTTAATAAATACAAACTTTTTACAGGTTAGCTTACTATCGACTTGCCGCGTAAAAAAAATAACCTGGACGTTGCAAATCAAGAACATTTGGTAGAAATAAGTGATTTATTGCACAATGACATTGACGGAGACTAGCTTGACATGGAAGACATTGATGAAGAGAGTGACATTGATGAAGAAGACAACATCGACTTATTATACCTGGCTGGTATCTACAAATCAAACCGTCTATGCCTTAAGCAGTGTTGGGCAAAATTAAATTGTGAAAACAATTAACAATTAATTAATCGTTAATCACAACTGTTGCAATTAACAATTGTTTAATTGTAATTGTTAGAACTCGCAATTAACAATTAATTAGTTGTAATTTTGAAAACTCGCAATTGACAATTAATTAATTGTTAATCGTGATCGAGTTTTATAATTAACGATTAATTTATTATTAATTATTTTAACATGTTTGATTAAAAACTAACAATTAGAACTAATTATTATATGAAAAGTTATATATAAAATAAGTAGATATGTAACTAATTATATGTAAAAAAAAATCCGTATATTAAATATAATGGCAGAATATGAGATATAACAAAGTCTGATTATGTCAATAACTGTATTTTACTGTACTGTATCAGCCTGTAAATAACCCACTGCTGAACGAAGGCCTCTTCTCCATATAGAAGAACGGTTGGAGTTTAATCCAGCACGCTGCTCCACTGCGGGTTGGCGGATAATTTCCCTACCATGAGTAACGATCGTTATCAGGTGTCTATGATAACGACCCGGACCGACGGCTTTACGTGCTTTCCGAGGTACGGTGGGGAGACCCACAAGGACATACACCCAGACCGGAAAAAAATATTTGTACAGATACAAATAGCTGTCTCGAACGGGAATCGAACCCGTGACCGCCGGTGGGCGGTTTAAGGCGACTACTCGCACCACTACACCTGAACGTTCGTCAATAACATACTAATTTAAGTTTAGTTTTTTCAATAATTTGTTAATTTATTTTTATGAATCAGATATTACTTAATTAAAAGTCTAAATCGGATTTTATCGCGTTTATTTGTTTTAAAACTTTACAGTTTAACGATTTTTAATTAAATTAAATTATTTCCCGACGTTTCGGATATTAGTTTAAATTTAAAATTGTCAATCACATTTTAGTAATCTACTCTTACAATAGTTAAGATTGAATTTTAACACCACCCTCTGCTGAAACATAAACTACTGACAAGCTTTTTTTTACTTATATACTCTTAAAATAAAATAACGTATTTATCGAGGGACTCCCCGTAAAACATAAACGAAAAGATTTGCCAACTTGATGACAATGTGATAGACAGGTTGATCATAAACTTGGGAAACGAGTCAGATTCTGGGGAGGATATGGAAATTAAAGACATGTCTAGTGATGAAGAAGAAGCCGATATGGATTAATTTTGTTTTGTATAACGGTGATAGTGAAAATAATATTTTAATTTACTAATTCAGAAATGTTAAATTGCTTATAAAACTGTTTTGTATCATAAATAATGAAATTTAATGAACACTTTTAAACGTGTGTTTATTTTTGTTTAGGTATGTTCAAGTATTACGTAACGCAATTTGGGAAGGGAGGGGGGGGGGGATCTTGTAAAACGTTATGATGCGTTATGAGGATGGGAGGAGGGTTCATATAACGCGTTGTGTAACATTGTTTTTTTTTTAACTTAAATAAAAATCGAGGAAATTAGTCTCCCAAGTTGATAACCTTTTAATTTATGTTTTACGAGGGTCCCTCGATAGATACCTTTTTTTATTTTAAGAGCTTGTTAGTAAAAAAACACCTAAAATATGAGAATACTTGAGAAAAACAATGATGAGTGAAGCCAAAAATATATGTAAGAAAAAGTCCAAGTCAGAAAAATGGCATAATTTAATGTAATATTAGTAGTAATAGTCAAAATTAAAATCAAAATCAAAATTAAATTCAAATTAAAAATCAAAATCAAAAACATAATCAAAATTAAAATCAAGATCAAAATCAAAATCAAAATTAATATCAAAATATGAATCACAGATACATTAATTAAATTAAGGCATTCGTGACATGCAATTTAAATTTGTATTTATAATATTATTTAAAAAATAATTGTTAATTTTAATTGTTTTTTTAAAACAATTAAAAAGTTAATTGTGATTGATTTAATTATTGTAAGATACAATTAACATAGATTAATTTAAATAAATTAATTGCAGCGTACAATTAACAGTTAATTGCAACTAATTTTAACTGCAATTAATTTGATCACAATTAATTTTTTAATCAATTAATTAATCAATTGAAATTTTAATTGACTAATGCCCAACACTGGCCTTAAGGAGCTATGGAGTCAAAATGGCGATGTAATTGAAAAATTTGGCCCTGTAATGAGCAACAAACATTTCATAATTCTACTTCGCTTACGTCACGTTTTGATGACATAACTACTAGCAGTAAACGTAAAAAGTAGATCGTCTTGCACCAATCCGCAATGTGTTTGAAACATTTGTTTGAAAATTGTCGTATTCGCCTGGTGAAAACGTAACTATCGACCAGATGTTGCTACCGATGCCTGGCTTTAGAGGCAGGTGCTCCTTTAATTAGTACAAACCATCAAAGCCGAATATAAGTCAGTCTAGAGAGAGAAATGAAGAAAAGAATAGAAGAGAGAGATGCAAACATGCTCTGTGCAGCCTGTTTTTCAAGGTCTCAGTTCCCCGCTATAAATAAATCCAATGACGAAAATTCTGATTAACTTTTATTCTTTTACATTCTAAGAATAACATTTTATACGTTTTTTTATTAATATTATTATTTTCATTATATATATTTTATACAGATCTTTGTTTGATTTTTTGACGTCTATTTATTTACTCATTTCTTAAAAAATCGGTAATTAAATTTTTAGGTATCATAGAGTTACAACCCCAATTCCTATCCCTAGAAGCATTTTAACACAAACTTTTTGATGCTATTAATCTTGTTTGATGAAGGTGGTTTGATAAATATATAGTACCCGGATGACCGAGCTTTGCTCGGTTAAATTATATTTAGATACATTACATATTGATGAAACATAAATAATATTTTCGATCTTACCGACATAAAAGTAAAATAATAGGAACTGGTTATTAAAATAAAAAATAGAAAGAGCTCTTAATTCAAAAAAAAAAAATGAAAAAAAGATTGGTCTGTAGAATCCTGGATTCGAACTCAGGTTTTCTGGTTTCGAATCCGCCCGATTCCTATCTGCGCTAATAGAAGCTTGTCAATGACAGCGAAATTTACCTTCGTATTCTAATGGTATTTTTTAATTGTGTAAAAAAAGGGATAAAACAACATTTTCTGAAAATAAATCCTAGCTAGATCGATTTATCGCCCCCGAAACCCCCTGCATACTAAATTTCATGAAAATCGTTGGAGCCGTTTCCGAGATTCCGATTATATATATACATATATACAAGAATTGCTCGTTTAAAGATATAAATATATGAAAAAGTCAAAATGTTTAAATTAATTTACACATTAATTCTCAGCTTCTTGTTTCTTTCTAACATTTAATTTTCTTTCTCTCTTCACTTTTCTTGTTTTAAAAAAATCGAGTGAGTATCACTTTCTGTATTAGAATAGATGTAACTTAAAAAAAATAAACGTAAGTAAAACTCTCAGGATTAACCAAGTATTTACAATGGATGAACGTAATGTTATTTGTAAATAAGAATAATTATTACTTACGATTTTCTATAGTCGGTTTTTTAGGTAACGCGTAATAGTCACCCTGACTATTACGGGTTACCTAAAATGCTAATGTTTCATACAAACAGGACAATGTTATAAAAATGCATAGTTGTCACAAATCACTACCATTGCTTTAAGAGAATTTTATCTTTCGGAAACTATGTCTTGCTCTTATTCATATAATACTGTATTAAGAGATCTGTTTAATGTTTTATTCAATTTAACAATACAAGAAATTATTTCAATCTAAACTCAGTTTTTATATGTAAATAAAAATGAATTTGAACAACTATACTTCAGGGCCTTACTTGCCAGGTGGCACCAACTGGTTAGTATAAAATGGTAGCTTTGATTGCGTCACACGTCCTTAATTTAATCGTACGACTTTTGGAGATCATGTTTAGTAATATACTAATTTCTGCCCGCGGCTTCGCCCGCATGGATATCGGTTATCGCGACCAAAAAAAAAGTATCCTATGTTACTTCTAATACCTCCAAGAATGTGTGCAAAGTTTTGTGATGAGATCGGTTAAGTAGTTTTCGCGTGAAAGCATAACAAACTTACTTTCGCATTTACAATATTATTATAGTATGATGTCGTGGTTGACAACCTGTCGCCGACGATTTATAGATAAATGCGTACATTATTCTTCTGACACCACTGAATCTGTGTCTGAGACGATTTATTATTAAATGAAAAAACGCTCAAAAAGAAGTAAATTGTGTATCAAAGTCCTTTTCATATGTATGAACACAAATAGGGTAGGATAGGATTTGCTCGTTCTCATAAGATTTTATCGACTCAAATTAAACAAATGGAAATGTAAAGATTTTAAAGTAACCATGCAAATAATTATTTATTTACGTAATGAGTATAGTTTTGCTTATACATAAATGAGTACTAACCGAAGCTTCTTGCTCGGTGTGTCGATTGATAAAATTAGCTGTGATGGCCATCGCAAGTTTCCCACGAAACTCCTTACGTTTGAAACCTTGCAGAGTGTTTCGTTTGCCGTCAGCTCCGATAAGAGCGTCAAACTCGTATTGCGATACTGGATGGTCTGGAGGACTTAATCTCGCACGCCAGCCTAATGCTGTAAAATAAATAAAATTTATAGAAAACAACCATCACTTATATATTATAATATCGTAATTAACCACAAAATAAATAAATTTTGTTAATATATGATAAATTAAATAATATAATATACTAAATATATTAAATTAACTAAATAATATTCGTACTTTCAGAGTTTTCTGTGACAGTTGGCTCCAAAAGTTCTTCAAAACCGACTCCTTCATGAAATTCTACGCCTAACAAGAGTGATACCTAAAAGAAAACCATTTAACCAGCGCTAAATATTAAACATAGCAATATAACAACCACAACGCTGTCAAGAAAATTTTAAAAATTAAATAAAAATGACGTCAATAGATATATGAGATGAGTGCAAAGATTTTTTTTATTTTTTCTTATTATATTATAGCTAAAAGTCAATCTGTAATCTGTTCGTAGAATAACAGGTTTAGCCAAAGTCTAAGTTTAACCGAAGCAGAAATAGCTTCTGATTTTGATCGATAACTGAAGTGTTTTAATCAAACCTAGAAATACTCAGCTTTTTAGTCAACCAATACGAAAGAAAAAAATATTTCGGTAATGCTTATTCGATGCTGGTAATGGATGTGTACATTTTTTCTTTATTGTTTACTGTTTCATTAATTTTTTATTCCATATTTGAGGGATTTAATGTAAAATATTGACGACCGTTCTGGTGTAGTGGTGCGAGTACTCGCCTAAAACGCGCGCCCGCGGGCGCGAGTTCGATTCCCGCTCGAGACAGATATTTGTATTAGTACAAATATTTGTTTCCGGTCTGGGTGTATATTCTTATGGGTCTCCTCACCGTGCCTCGGAGCACGTAAAACCGTCGGTCCCGGTTGTTATCATAGACCTGATAACGATCGTTACCCGTGGTAAAGAAATTATCCGCCAATCCGCAGTGGAGCAGCGTGGTGGATTAAGCCCCAACCTTTCTTCTATATGGAGAAGAGGCCTTCGCTCAGCAGTGGGTTGTTTACAGGCTAGTACAGTACAGTACAATGTAAAATATAAAACATACATCCAAATAAAGACTACTCATTATTATAATTCAAAATAATAATAAAATGCAATTATTCTACATTTTATTATATTACAATTCTATTCATATTCATTGAAGTGTTTGGTTTTACGACAGCAAAGTTTTTCAAGCTCACTTGTTTCTGATATAAAACTGTTTAACTAATTTCATCATATGAGTTTGGGCAATTGATTGTTAAAGTAGATTTACACATAAATAGAAGTATCAATCAAAGCTTGAAAGGCTATTAGTTAAAACTAAAATTGATGGCCAGACCAGAGACGACGAGTGAGCGACGATATTTCGAAGCTAACTATAACAAAAATTTAGATAGATACGAGACAAAGAAAATATGTAGTTGCTAATAAATTAAATTACAAATATTTTGTTTAAATATAACGTTACTATTTAAAAAAATCTATACATCAAGGTAAAATTGTGACGTGTACGACTAGCCATCTCATAAATGTTACCAACACATTGTGTGACCATTAGGAGTAAACTCCATAAAGAATGTGATTTTAACCTGTCAATTATGTTCAATGAGTCAGTATCACTGTTGATACTAAAATAAATTTAATTTTATTTCCATGATTGTCCCTCCACAGTCTACACTGTTACAATTGCATCTATTTATTAGACACATTACCTTCAAAAGTATGCACTGTAACTGCCTTATGCAGATATGATCTATAGATCCCGCGCAAAACTTGCCGAAGAACTTCTTAGCGCCCAGCGCTCGTAAATCGTGTATTACGAAAGGCCACAAATGAAGTACATTATTTCTGGACATCCTATCACGTTTCTCGACCACCACCTGAAACATACATATGTACCAACTGTATTATATTTTCAAGTGGCAACCCAAACCACATAGGCGGTTTAACCTGGCAACTTCATCTGCATTTATGATTACGATTTTACTGCTATAATATGTTCCAACGTGACTTTTTATACCATCTGAAATATTAAATAAGTAAACTTTCTATTACAAAAAGAATCTATAAAATCAGATCCGTATATACTAAGAATTTGAAAAATAAATAAACTTGTCTGTTTTATAATATTAGAATAGAATTATCTAAGGTCAGTGAAGTGTAAATGATTTCTGTGAATATAAATAAAATCAATATTATAGATATGATTGTGAAAATTGTACAACTACTTTTTTTTTTGTAATAAACCTTTTAATTATAAGTATTCGATTTTTGCTCCATATTTTAAAATAATAAAAAAAAGGCAGGAGCATTAGGTGTACTATAAGAAAGCTACAATTACATACATTTATTTACTATTAAGAATTTTTTTTTTTCATTTGAGAAAAAATCTTGAATCAAGACTTAGTTAATATCTAGTACATGAATAAAGAAAACTTTTACTATATTAGAGCAGCGCACTATAATTGGTGCGTGACACTTTAAAGTGTATTCATAATTATTCTGAATTTTTGAAAGTTGACTTAATTGAGGTCTTAATGCTAGAACGCTAATTAGAAATTAACTATTTATGAAGACAATTTTTATTACAACTATCACAGTCGCTGCACATCAACGGAGTATTATTTCGTTCTGTTAGGTCACTTTTACATTCTTGTGATTTCTCTTGATATAATACTACTTATTGTTACTATGCAATCTTGATATCGTACATGTTGTCTTTTCATTCAGTCTAAATGACCGTTATCAGAAAATTAATTTGGTTTTATTATTGCAAGCTAGACATCTCTCGCGGATTCACTCTCGTCGAGCTAAATAAGTATCAGATTGATTAACATTTATTACATCTGTTGTAGTGAGATTTTTTTTAACCTATTTACCTTTTTTAATATTGTTCACTAGTTACATAGTTTACCGATTACAAACAACAACATAAAAATGTTTCTTCTTTATTATACTGTTACAAATGTATAAGACGTCCGACTTCTATATACCGTCCTTTAAAGTAGGGGTCCTTAAAACCTAATTTGAATAATAATTAAAAGAATTGCGTATTTTATTCTTCGTAGAATATTATTCACTGTAATATAAAGCTGTGGCAATAGTCAGCTCTTACGGTCGCGTCGCCGTTGGACGGTTCTATGCAATAGACACAGGCAGAGTAGCTTTTATAATAATACAAAATAGAACTTAAGCATTTTTAGGAATTTTATTTTCATGCGGAACGTGATCTATTATACCTACAGAACCTCCCCCCTCCCTTTTGATTGACGGTATATAGAAGCCGGACACTTATATATATCAATATACACATCAATCATGGAGCCTCTAAAACAGATTTTTTGTACATCTAGGTAGTTAGTATTATAATAAGCCACTAACCACTTTGGCACCAAGAAGCTGACACTCGATGGCGGCACGCAAGCCGCATGGCCCAGCGCCTATGATGAGCACCTTGTTTTGAGTACAGGCTCGACCTTTTCCATACACTTTGTGATTAGCGCGAGCGTCAAATTTTTTAAAGAGAGCTTGAGCCTTCCATGAACTAGCTAATTTGGCCTGGAACATATAGTACAGCAGTATAGTATATCCCTATCAATTGTAATTATAATTAGTTATAGAGTTGGTATTTTTATGTAATCAATAATTTAAAAAAAAATGCTGAAAACGATTTT
Organism: Euphydryas editha; assembly: GCA_036937285.1. Classification (NCBI taxonomy): domain Eukaryota; kingdom Metazoa; phylum Arthropoda; class Insecta; order Lepidoptera; family Nymphalidae; genus Euphydryas; species Euphydryas editha. The sequence goes on along the minus strand of JAUPFZ010000005.1, from coordinate 14,256,063 downwards.
ATAACTCATGCAATAATATTATGTGCAAATTTGCAATAGGCTTCTGTAGTAACATTAAAAATCATCAATCATATAATATTATATATTATACAAGCCGATAGAAAAAATAATACTAAAGAATTATAAAATGATAGTTCTGATTATTACATATGGAATAAATACGTAATACAGGAAGTGACATATGTGAAGAACAATAAATTAAAAGGCTTAATACAATTGCCACGCCATTTCTGGCAAGTTCGCTTTGCACATAGTTATGCGACTGAATTATGTACCATATTTACACACAACCACGCAAGTTAGTTACATCAAGTAGCGAAAAACAATGCACGACTGACGACGCTATAATAGTGATTATACTAAGTAAATGATTATACTAAGTATATTGACTTGCGCGACTTCATCCGCGTTTAACGTTACTGCTCCGCTACTAGCAATCGTAGCGTGATGTTATATAGCCTACGAGCTCCATCAACAAACAGGCTTTCTCAAGCAAAAATAAGTTTTTAGATCGAACCAGTAGATTTCGAGACTCATTTTCTCATAAAACACTTCAGTTTTATAATATTATTATAGGTAAATTTTGTACTTTATCACAGTCGGAAACTGTGTGAGGAAAGTCAATGTTCCCATAAATACCAAGAAGCACAAATATATCGATTGATCCACAGCAACGTAATCTATTAAACTCTTATGTTACTCTTAAGCATTATTACACATTTGCTAAGCTTATTGATGCTGTTTAGATGTCCCCGTTTGATTAAAAAATAAAGTTGTAAAAACAATATGAAATTAATTAAAAATAACGGTAGAAAACTTAATTAAATATAACGATCCAGCATCGGTCTCACTCGTATTTATGACAAGATATCCACGCGGTTTCACCCACGCAAAGTTTCTATTAAATGTCACGTTTGTTGACGTCTATATTTTCTACTCTGTTGTTATCCGATTTAGAATTATAATGTAATTTTATAGCTTAAATGTACATACTCGTACTCAATATATTGCGCAAAAAGAATTTTGCAAATCTGCTTGGTAATTTTTAAGGTATACCTTCAAACAAACCAGATTTAAAATTAAATATTAAAAGATGTAACTTTTAAGTAACTATATTAAGTTTCTATATATCAAAACTACTATAACCAACGAGTATTGTGATTTTATACGCCGTAAAAAGTAAAGTCTATTTTTGATATGATTAAATTCGCACAATCATTGTGTTATATTTAGTTTCGTTAATGTTAACGAAACTAATAGCATTCGCAACGTTTTAAATATTTGCGTACAATAAAGATCTTGATTTATTAAAACGAACAGACATATTAATGTCTGTTCATACATACCACCTGTAAACAACTTTAGGAATGGTTTACGTTACGAGGTAAATATATGATCGACAAATAGATACAATTCCATTTGTGTTTAGATTCGAAATCGTAAATAGCGCATACAAATTGTTTTAATACCAAATCGCAGTTTTTATATTTAAAAAAAAAAAATAAGAACAATTATAACTAACATAACTGACAATATTTTATGTTAATTTAAACCAAATCTGAATGGACAGTATGTATAAACCAGAAGTTTTTGGACGTTGATACTTCCGAAAAATCGAATTGTGTATTAATATTTAATAAACATACGAGTATAAAAATATATTTCAATATTTTATGTGTAGTATTCAATTCGGTTGTTAGTTATTAATATAATACTTTTTTTTATAGAAAAACTGAATAATTTACAAAACTTTGAAAAATATTAATAAGAGACACGACTGCATTGTTTTCAGCTATGTGAACATCACGAGGGATGTCGTATAGGATTAAGCGATATTATACAAATATATTAAATCGAATGAGTCGTTTAGAAATGATTTCATAAAGTAACGCCTACATTCATGCGTACTTTCATATTCATACATACATATGAATACGGCTGTAGAAATGCTAGAAAAAACATGACTGTAATTAAAATAATTTGGTTGTTATCTATATTCGCTTTGCCGCAAAATACCAAACAATTAATTCAAGAAATAAACCAAGATCACGCTAGACCTATTTATATACGTATCACCTTCGTAATGCTGGAAATGAATTAACTCCACCTACTTCAACGTTTGGTTGTTTAAAATATCCCATAAGATCCGCATATTTTTCAGTGGCACCTTGCCAAAATCTATGCATATCGAACTGTTACTTTACCACGCACAATCGCATTGCCGTTTTAGATTTTTCCATTTGTTTTTAATAGTACATATATTTTTAGGTGGACGAAACATATGAATAAGTAGATTCTAAACCAAATAAAACTACAAAATAAACAATATTTTATACATATGGTAATGCTTACAATCAAATTAAATAAATATTAAGTGAAATGCATCTGTTAAATTTTGTTGCTTATGTAGAAAAAAAGTTCCTATAGGCACTGCTAACCCACCTTTAATTTTGGATAAAAATCCGGAAGTCTGTTAGGTTTCAAATTAAGTGTGTTGCAAATTTCTCTATGAAGGGCTAGAATTTGTTTCATGGTGCCAGCTGAGCAGAAATGATCGAACATTTCGGCAGCGAGTGCACACTCCGGAGGTGTGGGCTCTACGCGCCCAGCTCTACTCATTTTGAAGCCTGAAACAAATTATAAATACAAATAAAACTGTTGTTTGGCATTAAGTTACCAAGCGAATATATATTAAGACGAACCCAATTCGATTCAATATTATTTCATTTGGCGGTCGGCTGGTCGAGTGGTCAGGCAACTGGACACTTTAAGCAGCGGTCGCGGGTTCGAATCCCGCCAGGTGCAGATAATTTGTATGACGAATATAGATGTCTGCACCGGGTCATGGATGTGTGTTTACGCATATATGTATTTATATAAATTTCTTAAATTTATTTCCGTTCCTAGTACCTGTAACACAAGTTCTTACGAACTTAGCACGGGGCTAGGTTAACGTGGTGTGATTGTTGGTTAATATTTATTTATTTATTTATTAAACATTTTTTCATTCTATGGGCCTTTTTAACAAGCTCCGGGTCGAAAAAGTGCAATGGGGGGCTTGGTATTATTCTGCGAAGTCGAATCAGAAATCATGAGATTCGCAAACGAACGAAGGTTGCCGACATAGCCCATCGGATTTGCAAGCTGAAGTGGCACTAGGCAGGGCACATAGCTCGTAGAACTGACGGCCGATGGAGCAGAAAGGTTCTCGAGTGGAGATCACGTACCGGCAAACGCAGCGTCAGACATCTGTCCGCGAGATGGACGGACGAATTGAGGAAAGTCGCCGGAAGCCGTTGGATGGAGGCTGCTTTGAACCAGTCGCTCTGGAGATTGATGGGTGAGGCCTACGTTCAACAGTGGATATTCAACGGCTGATATGATGATGATGATGGTGGTGGTGGTGGTGGTGGTGATGATGATGATGATGAAACATTTTTAAACGGTATTTATTGTAATAGTTAGACACTTCAACTCCTTCGTTATTTTACGATTTAATATCTGTAGACATTGCTGATTTTTGCCCGCGTATTACATAATATGTAAGAAAAATCAGACATACAAATTAATAATATTCGAAAAACCAACAAAAAATTGTGAAAAATTAGAATGTGCATGCGCACTGATATTGTAAAACCACCACCATCTTAGAAATACAAAAATTTGCAATTTTATTTTATAATCATGTACATTTGGGCATTTTTTTATAAGCGTAGTACATATTACGCTTGGCTGTGAGTACAAACGATGTTTATCAATATATTAGTTTACAAATAATAATTCTAATATTAGTTTTACAAATTTTAGTTAGTATCATTGTCTGAATTAATGAAATAGGTATGTAAGTATTATACAACTACACAAAGCGGAAACTGACCTGATGTATCAAGGGTATTAACGCGTCTGACCGCGTAACCGCGTCTGTCTGTCTGTCCCTTTGCGATAAACTTAACTACTGCTAAACGGATCTTTAAGCGTTTTTTACGAAGAGACCTTATTTATTAGACCTTATTTCTAATTATACACCTAAACGTTCATGAGGAACGTTTAGGTGTATAATTTGTTAAGATTCTGTTTAAGTTGGTTGAAATATGACGTTAATTGTAAAAAAAATGTCAGAATAAGTCAAACAACCTGGGAGCTTTCATCAAAAACACTGCAATCCTCTTGAGATATAAGAAAACAATGTTTGGTTAAATTATTCCTCTTTTATAGGTCTACAGAAAAATCTGCGATAGCATAAATCAATTTTTTAAGGATAGATTACTCTATAACTAGGGTGCACAGACCGCGGCCCGCGGGCCATATGCGACCCACTACAGACCTACATACGGCCCGCCAGCCACCTGATGGAATAGAACAAAACTAAGATTTTGCACGTGCCGTGATATGAGAACTCGCGACCAGAATTAAAATATGAAAAAAATTGTTAGCACGATGCAATGTCATGCATCTAATTAAAATAATCTACTTAGATAGATACGTAAAATAAAAGCTTGTCACAATTATAAAAATTTCAATGTGATTTTTGTGGCCCGCCTGTAGCTCATAATCTGTCCGAGTGGCAGCTGACCCCAATAAGTCTGTGCATCTCTGCTCTATAACAATACTAACTTCTAAAAAATAGTTACATAGAATGTGGTTATTGGAAAGCAGTATTGATCCTTATCAACATAAATATGTTACCTTAAGCATTTCATGCACATTATGATAATCCTTTACGCCATATATTTTAAATGAATATCTTAGAAGTCATAGCAAAATCAAAACTAACGCGCGTGAAATATATTTCGCGATATTAATAAGCACGGATCTCACATCGAGGACGAGACTTTTGATGCGGCTAACCCCATGCCGCGCTAAGAGCTATCGCCCACTGTTGCTATACGTAATCAGGTAAAAGTTATCAATATTCTCTCAACTACATAATAAAATACATTAAAATTCTTCAAGTAGTGTAGGCCTATGTTACATTTAAGTTCAATCCACATATTTCATGCAGCAAAATGAAGCGACCCTACTACTACTACCTATGCAACCATTAGATGGTGAAATATATTATTCTAACCTCAATCATTTTTGGAGACTATTTTTTAAGAATGATAGTTATAAATTATGACACAAAATCAAAAAAAGAGAATTATATTATTTTCAACAACTATGTATATACTTAAAAAGAAAAAATCATCATATTTGGAGTATGATACATATATGATAAGTTTCCTTGTTACAAGTGCAATGCATAAAAATTTAAAGAGACACCTAGACATGTAGCTCTTTATGTACACTTATTTCAATGGTTTACATTATTACTATGGTATAAAAATGGTAATTTATATTATAGAACACATATTTATAAAGTTTCCATTTCTTGCAACTCTCTTAGGGCCGATTTACATTATCTTAGTGTTTAGGAGAGTATTTTAGTACAACTTGAAAGGCAAGTGCTTTAGTGCTTTAGTGCGCTGCGAGTGAACGTTTACATTTCTTCCAGTAGAGTTCATTTCAACGCCACAATGAACGCGCAACGAAGTTGCCAAATACGCGCTATTCTACGCAAAATACTAACTGTAGTTGTAGAACAAATAGAAGACGACATTTTATTCGAAATAAATAAACCGAAACGAATATGGGAGCGTCAATGGATTAGTCGCAGATCCATGTTTGGAGGAAGTTCTTCTGTTTTTAATGTTCCAAAAAAATTCGTGAACAACATATTCAGACACAAATTTAATAGTTGTGTCTGTAATAAGTTGTGTTGTATTATTATACAACACAACTTATTACAGACACAACTTACTCTTCCGACCATTTAGCCATCTTTATTAATCAAAAACACGCACGCGTTTCATGCGTTTCACGGCACTTGTACACTCTCCTAAAGATTTTGCTAAATTACGTGTTTACACACAACGAGGGAAGAGCCGAGTGACGCGCCGAGGTATGCGCGGGCGCGGGAGGGGTATTACTTGAAACAAAAATAGAAAGCGATTCTATTTTGATTCAACTTGAAAGCGAGTAGAACCGTACTAAAGCAAGTAGAACCGTACTAAAGCAAGTAGCGTTTACATGTTTCAACTAAAGTACTATCCTAAAATACTCTCCTAAACACTAAGATAATGTAAATCGGCCCTAAATCTATATTATACTAAAAACACTTTGATACAAAGAAATCATACAAAATGCATATAAGAGCCAGTGGTGTACCTACTTGCTTCATAAAACACTGGTGTTTTGTTATTTCTAAAAAATAACATTAATTAAGGTTACTAAATTATAATATACAAAATAATATAATTTTCTAAAGAAATATACAGTTTTATAAATTATAGCTTGAATATACTTATACCAATTAAAAAATATAATTAATTTCATTTAAGCTTTTTTTTAATTTTTTTTTTTTTTTTTTATTCATTAAGGTCAATGAATTCTACCAAGAATCATTGTAAAAAAAATACATTTGGCACTATGCCTAATTAACTTTCTACCTACAATGGAACTCTGCACAATATAGTACATATAATATTAAACATTTCTATTTCGTGATTATAATATATAAAATTTATGTCAATATTTCGATAATTCAAAATTATCTATAAAAGTTTACTCTGATTTTACGATACAACAAAGAAAAGGAATTAGACGACTTTCTATTGAGTGTATGAAATTAAAATACTAGAAAAGATTTTTTTTTAATTTATTTTAGTAACTTTGATATAAAATTACGTTTAAATATTACCAAATTGATTTTTATACACAGCGCACTCGAAAAGTGTTACACAGTGGTGGGTGAATGGACTGTGATGTATATTTAGACAAATGATACATTTACAAAATAATAAATTTAGATTTTCTATGTACTTATTCCCTCTATAGTTTTCTTTGTAAAATAAAATAATACAAAAAATTATATATTTATAGTGTCATACCTGAATCAAATACTTCTTTAAGAGTAGGTATTGTAGTCTTCACAATGCAATTGAAGTATCACTCGAGCAGTTTACCTTAACTTTCATATTTGACTATAAAACGAGCAATTAATAAAATAGTTTACATATGTAAACTCACTTGTTTTATTACCTAAATAGCACTACTGATCTGAAAATTATAAGAAAACAAAATTTTTATCTTCTTCTATCATGACTAATTGACTACAGCTTTTATTTTTTTAGATAGGTAGGTTAGTGATGCGACTCGAGTCACTTTTACTCGAGTGACTCGAGTTGAGTACGGAAAAAATCATACTCGAGTGAAAAAAATATTGACTCGAGTTAACTTGGACTCGAGTTATCACTCGTCGAGACAAAGAAGTAAAAATATGTACGAGTGTGACAAGCCGTTAGTAGGGGTGTGCGATAATTATCGGTAATTGGTTTTGGATCCGATAGGTATTATGGTTCGGCGGATGACCTTTTTTTTACGTATTTGGATAAGGCTAGGGCGTAAACGTCAGTACCGGAGGCCGGATAACCTTTTTTTTTTTTTTTTTTTTTTTTTTTTTTTTTTTTTTTTTTTTTTTTTCGTCGTCCGAAAATGCCAGTAATGACTCGAGTCACTCGAGTGACTCTAAACCACTCGAGTGACATTGCAAAATGACTCGAATGACTCGAGTGGTAAAATTGGACTCGAGTCGCATCACTAAGGTAGGTCAGCAGTCAGCACCTGCACTCAACATTCAATCCATTCAATAATATGGAATTGCCAGAGTAAAAAATAAAATTTCACTATTATTTCAACAGTTCGCAGCCCTCTTCTAATTGAAGATATCTTTACTTTGATAGGAGCGCATGTGCACGTCATACATTTAACATGCGCAGAAATGAAACAAATGATATGTGAAGGGTTCATGTCACTATTATAGGTAGCTTTACTTGGATAGGAGCCAAGGAATTTATAAACAAATTGGAATGCTCATGTGCACTCAAAAAACGTTCCTATGGCCGGGATTGTATCTCTTTCTACCATGGATTCAAGACAACTCTCATAAGAAAGAGACAAAATACCGGTTGTCAACGAAATGCTCGGTACGATTTTTCACTTTACATGTTATAAGCCAATGTCAACCTTAATTTAAGGTGCATATTTGAATATACAATGTTATTAAGTGAGCGTTCCAGTTATGACAGAAATTCCTTGATTTTGGAGTGCATGTGAGCATCCCAGTTTGTATATAAATTCCTTGTATAAATTCCTTGGTAGGAGCGCATTCAACGGCTTAAAGTCCATCCATGCCAAATTTTTGTCCAGCGGTTACAACTTTAAAACATAACAGGCAGACAGGCAGAAGAGAATTTGTAATATTAGTCTGGATTAAGTTTTCCGCGTGGTTAAATATTGATTATATGATTATTCTGAACTCACACGCGAGCATTCTACATAAAATTGGACGTGCGAAAAACAATCCACTCTCAAATTCTCACGACGTAACGTAACCTCTCAAATTTACGTAATTACGTAAACTCTCAAATTTACCCTAGCATATTTAAGAGTTTGGCCTTGAGATTTGCTTATTGTCATGGCAAAACACACCTTAACAAGGAACTGAACGCGTTTTAATTCAAAGGGTGAGATCATTGGGAATTAAAAGAATTTTTGGCAGAAACACTGTCTCACCCTCAGCACAGCCGATTATATCAATGGCCTCTATTAAGTTTTGATGTAGACGCTTGACCTGTAGTCGAGTGCTTATGCAGAGCTTAAGGGGCTTCAAATTTTATAATAATATTGTAGTTGTCCCTGTCCGTAATGTAAGTTTGTGGGGAGGGAGACTCGCGGGTTTTAGGGAGTTCAAAAATTCCACTGGATAATTAACAGCGTCATGCGTGTTTATCGCCGAGTCTATCTCGTTGTATATATTTTTTTTCTCCTGTCATCGATTTCAACACCATTTCATTAATTGCCTCAGCTTGGCAATCCAAGCAATCCCTATTTCATTCCTTTAGTGTAATTTTTTTTAATATTGCTTCCTAGTGTGCGTCTGCACTTTGAATTAAAACAACTGTCCAAATTTCACGTTTCTACTACTAGCGGTTACGGCTGTGCGTGCGTCTATATGTCAGTGGGAACTTCTCATTATATATATATATATATATATAAATCCCGTAATATATATATATATATTACGGGATTGAATAAAACTCGACCAAGCTATCACTATGCCCCTTGTCATTAAAATTTATAATATACCTAGTTACACAATATTGTGAGCAGATGGCATGCAATGATTTCGGCATATACAATTGGCTGTCTCGTGTTTGTTTTGATTATTTCGTGGTAATACTGTGTATTATTTATTTATTTTTGTATAATTACGTTAATTTAAAAAAAAGAGTACCGAGAGTTATTTTTCTCCGGCTTTTTTCTCTCTCAGCCAACACTATAAGTTATTTATTGTAATATTTAATAAAGCCGATGATATAATAGTGAGGTGATTTCTACCGAGACACTAGAGATTAGTTCGTAATAATTTCTATAAGTTAACCAGTAGTAATTAACTGGGTAGATTACTTAAGTTTGTAATGTACTTAATGTTAAAATTTTGCCATTTCTGTATTGTAAGTCATTTTGCTACCATGACGTATTTATTATAAATGTATTTTTTTAATATTCGTTAAGTGTGTGTAATCACCTTATGGCGAAATAATAAATATGTAATTTCATGTCATTGTTTGGACTCCAGCATATTTCTCTTGAAGTACGATGTGTTGAAGTATATAAGCGTTCCATTGATTACCCAATGCACTAATCTTTCAGTCAGTCTGATAATCACGTACTTAATTACAAACATTTTAGTTGTATTAATTATTACATAAAAATGATAGATTGCATATAATATTTAAATTATATTTTGAGTGTAACGTTTAAATTTTTTGAAGTGATAACGTCTTATAAATCGATGAACGCTGGCTGCACGCACGATAAAGCATGACTTATTGTCACGTTTCGCGAGCGAGAGCGAGGAACAAACGATAGAGAGGCACGATCAGTCTAAGCGTTCGTCTTGTGATGCATTATATCCTTCGTCCTCTCCATCAGCAGATGCGTCCGAGTAGAAGAGAAAACAATTTTGAATTACTGAGTGCAAATAATGTTAATTTATGGAAAAAAATTTAATATTAAATTAACTCCTTCTTTGTATTATAAAAAATAATGATATTTTAGTGATAATAATTTAATTCATAAACGTATACAATTTTTCATCAATGTTTTCTTATGTCGTTATCACGTAAAATTATCGTCCGTAAACCGAATTTACCAATTTTTTATGATTTATCTCATATTTTAAATTATTTATATTGAGTTTCTAAACAAACTTTTAACATTTCATAGCAACAATACCAACTGTACTAAAATTTCTACTAATTTAGAAGTCAAAATTCACATAGAGGATGGCTCAGAGCTCGACGGACCTAAAGCTCAAGGCCGTATAAAATTATAATATCATAATATTATAATATAATATAATATTTAACAATATTCTAAGTACCTCAAGTTAAGGAAAATGATACAGGCAAACTGATGTGGGAGATACCAGTTCAAACAGATGTTACTGTTGATCACAATAAACCGGATAACATTTACATAGATAAAGTACAAAATAAGACCTAACTAATAGATGTCGCGATACCGACCGACTACAACATTGGCGCCAAAGAAATAGAAAAATTAACTAAATACCACTTGCTAAAAAAAAGAAATTACCCGATTATGGAAAACAAAAGCTGAAATAATACCAATAGTCATAGGAGCTACAGGAATGGTCGCTAAGAGTATTCGACGGTATTGCGAAAAACTAGATGCAAACATAGATATTATGATCATGCAAAAACAAACTGCGATATATACAATTACAATAGTCTCAAAGGTTTTGGGGGACAATATTTTGGTAGATGGTGAGAGATCCGAGGCTCCTCTTCCCTGAAGACTTCAGGGCGGGACCAAGGAAAATACCAGCTGGGAATAGCTGTGATAAACAGAAGTTTAAACAATAATAGTATAATGAGGATAAATACTTAATATACAAAGTTAAGATGATTTTATAACACTATAATAACTTATATTTAAATTCTTACCAAAACATCAATATACTTATGATGAATATTATGCTTCCCGTTTCTTGTAATTAAATTATCGCAGTGTGTCCTTATTTAACAATATAAATAAGTGAATAAAATATTATTGAGTATTATTTATAAAATGTCATGAGCCAAAAAAGACATTATTGTAAAGCGTATTCTATACAAAAATATCGATTATTGGGCATCCCTAGCCTGCTTATGATATAAATTACCAGTGTTGACAAGTGACAACCTTTTCTTCTTTACTTTATGGAAAAGCGACGCTGATCAGTGATCGACATATTTATTGTTGTGTTATTGATATATAATCGCAACTATTTTTGTTTGTTTTGACGGTTTTGTTTTGTGATAGCAGTCATAATGAAAACGTAAGTTTACTTTAAATAGTTTTTCATTTTTCCGATATGAAAATATTACTATTATTATTAATATTTAAGTTATTTAAATTAATACCATGAAAATATATTCCTCCCTATGTACATATTTTTTCGTATATTACCATACTTTAAATGAAAACCTTTTACAGTTACAACAATTTATTTATTTTTCGAAATATATTATATATTTTTCTATATTTACAACTATTCTACTTTACGTTCACTAATTAACACTAATTTGTGCATCTACCTACATTATAGTAAATGAATCGTTTTTCATAATAATCTAACTTGAAAAATAATAAAAAATATAAGCAAGTACCGGGTATACTTCCGAAAAGCAGATACCGAATTTTCTCATGAAATTTGGCACGGACATTCCATTTGACTATCTAAGCATCCCCTTAAAAGGATTTTTGGCGGATCGCAATATTTTTCGGAATATTGAATTTTTTGAGTACGTTGTTTAGTATGCTCTATAATTATAAGAAAGCGAAAAGTAGATACCGCATTTTCTCATAAAACTTGGCACAGACATTACATTTGACTATCTAATAGTCCCCTTAAAAGGGTTTTTGGCGACTCGTAATATTTTTCGAAATATTGAATTTTTTGAGTATGCTGCTAATAATATATCTATGTATTTATCGCCACGTTACACACACACACACACACACTACAGGCGTTATTTATACACATATATATATATATATATATATATATATATATATATAATCGATCCACTTTTTTATTTTCCCGGATACACACTTTTTATATTTTGTAATAATTCATTGAACTGATTTTTGTTCAATTTTTTAACGCGACGACGCGACGCCATAAAAACTCGCATAGATGATCGGCCATTGTTTCACTATGTACTCCGCCACTTTTTTTTTTTTTTGAAGGCTGTGAAATTCATTACGCAGTTAGAGTTTTTTTTTTAAGGTTAGGTTAGATAAAGATTTTTTTTAAATCGTTAGCTTAGGTTAGGTTGTTAGGTCTATTTTTTTTTTTAATAGTTAGTGTATTTTTTTAAGGTTAGGTTAGATTAAGATTTTTTTTTAAATCGTTAGCTTAGGTTAGGTTGTTAGGTCTTTTTTTTTTTTTTTAATAGTTAGTGGTTTTTTTTAAAGGTTAGGTTAGTTTGTTAGGTCTTTTTTTTTAATTGATGTAAAATGCATTTACGCATTCTAGGATAGGTTAGGTTTTTTTTCCTTCTTCTTTTGATCGACTCGCTTTCTTATATTATTGAGTGTGCTAAGCAGCGTACTTAAAAAATTCAATATTTCGAAAAATATTGCGTGCCGCCAAAAATCCCTTTAATGGGACTCATAGATAGTCAAATAGAATGTCCGTGCCAAATTTCATGACGAAATTCGGTATCTGCTTTTCGGAAGTTTATCCCAAATACCTTTTATTGCTACTTTTGATTCAAAATTGAAAACTGATCTGTAATAATATTTGGTAATTACTAAAAAAGATTAAATCATTCTGCAATGCATAAAACGGTGCAGTAAATAAAGAAGCACATGGCGCGGGTCGTCTAGTAAGAATGTAATTCATTGCTTTTATATTCGTACTTGTTTTTATTCAATTCTAGGTGTGAATTTGTTTTAACCATGTTCTTTATTTAAAAACTTAATTAACAATTAACTGTGTAATGATAATTTAAAATAATCCTAAATTAATTTTGCTGAATCTATTAGTGATGTGTTGTTATGAATATTTGGAATAACGAAACAAAACTTTTGTTTTCGCCAATAACGCCATGAAAACTATATTTGACAACTTCACATCGTTATCTATAATACGCTACCAGGTGCATGCTATTTCAAAAGCAAACTGAATTACTGAAGTGGTTTAGTAGGTCATAGTAAGGTCATAATATCCAAAACAAAAGTAAAATTTCTATTTAATTTTGAACTTTTATATATTAACTTATACTTGAGCCAAATTCGATGTGGAATTTTTGTAAACAAACAAAAAGTCATCGTGTATAGGGTTGTCACACTTTTGGTAATGAAAAATTGTAATTTATTACCAATTTCTTAGTTATACATTAATAATTTTACTTTAACATTGTTTCCTAGAACTTAACCGCCATATACGTAATATACAAGAAAATTAGCTTATAACCAAAATTAACAACCCTTAAATTTTGCACTGACACGAAAATTTCACAGCTAAACAACATTTGGTCTTTTTTTGATCAGTCATTATATTGTTAAAGGTAAATTGTAAATGATTTTTATACACAACACATTGTACACGTTGTACATTGCGTGTACTATAGACTTATAGAGCATTGTGTAAAATAGTTGTCTTTCGCTAGAAAACGAGTTATGGTTATGAAGTTAAATAGATAGTTACATAACGACCTACATTGTATAACTCCGATCACTAGAATCTATAATAACATAATCAAGCTGATGAGTTTTGTTTGACTGTACCAATCTTGAGAGTCAACAATCACAATCAAATCTAAATTAAAAGGAAATATGTCGTTTTGACTTTGATTGAATTTTTTTAATTTATTATAATTATCTTCATTTCTTATATTTATGTTAAAATGTTATTGTTTGTATTTTTTAGAAAAGTCCAGGCACAGCGAAAGTTTGCACAAGGAGCTTATATACCACCTAGCGCAAATGTTATCAATACTATTATCAATAGAAGGGTTGATCCTACTAATGAAAAACTAAACAGATATTTTTTTCGCCATAACACTTCAGCAAGAAAACTATTAGACTCAATTTCATTTGAAAGTATGTATATAACAGACAATTTTTTTAATGAATTATTAACAAACATAAAATTTAAATGCCATTATTATCTTTTCTACTTCTTACCATTTTCTTTTCTTTTTTTTAAAAATTACTGCAAAATTTTTAAAACAAATTTTTTACAGGTTTCTGATATATTTTTTGGAAAACAAAAGAAATCCACTAGGAAAGTTGACTGTAATCATTTGTCTTATCTGCCTTTTTGTATTTAATGCAGTTTAATTTTCGATTATTTTAGGTTTGTTAATATGTATATATATTGTAATGATGTTAGAAAGGAAGGAAAGAATAAAGTAGTCTGTAACAGTTTCTGTTATATATAATAAGGAATTTTAAATGGTCTTGTGCTAACGAATACAATTTGAAAAAAAAGGAACAAATATTTGATCCATATAATATAAAAGATATTCTCAGTACTAGAAGTTATTAATTATTTTTTATACAATTTATTAATATTGTTTCTACTAATAACTTCTTTATATATCATACTAAATCATAATAAATAGACCTGATAGTTGACCTGAAGAAAAAACAATCTTCTGCTATTTTCTCAAATGTTTTTCTGTCTGTCAACACAAGTAAATCTAATGAAGAAATACGATACATTCTGAAGTTTTATTGGAAAAATGCGACTCACGTTTATGGATATAATGCAGTGTCAGTAAGAGAAGCATAAAGATCAGCATATAAGTAGTTACAAAATAGTCGAGGAACTGAGGATTGACCACAAAACGGTTTTGACCCATTTGAAAAGTCTGGCTATACAAAAAAAAAGCTCAATATTTGGGTGCCACACAAACTCACTGAAAGAAACCTAATGAATTGTGTACTCATTTGCAATGAATCTTGCTTTATTGAAAGATAATGAAACTAAATCATTTTTTAAAAGATTGATCACTGGTGATGAAAAGCGGATCACCTATAACAAGAACGTTCAAAACAGATCATGGTCAAAGGGTAAACAAGCTCCACAGACTAGCAAAATTTGGAATAACACGCAATAAGGTGATGCTGTATGTATGGTAGGATTGGAAGGGCATTGTTCATGATGAGCTTTCGTATCTCTACTGCTAATGACTAATGAGACTCAGGAAGAAATTGAGAAAAAATAGCTGGAATTGATCAACAGAATAGTAGTGGTCTTTCATCATGATAATGCCAGACCACACACATCTTTGGCCACAAATCAAAAATCGAGAGAGCTTGGTTGGGAAGTGTTAATGCAACCACCATATATTTGCACCCTCATATTTTCACCTGTTTCGGTCTTTTCAGAATTCTTTGGGTAGTGTTAGGTGAACATCAAGAGAATACAAGTCAATAAGTCAAAACAACTTGTCGCATTTTTTCGATCAATCATCCCAATATTTATACAGGAACAGGGCTATGTCAATTAGGGTGGTGCGGAAAAATTCAAGTTTTGAATTCATAGTTCCTATAGTGCGGAAAAGTTGCGATATGTATATAGAAGAAAAACAAAAAAAAATTTTTGAAATCGGACTTTATCTTCCGATCGCGCAATCAGCCGAAAGTTTCATAAAATTAGTGAAAATCGTAATTTTCCTTAATTTTTTTTTTGTAATTTTTTTTATTGTTATTTTGAGTTACTATAGTAAAATTCTCATTCTTCAAGCATTGAAAAATAGTAAAAACTTTTTTTTTTCACTAGGAGTTTATATTCCGATCGCGCAAGTCTATAGAAATATAACGAAATCCGCCATTTTTGGTAATATTGAATTTGCTTGGAAAATAGCAATATGAGGTAAAAAAAGTGTTAAATTTTAGTTAAAGCCATTTGTGCAGCTCTTCGCTTGTTTGTATATTAATAATAATATAAAAACAACCCAGAACTCACCACGAGGAGGTGGCTGCACTTCGAGTTCCACCCACACCCTTCCCAACCATCCAACCAATATGAAGGGTGTGTGTTTGCTATTTATATTATTCACATTACTTACATTGCATGTTTGGTATTTACTTTGGTTTAGTCTTACTGCTTAGATTTATTTTATTATACCTTGTTTACTCTTTACTTGTGCTTGGTTTAGAAGAAACTCTGTACTGTGATTTGCTTTCAAACCTGGGCATTATTGATCTAGATTCTAGTGTAGCTCTGATGTAACCGTCTCTTGATTGGGCCCCACACACCTTTAGTGACGCTTCTGTTACCAGGTTAACGCATCTTTCGACGGCTTGCGTGTGACAGGGGAATCTTTTGAGATCCCAATCTGGAATAACACCAGTCTGAATTAACAATAATATTTCGTCATCGGGTACTTTTTTGCTCTCATATTGCTATTTTCCAAACAAATTCAATATGACCAAAAATGACGGATTTCGTTATATTTCTATAGACTTGCGCGATCGGAATATAAACTCCTAGTGAAAAAAAAAATGTTTTTACTGTTTTTCAATGCTTGAAGAATGAGAATTTTACTATAGTAACTCAAAATAACAATAAAAAAAATTACAAAAAAAATTAAGGAAAATTACGATTTTCACTAATTTTATGAAACTTTCGGCTGATTGCGCGATCGGAAGATAAAGTCCGATTTCAAAAATTTTTTTTTTGTTTTTCTTCTATATACATATCGCAACTTTTCCGCACTATAGGAACTATGAATTCAAAACTTGAATTTTTCCGCACCACCCTAATGTCAATACCTCCAAGTTGACAACAAGTTATCAAACAAAATGGCATATATACATATATTTTAATGAAAGTTATTTTAACTTTGAAAAAAATCTTGAATTTGTATATAAAATACTTTTAAACAAACTTTTTTCCCAACCTAATATATTATCTGAAAAATTTCAAGTGGCTAGAAATTTTGTAAAAAGATCGATTAGATGTTCAATATCATGCAAAACTCAGCAAAAAAAAATATAATAAGTTATTAATTTAAAAATTATAAACAATATTACTTTTAGGTATCCACACCCATAACCCGGTCGTGGTATTAGAAAGATTGCAAGAACAGCCAATTGTTCAAATGGAAGATGAACCTAATGATAGCAATGAGTTACTGACACCAGCTGTCAATAATGGAACCTCTAATACACAAAATCCTCCAAGCTCGAAGAGAGTAACTTTTTTTAAAAATACACATAGCAATGCATCATGTGTATATACAAGAGCAAAAGTTGAAAAGAAAATTACAAAATTAGTTTCCAAAAAGAAATTTACAAAAAACTTTGTGTTAAAACGGCTTAGACAAAAGCAAATCAGGAATAGAAAATGTAATATGAAGTTAAGATCAGCCAAACCAACATCTGCTGTTGACACAGATTTTTCTATTGATGATGATAAACCTCTTATGTTTTACACTAAAAGAACTTTGAAAACAAAACGAATTATGAGAAAACGAGATAAACATCAAAGTATTCTTAAAAAGAAGAGAGGTATTTATATATTTTATAAAATGTTATCTAAAATACAACATAAATCAATGGTTAATTTACCAGAATTTTCATATCGGAAATTAAGTTTGATATGATTTCAATATTTATTTATATTATTAATTTTAAAATAATTTTTAGATGTCCTAACATCACCACCGACTGTACCTTCACATGAGAAAGAAGCATCGCATCATAATGCAGTGCCATATAGTGGTGAAGCTTCATATGCAAATGAAGTATCTAGTCATAATGAGACTCCAAAATGTACAGAGAAAGTAAATACTAATGATGGACATAATCATAAAGACACACAAATTCAGAATGAGGCACTAAGTCACAAGAAGGCAAATTGTAACAGTTCACCAATTCGTAACAAGGGTTTGAATAATAAAGAGTGTTTGATTTGTAATGAAACACCAAAATACAAGGAGGCACGGATTTGTATAGAGAACACAAATTTTAAAGAGGCTTCATATTATAATGGTAATAGTTTATTATTATTATTGAGTTCAATTATAAAAGTAGTAAATATCTGTTTAACAAGGATGTTGGAGATTCCTTCAAAGTTGAAATAGACATTTAAAATTTTTATGTCTCTTGACGTCCTTTGAGATTTTTACCATTACCTTTTTGCTGTTATAAATCATTACTTAAAGTTTTACAGCCTATAAGTTACCTTAATCAGGATGTGTAATGCAAAAATGATTTTTGTATTTGACTTGTATATTCTGACTAACATCTTCAAACCAACTTCAAAGTTTAAAAGTTTCAATGTATTTTATTAGTAGTTAAATAATTTTTTTATACATTTTTCCAGAATCCCCTCAAAAGGAACTAGCTGTGCTTTTGACTCCTGTAGCTAAAAAAGGTAAGATGTATATATTTTTGTCTAATTTTTTTTTTGAAATAGACCTCTAGGCTTTGTGGATTGATTTTTACTATTCATTGTAGTCCTAATTTGGCCAGCTATGCTTTTTTTTAAATTCATTCTATTTAAATAGGGTTTTTTTTTTAGATATACCCAAACCAGTTCTTCACAGTAACAAGCAAAATCCTGGAACGCAATATAACATTTATGATAATACAAGTAAGTTAATTACATTAATAAATCTTATTGATAAAAAGATATTTTTTTGCTGAATGTATAATCAAATTAAATATGATCCAAATTGTAATTGTAATTTTTCAGTTACTGCTCAGTTGGAGTTGGCAGCTCATATACGCTATGAGTTTAATCAAGGTAAGAGATTTTAATTATTATTATATTCTCACAATTCCCATTCCTTCACACTAGCACCTACAAACATACCAAGTGTAAGTGATTTTTTTGTTTTGTCTAAAAGAGTATGTAAATAAATATATAATATTTGTAAACGTATATTTTACGTTATGGGTATACTGATAGTAAATTATATTCTGTAACTACATAATATGAACAACTCAAGTTTATTTTCAGATGTCTCTCAGCTAACGACGTTTGCTCGTTCATGTCCAATTGCAAGGGGTAAGATTTATTTTTAAAGCACTTTTGTTTTAAATTTATTTTTTATATATATATTATAAAATCTTTATTATGTGTTCTGTAATTGTGGCCTATACATTTAAAAGAAGGCTTAGTAATTGATCTATTAGCCTCACAAGAATTATTCTGTTTTTTAGTGTTAATTACATTCAAGTTGTTTATTTATTTTTTATTTTTTTCTTGTATAAAAATAGTTTAAGATTTATAAAATTAATGAATTTCAGAAATTGCTCAAGTTATCAATCAACAAATTCACAACAATGTTCATCAACAAATGTCAGATACATCAAATTATTCATATACCAAAACAAGTGAGTAATTATTTATTTACATAATAAAAAATCATTTATTAAAAACATAAATTTGTTTTGTATTCATTGTTATTATTATGCCTATAAAACAAAAGATTACGTAAATAAAGTAGCTATTAAGTGAGCGTTCAATTATAACATGCGATGAATTGTTACTAGATCAAGACTGACACAAAAATTTACTGTTAATTTTATACATATCTTTCAAAATAACGTTTTTGAATTACTATAGAAAATATAATTTAATTTTATTCATATATTATTTTAATTTGATGTAAATTATTTACGGGGAGATTTTATTAACAGATGTAGATGTGCCAAGGCTTCCAACAAGAGATAAAAACAGTGCGCAAATAACTCAGTTGAACGGTGACAGGCAGGAGGGACTATATGAAGGAGGATCTGAAAGGTCTTGTGAAACAACGCATATCGTTAAAACCTGCTCGTTTTGTAAATCACTCATAAAGAATGTTAAAACATATCATAAAACTGTTTGTCATGATGGCATTCTCACTCTCCATTCGGGTATTACAATATCTCCAATAAATGATTCCATTATATCGTTACTGAATGCTCTAGAAACAGGACAACTAGCGTCACGCATTTTAACTGTTCAAAATACAACTAATGTAAAGCTAGTTAAGGAAAAAAAAAATTCTGATGTTGGTACGGTTGCTGATGCTTCATTTGTTGATTGTGTGGCCCAAACTGATCCTATAGCTACAGAAAGTCAAGCTGAAAGAAAAACAACAAGGGTGACGAGACGAACAGGGAAAACAACACATTATGAAAAAGAACAAGAAACATGTACTGATAAAACTAATAAAGGCAAAATAGTAGAGGCTCCAGCGTTTCGTCCTACTGAAGCGGAATTTAGAGTAAGAATATTTGTATTCCATACATCGACATAATAATACTATGGACTTCGGGTCAGCCCTAATAAGTGTCCGATCCAAAAAAGTTCCAAAATGCGAAAAGTTGTACAATCGCATGTCACTCTATTTTTGGTCATCAGACTGAACACTCTTCAATAATTCAGTTCTGTATTGTAAAATTTTGCAAAAAAACTACCCGAGTAAAATAAGAAAAAAAGATGGTGTATCATATTTTCGGAAGTAAACATTTATTAACGATATAAAAGTATTATTTCGCTTAGAAACATACGATTTCATCCAAAATTCAATTAATATTAAAAACAAATGGCATAACAAACCAAAATGAACAAAAAGTATATATCTGTCCCTTTCTAATACGCTACGCGTGCATAAGACGGAAGTACAATATTTTTATGAAATTGAGCCTCATTTATCTCGGGCTACTGTGAGTTAATAGGCGGACAGCTTGTTGCAATTGCTTGCAATTAGGCTGTAAAGTAATCTGCTAAGACATTACAATGTTTTAGTTTGTTTATAATATAAAGAAAAATATATTTATATTTTTATATATATTTTTTTTTTTTTTTTTTTTTTTTATATATTTTTTTTATATGTGTTAGACATGGGGTTATTGTATGATATTATTCGTGGCCGCCTAGACTCTCCGGAACTAGCTGAACATATTTTGCTGAACACCCCTTCACGGCGACTGAGACACACTCCCTTATTACATGTCCCGTACTGCCACACTAACTATGTCCAGAATTCTGTTCTAACAAGATTACCCAACACCTATAATATGAAATTTAATTGTATAGATATTTTCAATGGTTCTAAAAATATATTTAAAAATAAAATCAAACGACACATCTTAAACCAACATAATCCAAACAATAAGTAATAAAATATTTATTTATTATTTGTATACGTTCTATAAATATTTATGTATTCTTCTTTTATTCTATTTTTATTAGTTTTATATATTATGTACATTACTATTCAAATATAGAGAAAATTATTTGTACTAATATTATACTATACTTCCCAAGAGTAATAATTAGTTTAATAGGATATTAATAATTTTTTTTTTTTTTTTGCACGTTTGTTTTATATAAATAATTTAATTTTAAACGGATGGATGGTCGTAATTGGCCTTCGTAATTGTAATACATTTTTTTCTTTTATAATTTTTTGTGCTGTGTACCATCCCTTATGAATAAATAAATAAATAAATAAATAAAAATACACATGTATAGACGTATTTATATGTTTACTCAGGACACTTTTTTCGTTAATTTTGTATTACAACCGAAGTCCCAGTATTATTATGTCGATGATTCCATAGTATATTGATGTTATGACTTTAAATTTCCTACTTTAAACTAAAATATTCTTCTCCCATGAAATAAAGATTTCAAATAAAGAAGGTTTGTTGGCTCTCGAGACATGCAGATTTCCCCACAATGTTACACTTCACCATAAATTTGAAAGTGTCACATACCGTCTAAGATCCACATACTTTATCCATATCATATATTTAAAAAAATATATTTTTTTTAGGATCCCGTAGCATATTTCCAAAAAATAATGCCGGAAGCGGCAAAATTTGGACTATGCAAAGTGATAGCACCGCCGGAATTCAAACCTACGTGTACTCTTACTGACTCGATTCGTTTTGTAGTAACAAACCAGTACATAGCGCGGTTTTACAGTCGTTGGGGACCAGTGACACGAGAATTATGTGCCTTAAGGGCATTTTTAGCGTCACAAAACATTACATTCTCTCATTCGCCTTTAGTAAGTACAATTTTTATTCCATTTTTAGTTTTTATAATTAAAAAAATAATGTACTT
Organism: Euphydryas editha; assembly: GCA_036937285.1. Classification (NCBI taxonomy): domain Eukaryota; kingdom Metazoa; phylum Arthropoda; class Insecta; order Lepidoptera; family Nymphalidae; genus Euphydryas; species Euphydryas editha. The sequence goes on along the minus strand of JAUPFZ010000005.1, from coordinate 14,233,862 downwards.
ATTAGTTTTTTTTTTTTTTTATACCACGACGGTGGCAATCAAGCATACGGCCCGCCTGATGGTAAGCGGTTACCGTAGCCTATGGACGCCTGCAACACCAGGGGCATCACATGCGCGTTGCCGACCCTTTAAAAACCTATTTACTCCCCTCTTGAAGGACCCCATACTGTAGTCCTGTGGGAAAACCTCGGCAGGGAGTTCATTCCACAGCCGAATGGTCCGTGGGAGGAAATTCCTCTGATACCGAACTGTATGGGACCATTTGGGCTGCAATGTGTGAGCATGAATTCCCTGTCGATGGCGAGTATAGTTTTGTTATATTATATATTTTGTTATATTATATATTTAGTTTTGTTATATTTTTAAATAATTCGAAAATTGTTACTTAAACATCTTAATAACAATATTTGATATTTTCAGTTGGAAGGCTTAGAAGTTAATCTGCCTAAAATGTTACATTTTGTCCAACGGCAAGGCGGCCTTAAAGCAAATGTCGAAAGTAGAACGTATGTGGACACGAGGAAATGGAACAGATTGGCGGAGGAACTTAATTATACAAAATTAAATAATCCGGCCAAAAAGCTAGACCAAATATATGTTAAATATTTATTACCGTATGACGCCCTCACTCAAAGTATGTTTTAAATCAACAATTATATAATTGTTTAATATTTCAATCATAAGTACCATAATGTTCTATTTTGAAATATTTTTATCGATTATTGTGATAGGTACATTATTATTACATTGATGCACATTGCTGACCGGCAACTTTAATGAAAATTTATCTCGTGTGCTCGGCTATTGTTTTGAAAGCGGATATGGAAGTAAAACAATATGAATAAACTTTAATAAATTTTATTTATTATTCAACTTTTAATATTTCTCTTTCGTATGAAAAAAGTATAACAATCACCTACGTGTAATGGTATACCACAAGTTTTGCAAATATATCGGGTTTCGCTCCGTTTTCCTTTCGAAGAACATACTCTACACGCTCTAGTCGGATTTGTTTTTCTGGCAGTAACAATTTTTTTCTAAGACGTGGTCTCTTACTTGTCCAGCAAGCCTGGAGGGTGGGTCTTTAGAAGGAGCTGTTTGAAATCTTCGAGAAGTTTCAGATGCAGTGCTACATTCTTTAGAAACCCCAGTTATCCATTCTCATGCTACTTCCAGTAGAATTTTTTATATCTTAGGGGTCGTTCAAGTATTGCGTAACGGAATTTCTGAAGATTTTTGTACCACTTTACAGTTTTTCGTAAAATACTGCTATTCGCCAAATACTGCTCTACACGATCTACTCCTTTTATTGTACTGCAATATGAATGTAGGTTTGATTGTGTCATCTTTATAATATTTCTTTTTCACTACATTTCATTGAAGCATCATGAATAGTTGATACCAACCGTACTATTATTTTATTCTTCCAAGCAATAAATAAGAACAGCTGGTCCCTTTCTTGAAGAAGTCATTTCTCCTCTGTGTAGACTTATAGATTTTTCCAATAGGACTTTTGGTAAGCCACGATTTCTCTGTATAGTACCACAGTAATGTTTTTCTTCTGAACTATTAGCTCGGCAGTAGAAACGCTGTTATTGTAGTTATCCCGGTATATGTGATACCAACAACCAAGATATGGCTCCAATATCGACAATATAGTTTCATGCAATTTTTTGACTTGCCCCGAATATATCTCAAGGTTGCATATATACCCACTCTCAATTTCACAAAGCATTCCGATCAAAATTCCATATTCCATTATCTTCGTCATTCTTCGTTGCACCAGGAATATTTAAATAATTCGGTAAGTTTGGTCTGATATCATGTTCGTTCCATTCTTCCTCCAATTCGTCGTTGCTATCTGATACTATTATAATTCTTTTTCAAGACTTTGGAGGCCTAATATCACATTCTCTATCTTCTGATACAGTATCATCTTCGTAGTTACCGGCATTTGATTCACAATCACTTGGACAATCAGATAAAGCATCTGCGTATACTTCAGTAAAAAGTTCTTCATTGATGCGTTCGGTCATCGTTGAATTTTTTTTTACAACTAAGAACGAAACGTGAGGCACAGCTTGAGATATGCAGACCAAATAATTACACTACAAGATTTCCATCAGTGCGCCGTGAAAACAATAAAGATGCGGAAAGAAGCTTATCACGAGTTTACTCGTGACCGGTCACCAACGCTTGGCCACAAACACGAGTTAACTCGTGACCGGTCAGCATCGCTTGGCCACAAAAACACGAGTTAACTCGTGAACTCACTCTCACAATAGAATTGTTCGAAAATAGAATTATTTGATCAAATATGTCACTACCTTTAAATTCATTCAATTTACATTTTTTTTTTTCTAAAATATGTAAAACTTAAACATATATTAATATAACATTTATAAAAAAGGGGAGCGTCAAGAACTCACCGAAAAAATGGACAAGAGGTGGTCGAAAAGAAACGACAAGTTGATGCAACGGGCGCAGAATCCGCTTCATCGTCAGAAGAGGTTGTTGGGCGAGTCCGACTCGTCGGAAGACGACGACTTCGAAGACAACCAGCACATGACCGCGGCTCTTAATGAGGCCGAAGAGTGCGTCGTACGCGGACGACTTATGAACCTCACTAACTTTAAAAAGGTATACCGTATATATAAGATAAACCTAAAATCGGGTTAAGTAAAAGTTAATCCACACTGTAATACAATGTACATAGTACATACATTGTTGAGTCAAAATATCACCTCCCACAGGTACAGCATTTCGAAATTTTGTTAAATTTCGAATTTGCCAACATTGGTGAAAAGCCGCTGGACGAGCAGAAAACAGCTGTCAACGGCTAGTTTAAATACGTGTTTCTTCATACGTTTATCATAGTGATGTGAAAGGGAAATTTAATATATCGACTTTATTTATAACACATAAAGTATCTGGTACTTGTTATTTGTGGTTATAATTTTATAAATAATCTAGGTTTATTCTAAATTTATATGATTTCATCATGATATTATTTATTATGACGGCCGGCTGGTCTAGTGGTCAGGCAACTGGACACTCTACGCAGCGGTCGCGGGTTCGAATCCCGCCAGGTGCAGATAATCTGTATGACGAATATAGATGTCTGCACCGGGTCATGGATGTGTATTTTTTTTTTTTTTTTTATTAAGTTTCGTACATCCACGGGCTCTCGATTGCCCATGCTTTTTTTCATAATTATTACTTTATATTTTTTTTTTTACATGCAGGCATTTTGCTCAATTACAGCGGATGTGTATTTATGTATATATGTATTTATATCTTAAATTTATTTCCGTTCCTAGTACCTGTAACACAAGTTCTTACGAACTTATCACGGGGCTAGGTTAACGTGGTGTGATTGTTGGTTAATATTAAAAAAAAAAATTAAAAAAAAAATTATATATAAAACATATGTATGTGTATTGTAAAGTAGAAAGTAAGTATACAAAAAAATAAAAAAATAAAATAAAAATAAAAGTAAGTACAAAATACTCGGCCACAACATGAAATGGTGGCCTTTCAAGAAATGTTTCACTGTCCATTGGCCATATCATGATGCCTTGGCCAGATAAATGATAACAAATCGTTTGTCGATATGATCAGCGCATCAGAGTTGGGAGTTTTAACAACTCTATATTATATATTTTAAACTGAACGCGACTTCACCGCAATTGAACAACGACATAATACATAACAACAACAACAATATGACATAAACATAACATAACACAATATATCGCCGGGTGCTGTATATTATATTACTAAAGTTGACAATTCGAGCATCGATATATAAGCGTGTTTGTGCTAATGTGTTGCATGCAGGCCTAGAGTGTATTTCATGCCGTATTTATTGGACGTGATCTGTGGTTCAGTTTATTTATAAGTTTTATACATTTAACATTAAACTGAAATAAACTTAACACACATGATTTTTGTTATTTTAGATAGCTAACAATGCTCTGAAAATATTTTTCCCAACAACTCCTTCGACATCCGAAATCGAATCTCAGTACTGGAAACTAGTACTTCTGGGCAACGAGCACGTATGCGTAAATACCGCATCGATAGACACGGGGACAGAGGGCTATGGGTTCAGTAAGAATAAAAATGACCCGTACGGCAAACATCCGTGGAATTTGAAGGTACTTTAGTCTTTACTTTAATATTGACGTTTTCAGTTAAAACCTAATACTATTAATATTATAAATGGTGTTTGAACAAACAAAGGAAACGTAAGGTAACGTAACATATTACAAGTCCATATTTTACTAGCTATAATAATAAGTAACGATTAGTGCAAAAATTACAACTTTGTGTATTTACTTGAACAATGAAGTAAGAAACTTGGAATTACTGAAAGTATATTATCCAGAATTACCATAGGCCATAAAACTCTCGCCGCAACTGATGCCATAAATGTCAACCAATCTGATGAATAAAAAACTGAGTAGCTCCGACGCACGTCTGGAGTTTACTCCTTGAGAACGACTCTTACAAGTTTTACACTTTTTGCGCGAAAATATAGCGTCCTTTAGATTTCTGAGGCAATAAATTGTCCGTTACTAATTTGGCTTCATCATCAAAAAGACTCGATAAGCGTGTTCTCACGTCAAGGTCGTCACTAGTAGTGGGAGAGTGCTGGTTTGGAGCCGCGGAGCTCGCGCGCGGACTAAACGTCTTAATAATCACGACTGATAAGTGAAAATAGGTTGTGCACAAAAAACGTAACGAGGTCATTCGATCAGTAGAAGTTACTCCTCATATTTTTTCATAGCGGTGGCCTTACATGAAAATCGATTCTTAAAGAGTAAACTCCAATAAAACTCAACGCGTTTTAATCCGAGAGAGAGGTCTAGCCTACTATAATGAAACCAAATTCATTTTCTGATAACACATTTAGACTGAATGAAAAGACAACATGTACGATTTCGAGATTGCATAGTAACAATAAGTAGTATTATATCAAGAGAAATCACAAGAATGTAAAAGTGACCTAACAGAACGAAATAATACTCCGTTGATGTGCAGCCACTGTGACAGTTGTAATGAAAATTGACTACCTACACGTTTAACTGATGATAATCAACAGATGCTAAGCCAGAACACCGGCAACGTGTTACGTTTGCTCGGGCCCGTGCTCGGCGTGACGGTGCCGACGCTGCACGTGGGTATGATCTACTCGACTAGCTGCTGGCACCGTGACCCGCACGGCCTGCCCTGGATCGAGTACATGCACACCGGACCGGAGAAGATATGGTGAGTCATAATCTTGAGCAACAGCAAAGCTAGCGGAAAACAAAGGTGGTCGATGCTCCATACTAAAAAAATCCAAAAGTTTTTTTTTTGCGCTAGTCTCGTTAAACTAGAATGGAAAAATCCACCACCAAAATAGTCGTTGGATGTACACTGTTGAACGTTGGCATCCTCCATTATTATTTTTGCGTAACTCATAGTGACTTTGTTTTTTTTCGTCGAGATTCCATAAACATATGAAGCGATAGCGATGTGTGTATTAAAGTAACTTTTGCTGCTTAATAATCTACGCTAAATATAATAGCTACGCCAATGTCACTAACGGTCAAATAATATATTCTTTGTAACTTTGTGATGGTCTGTTGCAAGTTTTTTCGGAGTTCCTTCCTATCGAGCTCTAAATCAATTTATATATTTTTGTATATAAAAAATCAGTGTTTAAATTATGCCGTCGCAAGTGATGAGTATATAATTATGTTCATAAGTGTAAGGCGAGATCTATTGTAAAAAAATTTAAATATTGAATTCTAGCTTTTGCGCGACATATTTAATTTTATCTACGTCCCTTTGCGATTGTTTCTTGTTTTTTTTTTTTTTGTATATAGAGATATGCTTTTACTTATTTTATTTCTATATAGAAACTTCATTTCATGAATTTGTTTTTAACATACACGACAACAACTACTTGTAATGTTAAAAATACAAGTAGTTGTTGTTGAAATCAATTGCTAAATATTTAAAAATATTAACAAAGGCGAGCTTTTAGAAAAATTGTGACTTTTAATAAACTTAGATATTATTTCAGGTATGGTATACCAGATTCAGAAAGCTCCAAATTTCGTCGTGCTGTCGAGGACCTTTGCCCGACAGCTTGCCAGAACAAATCCATATGGCTCCCGTCGGACATAGCCATGATACCACCTACTTTGCTTCTAGAGAGAAACGTCTCTATGTCACGAGTGGTTCAAAATCCCGGGGAATATATAATTGTATTCCCTAAAGCATATTCGTGCTCTATATGTACGGGATATACTGTCTCAGAGAGTGTTTATTTCGCAACAAATTCTTGGATTAAGAGTGTAAACTACGTTTTTCAAGTAAGCAAAACCTATATTATGGACCGACTTAAAATAGATGAATATTCTTTAACATCTAATAGAATGTGCTGAAGAAAAATTATGTCATTCAAATATAAAATATTATTAAAAAACAAAACTTATGTGAACATTTTAAACCTATTTTTAAAGCTTTAACTGTAGCAACTCTGAAGACGTGAAATGTATATAATAGCTGCTGCCACTCTTTAATTTTTCTTTCCGAGTAAAGATAAGCTGTCCTTTAAACAACTTATCTTTCTATTCTATTTCTATTCTTTTCTATCTTTATTCCAATGAATACCCATATGATCATACTTATATGTATTGCACATACTAAAAATATTATATTATACTTGAATATTATATATTGATTTTTTTTTTAAATTCCAATGAATACCCATATGATCATACTTATATGTATTGCACATACTAAAAATATTATATTATACTTGAATATTATATATTGTTTTTTTTTTTAAATACCAATGAAGACCCATATGATCATACTTATATGTATTGCACATACTAAAAATATTATATTATACTTGACCGAACTGACCATACCGACAATTTTCAATAATTTTAAAGTTGGAAAAAAGTTGACATGCTTAGTCAACATTTTTTACATTGTTCAACATTGATTTATATACTTCAAGTGTATAAAGACACAGTTGCTGTACCTTTTGATACGCACAGGCAATTAATATTAGGTCCTTACAAATGAAATTAGCGTTTTGTATTATCGGAACATAAAGTCGATTTTTTTCATATGTGATATATTTAATTAATCAAAGTATGTACCATTGCTATCTATGCACTTTTGCCATTTTATAGGTATAGTGCGTTCAACGAGACAAGATACCAAATGTAAACAAACCAACTGCCAGGTCATTCGCCTATGCAGTGTTTTGTAACCTTTTTTACTTACACAAATTTATTAAAACTAACAGCAACAAATAACAAGAACAACTAATAAAACAAATAACAACTATAACTAAAACTAGTATCAAATAAGAATAATTAACGAAAATATTAACACGAAATAACAGAGAATGAACAAATTTTATGTATCACCCCAAGCGGAATGAAATAAAAATAAATAAATAACTACGAATTCAAAAGGCCTCGCGAATGTTTTCAAACCCGCAAAGTTCTCGTTGGACTTTGCCCGACCTTAGCCGAGAGTCGTGCAGCAGATAGCAAAAAAAACAAGATAGAAAGAGATAGACTATATTTTCACGTTGCGTCAGCATTGTTTACAATTGGTATCTTGTCTCGCGCTGAACGCACTAAAGTTCATTGATACCTTTACTAAAAAAAAAAAACATTTGGACGGGAATCAGTAAAGCGTTTGAAGGCTGTTTGGACTGCCCCATTGGAGTTGAATTTTTTCCCTTGCAAGAAGTTATCCGAATTTCGAAAAAATGGTAATCTGTTGGAGCAAGCTTCGGAGAGTATGGTGGATGTCTTAGACAATTGAAGCTCCTCTAATTTGGTAGCCGTCTGTTATGCAGTGTGTGTATCATCCACTTTTCATCACATGTAATAATTCGATTTAAAATTCCTTCATTATTGTGCCGGTTGAGTAATGTAACCCAGCAGTCTAAGCGCGTTTATCGGTTCGCTTCACTCAATTCATGAGGTACCCACTTTTTCAAGTTTTTTTACCTTCACAATTTGCTTCAAGTGGATTAAAATGTGGTTTGTGATGGATCCGCTTCCACAATAGACTACAATTTTTCATTATTAACTTCGGTCTCCGGCCGTCCACGGGGCTTGTTCTGCAGATCGAAATTTCCAGAACGACAACGTTGGAACTAAAAACACACTGTGGTTTCCTTTGCGACACTGCACCCTTCATTCCACATATTATTCATCCTTCGAGCCGTTTCTGCAGCACTGGTGCCACGATAGAACTCGTACTCATAAATAACACGATATTTCAAGTTTTCCATTTTGTAAACTGAGTGACGCAAAGATGAAAAAAAAGAGGAAAAAACAAATAAGTTACGGTTTTCGAAAGGCAAATGCATGAGTAAATAGCTATATAAATTTGAATTTGGAATTCCTAACCAAAGAGGAAATATTTGAAATCACAGTGGTCAGTACGACAAAACGCCAATTTCATATGTAAGGACATAATATAATTAATATATCAATAAAAGCTTAACGTTCGCAAAGTTGTCAGAACTTGTCGCTAGACCAAGATAACTAAAAACGTCTGTATCACAAGTATACGGTTATCCATATATGAAGGTTTGTTAAGGAACTACGTCAAAGCTGCGAGCCGACGATGTTCTCGCTGGAGCAGTTGTTGATCTCCGTGGCGCGCGACCCGAACGCCTCGCTCACCATGCTGCAGTTGGTGCATGAGAGCTTCTCTGCTATACTTTCCGAGGAACTCGAGAACCGCCGCCAGCTCGAATTTCACGGCCTCAAGGTATTTATTATAAGAATTACATAGGTTCGGTTTGTACTGGCAGGTACTACACTTAACTCATTGTTATAAAGCAGTGCTTTACTATCTGTGAATAAATGTACCGCTTGACGTCACACTGTGTATGTATCACTAAAAAAAATTCTGTCTCTGTGTGAGTGATGCCTCTCTTGCACACATATTCACAATGTTTGTTTTGACTACTGTTACTAATAACTTTGTTTTTATATATAAATTTTTAAACAATGTTTACTGTTTACTAAAATAATACTAATGGGAGTACTGTGTTGCACGTACACTTTCTTCGATAATTGACTTATACTGAATCGATTTTTATAATATTTTTATGATTAGAAAGCTGCACAATCCAAAAGTAATAAAACATTATTAATATATTATATTATTAATATATATATATTCATTCAAAGACTTTTTAGATACATTTTATTGCCGTAGACAGCAATTTTATACCAAATGTACAATTTTTATGCAATTGACTCATTTAGCGATAAGACCGCCGTTGTACATTAACTTTCTTATGTATATATAAGTTATGTATGTTTAATCCCTTCGAAGGTGGTGTACAATAAAGCATATTCTATTCTATACTATTTTACAAAAATTGCACACTTAAATGTGATATGAGCTTAACCAAATATGTCTAATGAACTCTAGCCAAATATGTCTAAGTTAACTCAATAAATTTTGTGTTATTTCTCTCAAAGCATATTGTTAATTAAATTAACTCATTAAGTATTTCAGTGTACTAATTTAACCTTTTATTCGAAGCCTCGCGTTATTCAGTCTGAGAAACGAAACGCAGCTGGCGCTTGGAACGTGCACGAGAACGAATGTGAAATTTGCCGATCAACTCTTTACTTATCCCGGGTGAGGTTTCGTTTGGGCCCTTTTAATACTCTTAATCCAGAATAACGTAAACCTTTTTATTGGTAAGCCATCCGATGATAACTACTAAATTAATTTAAATAATAAAAAAAACCTAAATGTCTATTTTTTTCTTTCGAATTTGGATAGGACGTATGTCGTACTTGCTTGTCGAACTTGGGTTCGTAAACTTTAACATATTATTCATATAATACACACATTTTTTATACTAAATTCATATTATATTTGGCCAGATCGTTCGCTTAATGCATTCCAAAATTAGTAGTACATATAACAACATCGTATGTTGAAAACGTAGGTTTTGGATTTTCAGTCGCAATATGTACCTAAAACTGTCGGATCGATTATTTTTTAGTTTTGTCAATTAACGTTGTTCTTTTATCTATTCTTTATATTTTATAAAAATAAATATTCCTTAAAAACGTGTATTATGTGCAGGTGAAAGGAGTTTTTCGCAAGAAATATTCAGTTTGTCTCCGACATGCTTTACAAGTTCTCGACTCGAAAAATAAGAAGATAGACAGACGTGAGACAGAGACATTCGAGCTAGAATATTTCTTTGGAAACACGGAATTGGAGGAAGTTATTTCATCGGTTATAAACCGCTTAACAAAAACTACCTAAGTTGAAAACTGCAAAAATTTGAAAGGGTTAATAGGAGCTTTCAGGAGAAATTACAGAATTATTAAATAAAAATAAAAACTGTAATTGCGGTTAGTCTACTCTTCTTCGAGGAGAAAAAGAAGGGGGTGGGTCAATTAATAATCCGCCATTACATGTTGGCCAAAAAATTTGATTAAAAATAATTAAATTGAAATGACCCAAATGCGTCTTCGAGCTATTACTTCAGAGATAACGTTCAACGTGTGCTATCTCAATGTGATCAATGGATGATCTAAAACTTTAGCTGATTAAGCTGATTGAACTAAATGGTTGTTTGAACTGATTTGCTAATTAAAACATTTTGCCTATGGCGTTTAAATCGTGTTTTCTTTTATCTTATTATCTTTAATTTTAATTACTTAATCCAGAAATCTGTTACCGTCAGATGTATTTAATACAAAAACTGAAATCTTCCTAAACAATAAAAACTTACTATTACCAGAGAATCAAAGACCACTAACACTTATAAAGCTTAAAGAGTGTATTTGTATATTTTGAAATTTCGCAATATATAATTATATATATACACTAATTATGTGTAATCGTTTATATAAGATATATTTTTGTTTATTTCAACGCACTAAATCGAATCTATGAAACTAATAGTTTATTGAAAAAGGTTACGCCGTAACAACCGCACACACTGCGGACATATCGCTTCCTGTCGGGTAATTTTACATACTATACGTACTAAATAGCAATAAGGTCACCTTTGCTTACTTATATAAGTAATATATATATATATATTTGTAATTGTTCTAAATTATATATTTTGATGCGTGCAATAAAGATAATATAACAAATAAATAAATTCATATTTACATTTAGTTAAGCCGCGGTTTCCTCTTATGTGGCGGACGCAGATAAAAATAGTTAATTTTTGTCACACGAAATCATATTTATATACAAAAATAATAAATAAAAAAAATTAAGGGACGCTTATGCGCCGCAACCTTTCAGCGAGTGCTGTTTTTTTTTTCAGATATTATACCAATGCCTCAAGTACCTACCTACTCAAAAATATTTACCAGATTTCTATATTTAGAAAACAATTAATGGCATTATGATCTTTGCTATCTATATGACATATTGTTTATAATACATTATTTATAATCTACATAAACACATTGTGTTTTAACAGAATATCATAACTCTGCTGTAATACTTAAAGTTTTGTGTGACACTTAAAGCTAGTTTTATCGTTAAATCTGTATTTAGGCTGTATTTTGTACGCAATCACTTACTATAGCTTTAAGTGATTATAAGATTATTAGATACTTATTTCTGAAAAATGGTATCTGGCAACACCACTCTCAAACTAATCCTTATGGCGTTTTGTAACACTCTTGTAAATACCTACAATAACTGTATCACTTCTATCTATGAGATTATTGTAAAACTAAAAAAAAATAATTACAGCCATAGTACAGACTTAGTGCATTACCGACAGTTCGAATCTACGGCTATATTATATATGGATATATACTAATAAAAATATTCCATTATGCAACTAATTAACAGCCAATAGCAGTATATAGCGTTGTCAGGCGTCCGCATAAAGCCGGACATAGTTAGGCTTTTTGATTCCGTGTCCGGCCAAAATAAACGGTGTCCGGCTTTTATTAGGCTTTTTACATTTCGCAAACGAGTGAGCGAGCATTTAAAAATGTTGATAAATGTTTATCTAGAATTTAGTTTTGACTGATTAATAATAACGTACTTATATAGACTGATTTGGTATTCGATTTTATTTATATTTCATTAGATTTTAACAAGATTTATGGTAATATTAAAAAAAGCTTGATTTTAAATTAAAAAAAAAATGTACATATTAATGCTGAGACAAAAAATCTTTACCCAAATGTCCGGCTAAACTGGCTGGTCTGTTCGGATATTAGGTTTGATGACCTGGCAACTCTAGCTGTATAAGATTTCCCATAACTTAAGTAGTACATCTATTAGGACTATAAATACCCTTAAAATATTTTAAAGCTATTTAATAATTATTGTCGCCATTTTCGAACGAAACACAGAACTCATCGTACTTGAGCCGTTGAGTGTCAAAGTTAGTCTTAAATATTAATAATATTCAACCACATTTAATTCGACTATAACTACAAAGTTATTTTGATCTCGATACCAATATAGTAGACGCGGTTCTGACTTACTACAATTATAGCATTACTACAATTATAGCATTTCAGCTTTTGTTTTGTCTATGACTATTAATACTAGAAACTAGAACCTTCTAGGTTCTAGTAGAAGCTTAAACTTACAATTTTATGCCAGTTGATCTCTAAATAATGATATACATTTTGTCTCTCCTTCTAGGTTTACTAATCGTCCTAAGTTTTATTTTTAAACAAATTAATGTACTCATCATGATATAGGGCGCCATTCATTTATTACGTAAGACGATTTAGGGGTGGGAGGGGGGGGGGTTAACCATGTCTTATTTTATCTCACAAGGGGATGGGAGTCTCGATAGTTCTTATGTAAGATCACAAAAATGCGCAAAGTTAAAATTATACTTTGAAAAAGCGCGGGCAACCGCATGAGTTCCGAGGTTCGCTCGGATGCGTATAGGTATATTAGAGATGTTCCAATAGCAGATCCCTTTTCGGAGTGGGTTTTGAGCCCCTGAACTGAAAATCTTATGGAGGTAAAGATGATTAATTAAAACGAAAAATAAAAATTAGTAGTACCTTTGTAAGTACAAATAAACATTTTTAAAAATTATACTTTGAAAAATAAACAAATTAACCAAACGTGTATTCATTTTTTCCTTTAGATTCTTAATTAATAAATATTAAACAGGGGGGAGAGGGTAGGCCTATTCTTATTTTTTCTTATAATAGGGGGGGAGGGGGTCGAAAACTAGCAAAATTCGTCTTACGTTATTAATGAATAGTCCCATATCATTACAATACTATACATATTTATAGCAAAAATTCTGCGTGGAATGGTGGTGAAAAATGTTAGTAGTAATTTTATCTGGTGGAAATAAAAAAACGAGTAAATCAAGACAGGGTACATATATTAAAAAAAAGACAATATTAATTAAAACGTTCAATTTATTTTAAAGTATGTTATCGGTATTGTTTTATTGGCAAGACTTAATCATATAAATTAAAATGTTGGAAAAAAATATTGAAACCAATGTTTTCTAAAAGAAAAATAAAGTGGAAAATGTTGACATACCTTTTGTTATGTTGCAGTATTAATCTAGGCTACAATATCTTAAATGGAATTATTTGAGATTTTTTTTGTGCTTGCAATGACCAATGCGTTTGTTTTAGTAAAAAGATACGTTAGAACACTTGGCAAAATTTATTGTAAATTTTGAACTGTAACACATGTAACTTTATATTACTTAAATAAAATAATAATTTTATTATTTAAAATGTAATAAAAAAATTATCATCGGTCACGCAAACGCAGCTGTGTCCAACCTTAATTATTACAAGTTAATTCAACAACATTCAAATTGTATACAATTATCTTACTGGAGAATCATGCTACTAAGCCTTGTGCGTGCGGTCAAATACTTTATATTTTCATAAATAGAAATAAATATAATAATAGTATTTAAATTTGTAACTGTTTTGTCATTGTTTTTTTTTCAAGCATTAAAAAACTATCCTGTTTCGGAATGTCGAGTAACTGCATGTTAGTGCAGTTTACATGATATACAATAATACTATGAAACACATTTTTAAATAACATTACGACTAAGTACAATGATAAAAAATCTTATATTTAATTGAGAAATCTCACCAAAAACTCGTAGAAAATGTCTGTAGCAAGTAGATACACATAATTGTAGTGTACATTACTATAACTAATGTCGTATACTAAGATATCAAATAGAGGTGGACCTTGCTAGCCGGGGACGTCTAAAAAAATTATTACAAATCTTGTAAAATAATATTAAGTACGTGTTTTAACAATATGTTCATTAATGTTTGTATATATATTGGTATGTCATAGCTTATGCTCACTCAAATGTATATTTTTATATCTATTGAAAATGCATAATATAATAAAAATATATTTTTCTACTACCGTGTCGTTTTTCATTTAGAAATCTTATTCGAAAATCTTTGTAACCGGCGCTCGTAATCAACCTTTTACTAAAGTGTATTAAAACAAGGAATCATTTAATAATTTCTTTCCTTTTTTATATTTTACTTTACTCTAAGAAAAAAGTTAAATTTTTGATAACTATATAACAAATATGGTTTTTAAATATTTAAAGAGATAATATCTAGTGTAAAATTTAATATGACGTAAATTGAACAGAACAAAACTTAAACCATATTATTCATGCGATATTGTCCCCGACTTTACAAATAATAGTCTAAAAAACTTAAAGAATTATTACCTAAAATTAGTATAATTCGCATAGATCAATTAAAGCAATCGTTATAAAAAAATATTACCTAAGATTAACTTAATCGTAACAAGCACATGTGATGTAAAAAGTTCACTTGTGCTTTTTAAATTGAGAATATAGTGAGGCAGTGAATGAATCTGTAGAGGTATTTGGAATCGATGTCGTATCAAAACGACTATGGTAACAGTTTAAAAACAAATAACAAGGCCTGCTTGTGATGAGGTAAGAGTTACTTTATACGACTTGTTTACATGTAGTTTTATAAAATATCCTTATTACAACGATTACGAAAGAGGTCCATTGAAAAGATCGAGTTAAGTTAAGATTACTATTATCTATTAGTATTGATAATGTAAAGAATCTTTAAAACAGGATTGAAAGATGTTATCTAATACAACACCAAATGTTTACTATATTATCTTGACAGTAGGAGTTTTTTTACATATTCAGTTATTCCTTATTCTTAATGTACAGTTATAGACATTAAAACTGTTACTGACCATCACTAGTTCTCTACCCGATTAGCAAAATTATTTTTCGTATAATGTAATACTTAAATATACCAGTCTTGAATTGTTCAAATGAGATTTAATTTTACGATTCCTTTTATTATTTACTTAAACACTATTATAAAAAACATACGATCATTTTCTAAAATCATTAACACATCAAGTTTAACAGTATCAAACGGAAATCTATTTTTTTTTTTTTTATTTTACTATCTAAAGTATGTTTCACTTAAATATTCAAAGTGAACTATCTCTACTTGCCTTCGTAGTTTTAATGTAGCACATAATATAGAAATAAGTGAATTTTGTAAAAAATATTGCACTTAGTGACTCTTATGGAAGTATTCCCTTTTTTACTGAAAATTCCGATATTTCAGACTCAGATTAGAATTTATCGGAATTTCTCAGCATTTTTCAGAGCTTTTTTTTTATTAATGATAAGACTTTCAGAGTCTTTTCAGAGAAATATCTAATATTCTATAGGGGATATATCCATAAGGGAAGAAATAATGCAACAAGTACTCTATCTGGGATTGTCTGAAACTGCTTATGTTTTCTGCTTCTGCGAGTTCAAGTAGAGTCCTAGTGATCAAAAAGGTATTGGTTACTTAAGGGTCGAAGGTGGGCATGGAGGCCAGCTTCGTCTTCACCTCCTCCGAGGAGTCGTCACTGAGCAGCAAGGTGTGGGAGTAACCCATCGCCACTTGAGTAATGTTAAGACCGTCCATTCGGCTCACTTCCTTAGGTCTGGCTGTCGACTTATTTATGTCACCAGTACCCTGCAGATATAGAGGTTTTTATTTTTATTTTATTTTTATAAAATGTATAAAAACACTAATAAACCCAAAACATAATCTTTTTTAACTTAAAACTTCAACTGTTTATGGTAGATCATAAAGTATTTTTAAACAAAACTCGCTCGTGAGGGCTGGTCCATCATTAATTAAGCAATCAATCAACCCACTCATGTTTTTACTACGGTCTGTTTAGTACTATTACACTATTACGCTATACACGGTTACTATGTTATACAATTACGTTCTTTTAAATGTAATTGATGAGTTCCCAACCTTTCAAAACGAAATAATTTCCTTACCAAGTTTAGAAATTATAATTAGCTGCTTATGCAACGAAAACGAGGAGGTACAGTTTCACATGTTGGATTACAAAGATAAACGCCTAAACTTAGAAAAAAATACATACACTTCTAGCCGGGATTTTAACGGGTGATCAGCTTTTGTGATAAAAATAAATTATATATCAATTGAACGTACCAACTCGCCGTATGTAGGAGAAACACCCCAAGCAATCAAGGAATCGTCAGCAGCTATCACGATGGATGTGTTGCTTGTTCCCACGCTGCGTATGTTCCAGCCTATGAAATATGCATAACTATGTTTATACTAGGGATGCATCCGATACCGATAACGATATATCGGCGATATTGCGAGTTTTCCGATATATCGGAATCGGCGATATTAATTCGCCGATACACCGATACATTTTGAATTTCGCGCGCTATAGATAAACCACATGAACGCACCATCGCCGCGCATAATTCGTTCATGTAAACGCAGCACAATTTGTCTACGCTCGGGAAATACCCACATTATATTCTTTCTTCGACTTGCGCTATCCACCTCACATATCCCATTTCGCTAGTTGATTGTTGCTTTTGGTGTGTAATAATTTTCATTTCTTAGTGGTTATAATTGTGACGTGATTTTTTTAGTTGCTACGTAATCATACGCATCATATAAAACAAAAGTTAATTTTGTCAGTTTCGAAACAAAAAAGTTCTGCATGGAGCCATTTTGAAGTAAGCGCATCTGATAATTCAAAAGCAATATGTATGTATTGTAAAGAAAACGTGTCCCGTGGTACCAATCCAAAAAGTTATAATACATCATACTTGTGGATCTATATGAAGAGACACCATCAGAGTGAATAGTTCTCCGCTTCAGTTCAATCAACTAACAAAACAACAAGTAGTGATGACATTGGCCCACCGCCTAAGAGACAGGCGACACTGACTAAGGTTATATATTGGCTATACTTTTTTATAAATATCGGAATCGGTATCGTATCGGCCGAAGTGCGTATCGATGCATCCCTTTAGTTTAGTGGGCTACTAACCAACTACCAACTAAAAGAAGCGAGATCCTTTTACTTCATTCATGTTTCAGCACCCATGGTCTCGGGGGACTGAGGTCGTGGGTGTCCGAATAACGTCGGAAATAATTTAAAAAAATCGTTAAACTGGAAAGTTTTTAAATAAACACGATAAAATTTGTTGTAGACTTTTAATTAAACTTATAAGTTACTAACGGCGAGTTGCACGAAACCGTCGCTAACTTTCCGTTAGTTAAGTTGCAATTAATCTTAAAATTAGTTGATCTCATGATTAATTTAAAGCTGTTGGAATTAATCATCCATTAGATAGGTCTTTAATTAAACTAAATTTTTTTGTTAACTTAATCAGATGTAGGTTTCGTGCAACAGATAATCACGATTCTTGTGATTAAATTAGTTTAATAAACACTTAAATTTAAAATTTGTTTCGTGCAACTCGGCGTAAATGTAATATATTGAGCACTGATCTCTAATCAAATTGTGTTGGAATTGTAATAGAAAGACATTATAAAAAATGTTATCGTAAACTGCAAATAATTGTATTTTAATTATTATTATGAAAGTGTCTTTAATACGCCTTTGCAGCTATAATGACACCATTATAACGATATTATGAAACGATTGAATTACTACAATACCAAAACTACCATTTCGATTAACCAGCTGACAGAAAAATAACTTTTGAAATCGGTGCAGTAGACCCTGAAATTAGTGCATTCAAACCATTGATCTATAAAAAAACCCTAGATGAACAGTCAGTCATACAAAAATAACGTTTAAGTGTCGCCAAATATGCTCCAAATAAACAAAAGGACTTATTTTCATGACATGACATACTTTTTTGGAAATTCAACCTTACGCTCATAACTTAAACATTGTATTTAAAAAGCAGTGTACAAAAAGCAATAAAATTTATGACAGAAGTTTGAACAAATAGAATAGGTCAATTTGTATTACTCGACTAAATTAAAATGAGATTGTAATGCATTGTTCTTACACTGAAAAAGTGGCCATTGAAATTTGCCGGCAGTGACATGAGCGACTATACTTTTAGATTGAAATGAGCTCACAATGTGCGCACTTTTGGCGGACGTTTTTAACACACTGATTGTGTATCTAGGGTTTTTTATAGATCAATGATTCAAACAATATTATTTTAATATTAATATAATAATAGTTTTATATAAGTTTTATATTATTTTAAATAAATTAAAATCTTACTTTGTTATAAACAATGCATTAGCCTGCCGTGATGTAAGCTTAATCCAGTAGGATAGCCTCAGTGAAACTGTATTAAGTGATATGACTGTCTTTTGTACAATAAATTCTAGGCCAGTGGTTATATATCGATTTTTTAATTCAAAAAGTTATCATTAAACTTACCAGTTAGATCTTGTACAGGTTTAGGGTACATATTGGCTTCTCCAGTACGTTTTGTTTGTCCAAACATAAACAGTGCACCTATAAGTTACAAAAGTTAGATAAATATTTTTTTTATATTAAGTTTTATTTATTTTAAATAATACAAAAATAAAATCTATATAGTCGACTGACTAGAGATAGAACTTCTTTTGCTGATTAGCACAAGATAATTTTGTTTGCATATGTTTTTTTTAAGATTGTATCAAGTATATCATATATGTGTCAAGGTATAAATAAGTCTTCGCGTATGAAAAGTTTTTATTTTATACGCTCCCTAAGAAAAAACTATGGAAAACGCAATATTGTTTGAAAGCGCTCAATTATACAACAAACTTTCTAAAAGTATCAAAGAAACCACAAATATACGCACATAAAAACAAAATTAAAAGAACATTTCACCAATAACATGAAAAAAATTGTAACTAATAAAGTATATATATTTAATATTTAAATAATATATTTAAATTTTCATAAAAAAACTTAATCGTACAATTTAAGAAACACTGAAAAACTACAGCTTACAAGCGCACGCACCAGTTACGGAATGAGGTCGATGTTGTTGGAGGGGGTACAGTTTTATAATAAGTTGTCGGATCGCATAAAAACTTGTGACAGTTTATGTTTATTTAAGTCTAAGCTTAAGGAGTATATTTATATGCATAATTTGTAAATTATTGTCGCAGCGGTATTGTAAAACTTTTTTAATTTTATGTATTATCTTACATCTCATTTTAAGAGAACTGTAAAGTTTGTATGAGAAAATAAAGTCTTTAAACCTAAATATATACATAATATGAACGATAAATAATCTAATACGCGAATAGCATCCGTATAGCTTTTGTGTCACATCTAGTTGTTAATCGTCTTCGTACATTATATATTGTCAGTCCTAGGCATGGCTGGGTATGGGATCCTAGGTTTTCGCCTATCTACCCAGGATTTTCCTAACCTAAATTAGTAAAGGGCTAATGGACCGAGTTCGCGTCTACTGCGAGGCGGCGGCCTTCGAGTTAATAAGTTTAGAGAGTAATAAGTTTAGTGTAGTGGTGTGAGTAGTCGCCTCAACGCCGCGCGCCGACGGTCACGGGTTCTATTCCCGCTTGGGATAAATATTTGTATTTGTACAAACATTTGTTTCCAGTCTGGGTGTATGTCCTTGTGGGTCTCCCCACCGTGCCTCAGAAAATACGTAAAGCAGTTGATCCCGGTTATTATAATAGACACCTGATAAGGATCGTCTCTCATGGTAGGGAAATTTTCCGCCAACCCGCAGTGGAGTAGCGTGGCGGATTAAGCTCGAACCCGTCTTTCATATGGAGAAGAGGCCTTCGCTCAGCAGTGGGTTGTTGTTGGGTGTGGTTGTTTACAGGCTGATATAGTAGAGTCGAGTACTAAGTAACGCACCCAGTTCGTTGACGGCCAGGCTGTAGGTGGCGCCACAGTGCACGGAGCGCACGCCGCGCGCGTGCGAGTCGAAGTACTTGATGAGCCTGGGCACACTCTCGTCCTTCTGCTCGGCGTGCCCCAGCCGCCCGAACCCGCCGAAGCCCCAGCTGAAGGCACGCTTCGACGAATCTATCGCCACCTGCGCGATTGACGACGTTACTATACGTTTTAAACTCTGGGACTTCCCCTTTTTAAACATATTTTATAGAACGACAGCAAGGGTATAGTCCGCGCGCGAGTTCCGACTAATTATAACGAATGTTGACGTAATGAGCCAGAGTTGTGATTTAGTCGATATTGCGTTATCGATACTAACACATCTTAAGCCTCCGGGTAGAGTGTAAATTATGAAATAATTCTATGAGGATATCAAGTACTTATAATTTAAAAAAAAATTTTATCACGTATTGTATTTAATTTATAGCTGTTGCTATTCCTACCATTATCGTAAAAAGAAAATAATTATTCGTACGATTATTAAAAAAAATATTCATACGATAATCGTATTCGAAAATAAAGAAATGAATTAATATTTCTAATCTATCTCTTGTCTAATCTAATTTATTTAAAAGACTCGACAAGCGTGCTCTCACGTCAAGGTCATCACTAGTATTGTGAGAGTGCGGGGTGTGGAGCGACGGTCGGGCGCGACGCACACCCGTCCGCTTTCTCAGCCCCCGATTCTTCGGAGCTCGCGCGCAGACTAAATAAATAATAACAGGGTAGCCGGGGTGTACTGGGATAACATTGTATCTGTGTTATTGTCGTTATTGTCGGCTATATACTGTACGAGTACCATTTGTTGTGAATACTAAGATTTTTAATTAAAATATAAAAATCCTGGAAATCCCCAAAATGTGATGCAATTATTCGTTAGCCTCGAACATCAACAAGCAGCATCAACGACATTTTTAGGTAAAAGTACTCAAAAAATAGAATAATGTTTTTGTTATAAAGCATGCTTATTGAGGTACGTGGGTGAAACCGCGCGCATAATCTAGTACCTTCTATAACATAGTAAAACTTACTGTATGATTGTTTCCACAGGAGAAGTCAACAATGACAACGTCTTTAATTGGAGTTACATGCCCATCTTTGGACTTCTCAAAGAAGAATGCAATATGTTTGGGTATAGTCTCAAAGTGATATGAGAGCTTTGTGGACGTCAAGAAGTATTTCCCGTCAGTGTTGTGGCCTAAATTACAATTGCTTACATTAAAAAACAGTAATAAGTACAAAAAAAAGTGTAATCAACTCTAGTAACGTAAATAAAAAATATAACAAATATTTGTTTTGAAAATTATATTATTTACTGTACAGAGTTGACCTTGGTAAAGTTTTACTATACAATATATGAAATTGCCGACAGTGGGGACTGTCCACTGATCGGTCATATGGTCAGGAGAACTATGTCCTGCTTAGTAAAAAATTATTAATAAGGATAAACCGACTACTAACATAGATATAAGTTTCTTTTTCTACTAACAATATTATGGATCAAAGTTGTCTGATATAAATTATTTTTATTTTATTTATTTATTAATATAAAAGTTATTAAATTTTAATAAAGCAGTAACTATAAAAGTCAATTAAACTTAAAAAACTTAAACTAACTTAATTCCAAATTGGGTAAAATGGGTGAAGTCACAAGAGTCATGTACAAATAAATAGACGTCTTAATAATAATGTACCTACATAATTCATAATAAACTATCAGTTAATGATAAATATTTTACCCAGTTGTCCATACTCTGGAAGTCCAAAGGAATGCAGAGCGCCATTGCAGTCTAGTATCATGGAGAACTCTGCACCACATCCTACTTTCACTATGGGAGCACCCCTAAAAATCACTTAATGATTAACTTGTTAGGAAGAACAAATGTAACATTACAATATTAAGTCTATAAAATTGAATTTGTATCAAATGTTCATAAGGGAATTTGGTATCAATTGATATAATTAGAGGTAACAAGTGTGGTCCGGAGGACATTAACTAATTCTAAAAGACGACAAGATCATATCTGGCCTTGCACTCTTTATAATTAATTTCATGTTCCCAGTTCCGCAGTGGTGGAAAACATTGTCAGAAATGATGAATGTTTCATTAGACGTGCCTCAGCAAGTCTCAACTTGTATAATTTTTAATTGTTATCGGAGCAGTGCGGTGCATAGGGTCCTAACTGACAATCACAATAAAATAAACTGTTGGGTGTTTATTAGTAAGTAATTTTTATTTATAGGATATAACAATAAGCTAATGATTATTTTTTTTTTGTTTGTAAAGATCAATGGAAACTTGACATTATACCACACAAATTCTCAAGAAACACATTTTCTGCTGTCAAAAAAAATATCTATCTATATTCTATAGTATAAAACCGAATAATTTGTTTCTTCCTTGAATGGAGGAAATACTTGCATTATTATGGGGGTGTTCAATGTTTAAAACATATTTAGGATGCTGCTGCGGCTGCCTATATTGCTACGCGTCGCTTATGTTTGCTGAGACTCATAGGATGGCTATCAAGCGTTAATTCGTAAAAAAGTTGCTTCATTATTAAGACGATTGAGTGACAGCAGCAATGACGTCCTCAGGATGATTGCTTCACGCAATGGATTTCCCGATCCAACACAGAATTATGCGTACAATAGGACAACACTGACTCATTGTTAATATATTATATTGTGTTATTATAATTTATTATGTTACTATTATTTTTATTTTTCTTTTCTAATCATGACAAATTGTAATTTTTACGTAATGTAATTTAATTATTATTAATTTAAATTAACTGATTGATATTGCCTTATATTGACATTACATGATTTTATTTTATTTAATGTTTGATTATATGTTTTTATTTCTCTTTGCTTACTTCTGTTATAATGTTGCAGTATTTTATTTCTGTTTTCTGTGTTCTATGCTGACTGTAAAATACTGTTGATTTTTATGGACCTCTTGTCAGAAATAAATGTTTTTTTAATATTATTATCGTAATTGCTTCACTCCATCTTTTCAATATATAGGTATAACGGGTAGAGGATACCCTGGGATTACCCTAAGTAATCGGCGGACAATCCTAGCCGAGTCGAGCAATACCGCCTTCTGCATCCTGGCTGCGAGCGAACCGTCACGGATACCCAGCTGCCTCAGATGGTGAGCGAGGCTAACCGGGATTAAACCGTTGGCAGATATTACGATAGGAATGATTTCAGCCGACTCCACAGCCCCAATGTCGACAATTTCGTGTGCCAGATCCAGATATACGTTTTTTCTCTGTTTTGGCATTCACGCGATTCTCGTCATGCGGGATGGTGATGTCCACTAGAAGTACCCTCGACCGTGCCCTATACTTCACCACGATATCAGGCTTGTTCGCCAGTATCTTCCTGTCCGTGGCGATAGGCAGGTCCCAGTAGAGTCGGACTCCGTCGCGTTCGAGTACTGGCACCGGTGTGTAGGTGGTAGTACGGCATCCTCTGTTCCAGGAGACAATAAATTAGAGCAAACTCTTGACGAAGAATCTTGGCCGCTTGGTTATGTCTGTGCAAGTACTCAGTGTTGGCAAGCGCTGAACACCCCGAAAGCACATGTCCGAGTGTCTCGCCGTCGTCGGATGGCGACAGCGGACAGGCTCGGCAAGAGTCAGGAATGCCATCCTTCAGAACGTGCTTTCAGTTGTTGTTCATTTTAACCACCTGATTCTGTAATGCATAGACAAAACCTTCGGTTTCCCCAAAGAGGTCCCCGAATCGCAGCCACTGCATGGAGGCTTTCACATCCACGTGAGGTGCGTGGAGCGCCTTGTAAAACCGTCCATGCAGCTCCTTCTCCATCCATACGGTCTCCCGATCAGAGGTGCTAAGTACAACCGGTCTTCGGGTGAGACCACGAAGCAATTACAAAGAGGAGGTGCCATAAGAAACTTTATTCATACAATGTAGTGTCGCAACTGCGCGGGGGTGCGAGGGGCTTCAAATAGCTGCAGCCATCTAGCGACCAGTAGCTAAACCAAGTAATTGACTAAATTGACAGACGATATAATTGTTCTACTATATGTCACTAGGTGTCTGCCAGGGCCGTACTCAGATTTTTTTATTTAAGCATAGTAATTTGAAGTTGGATGGCACACACTGCTATATAATATTATATATCATGATTTACTATTGTATTGATAAGCTGATTTCGCTTTGTAGGATTTTAGTACAATGAAAGGTCGTCATCCTATGCTAGAAAATTAAAGCTTGATATTATGTAGCCATGTGTAATATCGATTTGAGATTTTTCTCAATACGCAATTATCGACCTTTTGGTCAATAATTGCGTACTAAAAGTCAGTTTGCTTTTGCATATGCCATAAAGTTTTTATCATCGGAGTGATTTAAAAAAAACGGAAAAGACACCAAAAATGATAAACCTTTTCCAAAGCCAGACGTGGTGTAAATAAAATGGAATAATGCTGTGTAATATGATATATAACATGCTTTTATTTTCATAAACAACAGTTATAAATTGTAGATACTGATAGTTTTCTCATTATAGCAAGAAAGATTTTTTTTTTATTACATCAGGTTATTCAAATTCAAATATTGAACATCAAAACTAACTACTATCTGTTCGAACCTTAGCCTAGAATATAAAATTACATAATTAGAATTTTCACTACAATAATTCGACTGAAATTGCCCCGGAAGAACGCCTTATTCGCTGATTGAGTGAGCTATCTATATATATAATAATGTTTTATTTTTATTTTGTAATAGCCTTCACTACATACGTTAATTGACATTTTTTTTAATTTGTAATTGAAAGCTTTTGAACAGTATCTGGGATCGTATTGTAGAGAGATACATATCCCCTTTAAACTATTACCTAATTTATAAAGTCTGATCCAATTTATATAGATATTTTTATATAATTTTTTTTTCTAATTTATATATCCTAAATTATATAGATGATTAATTTATAAAGTACATCCAACTTATGCTTGTTACGAGTATTTAGGCCATGCTCGTCGCTTTTTTTTTTACAAATTCATTAATATTTTTACGAATGTACATAATATTTTCTAAAATATACAGAGAGGAAACAGTTAAATTTCACTGAATTTCACAATTTACAATATCTATTTTCTTAAATTTGTCTCTTAGTTATGCGTTGGGTGCTAGCTTGTAAATTGATCGAATAGCTCACTTCTGCAGCACAAAAATAGTATTTATATCGGCAGCATTCCCCCACAGTAGTATCCCGTATGACATATCACTGTGAAAGTCACTAAAATAAACCAAATAATAGTGTCGTATGTCCAACGTAGGATCGATACGGGCTGATGATGATGATGATGATGATGATGAATCGTGCCGTAATTTTTAGGTATTAGAAATTAATCTCCCGTAAAAAGTACAAATAAAAAAAAAGTAAAAAGTAAAAGTGCAAAGAACAAATCTTAGTGTATTTGGTTGGAGACCAATCCTTTCTATTTATATTTTCGATCCATTTCTTTTTGAAACAGTCATCCGACGGAAATCTAAAAAAATATTACACAAAATACAATATTATATATATATATATTTGTTTACCGAAATTGAATTTAAAATTTGTTTACCGACTTCCAATAAATTCCGTCAGTGTCCGGCTTAATAAAAAATTCTAAGTACGGCCCTGGCTAGACCAGTAGTTTTGCTACTTACCGCTAGAGGCGTGGTAATCACCGAACTTTCTAGACAAAATAAATAATATATTTAATTTAAATATTACTTACGAGTGGAAAGATATGTTTATTCCATTTGATTTTGCTTTATTCGTGTAACTTCTGCACGATACAACACAGCACTTCATGTTCACAACGTGCGCGGGTCGAGAATATTTTTTAAATATATAAAAAGGAGTTAGTCACGAGAGCAACTTAATTGTCCGGCAATGACAGCTGTACTGACGAAAGCGACAACTGCTGGTGAGTAGATCTACTACGGTTTGATGTGTGGACTACATTGGTGGACGCTAGACTACATTGATTACAACACCTCCTCTTTGTAATTGCTTCGTGGGTGAGACGTATTCTCTACATTAGGCCGTTGATGCGGTTTAGTTTTTCAATTATGTCAGGCTGGTTAAGCCTGAAGACTAGCCCGTTGAAAGCTATTCTAACAAAGCGCACAATCCTTGGCTTTAGTATTACCCGACCTAAAGCTTTGTAGTCTGCCAATGAGGGCTCTAGCCAATCTGATACGGCGTCCTATTCTCTTCTTTCAGGCTGGTACGTCACTATTCTTAATAGTAGTTTGTCTAAACTCCTGGGTCTTGGCTCCAACGTGGAGGTGTACCGCCAGAGCGGCGCCAAAGAGAATAGAACCCGTATCATCGAGGCCTAGGCTGCCATCCAGATATGGAGTTAGCCACCTGTTAGCTACCTCAATGGCACCCCGCGTCGGAGCATTAAGAAGACCGGAAAGTCGTGGTCTCAATTCCAGAGGAGTGCTTCGGATCTCGGAAATCGCTATTATTATTATTAAGTCGTTATGATTATTATTAATCATCTCACTATGACACTAGTGCTGAGGCTTGATAATAATAAAATAAAAAAAATGCTTACGTATATCTGATGCGTGTTGGCTTTAGGATCTGAGGAGAGGTGTTACCGAGGCCACACTGGCCACTTTTGTTGTCACCACAAGCGTAGACCGTGCCCGTGTCTGAGGGATTGCACTACACATTACATGTTACCTCTATTACAAAAAAAATTACATACATTATACTTATATACGTAATTGATATTTTATGATTGTTATAACATTTCTTTATTAAAGAAAATTTCAAGTTATTAAATCAACAGATAACTATTAAAATACCTATAAATGAGATTGATAATTACAATAACAATTTTGCTAGAGACAGATGCCACTTGTAAATTCATGTAAGGGGGCATCCATAAATTACGTGAGGCGTTTGGTTGAGCAAAATCTCACAAAATCTCACCAAGGGGTGAGGGGGTAAAAAAATCGTCAAAATAGTTTCAATAGAACAACAAATATAAATGTAGGGGCCATCCATTAATTACGTGAGACAATTTTGGCGATTTTTCGACCCCCCCTCACCTCTCCCATTGGTAAGATGTCATGAGAATTTGCTCAACTATATAATCTCACGTGAAATTTTTTAATGTAAATAAGTTAATTTGTATTTGATTACATTAGATTTATTTAAGATTTTTAGTGACGTAGCATAGAATCACAATGAGAAAATCAAACATTAAAACAGTTAAACAGGAACCATTAAAATATGTTTAAAAAAACCACTCTAATTAAATCCGGAAACCCATGTCAAGAGTAACTACTGGCACCATCTTGTCCATGTGATTTTCATTAAAATCATAATATGCTATTTCAACCTCGCTCTGATTTAGTCATAGATATATATCTAGATAGAT
Source organism: Euphydryas editha (assembly GCA_036937285.1). Classification (NCBI taxonomy): domain Eukaryota; kingdom Metazoa; phylum Arthropoda; class Insecta; order Lepidoptera; family Nymphalidae; genus Euphydryas; species Euphydryas editha. The sequence goes on along the minus strand of JAUPFZ010000005.1, from coordinate 14,206,155 downwards.
ATATAGATAGAACATTATGATAGTTGCATTGCCGACCATTAGAGAAAAGGTGTCTGTTCACTTTTGCAGATTGTAGTATTCACAATAATTTTAAACATTTTATTATAAATAACAAAATATTATTATACTTAAAAGCTTGTCAAATTACCTGGCCAATTCATTACTTTTAAGTTAATTTATTTCATGCATATAAATAAAATAGCTTTTGAAATTCAATATGAGTAATGGCTTGGCTTATTAATCTGAAATCAGAATTTTCATGTTACTCAAAGAACATAATTCAATATAAGACTTGTATTCAAAATAAATATATAATTTTATATATAGACATGGAAATAATTACACAAGAAAATTAATTATAACTGTAATTCATGACATTGATCACCTGTTACAAATAAGCTATGGTTCCTTCCAGCAGCTGCTTGAATTATATTGAATCCTTTCAGAGTGGGTACTGCTTCGGGCACATTCCTTGTTGTAGTATCACCGAAACCAAGTTGACCACATGTATTACGACCTGAATTATGTTTAATCATTTATATTATTGAAAAAAAAAGACACTAGTTATAGTTTTTGATAGTGACCATTCAGGTGTAGGAAGTTCCATTAACACCAGTAATCGATTCTCACTTTTTTTGTGGACTCCAAACTGTGCCTAGGAGAGTATTTAAATACATTGGTCACAATTGTTATCATGAATACCCGATAACGATTGTTACTTGTGGTAGGGAAACTATGCATTAACACATTTCTCTTTAGAACAGCATGGAGGATTGGATATGGAAAAATAAGGCTTTTTTTAAATAGTAAGACATTTAAATGCTGGTTGAATTCAGTTCAGTAGCCAAGAGACAGTAAACTAGATGAAACGTGCTGTATTACTGGTAAAACAGCATGTTTTGTTTGTCGTTTTTTTTTTTTTTTTTTCTTATAGATTGTATCCTTTTTATATCAAAGATTTACTAACACAAAAAAGTTCATCTTTTACAATATAGATTAGAACGATTATACAAACTATATATATATACATATAACTATGCTTTATAATATTAAAATTATCAGTAAATGATAATCACCAAATGTGTAAACTTCTCCTTCATCAGACACTAGAATTGAATGGCCAGCACTGCATCCACTGACTATTAATCTATACTGTAATATATTTAAAACACATATATAATAAATTACAAAATATAAGATTTTAAATTAACATGGTTATTTCTATAACTGAAATTATTCAAATCGGGATATGGGGTTCACGAGTGTCGTGAACAAGATAATGTCGAAATATCGAGCTCCAACAAATGAAAACAAAAAACATGGTAAATATCCCGATTTGAATAATTTTAAAGTACAAAATGTTTAAAGAACTAAATAGGTATTCCTAAAAATATTATTTAAAAAAAAGAAAATCTTTCACCTTCCGCTCTGTAAATTTGTGAAATGTATATAGATTTGGATGTGTCTTTTTTGAAGGGTTGTTATCCCTCTTTGCAACTAAATCCCAGGAAACCAAGCCAGCAATCATTAGTGTCCCAGGATTTTTATAAAATGTCTTTAATAACTCCTGAAATAAAATATATAAAATAAGTTTTGAAAAAATTAACATTATAATAATTCATATACATATTTTATTTGCACATACTTCTGGCAATTTTTCTGTTGGTTCATCCGGCAGAGGCGAAGGTTCTCTTTGTGGTTCCTGTCCTTGATCTGACACAGAAGAGTCATTACTATCTTCATCTTCAGAGTGATGTTTACGAGGTTTCCTAACTTTATATGGACGTCCTGAGGGTGGTGCTCCTCTCTTACGATTTCCATTGTTTGACATGATCTGTAAGAGCAATTTATTATTTTTAACTTAATCTATTATTATGATATAGTCAATTTGCATTAAATAAATATTAACTTCTCATTGTCTGTTAGCATAGCTGTGCCTCTCAATTGGTCAGGTCTCAAAAATTGTAATCAAATTTAAAATAACTACGATTCTTGTAACCCGATTATATTATATATATATATATATATATATATATATATATATATATATGACTGACATGAAATTCCTTTTTGAATTGTTTGTTCATTGCTTACAATCGGTTTCAGTTTAAACCTTGTTTTAAAAAAAGACAAACTATTATTTTGGTACTATACAGAATTATTTAACTTGAAAAAATTTCAATGTACTTAACAACTTAGATAAAGACTTTGATGTACTTAAGTGAAATATAAAATGTTTGAATTTTTACTCAACTGTAAATATCAAAATTATTTTGATCACATAATTTAATACTAAGCCTACAAGAGTGGTCAAATATCCGCTTTTGAGATTTTAATTGTAATTGTTAAATCTAGGTCAACATTTTTCTTGAACTTATGCATGACTTTTTCTATAATATATAGCTACTTAAGAAACCTGTAAACCTAAAAAAGAAAAATTTGTAACTCTAGAATTTAACTATTTTAATTAAAGTCTCAAAAGCGCTCATTTGACCGCTCTGGTAGGTTTAGTGTTAAAAATTATTTATTATGTGTTAATAGTATAATTATAAAATACTTTGTTGAATCATTATTATACTTAATATATAATTAATATTATAAAAAGGATGTATTATAATTTATTAATAAAAATATATTATTTATAAATTTAAATAAGACTAAGGATGGGACCAATAAATTATTTTCTTTAGGTATTCAAATATGTTCATTTCTATCATTTTAGTTTATACTCTAAGCCATTTATGCATCACCAGCGAAGGCTAAAGCCTTGTTTTCAGTTCTGTACTGAGAGTAAGAGTATCCCTATTGAAAAACTTCAATAGGATCTGATGAAATTTATTGGTTTTTATGCAGCTATTGTTGCTTTAAATTTGATCCTATTGGGAGTTTTTTAATAGGGATATTATATGTAATTTTTTTCACTACCTAAATTAACAACTAACTTTTATTACTAAAACTTACTTTTTGTTTGTTTCCAAAATTAAACAAAATGCTAAGAGTATACTCTTCGATTAATATAATAAGTGTACTTATTTTATTATAGAGTATAATTACCTATTTTACTACAACTAAAAGAAAAAAAATATATAGACATATTTGAATCAATAATTTATTTTTGTATACCAAAATCTTAGGGCCTTTTCTGCAAAAAACGAATTTAAAGGGACTATAATATAAAAATACATCTAAGAAAAAAATATCAAAATTTGAAAAGATAATTAGAATTTTCCTCAAATTTTTTTTGTCATATATTGTCGTGTGGTTCCTTTTTTTCCAATAAATTTGTCGGCCTACATACGTAGGTATATTTTACTATCAAATCTTAAAATATACACTAATCGCGAAATAACTGAAATAATGTATGTATACTAGTTTTTTTTTTAAACAGCCACAAACACGTTCTAAATCTCCAGACCTGTTGGTAGATAGTTTCTTCCAACTTCAATATTAACATACAATTGAAATGTACATAAAAAAAAGTTTGGACGATCTCCATTATAATGTCGACGGTATTATCTATAAAATGCCGTAGAGTCAAGAGATAGTACTGTTATGTCTACAAGTAACAACTTTTTGATGCTTTTAAACACAAAAAAGTAAAATTAAGTTTATTTTAAATACGAACTAACGATAAATAATAGTGTAAACGTGTAAAATTTGTGTTACAGTGGCTTATATTACACGTGCCATGTAACGATTTTTTCTATGTTTAAGCAATATTTCATCTTAATGAGCAAAACAAATACACTTAACTTAAAATTAGACTAAATATCCCACTTACCAAAGCTTTTATATAAGGAACAAAGTATAGAAAATTAATATGCTATCGTTAGACCAAACCAGAGATAGCTGTTATAATGTAAAGTTAGTATAATGATGGGGATACCGCGAAAAAATTATTATTATCCCATATCATTCGTATTTTCTTTCATAAAATAAGTTTAGATATATTGCAAACATTGCCAGTATATGGGAAAAGAATGAGGTCCCTTTATATAGACCAGACATGAAGTACGTAATTCATAAATAACATTGAAAAATTTCGTTAACTAAATTATCTCGCTATTTTTATGACTGGTTACTTTAAATTTAATTTCTATTTAATTTTCAACTTATTTTTAAATAAGGAAAATAAAGAAAATGATATATATAATTTTTTTATACTGGATGGTATAAGCGAACCTTAAAGCTAACTACACACTTGTTTTTGTTTCAATTTAAATAGCTTTGTCATGAAAATTAAGTTAAGTATAAATGTTAATTAATTATAATATAATTTTTAATAATTTATTGCCATAGTTATAAGTCACATAACTAAATATTTAAATTAAGCTATTTCAAAATTACATTTCTGGTCCTATAAATTAATTGTAGAGTGTACTTACATGATCTGTCTGTATACTTTGTACCTTTGTCACAATGAAAATAATAAAACAAACAATATTGCTCAAAATTCAAAATAATCAATAATTTCGTCTGGGCTTGGTCTGGGCCTAGAATATAATTATATACTCTTTGCTAGAACAGAAATAGTTTGTACATACAAAGTCAGTTTAGGGGTCTTTGTGTCATAAGTTTATTAGTTGTTATTATCGAATCGTTTAAATCAAAATGAATATTCCTTTTCCCATAATATATCCGCATATGATATGCCCAGACTGGTTTAATGCTGATAGACCTTATGATGAAGATGCTGAATTGACAAGAATGGAGGAAGCGAATAAACGTTGGGTAGGTTTTGATTTTATATAAATATTCCTTATATTAATGTAATTCTGGATAGTTTAAATGAATATTTATAAATACGAGTTAAATAAGCATGATCATAAATAACAAATTTTCTAATTAAAAATGCATATATTTTTATTAATCAACGAATTTGTCCATTTCCCATATAGATCATCAACACAAGCAATCCAAACAAATAATATATTGAATTTGTTTTATGTTGTTTTTTAATTCTTTAAGTCCTTCTTGTAGGACAAGGATTCTGTGACTGGTGTCTGTAAACACAGCGTAAACCCAAAGGTGTTTATTTTGTGAATATAAGCTTGAGGTTAATTTCCCCAACCTCTTGTCTTTAACTGCCTCCTACTACCATTTCTTTTAGTCAGCTGTTATTATTGTGATCATTTGCACCTATTATGGTGCTTTAAGTGCTAATTGGTGGTGTTGATCAGTTAACACTAGGTGAACTGCCTGCTTGGTTATTTTTATGAAAAAGGGGCATTTATGTACCATCGGCCAAGAAAGTGTATCACCTTAAGGTTGAATGCCGCTTGCAGCTTCATAGATGATAAAGATTAGTTCTCTGCTCTTATTTTGAACTTGATGGAACCAATGTCATTGTAAATTCAGAATTGTAAACAACAAGTTCATTGATCTATAAAAAACCCTAGATACACAAATAGAGCACACATTGTAAGCTCATTTCAATCTGTAAAGGCACAAGGCGAGTCCACAAATATACCTACAATTTCTGTAATTACAATATGCGTTCAATAAAACAGTTTAGTTCAGGATAGGTTTTTATTATATTGTCAAAAAGAAAAGCTAAAAATAGAATAAAAATAAAATAGAAAAATCCTATTAAATTACCACAATCACTGTTAAAATACTTAATATAAAAACATAAACATAAACATATTCATATGGTAACATATAGAAGAGGTTGGAAAAATTTAAAAATTAGAAATGGGTGTAACCACCATTTGCCTCTATAACCTCTAAAAGATGAGACCTTATTGAACCAACATGTTGTAAACAAATATTGGTTCCCTGCATTTCCTCCCAAATAGAATTACAGTGACTAATAATAGCTTGTTTGCTTCTTTCATTTTGATGCGACCATCGTTGGACCATAAGGCCCCAAACATTTTCTATCGGGTTGAGGTCCGGTGTTCTCGAGGGCCATGGAATTATCCTTATGTCAATGTTTGAACGAAACCAGGCTCTTACGATCCTCGCATTATGAATTGAATAATTATCTTGAACAAAATCAAATTGTGGCACTTCGTTCTCCGGGTAAACATTACGGACTGTCGGTAGCATTGCATTCTGAAGCACGTCGATATAATTTACAGCCGTCGCTCTAGAAGGTAGAGAGCACAATTCTCCTACACCATCCGCACTCATCCAGCCCCAAATATTTACGGAAATTCGACCTGATTCTCTATTTGGGATTACATGATCATCTCTATACCGTGTTGAATTATATCGCCAAAGAATGAAAATGAAGACGTTCATTCTGATTGGATTTAAACGTTTTTTCATCACAAAATACTGTATTAGACCAATCAAAATCTAAGTGCTCTCTGGCGAAGTTCTGACGAGCAAGTCTGTGAGCATCCGTCAAATATATTTTCTTAGCGTAATGCCTGTGGTGCAACCCCATGTAATGTTGATGATTCCTTATTGTTTGGGCACTAACATCGAACATCAACTGCAAAACGTTTTGTCGGCTTAAAACCACTGATTTCATATTCCTGTCTCATGAATTCTCTGTCATTATTGGAGAGTGCAGGCCGGCGACCACTTCTTCTGTGATCCAACAAACTTCCCTCCTCTCCTTGATAACGAATCCAAAACCGGACACAACGTCTCAACAATATATTCGAATTCCGTGATATCGCACTGATACTGCATCCCTCATTAAATTGGACAATTATTTGTGCCCTGTCGGCAAAAAAAAAAAAAAACAAATATATATATATATGCAGTTGAGTGAAAAATAGCACGGAAAATATATCGATTTTAGAGGAAAATAATAGAAATAAATATATTTGAAAAAATGTCAATAAATTGTTAGTTTCCTTTATCAAATGGAATTTGGTTGTCTATTTAAATAGTTTTTATTACCTTTGTTTGGAAACATTTAAATTTCGTAGAAATTAATGTATTTTATTGAAATGTCACGTAAAATAATGATGTAGGAATACTTATCAATTATAGGTATTCTGTACTCCATGCAATATATTTAATAGTACCTGGATGACCGAGCTTTGCTCGGTTAAATTGTATTTAGATACATTTTACATGCTGATGAAACATAAATAATATTTTCGATCTTACCGACATAATAGTAAAACAATAGGAACTGGTTATTTAAATAAAAAATAAAAAGAGTTCTTAATAATAGTTTGTCTCACAAAAAAAAAAAAACTTGAAAAAAAAAGGAAAAAAAATTGGTCTGTAGGCAGCGGGATTCGAACCCGGATTTTCTGATGTTGAATCCGCCCGATTTCCATCGGAACTATTTTAAGCTTATTAATGACAGCGAAATTTACCTTCGTATTCTAACGATATTTTTAATTGCTTAAAAAAAAGGGATAAAACGACATTTTCTAAAAATAAATCCTAGCTAGATCGATTTTTCGCCCACGAAACCCTGCATACTAAATTTCATGAAAATCGTTGGAGCCGTTTCCGAGATTCAGATTATATATATATATATATATATATATATATATACAAGAATTGCTCGTTTAAAGATATAAGATATATATATATATATATATATATATATATATATATATATATATATTAATATTGGTCATACAATGTTATTATTGCAAGTGTGCACCTGTTATGGTTAAAAAGAAAATTGCCCTGCCCACATTGGTGGAGTGCAGTGTCTTAGTACACAGACCCTAAAAATATTGTATAATTATATCGAAATTTAATACTATAATAACTTTTTAGGACTTGGTATATTCTAATGTATGTTTATCCGTCAGCAATTTTGTTCCAAATTTACTGAAGACATTATGTTGTGAGTTAACAGAGACCAAATTAGAAACAAAAGTTTCGCTAACTGCACTGAACATGACATTAACATGAATAGATTATACCAACCTACCTACCTACCATACCCTAAAAAAGACTCCTTTATTATTAATGTTACTGATAACTCATTGTGTATATATTTGGTACAAAAAAAAAGCAAAACAAAGTAATTTCATAACAATTCCCCTATAATCCTGTTCTATATAATATAATTTGAAAGTTTATTATGTTTTTAGTTAAAAATATTTTGTTTATTAATCTAATACTCATAAATTTTCATTACTTGTGGCAAATAATAATAGGTTAATAGGTTATAAATATAATAGGTTAGGTTACATATGAAATTGCCGATTTGATGAAATAAGTTAAGGCACTTTTTTTCTATATATTTTTTATTTTTATTATTCAAAGTAATTATCCATGGAATCAATGCATTTTTGCCAAAGTAGTGGTAACTTATTGATGCCTTTCTTGAAAAACTCTGCTAGACGGGAGGCAACAAACTCTTCAAAGGTATTTTTTTACTGCCTCTCGGGTATTGAATTTTTTTCCCGGCAAAAAGTTATCCAAATTCTGGAAAAAAGTGGAAGTCTGTAGGGGCAAGATCTGGTGAGTACGGTGGATGACGGAGAACTTCCAACCCCAGCTCTTGTAACTTGGAGACCGTCTGCTGTGCGTAATGAGGTCACGCGTTGTCGTGCAGGAGCAGCGGAGCCAAGCGATTGACCAAAGCTGGTTGGAGACGTGCGAGCTTCCCTATCATTGTGTTCAGTTCTTCACAGTACACATCTGCAGTAATACTCATGCCGTTTGGTAAGAAACTGTGATGAATTACACCGGCGCTAGACCACCAAACAGTTACCATCACTTTTTTAGAGGTAATTTTTCGTTTAGGGCATTGTTTAGGTACTGAACCAGGATCTAACCAACTAGCTGAGAGCTTGCGATTGTCGAATAGAATCCATTTTTCGTCACAAGTAACAATGCGATTCAATATGCCTTTGTTTCTGTGTCTGTTGAGTAGTGCAAGGCACGTCTCGACGCGTATTTCGCGCTGGCGTGCATTCAAGTCGTGACGCACCCTTTGTCGAGCTTCTTTACCTTACCAATTTGACGCAAATGGACCAATATTGTTGTAGTGCTAACTTCGAAAGCTACTGCTAATTCAGCTGTAGTTTGAGAATCATCAGCCTCCATAATCGCCTTTAATTCGTCATTGTCGAGCAACATTTTCGGCCGACCACGTGGTTCATTTCTTAGGTCAAAATTTCCGGAACATAAGCGAGCAAACCAATAACGGGTGGTACGAACGTTAGTCGTGTTCGCACCGTAAACGTCGTTGATGTTGCGTGCCGCTTCTGCCGCTTTGCTACCACGACGGAACTCATACTCCATAATCACTCGAATTTTTAACATATCCATGATGGCGAAAAACTTACAAATGCGATGTAAACAGAACGCTAACCATTAAACAAATGACTAATTATAAAAAAAAAGAATTCTTTATTTTTAAAATAAAAGTACTTATACTTAAGCCAAATTCGATATAGAATGTTTACCAACAAATCGTTGCTTAGCAACCAACCATAGGCAGATGCTTACAGCCTATTGGAAAATAATTATAATAATTATATTTTTTAATATTCATACATAGTAGTACAAGCGATAGCTATATAGATATATTTATATATTATCTATAATTATGTGTAAAATTTACTTGTTAACGTGGGTATACTAATTTCCCACTGTGAATGATTTCTAAATATTTTCATAAATATGTATATGCCTATATTAAAAATAGCTACACTATCCCTGAATAGCATTCAAAATAAAACATTTGTTTTAAAATGGATTTAATATGATTAAATATCTATGTTCAGACACTCATTCTCTTTTATTATTTATTTTACTTTACTTACGTTGAGTAAACATAATAATTATAATATTTGAAATTGTGCATAAAAATCGATAACAATTTACCTTTAACAATATAACGACTGATCAAAAAAAGACCAAATGTTGCTTATCTGCGAAATTTTCCTGTCAGTGCAAAAATTTAGGGTTGTTAGATGTATATTAGTAATTACAAATTTGTTAATTTTTGTAATAAGCAAATTTTCTTGTATATTACGTATTTGGCGGTTAAGTTCTAGGAAACAATGTTACCTAAAGTAAAATTATTAATAAATAACTAGGAAATTGGTGATAAATTACAATTTTTCATTACTAAAAGTGTAACAACCCTATACACGATAACATTTGGTTTGTTTCCATATATTCCACATCGAATTTGGCTCAATTATAATTTGAAATTCGAGTTCTTAGCGATTTTTTTTTAGTTTTGAAATAGCCAGAACGACGTAACGGCAATTTCATAGGTAAAGACCTAATCTTATATCTTTAAACGAGCAATTCTTGTATATATATATATATATAATCGGAATCTCGGAAACGGCTGCAACGATTTTCATGAAATTTAGTATGCAGGGGGTTTCGGGGGCGATAAATCGATCTAGCTAGGATTTATTTTCAGAAAATGTTGTTTTATCCCTTTTTTTTACACAATTAAAAAATACCATTAGAATACGAAGGTAAATTTCGCTGTCATTGACAAGCTTCTATTAGCGCAGATAGGAATCGGGCGGATTCGAAACCAGAAAACCTGAGTTCGAATCCAGGATTCTACAGACCAATCTTTTTTTCATTTTTTTTTTTTTTTGAATTAAGAGCTCTTTTTATTTTTTATTTTAATAACCAGTTCCTATTATTTTACTTTTATGTCGGTAAGATCGAAAATATTATTTATGTTTCATCAATATGTAATGTATCTAAATATAATTTAACCGAGCAAAGCTCGGTCATCCGGGTACTATAAAATAAATGTATTACCCTACATATTTTAGGAGCTAAATCACTAGACAAGGTGTAACACTAAACTCTTTGCTGTCTATGTGTTAAGTGTATACACTTCAGATATTATTTTAACCTATACCATACCTGTCGAATTTCTTCATATTTTTTACTATTTTGCAAATAGTTCGTTAGCTACAACTAACCATTAGTTTGGTATCGTTAATAACACGCACTAATTCATATATATTCATTGTTCTTTAATACCTACCTTAAAGATAACAGATAAACACTTGATGCGCTTGCCTAGTTTTGTCTCTAAATAAATTTATAACTAACCTACTTAATAATCCAATTTTATTGTTGCAAAACTGTAAATTATATAAAAAATGTAAATTATATGCAAAATTGTAAACCTCAGTGGTTTTTAATGCATATATAAATTAAGATTACTGTACCAACATTTGTAAAGTAAATAAATAAATAAATATCGGTCTTATAAACCAGTATAAACTGGAACGATCTTATATATTATAAGCTGTACCTGAGACTTTGGAAGACGCTGGCGATAACACTTATTGACTTTCACAAGAAAACTGTCCTGAATTTCGGGAAAAAATTAGACTTTTGCAAAAAAAAATTTGAAATATCTTCAATTTCCAAATTCTCAGTTATATTATAGTATAAGTATAGATTTTAAGTTCTGAAATATAATCAGTGACATTTAAGTAATAACTATATTTTTTAAGCTTTTTAACCAATATTTCATTATTTACAGCTAAATTCCGTGGCCAAAAAATATATGAAACATACCCCGATCGAGAAACCGAATACGGAACCGATGGAAGAGGCTGAAACGGATGATGATGGTATATATAGCTTAACTCATGTCCAATTAAAATAATCGCTCTCTAAATTAAACTAATTTCATCTTTGTAGTTAAAATTTGGTCTTTGAATATATTTTCTAAATTTAATAAAAATATGCAAATCGAAATGCATATTAAAGAAGATTTCTCCATATAGAAGAAGGGTTGGAGCTTAATACACGCTGCTACACTGCGGGTTGGCGGATAATTTCACTACCATGAGTAACGATCGTTATCAGGTAGGTGTCTTATGATAATAGCCGAGACCGACGGCTTTACATGCTCTCCGAGACATGGTTGAGACACCCACAAGGATGTACACCCAGACCGGAAATAAATATTTGTACAAACACAAATATGTCCAGAGCGAGAATCGAAGCCGCGACCGCAGGTACGCGGCGTGAGGCGACTACTCGCAGCACTACACCAGAACGGTCGTCAAATTTTGTATAAAATAGTTAAATGGTTAATGTTTAGAAAATTCAGTAAGAGAAATTTTTATAAGTAAAAAAAACGTTTAAGCAATTAGTGACAATATAAATTTCATAGTGTGATACTACTCAGATCTTCTTAAGTATTATTTATTCATACAGAAATGTGTTAAATATGTGTAGTAAACAGTTGATATTAAAATTCAAATAGTTTTAAAATATTTAAATCTATGCACTATTTGATGTATCTAATGAATTTATACTAATGAGTGTTGTAGTTTTTATTGTTACAGGCAATGATGATCCAGAAGAATCAGAGGAGTCCCATGACGTCGATGAAGTCGAGGAGATGCCTACCAATACTACTACCACTACGGAATCTCCACCGAGAAACAACGACGTAGAACCAGAGAGTTCTACCGAGAGCCCTGAAGAAAGCCCTGCTGATACTGCAGATCTTGAGGTTGAAGCTACTCTCTATCCATACGTAGCACAAGATGATTAAATTATTCAATAATCGATTTGCACATGCTTCATTACTATATTCTGTATGTTAGCAATCGAACATAATAATCAAATTAGTGTCGTCTACTGTAGTACTATTTCCCACAGATCACTTCCAAAAGATACCGCCTAGAAATGACTATACGACCGTAACTCATTTATTGTCGTCCTGATTATTTAAAGTAAATCTCCTTCGTCCTCGTCCGAAAGAACGCGTATTGTATATTTAAACTAGCCATTCACTTGGCGTGATTATTTTCTAAATGCGGTATCTATTGCAGGTGAGCTGTGACTATTTCCTTATATATGATATGGGAATCATCATAAAATAGGGCAAAAATTGATTAATTTATTTAACAGGCCTGGCCACATTCGTTTTAAGGTAATCTTTTGGTTTAACCAAAAAAAAGCATTCCTAGTCATTATATATTTTAATGAAAATAATTTTACTGTTCTCTTATATTTACGCGAATATTACTCATTTAATTAAAAGTCTAAATCGGATTTTATCGCGTTTATTTGTTATAAAACTTTACAGTTTAACGATTTTTAATTAAATTAAATTATTTCCCGACGTTTCGGACCCTTTACAGCGTCCATGATCTCGGGGGACTGAGGTGGTGGGTGTCCGAATAATGATTCATTATAATCCGATTTAGACTTTTAATTAAATGAAAATAATTTTTATTTATTTATTGATTAGTATAATGTGAGAATTAAAAATAGACTGTACGTCTAAGTTTTTATTCATATTTAAGTTAGATTAAGAATAAAATTGTTGATAACTTATGTTATACCTATAGTTTTTGCGTATAGTAGGTATGATTTATTTTGTATTATTGAAATGTAATTTTATTATTTATACTTTATGATTACATGTGAAACTAAATAAAGTCACACATAGAATATTGACTGCTTGTATTATTATTTTCAAATTCTATTAGCAAATATAATGCTGTTAAGTGACATCCATTATTTAAAATTAGTTAATTTTGAAGAAATTAGGGACGTGAAGTATTTCGTAACACTGCACAATATTTAACAGAATATATTTTCTAAGATCGAGATAAAAACGGAAAAACGCGTTTTTCGTATAGTGACTTTTTTGTCACCTTAAAACAGGAAAAATTAAATTAACATTTAGACTCTTTTCGGACTCACATTTGTCACTTTGCCCACATTTATATTTTTCTACTAGATTACCGTACACTGTTATGATCATCATCACATCAGACATTGGATGTCCACTTCTAAACGGGGGCCTCACCTATCGACCTCCAGAGCGACCGGTTCGAGGCAGCCTCCACCCAACGCCTACCAGCGGCTCCCCTCAAGTCGTCTGTCTATCTCGTCGACGGCAGTCTGACGCTGCGCTTGCCGGTACGTGGTCTCCACTTGAGAACCATTCTACTCCATCGGCCGTCAGTTCTACGAGCTATGTGCCCTGCCCACTGCCACTTCAGCTTGCAGATCTGTTGGGCTATGTCGGCAACCTTCGTTCGTCTGCAAATCTCATAATTTTTGATTTAATCTCATAGAGAAAGACCAAGCAAAACCCTCTCCATTGCACGCTGTGCAACTTGGAGTTTGTTTAGAAGGTCCATAGTCAGAGACCATATCTCAGATCCGTATGTCATCCCTGGTAATCATCATAATGTCATCACTGGTAACATAGACATTGGTCCAAGACTTCGACTTCAAGCACTGAGATATGACGGATGAAAAGACGTTTTTTAACTTGCCGCTGCCCATCGTAACTGGATTCGACGATTGACCTCTCTCTCGAAGTTGGATCTACCAAGTTGGATCTTTTGTCTTAGTTAAGGTGACGGGGGCAAAGTGCGCCATACTTTTTTCATAGTTGACTTTGGTGCAATATTACTTGTGTTTAAGTTCACGAGTGACACTAACTCATGGTATTATAAGGATCTGTGATGTTTTGCAACAACAACCAATGTCGTCTCATTAGAATCTGACATCAAATTAATGAATTTTAGCATAAAATTTGAAAACAGTCAGACCAGGCGCACTTTGCCGACAAATCGGGTAAGTGCGCCATGTGTTAATAAAACGCAATAATAAAGCATTAGAAAAAAAAGAGCCTTATATTATTATAAGAAAACAAGCAACAAAACGAATGACATTTATTATTTTTCATAGCCACATTCTAGAAGAAGCTATGTATTTAAAACCAAATTTTGGCTAAATGCGCCATACAATCTTAAGTCAGAGGCTATGAACCTTTTTTCTAAATATTGATAATCGAGTGTCAAGTATATTTTTTCTTTTATTTACGATGGGAATACCTTTTTTTTGACGCAGGGGAATCCATTTACGGACGATATCCAGGACGCCCAAATAGGCAGTCCTAGACCCATGTCGGACTCGGAACTTTGGGAGTGCAATACCATACTAAACTCTTGGGAGCCTTTAGCTGCTTTAATTGGAGGGTCCCGGATCTGCAGGCAACAGGCATCCGTCCAGCGACAGGCTGGCCTTGGCGAAAAGGCCAGACTTGTCCTCAATGGGGATTGTCTGGCTCACCTCTGAACAGACCCGACGACGCCGTGTCTAGCAGGACCGGGTTCCCATCCCGGCCCGACATGGGCAACATTTTTTTGTTCTTAATACAATATGCCGTGTTGAGCGGCTGACCATATTATTATCTACCTCCGCTCGTATTTCATTCGCGGTGGTATGGATCTTTTCTATAAGCTCTTTCCGTGTCTAAATCTTTTGCCTAATAGTGCCTCTACAGCCTGCAGTTTTTTAATTAATAACACACATTGTGCTCTGTAAATGGAAAATGCACAATATAAACTTTATATCAAATCAAAACCACCAATGTAGGGGAGAGTTGGATATTACCGCGCGTTTGATAATTCCACGCCCTAGCATATTTCAAAAACTAAACGCTAATTGCGCTATCCAGTCCTTAAAGATCACAGTCCGAGTCCTCTACCCCTCCCCGTGCATGACGGTAATTTACTCGGAGCAGCGATTAAGACACGTCGTGTCTTACAAGTTTTTACTCTCGTTCCTTATAATTTCGCGGGCATTTTTGACAAGAGGTAAGCTATTCTATATTTGTATTGTAACACATTGATTACTTTTATTTGAATCCTAACATATTATAGAATTAATGACTAGATTGATTTGAATACACAATTAACTTGACTGTATTATTTTGAGGTTATAAAATGAAATAACAGAGTTTGTCAATTCCGCGCCCAGGGCGTGTATGAGTGAAGACCACGTACCGGCAAGCACAGTGTCGGACGGCCATCCACGAGATGAACAGACGACTTGAAGAGAGTCGCCAGAAGTCGTTGGATGGAGGCTGCTTTGAACCGGAGTCGATGGGGGGAGGCCTACGTTCAGCAGTGGACATCCAATGGCCGATATGGTTATGATAATTAATCTAGTCGTAAAATAATAATTATATCTAGGTATAGAGAGGAGTCTATGCTTCTTTTTCTACGAACGAGTTTATTCAACGTTGCATTTTTTTTTAAATTCTTAGTTTACTGATAGAAATTTACGAAATTATTATGGGCACGGTTTTATCAAACCTTGGCACGATATTATCAGACCAGTCTGATAATACCACGCTTTCCCGTTTTTTTATTATTTTGCAATAATTAATTTTTGTTTATTTTTTGAAATATTTTGCCGTGATGTATGCGTAGCTAAATAAATTCTGTACTATTTACTGCATTTTTGAATATATATATCGAACCTTCTCCGAATTATAGGTCCAAGTTCTTAGAGGCTCGGTAATATCCAACTCTCCCCTACTACATTACCTACAAAATTTAAATTAAAAAAAGCTGTTGCGATATTAAACTTGTGTAAATGTATTTCACTAATAAACGTATATGCAAATTACTTCTAAATCGGTTTAAGATAACTGATTTACAATTCATTTGCAAGAATTGACCCGACCATACAAACAAGCATACAAACATTGCAAGTTAAATAAAGACTTGTAACAAAGACACGTTTTAAAAAAGTTTGTAACCTCTGGATTGCGGCGAAGTGCGCCATATAAAAAGTCAGTATGGCGCACTTCCCCAACTATATAAATTTGGGGTAAGAATATTTAACTTGTAAAAACTATATAAATTTTACTAGTTATGAGTGAAATAAAGCCAGAATCTTAAAGAAAATTATTTAAATTTTGCACTCACCTCACTCGTATATCGGTAAAAACTCAATTTCTTGAGATTTACGAAGATGATCACCCCTTAGTCATCTCTCCTCACCACTTTGAATATCAGTGAAAATAAAATGGCGCATATCTTAAACACAAATGACTAGAGCCATCAGTGACTTTCACCAAAAACTATAATTTAGTTTGTAGCATCGATATAAGGTGCCACTACTAGTATCCAATCGGAAGTTTTCGAGATATTTGTGGTAGGTGCACTTGCCCGCTAGGCGCACTTTGCCACCTTCACCCTAGATGTACTCGTCATCGATTTCGAGAGTAGAATTTCCAACCGATATCGGGGTGGGCACGACATGGTACATTTGAGATGATTTTTGTCTTGACCATGATAATTTTAAGGCCCAACCGTTGAGAAACTCCATCGAGGTCACTGAACATAATGCTGGGGTCTTCTTAGGATTCTGCTATAAGCACGATATCATCAGCATATCGAAGGTGAGTGATGTACTGTAAGCTTAAAAGCGTCTTCCAATGCTGTAGTAAAGAGTTTCGGAGAGAGATTTCCCTTTTTCACGCCTCGCAACATTGGAATCGCTCTCGCGCTATGCTCCTGTACTCTAACCGATATCCTAGCGTTATTATACAAGCACTGAAACACTGATATACCGGTCAATGTGGCACCGCTGGAAAGACTGCAGCAACGCCCAAGTTTCGATCGAATCGACTTTTTCATATTCCACTAACGCCAAGCACAATGGCTTATACTCCTCGGTCTTTTGTATAATCTGCCGCAGCGTATGTATGTGGTCTATGGTACTATAGCCTTTTCAGAAACCGGCTTGGTCGGGAGGCTAGAAGTCATCAAACTTGCCCGTCAGACGATTTGTAATGACCCTAGAAAACAATTTATAAATGTGGCTCAGAAGCGAAATGGATTCTCCAACAAAGTGTTTTCACCCTTTTTGAAGAAGAGCACCGCCACGCTTCTATTCTAGGGTACCGGCGTTATGCTTTCGAGTTAGACTGCATTAAAGAGTCTCTGAAAGACTTTAAGTACCGGCATTTCACCCACTTTCAGAAGCTCGTAATGCCGTCCTCGCCCGGTGCCTTATTGCCTTTAAGCTGTAACGTCCCAGAGCCTCGGGGTCCCCCGAGATCATGGACGCTGTAAAGGGTCCGAAACGTCGGGAAATAATTTAAAATATTGTAAAACTATAAAGTTTTGAATAAACGCGATAAAATCCGGTATAGACTTTTAATCAAATGAGTAAAATTCGCGTAAATATAAGAGAACAATAGGCTCTTGGATGTTCAGCTGAGCCACGAATAGGTCGGTTGGCCGAGATATACAACTGTCCGTAAAACTTCTTGACCTCCCTCAATATTTCGGCTCTAGTCGACGCTGTACCTCCATCCTCTGTTTTCAGCTTCGACAAGCAGCTTTGACCAACAAACGAATGCCTTGAAAACACTTTGAAGCCCCGATTCCACTCTATTGTATCTTTCATACGTTTTGTATTAAAGACACGTATTTCCATATCCGTCTGTTGATCCGCCTATATGCTTCATCATCACCAGAGGACTGCAGGTTTAATAAGCGTCGTTCTTCCATAAGATTTTGAGTTTGGTCAGAGAGGCTTTGGGGGGCACTTTTACGGCCGGGTCTGTAAAATCGTCCCCCGATTGTATGGACAGTGTTCACCAACCTTTTGTTTATATCGTCCACAGAAACGCAATCGCCAAGGCAATCGAAACGATTTGATAATTCAAGCTGAAAGCTTTTTGAAGGGTTTTGGATATGTGCGTTAGACGGTCGGAGTGTAGACTTCAACAGGCGAGACCCTTCCAGTTTAACACTGATATTCAATGTGCCGCTAATCAATAGGTGATCACTACTGGTTTATTATCACATCATATTATCACACCTTATGGATCACGGAGACATCATTGAATATCTGTCGTCTGATTATCTACATTTTTATACCTAAGATAAATTAATAAACATTTTTATACATTGTGTTTTAATATTCAATAAATATATATAGAGTAAGCAGTATAATGATTGGCCCTTTAAGCAGAGCATTGACTTTAAAATTTTATTCCGTCGAATTAAGGGTCAAAAATAAATAACATTTGCTGGAAAGGTGTTGAGTAACAATCTGAGAATTCGAATAAACCACAATTGTGATAGTATTACATCTCTTTATGTACTTTATCGAAAGAAACTTAAAAATGAAGCCAAAAGTACAATCATTGGCCTAGGAGTACAGTGAATGGCATACCAAAAGTTAATGATTGGCATGTCAATCACTATACTTTTGTATACATTTGCACTGCCAATCTTTATAAAGTGTTAGTGCCAATCACTAGTTAGACTCTTTTTCTACCAATTAAGGTATATAAACCTAAAATTAATGATAAATAACCTATAGGAATGAAATAAATTTACATTTAAAAAGTACTAACTTCTTATGATTTTCGTAATAATCTACACCGTTTACATACACGCTGCTAAACTATTTTTTTTTTCAAGTATTGCTAACTGATATTTAAAAAACTGCCAATTTTATTTAAGAGCATTGTTAACATAGAAAAATATACATATTTTTTAATACCTTTTACTTAATGAAAACGCTTAATATATTGATTTTAATGTCGGAAGGCCAATGATTGCGGGGGTGCCAAGATTACTATAGCTTACCCTACATAGGTATACTTATACCTTGTCGAACCGTTTATTATCTTTTTGACAGTTTACGTCTATAAATTAACGTTTTTTTTTCTTCGGAATAATGTATTACAGTAATGTTGTACTTTATAGACGGGTAGTGATTGCCCTGTGCATGTCAAACAACCCCAGACTATAAAACAATTCTTGAAATATATCGATCGATGAATCGATCATATGATAAAATAATTTGACTTCATATAAGTATTGTTTCTATAAAATTAATTTAAAAAAAGAAAATAAAAATAGTATCTATGACTCCAAGATTCATTATTTGCAAGGAATTAAGTCGAAATCTTGGAAGATAAGTTCACATCAAGAGTAAAGAACAATGAATCTGTTCATTCTTTTATTTATTTTTTGACGGCTCCTAACTATGCACGCGTTAAAGAAAAACTAAGAAACGAGTAATTAATATTTAAACTAAAAATATTTCATTAAATCGATTGTAAGTTCTTCTTAAATAAAATCGATTATTATTTGAAATCGAATCAGTAACGTGTGAGGGTGTAACTAATGTCGAACTGTCAAAAAGATAAT
This sequence comes from Euphydryas editha, assembly GCA_036937285.1. Classification (NCBI taxonomy): domain Eukaryota; kingdom Metazoa; phylum Arthropoda; class Insecta; order Lepidoptera; family Nymphalidae; genus Euphydryas; species Euphydryas editha. Next base: position 14,186,278 of record JAUPFZ010000005.1, on the reverse strand, counting down.
AAACGGTTTGACAAGGTATACATAATATAAAAATGTTACACCCAGACTCGGGGCGGGATTCCAACCCACAACCCTAGAGCGGAAAGCAGGGTCACAGCCAACTGCGCCAACGGGTCAGATAAAAATACCTATATCTATACTTATAATAAAATTTTCCACAGGTACATTTCTGGAACGGCATGATTTGAGCTAGGCTACATTTATTCCAAAATTAAGCACGGTCTCTTATGGAGGTCAATATGCGTGAGTTGAACTGAATTAGGTTGTAAATGTCATTTATTTTACATAATATACATAATATATCTATAAATAAATAAATAAATAAACGTCTCACACTCAACGGCCCCCAGTAGGATGTGAATCCTGTGTCGGAGGTCCGACAACACACACAATACACAAGCAAAAACGCCCAGACCACAACAAATATCTGTATGGCCTATACAAATATTTGTCATGTGCGGGGATCGAACCCACGACCGCCAGCGCATCAGCCAGTTGCTGTGACCACTGCGCCAACGCGTCGTCAAACTTATTTACTAATTACAGTTTCTTAATGTTATTATATTTTATACACATTTTTAGAGTAGTTCAGAAAAACATCTCTAACTTCTAGCAAAAATTTTTGTTATATTATCGACCGCCATCTTCATCCCAAGTTGGACCTCCGTATCGTAGCGGTCGACCTCATATTATGTACAAGGCATTTCAGCAGTAGGTGAAGAACAGTTTCAGACTCGAGATCTCGAGAGAGAGAGGCTCGCAGATGCACTTCACAGGCTGTCTTTGCACCTGATACAAGTAGGATAGACTGGGTACGATTGAAACACAGGACGATTGAAACAACACAAATATCTCGCAAACCGTTGGCGGGATGGTAAGGAGTCCAAGGAGAGAAGGAAGCGGACGACAGGTCTACACACGAACAACAATGTTGCGTTGCCCTCCACGGACTTTAACTTTTTTTAGAAGGCCCTATTGTGGTTTTTTTAACCAAAGGTAAATTTTAGCTTGGAGAGTTTTCCAATTATTATTGTTCTTATTTAAGTGACAGTACTGAGTATGTATTTTTATTCGAAATGAAGGTCATGGAATATTATATCATGACTAGCTTTTATTTATCATTATTTTCACCATCACTATAACTGTTTTTCAGCTAAAATTGACGATGGGGACGGTTGAAACACTATATTTACTTTTTCCTGGTTTTCTAGATGCCAAGACTACGCGTAAGAAAGACTTTGAGAGGACTAATAGGCCTGTAGAAGTTCAAAAAAGATTTTGAGGAGATAAAAGAGGGAGATTCCTTACGATAAGTGACACAGAAGCACGGAGTCAGCAATTATTTGTTCCCAAGGTATATTCGATATCAAGATGCCTCTGGCGAGCAAGAAACGCAAGATATAAGGATCAAGGATATAAAGCACACAACTTTGTTTTTAATGAAAAGCAAGAGCAAGAGCATTCAAAGTACTTGTTGCGATATGTAGATTGTCTACCTAAGAAAGTTGTAAATAAATTGGCCTATGAACTTACAGTTAAATATTATTTATCACGACATCAGACTTGGGTTGGCAAGGAGCTAAAACTTTTTCGTCTACGAGCTGGCAGGTGAGAAATGGCTTATGAGAAAAAATCTTTTTTTTTTTCGCTGGGAAATGCATTTACGCATCCCGCCGCCCGAAGGCGACGGGTATGTGGGACTCACTGACACGGCAGGACGTGCCAGAATACCGCACTAAAACCCAGCGGTGCCCTCATCGTCGTAGTGGGGCGCCACGGGATCGCTTTCGCATGCAACCGTGACGCCCCGACGGTTACCGTCGGACCGTGAGTGTGCCACTCCCACTCTATTGCGAAGGGTGAAGGAGCGCGTAACGGCGTCTCCTTCCCCCGGTCGTATCCTGCGGAGCGGGTTAGCGTTAGCATCTGCTTCACGCTCCCGCTCCGCGGCCTCCTTCAATGCCATGACCTCCTCGCAGAAGGAGGCCACGGCCGACCAACACCTCTCGCTGCCTAGCATCCAGCGGACCACGCTCGACAGCGAAAAGTCTCCGTCTATCACGGCCACCAGGGCATGGCGCTGGGGTCCCCAAGCGGCGCACTCCTCGAGAGTGTGACGCGCCGTGTCTATAGGCGCGCCGCACTCGTGGCAGGCAGGGGTGACTTCCTTCCTCGCAATCTGGTGCAGGTACTTACCAAAGCCCGGTAAGTACCTGCGTCAGGCTGAAGGTCAGCACCTCGTGCCGCCTTCTGACCCAGTGACGAAGATGGGGACGTATGGCATCCACCGTCTCTGGGCCTGCCGCTGGGGACTCCAGGTCCTCCTTCCACCAATGGATCAGGGCTCTCTGAGCCTGAGCCCTGACTTTAAGCAAGATTAAATATACCGTTACAAGTATTTATAATATTGACGATTAATTATTATTGCCAGAGTTGTATATTTATAATCTTTGAGTTTAAATAAATAATTAATAAAACATGTTATAATATTATATTTTGTACTATTCGCATGTGTTTCAATTGACCCCAATCACAGTTTCAACCGCCCCTGGTATGGGAACGATTGAAACAAATCGTTTTTATTTTTATTTTTAAGATTTGATTTACTATTAAAAATAACACATCTTAAATTTATGTCACATTACCCATTAGTAGACGGAAACATGCTCTTTTATTAAACACACATTTTTCATTGCTCGGATAATAAATAGCAAAACTATGGACGATATAAGCAAAATTGTTCCAACCGTACCCAGTCTACCCTACCCGGAAATACCACCGCGCGCGCCCCGTTAAAAACTAGATTATCCGCATGTCGATTTTTATGATTCCGTAAGCCACAATCGCATTAAGAAAGAAGATCTTAGTGATGTCGACCGTTTCTGTACCAGAATTTCCATTCGACAAGTAATTGAAAATTGGCGAAGCGATTGTAGCTGACGGATAATTTCCCTACAATGAGTAACGTGTATCTGTAATAACAACAGGGACCGATGGCTTTACGTGCTCTCCCAGGCGTGGTGGGGAGACCCACAAGGACATATCACATACACCAGACCAGAAACATAATTATATTCATATAAACATAACTATCTCTGTTAAGGCAACTACTACATCAAAGCGGTTGTACAAAATGTGTAGGGGAGAGTTGGATAATACCGCGCGTTTGATAATTCCACGCCCTAGCACCGCCGCCTCCTCCCCCGTGCACGACGCTAAATTACTCAGAGCGGCGATTAAAACACATCATGTTTTACAAGTTTTTACTCTCATTCCTTATAATTTCGCGGGCGTTTTTGACAAGAGGTAAGCTATTCTATATTTGTATTGTAACACATTGATTACTTTTATTTTAATCCTAACATATTATAGAATTAATGACTAGATTGATTTGAATACACAATTAACTTGACTGTATTATTCTGAGGTTATAAAATGAAATAACAGAGTTTGTCAATTCCGCGCCCAGGGCGTGTACGAGTGAAGACCACGTACCGGCAAGCACAGTGTCGGACGGCTATCCACGAGATGAACAGACGACTTAAAGAGAGTCGCCGGAAGTCATTGGATGGAGGCTGCTTTCATCCGGAGTCGATGGGGGGAGGCCTACGTTCAGCAGTGGACATCCAATGGCCGATATGATTATGATAATTAATCTAGTCGTAAAATAATAATTATATCTAGGTATAGAAAGGAGTCTATGCTTCTTTTTCTACGAACGAGTTTATTCAACGTTGCATTTTTTTAAATTCTAAGTTTACTGATAGAAATTCACGAAATTATTATGGGCACGGTTTTATCAAACCTTGGCACGATATTATCAGACCAGTCTGATAATACCACGCTTTCCTGATTTTTTATTATTTTGCAATAATTAATTTTTGTTTATTTTTTGAAATATTTTGCCGTGATGTATGCGTAGCTAAATAAATTCTGTACTATTTACTGCATTTTTGAATATATATATCGAACCTTCTCCGAATTATAGGTCCAAGTTCTTAGAGGCTCGGTAATATCCAACTCTCCCCTACTTAGTTGTAATTCATTAACGCGTAGTTGGATTTCATTCATTATTTGTTGTAAAGGAGATATTTTAAAGGTTGTCCCATAATTCGGAAATTACATCATAACCATCACTGTTAGGTCCGATAAATTTAAACTATATTATTACATACATAGAATTTTGATAAACCTAGCTTTTTAGGAAACAATAAATTTTTCAACTGTTTTTCTTTTATTATTTAAAGTTCTAATACTCTTCAAATAATTTAAATATGTTTCAATTAATTTAAAAGTTCAGGTATGTTTTTAGATAACTTTGCAGTTACTAGTTACTATAAGTTGATCAAATATCAAATACAAATGTAGACAGATTCTAAAAAAAAAAATTGCTGACTATAATATTATACAGGTTGACCAGGTTATTTAATAAGAATTCTGTTTTTATAATTATGGGGTACCTTACTTTATTAAAACATTTATTTTATAACATTTATAGAAAAAAAGATTGACACCATGATATAGAGAGAAAACATGACTTAACCAGATACACGATAAATTAAATACGTATAAAAACAACGCAAAAAATGGCTTAGTCTTATAACCTTATAAAATTCACTGATATAATCCTGCTGCTAAATTTTAATTTGTTTAGACAAGTCATTTAAAAGTTCGAAACATAATATTCCATCAAGGCCTTTAGATCCAGAACCCTTGCCACTTATATGAAATTTAATACCTGTGAATGGTTCTTCCTCAGATATTTGTTCCGTTTCAATTTGGGAAGGTAACTCTTCGTATGGACATTCACAATGAGTAATAACATTTTTGAATTTTAGTTCTGAATTTTCCGAACAGGAGCAAACGTCTTTATTATATTTACTACTCTCGTCCTCAAGATTTTCTGCAATGTATTTTAATAGCTCTTCAAAATTCATATCAATATCACTTTTTTCTATGTCATTCTTTTTTCTAGGTTTATTTATTTTAAAACCTGATCTTGTCTGTGTTAATTCAGATTTGAGTTTTCTCATTTGTTTTTCATCTATCCATTCACTCAAATCGACTTCAGGTTCAGGTTCTTTTGGACATTCACATATTATGTTCTTTCTTAAATAATCTTTACATTGACATTTTTTGTTTTTGTTATGTTGATCTTCCATATGATATTCTGTAGAAAATGGTTGTTTTTGTTGTTGACAAGGACATAATGAATTACCCTTTTTTTCGCATAACTTATTTGTATTAGACATTATTTTTTCGTTCCTATTAGCTATCCCGCAATTCTCACACTGTGCTTTTGAAAAATTTGGTTTTAACTTGTGGATTTGTTTTTCTATCCCTGTAAGAAAAGCGTTACATAAAGAATACTAAAATTTTCCATGGATGTATCTAAAATAATATAATAATGTGTTTGTACATCTTAAAATTGAATTGATTAAAAATTTAAATAGCATTTACCGCTGTTTTCTAACAAATGATCGTGAGAAACATTACAAGCTTTCGATAACATTTCCTTTGCTTTTTTATCAAAAAGTTCCATTATTTTTTGTGCATCACACTCACAAGTTTTAAATGTATTGTTTTTAGTATTTTCATTCAATAACATATTCCCAGAATCGCATATCTGCGTCGAACGAAGCTGACAAGGAACCTTATAACGTTCATCAGTTAGAATTCCAAGATTTGAATGACTATCCGGTACCATTTGCTGGCATGTTTCATTTTTTCTTGAAGAATATTTATATGCTTGGTGACACAGACCTTAAAATTAAAAATAAAATGCAATAACCAGATAAGTTTGTACATAACTATTGACATAAAGATAAATAAGAAAAAAGATTATTATGATAATGATCATTTTATTTGATAACAAGCTATCGATACCTTGGGCATCAGCTTCTTTAAGTATGATAGGTGTTACTATTTCTGTTACTATGTTATCCATTCTGCCTTGACATACTGCAGAAGACTCGTCTAATTTATCGTTTACTTCACAACAGCAAGGTCTATCCTGTGTAGTATCAGTACTAATAATTCGGCAGTTTTCTTTTATTTTTAACGTTATATGCTTTCGTTCCTTCTTTTCTTTAATACAATTTTTTTTAAATTCATCTTTTCTATATTGGATATTTTCATCTTCAAGATGCTTATTATTGACTATGGATTGAACACCATTTTTTAATGTTCTTCCTGTTGTCGTAATCTTAAAACCTCCATGATTTTGATGTAAATCTAAAATCATATAAAAATAAAATTAGTTTATGCTACTGATCTAAATATTTATTGTCAACACTATACAACACCTTCATACAATAAATAATAATTATGTTATTATTATATGATTCAAGGAAGTTTGTTCTAAGAAGGAATAGGTTAAAAAAAATTAGTTGTCTGTAAAGTTGGTACTTGGTTTACGAACGCTAGTTTTTCGTGATAACGTCATAAGTACTTTTATGAATTGAATTGGATTGTTATGTATATTACTGAGTTATCATTATTTTGTATAATACAAATAATGAGTTAATTCAATTAAATACATCACTCACTTATTCACTCGTTAATTCAAATATTTTATTACTTAAATTATACAGATTAATTACAAGTAACAATGTACTATTAACAATGTATTATATAACTTATATACATGCGTGACATTTAAGATCCTCCAATGTGCGTTATTCTTTTTCATTCACAAGCTGAACGCTTAGGCCGATCGTGCCTCTCTATCGGTTGTTCCGCGCTCTCGCTCGCGATACGTGACAATAGTTCGTGCGGTGCAGCCGGCATTCATCGATTTACGAGGGAGTGTTTTTATGTTCGCGGAATGAACGGTAAGGGGTTGAAATAAAAAAACCAAATTATTTTTCCTTTTCAATATATTCGCCTGCAAGACGGACACATTTTTCAGATCTTTCAATTAATTTATTTATACCCTCATAAAAAAATGTTTTGTCTTTGTCCTCAAAATACGCTGAAACTGCCTCCTTAACTTCATCATCGGTGGTAAATTTTTTACCCCGCAGCCCTTTTTTCATTTTTGGAAAAAGGTAATTATCACTCGGGGCAAGGTCTAGGCTGTAGGGTGGGTAGTTCAAAATATCAAAGCCCACTTTAAGCAGGGCAGCCAACGCAAATCGGCTCTTGTGGGCGGGCGCATTGTCGTGCAAAAGCAGCACACCTTTCGTCAATTTTCCCCGTCTTTTCTGTTTAATGGTTTATTTTAGTCGCTCTAATATTGAAGCGTAGTATTCTCCGGTTATAGAAACACCTTTATCTTTATAATCGATCAATAATATTCCTTCTGAGTCCCAAAAGACCGTTGCCATGAGTTTCCCAGCTGACCGTGACACCTTAAACTTCTTGGGGGGTTCTGTGCTCTTTTTATGCCACTGCATAGAGTCTTGTTTCGACTCAGGTTCATAATGATGAACCCAAGTTTCGTCTCCAGTAACAATTCGACTTTCTTTTTTCTTGGACCATCCTTGTCATCATTGCAGAGGTCCAAAAATGCACGTGAACACTCTACGCGTTGTTGTTTTTGCGGCGGCGTGAGCATTCTCGGTACCCATCTTGCGCTGACCTTAGTCATGCCAAGATGATCGTGCAGGATTTAAAAAATGGCTGTATCGGATACTCCAACAATTTCTGCGAGTTGTTTATCTTTAGTCGAGCATCGTCGAGTACAAGTTTTTCGACTTTTATGATAAGTTCTGGCGTGGTCACCTCGATGCTCCTGCCCGGCCTCGGGTCGTCTTCAAGGGATTCCCTTCCTTTTTTAAACAAACTGTGCCACTTGTACACCATGGTTTTTCCTGGACAAAAGTCACCGTAAACCGATGACATCTCATCCATTATGGTCGCAACTGATTTTCCTTGTTTGGTAAGGAACTTTATAACAGCACGATATTCGATTTTTTCCATATTTCACTTTTCACTCCTGATTATGTTGCTTTGTTGGCGATAGCTCAAAAACTAATAGTCTAATAACAATGAAATCTCGTATTTATACTAATTATGAGTCACTTAACACGTTACGATCCTAATGAGCCTAATCACCCCCTCCAACCCTCTCATTCCGCGAACTTAAAAACGCACCCTCGTACAAGACGTATTCACGTCAAAAATCACAAAAAAATTACAAATTCAAGATTTTTTTTAACTCTGATTTTAAGAAATAAAACTAAAACAAGACGACTTCTCTTCGTCTCGACGTCTCATCATATCAGCCATTGGATGTACACTGCTAAATGTTAGCCTCCCCCATCGACCCTTGATCTAGAGCAACCGATTCGAAGCAGCCCCTACCCAACGGCTTCCGCCAACTCTCTTGTCCTCAAGTCGTTTGTCAATTTCGTGGGTGGCCATCCGACGCTGTACTCGAGAACCTTTCTGTTCTGTCAGTCGTCAGTTCTACTAGCTATGTGTCCTTCTCAATGCCATTTCAGCTTGTAAAGTCGCTGAGCTATCTTGGCAACTTCCATTCGCCTGCAGATCTCATCATTTCTGATTTGATCTCGTAGAAAAATACAGAAGTCGTTCATGAGGGCTTCGTCTGCCAGTAGACGGTTGCATTTCATGATCTTTTTGAAATCTTTTTAAGAATTTTTACGTTTTTAATAGAGATCACAGTGTGCATCCTAGATCTGACTTTTTCGTCAAAGCGGTGGGCTAGTTTTTCTTTTATGTCTTTGGTGGCTTCGACTGTGGGGTGGCTACTATTTCTAAATTTTTATCGAAGTTCGATGATGATGATGATGATGATGGCACGGCTTTCCACACACCGGTACCCCATTTATCCACGTCATTTTTGGTAGCTGCTAACCCCTGAGATGGATTTTGCCATCTCAAGTATCCTGTCATCCAGTATTACTCTCGTGCACTTGACAACCACCATAATCGGATCTCCCGCAGATGATAAGAATTTTTGTAGCATGTATTCTTGCTCTGTAGCTTCGAATGTGTCTATAAAACCTCTTTTGCCGCTAAATGGCACTATCTATTTTCCGAACATGTTTCCTTTGATTACCTGACATGTGTCGTTATTAAATATAGCTGCCTTTGCTGCCTTGATCCACTTCCAGCAGCTTTTCGCTTCCACGCTAGTAGATATCTGCAGAATCTTTTTACAGGTGGCCGAGTTGATTTCTCGAGTCACACTCTCTATGGCCAGGATTAGACGAATGCGTTTATAGTATGGTCTAATGGGTTCGAGGCTGATCTTAATTAAGGTGAAGTTACTTGCCCTATGTCGGCCCTGGTCTGAGTTGTTCTCGGCTTACGTGGATTTCCCGTCATCTCGCCGATGGAGGTGTCGGAGAGGGCCCGGGAAGACTCACTCCTCTCGGACCCATTTCGCTCACATGCGCCTGATGCCGCCCTAGCTGAGGCTGCGGACGGTAGGGTCAGGGTTTGCCCACCGTCTGCTGAAACAGCCTACCGCGAAGATGCAATGCCCAAGTGCGCGGGGCGTCACACAGGAGAAAGTGCCCGATGGGGCAGCCGCCTGCGGACCACGAAGCAACGTACGCGGTACTCGTGCTCCGCCTTGTAAGGGTGGGTGAGGGCGCACGGTGGGTTATTTTAGTGGGTGAGGGCCCCATACTACCCCGTTGTCTCCCCAGACGATGGGGTATGCGTTCATGTACATTTTTTTCGCACAAAAAAAAGGCTTCCGTGGAATTTCCTGGTTGTCGGTCCGTTGATGTCTCGCCTCACCTTACCCGTAGAACCGAGGCGAGTTAGACGCTCTTTTTGCGGGAGAAATTATACGATGTATAAAACTCTACAGTACCATCATGTGGGTACTCGGGACTTACTCTTTATCTCGTTTCGACTCGAAAGTAATGGTGGTAAATATTTGTGCTGCTATTTTGAGTTTGAGGCGTTCAGATCCACTCAGCGGGAGCTCCATGAAGACCGGTTCTGTAGAAGGAGACGGAGGTTTGACCACTGGTTTTAAGAAGCTTAGGTGTTCCTCTCTATTTTCGTAAGCTATGAACTTGTGTTTGATCGAGGCCATTAGACGTCCATAATAAGCTGTCACCTTTTTCAAAACCGTTTTCATGGTGTCCACACTTATCTTACGCGGCTATCACCCTGGCCCTCCCTGCCAAGTTGTGTGAGCATCGAGTAAAACCTCGCAAAAGGGGAGACTCTTTACCCCATTCAAAGAGCGCACTCACTTTTTTTGTAGTTGCATGCATCGATAGGTCTAGTCACCCATCGTCCACAGGGTGAGTGCATTGATTTTATCGTCCTTTGTACTTGTTAGACGTGCTCCCTATTATCAGCCAGAAGAGCCTCGGCAAAACCTATAGTCAATTTGGGCTTTTCGGATATCAGAAGCCAATGCCTATCATTTCTGCTGCATCATAAAAAGACTCCACGTCTTTATTTATACCCGATTCGCAACGCTTGCCTTTTTCTATAAGTATATCTGCGAACGTAGAGTATTAGGTAGTTCGTTAGGACTCCGTTGGTGTTGATTCTCTCTCGAGAAATATTCGCAGTGCCCTTAGGACAACCCGCAGTGCACCCACGATGGATAATGGTTGTCGTCCCTTATTATGCAGTGTTTCGGGAAACGCTGGCTTGCGAGCTTGTGATTTCTAGTATTGTTTTATTTTTATTGAACACACTTTCATAATCATTTTATTTAAATAACATAAAATTTTCTGAGAGAGAAGATGAAACGCAAACAATTTTTTTACATACGATCGAGTTTGTCAAAAATATAGAAATATTTCATTGAGGTCAGGACCATAAGCACCGGCATAGTCAATGAACGGGAATACAAGGACATAGACAAGTAGAACTTTATTCTTTATAGGGAGAAAGTTCCTTTGCCGATTTCGAAACCTTAACTTTGCAATAACTGAACGGCTAATTTCCGAGATAGGACAAACTGTTCTATTTGTGTATGTATTTTGAGTTTGTTTTGTGTGAGAAGCGGACATTATGGCAGTCGAGCCATTTGCCTTGGCGGCTGCTTGGATAGCTGCCTTCAGGAACATGAAAACAGTTAGCTAGAGACCACGGCTCGGATCCATGTCATCCATATAGTCAAAGACTTTCGACTTAAGGTATTACGCATTGAGGTATTACGCATGAACAGATTTTTTTACTTCCCAAATGTTGCCCGTCCTTTTTTTGTTGTTGTAATGACTAGCAACCCGCCCCGGCTCCGCACGCTCCAATGCTGATATTAAATATACAGTAATATACTACAGAATTCTGGTATATACAACGTTCACAACTTTTTTTTCATTAGACAATACAAACATGGTTTTTCGCTATTTATAGGCACGGCCCCCGGCCGGTGGCGCGGCATTTTAAATCTATAATATCTTCGAAAATATTCATTAAAATTACATACTTTAAGAAGCCATATTAATTTATATTAACTGCACAACGTATGTAAGGTACTTAATTGGATAAGAATTAATGCTGCATTGCTTAAAATCGCTTCGTAAATAAGTCAATATTTCTCGTAAAAAGTAAAAGATAAAAAATGTTTATTGTGGGTTATCCCTAACAGATAGACATATATACCATCGTGCACTTTTTTGTCTCTAATACTGTATCTAATATGTGGTCTACAATACTGTACTACATTATTTTGATCTATCTCGTAGGGTTCAGGCAGCGTTTGCAATGTTAGCGTAAAAAAAATGTGTTTTTTTACGACATCACATTAGAAACTTCTAAAATTATCAGTTTTTCCCTACTATATTATGCATTTTATATACCTACATAAAAACCTTCCTATTGAATCACTTTATCTATTTAAAAAACCCACATCAAAATCCGTTGCGTAGTTTTAAAGATCTAAGCATACATAGATACAGAAAGAACGGGAATCGACTTTGTTTTATACTATGTAGTGATGGGTAATCCATTTACGCATCCTATCCGTGAAATGAAGGGTAGGTATGTGGAACTCGCGGCGCGACGCCAAGATCGCATGTTAACCCAGCAGGCCGAATACCTCACTAAAACGCATCGATACAGTCGGCACCCTATTGGGACGCCATGGGATCGCTTTCGCATACAACCATAACGCCCCGACGCGATGCTTGGCCTTGTGGCCCCTCCGAGGAGCCACTTGACCGGTCTCCTCTGTGCGAGGCAGAGGGGTATCAGGACCGGTTCAACTACCGAAGCCGGGTCACTCGCCACCGGTTCTCCTCCGCAAAGCAGAATAGTTCCAGCATTGAGCGACCCAACTCCTGGCAGCCCCGCAAGAACAGAGGGCCAGGCCCAACCCAGACGGCCCGCGCACCACGCGCCCTCTACAAGAAGCGGACGAGCGAACCCGCCCGCTTCCGACACCGAATGGGGGTAAAAATCCCCCTAATTTTACAGCGCCTTTTTTTGGCGCCACACCTTCACGGCCGCACCTCCGTGCCAACACACCCCACCACGCTATCGCAACCTGCCCACTATTGGATGCCCAGCTACACCAGACGGCGAACCCCCGAGGCTGGGCCTACACATCAGCTGGTTCAGGGGGCCCAGTGGCTTGGGCGCCTCCACGCCCAACTACTGTGCTTTCGCGCCCCAAGTTGGAGGGAGAGAGCAAGTCATCCCCCTCCTGCGCTTTCGTGCCCGCCTTCTGGTTTTGGTCCACGGGGGGTCCAAAGATCCTTACCACTCACGAGGCATTCGAATGTCATTCCCCTATCCACAGTAGGAGGTCCAGCACTCCCATGTGGAAAGCTGCCCATCCTAACTGAATTCGACTATTGACCTTTTCTTTTTGTCCTAGGTAGATGTACTCGTCAACAACAAGAGTAGAATTCATAACTGATATCAGGGTGGCACGACATCAGGATGAGCCCGCAAATGAAGTATCTCGGGCTCATCCTGGACGGAGGGTGGACCTTCGGCCCACATTTCACGATGGTGGGACCGAAGGTCTTGAAGGCGGCGAGTGCGCTGGGCAGACTCCTCCCGAACCTCGGAGGACCCAGCGCCGCCTGCAGGCAGCTGTACTCCGGAGTCTGCCGGAGTATGGCGACGTACGGTGCCCCGGTTTGGGCGGATCGCCTCACCGCGAAAAATAAGGCGGCGCTGCGCGCTGCGCAGCGAACAATCGCGGTGAGGGTGATTCGGGGGTACCGTACGGTATCGTGGGCTGCAGCTACTGCTCTAGCCGGCGACCCCCCGTGGGAGCTCGTGGCGGAGTTTCTTGCCGAGACCTACTCATACGTCTCGGGTAGGAGGGCTCTTGGTGAGAACCCCACGTTGGACGGGATCCTACGTGTGCGTCGGATAGGGCAGGAAGCGCTAATGCGGAGGTGGGGGGAGGACCTGGCGGTGCAGCCATATGGCACACGCGTAACGGCTGCCATTCGCCCGGTCCTTGAGCGGTGGATGCGTCGAAAACGCAAGCCCCTCACCTTCTGTCTGACACAGATTCTCACCGGGCACGGTTGCTTTGGTGACTACCTGTGTCGGACGGCCCAAAGGGAGCCGACGACTGAGTGTCACGATTGTGGCGCAGCGGTGGACTCTGCCCAGCACACCCTCGAGGTGTGCCCGAGTTGGGCGGTGCTGCGTCAAGGTCTGACGTCGGTCATCGGAGGGGACTTGTCGCTCCCGAGCGTCATCACCGCGATGCTCGGCGACGACGAGTCCTGGAAGGCGATGGTCTCCTTCTGCGAGACAGTAATGTCCCAGAAGGAGGCCGACGAGCGGATGAGAGAGGAGGCCGCCGACGTGGCCTCCATCCGCGGGCGACGAATGGGGGTGCGTAGGAGGCGCTACTTAATGCGCCTCCTGTAACGCCCTTGTGCCCGTGTCGGGCCGGGATGGGAACCCGGTCCTGTTAGACACGGCGTCGTCGGGACTGTTCAGAGGTTAGCCCGACAATCCCCATGGAGGAGAAGTCTGGCCTTTTCGCCGAGGCCAGCCTGTCGCTAGAGGGATCCTGTTGCCTGCAGATCCGGGACCCTCCAATTAAAGCGGCTGAAGGCTCCCGCAGGGGTTTAGTACGGTATTGCACTCCCAAAGTGCCGAGTCCGACATAGGTCTAGGACTGCCGACCCGGGCGTCCTGGATATCATCCGTAAATGGATTCCCCTGCGTAAAAAAAAAAAAAGGGTGGCACGACATGGAAAATCGACAGGATTTTTGTCTTATCCATCTTCATTTTAAGGCCACCTGTTGGGAACCTCCGTCGATGGAGCAGAAAGTTCTCGAGCGGAGACCACATACCGGCAAGCGCAGCGTCGGACAGCCGTCCGCAATATGGACAGACGATTTGAGGAAAGTGACTGGAAGACCTTGGATGGAGGCTACTTTGAACCAGTCGCTCTGAAGGTCGACGGGGGAAGCTTACGTTAAGCAGTGGACATCCAATGGCTGAGATAATGATGATTATTATAATATTGTATTCTATTGTTAGTCTATTACATTAATAGCTATTATACACCTACACACTACTATAATATTCTTTCTTTACACATAAGTTTAAGCCAAAGTTAATTTAAGACCACCTTTTGTTAACATTAATTATTGTAAATATATTGTATTTGTATCAAAAAGCATTCAAATAAATAAAATAAATATAAAGTGCAGTACTTACGGCGTAAACTATGAACCTTATAATTCCAACTACAGTTTTTTTCAATTAAATCAAGAGCAATGGTTGAACTTATCTGACCATATCGTGGATAGTTCTCGTCAGACGAAGTAGACATAACAACAATTAAGGAAGATGTGTCATATAATTGTTCTCTTGGTAATATTCGACAGAGCAATTGTTGGATATCCAAATTATTACTTATTTTATTAACAGTAATATTAGATTTATTATACTTAGAAGGTTTTAACTTCATTGAATTTCGTACATTTGTTTTATGTATTCCAAACATACAAATGTCGTAACCATTTCGAAAACTTATGAAATTTCTATTGGAAGAGCATGTAAAATATTCTTTATTATTATTATTCCTAGAAAAAATATTGTATTACAAAAAATTACTAAGTATAGCAAAGTAAAATACTAAAAAAATTAAACTAACCTGACACTTTCGACGGTACTGAGACTAATATTACTGTTCTGCAGTTCAAACAAACTGTTTGTCATGATTTCACAGTCATTAAGATTTTGTTTTAGTTCATAAAAACTTGAAGATGATGATGAGTCGGTTGTGGAAAATGAAATAACACTAATACTGTCAGGTAAAGTTATTAAGCTCACCGATGAATTTCTATTTAATAAATAAATCGATTCAAAACTTGTGTTATTCAAAGTATCTGTTATAGAACAATTCTGGGACGAAATAGATTTTCTGGTGTTCTCTTTAAATGGTTGCGAGTTTCCAAATGTTGCACGATTTTTACTAATAAGGCTTCCAATATCTATACTATCGAATGAATGAATTATATTTTGATTAACGTCGTTTATATAACTGCTTTGTCTATTGACTGATCTAGTTTCGGATTTACTTTTATTCACATTATAATGATTGCCATATATGTAATGATAACGGGACAAAGTAGAAGTGGATTTTTCCCCAGATATACAACTTGTTGTTGATAATATGGCATAAGATGGTTCAAAATATGTTTTATATAATTTAAAATTAACATCGCTATAAAAAGATTTTGACGAAAACGAAGGTGTTCCTGTAACTCTGCCAACTGTTACTTTGATACCTTCATTGTCCGTAAATATTCCACCTTTTACACCTGGAACACATTCTTCAGGGCAGGGACACAATGAAGATATGTCAGGCGAAGTAACTCTAATTTTAACATAACTGTGCTTAAATCTTATTTTCTTTTTGTCACATCCACAACCTCTGTCACATGTTGTACTTTTAATAATATCTTGAAATTCTTCCGTGATAGCACCTTTTGTTTTGGTGACCCTTTTTCCACTTAGCCGCTCAGCGGCAACTCCAATTTTTTTTGATTTTGTTTTGATTTTATCTTTTTTTTCTGAAAAAGTCTCAACCCTACCCTTGGAAGGTTTTTCATATTCAGTTTTAACTTTTTGAATTAATATTTTTTCAGAAGGCGTCTTTCCTTCTGGTAAGGGCAAACCTGCCTCAGCTAAACTTCTAAGAATTTTTTCTTTTTTCTCCAAAGGTTTTCCTTCTAAAGGTGTCAAAAGACCAGCAACTTTTGATTTGTCATGCTTGAGTGCTTCTGACGGCGGTGGAACTGTTTGTTTGATTCTGGCAATAAGATCTTTTTCTGAAGGAGTTCTTCCTTCCGGTAGAGGCACACCCATTTGAGCTTGCCCTCTCAAAATTTTTTCCTTTTGCGCACTAGACTTTCCTTGTAAAGGAGTAATGAAACCTGCAGCAATGGCCTTATTATATTTTTCTTTTAAAGAGGAAGTTTTCGGTTCTGGAGGCAAGCCTACGTCAGCGCGAATCTTATTTATTAGTTTCTTTTCTGACGTTGTTTTTGCTTCTGGCAAAGGAATTCCTTGCATAGCTAAGTTTTTAAGAATTTTTTCTTTTTCTTCCGGTGTTTTACCTTCTAGTGAAACTTTAGTTTTTACTGATTTTTTAGGTGGTACATGCACTTTTGAAAGAGGTGGGGTTGTTGCTTTGACTTTTGCAATAAGATCCTTTTCTGAAGGTGTTCTTCCTTCTGGTAGAGGCAGACCCATTTGAGCTTGACCTTTTAAAATTTTTTCTTTCTGGCCATTGGATTTTCCTTGTAAAGGAGTAATAAGACCAGCATCCATGGCTTTATTATACTTTTCTTTTAAAGAAGGTGTTCTAGGTTCTGGTGGTAAGCCTACGTCGGCGCGAACCTTATTTATAAGTTTCTTCTCAGACGTAGTTTTCGCTTCCGGCAAAGGAATTCCTTGCATTGCTAATCCCTTCAAAATTTTTTCTTTCTCTGTCAAAGATTTTCCTTGAAGAGGTGTTAATAACCCTGCCTCTTTTGCTTTACGTAATTTTTCTGACGGAATTTTTAATGCACCTGCAGATCTTTCTTTTTCAATTTTAGGGGATAAAATATGACAAATACATTCATCACTTGGACCCTTCCCTTCTTTCATTCTTTTTGCGGTATTTTTGTCGAGTTTTTTTATTTTCTCTGGCGACAAAACGCGCCCCTTTTCTGCTTTAATTTTTTTTATCAACGCTTTTTCCGAACGCGTTTTTCCTTCAGGCAAAGGTCGACCAGACTGAACTAATTCTCTAATAATTTTTTCCTTTTGAGCAGGTGTTTTACCTTCAAGTGGTGTTAATATTCCTTCGACTTTAGCTTTTTCTATCTTACTAGAAGGTACTTCGTGTGGTTTTGATTTTACATCGGCTTTAATTTTCTTGATTAGAGATTTTTCGGACGCTGTTCTCCCCTTTGGTAGCGGTATATCGTTTTCTTGCATTTTTTTCAATATTTTTTCTTTTTCCGTCGGCGTCTTTCCTTCTAGAGGTGTAATAATACCAGCTAACTGAGCTTGTTTCATTTTGTTTTTCATTGATGACGTTTTGGGTTCCGGTGGTAAGCCAATGTCTTCTCGAACTTTTTCAATTATTTTTTTTTCCGAAGATGTTTTTCCTTCAGGTAATGGAATTCCAGCTTTTGCTAATCCTTTTAAAATTTTTTCTTTCTGTTCCGGCGACTTACCTTCTAACGGAGTTAATAATCCGGCATTTTTCGCTAATCTTAACTTTGCAGAAAGTGGTTTTATTTCTTTTGAAGCTTTTTCTTTAACTAGAACTTTGTCGATAAGAGCTTTTTCTGATATTGTTTTCGGTTCTGGTAGTGCTAAACCTTGTTTTGCGATGCTTCTTAAAATTTTTTCCTTTTGTGAAGCAGTCTTACCTTCTAATCTTTTTGCTTGTATTTTTTTTATTATTTCTTTGTCTGATCGCGTTTTTCCTTCTGGTAGTGGTAAGCCAGCAGCTATTTGTTGTTCAAGTATTTTTTCTTTTTGAGACGGTGTTTTTCCCTCTAAACTCTTCAGTAATTCAGCTGTTTTAGCTTTCTTAAGCTTTGCGGATGATATTTTTGGAGATGAGTAACCAGGAGATGTTTTGATTTTTTTTATTAATTGCTTCTCAGAAGGTGTAACTCCTTCGGGAAGAGGTAAACCAACAGCTAATCTATCTCTTAATATTTTCTCTTTTTGTGCTGGTGTTTTATCTACCAACGGCGTTATTAGACCCGCTGCTTTGGCTTTACGAAATATTTCCGAAGGGATTATTTTCGAGGGTAAGCCCATGTCATCTTTTACTTTTTGAATGATTTGTTTTTCGGAAGGAGTTTTGCCTTCCGGTAAAGGTAATCCTGCTTTAGCTATATTTCTTAGAATTCTTTTTTGTTCTTCCGGTGATTTACCTGTAAGGGGCGTTAACAGGCCAGCTTCTTTGGCCTTCCGTAGTTTTTCGGAAGCTATACTTTCTGGCTTTACTGTAGCGCGAATTTTGTTCACCAAAGCTTTTTCTGAAGGCGTGCGTCCTTCAGGTAACGGAATACCCATTTCAGCTTGTTTTCTTAAAATAATCTCCTTCTGTGATGACGTTTTACCTTGTAATGGAGTTATTACACCAGCTTTTTGGGCCTTAGCATATTTTTCTTTTAAGGATGGCGTTGTTGGTACAGGCGGTAAACCCAATTCAGCGTTTACTTTATCAAGAATTTTTTTTTCTGAGGCTGTCTTAGGTTCTGGTAACGGTGAACCCTGTTTTGCAAGTTCTCTTAAAATTTTTTCTTTTTGCGATGGAGTTTTAATATCTTTAGTCTTAGTGGCCTTAGATTTTGATTCTATCACTCTATCGGATTCTGGTGATATTAGGCTACATATACATTCATCGCTTGGTCCTTTACCTTCTTTTAAGACTTTTCGAGTTTTATCATCTAGTTTTTTTCTTTTATCGGGAGGTAATATTCCTTCAACTGATTTGTCACGGTGTTTCTTTTTCTTAGATTTTATTTTTTTTATGAGAGCCTTTTCAGAAGGACTTCTACCTTCAGGCAGTTGTAGGCCTAACTCAGCTTGCCCTTGAAGAAGTCTTTCTTTTTCAGCTTGGGATTTACCTTCTAGTGGAATAATAAGACCAGCTGCAACGGCTTGATTGTATTTACTTTTTTCTTTTTTCGACTTTGGTTCTGGTGGCAAACCAATGTCCTTACGAACTTTGTCAATGGCTAATTTTTCTGATGCTGTTTTAGCTTCAGGTAGTGGAATATTTTGCATTGCTAAATCTCTTAATATTTTTACTTTTTGTTCAGGTGTTTTTCCTTGCAATGGTGTTATTAGGCCCGCTGCTTTTGCACTTTTAATTCTATCTGATGGAACTGCAATTTCTAAAGGTTCCTGTGTCTGTGCCTTTACTTTTGCTATTAAGGCTTTTTCTGATGAGGTTCGGCCTTCAGGAAGAGATAACCCTATTTTAGCTTGCTCTTTTAAAATTTTTTCTTTCTGCGGTTCGGTTTTGCCTTCAAGTGGTACTATTAGCCCAGCTGCCTGTGCTTTTGCATACTTTTCTTTAGTCGAAGGAGTTTTAGGTTGTGGTGGAAGACCGACTTCAGTACGTATCTTGTTAATAAGTTTCTTTTCAGATGCGCTTTTGCCTTCTGGAAGCGGAACACCTTTCATTGCTAAGTCTCTTACTATTTTTTCTTTTTCCTCGGGTGTCTTACCTTGTAATGGTGTTAGAAGACCTTCAGCTTTTGATTTTTGTAATTTAGCTGACGGTACTTTTAAATCTGACGGTTCTGCTTTTGTCACTTTCATTTTAGAAATTAATTTTTTTTCTGATGGCGTACGTCCTTCAGGTAACGTTAGACCCAAATCAGCCTGGCCTTTTAAAATCCTTTCTTTTTCAGACGCAGACTTTCCTAACAGAGGAGTAATTAAACCCTTCGACATTGCTTTATCATATCTCTTTTTATCCGAAGAAGTTTGTGGTTCAGGTGGCAGTCCAACATCTTTTCGAACTTTATCAATAATTTTTTTTTCAGATGCTGACTTGCCTTTTGGCAATGGGATTCCATTCATTGCTAACCCTGTTAGAATTTTTTCTTTTTGTTGTGAACTTTTGCCTTCTAAAGGTGTCAAAAGACCATCTTCTTTTAATTTTTTTAGTTTATCTGATGGAATTTTCTTAATATCTAACAGTGTACCACGTTCTAAAACTTCAGGTGGACGACCAAGTTCAGTTTGAGCCTTTTCAATTAATTCTTTATCTGATTTGGTTTTTGGTTGAGGCAATGGTGCCCCTGATTTAATATGATCTTTTAAAATCTGTTCTTTTTCTGCTAGATTTTTACCTTGCAGTGAAGAAATTTTTCGTTTAACCTTTTCTTTCGATTTTTTCCTTTTCTTTTCTTCAATTTTTGCCAAAGGTACACTTACACCAGACTTTCTTAATTCTCCTAAGCGTCTTTCCTCTCTAGGCAAATGTCCACAAAGAATACAATTACAGTTATCACAATTTTTCTTTTTATAACAGTCATACAGACTTTTCATTACTTCAAACATAGCATCCGAATTGCAAGAGCAGCAACAGCTTTCTTCATGGGTATTAAGTTGACAGCGATATATTTTTAACACAGAATTCTTTAAAAAAGGACATTCTGGATTCTGGTAATGCATCTTAGGAAGGATGTAAACTAGGAAGTTAGATTTGAAGAAAGGCCTATTTTGAGAAAAGAAATAATTGCAACTTTGTCTATTAAAACTTAATTTATATTCATTTTCTAAATAATTTAATTCTGGCATACTTAATACTTTGTTGTGACTTAGACATGATTCTTGGTCTTTATTAATAAAACAATTTAATAGCCCGTTTTTGCATTTAAATATTTGTAAATGATTAAGTTTAAATAATTTTATTCTTTCTTTGTCATATAAATTATGCCCATAACTTAATTTTTTCACAATTTGCGGATTTTTTTTTCTTACATAAATTATTGATACTTTCGCGTCTTTTTCATTTAATGGATTGGATTTTGGATTTTTCTGATAGTCTTCTTCGTTTTCTCCCATTGTTTTTTTTTTGTGATATAAATAATGAGGTAGGTTAATAACACGTTAACCAACTGTCTTCATAGTATTTATACTTCATTCATTTTGCGATAATAAACTGAAAGAAAAGACATTTTGCGATAGTAAATGAAAGACTTTCATAAGTATTATTATAATTGTTGCTATACTTACCTTGTATATCTTATTTATTCTTTTAATACACATCTGTAATATAAATATCTATATAATAAGCACTAAATGACGTAGACTATTAAGTACTATAGATTTACATTTATTACGATGCCAAATTTTTGAAAATATTAGTTTTTGATGTAATCTAATTTGACAGAAAACGTTATTTTGATACATCAGTAAGACAATGAATTGATATTGTTAAAAACCAGTAATACGATGATTTTCAGTGTCTGTTAAAATTATAGTCCCAATGAGTCCAAAAAAAGTGTGTTATTGCAATTCATACAAGGCAGAAATGAAACTAAACGTAATAAAAGGTAAATTATGGAATAATTCTATGAGGTAACTATGTAAAAAAAAAATAATAAAAAACGATTTAATCACGTATGTATTTAATTTAAGGCTGTTGCTATTCATACGAAAATAGTACCTATGAATAAGAAAATAATTATTCGTACGACTATTTAAAAAAAATATTTATACGATAATTGTATTAATAAAAAATAATTATTAAATAAAGTCAAAATAAATAAAATAATTAATACATGCGGGGTATGAAGCGACGGTCTGGCGCGATTTATCGTGACGCATTTTTGTTACATCGAGTTTCAAATCACAAGGATTCTAGAGAAGTTTCAGTTCAAAAATTATTGATATCATTTAATATTAAATTATTCCACAATTGCATGCTGGGCAATGAAGTTTAAGCTGGGCAGAACATCCACTGAAGATGAATATCGCGAGACTGAAAATAACGTGAAAAAATTCGAAGATGTTGTTGCACTCGTAGCAATGGAGGAGTGACCATCAGGCATATAGTTGAGAACACAGGGATGTCATATGGCAGCGTTCAAAGGACCCTTACAAACAAATTGCATATGCAAATGGTCTCTGCTCGTTAGTTACCGAGAATTTTAACCAACAAATAAAACAAGTAACGAGTAGATATTTCGAGAACGAATCTCGAGAAGTTCTAAGCCAGTCAGGACTTTTTTTGTCGCGTTTTGTAACCATAGACGAGACTTCAAAAATTCAAGAGAAATTAAGAGTGTCAAGTTCAGCTGGAAAGGTAATGGCGTCGGTTTTTGGGACTCTAAAAGAATATTTATGGTGAACTACTCGGAAATTGAGCCACTGTTTCAGGCTCACACTACGCATACCAAATAAGAAGATTGCGCGAGGATAAAAGAAAAAAGACGAAGTTGAGTGCTGTTACACCGAAAAAACATACCCGCTGACATAGCCGCAGTTGCGATAGTTGCCATTCTAAAAACGGGATTCGAATTACATGAACACACCCTATTAACCAGATATAACATCCAGTGACTTTTACCTCTTTCTTCGGCTCAAAGAACACCTTCGAAGTAAAAAATTTAAAGACGATAGCGAAATGATGGTTACTATTGAGGGGTTTTGGGTGGGTTAAGGCAAAAAAAAAATCCTAAGAGAAGGAAAAGGTTTATAAAAAATGGACTAAATGTTTTGACTTGTTAGGAGTTATATGTTATATGTTATGTTATAAGCCAATGTCAACCTTATGTCAAATACTTCAAGGTGCATATTTGAATATACAATTTTATTAAGTGAGCGTTCCAGTTATGATATAAATTCTTTTCTGTAACCTAACCAACTTGACATATGTGACGGGTTAGCTTTCTAAATCAAAGGAATGTTTTGAATGAAATTATCTGTAATTTATATGGTTTTATGTTGAAAATAAATTTGGTCATGGCCGCTTTGTATATTAAACAAGGTAAAAAGTTTATTAGTCAATCCCGCGAAATTGTAAATAATGTATTGTAATTTTGTAAGGAAGCCAACATATTTAAACAATCTGAAAACAATTATTTTCAAAGGATACTCCAAAAGGTAAATAATGCAATAGGAATTTGTAAAACAATCGTAAAAATGTATTGAGGGAAACTCACGCTCACTGCGATAAAGAAAATATACCAAGGCTCAAGAAAAACCAAACATGAAATACCGGCTGAATGTGGATGATTTCGATTACTGTGAAATATGCAGGGCCGGATTTAGAGTTGTGGGGGCCCAGGGCAATGGAGGAATGGAGGCTCCTTGATATTATATTGAATTGTTTTTTCTTGTAGAAAAAAGTGACGATGAAAAAAAAGGTCGTCGCGATCTCACGCCAATATATTATCGGTGCCGGGTGGACATATTCCTAAAAAGGGTCGTTACCGATAAATAGAAAAGGTCATCACCTATTCCTATTCCTAAAAAGAAGAAAAAAGGTCGTCCCAACTTCGGACCGCTCCAACTCGGTTGCCTCTATTGTGGAAGCTCCTCTTTAGTGGATGTGGGAGCCCCTCTTTTATGAGTGTGGGGGCCCCTCTTATGTGGGGAGCCGGGGCAATTGCCCCGCTAGCCCTCCCCTAAATCCGGCCCTTGCAATATGTATACAATTAGAACTTATTGTAAATAACGCTTTTAAAGAGATAAATTCTCTTTTACGAATTTCATAATTGTGTTTCTAGTAATGCGATGTAATAATTAAATCAAGCCACATCTGTGTTATTCATAGGTCAACTGTTCAACTGTAAAACATTACATTTTGTCAGGTGATTTACATTACCTACTGTTTTAGAATGTTTTAGAAATTTAGAATATTAATTTATTTTAATTTATATTATTTTTTAAATTTTTTTATTTTTTTGTTTTAGCAATGTATCTCATGTTATTTGTAGTTCCGATCTCTTCCAATAATTGTCGGGAATTGCCGAGTGCCAAATTGGTAATAATCGTACTGTAATATGTAATACTTTTATTTTTGAAAAAGGATAAATGTTCCGCCCAAAAAGGATATAAAATAAACTTCGGACGTACTCGCAGATATGAGTTAGTGTTTACCTAGGTACTAATATTATAAAAAGGGAAGATTTGCTTATTTATTTTTTATATCACAAACCTACTTTCATACATTACATGGGCAATAAAGCATTACATAACTATAAACATAAATGTCAATACAGATGGAATCGAGAGGGAACATCAAATTTAGGATATCATGGTAGAATCTCATTAAACTCCAGGTAATTACTCCTACACTAATACGGACAGGGCGTAGTTTTTTCATGTACTCGTATGTTCTTTAGTTTCTAGGAGGCTTCTGGATTAATTTGTGTATTTATTTATTTTTGATGGAATGTGTCCCTAGGTGGACTGGTGTATACATATTAAAATGTGGTGATGGTCTGATCAAAAATGGAAGCCTATGATAAAACTCCATATAGGTTATTACTTCATAAAAAGTTATTAATGATTCTTGCTGCTGGTGGTTACTACCACAGTGTACAGAAAGATACATATATAGTTAGACTGTGTTACTACTTTGTCAAATTACTGTATTTATCTCTTTAGTACTAAAATATAGATTTCTGATTGGAGGAATATTCCGCAGCTGTTTCATACGTGTTTTATTCGTACAGAGAATCGCTCTTCCAACTGTTAAGAAATATTTCTGTGATACTTATCATTAAAACTTTAAATTGATGAGTTACAATATAAGAAATGGTCAAGTTTCTATAAGAAATAAATATTACCTATAAAGATATCTTTCCCCAAAAGTTACTTAAGAAAGTATAGAGATAATTTTTTTCGTTATAAGACACCTACGAATATCTATGTTGCAAATAGCTCAATTCACTTAATAATTTTGTCATATTTTAAATAGGTTGATTAATATCCCCACCCTACTATTTCTTAGAAGAAGGAATCATTGTCCAGTTATGGGACGTTTGTTGTTTTTCTATGTGTATTTGATGTTTGTAGGTAATTATTTAGATAGTGTATTTTATATCAGCCATCCCAAAGTGAAGCAGTGTGGTGGATTAAGCGCCAACTTTTCCCCTATGTAGATGAAAAGGTATTTGCATCGGCACCGGCATTAGCAGATGATTTGAATTTTTTTTTAATAAATTTTTTTATATTTTAAAATCTAAAAATACTATGTTTTTTTTTAAATATGATAAATAAATTTTACTCTATTTTATGTAAACAGTGGCAGTAATTACATTTTTATAACAAACTATAATAAACCAGAATAGTAAAAAATTGTAAAATTATAGACGCTTTATATTTTCGGGTTATACGAGTAAATTAAGATACATAAACACTTTTGTAAAATCAAGATAAAAGTGAATGTTATAGTAAAGTGTAATTCAACACTGTCATCTGTCATCAAGCGTGAGGTAAGTTTACATAGAAAGGCTACTGTCACATTCTGTCCGTGAACATTATATTTAATAATATCAATATAAGTTATTTCTTATAGAATTTGTTTTGATTAAATAGGTAAACATTTTTCACAATCTCTAAAATTACTTGTATTACAAATTCTTCTGCAATAAATTGAAATCTAAATTTAAAATCATAAGAATTTATGTGATGTATAATCTTAAATGTATTAATATATCAACTGTCTAAAGCGCAATTTATCATCATATGTAAAGTAGGATATTTATCTATTTCTATTTTAGTATCTTAAATGTCCGTTTAACTAATGTATCGTTAAATTGTAACTTTTTTATTTATTATTACTAAAAATGTACTTTTAAAACTCAGCATATTATATTGTTTTCAACATTCAGAATTGATATAAATTGAATTTCTGGTAGGATAGTTAATCTTGCTATTATTCAACAACGTTGTACTAGAAATATTTTGAGAAAGACATATGTACAGCTTTGCTGAGAAGTTTCGCTCTCGGAATAATCTACATTGCGAGTCGGTAGTAGCTTAACATGGAATACTTACAGTAAGGTAATAGTTTATACCGTTTATATTTGAAACCTACAAAACAAAATTCTTTAATATTATAAAATACATCTTAACATCTCAAGATGCCGTTTGTTAAAATGTAACAGACGGAAATCGCTGCGCCCGCACCGAGTCGCGTACGCCTTCAAGAGATTACTCTTTCATTATGACGTCGATACCCAACGTCATCGTAGGAAAAAAGGGTGCATTTGTATTTGTGTGAGTTTGCTTTTGGGCGAGCCGCAGCGCACGCCTAGCGATATCGATCGTGCGCGTCCTAGTGCGCACGACGCTACGCTCGTAGCCCGCCAGGGCGTCCACACTCCTACCGTAGTCATGCGCGAGTCTCCTCCGGCATCGCATCGACCGAAATTAGAGTAGGATTAAACGCGCGAGTGCCGCGGTCGCGCTCGGCGGCTTCGACAGACCTACGTATACGCCCCTCCGCCGCCGCCGCCGGGTCTGGTCGTTCCTCCATGTGTGTCCAGGTCGCGTTAAAAAAATCGATCGGTGACGGTGTCCACGGGCTTGCGATGAGCTCCAGCTAATCGTGAGGTCCAGGTGGATGAGGAGGGGCGACCTTGCGACCTGCTTACACTCGTCCGCTACTACTGTACGATCAATCATCATAGACACCACCGCCAGGTAGGTATATTTTTGGCATCAAGGTGTTTCAAAAATTAGAAACATTTATTTTATTTAATATTTTGTTATTAATTAGTACGATATGGTTACCCGTTTACAATAATCAATCGTAGACATGTGTTCGGTATTGCAGTATTCCGCCCGCTTCTGTGACATAGATTCGTTTATGTAAGTGCGGTCGTCGATATCGCAAAAGTCAGTGCCAGTAGAAAGAGAGAAGAAGATCAACAGAAAGAGATGGAAGATGTCCGTCAATATTTAAAAAAAAAAAACTGGTTAATAAATCGTATCTGCGTCCATATAAATTTCCGAGATGTTTTTACTTTATATTAAAAATGACAAAAGCAATCAAGAAGAAATATATTTCTTAGTTCTTCGAATTTACGACACTCGGGATTATTGTATAGATGATTAATTAAAAATTTATGGCGGATTAAAACTTAGCATCTTTCATTTACATTATTTTCAAGTATTGCTCAAATAAGTATATGCTTTGCGTGTGCTTTTGCGTTTTTAACATTACTTGCGAATACCTCAATATCAGGCGAATGTACTATTAGTGATCAATATTTTTATTTGTATCAAATAAAATATAGAAAATGAAAAATCGATAGAGACGACCTTCACCTATTAAACTAAAATCAATTTTAAAAGGCTTTGCGAATGCTGTTTCTATTTCAGACTTACCGAGGCAGATATATGAGTGTTTATATATAAACAAGAAATATTCATGTATTATTTATAAGTACTCATATATTTTTATTATATTATTTAATATAGTATTACCGCAGTTTTTGCTTATAATTAATTATCAATGTATTTCCGTTTAAGATTCTGAGCTCAACACCAATACCTACAATGTCAAATACTTACTTAACTGTAATAAAGTATAATTTTCTTTAATTATAACATGTGTTAAGTTCACATACATTCTCAAAATAATATTTTTCTAAGATGTTGAAAATCTTAAGTTTTAAAATTCAATTATAGAATAAAAGCAACAAGAATTGCCTCTGTATAGAATATTATTTATTTATTTAAAGAAAATTATAATTGTCTGAATAAGAAACGAGTGAAGACCTTTGTTTTATATACCTCCCTATCTAAGTAGCTAGTTTCTGGAAACACCAGTCAAAATAAAGTATAATAATAAATACAAATTAATTATAATATCATCTTGGTTATTTAAATATAAATCATGAGAGCAATTAAAAACTGCTAGATTATCATTAGAATAATAAAGTAAATTTCGCCACCATCTATAAATTTATAATAGCTTAGGTGGGAAATCGGGCGGTCTCGAAAACGGAAGATTTTTACTTTTTTTTCAAGTTCCTTTTTTGGTGAGAAAAAGTATTATTAGGATCTCTTTTTATTTTTTTATTTAAATGACCAGTGAATTTTGTTTTATTATTACATTGGTAAGATTGAAAATATTATTCATATTTTATCACTATGTAATTTGTGTCTAAATATAGTTTAACCGAGCAAAGCTCAGTCATCCAGGTACTACAAATTAATTATAATATCACTTAGGTCATAAAAAAAACTATATTCGGTAATTTATATTTAATAATTCCTCTTTCGTTTTGCTCTTGTCAGAGCGGTCGTGATCATCACTTCCCAGTAGTGAGACGCTTGACAATATTCGTCTCCATTCCTCCCTGATAGCTGATTTTCGGGAGCACACATGCAGTGAGACGTTTTTAATAATAAAAGGAATAATATAGGTGTCCTGTCTCCGCAATAGCAGTAACATAACATTGATATAGAAGTTACAGTTTAGTAAATTGTTTACTCATATACCGGTTAACTTTAAGTGTACATATCTACTGAGTAAGAGTGAGTTATACTGAATTTTGAAAAAACCTTATTCGGCCTATGACTAAAATGTAATGATTTTTAACAACACGTATAGGATTTCAGTATTTGTTTTGATAAAAGTATCTCATCGGTTCCAAATAGGGTTATGAGCGTAAAATTCTCCTTCGTTTGTTTAGGCATTAAAATATTATATAATGTAGAATTTAGCCATCAAAAATAACGTACTATACTTATATATATATAATGATACAAATACTAATATTCTTGAAATCTCTAATGGAATCACTAATTTATTTTAGGTGATTGTGAACACTAGAATTAGGAAAATAATAACTGATGATTTAAAAGATATCAGCAACATCTGCCGTCCAAATCATATTTTACCTAGGCTCCTAAATATCTATAACTCCTTTGTTAAAATTTATATTTGTAGGTTACTTTAATAACTGGAACAAGCAAATTGTTTACATATTTATATTGTACTAGTGGTCGCCCAGTGGTCGAAAATCGACCTAATCTGTAATTGACAGCATTGTCAACAACATAAAAATATGATTGCGCATAACATGGTGATATTGACATTGCATATGCAGCAGTCATAAAAATTTCGATGAAAAATTCGTTGCAAGACCTGTATTTAAAAATATTCGTTGCTAGAGCTGTATTTAAGACAGAACTGTGTGACAACAGACTTTGACAATAAACAAAATTTGTGTATATACGATATGTCATTGTACATATGTGTGTGTGCCGTAGTGTGTGTAGTTGTTTTTTTTAATGAATTTTATGTATTTTTTGAGAATTATTATAAAAAATATTAGCATTCTGCACTTCTTCTCCATATAAACTTTAACTGTGCCAAACATACTTCTCCGTCCGCGTAATTTTCGTAAAAAAGGGTTGAAAGTTTTTGCTTCACGTATTAATATGATTTAACAGTCACCATACTATGTACCTTTCCAAAATGTGTTCGGCATTTCGCATTTTCATTGTCAACTTAGTGTTATGATTGCTCCAGTGCATCGACGAGCGAGCAAGCACGATCGAGCAGTTTTACATAAAGTGACAAATAAAAAACAAAATTGAAGCAATCTTTGACACACCGTTTAAAAGTCTACATTTAATTAAAAGTCTATAACGGATTTTATCGCGTTTATTTAAAACTTTACAGTTGAACAATATTTTAAATTATTTCCCAACGTTTCGGACCCTTTACAAAAATCCGTTATAGACTTTTAATTAAATGAATAAAACTCGCGTAAATATAAGAAAACAGTAAGTCTACATTTATTGACGACTCATCCCAGACACAGTTTTAAGCTTGAAGCTTAGTTTGTATAAATATTGTTCAATAAACTTAAAAATACTTTAGTAGTTTCAGTTATATATTAATTTTCAATTCGATATATGATGGTTAAATAATAATCAATTGTCATTTTAATAATACGGTTTTAACGGGATGGGCTGCGTTTAGAATACATGTAAAGTTTACGGTCTACTTGTAGGCATGTTTGCGTTAGCATGCAAACACGAAACAACCATAACATCCTAAGAATATTTTTGAAATTCTTATTAAAAGATTTTAACCACAATAAAGTATTTGAGCCATATTTGAATTATTAGAATAATCATTTGTAAATAGAATAGGATGGTCGAAACGTGTTGGCGCGCCATGTGACTACACATTAATGAACAAGATACACACCCACTGACAGTCGACAAATTCGAAAAAGAATTACAAAATACCTTCCATTTTATGTACATTAGTTATTTATCATATTAGAGTTACAAAACACTGACACACACGACCTCGGAAAATAGACTTTATGCACCGTTTCCACCTTTCAGATTTTTATTTAATCCATTCATAAGGTTGCCAGTAAGAGATCACTTTTAGTGATAAGGCCTAATGATAACTCTTGCACCATTTTCTTTGTTCCTATTTTTATTACTGTGTATTTCATTATTCTGTGTATACTTTGATATGAGTGCAATAAAGTGTTTATCTATCTATCTTGTCCATCCGTTTTTGTTGCAATATATATTTTAATATTTAATTATATCTTTTTTTAAAATAAAACATTAACCAAACTTTATTTAACTAATGTTGAGCATCAGCGAGCCACTTATTTTTATTTTATAATTAACGTGTTTTAAAAAATTATCGTCATGATTATTATAATTCGCCTATTAATATAAGATTGACCAAGATAGCCCAGTAGACCAGCATCACAAAGTACTTTTGTTTGAATACCTTACATTACCTAGTTAAAAAACCTCGCATGGAAACCTTCATGTCTACGTAGATATTCTGAAACATTTACATCCATCAATACTCAATAAAGCAAATGTGGTAGTTTCAGAACAAATTATCCTCCTTTATTGTCTAGATCAGTGATTCCCAAAGTGGTCTATATCGACCCCTAGGGGTCTATGACAACCTGCAAGGGGTCTACGTCAGCGAAAAAAAATTTGGGGGTCCATGAAATGAAAATGGGGGTCCACGATAGTGGATCTCAACACATAAACTGATTACTTACATCATACTCTCTTATAATATCAAAACATACATTATTTATAAAAGTACCTATGAAGTAAAAAATGTATTATATATGTTTATAAAATTGTGTAAGTTATAGGATGTTGGTATTCGCTTTGTGGTCGGAATACATTTTGAACTTGTAAAAACCTGAGAGTCGCAGTCTCAGAGCTTCGCTACCTTGCACTGACTTGTTCAATTCGTCACTCTATAAATACGAATGTGGGACAAATACGTTTATTCGTTTCCTGAATTTTGAAAAGGAAAGTGCTAAGAAATTTTTTATATTTTGAGTAGTTTTAATTTAAATTCAATTAATAAATGTATAAATTAACATGTGTTTTTACTTTAAGTTTTTAACACTAAACTTCACTACAGTTAGAAATTTACAAGAAATCAATATCAGGTAAGTAGGGGGTCTACCCAACACGGAATAACATGGCAAAGGGTCTACGACACAAAAAAGTTTGGGGAACTCTGGTCTAGATTGATCTTTTCTGCAATGGGATATTTACAGTACAGTACTGAAAGTGAAGATTTTTGTCTTTTGTTCTTTTTTTATATAGTGCATGATCATCGTGTCTTCTTGTATATCTAGAGTCTCAAAATAATTATGAATTTCAAAACTTTTTTTTATTCGTCCTGTCGACGAAAGTTTAATGTAATTTTTATCATGTAGGACAAATAAAAAACGTGTATCTATATTGTAATCTTGTCTGTCATAATGGAATACCATGAAAGTTTAAATCAAACTTTAAATATTTTAATTCATTATTGCTTACTCTTTTAGTCCGTCAATCATTTTAAAATCAATAATGTTTATTTATTTTTTTAAATTACTCAATAGTACAGAAATCCATTTCCAAACACTTCTTTATACATAATTTTTTTTATTTATCCAAAATCACAAAATTTCATTATGTCATTCAAATAAAAATATATACTTTAATGATAACATAAACACGAATCTATGCACTTGGCAGATCGTATTTATCAAATTACTTATTCTTAAGCTTACTTCTTGTAAAAAATAGGTATTAGCGTTTTGAGTTTGTCCTTTTTTTTCAATCTTTTCTCTGCTTAACTTTCTAAGCTGACGTTATTATGATAATTTATTTGGAGCTCGAAAAATTCTTATTTCCTAGATGTAGTTCTTGATACAGTGTATTTTGATTTTTTTTATCGTTTGAAAACATTATTTTTATTTAATAAAAGTTATAGATTATTTAGCTCTTTGTTTTGTATGGCTCTTGATATACAATACGTTTTGTAAATTATTTCCAGCCCTATTGAAATATAGATTTTCGCTCACATCATTTCAGTCATTATATTTTATATTATTACATATTCATACATTATAGTTTTGATTAATTAATTACGTTTATAATAAATCACATATTGAAACATAAATATAATATAATATAAAATACAATAAAGCGTTAGTGTTATATGACAGTAATAATAATAACAATTTAGGCCAAAACGAATGTCCACTGATGAACGTAGGTCTCTCCCATCAACCTTTAGAGCATATAGCAGAAGCAGTTTTCATCCATACATCCGTGAAGTTAGCCTCAACAATCGACTAAAAAAAAAGCTGTGGATTTATGTGCAAATTAGACAACGGACAAGACCAATTTTTTTTGGAAGTTGGCATTGTCATATGATATTTTGCCATAAAACGACTAAAAACATTCAGAAAACAAGTATGCTTAATTAAAAAAATCAAAAATCCGACTGCGTAAAACACTCTTATTATGAACTAAAAAGAATAAAACAATTTACTAGCTTTTATTTGATACCCATATTGCTACAGTAAGAAAAAAAAAATTCAACTCCCCCCCTCATTCCGCCATTTGCGGGCGCCATTTTGAAAATTTATATAGCCTATGTCACTACTACAATTTAGACAAATCCAACGACACCTCATATGTCAAAAACCGTCCAGCCTTTTGGGCTGTAGGGCGTGCCAAAGAAATGGACATACATACATACATACATACATACATACATACATACATACATATATATATACATACATACATACATACACTCGAAAAACATAACCCTCCTTCTGTCGCAGTCGGGTAATTAGTTGCTTGACATATATATAGTGTCTAAGGAATTGTCTTTAGACGTTTTTATGGTAAAATATCATATGACAATGCCAACTTCCAAAAAAAGTTGGCCTTGTCAGCAATATTTCGATCTTGGAATTAGCAACAAATTCCTGATTAGAGCAACTAACTAGCACATAAAAAGCACTAAATCCACACCTATTTTTAGCCAATTGGGCTGGGTTCTTGAGGCTAGCTACATGGACGTTCCATCCAACGGCTTCCAGGAGCTCTCCTTAAGTCATCTGTCATTTCGTAGAAAGTCATTCGACGCTGTGCTTGCCGGTATGCGGTCTCCACTTGAGAAATATTCTGCTGCATCAGCTGTCAGTTCTACTAGATATGTGTCCTTCCCACATCCATTTCAGCTTGTAAGTTTATTGGGCTATGTCAGCAACATCCGTCGCCTGCATTATATCATTTTTGATTCGATCTCGTAGAGAAATACAAATCATAACCCTTATAATAGCTCCATTGCTCGCTGTGCGACATGGAACTTGTTTAAAAGGCCCATAGATATACTTCTCAGATACGTATGTCATTACTAGTATTGGAACAAACATTGACCGAAGACTTTCGACTTAAGGTACTGAGGTATTACGTATGAACAGATGTTTTTTTTTACATCCCGAACGCTGCCCATCCTAACTGGGTACGACAATTAAATACAGGTAACAAATCAACACTTGAATACCGTGCTATTATTGCTAGCTATGGACTTTCACTATTTATATACTGACCAACTGACGGTTACCCGGTATAAAAAAATCAACGCCTGTACTACATACACCGACTAAAATTAATTGTGAAAAGCTTAACACAGGTATTAATAGCTTTTACAGAAGCAATTTCATTTATACTACAGAAACAAATAAGCGGCAAAGTGTGTAACCGCTTGAGTGTCCGGGCAATGACCTTTTAGTTTATCAACTGCACAAAACTGCCCAAGGCCACTCACTTTTTTTACGTGATTTCCCACCAGTGATATTGTAATATACGTTAGTTAACTTGTAGTTGACAGGTGCACTTCGCGTACTAATGCCCGTGTCGAAAAGCAATTGACATGGGCAATATAGCCATGGCATGCGGTTTTTTTGTAAACTCTTGTCAACTAGTAGTTGACACGGGCAGTGGGGCGAGTAATTTTACTATTTTAAGAACTAGTCAGAAACATTAACAATTACACGAAACGAAGACGAAGAAAAAAATATTTAAAAAAAAAAGAGATAAAATAATACCCAGAAGATCTAAACTTTAAAACAAAAATATACAATTTATTGAAGACGAAGAAGATATTACGTAAAAAATTAAGGATAACAAAAATTTACTTACAATATAATATTGGAACAGCATTGTAGAACATTTGGAAAACTATATTCAAAAAGTTTCAGAAAATTTTGTGGTGCTTATAATAGTATCTAATTGAATTCAGGGCCATCCCAGGGCCTATTGAAGGCCCTGGGCATATTAGGCATATTAGGGCCCCTATAACTTTGACAAAACACTATTTTCTTAGAATAGACAAAGAAGGTAAATAAACATGCTTCTATAGATTTTTATTATTTTCAATTTGGAGAAGGAGCGTTCCCCACTGCAGATAGTTACCATCATGTTTAAAAAAGAATTAAAGAATCAAATACGATTTCTACATTTGAAAATATGTCTTTAATTTTGTTTTCTTTCAATATTTGATATATTCCCAATATAATATGAGTTCCTTCGATTTCACTGTGAACAATTTTCAAGTAGGTAACCACCTATTCTGTTATATGCAGACATTCCATTTATAACTCTTTCTCATTAACGTCTTCATAATCAAATTGTACAAATTCTGAGCGAATTTCTCTCAACTCTTCGGAATTCAGAGCTTTCAAGCGAACAAAATAAATCAAAACGTTTACTAATGTTCTTATACGAACTTATTCATAGTTTTAGATGAAAGCTCAGAGTATCAATTATGGGAAGAATGGTTTCTATTTTGTATTTCTCTCTTCCATTCAGTTCAATTGATGTTGCAGAGCCATCAAACAAGCTTCTGCGTTTTGTTCTTTCAGATAGTTCCTTGTAATCAAATTCCGGGTTTTTTTCATTGGCTGACAATTCGAATTAAAAAAAACTTCGGTAATAAATATCTGTTATCGTTCACTGATCTGGCAAGAAGTAGTGGGCCCCTATTGATCACGGGGCCCTGGGCAAGTGCCCAGAGTGCCCAGTGGGAAAGAGGGGTCTGATTGAATTATATTTTTAGGTATCATGCAATGAGATCAACAGTTATAATGTATTATAATACTGCAGTAATTCAGTTAATAAATTGTTTGTACTACATTGTTTAATTACACATGACCACAAAAAACTGCTCTATACTTTTGACCAGACTTACCTTGAGTTATGTATTTCGAAGTGCTGAATCTGATTTTTTATCATTTTGGTCAGTATACCTACAAAATTTTGAGTAAATTCCGATTAAAAATTGAGAAAATTGAGTAGCTGCTGTAATCAAATTTTTAACAAAAGAAGGGAAGACGCCGGCCGAAATCAAACAACGTTTGGTTGCTGTATACGGACATTCTTCTCCTTCGTATTCGACTGTCAAAGAATGGGTAAAACAATTTCGTTTATTTGAAATTAAATTTGCAAGTTTTCACTTTAAACCTAGATGCTTGCCATTTGCAGTTTCGTTAGTTATATGCAAATATAAGACAATAGTTGACCCAATATTTTTAACTTCCTCACACTAATTTCAATATGAGTATAATTTTAGGTGTATGTTAGGTATATTTACCTACATGAATTTTATTATCATTTGTCATTTATTGCTTCCGTTTGTGAGTCGTACGAAAAATTTAATTTTGTTTTCTGTACATTTATCATAAAGTGAATTGTAAATTCTTTTGAGAAGTAAAGTCTTCTTAAACCTAACGTAAAATATGCTTAAACTAGCAGCCCGCTCCGACTGCGCCCGGGGTATGTACATAAACCCTCGTTATGAATCATTCTATCTATTGGTGAAAGCCGCATGAAAATCTCTGCAGTAGTTAATGAGTTTATCGCTAATAGACAGATAGACAGACAGACACGACGGAGGACTTTGTTTTATAATATGTAGTGATAAGTTACTTATATGTGACGTAAACATATACTGTTAAATAAAATGTCCTAATTTTACCCTCGTCTTAACCTTTTTTTTGGCTCTTACAACTTTTCAAATTTGCCTCGGGTGCCACGGCTCGCGAGGCAGAAGTCCGAGCGTGGCTCGCGAGCCGTGCTCAGTCGTTCTGGACGCGGCTTATGACGAGCTCCTTGCGACAATATTTATAGCTACTTCGCCCCCCACCATCAGGTATAAATACTCCCCGCAGATCCTTGATCCGCATTAGACCAGATACTGCGCGCGTCACTTGCGTATCTATGAATCTATCGAACAGATCCGATCGTTGCGAGTGGAGAGCCTCACAGGCGCGCGTATCCCCGTAGGAAGGGATCGGGCCCTATACCTGGTCTTTACGCAAGATGAAAAGAGATTGTTGACTGACCAGGGATATGGGTCCGGCGAGGGATCGCGCGTCTTAACCATCCATGAGGCACAGGGCCAGACCTACGAGGACGTCATCGTCCTCCAGACTAAGACGAGGAGGCTCCGAATCCACGACAGCGTTTCGCACGCCGTAGTCGCGGTGACTAGACACACTAACAGCTGTGTCTATTACACCGACGACTGTGATGACGCAATTGGTCGCTTTGTGGCGAGGGCGGCGGAGACCACGGAAAAGGAAATCCTCGAGCACAGTCTCAAGATGGCGATTCATCACAGAGATACCGCCGTCATTGAGAGTGTGCTCGATATGTTGAGTAAAAACATCGGTGCGAGGACATAGTTGTTAGAAATATATTTATAAGAAATAGCTATAAAACC
Organism: Euphydryas editha; assembly: GCA_036937285.1. Classification (NCBI taxonomy): domain Eukaryota; kingdom Metazoa; phylum Arthropoda; class Insecta; order Lepidoptera; family Nymphalidae; genus Euphydryas; species Euphydryas editha. The sequence goes on along the minus strand of JAUPFZ010000005.1, from coordinate 14,149,316 downwards.
AGTATTAGGAAAATAAGTTAAGCGTTAGTAATAGCATATTGTACAATTAGCAAAGTAAAGTATAAAAAAAAAATATATATATATATATATATATATAAATGCATGTCATTAGATTTAAGAATACCTTCATATTTTGGTAGGTGGACTCATGTTAAACATTAGAGACATTAAGTTTTTAATTAAGTCCTTAATAATGTAAGCAGCTACCATTGTACTAAGTATACCTAAATCTGGAATAAAAAAGGCATGGGCAAAATGAGCCCGTGGACATACATTTATTTATATATAAAAAAAAAAAGGATCTATCGAACATTTATTAATAACTTCTATTACAATATATAAATTCTTATCTATAAACTATAAAAAATCTATTATAATGTCCTTAACTTAATTATTACATGATAAACCATCCATTTTTCTATACAAACTATTTATATCCTTTTCTATATTATCCTTATTCCTATATAAATTCTACCGCTATCTCTTTCTATATCAAACTATCTCTTTAATAAAACTTACAAATAAACGAAATAATATAAACGAACAATACAAAACGAATATCTTAATAACTAATTAAAATATTGAGCTATTATTCTATACCTACATCTATAACTTTATGATAGTAATTTATTTACAATTGTTCATCCTTACGTAAGAGAGACCGCAACACTATGTTGTTTCGCTCGTTGACGAGAAAGAGAGACGGCAAGACTCGCTTTTCTCGCGCACGTACGAGTAAAAAAGACCGCCTTCGACTGCTCTCCTCGGTTGACTCGTACAATAAATTATTATAAATGTTTTTTCATAAAAAAAAAAGAATTAATAATAATTATTTATTATTTTGTATAGGTAGCAATTCGTTGTCTTTGATTCCAAAAAATAAATTCTAAATTTTTTTCAAAGAAATTGCTGTTCGTTGAAAGTACTGAGTGTTAGCAAACTTCATTACATTATACAATTCCATTATAACCGACTGCGCTCGCAAAATAATTACATTTGGTCAAAAAATGCATGTTTCATACAGATTGCAAAAAGCTTTCAGAAAATTAAATCACCACACGAGATAAGCGCATGAATCTCGTGGTTACGAGTAGGTACATATAGGGCTATTGGAAATATCCATTTATAAATCTGAAAAGGTTTTTTTTTCTTTTTTTACTTTTTTAATCGAAAGTGCACCGAAATTGTATTATTTTTTTATCAAGTTAATAATAGATAAAAGTCGATAGTTTAGTTTTAGTATCGGTTGGATACTTTTTGTTTTTATATTTTTTTTATACCGATAAAAAAATATTTTTTTATATTTCACATAAATTGACTGACCCGTTGGCACAGTTTGCAGTAGTTTTCTGCTCCAAGGGTTGTGGGTTCGATTTCCGCCCCGAGTCTGGGTGTAATATATGTTTATTTATGTATGTATTATTTAGATGTATATTTATTTTTAAAAAAAATTATATCAGTCGGCTGTTACCGACACAGGCATTAAGGCGTTAGGCCACCCTAGAATATTCGAAAATTCGATTTTTTTTAAAATTCCAAATGGTCCCTTAGGACCTCAAAAATGATGTCCCAGAAGATTATAGCCGGGAAAAACCTTTAGGTACTCGGTTTTCGAATTTTAGTACAAGGCCGTCTGGTCCGCAGCGAGCTCCTTTTGTGAGCGCTAGGGAGTTATGGGACTAGAGCAGGTATACGGCAGATGTTATTGAAAATAATAATTATTTCCTGACTAGTCTAGACGAGTTTAGACTTGTCGAACGTCTCTTTCCGTTAGTTGGGCACAGCCAAGCATTTGAGAAGGACGCTAGTCAACAAACACTTGTTTTCCTCGGTATTTCTGTGAATTTTCATTTCTTTTTCCCTGTAAATTTATTGAGTTTTTACAATGAGTGATAAAGTGGTAAGGTGTACAGTGCGAAGAAAGGAATAAAAACGTCGTTTTGCAATAGAAAGAGACCAAAAATATCTCGAATAAGACCATTAAATCGCCATGAGCTAGAAGCACCAGACGACTTGAATGCCAGTATATCGGCAAAAAAACTAAAACAATCGGAAGATGAAAGAATGAAACGATCGCGTGGTTGAACTAAGACGATAAGTACAAATTAATAAAAATTTAGTACTTTATACTAAAGCGTATTTTTAAAATTCCTTTTTTGACATGATAAGGACCAAAAAACATGACGTCATTGTCACAATCCGAGAGCGAGAGCACGGAACAAGCGATAGAGAGGCACGATCGGCTCGGCTTAAGCGTTCGACTCACGATCGGCGGTCGGCCTAACTTATGACGCGTCCGAGTATAGAAGAGACAGCGGTAGATGCACGGAATCTACACACGAACTGTTTTGACGTTTTGTCAATTTATTGTTTGTAAAGTTAGTAAAAAGTTAATGTGGTTTCCATTGGTTATTACAACAACAATTGTAGCAAAAAAGGAAATTAATTCTTGCATTTTAAGAATTTGATTAGCGATATAATCTCATATATTTGTTCTTTGATTATTAAAAAAGTAGCATCGGTGGGCGAGTGCAGTGATAATAATTCAATTCCATTCATGAAAGTATGCACTTTTTCATCAATGTGTTCTTATGACGTTATCACGTAAAAATTATCGTCCGTAAACCGACTTTACAGACAACCATTTTTTTGGCTGTTGCTATTCGTACGACAATCGTATAAATAAAAATAATATATGAATACGGTTGTCAGATTAATAGAAAAAAATATAATCTTCCGATAATCGTGTGATTAACAAAAAAAAAAAAAAAAAAAAATATATATATATATATATATATATATATATATATATATATATATATATATATATATATATTTTTCCGTTTGGTTTAAAGTTTTACGTCCGTTTCGCTCGAAGTCGCGCGCAGCGAACGAATGAATTTTATGGATTTATTTATTCATTTTGTTAGCTTACGTCTATTCTCCCATTTCAGCTTCATATTTTATACCTTCCATATCAGTAAACAATTGTTGTTGTTTATTTTTTTCATACTACACAGGACACCATGTAGCTAATGCGCGCGGCAAACTTTGGATCTATGGGGAATTTTTGCAATCGATTTTCACAGAAACATGCCTAGAACTAGAAGAGAATAATAATCCGTAAAAAAACAATTTTATGAAAGTTCTGGGTGTATGTCGAGGGGGCCCTCGAGATTAATTTTATAGCAATTTCCTCGTAAGAATTTAAATGATGTAGATCACAGGTCAGGCCTAACTAGAACATTACGTCCTGAAGATTTTTAAAGTTCGGTACTGTGTTGAACACTTGCAATCGATATTTATAATTCAATAACACATCAGCAATTAAATATAAACTAACGAAATAACTAAAAAATTCGTCCGAAACATTAAGATTACAAGTTAAGATGGGCCAAATAAACACTTTTTGGACTGCAAGAATTTATGTGCAGTATTAATAAAGCATATTTTTTTTTTGTTATCAACATAAAATGTATGATAATAATTGTGTAACTGGAACAATTTATACAATTAATCGTAATCTAATAATTACAAGTACTTATTCCGTAATGGCAAATGTTCCATATTCGTAAGAACGCCAGTTACTGTCAACAAGCTGTCCCCGGCTTCTTTTTAAACAGATATGATATTTAGTTAACTTTTTTTTTTTATTACAGTACAAAGTACTTAAAGGTGACAAGGCATTTCTATTTAGAATTTCAGCATCTTTCTGTTACGTATCACGATTAACGAACACAATATCTAAATAGAGTAATTTAACATCATATCTTTAAAGATAAAATACTCACACATAAAAATATATGATAAATTAATAATATTAATGAGAATTAAAATAGCGTCAGAGTATCATATTATATAGTCCAGTCATTTAAGCTTAAATTAGGTAAGAATCTCGGAATTTGAGATACCCAGCTGTAAGTCTGTAAATACTTGTATATTGACACCCTAAAAGTTGTCTCAAAACCTACATATGGTAGGGTGTAAGCAACTATTAAATTTCAAGGTCAAAGGTCACAAAAATCGGTTTTTTGCGCTTTCTTTGGAAATATCTCATTTCCTATGGGTTTTTTGCTATTTATATTTATTATCAATATTGTAGAATACAAAATTCTCTACAAATTTTGTTTAAAAAAAATTTATACGGTGAACCGTTTTCGAGATAGAGGGCGGAGAGCGCGCGGTTACAGCATCATTTCAGTTCAACCGGTGCCTCCGGTCGAAAACGCGCCATATATAGTTGATGAACTATCGATAAATCAATTATTAAAATATTTGTCAATTTTTTTTAACTATTATATTATATTTTATCATTTTCTTGCTCCGAAATCTGTGAAAAGTCTCGATCATCTTCGTTATATGCATTACGTCAAGTCTACAAAATTTAATAAACCTGTGCAGCTTTCAAATATTCCACCAACAAGTGCATTACACTATCAAGTTCAAACTTGGTTAGGACATGATTTGGAACCCCAAGTATGGGTTTGGGCAATGCGAAACGATTTTCTGGAGCCTATCATGACAATTTTACCACCTGATCCAGAAGATTTTTTTTTTTCAATTTTCTGCAACTGCAAGAGTGGTTGTGGTTCGCGATGCGTATGCAGGAAAGCGGGCTTGCAATGCTCTTTAGCTTGTGGCCAATGTAATGGGCAAGCTTGTCTCAATGCTCTACCATATCAGAGTGACATTAACGAAGATGGAACCTTTGACCCCGAAATCATAGAAGAACTTGAGACAAATGTCGTTAAAGACGATAATGAAGACCAATTTGAAATTTTCCAGCAGCCAGATGACGACGATGAAGAGGAAGAAGATGATTAAAATTATTATAAATATTTTTGTACCCTTTATTCCATTTTTTTACTTTCAATAAAAAATAAATGTATTGAATGATATTTTTTAATAATAAGATTAATTCATAATTTATTTGTTTTTTTTTCATCATGTAAGAAGTTATTACTATTAATTAGGTTAAAATTCAAATATAATTTCTATATTTTCATTAACAATTCTGCAATTACATGGGCAAGTAAGTGTTGTTAAATAAATTAATACTGAATAAAAAGTGGATAGGTTAGAAAAAAATAGGTTAAAAATTGACAAATATTTATAATCATTGATTTATCGATAGTTCATCAACTATATATGGCGCGTTTTCGACCGAAGGCACCGGTTGACCTGAAGTGATGCTGTGACCGCGCGCTCTCCGCCCTCTATCTCGAAAACGGTTCATCGTATAAAAATTTTTTGTAAACAAAATTTGTAGAGAATTTTGTATTCTACAATATTGATACTAAATATAAATAGCAAAAAACCCATAGGAAATGAGATATTTCCAAAAAAAGCGCAAAAAACCGATTTTTGTAACCTTTGACCTTGAAATTTAATAGTTGCTTACACCCTACCATATGTAGGTTTTGAGACAACTTTTAGGGTGTCAATATACAAGTATTTACAGACTTACAGCTGGGTATCTCGAATTCCGAGGTGAATTTACTATAATGACTGGACTAATAGGGTTTTATTTTCATAATCTTGTCATTTGTTACTTTATTACTTTTCAAATTATTTTAAAATACCTTCCTCCCTGGTTCTATTTTCAGTAAATTTTTCTATTTTCTTGTATTATTTACCGATGTGAATAACTTTTTTTAATTTATTTTCTCTTTTTGATAACTTATTTCGTTTATCTGATATGAACAATCGATTATTCTTCGTAATATTTAAAATAGTTTGGAAAATCTAAAAGTGCGCGGCACATAATGTCATTTTTCACAAAAAAAAAATGTTATTTGTAAAAGTGTATATAAGTAAGATGAACTCGTTCTCATGTGCCAATTATTAAAAAAAAAAAAAAAACGTTTTTTTAAATAGAATATTAAAAAACATTTAGCATTATTACACCTTCATTATTTTTCTTTTGCAATCACGATGTTACTCGATTTTATTTATAAATAATTGGGTATGTGATAAAAACGTAAAGATTTAATACAAGGTGTAAAGTTTAACGGTTTAATAAAAATGTCTAATAAGTATGTACCTACGATATAGGATTATTGTAACGTAGACAAATATGGTTTATTGTCGTTAAAGGTTGCAATTCTTATCAAACAAATAATTATTATTATTATTATATAAATTACTATTTTTTTAATTTTTAGTTCTTGTTTATCAACAAGAACACAATAAAAGCTTGTTTTAAAAAAGTTTTACGACGTTTTTAGACGTTTACAGGCTGATTCGGTTCAATTAAGAACAGATTGAATATGTTTATTTTACTCACTATTTTTATCAGCAAGTGTGCAATACTTAATAATTTTATATCTACCACGAACAAAGCTATGACTTGACTTTTTAACAAAGTGTCATGAATATATGTATATACTAAACAAATAGTGATGGACGTACTATTTGCACGCATTACTAAAAGTAAATTATATTAGGAACAGTTAAACATTCAAGTGTAGGTAGGTACCCGAACGACAAACAATTATAACGACAAATAATTATTGACGTACAGATATAATTAATTATATTATCACGATAGGTGACGTAAATATAATTTACGCTTCACATAATTAGCGTTAAATATATTTAATGCACAAATAATAATTATATTACCACCGTATTTTGTAATAATTTTTAATATAGGTTTTAATTTACTTTAATACCTACAGTATATTTTTGTTATTATATGTGGCACCATACCAATACAAATTAAGCAAACCTTAGCAAATATAGTTAGCAAATGATAATTGTATTATCATATGTTTCATTGTATGTTAGCGTATGATAATACAATGAAACATAAGAGTTTGTCATTTAGTCTAAACGAACGTACAAATCGCAGTTGTAACCTTTGTCTTTTTATGTTATAGTATTTTTATTGAAGAAGCTGAATAATTTTTACGCTACCAGAAATAGAAACGGTAAATTTAAATATCAATATTAACTTATCTAATCTTAACTGGAAAAAGTCTACATATAAATATATTTCATAATTTTTTTCTAAAATATTCAAAATGTTTACTTTTATAAACTTAAGAAAAAAAATTACGACTATATAACGTAAGCTTCTAATAGATTTGTATTATACGCAATTTTATCTTTAGAAAGTTTTAAGAAAATTAAATCTATATAAAAATTATAAATACTATAGAAGGCGCAAATATTGTGAAACGTTGTTATAAAGAAAAAAGTTTTCAAGGGAATTGTTGTTGAATATCAACAAGTATGCTTCATTAAAAAAATCAAAAAACCCGACTGCGTAAAATACTCTTATTATAAACTAAAAAGAATAAAACAATCTACTAGCTTTCATTTGATACCCATATTGCTACAGTAAGATAAAAAAAATTCAACTCCCCCCTTCATTCCGCCATTTGCGGGCGCCATTTTGAAAATTTATATAGCCAATGTCACTACTACAATTTAGACAAATCCAACGACACCTCATATGTCAAAAACCGTCCAGCCGTTTGGGCTGTAGGGCGTGCCAAAGAAATGGACATACATACATACATACATACATACATACATACATACATACATACATACATACATACATACATACACTCGAAAAACATAACCCTCCTTCTGTCGCAGTCGGGTAAAAATAGAGGAGGTTTGGGACAAAGCGGTACTAATCAGTCACATTTGTCGAACTTCGCCCCTCAACCTCTATTGCTTATAATTAACCGGACCTGAGAGTACACTTTGCTGGTAAATACACCTATATATGAATAATATAATCTAATATATGAATACTCATATACAATTAAACATCAATAACAAAAGTTAAATAAATTATATGAATAGCCCGCGATAATATTTTGAATTGTTTAGAAGTTATTTAATATACTAACTATACTATATTAGTAGTACTATTTTTAATTTTTCTATACTAGTACTAATTGTAATAATTTAATATTAATTTATCTGCATAAATAGGTTTCAAACATTTCTTAAGAATAGATAATAAACAATACGAACAATTGTCAATATTAAATATAACTGTAGGTACACTGTATTTTGTACTTCTGTCGCCTGAAGTAGGAAAGTCCTGTATCTTAGGCAGACAGTGATTCCTCTAATAGTTATAGTACAGAACAGAATTTAATAAATACATGTGTGCCACCTCTGTTAGCCCTAAGATTATGTTCTTGGTACCGAATTAAGCCACTGAACAGAGGTCATGATACTTTTTGTAAGTTAATGAGTAGATATGTACTATTTTGTTAATTTTATTGTAAGCTTTGGTGCTTAACCCCTTTTTTTTAACCATGGGAAATGCATTTACGCATCCTGCTGCCCGAATGCGACGGGTATGTGGGACTGGCTGCGAATCCAGAATACCCACTAAAACCCATCGACCGTCTGCGCCGTAGTGGGGCGCCGGCCTCCTCGGAGGCCCGGAGGCTCTTCCGCATGTGATTGGAGCCGCTCGACTGGTCCACTCTGCTAATTCAGAGAAGTAACAGGAGCGGCCCCACCACCGAAATCTCCGCACCCTCTCGGCACCACTCCCTCACCGGCCGCACCTCCTGTGCCAATACTCTCTCCGCGCTTTCGCGCCCCGCCCACAACTGGACCCCAGCTACCCCAGACGGCGAAACCCCTGAGCTGGGCCCGCACATCAGCTGGTCCAGGGGCCCAGTGGCTTGTCCGCGCCCAACCACTGCGCTTTTGCGCCATCGAATGGAGGGGGAGAGCCAGTCATCCCCACCGCTGCTGGTTTTGGTCCCCGGAGGTCCGATGACCCCGACCACTCGCGAGGCGTTCGAGTGGCTCCCCTATCCGCCACCCGGGGGACGCGCCCAGTAGGAGACCAGCAACTCCCTTGGGTTGGTGCTTGACCCGTCTTATTGGTGCCTAGCCCACGATGTACGACATCTACTCTGAGGAATTACCGGAAGTTGTCTTCGTTTGGATCTCAATTCAACAGGTGCTCTCAAAAGGAGTTGATGAATGCTTACGAAGGGTGAAAATTGTAAGTTAAAATGTTTTTTTAGCTAGCAATGTATTTTCGAACATTTCAAATAATAACGTTTATAAATATCCAGTTTGTTGTTTAACATATACTATTTTTATTGTAGACTTAATGAAGATTAAAAAGTCTATTTTCTTAGTTCATTATGAAAGGTACGATTTGGCACTAAATATTCGTTAATTAACTTATAATTGTATTCTCTTTTATGCTTTATAGTCGTGGCGGTGTTAGCAACGGACGGGCTTCGGACAACCGAGTACCCGCTTGCACTACTTAAAATGTAGATTAAAAAACTTGTGTTCATTTTGCTTACACCTATAAAATTACTACATAATGTGTTTACAGATTTTATTTTTAAACATTTATATCTCGACATATTAAAACACACGTACTGCTATCTACATATCTGTCATCTAACCAATTCGGTTTTAAGCCCGGCTAAAATACAAAAATGCTTTTATTAGATTTCACAGACCAGATAAACTTGTGGATAAATGATAGACTACATGTTGTTGTCTGCATTGTTTATTGATTTTTTTCGTGCCTTTCACACATTAGACTACAATAAGCTTATAATCAGATTAGAAAATTCACGTATACGTACGTGGACCTGTTTTAAGCTGGTGTCTAAATTACCTTAAAAACAACTTATCGTGTTAAGATTAAAGGCACAGCTCAAGGTTCTATGTTGGGCCAATTCCATTTCATAGCCTACGTCGACAGCATGAATAAGATTTTTAGTCATTGTATTCATACCAATTCGGTGATAATACATGTATGCTTGTTGCAGCTAAGGATGTCAATGAGGCTATTCTATTAGTGCAGAAAGATTTGGTTAGACTAAGTAAAAGGTACCACGATAGTGGTTTAATACTGAATTCAGAAAAAAAACAAAAATACTTCATATTCATTCACCCAATCTAAAATTTAATAGTATATTTAAATTTAAAATCGTAGCACATAATCATAGGTGTCTACAAAACATTCAAATTAATTGTAACTATCCAACTATTGAAGAAGTGAAATCACACAGATATTCAGGCTTAATAATAGATCATAAGTTAAATAAGCAGGAGCACATCAAACACGTTTGTGATAAACTTAGAGCATTTTTTTTTTGATTAATTTTTTATAATTAGTCTATACCGGATTTTATCGCGTTTATTTAAAACTTTACAGTTAACAATATTTTAAATTATTTCCCAACGTTTCGGACCCTTTACAGCGTTCATGATCCCGGGGGATTGAGGTGGTGGGTGTCCGAATAATGAATTAATTGTTACATACCCCGCTTTTTATACAATATTAAATTATTACTATTAACCGTTCCTATTCATGCAGAATGAGCTTATTGTGTCTGGAAGTCGTGCTGTGTTCTTATTTTCCTTGGGTTCAATTAATTTTAGTACTGGCTCCCAAGCTGGTGGTACGTTCCAACCATCCTCTCTATTGAAATTAGGATGTTTTTTGATTTCAATAGCCTCGCGAATCATCCTTGGTAGGAATCGGTGTTCTTTAGCGAGAATTTGTGGCTTATCAAATCTGATATAGTGGTTGGTACCTTGTTGAGTATGTTGATACACAGCAGACTTTGTCGACCGCTGGTGTTTCATGTCAGCTATGTGTTCTTTGACGCGTGTCTCTATACTCTGCTTAGTTTGCCCTATATATGAGAGACCACATTCACACTCTTAGACTGTATCAGATATAATCAGATATCAGAGACTCTTATATATAGATAGATAGCGTGATAATATGTAGCCTATATGTTGACCCGACTTCTTAATAATATTCGTGCTAAATTTGAAGTAAATCCATGCAGTACTTTTTGAGTTTATCCCGGACATACATACAGACAAACAGACAAAAATGCAAAAAACTATATTTTTGGCTTCGGTATCGATTGTAGATCACACCCCAAGTATTCTTTTAAAAAAATATTCAATGTACAGTTTTGACTTTCCTACCATTTTATTATATGTAAGTATAGATTATAACTAGTTTACCATATAAGAATCGTTTATATATAAATAGAAACATAGTAATAAGATTAAATTTTGTATTGTATAAAAGATTGTATTTATACAAACGAAAATTGTTAGTATTTAAATAGATACCATAGTAGTTAAGATTTTCTGTAAATAATATTATTTTTGCCCCTAATGTACTGCCAGTTTAACCAAATAAAATATGTTATGTAATAGATATATAAAACGCTAGTATGTATTAGATAAAGTTTGTAAAATATATAATAGGAAAAAAACAATTACACGCATATTATCACGCTATCACCTACGGGGAACGAGCAGTGAACCTTTATTTCTTCAACGCATTCTGTAACAACGTGTAATCTAATAGCGTTCACGCAGATGACGTCGCGGGCAGCAGCTAGTACATTATAAATACTTAACATATATTGCTTATATTCTATTCCTATTGTTTACCATTATGCACAATTTTTACAATAGCCAAGGAACACATCTCTATTTCTACCATATACAATCTCTGGGAGCGTACTCAATTTCAATTTTGCATCTAATTTAGACTCCAACTCCTGCCTCTCACGACAGTGGGCCGGGCAATCCAGAAGGACGTGGAGATCAGATTCAGAACACTCAGGATCGCAGACGCACGATGGACTCTCCTTGCACTTGAAACGGTGCAAGTACTCGGAGAATCCACCGTGCCCCGTCAGAACCTGGGTGACAAATCTGTCTACCTTTATTTTACCAATAATCTGGTATGCGGCTATCGCGTGAGGGAAGAAGACCCTGGTAACACCGGCTGTTTCACCGGCCTGGTATCGTTGGTTTCATTCATCAAGCGATCGCATGCGAATGCTTCGCTTGATGAACGAAACCGGGCAGCTGTACATATATATGTCGTGGCTATATCGTAGAATTGGCCACATCATGAAATGCTCGAGAATATGTTATGTTAATGTTTTTTTTAAACTAATTAGAAAGCGCGTTTAGACTTTAGCGCAGCTTCCTTGGCCAGATGGTCGGTACGCTCATTCCCCTCAAGTGCCGCGTGGGCTTTGATCTAGAACCAATTTACAAGTTTGTCTTGTATCAAAGCCCTGTGCAGGTGGCCCCGCGGCTCGAAGGCCAGGTGGTGGAGGGCTTCTGGATTAGTTGTAGTCTGCAGTGCCGACAGGGTGTCGGAGTATATTCCAACTGATCTGGCGCCACCCTGCATATCGCCAGGAGTTCCGCCTGGTAGACCGTACAAAAAGACGGCAAACGAAGTTTGAGGGTTTTTGTTTCGGCGACGCCACTCCATACGGATAACGCCACACCCATCAAATCTTCAATCTTGCTGCCGTCCGTGTAGATGTTGAAATCATGGCCATGAGTTGCTTCTGGTCCACCAAACACTTGATGTCGTGGTCCATATGCTGAGCGGGATGCGGGGACCGCAGAGATCTCCCGATCCCCTATCTCACGCTGGGACACCCCCGTCCTTGCGTCATGGCCACGACATATATATATATATATATATATATATATATATATATATTTTTTTTTTTTTTTTTTTTTTTTTTTTTATAAGAGAACAGAATGTCATCTGCGATTTCGTTTATTTAAGTATATAAATTTATAATTGCATCTAGATTTAATTTTTTTTTTTTTTTTTTTTTTTTTATACATATTTACAATTCAAAACTTAAAATAATTATTTACAAACAGTTTTGGTATAAATCATGTCCGCGTGGAATGGTGCCAAGAATACTAGCAGCATTTCCCCGTTGAATCGCAAATATATATATATATATATATATATATATATATATATTTAAGTCAACAAAGCAGGACTATTCAAATAGGTTAAATAATGTCACTACGGTTTCGCTATAAATATGAATTATAAAAATAAGTAACAAATACTATGACGCAAGTGCGCTTCATCTGGAGCGATGAGAGGGTATCGATTTATCAGAGATTTCTCGTTACGTAATAAATACTAGGCTATTTTTGGATATCTTCATATAGATTCCTTTATTGCCTCTTTTAGATATTTTATAAATAGAAAAAAAATTTTTTTTTGCTTTTCAAACTTTGAAACTGTTAAAGTGCTTATGAAAGATTAAACGTTACCTCTTTCATAAATTCCCTTGACCTATATGTGTTGTTTTTTTAAGTAAACAAGCTTTTATTTTTCTATCATATAAATAAAATATAATTTACTTTCTATTTAAATATATTTAATCCATTTCAATCATTAAATAAATCACTTCCTTTGACTTGCTTGTACCAGGATTTTATTCTGCCTTAGACAGAATAAAACTTTAGTTCAACTTGGTACATTATCTTTTCTCACATCGTAAATAAAATTTAAAATGTGAATAAATTAGGCCATAGTTGCTGAAATCAAAGAAATTAAGAATCATGCTGTTTGATTCGTAGCGGCCTTGCTCGTAGCACGTTCGTAGCGACCTCGGCAAACATGTAAAAAATGCATGTCCAGCGTAGTTACATAAAGGTATTGTCACATAAAGAGCGCAATGTCATAAAACATGTATAAGTCACTGATGAGATTTCCTTCTGATGTAGCATTTATAAAAACGGAACATAATTTTTTTCTATTTCAAGTATGTTTAAAGTTATTATACTAGTATTAAAATTGTAGGAAATTTTATTGATATGTTTATAAAAGTGACTACTTTTCAAATTAATCGCTTAAAGTTATAATTTGCAATAAAAAACACGAAATTCATTTATAAGATATATTTATATGAAATTCATTTGTGTGATTAATTATTCCAACATAATAATTTTGGTATACATTTAGACTTATCTAAAACAACAAATTGTGCTAATTCAGATGACTGTCAAATTGACCTTGTCTAAAATTCTATTTTCGTTTTCAAAGACCGGAATGTAGCTATAATTAAAATTTAAAGTTTATCACTTTATATGCTAACAAGGCTGACAATTTATGTTTTTATAGTCTCTTCAATAAATAGTATTTATTACATATCAACGTGTGTTCATAAATTTTATAGTTCATTAAGAAATCATCTAAATTAAGGAAACATCTACGTACAAGCGTAAAAGCGTAATAATTAGATTATTAGATTTTAATATATTTTCGCACTATTTGTTATTCCTTTCATACGGATTCTTATATTCCTCTTACATTTACTATTATAAAAGTTATAAAATATCGTTGCAATATGTTGTATATTAACTACAATATAAAAATTATTCATCAAAGAGCGTTCCTAGCTGGAGTCAGGTAGTAAGATGCGCGCATGCGCGGACCCGTGGCGCTAGGGGATCGAGGAAACAGCCACTTTCCTTCCGTAGCTCTTGCCGTATGCATTTAAGCTTCAAAGAATACGCTTAAATTAAAACACGAAGTACAGATAAGTTGTAATCAATATTAACATAATTTTATGTTATCCTTATTTTGCTGATAAATAGACTACTCAAAGAAGATGGTCGACTGTATCAAGTAAGTAGTTTTGACTTTTAATCAAAAGTAATTTGTGATTTTATTAAAATTATATTTAAAATAAATTTTGTCGGTTAGAAGTATACTTTTATATTCTATTATTTACAAAAATAGTGTATAGGCTATCATGTATATTATACTTAAAATGGAGTTAGGAATATATAAATTTAAGAATCTATTGATTTTTTCATTCATTTCATTTCGTTTCGTCCATAATCTCGGGGGACTGAGGTGGTGGGTGTTAGAATAAAGATCATCATCGAGATCATGGACGCTGTAAAGGGTCCGAAACGTCGGGAAATGATTTAATTGAAAAATCGTTAAACTGTAAAGATTTTAAACAAATAAACGCGATAAAATCCGATCAAGAATTTTAATTAAATGAGTAAAATTCGCGTAAATATAAGAGAACAGTATCTATTGATTAAATATATTATTTATTCTAATTTAAATGTCCGTAAAACATATATGTCTTGATACTAAAACTTCTGGCTATTAATTATATTACTTGTATTAAAAAATATTGTAAATGACAAATAAAATCACTTCAAAAGTTAACTCAAGAGTTAGAAACAAACTAGATTCACATACACTAACGGCGATTGTATAATTATTCATCCTCTACCAAACACATTAATTTAATTTTAATATATTCACAAATAAAAAACATCGTCATCATTCATATGATCATCAATTACAAAATAACCCAAAGTTGACTAGATCTTTACTAATGGTTTAATAGATGTCTGAGAAAAAATAAGTCTGTAATGACAACAAAGCAAAACTGTTATAATATTCTAATGAAATGAAAAGAAAAATTATCAATTTTTTTCTGTTTGAATAGACTAACTAACAAGTGCACAAATATTTATGAAAAAGTATGGTTTAGGAAAACTATTTATATTTATGTAACTTTATCACATCTTCATAGGAGCTAACGTAAGTTTACATGTACTACAATAACCTATGCGAGCCCGCATCTTCGCTCACTGCAAGCCTATTTATATACAGCGGCTTTAAGTCATACAGAACCGGTTCCTACGCACGGTCACGGCTTCACTATGGTACATGCGAAACTTCGACCTACATAAGGACTTCAGGATCGATTCAATTTCGAAACATCTCAAAATGTTCTCAACAGCATATTTTGAGAAATCACGTCATCATCTCAATCCCCTCGTAGATCAGTTATGCACTTACGTAGGCAAAGGGAAGCTACAGTCACGACAGAGACGGCCTATGCACATCTTGACCGATCCTGATGACAGGATCAAGTAGCAAACGCCCCTTTTGTAGGGACCAGAAACAAAATACACACACACTGTCTCCACCGGCAGAGGTGAAGATCCCGGAAAGTAATTTTAGTAATAATAGTTTTTCTTCTGAGTGAATATGATTTAACTTTTGTTGGCGTACATTCAAGTAGTATTGAAACAGCTTTTGTTTTAAAATAAAAACACCTTATGTGATATTTCCTAATATTATCCAGCTATAGCGATTAAATATTCATTCCCGAATACTATTTCTAGCTTCTGTATCTTTTGTATCTAATTTGCAATTTTCATATTTTCAAAAAAATTTGAAAAATTTAATATTTTTTTTTCATTGCAGCTATTCAAAACTTTAGCATTAACGTTAAACGTTAGCAGCTATTCAAAACGTTAGTTAGTTAATTAGTAAACAAATATAAAATCAGTCATTTCTACCCTCCGTGCCAAAAATTTATGTGACGATGTTAACTTAATCTCAAGCTGGCATTGTCTTTAAAAAAAAGGCTGGAGAAACAAAATCAGTTCTGCTGTCAAAAATTAGCAAGAAATGAATTGACAAATTTTTACCTATGCTTAAATTGATTCCGCTATGTTGACAATGCCAGCTTAATGGACGTCCGCACAACGCCTCCCTCCACTTCGACGACGTTCTAAGCCAAGTTACGATCTCGCTAGGAGATACCCTTAGGACGAACGTCCATTCTGAGCCCTAGACAGGGCTACCAATTTCTACGGCTGGGTCTAAGTACTCGGCTCCCCCACCGGTGACGCTGTAAAAGCAGCTAGACTCAACAGTTACACACAATAAAAAAAAAGTTCACCAATGAAACTGTTTATGAGAAAAGTTATAATAAAAAGAAATGTATTCAGCGTCGGAAATAATATTTCCGTTCTACATTTCTCTCTTCTCCTTCTACATAATATGATATTGACGTATTATCGGCGATGACGTACCCAATGTCGTATAGGGTTAATGATAAATTAACTGGTTGTAATAACTAGAGCGTTATTACTATTTGATATTTATCATTAATATATAGTTATATTATAAAACTTAATCACACTTATGTCACACGTACTACAAATTAACGTTTTGTTTGTTACAGGCATAATGTCGTCGATTAGACTGCCCTCGGTCATAGTCAAATGACAATAACTAGAATAAAGGTAATTATTTAGTTTCATTATTACAAAACTATAAATAAACAAAATTAAATGAATACTCATGTATTATATTCATGTAATATTTATTCATTAGGTATTTTAATTTTTAATTGAATAATTATTTCTTTTTAATTTATTATATAGTGTCGGGAGCGCTCATGAGACAGTCGTGTCACCGTCTGCTCGAGCATCAACACGCCGGCGGGGAAGAGCCCCCGCTTTACTCACCCATAGATCAAATTTCAGGTAAATTTCACTTTGAATAAAACATAATTTACCAATGTATTAATTTATTTATTATTAAACTATTCTTGAAGCACACAAATCAACTCGCAAAAGTAACTGTCTTTCAGTAAAATTTAATTTAAAATGTTACATGTCTAATTCTAGAGATTTTGTAACCAATACTTTTTATATTTAAAATATCATTAAACTTAAAAACAGACACGATGCATAGTCGATTCATTACTACCGACTTGTCAGTGTGTCAAAGCGTAAAAGCTATACCTACTTCTATATAAATGATATCTCGAGAGATCTGAACTGAACTTTATTATCTTATATACGAGTAGAATCCGTGTCTCAAAAAACCATTCAGCGGTACTAATGTTATGAGTATTTTATGACCTTATTTTATTTTTTACGAAAACTTATAACATACGTAAAAAATGCATACGAATATTTTAATGGAACAAAAATTATCCAAATACCCAATGACTATAATATTTATAAACATAATATAATAATAATTATAAATATAATAAATATGTTTAACATATAAAGTAATTATTATAGTCTTACAAAAATTATCTCTATATTGTTTTCTTAGACGATCACTTCTAATTTTAAGGATTCTACAAGATTTGTTTTGAGTTCAAATGATAGGCACATATTTTCATGAATTTATTTATTTTAGTATTATATAATACCACAGGAAAATGAATTTTTTTCAATATTGTAATAAAAACTACCTACTATTATAACCATTGTCAAAGCTTCGTTATCTTAAAAGAGATTCTAGTAATAAAATATATGCTGTTTTATTATTATTATTCATTCTAATTCATTAAATATAGGTACAGTAAATAACTTTTCATAACAGAAATGTAGAAAAAAAGTTTGACTAACAGTCACGTAAATGCTACTAAGCTTTTTTTTTTCTTTCCTACAAAGTATTTATAGCAGTTACAATTTACAACGAATTTCAAGAGTGATTATTATATTTTCAAATCCCATTTTCATAAACAGAAGATCGACTTCACATAGTGTCAAGATTAATTTTTACCCGACTGCGACAGAAGGAGGGTTATGTTTTTCGAGTGTATGTATGTATGTATGTATATATGTATGTATGTATGTATGTATGTATGTATGTATTTATGTATGTATGTATGTATGTATGTCCATTTCTTTGGAACGCCCTACAGCCCAAACGGCTGGACGGTTTTTGACATATGAGGTGTCGTTGGATTTGTCTAAATTGTAGTAGTGAAATAGGCTATATAAATTTTCAAAATGGCGCCCGCAAATAGCGGAATGAAGGGGGAGAGTTGAATTTTTTTTTCTTACTGTAGCAATATGGGTATCAAATGAAAGCTAGTAAATTGTTTTATTCTTTTTAGTTTATAATAGGAGTATTTTACGCAGTCGGGTTTTTTGATTTTTTTAATTAAGCATACTTGTTTTTTTAATTAAGAAACAAATTTAAAAAAAAGCCAAATTTACTAATTAACATTCATAATGCTTTTTAAAACAAATTTTATTATAACTTTTTATCCATATTTAACCAATAGGCACGATTATTTTTAGAAAAGAAAATTAAAAATAAACTATGACTTATTATTTATTTTTTTATTTTTTTTATTATTAGTATTTACTTTTAAAAAATTGTACTACTGCCGATAGTTAAAAATTTATTCAGCTTTTATCGTTCAAAGTACAAAAAAAGTGGGCCAAACAAACTTTTACTCTATCTCATTTAAATTTTGTTTCTTTTTACTCAAAGTTATAGGTATGTATTATTATATTATTAGGTAAAATCAGTTTTTGCGCAAATAATTTTAATGATTTTTTAATAATTTATATAAGCTGTACGCATATCCAATTATTTTTCTGTTTTATATTTACCCATCTTGTGTAATCTGTATATTACTTTAAGTAAAAATAAAATATTGTCAAATTTATAGGTACAGTTAGAAAACGAAAATATTTATAAAAGATAAGCAATATATAATATCAAAGCTACAATTTTACTACTCATTGTGAATTATTTATAAAAGATAAATAATTTAGCTGGGGCTTTTTCATCATTCATTTAATTATTTTTGTACTAAAACTAAAATTTAGGTTTAAATTTTATTTCATATATAATTCTTATTAAGCCTTTAAATACTTTTCTATACTTAGTCGTATTATTTAAATGACCACTTACTTCAAAAAATTATTTATAATTTCATAAATGATTATTAAGATTAAGATTAGTTTCTATTGGCCATTGTTAATAATTGGCAGTACGGTGACGTATATTATTGGTTCGATATTATGCTGTTTAAGGGTAAAAAGGGTGTATAATAAAAAAAAAACAGTTAAAATTTTCTTTAATAAAGAGAACTGAATGAAGAATAAAAAAACTTGAGTACCTACTCCAGTGATTGATTGCACTATGTTAAAACATCCGCTGTCTTGCATGAAAACTGGAAATGTGTTGGATATAAATAAAATTTACCATATGTATATAATGACAATAATTCGAACAACTAGGTAATTTTAAATCGCGAAATGTAAAAGTTACTAAACAACAATTAGACTATTAACAGTAGGTCTAACGAATACTTTTTAAAAATTAGGTGAAGAGTTTAAGCAACTAGAAACGAAATAAAGCTAGTAATGGTCATGATCGAATTATAAGATAAAAGACTTTAATGGGGACTACAGATAGGAGAATAAACGAGGAGTTTTGATACAGCGTTACCTGATCATGTGGGCCGGGAGGCCGGCAGCAAGCTGACACGATATGCGCCGGCGGAGGAGGACGAGGCGACTCTCAGGGAACTTCTACTTAGGTACGTGTGACCATAGAGACATGTGAAGACATTAGCTTTCTGCCTTTACTACTGGCTTTATTGCATAGACGATTCATTATAATCTATGTGTTGATTTATCTCTACATTTTCACCTTGGCTTGGCATCCCAAATATCTTTTATTGCAGATATTATTAAGATGCAAATCGCGGTACCAAAATCATCACCAAACTTCCCTTACTCCATGACATCGAACCATACCTCACCGTACTGTTATTAACATTAGATTCAAAGGCCATAAAATATGTAATTATCTTTTGATATATAATAAAATTGAGCACAAATCCACCTTACACATGATGCTCATTTTCAAACCGACACTTCTGAACAGTATACGATTAGTAGACCACTGCGAAAGAAAACAACGGCTTGCATGTGTTGTGACGTCATGTGTTTTGAATATATTTTATAGCACTATTAAAATCAGTATTTACGTTTTGTGACCTAAAACCTTTAAAATTTGATTAATTTTTAATACAAAGCTTTCAGATTTATAAAAGCAATCTAACTAAATTATGTATTCGAATATTCATCCGATTTGTACATTTAGTCATATTTAATAATTACAAAATTTGATTGAAATTTTAATCCATATAACAATTAACTGTATATTTCCATAACAGTAGTTGTTTACATTACCTCAGTTTTGCAGTAAATCGCATTCGATACCAATACATTTATCAATGTTAGAATTGAAAAAAAAATTGACATTGTTATTTCAACACTAAAAACAAACCGGGTCAATAAGGAGTTTTGATTAAAAATAAAGTAATTACACAAATATATAATGTTTCTAAGAATTGTAAATATCTTCTAGTTTGGATTGCATAGATTAATTGTATTCTCTTTTTATAAGAAGTGACTAATATGATAGATTAAAAACAATCTTCATTTTTACTATGACTTTTCATGCTAGAGGTATGTTTTAATGAATTTATATTTGTATATATGTATACACTCAACTGCACTTATCGTTTGTAGCCAGAACTTTCAAATTGTTTTATTACAAAGTGCTTTGCATATATGTGTATGTAGTGATGCTAATAATTATAAATGAAATAGTTCTCTAAAACGTGATATGTTATGTAATTATAGCATTTAAATATTTTATTTCTTTTATTTACATATATGTATAGTTAAGGGAGCTACCATTTTGTTTAATAACTTAATAAACCCTACTGATATTTGTTAAACTATTATGAAATTGATAAATATATATTTATAACTGGTTTCATCGTCACGAATAAGCTCACGAATTGATCACATAGATTCGCGACTAGTAGGAATAGAATTAGTAAGTACTCGGTCCTATTTACCCTAGTCCCTTAAATCCGAGGTTTAATTGGCGGTTTTATATCGTACGTGTTTTCTTTGAAACTTATGTCTATGCTGACGTCAAATCAATGACGCGAATGAGTCACCAGTCAGTCCGGCTATATAAAGAAATATAACAACTCTCTTTTCAAAATTAAAGTTGAACAAGATTCCTAGCCTCACACTCTCAATTATTGGAAACGGCGTGTTTGTGTTCAGTGTGTGCTGTGTGTTAAAGTTCAAGAGATGATATGTGATATTCATAATATCAACAATTCCTCGGGGAAGTGTGAGACGGAGTCGGATAAATGAAAAAAAAAAAAAAGTAAAATGAAGATCGCAAACCAAGACTGGTGGTGAACATGTGATGACTGGAACTTAGACAAAATGATCAGGTATGTTTGTTCCAAAAATTTGATAAATAAAGGCTTAAAGAATGTAAACGAAAGAACGTAAATAGGATAAGGTAGTAGAATGTAAACAGGTTGGTATGTTAAATAGAAAACAAGGTACCTATATACACAATAGAATCAAAAAGTATGTAAATAAATACATTTAAGACTACAAAAAGGATTAATAAGTTAAGTTTATTATTTATATATTAAATTAGTAAAATTGTGGTCAGTGCAAGGACTCGCGATAGACAGAGGTCCTAAGCTTAGTTTAAGTTTCGTTGTCTATAATAATCTAATAATAATCTAAAAATGTTAATAAAAAAGGCATGGGCAAATAAAGCCTGTGGATGGATCATATTTTATGATGTTTACAATGCTGTTAATTATAGATTAGGTCGAATTTCGACGACTGGGCGACCACTAGTTGCAATTAAGATGCTTAATATTAGGCAAATCAATCGGTTTTTTTGGGGTTTAAAACCAAGTTGTTTATCTTAAACCAGTATTGTATTCTTGACAAAGTACTGTTCACATGGTTATAATAATTTAAAAAAAAATCTATCAACTTAAAAATAAGTGATGTGTCGTCAGCAAATAATGTAATATCACAAATACCTTTAACATAAAATATACATAATTTATATATAAATATATTAAAAAAGGAATGGGTCTAGAATTGCTCCCCATTGGACGCACATTTTTAACAAATTTAAAACTAAGATTTTACATTCGATATTAAACGAAGAATATTAAACGAATTACATTCGAAAAGCTATTAGCTATTTATGATTCTAAAAGTGCTATTTTAAATTTTTTTTATGTAACCCAGTAGCATATGGTAGAAGATTCATTTTATAAATTATTAAATAGTAACAAAGTTATAAAATTTCCTACCATGTCACAATAGCATATCGGGGAATGAAGTAGCCAAGAAATAAACTTGCCAAGGATGCAATAAGCAACGTTATACCTTTAACTTCATTGCCTCTATACTCTGATTGCTAACGCCTTATTAAAAACAAGTTTTCAGACGTATGAAAGGAACACTTTGACGAAAGATCCTCATCTAAAGGTTTCTGTATCCACATTGCCCAGATCAAATAATGTGACCGCCCCACGACTTTGATCTGCATAGATCCCTTTAAATGGATTTTTAAATCTCATAGGTAAAGCAAGAGCATCAAAATGCACAGAGTGTAATTTAGTAGAATACGTTTATTACGTAATGGTAAAATGTGTACGGAAAGAAGTGGTAAGATTATAAACACAAATAAATTTACATGAAGCAGGCAAGTGTAGCAGCATTATGACCTCCTCTATAAGAGTAGGCCAGAATACTGTACAAAATTGTTGAACTAGCTATTCAGCATAGATAGTATATTACATATTATTGTAAGACCTATGAGGATGTTTCGCCGTATTGATAAAACACTATAAACAATAAAGATATTTAAAAAAGTTATTACTTATATCCATGACCGATTAGTCGACCAAAAGCATTATCATGAAGATCCATGTATGATATTTCGTTAGATAACTCATTCGCTTCATTGATTTGACGTGAGCACAAATAGAAGTGTCAAAATATACCAAATCGCCAATTAAATTTGCAAATAAAACCACATATACTTTATAAAACCGCGGATTAACTCATATCGAACCTCCGAACCTCTACTACTTACGGGAATAGGACAGTTAGGTCCTTCTGTTAACGTAGGTATTGTATAAAAAGTATCAGTCGGCTGTTACCTAAGACACAGGCATTAAGTTGCCTGTACTAGGAACAGACGACTGTGTGTATATTACGTAAAACAGATTTATTATTATTATTTATTTATTCAGACTAGCCGGGAAAAAACTCACGAATCACTATTACTTATGTAAGATTAATTTTACATATCAAGTAGAATGCTATTTTTAAATCTAATTAATAAAAAATCTCAGAGTTTTTTTACCAGAATATCAATACTACTTTTTTTTAATTTTAAATACCTGTCTAGAACATTGTTGGGTATTATAAATTAAAATATTATCCTATTATAAGATAAAAGAAAATCTAATTAACTAATTTTTTATACTTCGCTTCTTTGAGCTAAGTAACCGTTAAAGGCTTATCATACCTGACAGCACGGCAAATGTTACGCGTTAAAAATAATTATAATCTATTTTCTTAAATATCCTTAAGTATGGTTTTTTATATCTGAAAAATATATAGTACTTAATACCTCAAAAAAATATTTATGTAGTCGTTAAGTAAATAAAATGCAAACCTCTTTCATTTGTGCATCCTATCAATATCATCATCATTATCATTTCATGGTATAAAATAGTCTTCAATTTAAGTTCACAAAAATTGTTTAGAGAGTTAGATTTTTGTCGAATCACTTTTAATCGCACTTAAATTTTTATTAATTATTATTTATTATTTATTTCATTAATTATTGTTAATTAAGTATGCAAATTATGGTAATATTTATAAAATGTAAGAGAAATCTCTATAAATTATTTATCTACAAATTGTCGATTTTTTTTAATTTAGTTTCCAATAACAGGTTTATTTAGGTACGATATGTTAACATTATTAAATCCGAGCTGACCCAGTAATGTAGACAAAATTTTGAATCTAAGATTTGTCACCCAATGTGAAGGGGCAACATAACATATCATTTTTAGGAGGAAATTCTGAGACATCTATATCTGCCAATCAATTTAGCACGGTAGTGGAAACTCCAACCCTCCTACATAGGAGAAGAGATTTATGCTTAGCAGTACAGTATACCATATTTTATAAAACAACGTAATTAATCTCAATAAATGCTTAAATTAATTCACAATTAAGACATTTACCATTGCAAGCCGTGAAAATTTCAACTAACTGACTGCGGAATAAGTAAAATTTTTTGTTAGACTTAGGTGATTTAGCAAAAGGATATTTAAAATCACAAAAAAATATAGTTTTTTTTAATATAATATACAATGACTAAATATAACACCTAAAAAGTCACCTAAAGAAGGTGATCTATTTCTATTAACAATAGTACCAATAAAACGGTAAATAACCAGGGTTAGCATTGTTTTAAACAATTGTTTAAAACAAGTGTTTTAAACAGTGTTTAAAACACATAGAAAAAAGTATATGTGTTTAAAACGTATTTTAAAATAATTTGTTTTAAACGTGTTTTAAACATGCATAAAAAACACTAATGTTTTTTTTTCTTTTTTCACGTGTAGAGATTAATTTAACGCATCCTAATTTTTTGGTTGATATGTATGAAGCTGGCAGCTCTGATTTCTATTACTGGCCTTACTTTTCCGAAACAAAAATAAGGGGCGGCTCGTGTGTTCGGACGTCCGTGAAGCTAGCCTTGACGACCCAGCCCAATCGAATGAAACTTATGTGCGGATTTAGTGCTATTTATGTGCTAATTAGTTGCTCTATTCGCGAATTTGTTGCTCATCCCGGGACCGAAATATTGCTGACAAGGCTAGCTTTTTTGGAAGCTAGCCTTGTCACCCAGCCCAATCGAATGAAACTTATGTGCGGATTTAGTGCTATTTATGTGCTAATTAGTTGCTCTATTCGCGAATTTGTTGCTCATCCCGGGACCGAAATATTGCTGACAAGGCTAGCTTTTTTGGAAACTAGCCTTGTCACCCAGCCCAATCGAATGAAACTTATGTGCGGATTTAGTGCTATTTATGTGCTAATTAGTTGCTCTATTCGCGAATTTGTTGCTCATCCCGGGACCAAAATATTGCTGACAAGGCTAGCTTTTTTTGGAAGCTAGCCTTGTCACCCAGCCCAATCGAATGAAACTTATGTGCGGATTTAGTGCTATTTATGTGCTAATTAGTTTCTCTATTCGCGAATTTGTTTCTCATCCCGGGACCGAAATATTGCTGACAAGGTTAACTTTTTTTGGAAGCTAGCCTTGTCACCCAGCCCAATCGAATGAAACTTATGAGCGGATTTAGTGCTATTAGGGGAGAGTTGGATATTACCGAGCCTCTAAGAACTTGGACCTATAATTCGGAGAAGGTTCGATATATATATTCAAAAATGCAGTAAATAGTACAGAATTTATTTAGCTACGCATACATCACGGCAAAATATTTCAAAAACTAAACAATAATTAATTATTGCAAAATAATAAAAAAACAGGAAAGCTTGGTATTATCAGACTGGTCTGATAAAACCGAGCCCATAATAATTTCGTGAATTTCTATCAGTAAACTTAGAATTAAAAAAAAAATGCAACGTTGAATAAACTCGTTCGTAGAAAAAGAAGCATAGACTCCTCTCTATACCTAGATATAATTATTATTTTACGACTAGATTAATTATCATAACCATATCGGCCATTGGATGTCCACTGCTGAACGTAGGCCTCCCCCCATCGACTCCGGTTCCAAGCAGCCTCCATCCAATGACTTCCGGCGACTCTCTTCAAGTCGTCTGTTCATCTCGTGGATGACCGTCCGACACTGTGCTTGCCGATACGTGGTCTTCACTCATACACGCCCTGGGCGCGGAATTGACAAACTCTGTTATTTCATTTTATAACCTCAAAATAATACAGTCAAGTTAATTGTGTAATCAAATCAATCTAGTCATTAATTCTATAATATGTTAGGATTCAAATAAAAGTAATCAATATGTTACAATACAAATATAGAATAGCTTACCTCTTGTCAAAAATACCCGCGAAATTATAAGGAACGAGAGTAAAAACTTGTAAGACACGATGTGTCTTAATTGCTGCTCCGAGTAAATTACCGTTGTGCACGGGGAGGGGTAGAGGACTCGGACTGTGATCTTTAAGGACTGGATAACGCAATTAGCGTTTAGTTTTTGAAATATGCTAGGGCGTGGAATTATCAAACGCGCGGTAATATCCAACTCTCCCCTAATGTGCTAATTAGTTGCTGTATTCGCAAATTTGTTGCTCATCCCGGGACCGAAATATTGCTGACAAGGCTAACTTTTTTTGGAAGCTAACCTTGTCACCCAGCCCAATCGAATAAAACTTATGTGCGGATTTAGTGCTATTTATGTGTTAATTAGTTGCTCTATTCGCGAATTTGTTGCTCGTCCCGGGACCGAAATATTGCTGACAAAGCCAACTTTTTTTGGAAGCTAGCCTTGTCACCCAGCCCAATCGAATGAAATTTATGTGCGGATTTAGTGCTATTTATGTGCTAATTAGTTGCTCTAATCGCGAATTTGTTGCTCATCCCGGGACCGAAATATTGCTGACAAGGCCAAATTTTTTGGAAGCTAGCCTTGTCATATAATATTTTGCCATTGTAATGTCTAAAAATAATCGTTCCATTAGTTGCTAATTAGTTGCTCAAATGAACAACTGAAATTTTTGCGAAAAAGTGCCGTTGAGAGGAAATTATAAACGCTGAAATGGTCATCTTAATAAACATATATTGTTTAAGTAACTTTAGATGTTCAAACGGTAAATAGAAATGAGTTTTTAATTATTTTTTGTAAGAATCATTTTAAAATGTTATGTACAGCTAAACAAAAGTATGCAGCATGCAACGCAGCACTTTCTAAAAAGATAAAAATGCAACGAAAAAAAAAAATAGTAGTTTTTATTCTGTATTAATCATAACGGTCGTTACGGGATTATATATATTATATGACGGCCGGCTGGTCGAGTGGTCAGGCAACTGGACACTTTACGCAGCGGTCGCGGGTTCGAATCCCGCCAGGTGCAGATAATTTGTATGACGAATATAGATGTCTGCACCGGGTCATGGATGTGTATTTATGTATATATGTATTTATATCTTAAATTTATTTCCGTTCCTAGTACCCGTAACACAAGTTCTTACGAACTTAGCACGGGGCTAGGTTAACGTGGTGTGATTGTTGGTTAATATTTATTATTATTATTATTATTATTTTTATTGCTACACTCCACCCGTTCAATATATACATATACACATATAAATAAATATAATATAATACAATACTTATATAAGGAATATAATAAATTTACATAAATTTACATAAATTTACATAAATAAATATAAGCGGGTGGAGGATTACGCCCCGGCAGGGAGATCAAACGGCCGGGGGTTAGGGCTGTAGGCTGAGAAATCGGCGGACAATCCTAGCCGAGTCGAGTAATACCGCCTTCTGCATCCTGGCTGCGAGCGAACCGTCACGGATACCCAGCTGCCTCAGGTGGTGAGCGAGGCTAACCGGGATCAAACCGTTGGCAGATATCACGATAGGGATGATTTCAGTGGATTCAACACCCCACATGTCGACAATCTCGTGTGCCAAATCCAGATATTTACGCTTTTTCTCTGTTTCGGCTTTCACGAGGTTCTCGTCATGAGGGATGGTAATGTCCACTAAAAACACCCTCGACTGTGCCCTATCCATCACCACGATATCAGGCTTGTTCGCCAGTATCGTCCTGTCCGTGGCGATAGGCAGGTCCCAGTAGAGCCGGACTCCGTCGCGTTCGAGTACTGGCGCCGGTGTGTACTGGTAGTACGGCACCCTCTGTTCCAGGAGACAATACATTAGAGCAAGCTCTTGATGAAGAATCTTGGCCGCTTGGTTATGTCTGTGCAAGTACTCAGTGTTGGCAAGCGCTGAACACCCCGAAAGCACATGTCTGAGTGACTCTCCGGGATGACGACAAGCTCGACAGAAGTCGGGAGTGCCATCCTTCAGAATGTGCTTCCGGTAGTTGTTCGTCTTAACCACCTGATCCTGTATTGCACAGACAAAACCTTTAATTATCTTGACTGAATAAAAATTTTGACTATTTTGACAAGTTCTGATTGTCGTCGTTGTTGATTTGGAATAACTTGCTTCTCACACAAATTACGACTAATAAGGTAAGTAGTAATTTCAGGATTCTCTGGAACTTTAAGATCAGCAAATAAAAAATCTTAGGGTTTCGTCTAGCCCATTAGTCCTCAGGAATTAGTTGCTAATTAGTTGCTCCTATTATGATGTAGTCGAGTACTCGATATTGCAACTATTGTACCAAATAATAATTCTAAATGTAACTAACGCATAGAACTTATAAAAAAAATACAATTTGTTTCAGCTCCTAGATTCGTCATAAACTACTTGCTGCCGTTTTGATACTGTATCAACGAACACTCGATATTACAATAAATTAGAGTACCATGGAATCATTCCGGTAGTACCTAGAGCCCGAAATTCACGAAATAATAAAATCGCACATTTTTTCCAGCTCTTATAGTTCTCAGGAATTTTTCGCTCCTGTTCTAATACAGTTAAACACTCGATATTGCAACTAGTGTACAAATAAATCATTCTAGATGTATATAAAGTATAAAACTGATAAAATAACAAATCAATACACTTTTTTTCCTGCTCCTATGTTCCTCAGAAATTAGTTGCTAATTAGATCCTCCTGATTGGATACAGTCAAGCACTCGATATTGCAACTAGTGTACCAAGAAATCATTCTAAAAGTATCTAATGCATAGAAGTTATAAAATAAATATAAGTAATACTCTTCTTTTCAGCTCCTAGATTCCTCAGTAATTAGTTGCTGCCGTTTTAATACAGTCGAGCACTCGATATTGCAACTAGAATACCGCTAATCGTAATAGTGAGTAATCATTCACTATTGTATTGCACAGTGATTCTACAATTAATCAATCCAAATAATAATGATTATCGAAGACAGTTAAAACAAATCGCAGTTTACACAAAATAATCTTATCAAGTGGTCAACATAACTTTACTTTCTATTACGAGTATTACAGCATGTCGGTGATGCGAAGTCGTAAGATTTTTCTCACGCAAAAAGTCAAACACGCGTATGATACAGCCGAGTATATACATTGTATTAGTGTATATATGCGTATACATTTACACAGGCCGGTATACTGCGCTAATATTCGCTAGTCTGGCGCAAGCGCAATACGTCACGAGCATATCGAGGTCATCGGTGATGCGAACCTACAAGTTTCTCCGCCACCAAAAATCGCTCAACGTGGCTAAAGAAGTTTTCACTTCAATTACTAATTGGCGAAACGCGCAACAAATTCGCGATTAGAGCAACTAATTAGCACATAAATAGCACTAAATCCGCACATAAATTTCATTCGATTGGGCTGGGTGACAAGGCTAGCTTCCAAAAAAAGTTGGCCTTGTCAGCAATATTTCGGTCCCGGGACGAGCAACAAATTCGCGAATAGAGCAACTAATTAGCACATAAATAGCACTAAATCCGCACATAAGTTTCATTCGATTGGGCTGGGTGACGAGGCTAGCTTCCAAAAAAGCTAGCCTTGTCAGCAATATTTCGGTCCCGGGATGAGCAACAAATTCGCGAATAGAGCAACTAATTAGCACATAAATAGCACTAAATCCGCACATAAGTTTCATTCGATTGGGCTGGGTGACAAGGCTAGCTTCCAAAAAAAGCTAGCCTTGTCAGCAATATTTCGGTCCCGGGATGAGCAACAAATTCGCGAATAGAGCAACTAATTAGCACATAAATAGCACTAAATCCGCACATAAGTTTCATTCGATTGGGCTGGGTGACAAGGCTAGCTTCCAAAATAAGCTAGCCTTGTCAGCAATATTTCGATCCCGGGATGAGCAACAAATTCGCGAATAGAGCAACTAATTAGCACATAAATAGCACTAAATCCGCACATAAGTTTCATTCGATTGGGCTGGGTGACAAGGCTAGCTTCCAAAAAAAGCTAGCCTTGTCAGCAATATTTCGGTCCCGGGATGAGCAACAAATTCGCGAATAGAGCAACTAATTAGCACATAAATAGCACTAAATCCGCACATAAGTTTCATTCGATTGGGCTGGGTCGTCAAGGCTAGCTTCACGGACGTTGTGTTCGGATGGACGAAACTTGAGAGTGTGTGATACGTGCGTGTGCGTGTGGGTTAGCAAGTAGATGCGATTGTTTGTTGGACATTTCTTATTAGGGATAGAAACTTTTCACAGAGAATCGCTTCTTGATTCAGACTCCAATTATTATTTTTTCCATCCTCAACATCGATTAATCGAAGTGTGTAAGAATCGATTTTTATCGATTCTTGCGTTTCAAATTAAGTACTAAATATGGATGTTCGTGAAAAAAATAAGTATGTATTGATATTTCTGTTGATATAATTTTAATAAAATTTTAAACAAGCTCCAAGGCGCATAGCGTGCAAAAGAGATAGGGCTATGCTTGGTACTTCTCTGCGAGATCGAATCAGAAATGATGAGATCCGCAGACGAACGACGGTTGCCGACATAGCCCAACGGATTTGCAAGCTGATGTTACAGTGGGCAGGGCACATAGCTCGTAGAACTGACGGCCGATGGAGCAGAAAGGTTCTCTAGAGGAGACCATTTACCGGCAAGCGCAGCGTCGGACGGCCGTCCACAAGATGGTTAGGCGACTTGACGAAAGTCGCCGGAAGCCGTTGGATGGAGGCTGGTTTGAACCGGTCGCTCTGGAGGTCAATGCTCCCCCATTGCCTACGTTCAGCAGTGGACATCCAATGGATATGATGAATATATCGTAGCATCGGATTGATAGTTTACGATATTTTAATTCTCTATACTTGCGTTGGTAATCTACTTACATGCCTAAAAAAGGACATTTTTTTCTATGCTATGGTATCTACGCACACTCCTAAAAAAGGGTCAATTGGTATCAAATAATTATTATCTGCTCGATCAAGAATCGATTCTAAATAATCGATTATTTCAAGACAAAAGTTGATTCTCGAGTAGAATCGGAATCGACTTTCCCATCCCGATTTTTGTTCGAATTACGTAAGTAATTTTTTTTTTGACTAGGATATTGTATATAGTTTACTAATGTTGTGTGTTAATCAATTAAAAATGATGACAGGACGTAAAAAGAATCCGCTTTGGCGACATTTTAGTAATTTGCTGGAGATGGTTAAAAAATGGCACATTAGGTATAGAACTTTGTATGGGAGATCGAAAACGAAACTTCATTTGCGAGGGTATGTTTCTTGGGGAAAGTTTTTCAGTATGACAAGCAGATCATGAGGTTAAAATATCATCGATTGCCCAAGAATCCCCAGATTCACTTAGTATAATAGAGTAGATTTGATATGGCTTTTTTACTAATAAGATATACATACTATACTTATTAATTCATTAAGAACAATGTTTTAAACATGTTTAAAACATGTTTTAAACAGCTGCATAAAAAACATCTTAAATTTTTGTTTAAAAAATTTTTTTTTAATATTCTGTTTTAAACAGGATGTTGTGTACTTTTTTAAAAAAAAAACTTTTTTTTCCAACCCTCTAAATAACGTATATGTTTTTCCAGAATTTTTGACGAAATTTTTTATATTAGTAGAAAAACACTAATTGTATACATTTCTAATACTTTTAGACTGTCAGTTTGAACACTCATCACTTTTAAAATACTAATTGTAAGTAACGAGAAAAAAAATCACCATGAAAATCATAAAACTGAGGTAACATTTAGTCTTTTTAATTCATCAAAATCGCTTCACTCTATCAAAAGTTATTGTTATTTGATTTTTTTTTATTTTGAATGACTGCGTTATAGAAGTGTACCTAGATAAGTTAATACATTTAAATGTGACTCAAAAATAGTACGTTGTGTAAAATAATATGGCGTTTAATTAATCATGCTACGAGTAGTTATAAATGCGAAAGTAAGTTTGTTTGTTACGCTTTCACGCATAAACTACTTAACCGATCATCATGAAACTTTGTTTTCTTGGCGGTATTAGAAGTAACATAGGATACTATTTTTTTTGGTCGCGATAACCGTCATCCACGCGGGCGAAGCCGCGGACAGAAGCTAGTAAAAAATAATATCCGTATTCAAAAAAGTAAACGAAAGAAGACTATTATAATAAACACGTCAAAACATCCAATAGTTATAAGTAGGCGGCACGGCACTGTCATAATAAATAGCGTTGATGACATTTTCTGAATCTTATATTAGATAGACAGTTATGTAAGTTATTAACCTTTAACCACTTAACCTTTAATAAATAATTAACCTTTAATCACTTGAATAACTACGCAATAAAATAAAACTTATGTGTAGGCGATGCAGCAGGCCCAAATAGTATATAATAAAAGCTAAATATCTTGATAAGCTACAAGATTTATTTTAAGAGCTAATATGTCATTAGTAAATGTACTACTGCACTGTACTATGACATAGTTAATTTGTGATACATTATAGATATCTAAATTTATTTTCTCATACTATAATCACAATGTATTAGGCATGAGACCGATAAATATAAAAACATATATGTAACTAATATTGGTTACGCGTCCCCATATCATATCATATCGATAAACCAAAACACATAGTCGTTTCCACATAACCAACGAAAACTTGAGCGTGAACACGAAACTGTAGAACGGTGATGAAGCGGCGCGACAGCTAAAACCAAATGATCTGCATCTCTTTCTTATAACGGTAACTTAAAACTGAGTAAAAGAGATGAGGCGAATTCGGTTTTCAATCCGATTTAGCGGTTTTAATGCAACTGTGTACATCGCAAAATATAACTACAAGTTTAAGCAATAAAATAAGTAATAATATAGTTTGTGTATTTACGAAAATTTTTGTGAAACAAATCATTTTTAGTTTTATTGAAGTATGTCTTATATTCAGACCCCTCTGGCCCACTCTGGGCACTTGCCCAGGGCCCCGTGATCAATAGGGGCCCACTAGTTCTTGCCAGATCACTGAACGATAATCGATATTTATTACCGAAAAGTTTTTTTTAATTCGAATTGTCCACCAATGAAAAAAGTCTCAAAGAACAAAACGCAGAAGCTTTTTTGATGACTCTGCAACGTCAATTGAACTGAATGGAAGAGAGAAAATCAAAATAGAAACCTTTCTTCCTATAATTGATACTCTGAGCCTTCATCTAGAACAGCGAATAAGTTCGTATAAGACGATGAGAAACGAGAGAGTTATAAATGGAATGTCTGCATATAATAGAATAGGTGGTTACCTAGTTGAAAATTGTTCACAGTGAAATCGAAGGAACTCATATTATATTGGAAATATATAAATTTTTGTAAGAAAACAAAATTGAAGACATATTGTCAAATGTAGAAATCGTATTTAATTCTTTAATTCTTTTTAAGCATTATGGTAACTATCTGCAGTGGGGAACGCTTCTTCTCCAAATTGAAAATAATAAAAATCTATAGAAGTATGTTTATTTACCTTCTTTTTCTATTCTAAGAAAATAGTGTTCTGTCAAAGTCATAGGGGTCCCATTACCCTAATATGCCCAGGGCCTTCAATAGGTTAAAGACGGCCCTGCTTATATTAATTATTATATTAAAATATTATAAATTTTATAATATTTTATAACCATATGACGTAGTTTTGCAAAATATTTTGTTCTGGGAGGTTTTCTGTGAGTCCTAAGCCTAGTTAAGCCTGAAGGAAAATCACTATTCTAACTACCTATTCAAAACAAACAGCTAACCTTTTTTTTTTTCGCTGGGAAATGCATTTACGCATCCCGCCGCCCGAAGGCGACGGGTATGTGGGACTCGCTGGCACGCAGAACGTGCCAGAATACCGCACTAAAACCCAGCGGTGCCCTCATCGTCGTAGTGGGGCGCCCCGGGATCGCTCGCGCATGCAACCGTGACGCCCCGACGCACAGTGGGACGAAACGCCAAACGGTGTTTCAAAATTCTGGATTCAACTGGTTTTTTGAGCTAAACGTCTGAAAATTTTTTTGGAGTTACGTTACAACATATAGAATTCGAATCCGTTTCCCTCGCAATGGTGTGCGGTATATATATATATGAAAAAAATGGCTGAATATGAGCTACTTTTAGGCTTAAAATCTGCAGCATGGAAATAAAATATTAATGCCGATAAAAATCGCCATTTTTCGGCTATCTTAAAAAATCTTTTTTCTACTTGTAATATACATGTAATATATCATTTTTATCAATTAAAATGATGTATATATCCGATAAACAAGCCCAAGCTTTATTAATGCAATTTCAGTACATAAAACCTATCTAGGGAATATATATATGCGTGTGTGTGTGCGTGTGTGTGTGTGTGTGTGTATAGTATGTACACACACATATATATACATATAGACATAAACCTATACATATATAGGTGTGTGTATTTACATTAAAAGTATGTGTATCATAACTTGAATATATGTGAATGAAAATAGCTTAAAATTGTTATGTACCCTTGTTTTATCAGTACAACTAAGCCCCCAAAATCCAAAATCTGACAATACATGGTGCAAAAGGTAAGGAAAATTAAAAATCAGTGGAGTATAACTTATGAAGAAGTATAACTTTGAATTTTTTAGAGCGATTCTCTATAGTCAATAGCGGTTTTTTAATCACCTAGTATTCTACAGATTAATATTTATTTTTAAATGAACGATTATGATTATCATTTTGTTCTCATTCTATACCAAACATTGCAGATTATGAGATTCATTCATTGTAAAGTGAAGTTGAGGAGTAATTAATGCATACATACAGTTTTATTATAGTCAACAGTAGTATATATATTAATTTATTATTGATTTTAAACATTTGAAATATTTAACGTTTTCCTGATGATTATTTCTGAGTAGAAAATTAAGTATTCTATGTTGCCTCTTCTGCGATAATCAAAAAGTTCTTCATCTCATCATCTAATGTTCGATGAACTT
The DNA here is from genome assembly GCA_036937285.1 of Euphydryas editha. Classification (NCBI taxonomy): domain Eukaryota; kingdom Metazoa; phylum Arthropoda; class Insecta; order Lepidoptera; family Nymphalidae; genus Euphydryas; species Euphydryas editha. The sequence goes on along the minus strand of JAUPFZ010000005.1, from coordinate 14,113,919 downwards.
TATGAACTTTACTTTTCTTATTCCTCAATGAAATGAGTGGATCGGAATTCAACATCAGTCATCTGAATAAATCCAGATTTGTTGCAATACTGTTTTTGAAATACATAAAAACACTTTTAGATTGAAATTATTAGAGATGTTTTATCGGCATTAATATTTTATTTCCATGCTGCAGATTTTAAGCCTAAAAGTAGCTCATATTCAGCCATTTTTTACATATATATATATACCGCACACCATTGCGAGGGAAACGGATTCGAATTCCATATGTTGAAACGTAACTACAAAAAAATTTTCAGACGTTTAGCTCAAAAAACCAGTTGAATCCAGAATTTTGAAACACCGTTTGGCGTTTCGTCCCACTGTGCGACGGTTGGCCCGCCTATGCGGGCCGCCTTCGCCTATAGAGCGCTCGCGGGCACCGGGAGCGCTCTATTGCCCTGGTGGCGAGTGGGAGGATTATCGGTGCCCCTCCCACTCTAGTGCGGAGGGTGTAGGAGCGCATAGCGGCGTCTCCTTCCCCCCGGTCGTCTCCTGCGGAGCGGGTCAGCGTTAACGTCTGCTTCACGTTCCCGCTCCGCGGCCTCCTTCAAACCCATGACCTCCTCGCAAGGAGGCCACGGCCAACCAGCACCTCTCGCTGCCGAGCATGCAGTGGAACAAACAGCTAACCTAGAATAACTTTAGCGACTTGTTATAGTTTATATTTAAACCGTTTCAACCTTTGTGTTCAACAGTTTGCGTTTGTTTCGGTTTTCGTTTACGCAATTGATAGCAAAACATTACTACTGATACCGATATCTGAAAACGGTTTTCAATATCGATATGGAAACTCAATATCGGCTACGTAGCCGTTTGATTTAAAAACCGAAAACGCCCATGTCTACAATGCATATATTATTATATATACATGTATAATTGTTTTACGAAGACCTCGCGTTACACTATAAGTTTAGTAAGAAGCTTTTATTACTTACTTATTAAACCGCCGTATCAAAGTGATCGAACATAACTTTTAAGTAATTTTGTCTTCAAAAAGTCGTAAATATGTTCTTCGAAATTTAATCACGAAACTTACAATTTCATCTAATGACTGAGATGTGTACTGCGGAGAAAGATATATTATTATATATCTCGATTTAAATATTGCATAGAGATTTTAACTGTACCCTACAAGCAAGAAATGCTATTAATTTTTGATATACTGTCATGTACACATATAATATGAAATAATAACCAAATAATTATAGGTATATTTGTTATTAGGTTCCGAAAACTGGTAAATTTAGTACATGTAAGTTTTAAGTTTTATCAACAAGAAACTTTAAAGTTTGTCTTATTTTGTAAAATAACAAAATATTCAGGGATTTATCATCCATCATATCTCCTTTACAACAAATAATGAATGAAATCCAACTACGCGTTAATGAATTACAACTAAGTAGGGGAGAGTTGGATATTACCGAGCCTCTAAGAACTTGGACCTATAATTCGGAGAAGGTTCGATATATATATTTAAAAATGCAGTAAATAGTACAGAATTTATTTAGCTACGCATACATCACGGCAAAATATTTCAAAAAATAAACAAAAATTAATTATTGCAAAATAATAAAAAAACAGGAAAGCGTGGTATTATCAGACTGGTCTGATAAAACCGTGCCCATAATAATTTCGTGAATTTCTATCAGTAAACTTAGAATTAAAAAAAATGCAACGTTGAATTAACTCGTTCGTAGAAAAAGGAGCATAGACTCCTTTCTATACCTAGATATAATTATTATTTTACGACTAGATTAATTATCATAACCATATCGGCCATTGGATGTCCATTGTCCACTGCTGAACGTAGGCCTCCCCCCATCGACTCCGGTTCAAAGCAGCCTCCATCCAACGACTTCCGGCGACTCTCTTCAAGTCGTCTGTTCATCTCGTGGATGGCCGTCCGACACTGTGCTTGCCGGTACGTGGTCTTCACTCGTACACGCCCTGGGCGCGGAATTGACAAACTCTGTTATTTCATTTTATAACCTCAAAATAATACAGTCAAGTTAATTGTGTATTCAAATCAATCTAGTCATTAATTCTATAATATGTTAGGATTAAAATAAAAGTAATCAATGTGTTCAATACAAATATAGAATAGCTTACCTCTTGTCAAAAATGCCCGCGAAATTATAAGGAACGAGAGTAAAAACTTGTAAGACACGGTGTGTCTTAATCGCTGCTCCAAATAAATTAGCGTCGTGCACGGGGAGGGGTAGATGACTCGGACTGTGATCTTTAAGGACTGGATAGCGCAATTAGCGCAAACGTATTTCGCTATGAAGTTATAGAAAATTTATTTTAATAAATAATAATTAGACTTTTATACCTATATCAGCAACTTCTTTGCCGTAGCTAAACAAAACGCAAGAACGAAAACTAATCTTTACAGCTTCGGCTTATTGGTACATGTTACCCTCCAGGAAAAAATCATATTTAAAAAAATGTATAAGTGGTACAGAAAAGTACCGAGGGGTATCAGAACTTGACTGTTCCTAACTACTCTGAGGTAAAGTAAAACATACCGAATAATTTCTGGTAAAAGTTCTGAAATAGCGACAATAGCTGGTTATGATATAGAGATTTTGCAAAATTTAGTATTAGCGATGAAAACTAAGTTTAAGCATAATCGGGCTTTTATGTAAAATACATTAAGTAGTGAAGTAATTAATGGGATACATGATATCAATGTTCTAAGTTGAAAAATTAAAATTAAATAAATTAATAAAATTAAATAAATCGTTCAATAGAGGTAAATACCTTCTACCTATATTCTGCAATGATTAAAAATTCGTTATAAAGAGGTTTTTGATAAATGTTATTCGTAATGTAGAGGTATTTTTTGCATTAGCTTTTACGGCGAGTTCTAGGGGATTGCGAAAAATTCGTTAAATCGAGGAATTCGTTATACCGAGGCTCGTTATATCAAGGTTGTACTGTAAATAGTGTAAGTGTATCAGCCTCGTACATACATATTTAAATACATAGCTTTTTTTTATTTACTAGCCTTCAGAGACAGGTGAGCGTGATGAGCATGAATCTGTCCGCAAAGCTCGACGAGTTGCAACGTGGCGACCGACAACTCGAGACCACGGTCGCTCTTTGCGAGATACGTACACAACTTCAAGAACTTACCAAGAGCGTCGAATCCTGCCAGAGTGAAGTCTCCGAGGTGACATTATTTGAATAATTTCTTACATAATTTAAAGAATATAGTTGGAAAAGAAATCTTGCCTTAATTTGACTGAAAAATAAGTTCATATATTAAATATATATTACCATAACATTAGCTAAACAAGGTATATTACATGAAATGAACGATAACAGCGTTTAAACATATTAATATTGTTTATTAGAACCATAAAATAATTTACTACGTACAGGTCAAGCGCGACATGGTTGCCATCAAACAAGAGTTGGACACCGTGCAGCAAGTCAAAGAGGAAATCGAAGAGCTGCGCGAGTACGTCGACCGACTCGAAGAACATTCGCAAAGACGTAAGCTAAGATTGCTTGAGCAGGTAAGAAGTAAAAATTTATTTCATTTATACTACATTTGGACATAAATAATTTAAATTAGTAATTATTGTTTAAAACTTTATCTTTCACGTACAGTACCTATTTATATAAAAAATTAATTGCATATAGGCACAGATATATATATATATATATATATATATATATATATATATATATATATATATATATATATATATATATATATATATATATATTACATAGCTATTGTAATAGGAAGCTTCGACCTGTAATCTTGGATGGCATTAAAATTTCATACAGCGAGTAAGTGATTAATTTAGGCATTATATTCGACCTCTTGGAGTTCACAAATGAGTGAAATAAGTCAGAATGTCTTTTCCGCTGTGGGATAACTCCGTAAGCTGCAATTCTTTTCTTCCTATTTCCAACAAAATTGCGCTTGCGCATAGTCTTCTCTTACCTATTTTCAAGAGATGATGCTGACATTTCCTATCTTGAAGTCACTGAAGAGCAATTAAACAAACTTGAGCGCATTCAAAAATTATGCATACGTTTCATATTTGGCTTTCGCAAATATAAAAAACTCAAGTGGCTCCCAATTCACCTTCGCAGGAATACTTACATTCTTACTCTATTATACTGCATTTTATTCAATCCTGCTACTCCTTCTTACCTAAGAGAATTGTTTAATTATCTGAACGATTCTCATGAACGGAACCTACGTTCTAATGAAAATTTACTTCTTAAAAATTCCTTCCCACTCCTATACTTTCTATACTAAATATTTTACTGTTCAAGGTGCCAGACTTTAGAACACTCTAACCTCATCCATCAGACGGGCTCAATCACTTTTAATTTTTAAGAAGTCTGTCTAACACCATTTCCTTGAATTGTAATCCCATATTTAGTTATGTACGAGTAATTTTTTCGTCTCGTCGTTTTGAATCATGTGATATTAATTTCTTATACTATATAATATTATATGCGTTTATGTATGTCTATAATATTTTATGCACAAGTGCTAATCTATCTGTATGTGTATGTGTATCTATTTAATAGATTATTATATTCATTTCTCTTGATATATGTTTGTTAAAAGAAACTGTACACCTACCATCTATCTATAATCCATTTCCTCTGCCCTAAGGTTTCCTGGAAGAGACTGCTTTTTAGCGATAAGGCCATCTTTTTTAATTATATTCTTTTTTTATGTAATATTGCTTATTCTTGGTGCACAATGAGAGTTGTTATTATTATTCTAATGAATGAAATTATTCATATAATAAATTAAATAAATTTGCATAGATACATATAAGCGGGTGGAGGATTACGCCCCGGAAGGGATCAAATCAATCAAACGCCCAGAGGTTAGGGCTATAGGCTGAGAAATCGGCGGACAATCCTAACTGAGTCGAGCAATACCGCCTTCTGGCATCCTGGCTGCTAGTGATCCCCAGCTGGTGAGCGAGGCTAACCGGTATCAAACCGTTGACAGATATCACAACAGGGATGAGATCAGTGGACTCTACACTCCACATGTCGACAATCTCGTCCACCTGATCCAGATTTTTACATTTTTTCTGTTTCATCTTTCACGAGGTTCTCATCATGTGGGATGGTTATGTTCACTAAAAATACCCTCGACCTTGTCCTATTCATCATCACGATATCAGGGTTGTTTACCAGTATCGTTCGAGTACAGGCACCGTTATGTACTGACACTTGATTATGTCTGTGCAAGTACTCAGTGTTGGCAAGCACTGAACGCATAAGGCATATGTCTCAGTGACTCGCCGGAATAACGATAATCTCCGCAGAAGTCGGAAGTGCGATCCTTCAGAATGTGCCTTTGGTATTTTTGTTCGTCTTAACCACCTGATACTGTATTGCACAAAAAAAAACCTTCGGTTTCCCCCGAATCGCAGCCACTGCACGGAGGCCGGAAGCGCGTGGAGCCCCTTGTAAAACCGTCAATGCAGCTCCCTCCACATCCATACGGTCTCCCGATCAGAGGTACTAAGTACAACCGGTTTTCGCCATTCCTTTTGGCTAGAGATAAAGGGCTGAGACCTTTGTCACATATTATAACATCGCCATTCATAGCGTTCTCCCTCCTCGTTTTAAAGTAGGTCCTGAGGCTGCGCACTTTCCGGCTATACGTGGACTTGGCGCTCAATAGGCCTCGACCACCAACTTCCGTAAGATGTACGAATCTCATGACCGACCGATGACTGTTCCGAACGACTCACCATGCATTATTACGAGTACTCTGTATAGCCAGTCCATCCAGTTAAAACAACACTAAAATATACACGCATGGCATTTTCTTTCATCGAAGTTGTCCATCCAATGCGGCGTACTCCACCAGCGGCGGGCAACGAACGCTGAGGCTCTGTCGACGCCAAGCCAACTAATGAGGGTGGTGGAGACACCGACCGACTAGGTAGTGGTGCCGATCGGCGGGAGTTGCTGGCAATTCGCATGCTGCCACGTCCAGCGCCAGCTTTAGACACGCCCTGGCAGGCAGCGGCCCTATGCGCTTTCCCTTACATTATTCCATCCATATTATTTTTGACTGTATGGTTATTCAGTCGGAGAGGCACTCATACACTCCAAGGAGTCTGAGCTGGTGTCATGCGGCTTTAGTTGTCTTTAGTCGTCTTTTATGACACCCTAGGCAGAGGATGGGTTGGTCCTATTCTACATAGGTAACTCGATATGTTTTGAGACAAGAAAAAACTATACAAAATATTAACAATATTTATTTTACATTTTTTCGAAATACTCTCCTTCATTCTCTATGCAAAGTTCAATTCGCCTAAACCAACTATTAAAATACTTTTGGTAGTCTTGATCCGATAGGTCCGAAATTGCAACATGGCTGCCATGGCCTCTTCGGTACACTTAATTTTTTCCTTGATTATTGGGAACAGAAAGAAATCACATAGAACTAAATCAGGACTATACGGTGGGTGAGGCAAGGTTTCAACACCGGATTCCTCAAGAAACACCCTTTTTCTGAGGGGCATGAGCAGGGGTATGTGAAGAAGCGTTGTGATGAAAAGAAAGCGAGAAAAAAAAAACTAGCCATATTTTTTTTTACGAACGTTACGATGTCTTTGCAGTTTTGTCGGCAAATTTTCTACTGAAAAGACTCTTACTGACGACGGTCTCTTATTTTTCTTTCGTTTTGTCACCTGTGATGATTTCCGAAATACGTTTTGCCGTTCCCTTTTCAAATCTTAGACGCATTTTGCGGCACCAATCCACACGGGCCTGTTTTTCAGTGTATGAGAGCAAACGCGCGATCCAACGACAACAATGCTTCCTCACTCCAAGATACTGATGCAAAATAATGTTAACGCTCCCCGAACAAACTATTAAGCCAACCTCAATTATTCGACAGTTTTGCCTCCAAATCCTCTCCTATCAAACGCAATCCTTGCAGATATACATTCAGAATATGATCTATGCCATATTCATTTAGAAAAATAGTATTTTTATTTATTTTTTTTTGCTTGATTCTAAAGAGTCCTCATATAACACACACAGCCTTCCTCGTTTTCTAGTAGAAGAAGTCGGCTTAGAGTCGGTTGGCACGTTTTCTGATGTCGGTATGGCCACAGAATATTCGGAATCCAACTAATTGGCAGTATTTCTTAAAAATAGTTCATTGACGCGCCCTGCTTCTTTCCAGCGTTTACTATAGAAAGATATGATATTCCTTTGAATATTGCCGATAAAAAAGATAATTATGTTGTCTTCATAAAATTAATTTGTCTTTTAAAAATGTTGCTAGTGCCACAGTTGTTTTTTTACCCCACTGTGACAGAAGGAGGGTTATGTTTTTCGAGTGTATGTATGTATGTATGTATGTATGTATGTATGTATGTATGTATGTATGTATGTATGTATGTATGTATGTATGTATGTATGTATGTATGTATGTATGTATGTATGTATGTATGTATGTACACTCATTTGCAAAAAAAACGGGCGGTTTCGATTTTCTTCCTGGCTGAAAAAAATAAAATACCAAAAAGGTTTTAATCATTTGAACATGTTACTGGCCAGTTATAAAAGTGCCATAATGTTTATAAGAGTACATTCCAAATTCAAATTTTTGACTGAGCCTGGTTTTCGAAGAAAATAACTTTTAACTACATTTTGTGGCGCGAATTCCCTATTGTTAATATCGACTCTAATTAACTTTTTGTCAATTTTTATTAAATTATCTGGTGTCCTTGACATTTAAAAGTATTGTTATTGCTGTTTAGCAATCTCGAAAATGGTAGATAAAGTGATAAAAGCGAGCAAAATTATTGCGCTGCTTGAAGAAGGTTGCAGTCAATGCTTCGTGGCTCAGAGGCTAAATGTGAGTCGGTCGACAGTTCAAAGGACCTGGCAGCGCTATCAAGAGACCGGTTCCGTCAAGAGAAGGCCTGGTTCTGGCAGAAAGACATGTACCGAACCACGGGATGATCGTTTTCTAGTTAGTCAAGCGTTGAGAAATCGCAAATCTTCTTATGTGGACCTCAAGAACACCCTCGAAGAAGTAAGAAATGTGCAAATTAGTCTATGGACGGTCAGGAGGAGGCTTCTCGCTGCTAATATACACAGTCATCGCCCGGCACGCGGCCCTAAATTACTCCGTGGACATCGAGTTGCCAGGCTTAGCTTCGCTCGAAATTGTGTGTCATGGACTCATGAAGACTGGGATAGGGTATTGTTCTCCGATGAAGCCAGGATATCTCTGCATGGTGAAGACCGACGTCGGCGAGTGCTACGTAGACGAGGAGAACGCTTTGCAGAGGCATGTTTTGAAGAAATCACACCTTATGGAGGGGGCTCTGTTATGTTTTGGGCAGGAATAAATTCTATGGATCGTACGGAGTTAGTCTTCATCGAAAACGGTACACTGACTGGACACCGATACATAACGGAAGTTCTAATTCCTTATGCACAACCCGCTTTAACCGCTCTGGCGAAAACTCAATTTTTATGGACGACAACGCTCGCGCCCACCGGTCTGGCGGTGTGGATGCGTATATGCTAGAAGTCGGAATTCGTCGTTTGGACTGGCCAGCTAGAAGTCCGGACCTCAATCCCATAGAGCATGTCTGAGACGTTCTGAAGCGACGAGTGAGATCAGTGCAGCCGGCTCCGCAGACCATCAGAGAGCTAAAGAATGTGATTACCGCGGAGTGGGAACGTATTCCCCAAGAAACCATAAAAGATATACTCACTAGCATGCCCAGACGAATGCAAGCTGTGATTTCAGCAAGAGGGGGTCACACTAAATACTAAACTTTTATCTGCTTTTAATGTAGTCAAGAAAAACAAAGAAATTAACGCGTTTCATTTTTATTTAGCGAGCAGGTACAATCATAGTGTTTTGAGCTTAAACATTATTTCTTAATAATTTAATTAAAATGTTATGATAAAACTGATGAAAACTATTCCTTCCTAATTAATTTATAAAATTCTGAGGATAACAATACCTAAAATTGTCAAACAAACTAATAGTAACTATAAAATAGTTCTTTGCTTAAGTGCCCGTTTTTTTTGCAAAAGAGTTTATGTATGTATGTATGTATGTATGTATGTATGTATGTATGTATGTATGTATGTATGTATGTATGTATGTATGTATGTATGTATGTATGTATGTATGTATGTATGTATGTATGTATGTATGTATGTATGTATGTATGTATGTATGTATGTATGTATGTATGTATGTATGTATGTATGTATGTATGTATGTATGTATGTATGTATGTATGTATGTATGTATGTATGTATGTATGTATGTATGTATGTATGTATGTATGTATGTATGTATGTATGTATGTATGTATGTATGTATGTATGTATGTATGTATGTATGTATGTATGTATGTATGTATGTATGTATGTATGTATGTATGTATGTATGTATGTATGTATGTATGTATGTATGTATGTATGTATGTATGTATGTATGTATGTATGTATGTATGTATGTATGTATGTATGTATGTATGTATGTATGTATGTATGTATGTATGTATGTATGTATGTATGTATGTATGTATGTATGTATGTATGTATGTATGTATGTATGTATGTATGTATGTATGTATGTATGTATGTCCATTTCTTTGGCACGCCCTACAGCCCAAACGGCTGGACGGTTTGTGACATATGAGGTATCGTTGGATTTGTCTAAATTGTAGTAGTGACATAGGCTATATAAATTTTCAAAATGGCGCCCGCAAATGGCGGAATGAGAGGGGGAGATTTTAATTTTTTTTCTTACTGTAGCAATATGGGTATCAAATGAAAGCTAGTAAATTGTTTTATTCTTTTTAGTTTATAATAAGAGTATTTTACGCAGTCGGGTTTTTTAATTTTTTTAATTATGCATACTTGTCACCTTGTATGTATGACACTATTAACTCACGCTTAGAACAATTAAAAGTAGACATTTTAAAGGACAAAATCGTTATATACAAAATTTGTATTGGAGAAATATATTTTTACAGCGCTTTTTATACTATTTTAAAATGTGGGATTTTTTTGTAATATCTATTTTCCCACAGAAAATGGCAAGAATAATAAAATGTTTTATGAGTAAAGTCATAAAAGTAAAAAACAATTCGTTGATAAGAATACCACAACGTACTGATCCAAATAAAAAAAAGAAAACCGCAGTTGATATCGATTTCCATTCCCAGACTCGTATTACATTTTTTCATATATCTTCGTTATTAGCAAATATTAGCAACCAATTTTTTTATATGTTTTTCAAGAGTATTAAAAATATAAATAAACATTAATTTCAAAGGATCGGGAAACGTCGGTAAATGTGAATACTTTATTTACTCTTCAAGATTTTTAACTATATCTTTTTGAAAATTGTAAACTAAGAAGTTGAATTTTCTCATTAGTAAAAACGGTAAACATTACTTCATGTAAAACAATTTATTTACGCCAAAAACATAATTAATTCTTACATAATATTAAAGTCTGACTATCGAACTATTTCTGTCATTGGTAAAACTGATTTATGATATGCCTTTGTTCAGCCATATTCCACAATGAACGGTCGTAATTAAATGACTGGAACATTATTTTTTTTCAAAAACTAATCTGGCTACTTGCGTTCTATTTTTAAATTACGAGCATCTCAAAACTTATCGAGTGACCTACTCGTGTGTAGTGAACCATTATTGCTATATAAATAATATGCTTTACTTGCACTAGCGTCTATTAAATAATTTAAAGTAATAATAATTTTTGTATGCGGACATATTTATTACTAATTAGCTAAACCCAGCCACGCTTCGTTGTGGCTTTGTTCGATATTTACTATTCATAATTTGTTATAGTTAAGTTGCCATGATAATATTTGATAAAAAAATCGTTCTCGTAGAGCCTTTGGTAGTATACCATATACTTATATATGTGAATAAACACTTTTTGAGTAAAAATTCTACGACCTGTCAGAATTTCAAGCCAAATCAAGAACTTTTCGAGGTTTGCAAAAATACTGATGTTGTGTTTGTACGATATAGACATAAAATACACTAATGATAATACTGTATATATAATTCTGTCCTATATGCAATATTTATAATAAACCTTATTAAATTATATACATTTTTATAATTGTATATATATATATATATATATATATATATTAATGTCCGACCGAAAGTTCGGTTTCCGTTTCGGTTTCGGCCAGTTTCGGCCAAGAAATCTAGTTTCGGCCTTAGTTTCGGTTTCAGTCATTTTTTGGCCGGCTTTCGGCCGCGACGAAACTCTAGTATTGAACCTCATTTTGTTGAGTTTTATTTTTAAATGATAAATTTACGTGTTTATAGATAATTGTCGTTGGATAACATGACCTTTGTTTATTTCATTTTAACTATGTGGAAACGCGTAGGTATAACTTATGCGAACTACCTACTCAGTCATCTCGCCTCGTTCTTTCCCGTTGGTCGCGCGTGGTGCCCAGTCAGTTTGGATAGGTACTTATTAAGTGTATTTTTTTTTTTCTATTAATAATTCATATTTATTTACCCCAATAATTTATCCCTAATTTAGACAGAAAGCCTTGTGCCTACCTCATTAGTTATTACAGTAATTTTATTTTATACCTGGTCTAAGAAATATTATTTATTTATCTTATAATAATTACTTCATTTGTTTCATATAAATAATGTCACAAAAACAAAACAAAAAAATTGATTTGGCAGTTTTTTGAAAAAAAGTATTAGCGAGTAGGCTGTGGTGAATATTTATTATTATCATATATTTAGCGACATTCGTGAATTTGACGAATTGATTGACGTAAGAATCATTAAAATCGGTCAACGCGTTTGATCTCTACAACGCCACATAGGAACAAACATACATCGATACATAGGCTGACAAACGCATTGTCCTTCTTTGCGCCGCGGTAATGATAAGTTGCGTCGTCAGGTAATGATAAGCACGTTACCCTTCTTTTACCCTTATTTTAGTTGAGAATTACAATTGAAATTTTAAATATGTTTTAGTTTCGGTTTCGGTTTCGGCCGAAACTGAGAGCAAGGCCGAAAGTTCGGTTTCGGTTTCGGTTTCGGCTAAAAAACCTGTTTCGGTCGGACACTAATATATATATATATATATATATATATATATATATATATATATATATATATATATAAAGATTTGCATCTGCACCAAAAGCCCTCTAATTTTTATTCAGTCAATTTAAAAATTATATATAAATATTTAATATTAAATATTTATATATGTAATTTATTTTAAAATAGCATACACCCACGACTTTGCCCGCGTGGGTGTATTGAAAAAAAATAGCGTATGTCCTTCCCCAGACTTCAAACTATCCGTATCAAATTTCATCACCAACTCGACTCGACGCGTTACGAGTGAATCAAAAATAGAGCCACGGGTCGCACACTCGGTGATGGCGCGTCATTACTTGAACTCATCCACCCCCGCTTTGTACAAAATCTTTATAAATTATAGCCTATCTGTTATTCTGATGTATAAGCTATATTACTATAAAGTTTCATCTAAACCCGTTCAGTAGTTTTTGCGTGAAAGAGTAACAAACATCAACATGAGAATTAAATATTTAATCAAATAAATTAAATCCATATCTAGATGTCTTATGTTGCTTAAACAAAGGTCTGATTACACTTGTATACTCGTATACTCATATAGGTAGCTACAAAATAGGTAACATGAAGTTCCCTTTACATTACAAAAGGGTTTAAAGTTACTTTTAATATTGAATTGTTTAATGGAAATTCTGTGTAGAATAATAAGTTCAGTGAAGTAAATTAAAAATGCAGCATCAATTTTCTAGGAAACATACATATTTGTTGCTTTATTTTAGAATAAAGAATACACAGGACGCTATTACATTTTTTTCTAAAATTATAATTAACGACCGTACATAATGTAATACTCTCATAACAAATTCAGGGATTTAAAAAAATGTAGGTAAATGAAAGTAAAAATGTCTTAATTATTAACCTCCTGTTACCACTATATTAAAATTTGTAACGAATAATAACTTTCTAAATTACGTATTAAAAAAAAAAAATCTTGGAGATTTTTAGTGTTTTTTTTTTCAATTTACTCAAATTTTGGAGGTATATTGACCAAACAGACCTCAAATTCGGATTCAGCGCATCGAAATACATAACCCTAGGTAGGTCTGGTCAAAAGTACAGAGCACTCTTTTTATGTGGGCCTGTGTTATTAATCTATACTTCTATACTTATCTATACTAATATTATAAAGCTGAAGAGTTTGTTAGTTTAAACGCGCTAATCTCAGGAACTACTGGTTCGAGTTGAAAAGTTCTTTTTGTGTTAGATAGTACATTTACCGAGATAAGCTATAGGCTATATAACATCACGCTGCGACCAATAGCAGCTGAGCATTTATAAGAAACGTTACAAAAAACGGGAAAAACATTTTATAATTGATTCCATTGCGTACGCTGCGTAAACGGTTAAAGTTACGTAAAAATCATTTATGACGGAATTAATTGAAATTCAAAATTCTAAAAAAAAGTCCGCGACTGCATATATCTATCTCTTGACTCAATATAACCGTTCTTATGGCCGGCTGGTCGAGTGATCAGGCAACTGGACACTCTACGCAGCGGTCGCGGGTTCGAATCCCGCCAGGTGCAAATAATTTGTATGACGAATATAGATGTCTGCACCGGGTCATGGATGTGTATTATATGTGTGATATGTATGTGTATATATGTATTTATATCTTAAATTTATTTCCGTTCCTAGTACCTGTAACACAAGTTCTTACGAACTTACCACGGGGCTAGGTTAACGTGGTGTGATTGTTAGTTAATATTTATTTATTATTTATAGTAATCAAGTTTGATCTAAAATAATGTGTTATTTGCGAAGGTGGTTTTACAGACATGACATAAATCTTTATCAAAATAAATAGATTATTCATCACAAGTAGATATTTCTTTTTGAACAAAATTGTCCATAAAATCATTTCAATGAATATCTTAGAAAAATATCATAGTTTTAAAATAACTCCACAACGAAATAATGATCACAAAAAATGTGAAGGTGGAATTATTGCATTATTATTAGCCAGGCATATAAATCCTTACGAATTATAAATACTTCATTAACAAGGCAACTTTATGAAGATCAACTTTGTCTTTTATAGAATTTAATTTGGACACACAATATCATAATACTATAATTATCGAAAAAAAAAATTGAGAAGTGACGAGCTTTTTATATATATAGTATTTTAAAGGCTAGAGAAGTAAATATCGATGCTGGATCACGGACGACAAATATTTATTTTTTTGGGTGCTCTTGAGTTACAGGAAAATTATCGATAGTTTTCATCTTTCATCGATGATTCTCGACTTCATCCGATAATTATCAAATCCGTCCGATAATTATCGAATTACCCCTTTAATATCGATAATTTTCATTCGATAAATATTGATAATTATCGGATGAAACAGTTCATTCGATAACTGTCGATAACACGATACGATAATTATCGATATTTTTTTCCAATTAACATCCCTAGTAACTATGCACAGGGGCAAATATTAAGCACATAGGAATCGATTTACGTCAAAACTCCTTTTCACGCGGTAAACTATAATATATTGCCTAATCAAGATCAGGTTCCGGAGAAAACCAGTATTTTGTTCTCCTTGGTTGATTAATAATGGTTTTAAAATATATAAGTACGTTTTTTCCTCAAATTAACGTGGGTGAAACCGCAGCGCACAGCTAGTAATTAATAAAATAAGACATTCGATAGCAAAATGTAACTCTCAATTTAAGAAACATAAGTGTTAAAATACTTTCAATGTGTATCATGATAAGATCATAACTATTTTGTAGGTGAAATTAATAGTGTTTAGTTTTCCCTCTTAAAATCAGTATTATTTAGTTTATTCACTATTTGTCTAAACGTGTAAAATCATGCATCCAAAACATGATAATAATGTCATATTCATTTACATTATGACCTGGATATGTAAGTTTATAGTGTAAACCATTATTAATATTAACTACACTTAAGCCAAATTAGATGTCGAATTTTTGTAAACAAACCAAAAGTCATCATGTATAGGGCTGTCACACTTTTATTAATGAAAAATTGTAATTTATCAACTATTTCCCAGTTATACATTAAAAAATTAATTTTAACATTGTTTCCTAGAACTTAACTTAGCCGCCAAATACGCAGTAAGCAAGAAAATTGGTTTATAACTAAAATTAACAAATTTTTTATTACTAATATACATCTAACAACCCTAAATTTTAGGACTGACGGGAAAATTTCGCAGATAAACAACATTTGGGTTTTTTTTTTTAAAGTCGTTATATTGTTATAGGTAAAATGTGATCAATTTTATACACAACTTTAAATATTATAATTATTATGTTTATTAAATGTAAGTAATATAAATAATAAAAGAGAATGAGTGTCTGAACATAGATTTTTTATCATAATAAATCTATTTTAAGACAAATATTGTTTTATTTTGAATGCTATTCAGGGATAGTGTAGCTATTTTTAATAAAGGTATATACATATTTATGAAAATATTTAGATATCATTCAGTGAGAAATTAGTTATACCCCCGTTAACAAGTAAATTTTACCTCTTTAACAGATAATTATAGATACTATATAAATATATCTAACTCCGTGACTTATTTATTTCAGGTTTTATTTAGCTTCTACTACTGTGTATAAATATTAAAAAATATAATTATTATAATTATTTTCCAATAGGTTGTTAATATCTGCCTATGGTTGGTTGCTAAGCAACGGGTTGTTGGTAAACATTCCATATCGAAATTGGTTTAAGTATAGATAATATATTGTATAATGTAATAGATATATTATACCATGTATCCATGGAGTAAATATAACAAGTTGCCAAAGAGCAGTGTATTTTAATTTCAGGGTCTTACTTTCTTCTTGTCATACGCCATTTTGGCCGCGGTGCTCGGGATGCTACAGTTTGGGTACAACACTGGTGTCATCAACGCTCCTGGCAGAGTGAGATAATTATAGATTCTTCATGAAGCTAAAATAAAAAAATAAAATTTTGTTTTATAAGTATTAGCGTATATTTACAATTAATTTTGACGTAATAACGTCTTATAAATCGATGAACGTCGGCTGCACGCACGAAAAAGCATGACTAATTGTCACATTCCGCGAGCGAGAGCGCGGAACAAGCAATAGAGGGGTACGATCAGCCTAAGCGTTCGGCTTATGACGCATCTTTCACTTCATCGGCAGATGCGTCCGAGTAGAAGAGAAAAAAATATTATAATATAAAAAACATGCAATTTTTCATCAATGTTTTCTTATGACATTATCACGTAAAATTATCGTATGTAAATTGACTTTACAGACAACCAATTTTCAAAACAATTATTAATTAGCTTTTCGAGTACTTAAAATTTGTATAGACTAGAAACTTAACGATATTTCAATGTGTTGTAGTGTTGGAAACACACATCTGTTACACTTTTGTTTTATTTGTAAAAAATTAACTGATATTTTAGTTACTATAAAGTTCTAATTTTAAAATTTTTGCAATATTCCGTGGTATTGTTCAAAAAACTAAATACCAAATATATAACCGCCAAATCCCAAAAGGAAGATACATACATGTATTTATCCGTGTGTCCTTGCAACCCCTAAACGGATTAACGAATTTCGAAAAACTACACATTACTCGATTGACTTCATGAGTATAAAAATTTTAAAAACGTAAATGGCGGTTTCAAATTGTTTGATTTTTTTAAGCTCTTTGATTGTGTCATAGAAATATAATCCACTTGTAAATTAAATCTGGAGTAATCTGTAATAATGTTCGATAGTTATATAACCTATAGAAATAGATTATGCAATCATAAAAACTAATACAAATATAACAGGTCCCGTCTGCTTCCACCTTTAAAAAAAAGTAAAGTAAATGAATAATTTACTCACCACTGCATTTTTTTAAATCCTTTTAAGAGATAAGTTTTATAAATGCTGAAAAGTGAACATTTCTACTTATACGATTGTTCTAAAAGAATTGTTGTATTCAAGCTACTTCATTCTTACTGCCGCGTGACGTAGACTAAGAGGTTTTTAAGTACTCTAAAAGAGAAATCTTCTTCCGAAATTAATTATATGAAATGCTTAATTAATTGTAATATTTCTTTTAAGACTGATGGCATTCACCCTAAGCGTGTCTTATAAACCTAGTTTTTAAATGTATTTAATTGTTACATGTAGATTTATGAATAAGTAGATATTTAGCATGTCATTTATATTTAATATAACCTGATATATTTATCGCAAGCATTCAAGATTTCTTAAATATTCAATGCTTAGTGTTATGAAATACAACTGTGATAAGAACGACTAGAACTTAAAAAAAACTTGTGTATTATATTTATATATTTTATGCAGAATATCGAAAACTTCATGAAAGACGTTTACAAAGATCGCTACGGTAAAGATATACACGAAGACACCGTGAACAGATTATACTCGATAGCAGTCAGCATCTTTGCTATCGGTGGCATGCTGGGCGGATTTTCAGGAGGAATGATAGCAAACCGATTTGGCAGGTTCGTGTTTCAAAAATAATTATAATAAAGCTAAAACATCATAGTGTTAATTGTTTATATTTTTCCCGACTAAACAAAATTATTTGGAAGGATTAGAATTTTTTAAAGCTTCTAAAATCTTTCTAATCGTTTTTTTTTTTTTTTAGGATTCATAAGTATTCGAAAGAATTAGAAATCTTTAATACTGTTGAATCGTATTGAATCCTGACGAAAGAACACAGAAATTTAATTATTATTTTAGAATAAAAAAGTATTCGGAAATTTTGCACGTGTCATACTATAAGCGAAACGTTGAGGTGGGTTCTACTCTCACTTCACGCAAAACGAGTGATTTTTCTAACTTAAAATGTCTCTATTTATCGTATATTGCACTTATAAAATAATGTATACACACACATATTAAAAAAAACCCTTTTTTTAACACTTATGATACTTTTAATGCCTTTTTTTTATAATTTAAACTAATAAAAAAACTGTTTAAAAAAGTTCTGTATTGGACGTCTGTGTGTCTATATGTGCGGATGTGGTCACGATAACGACCGAAAGACTTCACTAATTCAGTTTTTTAACCCTATTTAATTTCACGGTTTAATTCGATGTGGTTTGTTTTTAAACAATTGGCACATGAAAACGAGTGCATTTACTTACCGATATACAATCTACTTTTACAAATAATCAATTTTATTGTGAAAAATGAGATTATGAGGCGTGCACTTTCGGATTTTTCAAACTATTTAATACTGTTCAATCATTTTAAAACCTAACAAGAAAACAGAAATTTAATCGTTATTTTAGTATTTAAAAGTATTCGAAAGTTATTTTTTTAATACTGTTGAATCATTTTAAATCCTGATAAGAGAACAGAAATTTATATATTATTTTAGAATTCCAAAAGTATTCGTAAGTATTAGAAATTTTAAATCCTTTTAAATATATTTTAATCACATGCAATTTCGAAAAGGATTAACAGAATTGGAAAATATTTGAATTTTTTTAAATTTTAATCCTTTTTTAACCTATCAAATAATTTTGTTTCAAGGAAGTCATCAGGGATATAATAAGTTTTATTTTTATGTCTACATTTTATTTTGATTACAGAAAAGGCGGTCTCTTGCTCAACAATATCCTCGGCATCAGCGGTGCAAGTCTTATGGGCTTCACAAAGATATCACACTGTTACGAAATGCTCTTCTTCGGTCGATTCATCATAGGTGTCAACTGTGGTGAGCGCTTGAATCAAAGTAATTTGTAGTTATTGGTATCGTTACAAAATACATTGAAATTTACCACAAAATTAATTAATATGAAAGCACTCCCGGTTGCTGTAGTATTCATAAATATGGGGCAGACATCCACCGCTACGTCTAAAATATAGTTTTAGCATATTGTCATTAGACGAATCATCAGCAATAGTCTATTCAATTGCTCGTTTACATAACATGTATAAAACAATATAATTAAATTTTAATAATATTTAAGTAAAATAAAATAGTGTGTAACTTCATGTAAATAAAAATAAATAATAACGTAGGTCTGAATACATCGCTTGTGCCAATGTACATATCGGAGATTGCGCCCTTGAATCTGCGTGGTGGTCTCGGCACGGTCAACCAGCTCGCCGTCACCGTTGGCTTGCTGCTATCACAAGTCCTCGGCATCGAACAAATCCTCGGCACGGACGACGGATGGCCCATCTTGCTTGGTAATTGAGCAAATATTATAAACCTTGATAAAATGTACTCTTCTGACGTTTAACATTCATTATACGAATTACGCTTACGCCTTGTCTTTTCATAAGCACTTTTAGGGTACCATAAATATATTTTTTAATTTCTTTGGCAACTTTAATATTTATCGTTCTTTAAAAACCTTCTTATTACTAACATATATGTATATGCGGATATGGCAGGTAGAGTAAGACTTCCCATTTTAGCGTTTCCCGATAGGTGTTCACCGGTTTCGATAGTCGAATCTTCGATAACAATCGATAATGATCTCCTTTTATAGTTTCGTTCGATTGGAGTAGCTCATGATAAATAACACCCTGCTGGTTCCAGCAAATGCAGATAAGAACTTTTGAACCATAGACATTTGGCTTTGCCAACGATGTCGACACATGAACAAATTTACCACACATTTTTTTACGCTTAAGATTATTATAATGTATCCACTTTTCATCGCTAGTAACAATACGATGCTAGAAACGTTTCTTTTTCTGCCGTTATAGTAGCAGTTCGCACAAGCAGCACGCAGTGAGACAACGCCTTTCGACATCTCTTGGCTTTAACTGATACGTCACCCAATATCCAAAAATATTTGAAACCAATATTTTGAAACTGTTGAGTCGTCTACTCGCAACGTTTTGAGAGTTCAGTAAGCGTCTACCCTGAGTCTTCTGTGAGCAGTTTGTCCCATTCGTCGTCTTTGAACTTATTCGGTGCCTCAAAACGTTCTTTGTATTTATAATCGAAATTATATTTACATGACGTTTCCGGCAAAAAAATATTTCCTGTACGTCTCAACAAGAATCCTGCGTAATTTGGCAGCAGATTACTGTTAAAAAAAGAACAAATAAATTTCCTGCCAATGCTCTTTAATACGTACAAAATTCGACATTTTATAGGATCATGCTGAAGTTGTAGCTTACAGACGAAACATCCTTATAAACGCGTTATCATCTAAGATTGCGTCCATTTAGTTCTTATAATGCCCAGTGAATGAAAACAGCAGGAAATAAATCAAGGACCTAATAAAATTTGGGTTTTTGAATATTCTTAGGTCTGGCTGTATGTCCTGCTATTCTGCAGCTATTACTATTGCCAGCTTGTCCTGAATCACCTCGCTATTTACTAATCACCCGCCAATGGGAGGAGGAGGCACGACGAGCACTCAGGAGACTACGCGCGAGCAATCAAGTACGTAGCAAAAATAGAGAAAAGCTGTTGTGTGAAGTCCTACTGTTATATTTATGTGTGGGTACAGCAAATAAAACAGTAAAACTATTGCTGACTAATAACTTTCACAATAAAAATGTATGATTATAAAATTCAAGTATTGGGAATATCTTCTTTGTTAAAAGAAACTCAGTAGTATTTACATAAAAGGAATATTAAGAAAGCGACTCATCAAAAGATTTACTTCGCTTGTACGAATAAAATAAAATAAAATTATAATAAGTGTAAGCTGTACGCAAACAAAAATGTGTTCCTTGATACGTCAGAATAAAGTAACTAATAACTAAAACGGTTTTTTTATGATTTTTGTATGTTTGTCTGTTTTCGCTAGTATCCTTTAAAATATAACTAAATAAAATACTTATTTACTTTTGATTAGGTAATTTTTGCTGTAAACAGGATATATTCATTTTCTTATCTTAACCTAGTAGGTGTTTGTATAACATGTAGTCTATTTATTACCTAATAAAGGTAATATTTATGATATTGTATGATATTAGTATATTTGTGTTGATGCAAAGGTGGAAGAAGATATAGAAGAGATGCGGGCTGAGGAGAGAGCGCAGCAAGCCGAAGCTTCAATATCGATGAGAGAACTACTTTGCTCACCGACACTTCGCGCACCTTTGCTCATCGGCGTCGTCATGCAACTATCTCAGCAGCTAAGCGGAATCAATGCAGTAAGAATACTATTTATTATTATTTACAAACAGTTTTGTAACTCATTGCTGGGTTCCGATTATGGAGGACATGATTATGTGATAACGTTTAAAATTAAATGTTGTAATACCAGTGCGTTCGTTTGATAGGATCTTCTAAACAACACATAATAAACTTACTTGGCTGATGTCGTTAATGATTACAGATCCTTATTATTTCTGTGAAAATGAAAAAGTATTTGTTATTATTTGTCATATAAATACCGTATGAGTATTTAAGCTATTTTTAATGTTCGCCTATATTACTCAAAAGAATGATAATGAAAACGTTGTACGTAATTTAATATCTTCTAGATTTTATTAAGTAGAATTCCTTAAATTTTTATTGTAAGTGATGAACGCTGGCTGCACGCACGAAAAAGCAAGACTCATTGTCACGTTCCGCGAGCGAGAGCGCGGAACAAGCGATAGAGAGGCACTATCGGCCTAAGCATTCGGATTGTGAATGAAAAAAAATAATAACGCAGATTGGAGGATCTTAAATATCACACATTTTCATATAATATAACTTGTAAATAAATTGTTAATAGTTATTGTTAATAGTAATTAATCTGTATAATTTAAGAAAAATTTTTTTTTGAAATAACGAGTGCAAATAAATGTTACTTCATCGAAAAAAAAAAAATTGAATAAACGTCTTCTTTGTACTATACAAAATAATGATAATTCATGTGATAATAATTCAATTCAATTCATAAAAGTATGCAGGTTTTTATCAATGTTTTCTTAACGTAAAATTGTCGTCCATAAACCGACTTTACAGACAACCAATTTTTTTAAAACTACTGGACATTTTTCAATAGAACATACGACCCTATTTATTTTCTAATTTTCTATCTAATTAAATGTAAATCTAAATAAGTAGGTACGTATCATTTGTTTTTAACGATTGGAAATTTCGCGCAAAATTATATGACTTGCCACGAAAATTATACAAACTTAACATATAATTTGCTCGGATAACAAAATAAATATTTGTGATTTGAAATTTGTTGACTCGTAATTTATGTCAAGCATTTCATATTTCAGGTATTTTACTATTCAACATCGCTTTTCACTTCATCGGGATTAACCGAGGAGTCGGCTAAGTTCGCCACGATGGGTATCGGCGCTATCATGGTGGGCATGACCCTGGTCTCCTTACCACTCATGGATCGCACTGGACGACGTACTCTACATCTTTACGGCCTCGGCGGAATGTTTATTTTCTCCATTTTCATCACGATCTCTTTTCTAATAAAGGTGTGTCTGATACAACTTTGCACGTAATAAACTCCGGGAAAAAATATAAAAAAAATCTACTATTAAATCTAAATTACTTTCTTGAACACAATGCTCTGAAAGTTTGTGCTCTATTATTGCACCTCTCAATTTGAATAAAAAATTTAGTAGTGTTACAGTCACCAGCAATTGTTCTCTTTGTCAGTCAGTTATCAATTATAGATTTACGATATAACTTTTCATTAGTATATGAACTTATATAGTGCTTTTAATTTTGAAATTGTTCTAATATAAAAATTAACCTTCTGGTTTAAAATTGATTAATGGATTTTAAGCACTACTAAGTTAATTTATGACTTCAAATAATATTTACTAAAAAAAAAAGGTGCTGGTCCGTGTAAGTCATATTATTGTTATCGTTAGTATGTATTTCGTCAAAAACAGATCTGATAATAAGTTGTATAAATACTTTAAGATATAATGATTAACATAAGACTTTTAAATTTTACACATTTTGTTTATGGTTAGTAATTTTTTTTAAATTATTAAATTGATTTGTTTTATTATTCATTGAAAATAATACTAACCATAAATATTAGCAAGTTAACCTCATGAGTAATTCGTAAAAAAAAACCAGATTCACAGTTCAGCACACATGAGGTCCACTTTTACACTGTTTCTGCTTGAGCACGCTTTGTCATCGCTTAACTTTAAAATCAATAATTTTGTCTGGACATTGTATCCTACTTTGAACAGTATTGTTGACGACGCGTTGGCGTAGTGGTCACGCCAACTGGCTGAATCGTCAGCGGTCAGGGGTTCGATCCCCGAACATGACAAATGTACAAACATTGTATCATTATATCAGTCATTTTTGTATAGACTGTACCGATGTTTGTCGTGGTCTGGGCTTTTGTCTTCGTGGTGTATATGTTTTCAGACTCCAGACAGATTTTAATATAATCAACAGCATTTTGACCCCAGGATTAACACATGCTACTGGGGGACGTTAAGTGTGAAGCGTTCATTTATTTATTATTTCATGTACTTTTATTTTGTTGAACATCTCCTCTGTTAAGTATATTAATAATGTATAATTTATTTTATAAATTTTGTTACCAAATACATAAAATTACATTAACGTTATTTTGTTCGGCATGATAGATGCAATGACAGTAATTTATTTTCTCACATATTCACCGCATAATAATTTTATTTTGCTTTCGCTTAGAGCTAGCTGTCTCCCCCCCCCCCCCCACTTCGACTTTCCTGTCTCCGAAACCGGACTCTCGATAGGAAAGTGATTGAATAAAATGAAATAAATTTTCAAATATAAATGTTAGGAACATCACTCACGAAGCACCCTACACAATTTTTATTCACTACACGAGACAAGCCATTTACTTGAAAATTCACGAAGAGCTCTGGCGCACGCGTTAACTGAAGCGAGATTATTCACACAACACTGCTCAAAAGCAGAAGGCACATCACTTAAGCATACGCAATACAGCCAATTAAAAAATAAATCAATTCACTTGCTATTTAGCACGACGTAGATGACATTTAAGACGATAATTTAATGTCAACTCTATTAGCATTATACTCTTTTTTTAACTTTTATCTAACTATCTTTACGACAGACATACACCAAACGAAAAGTGTGTGATGGCATTTATGTTTGTGGTTTATTTCTATTCCGGTCGGTCACGGGAAAGAGCATAATTGCTATCCCCTGATAGGAGTTTTTTGGCTATGTACAGGAAATGATCGACTGGATGAGCTATCTGTCGGTGGTGTCAACGCTGAGCTTCGTGGTATTCTTTGCTGTCGGACCTGGCTCTATTCCTTGGTTGATAACTGCAGAGCTCTTCTCTCAAGGTCCGCGACCAAGTGCAATGGCGATCGCTGTCTTAGTTAATTGGCTTGCAAATTTTGTTGTCGGAATTGGCTTTCCTAGTATGAAGGTAGGTATTTTAATATAATCAACAGCATTTTGTTCAAATTAATAATTTGTTAAAGAAAATATAATCAGCGAATTAAACTAATGCATTTCTGTTACAGGCTCTATTGGAAAACTATACATTCCTGCCTTTTAGCGTATTCCTTGCAATTTTTTGGATATTTACGTATAAAAAAGTTCCTGAAACAAAAAATAAGACCTTTGAAGAGATTCTAGCACTGTTTCGAAACTCGAATGGCAGGTGAGAATTAACATTACAAAGATATACCAATTGTATTTTTTTATTCTTTCACTCGCACAATTTGTACTCATTGTCCGTACCATAAAGTATTATGAGTACCTACCTACATACTTTTGTTTAAGAGTTTTTCCAGACACTTATCACTACTAATCATAGCCATATTCACGCTGTGCACTTAAGTATCTTTAAATAATATTTAAAAAATTTATAAATTAAAGAATATATAATAAAATGCATTCAATTAAATTATGTTTGTATAAATTACTTCTTATTTGGGAATTAAATTAAATATTTAACTAAAGTATTAATTATTTTAATTCCTACCACAAAATCAGCGGCTTAAATATTATTGGCTGGCGGTCACAAATTATTGAGGTGAAAACAAATTATAAAATTAAATTGTGTATTATTGCAAATTAAAATAAAATTAGTTTAAGTGCCTTTATAGTGAATGTACTATAATTTTAATGATATATAATTTGCTTAAATTCAATTTAATAATATAAACTTAAATAACTCGTTGCTTAAATATTTAATTTACGTAATGTTCATAAAAATGTATGTTTTTACATATACTCGTAGTATTCGATTTAATACATAGTTATTGAAATAACATTTCAAAAATCAAAAATCGATTAAATTTATAAATACTTACCTGAGAATAGTATTTTAATTTAATTAAGATCAATGATAGCTAAAGCCAAGATGCCGTGAGAACTGTGTTCGAGATGTATCGAGCGCGTCATGATTCGTGTGTGTGTCCAGGGACAGTTTCCGCGATAGCCGGCTATATGGAAGCATGATGAATTGTGTGAACGCGTTGGAACAGCAGCTACCTCCGCCGCCACCGCCAGCTCCCGTTGACGAGAAGCACGATTCACGTAAGAATTTGGGAAGCTCGCTTTCATACTCATGTTGTCACTTTTTGTTAGATATGTGTACTTTGCCTTGCTCGCAATTCAAAACGCTCAAATAGTGTTAATTCACGACACAACTTTGAACACTTGCTCGTGTTTTCATTATTCCGATTACAGTCAGCAATTTACGAGGCACTGGAAATCAGCATCATCATGAAACATTTTACCACATTTGTTAAAATTAATATAAAAGTATTGATAAACGTCAATACCTATATCGATTTACGCCCGAAATTAATAATCAATCCTAATCCAATTTTTGCTATCTAAGATAGATATTACCATCCATTTTTTGGATAAAGCGTGCCAATATCCAATCCGTAGATAGCATTTGCAATCTATAGAATCGTACTATCCGTGGGAGGACAGATCAAAGATTAAAGATTGGCCTCTGTTCGAAAATGACAGATTCTGCTTGTCAATAACCTATCTGCGCGTGTTGACATGTTGTTCAATCAGTCAAAACTATCGCAGATTGCAATCCAAGAGATTCCTGGGATCAGTAATTAGTTAATATAAACCAATACCAAAATACGAGGGGCATTTGAAAAGTTCGTAGCCTAACCAGAAAAATGAAAAGATAGGAATTTATTTATTATTTATTTTTTAACATATTCCCCCCAAGTTCTATACACTTCTTCCATTGGTCAAGCAGGGCTTCTATCCCAGCTTTAAAAAAAAATCGTCTATACTTTCAAAATATGCGTCGACAGTAGCCTTAACTTCCTTATTTGTAGAGAATTTTTGACCTCCTAAGTGGTTTTTGAGCTTTGGAAATAGATAAAAGATAGATGGAGCGAAATCAATAGAATACGATTTCTGCCATAGTCACGACTGACGTATGAACTCGCGCGTTATCCCATTGAAACAAAACTTTTCACGTATATGTCTCAGGAGGATACAATAATAGGCCGAGTTTATTGTTTGACCCTTTTCTAAGTACCTAGTCCACCATGATTACACCCTTCGCATCCCAAAAAACTGACACCATCACTTTACCAGCCGACAAAACCACTTTAGCTTTCTTCGGAGCTGGAGACCACTGTTTAAATTGATTTTTTGCCTCTGGAGTATAGTGCCGCGCCTAGGTTTCATCCATAGTCACCAATTTCTGAACAAATTCAGAGTCAGCCAGTCAAACAGCTCCAAGCAGTCTCGAGACATCGTTTGTCGAACGCGTTTTTGTTCAATTGAAAGAAGTCGAGGTACCCACAGCGCAAACAACTTTGAAAAATGCAACTCAGTTGTAATTATGTGGTGCGCTGCCAATGCTATCAGCTGTCTCCTTACCAGTCAATCTCTGGTCAGATAAAATCAAATCACAAATTTTTTAATGTTTTCGTCGGTGATAGACTTCGATGCCCGACCGCTACGCGGATCATCTTCGACACTTTCTCGACTACGTTTGGATTCTGCCACCCACTTTTTTACAGTAGCATACGAATGTCTAGGTGTCCCTAAAGTTGCTAACATATCTTCATAAACTTGTTTTGGTGTTAAACCTTTCTTATTCAAGTACTTAATCACAGCACGATTTTCGATGTTATTGTGTGAGAAACTGTTACAAATGCAAATAAGGAAATGAAATTTTAAGCAATTGCTCAAGAATAATGTAGCTTCGAAATGAGAAGGCTTCAAATCCAGGATTATTTTCATAAAAATAGCATGTTTCTAAATATATTAGGCTACAAACTTTTCAAATGACTCTCGTAGCAAATGAAAATACTACGACTGATGCTAAAATATTTAATAATATTCAAGAAGTTATTTAATAAGTACTAAGTTAATGTTAACTTGTTGACTCGTCAATGTAAAGTGTTTTGCGCAGTGTCGGAGGTGTCGTCGGGCGTGGGCGAGGGCCGACCGCCGCCGCCACTGCCGCCGCCGCGCTTCCCCACCACCGGCAACGTCTGACAATGGGAGACCGCTGCGCGTGCGCCACTAGTCGCGCCCATCAAGGCCGCCGCCAACTTCTTGTTTCATGGACTCAAGCGTCAAGCCGCGGGTCGCGCCTCTATCACTACCACACAACAAATGTTCTAAATTGATGTGATTAGATTAATAAAACGAATCTAGCATGTAAGTCACAGTAAATTAATATATAGTTCTTTAGTCTGTCATTTTATGACATAATTTATAAAATGCATACTTAGATATATAAAGTGCCATCAGTTTCCAGTGCCCATTTTAAATAAGTTTTCTTATAATTTTACTAAAAAGTAAAAAATATTGAACAAAGATGACAGTTGGGATAATTCTAGTGGGGCTAAATCAGTCTTTTAAAGACTACATCACTAATACTAGCTTCGGATATTAATAAAATGGAATAAGTGACGATGAAATTAATGCATACATTATATAAAAGGTAATAGTAGATTTTTTTTGAATATTTACTAGCGAGCAATGTTAAGATGGTACGAGCTCGTATATTCGAGCATTTCATTGAACGCGTGGGTACTCTATGAGTTCAAAGGATGGAACATGATTTTGCCAACTAAAATTATAGTAATCTAAAATGGGTACCTTTATGCTTAAGACAATGGCAATTGTCACTGAAATGTATAAAATACAATGTACATACATGATGTGACTTTATTGTATTGTTGATTTTTATACATAGGTTATAACTATTATTTTACGAACGTTTTTATTCTCCTTTTACTCATAATTATTATTGTTATACCTAATTATAAATTAACGTCATATCTCAAATGACCGATATATTATTATAATACTATATTATAATTACAGTATAAATTTTATTATTATGATTGGAAAAAATACAATTTTATTGCAGTTGCGGGAATTGATTATAATATGTATAAAATATTGTAATTTATTTAGAGCAAAGAGAATTTACCTAGAAAACACGATACGCAACATTTAATTTAAACATAGTTATTTTATGTTTCCAAATTTAG
Source organism: Euphydryas editha (assembly GCA_036937285.1). NCBI lineage: Eukaryota > Metazoa > Arthropoda > Insecta > Lepidoptera > Nymphalidae > Euphydryas > Euphydryas editha. The sequence continues at coordinate 14,085,282 of JAUPFZ010000005.1, read as the reverse complement.
AATATTTAATTTATAGTGATAAGAGATAATAAAATCATATTACCTTTTTAATTGATGAAACATAGATTATGGTAAGTTATACAATTTGTGAAGACTTTTAAGAATGTAAAGCTTTTAAACTTATACGCCCTAGGAGATAAAAAAAGTTTCATTATTTATAAGTTAGGGTTCAGTAGTTACTACAGGGTTGTAGTCAATCTGTTCGTCCGTACATCTGATAACTGCTCAATTCAATATTTAAGACTAAAGGGATCCGTAGCCTATCATTATTGGAGAAGGTAGCACGGCCTAATAATTATGTGTGACTGTAGAAAAGCGTCGTAACGACGACTAATGGTTAAATTTTGAATTATATCGGTGTAGTTATTTAAGCCTAACCTTTACTTATCAAAAGGTGGAAATAAAATTCTTTGTTTTAGAAATACTTTTGACTGTAATATTTTTATATTTTAAAGCACAAATTAATTTAGCACAAAATAATTATAAGCAATATATATTTAAAAAAAAAATAAAGCTAAATTTAAATTTTACGTATTTTTTAATGATAGTGCATGCCACACGTAAACAAGCACAACAAGAGAAAAAATATCAATATTAACATTTTCCCTCGCTAGTTAAAGACATACCTAGTCATTAAAAATAAATAAAAAATATTTGAATCGATGTCATATATTAGTCGGACTGACTGTACGTTTTTGTGTTTAATGCTTTAAAACATTGGTCGCGTATCGATGCTGGATGAACGGATGGACAGATTTGTTATTTGTTGGGAAAAACCCCAATCGCTAGTGAAAGAAATCCTAAAACCTTCTAAAGCACTATCCACAATATATGCCACAATTATCTGAAATGCCTTTGAGTTTCCATACGCGGAGATTTCTCCGTACTTGTACAAAAGGAACTTGTAAATTTTATTGAAATTAATACTTGTTATAAAAACATAAAAATACACAAAAGGTTTTTTTTATTTCATTAAGTCATTGATCCTGCTTTCCTCCTTTAATTAAGTAAAATAAGCAAAATGTGAAACAGTTTTAATACTTATAAAGACACTATCTCTAAAGTGTTTAGTTTATAAAACGCACAAGACAAGTAGAAAAATCAACATTATCAAATAGATTAATCTTCATTTTTAATGGCAAACTAAATAGATATTAGGCACAAGTCACATATGTAATATGTTTGATTAAAAATTATTTAAAAGGAAATATTTAAAAAATAAATACTGGCTGTGACAGATTTATTTAGAACAGCTTTGACATGATCATCATTGATTTTTGTATATTTTCCAACAATAAACATATTCAAATATTGAATATACCTATAAATATAAATATTCGTTTTATCGTCACCGATAATGCAGCTCAATGTTATTGAAATTAGAGTTAATTACCTATCTTAACGTTGATTTTAACTAATGAAGAAAATTAATCAATTCACATTAACGAATTAATGTACCTACTGTAACAGATTGTAAACCACCCGCTGCTAAGTGAAGGCCTCTTCTCCATATAGAAGAAGGGTTGGAGCTTAATCCATCACGCTGCTCCATTGCGGATTGGCGGATAATTTCCCTAGCATGAGTAACGATCGTTATCAGGTGTCTATGATAACAACTGGGATAGACGGCTTTACGTGTTCTCCAAGGCACGGTGGGGAGACCCACAAGGACATACACCCAGACCGGAAACAAATATTTGTACAAATACAAATGTCTGTCCCGAGCGGGAATTAAACCGGTGGCGCGCGGCGCGAGGCTTCTACTCGCACTCTACACCACGGAATTAATTAATATGAAGAAAAAAACCTAACACAAAAAAAAAGAACTAAAAACCTATTATATAAACACACCGGCATATTTAGCGGAACACAAAAAAGGTCCATAATTTAAAAAATATGGTTTTATTTTAAAATCTACTTACTACACTTCTTTTGTTATTAAAAGTTTCATTTTGTTTTACTTAAAATGAGATCACATTAAGAACAGATTTTGCGAGTAAAGGCTATTTGTGAAAAATGGTACATTTTTGAACTTTACATGTAACCGGGAAAAGTGAAATTTAATATTAAAATAACAATTAATTAAGTTAGAAAAATGGTGATTAATATCGCGTATTTCCTCCACGTGCTCTTATTAAAGTTTCTACCCGTCTAGGCATACTGAGAATGATGTTATCGATGGTCTCCTGGGATAGTCTCCGCCATTCCTCAACTACGGCGATTCGCAGTTCACCCACGTTGGCAGGAGCTGGAATTCTGGACTTAACTTTTCTTGTCAGCAAATCACAAACGTGCTCTATTGGGTTCATATCCGGTGATCTCGCCGGCCACTCCATAACAGTGATATTCATATCATTAAGATAAGCTTGAGTTACCCGAGCGGTATGCGGTCGAGCATTATCCTGCATAAAAACAAAATCGTCACTGATATATTATAGGGCAAACGGTACGACATTTTCTTCTAAAACTTCTCTAATATAGCGGTCTGTCTGTGCCTTGTCCTGGTCTTCTCACATAAGTACCGGTCTCCCTGAACCGTTGGATACTGCGATGGATCGTTGAAACTGGTCGACGAAGATCTCTGGATATTACTCTATAGGTTTGACCATTTCTTCGCATTTCGAGTGCCCTGGCAATCTCCGTTGGGGCTAAGTCAGGCATAATTCAGTCCTTAACTCCAAAAAACACGCGATAAAAAAAAAAATAACAAAAAAAGAGTATTTCAATGAAATGTTAAATCAAACTCAGAAGAAGAAATACTCGAAGTTCGCTCCAGATAAAGTGTTTTTTGAAAAAAAAAATTTGAATAAAATTAAAATAATTGCATAAAATGTGATGTTCTGTTGTTTTCTTAATTTGAAATTATTTCTTTTTAAATTAAATGACGTATAAACCAGCCAGCAACCTTATATGATACTGATATCAAACCTTTTTTTTTATGTTCCGCTAAATATACCAGTGTATATATATATATATATATATATATATATATATATATATATGTTGTTAGGTCTTTTAAAAAAAATAGAACTTACAATAATTAAGAATTTATTACCTCATTATATTATTTCAATGCGCCTTTTTTTCAAATGGCAAAATCGCATAGAAGAATAATTTATCAGGCATTAATTATATTTGTTGTTAAATCAGGCATTAATTATATTGTTGCTAAACATGGTATTATGAAATACCATGTTTAGCAACAATATTTGTAAAAAAAATTGGATGCATTTTTCGCAAAAGCCGCGATTGTAATAATTACCCCACTCTCTAAGCTATATCTCTCGAGATATTTTGGTGGGGGGGGGACATACAATTGGGACATATTTTCATCATAGGAGCATTTTTCCTGGACCGGAGATGATTATTTTAGGAATACGTATAGGAGGTGGAAACATCGGTATCGGACCTTTTTTTTGTGTGCTTTTCCGACACTGGATAATTATGGATAATAGAAATCGATAATGTTTTCCATGAACATCCCTAATAAGTCTTGTACACTTAGCATTTTTGCATCGGTACTGGGCTGTATCGCTTTATTCGCCTATACTACTACTATAAAGCCTATCTTAATAAAGAATTTTCCATTATATCGATCTAGTAAGCAGTCGAGATGTATCTTTTGAGATGACCTCTATATGGTTTATGCCAAAACTTTATATGCCGTTAAATAGTATCTTAAAAATGTTGTAATTCTTTTAAAATGACATGGATCGCAATATTATATTCACACTATCTTATCAAACTATCTTAAAAATAATTACATTACCCTCGGAATCAAAAATTTCCAGCTTTACCCAGGTAACAATATCTTTGGTTGTTACACGAACTACACACACTTTTTGAATAAAAAAAATGCGTGTTTTTTGGTCAATAAAAAAAGGAGTAAGAGTCAAATTAATTAGCATTCTGAGAAAAAATGCAACCTAACCTGCGTAGGAAGGGTGTATGTAATGAAATAGCCTGTTGAATAGCATATAATTTTCTATAATTAACATGAAATTTAGCCAGCATTATTTAATATAAAAATAAGAGTGGATTTTTAAATTATAAAATATTAAAGCTGGTAAGGTCTTTTGTAAGTGATATATAAATTCATTATAAAAATTAAAAGGCACTTAAATAATTTTATAATATAATATAATATAATTAATCATACATCTATCAGTTATAAATAAACTTTATAATAATATACATATTATTATATATCATCAATATACATATATAATCATAATACATAATCCTAATACATATTATTAATAATAATTGAATTTTTATTATTTTTCTTCAAGTTCCTTAAAACGAGCCTTCAATTGTTTTGTGTAGTTATCCAAGCGATAGGCGTTAGCCTCAAACTGAGATACTTGTGCATCAATTTGGTCAATTTGAAGAAGCAATGGCTTAATCTGAGAATTATCTGCAAAAATTAAATTAACATATATTCTTACTCTATTCATACATAAAACCATAATAGACAAAACCAACTTTTAAAAGGAAACATCAAAAGCATTTCATACCTTACAGTTACATTTTAAAAATAACATATAATAAGAGAATTCGTGGCATTTTTTTGCAATGAATTTAGCAAGTACACATACTATGTACTTAAATACCTTAATTATATTGTAACAATTAATTTTCATGTATATAATTTTTTTACAAACACATGCAGTCATCCATTCCTAAGGTAGACCTTAATACCTTACCTTTTTTAATAAATGTATATATAAATAACACATATATAAATACATAATATTACACCCAGATAGTGCGGAAATCGAACCCACAACTCTGGAGCAGGCAAAGTCAGTGTATGCTAATTTAAGTGAAATATAATCCAAACATTTAATTAAGCTGAAGACATAAAATATGTACCAAATTTCAAATGCTTGTACTTACACATTTCATTATACTCATTCAAAGTCTTGCTTAGGTTGACTGTTAAATTCTTAAGATCCGTGTATTTGGTAATTGCCAACCGGTTAATCTCTTCAAGTAGATTATAATGATCCTAAATTTTATATAAAAACAAATTAGAAATATATGACAAAATTAATTATAATTAGTACCTTATTTCATAATTTTAAAATTAAGCGATATAACCTGTCCAGCAGCCATTTCTCCTTGTAAGTAGTCATTGGTCTTTTTGAATAGTTGTGTTGCGAGGCGGCTAATTACAGGATCATGAGGATCCAACATTTCAAAACTCGAACAACTGGTAGACATATATAGTTCTGGAATAATTGAAAATTTATGATGATATGCCTTTATAAAACGAAGATAATAATCATTATTGATACAAAACAGGAACCTTTATTGTGACCTTCTCTCGTCCATTTTTCTACGTCTTTTTCAGACATGTTTTTTATCTACAGCCCTCTTAATCAACTTGTTACTTCTTTCTATATTATTCCACTTTTATGAACCGATTAATATATTTTAAATTATTGCTATACACCTGTGTTTCTGTATCGCTTTTTTTAAATTTATTTATTATATATATATATATATATATATTTTTTTTTTTAATTTATAATTAAAAGAAACTGTAACATATTACACTAATAATATCTGTTTAAATTGTAAATATGACAAATATAATTTAATTATTTGTTGTATGCACGATGTATGACTTTTAGTCGTTTGACATTGACACATATTACATTACTTTCACAGATTAGTATATAATAGGGTATTCTACTATGTTTGAAAAAGTACTTCAAAATGTTAATTTTCGTAATAAAAAGCCACAAAAAAAATTATTTCGGCAAAATAAACACGCTTTCTTGCCATAAAATTAAATTAAATTTTAAACATTTTTAATTCCCGCGAAAACGCGGTCACCTATTTTGGTGACGTAATATGCGTAATGTTGTGTTCCGCTATACACTGAGAGCACTCTGAGGTGTGACGTCGATTCAGTATACTGCGAAGCCGTTACTTTTTAGTTTGCTATACTGTGCTATACTGGTTACTGATAAAACGGAACGCAGTCCAGTATACTATCATCCTAATTTTTCGACATTGTTTTCAAATAAAATATTTATCATGTATACGTTTTCTGTTCAAAAATAAATTCAACAATATTCAAAAATTAATTTTTGAATATTGTTGACATTTTTGAATAACAAATCATTCGTGCTGTTATATTTTTTAATCAAGTGATCAAAGTACTGAAAGCACCTTACCTCGAAAGCGCCAGTGCTCACAGTACAAAAATTATGCTATTTATGACGTCATATATTTCTATATGGTATTGCGGCAGTGTACTGGCACTCAATAAAGGAACGAATTTTTCACTAGTGAGAGCATTGAGGAGTGCTCGCAGTGTACATCGGAAACATTGTCTTTACGACGTCACACCATGGCGGCTCGTGTTTTAGATCACGTGATATACAGATTAAAAATTACGACTTTTAATTTCAATATAATAAAACATTAATGTGCTTTTAGGACTCAAAATCAGAATATTTACGTATATTTCTACATAAATTTTAATTTTTATCAAATCTCATAATTTATTTTTCACTACCGAAAGTACCCTATTATGTAGCTTGATTACTTTCGTAGAGAGATTAAATATTAATTTTATTTTTAATCTATAACTATTGTGACGTCTGTCCTTAATTTGAATATGGGTACGTTCGCGGGCCCTCTTCTAATTGATATTTCATCACTTTTATACGATTTTTTAATCTATGCATTCCACAGACCACATGTGCGGAAATGATACTTCTTTAATCAAAAACTGAATTTAACTGTCAAACTTTAATAAATAATTGTTTGCTATTGTTCATAAAAGATAAACAAAATTATCTTCTTACATTTATTCACTAATTATTATTTTAATTAAAAACTGATAAATAAAAATCTATTGCACATGTCCCATTTCCGTTTCCGCGCATGTGGTCTGTGGAATGCATAGATTAAAAAATCGTATAAAAGTGATGAATTATCAATTAGAAGAGAGCGCGCGAACGTACCCTATTTCGTTTAATTTCTTATTTAATTCTATTCATGACTAAATGATATTAATAATGTCTAATAATATTGGATTAATTTTTTTTTTTCGATTTATATATATTTTATGACTTTCATTATAAATCGTAGTGGTATATTTATATATTTGGAAAATGTAATTTATTTTAGTATCTACTCTAACGCATTGGCCTTACTGTAATGTTAGTAGTAAGATTAATAATAATAATAAATAAATAAATAAATAAATAAATAATAGGTACTATCTATATTCCATGGGGATGGAGACACCATTGTGAGACACAGTGGGGATTCATGTGGGGATTGTCCGATACAGTAGAGAATCCAACTTCAATTAAATTTATTTAAAATATATTTATCCAAATTACGTTAACTTTTTCGTAGCCCTGGCTTCTATTCTTGTACATCATCGAAATATAAATTCATTCATTACTTGCTGTTAAAAATATATGAATGCTTAGATATGAAAATATATATTACATATAATTTTACAGGAATAAGCAGGTCTTACGTTTGCATTTATCAATTTTACAACAAAATGTATACAGTTAAAAGGAAAGACCGCATCTTTATATAAATAAATTAAAAAAAAAAGTAAAGAATGACAACCTATTATTTAAAAAAATATCGTGATGTTTAAATATTTTTTTTGATTGTAAATGATCCTGATCCTGATGAAATATTCATGTACCCAATGTTTTAATAAATACATTTTGTTAATATAAAAACTTTTTCGAAAAATAAGACAACAGAAAATTCAAAAAAAGAATTGCATTTAAAAAAAAACATATTGTGCAATTGATTTCTTTAGTTTGAAAGTATATTTTGCAATTGAAAGTTACCTATATACGATAGAATTAGAAGATTTATAAAAACTCTATTAAAGTATACTATTTTAAAATGCGTGAATGTATTTCTATACATGCAGGGCAAGCTGGAGTTCAAATTGGAAACGCGTGCTGGGAATTATATTGCCTAGAGCATGGAATTCAACCTGATGGTCAAATGCCTTCAGATAAAACCGTCGGCGGTGGTGATGATTCCTTTAATACGTTCTTTAGTGAAACTGGCGCAGGAAAACACGTTCCAAGGGCTGTTTTTATCGATTTAGAACCTACGGTAGTAGATGAGGTCCGTACTGGTACCTATCGTCAACTATTTCATCCTGAACAGTTAATCACAGGAAAAGAAGATGCTGCCAACAACTACGCTAGAGGCCATTACACTATAGGCAAAGAAATCGTAGATCTTGTTTTAGATAGAGTACGTAAATTAGCCGACCAATGTACAGGATTGCAAGGTTTCTTAATATTTCATTCTTTTGGAGGTGGTACTGGTTCAGGTTTTGCTTCGTTGTTAATGGAACGCTTATCAGTAGACTACGGTAAGAAGTCTAAATTGGAATTCGCCATATATCCAGCGCCACAAATTTCTACAGCTGTAGTAGAGCCTTACAATTCTATCCTCACCACACATACTACGTTAGAGCATTCGGATGCTGCTTTTATGGTTGACAATGAAGCTATTTATGATATTTGTAGAAGAAATTTAGATATAGAAAGACCTACTTATACAAATTTGAATAGATTAATCGGACAAATAGTATCTTCTATCACGGCATCATTAAGATTTGACGGCGCTTTAAATGTTGACCTTACGGAATTTCAAACCAACTTAGTGCCATATCCACGCATCCATTTTCCGTTAGTAACATATGCCCCAGTTATATCGGCAGAGAAAGCTTACCACGAACAATTATCAGTTGCAGAAATCACTAATGCTTGTTTCGAACCAGCTAATCAAATGGTAAAATGCGATCCTCGTCATGGAAAATATATGGCTTGTTGTATGTTATATCGCGGTGATGTGGTACCTAAAGATGTAAATGCTGCTATAGGAACCATTAAAACAAAGCGTACTATTCAGTTTGTCGATTGGTGTCCAACAGGATTTAAAGTCGGTATCAATTATCAGCCCCCAACAGTTGTACCCGGAGGAGATCTGGCTAAAGTACAACGTGCGGTTTGCATGCTTTCAAACACGACTGCAATAGCTGAGGCTTGGTCGCGCTTGAACCATAAATTTGATTTAATGTATGCAAAACGTGCGTTCGTCCATTGGTATGTAGGTGAAGGCATGGAAGAGGGAGAGTTTTCTGAAGCACGTGAAGATTTGGCTGCTTTAGAAAAAGATTACGAGGAAGTTGGTATGGATTCTGGAGAAGGTGAAGGTGAAGGTGGCGAAGAGTATTAAATTGATTCTTAGATTTCTTTTTTTTTTATTACATCCAAGTTAAGACCAAAAATGTTTTATTGTCGTGACTCAATAACAACAACTACATGGTATTTAATGTTTTTATTAAAAATTTACAAGTAATAAATTATATTTTATTAATTTAGTTTTATTTATCAACTTTCTTCTTACTTCATGTATTTATAATTAGTGGTCACCTAGTGGTCGAAATTCGACCTAATATATAATTGACAACATCATAAAAATATAATTGTGCATAACGTGGTGAGCGACATAATTATGCAGCAGTCATTGGGCCTGATCTGTGATAAAAATAATAAAAATTCCGTTGCAAAATCTGTATTTAAGACCGTGTTAACAACAGACATTGACAATAAGTGTATATATGTACATTGTACATTGTGTGTGTGTGTGTGGTGTCTTTTTTAATTAATTTAATGTATTTATTATTATAAAAAATATTAGCATTCTGCACTTCTTCTCCGTATATACTTTAACTTTTTTTTTTTTTTTTTTTATATATAAATGTATGTCCACGGGCTCATTTTGCCCATGCCTTTTTTATTCCAGATTTAGGTATACTTAGTACAATGGTAGCTGCTTACATTATTAAGGACTTAATTAAAAACTTAATGTCTCTAATGTGACAACATGAGTCCACCGACCAAAATATGAAGGTATTCTTAAATCTAATGACATGCATTTTATTTTTTTTTTTTTTTTTTTTTTTTTTTTTTACTTTACTTTGCTAATTGTACAATATGCTTATTACTAACGCTTAACTTATTTTCCTAATACTGGTTTTATAGCTATTTCTTATAAATATATTTCTAACAACTATGTCCTCGCACCGATGTTTTTACTCAACATATCGAGCACACTCTCAATGACGGCGGTATCTCTGTGATGAATCGCCATCTTGAGACTGTGCTCGAGGATTTCCTGTTCCGTGGTCTCCGCCGCCCTCGCCACAAAGCGACCAATTGCGTCATCACAGTCGTCGGTGTAATAGACACAGGTGTTAGTGTGTCTAGTCACCGCGACTACGGCGTGCGAAACGCTGTCGTGGATTCGGAGCCTCCTCGTCTTAGTCTGGAGGACGATGACGTCCTCCAGACTATATACTTTAACTGTGCCATATTTCATACTTCTCCGTCTGTGTAATTTTCGTAAAAAGGGGTACAAAGTTTTTGCTTCATATATTAATATATAGATTAACAAATTGTAATTATTTTTGGTTTCCTTTACAATCATCAAACCAGTCTAGTGAAACATTTATAATAGCTCCCCTGCCCGTGTCAACTACTAGTTGACAAGAGTTTACAAACTAACCGCAATAACCGGAAGCGCCCGTGTCAAGTAATGGTCGCCATGGCTATATTGCCCATGTCAACTTTTTTTTCGACACGGGCATTAGTACGCGAAGTGCACATGTCAACTACAGGTTGATTAACGTAGATTACATTATCACCGGTGGGAAATTACGTAACAAAACGTGAGAGGCCTTGGGCAGTTTTTTGCGGTTGGTAAATTGCCCGGACACTCAAGCGGATAATATTACTTTTAATCTCGCCAAGCTTTTACATTTAAAGGATAATTGATCCGATAAATATTATTATACTTAACTGTAGTCAGTTGGAGGTCGAACGCGCGGTGACTGAACAAAAAAGGACTACTGAAACAAATTTCCGCAAACCAGCCTATTGTAGTTAAAACCACATAAAAATTGGCAACTACAACAGTTGCAAAAATACGTGATTAAGATTTTTGATAACCGTTCTGGTGTAGCGGTGCTAGTGTTGCCTCAACGCCGGCGGTTGCGGGTTCGAGCAAAAGCTCATGATAGCTATTTGTGTTTGTTGTGTTCTGGGTGTATGACCTTAAGTCTCCCCATCATGCAAATCGTTACTGATGAAACGAAAATATTCACGAAGACGCTGTGGAGTTGCCTGGTGGATTAAGCCTTCTCCTATATGAATAAGAGGCCTTTGCCTAGCAGTGGGCTGTTTAGTCAAATATTCTATATGTATGTGTATCTATTTAATAGATTCCTTTATATCTACTTAATAGATAAATAAAGCAGATGGAGAACTACGCCCCAGCAGAGAGATCAAATGGCAGTTAGGGCTGTAGGCTGAGAAATCGGTGGACAATCCTAACCGAATCGAGCAATACCGTCTTCTGTTCCAGGAAACCGTACATTAGAGCAAGCTATTGATGGATGTTCTTGACCACTTAGTTATGTCTGTACAAGTAACGAGGGCTGGTTGAAAAGTTCGCAGCCTAGGGTACTTAACGATGAGTAATTAGCTTGTTACTCATGTCACTAGTTGCAAAACTCAGTAGTATTATAAAAGCAATCACTAATTAAGTTTGCACTCAGAGTTCAATTATTTATCGAACAACAAACTGAAAATTCTCGAATTTTGAACACCGAGCATTGCTTGTAAAGAAAGGAAATATATGAAGGTGAAAAAATGGACCCGCCTATTCCAACAAGTACGAAAGAGCTGTGAATACGACCCTCACCAGGTCCTGTCACGATACTAACCGAAAAAAAACGTCCGAAAAGTCGAAAAAATCGTTCTGGCCAACCGAAGAATTAATTTGTGGCAGATTACTGAAGAACTGCAAATTAGGAAAGAACGAGTTGGAGAAAGTTTACATAAACATTTGAATATGAAAAAAATTTACGCACGCTGGGTACCAAAAATGCTAACACCGCTCCACAAGTAACTTCAACTCGCTAGTAGCAAAGATTTTTTTTGGAGCTAGTTAAGCGGAGCGATAACAAGGAAGACATTTGGTAACGGATAGTCACTATAGATGAAACATGCATTCGCCAATATGATCCGAAGTCCAAACAAGAGTCCATGCAATGGATAAAAAAAAGTAGAAAGGCCGCCGAAGAAATTCAAGGTGGAAAAGTCGGCGTTCAAGCTAATAACGACTGTTCTCTAGGATAGTGAGGGAATTTTTCTTATTGACTACCTACCCAGGGGAACTACGATGAATGGCCAATATTACGCCAACTTATTGACTCAGGTTCGCGAGGCTATTGTACAGAAACGACGTGGGAAAACTGATGCGCGGAGTGCTTTTTCTGCAAAACAACGCGGCCGTTGACACCTCACATGTTGCGAGGCAAGCCCTGAAAGACACGGGGTTCTCAGAGATCGACCATCCTCTATATAGTCCAGACCTAGCACCTAGCAATTTTTTCCTGTTTTCCAATTTGAAAAAGGACTAACGGGGCCAGAGGTTTATAGATGACAACGTAATGAAAGTTGCGGTTGATCTTCATTTTGAAGGGAAAGACACAATTTATTTTTTGGGTGGATTAAAGGCATTATATGCGAGATGTGAGAAATGTATTTTACTTGAGGGAGATTATATTGAGAAATAAAAAATTGAAACTATATATTTTCTTTCATTAAGTACCTTAGGCCGCGGACTTATCAGCCTCGAGACAGACTTATCCTCGTACTCAGTATTGGCAAGCGCTGAACAGCCCGAAAGCACATATTGTTTGAGTGACTCGCCGAGATGATGAGAAGCTCGGCAAGAAGTCAGGAGTGTCATACTTCAGAATGTGCTTTCGATAGTTGTTCGGTTTCGGTAGGTTTCGGACTTTGTTGGCGCCCGACAAGTAAGTCCGAAGAACCCTTGTCAACCGTCCAAAAAAGACCTCGCAAATCGCCCATTTCATATCCGCCTCTGAATCCCTATGCATTGTGACATGACCAGATACCGGCAAGACTCAACTTCGGAAAGGGTCTTGAAGTTAGAGATCTCTGGGCTAATATCCGTCAATTGCCCTATCCCCATGCAAGACCGCACTATTATCCACTCCAAGCTGCATCCTAATGGAGCTGCTGAATTCAGTAGTGATTTTCAACAACTTTGACAAGCTGGCTCACAACAGTGTCAGTGAGAAGGAGCTCTTTGGTCCGCAACTGCTTCCAATACATCCGTTCTGAGCATCGACAGGATATTAAATTCGTCAATATGACGAAAGATCTTGCAACTCAGAATGGATGTCAGTGTGTTATAGATAGAAGTCATACAAGTTATGTGGCGGTAGTTGGTAGGGTCTAAAGTGTTGGTTGACTTAGGAGAGAAAAGAAGTAGTAGTAAAGTAAAGCTACCAACAAAAGTCCCAAGCGCCCTTCACATCATGTTGTTCAATTTCCGCGCAAGTTGAAGAATAGTTTAAAAGTTAAGATAATAGTAATAATTATTGTGAAAACGACTATGAATCGTATAATTAAGATGTTAATCGCATTCTTTACCATGAATTTTGTGCTTCACAGACATTGCCTCGCTCAGTAACGCGGATGCTTATTTATTTATTGCAGGTTAAAGTTATGCAATATATAAACTACACTAAAAGACGCAACAGTTCCATCGACTCCTGAGGAATATTTATGAATATACTCGTATGTTAATTGATATTAACTTTCTAATCTCAACGATAAAATCGAAGAGTTGTTTCTAACGGGTGACACACTAAAATAGCTTGCAGCTATATAGATGATGAACATGAAATGAGAAGAGATGTTGATCAATACGAGTATGTATGCGATGTTAGTGAACATGCCTTAATGCTATTTCGTAAATAATTTTAGTACAATATTATAGTAAAAGAAATTTATTTAACTAGCACATCAATTATAATTATGCTACTTAAAGTGAAATAATTTTTGTTCAACACCTGTTTTAATTCTATTCTACCTGATACCTTATTTTATTTAGTTCAATAGCTATAATTATGTTTTTTTTCCATTTTTTGTAAAAATTAAAATATATTAAATGTAAAATATTTATCTAATAGTTTTAACAAAAGTCTGTCAGTAATGCCATCACCGTTTTTGGATACAGAAAATCTACATTTTAGGATAATAATTAGATTTTGGTACATCGATAATATGAAAAGTGCCAGTGACAAATTTTTCGCCTTGATCTGATTAAATAGTCATGTTTGTGCCCTAATAAATTCGACGTTAAAGTCTTCCGATAGGTTCAATTACCAGCTCTGAAATCTATAATACAATAATTTAAACAGGTAAAATATGAACGGCCATTCTCCGATAAGCAAATTTTACTTGTCCGGGCTTGTATAATCCGTAATATTATCATATTCAATCATGCATTTTTTTATATATTAGATAGCATCCGTATCTAGCTCATCTAGCTGTAAAAAAACATTGGCTTCTGTTTTAAGTAATTAAGACTAAATAAATTTAACTTATGTCCAAAGAAACTTTGTTCTCTAATTACCGTGGCGTGTCCGCACATCAACTTAATCTTAAAAATTGCTTGTAATTTTTATAATGTACAGGTTTACTTTGATCCATTCAACGTTTTAAACGATATTAAGCAACGTGTATCGCATAACAAAATATCGACTTAATAGAACCAGTCTACAAATAATTATCGTTAAGTAGTCGCATGTCCAATAGAAAGTTATAATTGCCGTAACATTTACTGTTCTCGGGTGCACATACCTATACTTGAGCCAAATTCGATGTGGAATTTATGTAAACAAACCAAATGTCATCGTGTATAGGGTTGTCATACTTTTAATAATGAAAAATTGTATTTTATCACCAATTTCCTAGTTATACATTAATAATTGAAGTGAAGTGTCATCAGCGAACAATACTATCTCATGTTTGTCCTGTACAAAAAAAGGCAGATCATTTATGTAAATAAGGAAGAGAAGTGGGCCAAGAATAGAGCCTTGTGGAACCCCCATATGTAGAGGAGCCCCAGGAGATCTCTTACCATTTTACATCAACCCTCTGTATCCTATTACTCAAATAGGAATTCAGGAGGTTGAGTACCTTATTTCTAATCCCATAATGATGCAGTTTCCTGATCAACGTCTCGTGATGCACACAATCAAAGGCCTTAGATAAGTCACAGAATATCCTAAGAGCATCCTGCGACCTCTCCCATGCCTCAAAAACATTTTTAATTAGCTCAACACTAGCATCTGCTGTGGAGCGACCTTTTGTAAAACCAAACTGTTTCTTATGTAGTAGATTGTGTGCATTAAAATGGAATAACATTTGCCCGAGTATGATTTTTTCAAAAATTTTACTAAATGTTGGGAGTAATGAAATTGGTCTAAAATTGTTAGGGTCTAGGGTGCTGCCTGATTTAATTATAGGAATCACTTTACTGTGTTTCATTAGATCAGGAAACACACCATGTTCTATACAGCCATTAAATATAGTAGCTAGTTGAAGTGCAACAACATCAATTATGGAACTAACAACTTTTACAGATAAACCCTATAGATCAGCTGATTTCTTGACGTCCAGGCTTCTGAAGGCTACTATTATATCTTTGGGGTTTACAGGTTTAAATGTAAATATGACATTACATTCTTTAACGTTTTCCTTTAACAAAAATTCGGCAATGCCAGGAGACGAATGAAGTGATCGCGTTGTTGAAAGTGGAATGTCAGTGAAAAATTTTTCAAACTCAGATGCAACTTCTCGGTCTGAGGTAACAAAATTATCATTGATATCTAACTTAAAGTCGAAGCTGCGATCTGCAACTCTTCCACTTTCACAAGCAATAATGTTCCATGTCATTTTGATTTTATTATGTGCATTTCTTATTTTGTCTTTAATATACAAGGATTTTGCCATGGAACATACTTTTCTAAACATTTTTGAGTAGGCACTAACAAAAGAAGCAAACGATACACTATGAAATAGGCACTGTACAATTCATAAAGCCTTTGCCTGCTCTTGTATATGCCAGGAGTTGCCCATTCACCAAATGTCAAGAGACCCCCTGAATTGACTGTTTTAGAAGTAAATATTGTAGTAAATTCAGTTTTTACTAATTTAAATAAAGAGTTATATAAGTAGTTGGGGTATATATGTTTATAATTACCGTTGTATGAAAAAACAATACTTGCTTGTCGCGAACAATACTTGTTTGTCGCTGGAACCGCGATGTCGCACCAATGGAAAGCTTTCCTGCGGTTTTCGTAGATTACTATTATCATTGTCCGCAAATATGTCTATATTATATGCTGAAAATTCATCAAATTATTTAATTTATAGAATGGGAAAATCCAAAAAGACCAAAGAGGAAGTTAAAGAAAAAAGAAGGCTTGCCGCTCAACAACGCCGAGAACGAATTAAAAATGACATTATAAATTTTATATCAGCAATCAAAAGAAAAAATCAAAAGGAGAAAGAAAGGTAAAATAAAAGAAAAAGAGACAAAAAATACTACCTATCTGCGAAATGTCAAAATTCATTTTTTTCGGTTTTTCAAAGTTTTCTCGAAAATTTGACGGTGTATGGGTCAAACTGACCTCAAATTCGGATTCAGCGGGTCAAAATACATAGAGATATATCGGTCCCGTCAAAAGTACTGACAACTTTTTTTTGTGTGCCGGTGTAATTGTGAACCCAGCCAACATGAATATCAATCGCCACGTGAGGACATCTATACCCAGCAGGATTTTCCCCTGCATCCAAACCAAAACGAATCGAGTTAGTTAAGCTAAATAACCAGGATAAAGGCCATCTTTCATACTTTGAACTACAAGAGTTTCAAGGTAAGTTTCTCATAGACACAGAAGCATCACGCTCTATTATATCGCCTAGTGTAATTCAAAATAGTAATTCATTTCGTAGAATATGAACTTTTTGAAGTAAAGACGGCACATGCTTCTACGCGTCACGAACAAGTAGTTTATTTACCCCTTCCCCAACTATTCAATAGTGACATTATCCATCTAATTTTTGATTTTGATCCGAAATATAAAAGATTTATAGGTTTAGATCTCTTAAAGACGTTAGAGTGTAACATAGATATAAAAAAACAAGCTATTATACATTTCTACTGCCGAGATACCTATGTATTTATTTTGACTATCCTAGTAAAAAATTAACAATCGAACCCAGATGTGAAAGAGTTATAACAGTAAAAACTAATTATTCGGACGGTCAATATATTCATGATGAGTATATTTGGTCTAATGGCTTAAAATCACCCGCGGCAATAGTGCAGGGTAGCAGAGTAAAAATTCAAAACTTTCATTATTAACTTTAATACTGTTAACAAAGTAATACGTAATACGGAGGATATCCTACTAGAACCTTACGGTAGTACCGCGAATATAGCTAAATGTAGCTTAAACTTTAGTACAGTAAGCCAGGACATAATATAATAAAGAATTATGCGATAATTTACGAAAAATACCTACAGAGCACGTAAATGACGAAGAGCGTCGAGAAATCACTAATTGTTATCGGTTCAGAGACATCTTTTACTCTGAAAATATTCCGCTCTCTTTCACGCACGTTGTTAAGCATAAACTAAGACTGACTGACCAAACCCCAATATTTGTTAGAAGTTACCGACAGGCCCCACAACAACGTAATGAAATACAAAAACAAGTAGACAACTTACTAAAACAACGTATAATTATACGTGAGAGTATATCTCCATGGTCTTGCCCCGTCCATATTATCCCAAAAAAGACAGATGCATCGGGAAAGGTAAAGTGGAGGCTAGTTATCGACTACCGAAGACTTAATGACTGATTTATAGAAGACAAATACCCTTTACCTAACATTAACAACATCTTAGACAGACTAGGACGAGCACAATATTTCACTACGTGAGATCTTACTAGTGGTTATTATGATAATGAAAAGACAGCTTTCTCAACTGAGAGAGGACACTACGATTTTGTGAGGATGCCATTTGGTTTGAAAAATACACCTGGCACTTTTCAAAGGCTAATGGATCACATCCTTAGAGGTATTGAAAATATTTTCACTTAGACGATGTCATAATAATATCAACCTCGTTACAAGAACATATTGAAAATATTAAACTAGTTTTTGATGGGTTTAAGATTCATAATTTAAAAATACAATTAGATAAATCCGAATTTTTGAAAAGCACGTTAAATTACTAGGACATGAACTGAGAGAACAAGGACTTGTACCAAACCAAGACAAAATTAAAGCTGTTTTGAACTTTCCATTACCTAAAACTCATAAAGACATTATAAGCTTTTTAGGACTAGTTGGCTACTACAGAAAATTCATTGAAGATTTTGCTAAACTGACCAAGCCCATGACTCTATGTCTCAAAAAGCATAAGAAAGTGATACAATCCCCAGAATTTTTAGAATCCTTTAATAAATGCAAACAGATCTTAACTAATGCACGTATTTTACAATATCCAAATTTTGACCAGACCTTTATACTGACAACAGACGCATCAGATATAGCCCTTGGTGCAGTATTATCGCAAGGACCCGTACCCGGAGATAAACCAGTAGCTTATGCATCTAGGACCCTTTCTGATACCGAGACTCGTTACTCAAAAATAGAAAAAGAGCTAATGGCCATAGTATAGGCTGTTAAATACTTCAGACCTTATCCTTATGGTAGAAAATTTACTATATATACCGATCACAGGTTGCATACTTGGTTAATGTCGTTAAAGGACCCTAACTCTAAATTGACCCAATGGAAATTAAAACTAGCCGAGTACGACTATGAGGCTATTTATAAAAAAGGACGACAAAATACAAACGCAGATGCTCTCTCCCGAGTAATTTTTTTTCATAAAAGCGTCGATTCTCTTGCAGTAAATCTAGATGACAATAACGATGACGAAATAATAAATAGGATATTTGACAATGATCGCCAAGAAGTAAACACCGAAACAGTACAAGAAACCCCCTTCTGTAGATAATAATACCAATGATGATGATGATATAGCACCTAGAGCAGACGTACAACCTCCTAGCGTAGAACCCAAATCTGACAGTATTAGTGTACTTGTCCCTGATAATCTTGTGTCTAGCAATCATACCCGACCTGACATCGAAAACCAAGGTATACCAATCTTAAAAGATGCTATAGATAGGCAACTTAAGCAATTTCATATCAAATCAACCGCTGGTTCAACTTATAGAGTAGATAATAGATCAACGACTCCTCGTAACATTATTAAAGATGTATTCATCCCAGTGAATAACACTGAAAAGGAAATTATTCAATATTTGAAAGAACACACTTTCGCCGATCGAGTATTCCAATAAATAAATAATATAAATAATATATAATTATTATATTATCGTATAATTCCAATAAACAAGAAAATCCATAGAAATTACCATTGGCCTAACATGTTACTCACTATTCAAACATTTGTCAATCAGTGTAATACATGCTTATAAACTAAGTGTGGAAGAAATCCCCTAAGACGCTGAAGCCGTACAGGAGGGTGTTGCTGCACACATGTCCAAGTACAAGGAACAGGTCATAGCAAAATGTAACCAGACAGCAGAAGAAATAACGTTCAAGGTAGTTGACACATATTTCAAACAGGTTGCCAAAATTGCCAGGAACAACAAAACGAAGCCGGTATTTAAAGGTCCGTATAAGATTATTCATTTACAACCTAATAATATAGCAGAAATTATAGGTGATCACCCTAACTCTAAGTCTATAAGAGTCCACTTCAAACTTCTACGACGACCTCATCTTGTTCCAGGCTATCTTCTTCGGGTCCCTCGTGTTCCGAACAAAATCCGACATAACAT
This sequence comes from Euphydryas editha, assembly GCA_036937285.1. NCBI lineage: Eukaryota > Metazoa > Arthropoda > Insecta > Lepidoptera > Nymphalidae > Euphydryas > Euphydryas editha. The sequence continues at coordinate 14,065,430 of JAUPFZ010000005.1, read as the reverse complement.
TTAAACCTATCGAGAATAATAAAGGAATCCTTTTACTTAGACAGGGGTATCCTTAAGCAAATTGATTCATTTAACCCCGCTTGTACTTATAATATTACTCACATAAATTTAATTCCCATTAATGTCTCTAATATACGCTAGTGCGAAATCGGCCGAAATCAACAAACTATGGGAAGATTTACATAAAACATATAGAGATCAAATAGTACACAAATTAGATTTGATTGATAAAAAGTTATCGTTCATAGCACCTAAAAATAGAATTAAGAGCGAATTATAAATGGATTAGGCTCACAATTAACACACACACTCGCTAATTACAGGTAATCTAGACAATGAAGACGCAATCCGTTTTGAAAATGAAATTACCAAAATACCTAACTCAGTTTCTAAAATTCTAACATTTCAAAAGCGATCTCTTTCATTGGCAGAAAACACTATAAATGAATTTTCTATTCAATTAAATAAAATTTATGAAAATCAAAACAGATTAGCATCTATATTGCAAAACATGACCGTAAACGCGAACGAGGCTATAAATCCATTGCACTTTTTAGAAATATATGTACAAATAAGTTTTAGTTTACAGCTCTTATTAGATAAGTTAATGTTACTAAAAGATGCTATGTCTTTTTCGCAATTAGGTATAATGCACCCTATAAGTCCGCATAATTTACTACTAGAAATTAGAAATGCAGACATTTTCTTTATTAAATCCAGTTACTGAGGTTAATATGCAAAATATTCATAAAATAGAAAAATCTGTAAGCGTGAAAGCGTACAGTACAGGACACTCTTTAACATTCATTCTAGAAATCCCGTCCATTGTATATGATATTTATGATTATATATATATTTAGCCTATCCCAAATAAACAAAACCTTACAAATATTCCAAAATCCAAATTCCTTGCCCTTGGAAGCGAAGAATACGCATACGTAGAAGAACCTTGCAAGGAGACCTCTGACGGCACTATACTCTGTAATTCACTAGACTCAAGATCAATAGAAAAAACTGAAAATTGTACCATCTCCCTCATAAAACAACAAAAAGAAAATTGTACCCTTGCACGCATGAATCTAAAACAGGGAAAGCTTCAGAAAATTCGTGAGAGTATATGTGGCTAATAATAGTAACAACACCAGAAATAGCGAAGCCTCAATGTGGAAGTAAAACAGAATACAGAAGAATATCTAACATATGCCTCGTCACTACTACAGAAGACTGCCAAATAAATATCATGAACAGAACATTAAAAACACACAGCAGTGCCATTATTGTCCACAAAGTAATCCCGTTACCTGATCAAAACTATATACATCAAGAAGAAGTCCATTACGAACTCCATCTAGAAGATATCTCATTAGAAAGCATTCATGAACTTATGAAAGTCCTACGTTGCTTCTTTATTATTTTATAATATTTATTCTTTATATAAAGAAGCAACGTAGGCCAACTAGGGATTGCCATGATGTCAAGCCAATGGGAGTCATCTAGTTCTTGAACAGCCTTGACTTTGTTCAAAAGTTAATATAATAATTGGAACGCTGGCTATATGGAATATTGTATACAAGTGCTGGAAACAAACGAAGAACATAAATCGAGAGGACGCTCCTGGAAGCTGCAAGACTAGCTACACCATAGGTAACGCATTCCGCTGACATCAGACGAATTCAAACAATAGAAGAATATGAAACCGCTCATGGGCGTAGCGAGGTGCAGCCCCCCCCTCCCCCCCAGAAGAGCGGTTGGTCACTGATAAAAATGATTTTTACATCTTTTCTTACTCTAAGCAATGTCACTAATAACGTAAAGTGAAACGAATAAAAGAACACCTCAACTACTAATGTGAAATACTCATATTATATGTAAAAACCACGATTAAAACAGTACAGTCCTAGATTTTCTTTACCCCCCACCCCCCTCCCCCCTACAAAGAATCCTGCACCGTAACAGATAATCCTGGCTACGCCATTGAAACCGCATTCAATATATTTTTAATACAATAAATTTCTTTCATATTATATTCAGTCTTCGTCCTGTCTCAATTCAATAATGTTTAAATATTTAATATTTTAAATAATTGTAATTAATTAATTAAATAAATCTTTCTTTTTTAAACTTCTATTGGTCACCTTATCATAACTACGGCAGAGACATGATACTTACAACTAGACAGTGTACAAAAAAATTTTGTTTTGCTAAAATGAGATCTATTCTTTGACTGTTACGGTAGATATTTCCCTCTAAGCGGTAGCTAGCTAAAAGCGGTCCGAGCGAGAGCGCTCCCGCTGGTAGTGTATCCTTGTCTAACGTCTTGCCAGCTAACATAGTCATTTCGTTTGATAGAAATGGTAGAAAATTAAATACTTTTCTTTTTAATAATTTACTAATACGAACGGTTGGTAAACTTAGAAACGTATTTATACAGTGTCAACAATTAATAAATCAATTGGTTGTATTTAAAAAATAATTAAATACTGAGTAAAGGTAGTACGTAAATGTTTGGGACTGGTAATACTAAATGTAAGATGATGGTTTGCTTATTTGATTGTTTGGTTGATTGTCGTGTTTCGATTTGCGATTGTGTCGATTTTCTTACTAAAGTTGATTGTTTTTCCATGAAAAATGGTGAATTCTTGTTGTATGACAGGGTGCAATAATGAGTCTTATTCCGGTAGTCGCTTTTCTTTCTACGAGTAAATAAAAACAACAATCTTAATCTTTAGGGTAACCATCAATTTGAATTGGAGATGTACCGGTCAATGACAAGAGTATACAAAATGGGCAATACCCGAAACTTACATTTTTTATAAAACACTTAAATTGTTGTGTTGAAGTTAACTATAAGTATACTTATAGTCACTCTACTTTGTACCGATGATGTTTATCATTTATAATAAATTTCTTGTATCTTAGATTTCCGAATAATGAAAACTACTACTTGATTGATGATTGTGAATTTTCTTCTTTTACAGCCTTTGTAGACAGGAGGCCTAAAATATGCTTCAGCATTTGTGTCAAGAGTTTACAAACTAACCGCAAGCGCCCGTGTCAAGTAATGGTCGCCATGGCTATATTGCCCATGTCAACTTTTTTTCGACACGGGCATTAGTACGCGAAGTGCATCTGTCAACTACAGGTTGATTAACGTATATTACATTATCACCGGTGGGAAATTACGTAACAAAACGTGAGAGGCCTTGGGCAGTTTTGTGCAGTTGGTAAACTAAAAAGTCATTACCCGGGCACTCAAGCGGTTAAATTGAAAAACTTTTTTGGTAATGTACTCGACTGCCGGAGGGTAATGTTTTTATCCTTTACATAGTTTGAATATGAAAAAGATGCTTAATATGACATTACATCAATTCTCTCCGAAAATCAAGCGTGTTTCACCTGTCCATCCAAGCTCTAATGAAACTCATGAATTGGAATATATTAAATATATTCATATTAAAATTTATATTTGTTCGGGTGCTTATCGCGTTTGTAATTTTATTGAGGTCCCTATAGTTCGGCAATGTTTCAATCGCCATGATCACGGGAAGACTGACGTACGTAGGTAGTGTAGTTAGGTAGCATCAGTATAAATTATCAGAATACTTACACAATCGTCTGTATAGTTAGTCCCATTTTTTGTTTAGTCATGGTCACCTCATTAGAAAGAGACACACTACCACGGGGGCCCCTCTCGCTCGGACCAGTTTTTGCGCCACAGTGCACAGTCTAGTTGTAAGTATCATGTCTCTGAACTACGGTGACTACTTTATTAAAATCTACAGTTGACAAATCAGTGTACCAAAATATAATACAACAAATTTTATTGTAATAATGGTATTAAAAATATGTTTATTTAAAAAAAAATCAATGCATATTTACGTTATGAAAAAGTATTTTTAAAGTACGCTGCCAACAATTTTATATAATATTTTTTACTATGGATACACTCGGAAAAAAATAAGTGGTAACCCTAGATGTTTTTTATCTCTGTCTTGAAGTTAGATTGGATCTCATTTCGCACATCTATTTTTATACTCTTTGCGCACATCGCATATATACTCTTTGGTAGCAAGTAATAAGTAGCAACTACCAACTAGCTTTAAGCAGAATAGTGCAATACGCCAGCGTGGATAACGTCAACTTAAAAAGCTAAATGACGTTACATACTGTAACGAAGAAACTTATTTGTAGTATTTATAGAAACATTTAATTTGTGTGAAAATGGATTTCTTCAAAGTGATGTCAAAAACGAATTACATTAAAATTTTATTGTTCATTACGCTTTCATTTACTTTTGTTGCAACAGGTAAGGACAACAACGACAATATATTAACACATTCTTTGTACCATCGTTGATTTATCTTTCGGACGACTGTTTTCGATGACGTAAATAACATATATTTTGCCATAAATAACGTTTTAAACAAAAAAATATTATAAAATACATAGTACTTGTTGTTATTGTGCGTCTATATAATATATTGACTATTAAGCAAAAGTATAGATTGAAAAATGTTTACAGTAAACTAATTCCTTAAGGTGAATTGTGTATGAATCATTGTTATCTTTCCTTACATCATTATAAAAATGTGTCACTATATAGTAATTTAGTACACCTACTGTAGATTTATAATTAATAAAATATTTAAAAAAAATAATTTATAAATGTATAATGGGTATAAAAGAAAGTATTTATATATTATATAGTACTAAAGCTAAGTAGTTTTTATAGTAAGATATATAAATAAAATAAAATAGATTTGTGACCTATATTTTTATATGAATATGTTAATTATTAATATTATATTGTTAAAGTAACAATGCCTTAATAAATAATATGATGCTAAGACTCAACCATTTTCATTAAACACATGATTAAGTTACATATATCTTTGGGGCCATCATTTTGACATCTTATACATTGTAGGGTACGTTCGCACGCCCTCTTCTAATTGATAATTCACCACTTTTATAGGAGCACATGCGTACTTCATACTTTTTTATCTATGCATTCCACAGACCACATGCGCAGAAACGGAAATGGGACATGTGCAACAGTTTTTTTATTTATCAGTTTTTTATAAAAATAATAAGTAGTGAATAAATGTAAGAAGATAATTTTGTTTAATATCTTTTATGAACAATAGCAAACAATTATTTACTAAAGTTCGACAGTTAAATTCAGTTTTTGATTAAAGAAGTATCATTTCCGCGCATGTGGTCTGTGGAATGCATAGATAAAAAAGTATGAAGTATGCATGCGCTCCTATAAAAGTGATGAATTATCAATTTGAAGAGGCCCGCGAACATACCCGTATTTGGAAAAAAAATCCATTATATGTCATGTCAAGCCAGCATTAGCTCTCCAGTTTAATATTTAATATACTCTGTGACAATCACATCCCAAGACCAATTTATGTATAATTTGTCAAAATTAGTTTATCCATTTAGGAATTATGAGGGAATATGTATTACATGTACTGGTCAAAAACATAACCCTCCTTTTGAGATTTACTGCAGTTAAGTAAATACCTGTTATGTGCATGTCAGGCCTTGTAGATTTTTGTAGTTGTACATAGCAATGAATAGATTAAAAATTGTGACCAAACTACTATTTATAGTGTCTAGTTACTTGCATAAGTAACAACTTTATCTAAGTTACTACTTAGATTTATAGAAATTATATAGTTTTTTTATTTTTATATCTAAATATATTTTAATAATTACTTGTCAATAAGCCTGCCTTAAATTTGTTATACATACTACTGTCTAAATAAGTAAATTTAGCTATAAAGTGCTAGTCAAATCTATTATATAATATATAGAAGTATCAATTTCATATGATACATATATATATGTATTATTTTTAGAATGTAACTCAAAACTAATACTTTGTTATATATGATATTTTAACTTATACTCTTTTTCACCGGTTGCTGATAAAGCTATCTATAACTATAACGGTATCCAACAGATAAAAGCTTATGATAAATTTTTCTTTTTTATCATCAAACTGCTATCTATAACTATAACGGTATCCAACAGATAAAAGCTTATGATAAATTTTTCTTTTTTATCATCAAACTCCACTTTATATGTCAGATATTTCTAATCGCAACCTGTTATTCTACTGGCATTTATTTTGACAGATAACCCAAACAATTACCTGTCAAAAAGTGCCAGTTAGGTTAGCCGGAACTTAATAGCAAGTTGTGAAACTGGGTCTAAAAGCTGTAATTTATTAGTTGATGTAAAACAGGCTGTTAGGGTCTTTTTTAACTACGAAGAAAAACTTATCAGCAATCGGTGAAACAGGCGCCTAAAAATATAATAATTTATCCTATACCACAGAGTACATATGAAATTTTTATAAAATACTAAATAGGGTTCGAGGATATATATCAATGGATATATATCATGATATATATCGTGATATATATCCGATATATATCAAATGATTTTTATGATATATATCAATAAAAAATTGGTTTAAATTTTTTATATTATTAAGTAAGTAACTGTATTTCTAATTTTCTACTTCCCAAATGTAGAAGGCGTTGGAGTAGAGTTAAAACAAACTCCCTAATACGGAATTATTTTATTATTTTATATTGAAAATTAACAGTGTATTACGAATGACTGATAACTGATTTGATAACTAAAAGACTTATTTGATTATATTCTAGAGTTATTATTTGTAATGTTTATTGTTTTATAATAATAACCTTTAATTCAGGACTAGACACTATATGGATAGTGTTAGTTACAAAGTTTTCTTATAACAGTTAATAATAACAAATTTAAATCGAAATGAAATCAACGACAAAATTCAATCACCTAAAAATTTAAAATCATCATACTCAAAATTAATACCAAAATTCATTGAAAATTATGTACAAATTAAAATTAAGAATTCAAAATCAATACTAAAATTCTGTCAAAAACTAAAATTATTAAAATTTAATTAAAGTCACAATTAAAATCTAAATCCAATCAATACCTACTAAGTTTAAATTACAATTCAATCAAAATTAAAATTCAAAATTAAAACCAAAACCAAAATTAAAATCAAAATCAAGACCAAAATCAAAATCAAAATTAAAAACCTGTTTTGTTACCTAAGTGTAGGTATTGACTGATTAGAATTTGTAAAAAGGCTGTTTTTAAGTTGATTTTTTAATATATTAGATTTTATGTTTTTTAGTTGATTTTGCCTGATCTAGAAAAAGTTTTTATGTTTTGGTTTCATTTGTCAGATTTTAAGTACCTAAATAAATAAAACATTAAAAGCATTTTAGTTTTTGACGTGATAACGTCTAGTAAATTGATGAAAGCTATCGGGTATATTTTTTTAAAGATGACGCCATTTTGTCACGTTCCATGAGCGAGCGAGAGCGCAGAACAAGCGATAGAGAGGCACGATTAGCCTAAGTTCTGTCTTACACTCCATCGGACCGCGTTCGAGTAAAAGAGACAGTGGCGCCACGCAATCTACACGCGAACTGTTTTGTAGGGATGTTCATCGGAAAAAATATCGATAAATTTACTATCGATAATTATCGAATCGTTTTATCGATAGTTATCGATAATTATCGAATGAATAGTTATCGATAATTATCGGTCGATAGTTATCGATAATTATCGGATCAAAATTATCGAATAACACTTATCGATAATTATCGAATGGAAAATTATCGAGTAGTTACGAATTATCGATAATTATCGCACACCCCTACTGTTTTGTGATTTGTCAATTGTTTGGTACAAGTAGGGATGTTCATCGATAAAAAATATCGATAATTTTACTATCGATGATTATCGAATCGTTTTATCGATAGTTATTGATATTTATCGAATGAAAAATTATCGATAATTATCGGATCAAAATTATCGAATAACACTTATCGCACACCCCTACTGTTTTGTGATTTGTCACTTGTTTGGTAGAGAGTACCACTTGAAACACTCCCCTTGATTTCCTACTTTTCCTATCATCTTACTATCCTTAACAAAATAACTCAGATTGGAAAATCTTGAATATCACACTATCATTGTATATGTGATAATAATTCAATTCGATTCATAAAAGTATACAATTCTACATCTATGTATTCTTATGACGTTATCACGTAAAAATTATCGTCTGTAAACCGACTTTACAGACAACCATTTTTTTAAAATAATTAATTATGTTTATGTAATACGTATGCAAATAGTATACATAAATAATAATAATAACAATAAATTAATAATATTGCTTTCATACAAATATATAAATATCCGATATATATCAAAAATTTTGATATATATCGGATATATATCATAAATATCCGATATTTTGATATTTATAATAAATATCGGATATTTTCGAACCCTGATACTAAATGACCTGGTCAGATTTGCATCACTTGAGTTTCATTTCATTGTATTTTTCTTCTAAACCCCTCAAACTAAACTATTAAGATATTTAAATTGGTCACAACATTTTTAATTTTTATCAAAATATCTAATCACAGCAATAATTTATATATAAATGGATCTACATTTAAATTTGTATTTAACAAATAGTACCTATATATATACGAAAATTATAGGAAATTAAACAATTAGTCCAAAATAAAAGTGTAAACTATAATTGCTTATTAAATAAGTATTCAGTCATTGAGTAATCTTTATACTTAAAAATTGCATATATTATACTTAATAATTCAGTTGATTATCAAAAATCATCTACATTGTTAATAAAAGTAAAAAGGCAATTGTCAAGAATTTAATATGAATATATTATAGTGTGCACATTCAAGAAAAATAAAACAAATTAATTATATCCAGATAATTCAGAGTATTAGTTACATTTTCTGTTTAGTTTAAATCCTCATCTGTAAACTGTCTCTTCCTGTCATTTCAATTAATACTAATGTTGATGATCTAAAATACTATTTAAACAATGGTCATTGTTACAACGGTCAATAACCATTGCAGTAAAGTAGTTTATTAACACGAGCTTTGTGTATTTAAATTCATCTCTCTTAAACTTGTTATAAAGTTAATTCTGGCTTTCATTTAAACTACTTACAGTTAAATTATCAAATAACCTAAATTAAAATAATTAAGTATCATATCGACACTATAAAACTGATTGTTGTACTTGAAGTTGTAGACTCGTAAGATTTATCAGCAGTCATTAGATTATTTAAATAAATATAAAATTCAATAAACATGTATATATAAATTTTTCTACAAAAAATACTACAACAAAAAGCAAATTCATAGGAAAAGTGCTACAATAGTTAAATATATAACAACTTGTTTTGTTTTTTTATTGTTAACTCGACAATAACAACTATGACTTAATTAGATGGCTTTATTGTGTGCAGTTTGATCTATTAATTGCAATATAGTTTTGTCTATTTAAATTAAAGTTTTGAAGCTTTAATTATAAAACTAGCTTACTTGAATCATTAATGTTATTTATGATGTGTGTGTAAAATTTATTAGTTCCATCCTTTTCAGAGGGTCCAGAGTATGTTGTCAGTAACAGTCTGCTGACTGAGATAAAACCGGAGTATATAGTGTTTGATCACAATCGACAACGTCGAGATGTCGAAGTTAAATCTTCTGCTACACCTGCAGTATCGAATGTTACTACCACTGTCCCCACTCCTACTGAGAACCAAAGAAACACCACTCCTAGCACAGTTAAAACATCAAACATGACTGAAAGTAAGTTATTTTTATGAAAAAATTATTTAAACAAATAATTATTTTCTAGATATTAGATTATATAAATAGTCACTTATATAAAACAATATTAGTAATTGTCACTATGTATTACACATTTACTTATTACCATTATAAATAGTTTTAATTGTTAAAGTATATGGCTATAAATATATTTCTGATATACAGTATCGATAAACGATACATTATTATTCTATTCATTAAACACTAAATAATATTAATAATGTCTAATTATATTGGATTATTTTTTTCGATGTGTATACATTTTATGACTCATTATAAATCATAATGGTTTATTGGTATATTTGGAAAATGTAATTTCGGTGATCGGACGAGAACCAGTGTATTCAATGTGGTATGAACGTTGGCAAAAATGTAATTTATTTTAGTATCTACTCTAACGCATACGCCTTACTGTAATGTAAGTGGTAAGACTAAGAATAAATAATAATAATAATATACATTTATATAATTTTTTGACTATTTGGTTATAGCATAATTTAACAACTGCATTGATAAAATTTTAATAATAACAATGAATATTAATATTCCTAGCGATATCAATGAGAAACATGGTGTTATATAATATTTGTAATTTGATAGTTTGATTGAGATGCTAGCGATTAAAAAGTATTGGGTATACGCATAGGTATCTACAATAAATTATATATTCACTTACCTACATTACTATATTAATAAATCTTATTTTTTATTCAAATTGATAACATGATATAAATTTATTCGTAATATAACGTTAACCATATGAAAAACCGTTAGAATATTTAATTTTTTTAATGTGGGCCTGGCTTGCTGGAGTTGAATGGTCACTTCAACGCACGTAATATGTGTAGTACTTACGGATTCAGATAATACGAGCTAAATCGTACAGTACTACAATTGTATAAATATTAATAAATCACTAGTTCATAATAATTATCGGCTTAGATGTACATATGTTGCATTATATTATAAAAGTTATCTTCGCTATCGTGCGCAATTTATTACGGTTACAAGGTTTAGTGAAACATCTTAACAAACAACTTGCTAAACGATCAAACCTTCGTGTAAACTATATAATAATGTCTGGAGCAAAGTCGGCAATAATATTTTAATTCTAGCTACAGTATTTTTACAGTATATATTACCAAATTTGGTTAAAAACTCATTTAAAAAATAAGACAAAATCATTATTTATTATTTTACATACCTTTTTTTTATTGCAAAAAATGGGTAAAAAGAGACTCAATTATCACTACATATTAAAAAACAAAGTCCCCCATGTGTCTGTAACTCTCCCCTCCTGTAACTTCTAAAATAAGAGACTGATAAAACTAAAAAAAAAAATATATGATGTACATTACTATGCAAACTTTCACCGAAAATTGGTTTCAACGAGATCTAGTAAGTAGTTTATTTTTTTCTTTTTTTTTTAAATATAAAACAATACACTATTATTAAAACATCGATTAAAGTTACAACGAACTACAAGAACTTTTATATGATGTTACTTGCTGCTACGGAACCCTTCATGGGCGAGTCCTACTCACACTTGTTTAATTGTTTTTTTTTTGTCGCTGGGAAATGCATTTATGCATTCCGGTTATTTCCGGTTTCCGGTATGTGGGACTCGCTGGCTGCAGAGCGTGCCAGAATACCTCACTAAAACCAAGCGGTGCCCTCATCGTCATAATGGGCGTCGCTTTCGCATGCAATCGTGACGCCCCGAAAATACGTTACCTAAAGCATTTCATGCACATTATGATAATCTTTTACATCATATAATTTAAATTAATCTTAGTAGGTATCTTAAAATATTAACCTACCGAGCGCAAATATAAAGTACGGGTGTAAGGGTGCCTGTCCATTAATGCAGATCGAGGCGGCGGAGAAGCAGCCCTTGTTGTCTTGAGTGGAGGGGAGATTTTTTGCAATTCTGTTGCTTAATATTTTTCCGTTTCTCTGCTCCGCTGCCTAATGATAGTTCATATATTAATATGATTGCCTTATTACTAAGGTGACCAACTATTTTTTGTTCAAAAAGAGTACACTTTGCAAGTATATATAATTAATGGCATTTGATATAATGTGAACATTACAACCAATTCCCAAAATATTTCGTTTTAGTAGATCTTGTAATTTTGTGTACACATTATTGATACCTTTACGGGTGCGTCCGTGGGTGCGTCCTATAAAGTTAGTATTTGTGCTATCAGCCGAGAGCGCCAAAATTTTCTTTTTCAAATTGTTGTCTGTTATAACTCGAAATAAGTGATTAGACAAAATGTCTGATGTTTATTCCCCTTCGATTGATTCCAAATTTAAAATCTTAATTTGAATACCGTTCTTAATATCGAAATACCTTACTAAAATTGGATAAAGTTTTATTTCATTGTGATTCGATGCGTCTGATAGAATAGATATATATGATACAGATTCCAGATTTTCTGATAGCATTTTCTTGCAGTATTCATTAAATACGCTGGTTACGATAGACTCACATTTTGTTCGCGCACAAGAAAATTTTTCGTCACAATTTTTTTTTTAAATAATTTAGTAGTGCAGTCCATGCTGCGAAAACTTTAATTATGATTTATTGTGTGAAAAGCGAAAGTGCCCTCCATAACTGCCAATTTTTTTTCATTAGTTCCAAAAGTATTCTCTTTAAAAAATGTTGTCAGTTTAGATGTTGAAGCTGCTGTGTCATGAGACGTTTTATGTACCTACTTTAGTTTCAATGGATGCCGTTATTGCACTACGTCCATGAATAAGAATTGCAATTGAAAATTCCCTATTGCAGATTGTGCATTTAACCAAGGAGTCATAATTTCGATTTTTAACTACAATGAACGGAAACTCTTTTTTTTAATTTTCGTTTAAACGATTTTTCCTTCTTTTGTTATCGCTCATATTTGAATTAATAATCTAAAAATTATATTAGTAATATATTTTTTATTTTGATTTTAAATAAATATTATAATCTGATATTATTTCAGTAAAATGAAAATGAAACTATTATATTAATACTTATATGCAACTTCATGCACCTTCACTAGATAAATAAAATTTTATTTTATTTTATTTTTTACACCTCAAATCTTGTTAACTTGAACAAAAAGTACGAAATTGTTGGTTTTCTGATTCTCTAACCTCAAATTAATTAAAGAGAAATGGAGAAAGAGGACTCCCATAAAACTTTGCCGTATATACTACGCATGCGTCAAGACCACAGATTAGTATATATGTAGGTCAAGACTGTTATTCAAATCACTGTCATAACATTTAAATAATAAAATTTAAATGAAATAATCTAAAAAAATGTTTTAGAAATACAAATGAGTATAAAATTTTACAAATGAGTACTTTCAGAGTACAGGATTTGAAAAGAGTACGGTTTGCGAAAAAAGACTACAAAACTCAGTAAATGAGTACAGTTGGTCACCTTATTATTACGTAACAATGCTTATGGAAAACGTAATGGATAGTAATTTAGGTCAACCTATAAAAAATGAAATCTTAGGTTAAATTTTTTGTCAGTTATTTGAATCTATTTAGTATATACTGCTGTATGCAGAGCTATTATTAGCTTATTATAAAATTAATACAAATAATTATCCATTATGTAAATGTACTGTGTGTGTGTGTGTGTGTGTGTGTAATGTCTCTGTACAGAACTATTTGCATGCATCTAAGTTACGAGTTACGAACATACGAATAGTTTATGGTATGCGTACGTGATCACGAGACAATGTTACAGTGGCAGTTTCGAGTCGTTCTAGAAGTATCTATGGTGCGTGCGACTGCGACATGTTTTTATTTAGAGCAAACATAACCTGTCGAGACTTAAAGATCGTTAAAGTCTAATTAAGCTGATCGTTCTTATCTTACAGTGAACTTCGAAAAGTCAACACAGGTCACCGTTCGATATTTATAAACATTTTTTTAAATAATAATTAAATTGATTAATTTCTGGTAGAATTCGGAGAAGATAACTAATGACACTGTTGTCACAAACAGTCGATCCTTTAAAACGTCGACTTGAATGATTTATAAATAGAGACTAAGATAATAACGACATCGTAATACTGCGCGTCAACGGTGTTAATAAGGACCTGTTCATACACATAGGCTCGCAGCACCAGTCTAATTTTGCGTCGATATTCCGTATCGAATAAATCTTGCTTGAAAATGAAACGATTAGTTTAGGCCGATGGAATTGATTATAAATAAATTTTTCTGAATAAAATAACTAAATTAAATTAATGTAAAAAAATAAAAATTTAATTATATGTTAAAGTTAATTATATTTTTATTAAATTTTATGTCACGCCCTTATATTTTAAATTTAGCATATTAAACTATCATTAAAGATTTGAAATAATTGTTTAGATAACATCACTTACAGGATTTTTATTGTGTTGTGTTTGATTGCGTATATGTAAATACGAGCTGCGCTTTTTGTTTAATCTGACAAGGCGACTTTGGTTTTGCGTTGTAAAAAAGGCGAAAATAACCTGTTTTATTTTCGTTTACTCGACAAGAAAAGCGTCATTGCTTCTGTTTAAAACTATTTAACATTATTCTTTATACAGGTGTATTTGTTTAAAAGTAAATACAAATGGTGATAATGGTAACAATACATAGTGACCTTGATGTCTTATGCTAAATGTAATTTTCCACTTCTCTGCGACAATTTTTACTATCTACATTATTTATGTACTACAGACATAATATTATAACTCGAGAGTCACCAATTCGATTTAAAAATATTTAACCTTAGATAGTCTAAATTAATAGAAGTATATACTTAAGAAATGGAAACCTAGAAGCATTATGTAACAGTTATCGTAAATGACAATTTATGTGACAAGTACGATAACGCACGAGTAAAACCGCGGGGTTGTCTAGTTATTGTTATTTTTCATAATCGTAGGACTGTAACTTATTCAATAACAATAATATATTGTATGTATTTAATGTGTTTGGTTTCGTGTACTTTTCAGGATATATTTATTACTTAATAGAGACTTCCTCAAATGTATCTTAATAACTGTATGAAATACGAAGTAAAGAATTTAACTAAAAATTATCAATCATAATCTTATCGTGATTGCATTATGTTCTATTCTAATATTAAAAATCGGTAGTACGTGTTCCTTTTTTTGTGTTAGAACGCCTAAAGGTTTTAAAACTGCACAAGGACGCACAGAAGCGAAGCAGGAAAAATTAACGCGACTAAAACTTCACGGACCGTCTAGTTCATTCAATAATTATAACTGCAGTAAATGTATAGTATATTATGTATGGTGTATCCCCCTAATCTCAATCCAGTCCGTTGCTCATACTAACCTAATTCTCCCTTTTTTTGTTTTGGCGGGAAAATTGTACCTGAACCTCACCCACTAAAATAACCCGTCGTGCGTCCCCGCTACAAGGCAGACCACGAGTACCGCGTACGTTGCTCCGTGGCAACCTAATCCTTCCTAACTTTTAAATAATAGGCTTTACTCTTTTTATGCCATGCGAAAATAGCCCAAGTCATTCTCTTTATATTTAAACGAAATCTACGTAACATTTCTGCCAGCTATTGCGATTGATATTAAAAATTAATTATTTTTTTACCAAAAATGTTTGCGTAGCGAATTTTTTAATCGTGTATAGCTCGTGATGTTACTGTCAACAAATTATTTGAAATTATTACGTATCTGCAAAAGTAACATTATATTTTAAGTTAAATTGAACAGAGCTATTTATTAATGTATAATATTCATGCTATAGAGTTTCTCAAAGTGTTTGTTTCTTTTTTTTATCTATCAATCTTTTAATTAACGGTTTGATTACATAGTCCTACGATTAAGAAATGATATTAATATCAAGGCAACTTCAACCGTAAATGATGATTAATATTACGAAGCAAATCGTGTTAGTGTTATTATTGAAATAAACCTAATCTCCTTTATACATAAACTTGCAATGTTGCAGAATCGTCTTCCGGTTCCGTAGTTGTAGTGACGGCTACACCGTTACTTGGATTCAACAATTCAGGGATATTACATGTGAATGTATCTGACAACACGCCCAAAGTTAGTGACCCTATTGTGCCAGATGACAGTGAGTATTTTTTTTTTTGTATTTGTATTTCCTTCTATTTTCTGCATTTTGCTTAAATCTACATTAGTAAAGTATACGCCAACCAAGATAATTTTACATCTGCTTTTAAGTGGATGTCTCTTGTCTTGGATACGATTAAACTTGAATTTTATTGTAGTTTCTTACTAAATATTCAGTAGTAACTAAAAATTACAATATTATAATTCTGCGAATAAACAAACGTAATTTAAACATTCTTTTTTCCAATTGTTGTTTGTTTCATTTTTTTAAACCGTAATTTGTTATAGTCGCTTAATTTGTTTTTCTTAGACAATAAGATAACTAAGCAGGTTAATTAATTACCTAAAATGGAAAATCTATCTGCGTTACCAGATCTAATCACAAAAAATCTCTTTCGATTATTATTAGTGACCATTGAATCAATCATAAAGTAATAAAATAATTAATAACCATAATAATATATTTTACCAGTTGTCTTTATTTAAATATCATGTTTGATATTCTCTCATAAAAACTACTCAATACCCTGTGTTAAAAAAAAATCAAATTAATATTCAAATTTTTAATAAGAAATATTTATTATTTTTCTCGACCTTTCTAATAACGTATAACGTAATCTCAGGTGCTTTACATCAATCAACTATGTCTTATAAGCGTAAAAATCGTTTATTTGCAGCATAATAAAAGTTATTAGTTATTCTTATCTCGGTTTTATTTTTAATATTGTTTATAGTCATCAAATTAAATAACTCAAATATGTCAACGCTATTCCACTAATTATCTCAATTTTATAGTGTAATTAATAATGGTCTCGATGTATGTATGTTTGTGAAAACACTACATGGTTTAATTAACCAAGGAAACAAATAGGGAGTAAATAGTATATTCATCTAATATTATCCTAAAATATTGAAACGAATGACGTGTTAATATTTATTTTTGTCTTATTATTATTCTCAACGTGTATTCTATTGATTGTTTGCAGCGGAATTTATAGCATTTTTGTATAAATACTTAGCAGTAATTATCATCATAATGGTTGATTATAATTAAAGGCACTGTTTGAATGGTTGTACGAGGGTTGCTATTTATGTCCCTGACTGCCCACAATAGGGCCTATCTGTGGCGTCCACAGAGGGTCATGGCGGTCAGGGCTATACGCTTCTACCGCACGGTAGGAGTCGAGGCCGCGTGCGCATTGGCCGGAACCCCCCCGTGGGACTTGGAGGCGGAAGCGCTCGCCGACGTTTATCGGCGGGTATCGGTGGCGCGAGCGAGGGGTATTAATCCCCTGCCGAGCGAAATTACCGTATGGCGGGACGATGCCCGCCGCACCACCTTCACACGGTGGAAAGCTCGGCTGGAGACGCCCCGGGCTGGTCTTCGGACCATAGGGGCGCTTCAGCCGATATTGATGGAGTGGGCGGTGCGGCAGCACGGAGTCCTCACCTTCCGACTCGTGCAAGTTTTGTCAGGGCACGGCTGCTTTGGCAAGTACTTGCACGTTGTCGCAAGGAGGGAGACGACTCCGGGCTGCCACCACTGCGACTGCAGCGAGGACTCGGCGCAACACACGCTCGAATCGTGCCCCGCCTGGGCTGAGCAGCGCCGGGATCTCGCTGCAGTCATTGGAGAGGACCTGTCGCTATCGGCCGTTGCGCGAGCGATAGTCGGCGGTGATAGGGCCTGGACCGCGGTCGCCAACTTCTGCGAGAACGTAATCTTGCAGAAGGAGGCGGCGGTGAGGGCCCGGGAGGACTCACTCCTTTCGGACCCAATTCGCCGCCGGCGCGCGGGGCGGCGCAGACGCGCTCACATGCGCCTGATGCCGCCCTAGTCGAGGCTGCGGACGGTAGGGTCGGGGATTGCCCGCCGTCCGCCGAAACAGCCTACCGCGAAGGTGCGATGCCCGGGGTGCGCGGGGTGTCGCACAGGAGAGAGTGCCCGATGGGGCTGCCGCCTGCGGGTCACGGAGCAACGTACGCGGTACCCGTGGTCCGCCTTGTAAGGGCGGGTGAGGGCGCACGGCGGGTTATTTTAGTGGGTGAGGGCCCCACACTACCCCGTTGTCTCCCCGGACGACGGGGTGTGCGTTCAGGTACATTTTTTCCCGCCCAAAAAAAAAAAAAAAAAGAAGGGGTTGCGATTTATATTTTGACCCAATTAATGAGAATACAGTAATTTACTATCGAAAATAACTTTATTGTTTTTCGAAGTATTCTCCGTGATGATCAATACATTTTTTCATGCGCTCGAACCTATTTTCAAAACACTTTCAACTCCGACTTTTTCTGGTGCTGAAAAATATTGCCTACTCAATTTGTTCTTAATATGCAGGAATAAAAAGAAGTTATTTGGTGCCAAATCAGGGCTGTACGTTGCATTGTCAGGATGAAAAATTATTCTTCGTCGCCGCTTTTTTTTTCGTATTTCACCAAGCACTTGAAGCAAACAAATGGTTGTGTACTATTCAGAATTTACCGTTCTACGTTTCTATAGTGGTAAAGTTGCCACATTTCCAGTTACTGAAGAAACAGGCGATCATTTGCTTTGAAGTGCTTCGGGCACGAATTACATTTGTCGAATTTGGCTCGTTTTGGAAGACCCATACCATAGTAGATTGCTGTTTTGTTTCGGGCTCATATGCATAGATCCAAGATTCATCACCTGTGTAGCTGTTATATACAGCTTTTGATGCCCCCCTATTGTATTTCTTGGTCATTTCTTGGCACCAATTAACACGATCATCTTTTTGAGCTTTTGTCAAACTAAATGCTCATGCAATATCTTATTGATGCTCGTCATACTAATGCCCAAAAATGCCTCAATCTCACGATTAGTTACATAACGATCTTGCATTATTGGGTTTTGCACAGCATCAATGTTTTCTGGCAGAACAACTAATTTTGGACGACCTTCACGACCTTCGTCGCTCAGAGAATGGCGGCCACGTTGGAACTCGTTATACCATCACTTCACAGTGGCAAAAGATGGATCTTTATGGCCAAAAGTGAAACTAAGTTGATCCATGCACCCATTGCATGAAAATTTTCACGAGTTAAATACCAATTATTTTTTTTGCTGGCCAATTCCATCGGTGGACGATATAGTTTATCTCCCACATAAGAAGAAATATCTGACAGATAATGTGGAGTTTGATGGTGAAACAGAAGAACATAGCATAAACATTTATTAATCGGATACCGTAATCATATCAAATAACTATCTGAGTTTTTAGTCATGGTAGTCACTTATAGCTGTTGAAGTTTTTACTAATGTGACACATAAGTAAAGAAACCGTACAGAGATAAAGCTTCATACAAGCGCGCTACGATAGCTACACTACTACAAGCATGAGACGCGTGTGTGCGTCAGCACTCGCGCCTCGTCAGATACGGGAGAAACCGGCCTATACTGCGTTTAAACTCGAGGTCTGCAGCAGCAATGTCGCGGGTCGTGTTTTCATTTAATGATAATTTATTGATTTAAATAGTGTTTTAATATAATTTTAATAGTGTTTTAATATAAAAAAAAAGTAAAAGTTTCCTAAAAATGTTAAGGAAATAATCAATTTTTTCTTTTTTAAATCGCAATATCATCAAAGAAGATAAAATTTGATACAAGAATTTTTTGAAAACCTTGAAAAATGATAAAGTTACTTTTGAAAATACAGTACAACCTTGATATAACGAGCCTCAATATAACGAATTAATCGATTTAACGAATTTTTTTGAAATCCTCTAGAACTGCCCGTAAGAGCTAATACAAAATATACCTCTACATTACGAATAACATTTATCAAAAACCTCTTTATAACGAATTTTTAATCGTTGCAGAATATAGGTAGAAGGTATTTAACTCTATTTAACAAATTTTTTCAACTTAGAACCTTGATATAATGTATCCTTTTAATTATTTCCACTTCATTCCACTTTCTTACCTTGTTAAAACGAATCGTAGTCCAATCTAACCTCTCTATAACAAACCTCATTATAACGAATTACTTGATATAACGAATATTTTCTAATTCCCTTCAGTTCCGTTATATCGAGGTTGCACTGTATAAAAAAAAACTACAAAAATAAACTTTGTCATCTTGTTGAACAACTAACTATTGTTTATTAAATTTTATCCTCCTATGTCAACCCTACCAAAATAGGTATAAATTTTCCTCGCTCCTTAGAAGCTTTGTCTCTGTACGGTTTCTTTACTAATGTGGTTTTACGTACTACATATACAACTTATACCTTTTCTTTCAGATACTAGTGATGTATTCAAGGAAACTCCAGAAACTATTAAGGCTGAACAAAATTTCACTCAATTGACTTATGTGAGTGTTTAATTATCGCTTACTTTTTAATCTTTTTAATAAACATTAATTATGTAGTCTTAGATCAAGTACTTTAATTACAAAGGTAGAGTCAAACTTTCCTTACATTTCAGGATGATCACAACTTCTATAACAGTTCGTTCATTGGCAGTCTGGAATATTTCCGAGAGCACTGGGCGAACATAACAAAATTCAAACCTCACATACACGAACTTCTCAGCAATTCTCACCGTCGTGCTACTGTGAGTAACTTCATGTATTTCTATGTACTCATTCTTAATCGTTTTGTTGTTTCAAGCTGAAATAATAAATTACGAAGGTATTAATTAAATCTCGTAATTTTTTGTTCTTGTTTTTTTTTTTAATAACTGTGCAAAGAAAGTAAGTGTACTTTCTTTGTAAGTGCAAAGAAAGTATTATAGTTTGTATATTAAATAGGAATTAAAATTTATGAAGATCTCTGATTGAGATATACCTATAATATAGAAACGGTTTCTAATTTTTTATTGTCGATAACAATAAAAAATTGTTCAACATCATCTATTAGTTCATAGGAATCACAGTAACCATATGAATTATGTAATAACCATATAAACGACAAATAACCAGTCTAGCAAATAATGAAATTTGTAGGTGACATTGAGGCCGGTTTATTGTAAATATTCATACTAATTAAGGTTTCAAGGAAATAATAAGTGACTCTTAGTTAATGTCATCCGACATTACCTATGTTCTAAAATAATAATATTTATATTTACTACTACTGTTAAATCAAGAGGGTAAACATAATGTATACAAGTATCTATTAAAATAATTCAATAAATGACTAATTAAGTAAAGAAAAAATATTTGTTTGTCATCGAAAAACATTGAAAATACTAAACAAATTTCAATTATTATGTCATCAAGTAACAAACGCTACGGATCACTCGTAGTAGTTTAGAAAGTCATCGCGTTCAAAGCGAACTTTCGCTTTTTACTACACGTCTATAGTCTATAATAGTCTATATGAATAAAAATCGTAACTTGAGAAATCGATTAACCGATTTGGCATGCCTTTTTATACTAATAATTATTGTAAGGATAACTTTTATATTTAATTCATATATTAAATGAAATAGGTGTTGTTCATGTTAACACTTTGCTGCAAAAAAAAAGACTAAAGTACAAATCACAATCTAAAACAGAAGACAGAGATATTTTACTAGATAAATAAACATAACATTTATTTTAGTAAGCAATAGCATACTTTTTACACTCGCGCAAGGACGAGTTAGCTCGCTAGAAATCTACAACAACCCGATTTTTACGGCCTGCCTCGCACGACCACTATATCGAACCAGCTGCCAACTACGGTATTTCCGAACAGATACGACTTAGGGACAAAAGAAGAGTTCCCTTATTTGAAGAGCCGGCAACGCACCTGCTAATCTTCTGATGTAGCGGGTGTCTATGGATGTCGCTTTGACTTACTACCAGGCGAACTGACTGTCCGTTTGCCCCGTCTTACATTTAAAAAACAAAAAGTTTAAAATAAAGTAAAATTACAGACCCTGACACTAAGTTTCGACTTCCCGTTCTACGGGCACCCGGTGAGGAGCATCACTGTGGCGACGGGTGGATTCATCTACACCGGTGACCACGTGCACAACTGGCTCGCGGCCACGCAATACATCGCGCCGCTCATGGCCAACTTCGACACCAAGCTGACCAACGACAGTTTCGTCAAGCTCATTGACGACGGTGAGTAAACCATGCTGAGCCAACAAATGTAACGGTGGCGGTTCGCTCCACGGCAGGCGACCGCGACAGGAGATACAGAGACTAGAGCCAGCGACAAGTTATATTATTGGTCGTCTCGGTTCTGTTGTCTCTGTCTCCCCTGTCGCGGTCGCCTGCGACGGCGCGTACCGCCACTATACTAACATAGTACGATCATTCTGGTGCAAGTGGTCGCCTCAACGCCGGCGGTCAAGGGCTCGATTCCCGTTCGGGGCAGATATTTGTATTTATCCAAATATTTGTTTTCGGTCTGGGTGTATGTCCTTGTGGGTTCCCCCTCTGTGCCTCGGAGAGCACGTAAAGTCGTCGGTCCCGATTGCTATTATAGACACCTGCCGGGCTAGCTTGCGTACCGAGATATCTCTTGACGAGAGAGAGAGATAATGTGTCTACATCAAGTACTTTCTCGATTACCCTAACATGTGCACTACGAGAGATAAAATTCTCTTCTGAAGACTTTACCTTGTCGAGTAGAGAAACTCGTGCTGCCCTTACAAAAAAAAAAACATAAAATATTTTTATAATGCAACACTGATATCATTCTAAATTTTGGAAGAAATTTAAATAATAATATATATTTGTATATAAATTAATTAATTAAATTATATAGTTTTTATTTAAATTCCTTGAAATTTTGTATCTACATAAAACAAAAATTACATTTTATCTACATCAAAGAGTATATAATCAAGATAAATCGCACAGATATCTAAAACTTAATGTTATCTCTTCTATTGGCGTAACGAGAAGAGTATCACGTGCACGCATGTTAGCTACTGAGATAATACGAGAAAAGGGGTAGACAAAATTTTATTGCATGCTAGCCGAGCTGGTAATTATCGTTATCGTCGTTCTTAGTAGAGAAATTGTCCGCCAAACCGCGGTGAACCAGCGTGGTGTATTAAGGTCCAACCCTTTTCCTATTTAGAGAAGAGGTCTTTGTGTCAACAGTGGGACGTTTACAGGCTGAATCAATTCAGTTCAGTACA
Source organism: Euphydryas editha (assembly GCA_036937285.1). NCBI lineage: Eukaryota > Metazoa > Arthropoda > Insecta > Lepidoptera > Nymphalidae > Euphydryas > Euphydryas editha. Next base: position 14,042,480 of record JAUPFZ010000005.1, on the reverse strand, counting down.
ATACTAATATTTTGATGAGCCATGTGTCCATATACCTGTTAATAAGCAGTATTGATTTGTGTCGTAGCCGTCTTCGAAGTGATTCTACGTCATTAGTTAATAAAAATAATATTTTACATTATGATACAGATAAGTTGTTATATTTTAAAAAACAAGGAACAAGTTAACTTTTATTGAATAAAAAAGAGATAAACGATACACATAAAGTTTAACAGCAAATTTACTAAGCTTCAAGGGCTTCACTGCCTCTTAACATAATTTTGTTTTTACATTTTGTCTTATTGTTAGATGAAAAGATTCTATTAAAAATAAAGTATGGAAAAATAATTGAAATTTGATTATATTTAATTGGATTATGTTTATAATCGAGGAGATAAGTTATTGTACAGCTATAAATTTTAATTAAGCTTTATTTCTTTTTTAATTGAAATTTTAAAAGTAAAAATTACCATAATGAGGTACGATTATGTACAGCGTTGATTTTCTTTTTTTTTCTGTTTTTTTATTCTATAATTTACAATGATATATTTTATTTATATATTATTACAATGAAATAATTTACAATTATATGTATTGTTTTTTTTTAAAGAAGTAATTTGTTGTATTATCTCATTTGACTTAGTAACTGCCTTTTTATTACGAAAGATAAAACTGTATCGGTCTTAAAATAACCTTAAGTAAAAAGTAAACAAAATAAATTCTAAATTAGAATTTGATAAAAAATAATGTCATAAATATATACGTTGAAACTGCGGTGTGACTTAAATATTACAATAGTCAGTGGCCACACCCCTCCCCCTTCCCCCTCATTCTTGGGCTTTTGTTGTAAACATCAATAAAAACATTTATATAATAAAATAAAGAACTTTATAGAAAATGTTGAGTCTGAATTGAATGAATTAATAGGTGTAGGTAATGCATACTGTTTGTGTAGTAATGTGTTTTACATTTTTAATTACTTATAAAATTGCTATAATTTTCAATTACATTTGAAATGATATTGTATTGATTGTGTATCCAACAATGTTATATAAGTTTCGACCTCTTTAATTGACCTCAATAGTTTAAGAGGTCCGATAAATGAAATACATCTAGTACGATCAATCAACACGCGAGCGACTCCACTTTAGAACGATCAAGGAGGCATTTGTATAATATTATTCGACTTTCCTTATCTATAAACAACAAGTTTAAATATATTTTTTACATGAAATCATTTATTATTTCAAACCTTTATTTATTTACTCTTTATTATACACATACAAAAAGAAAAACTGTTTAAGTATAAAATAAAAGACAGTACAAGAGGCGGTCTTATCGCTAAGCAGCGATCTTTTCCAGACAACCCACATGAAGGAATTAATGTGATAAAAGCTAAACTACATAATGGATACGAGATTCTTCGAAATATTGTTCGGTATTAAATTAAAATCGAATAATTGAGATAAATAATAATTAACTCTAAACCAGTTTATTGTGTCGTGCTATGTGCGTCAGCGTCTTGTGTATTATAATTTCCTTAAAACTAAAACTCGTTTTGGAATTCTCAACCAGCACTTACTATATGAAATACGTAATTAAAAAAGTATAAGGCGTAAGAATCAAACTCTTAATATATATTCGTTTTATTTATTTTTTTGTGTATTTGTAAGACACTTAAGCTTTTTATTTCTATTGCGTGAGATCGCTCAATGAAATATCAGATTTACGAAGAAACCACGAGATTTACAAGTATTAATAGACGTTGGTATAATTTACGAATTAGCTTAATCATAAAAAAATTTTGTCCAGGTGAAAAATTCACTGCATTCTGGGAAAATGCGACGTTGCAAGAGGATCCGAGCAAAAAGTTTACATTCGCTGTGACTCTGTACAAGAACGGCGATATCGTGTTCGCATACAAGGACATACCGATACCGGTGCAGGCGATCAACGATACCGAACATCCCGTCAAAGTCGGTATCAGCGACGCTTACCTCAATGACAAGATATTGTTCTGTACGTATACCACTCGTTAATACAAGCTGTTTAAATTTTATTTAGATACTAGCTTCTGCCTGCGGCTTCGCCCGCTTAGATGTTGGTTATCACGACCAAAAAAAAGTATCCTGTGTTACTTCTAATACCTCCAATTATGTGTACAAAGTTTCATCATGATCGGTTAAGTAGTTTTCGCGTGAAAGCGTAACAAACAAACATTTCACATTTATAATATTAGGGACTAGATAACACGATGAACCTGTTACCACATAAAACCTTCGGGTGATCCTTTGGGACTTTTCCCCAAACCGTACCAAAAAAAAAAAAATCAAGTCGGACACAATTGATTTATCCCATTTCTTGTTAATATATATATATATATATATATATATATATATATATATATATATATGCTAAATTAAAGAGAATGTATTTGTTACTCTTTCATGAAAATCTTATGTAACTTGAATCGTTATAATTATCATTTAAAACATTGACCATCTCGGTTAAATTATAAGACGTCATAACATTTGAATTTGTGATATATTTTTTGCTTTACATAAAATCGTCTGTAACTGTATACCACTTAGTTATAACAATGTGAAAAAGTACATAAAAATTAAAATAAAATAAACGTTATCTGTAAAAGACTCAGAATGACTATTAAACAACGATTATACATATTAATTACTACTACTTGTCTCGTAAATAAATGTAGCGGTATTGGAATTTTATAAAATACTTTAAAATGTCATAGTTCAAATTGACGCAGTTTGTTTACATTCTTTTCGTTTTTAAAGGAAAACTATTTATAATAATATTATGAACTGAATAGTGCATTTGGTTTTAACGTCCTACTCTTATAATATACCGTCATGATCCTAAATTCATCTGAGTGAAATAGCCTATTAGAAAAAGTTTAATATACACCGGCACTCCTATTACCGACGACCTTTCTGGTGTAGTGTTGCGAGTAGTCGCCTCAAACCGATCACGGGCGGTCGCGGGTTCGATTCCCGCTCGGGTTAGATATTTGTATTTGTTACAAATGTGTATGAGAACACATTAAGTCGTCGGTTTCGGTTATTATCACAGACACCTGATAACGATTGTTACTTATGGTAGGGAAATCATCCGCCAACCCGCAATGGAGCAGCGTAGTGGATTAAGCTCTAACCCTTCTTCTATGTGGAGAAGAGGCCTTCGCTCAGCAGTGGGTTTTTTACAGGCAGATACAGTACAGTACCGTACTTCTAATACTAGATAATAGTGAATCGTAGGGAAAAAAATCACAGAAAACGTATTGTATTATTTTTGTTTTTTTTTTTTTTTTAATTTACTATATTTTGTAGATGTGAGACGTAAAACGATATACGAATACCATCGTATATCGTTTAAGAACTACGAGATATCAAACAACACAATATTAAGACTAGTGGCGCTACCCACGTGTCTCCAGTATGACTCATGTCAGAGCTGCGTCAACCACAACACCGGATTCAATGTAAGTACCTAAATAAATAATCACCGGTCATATTATACCGTCGCGGATTTAACTAAATTAAAGGAAGACGTTGATGGAATAGTTGAAGGATTCCTGTTTTTATACGTACCTAAACCACTTAATTTGGAGGTTATGAAAAATATTAAGAGAAGTTATCAAAATAATCAAATTTATTTTATAACGTTTATGTATTTTACTTAAATGAGGATAAAATGTTGTGAAAACACGATACACTAGACTGTAATATAATTTTATGAGATTTATTTAGTTGCAAAAAAAAAATCCACAGTTGCATTTTAAATAGAAATTTAAGATTTCACATTATTTAAATCTAAGAGCTACGGTATTGTGATTTCTGAGAAAAGAAAAAGGAATATAAAAAAAGCTAAAACATAACAAAAATATATAATAATATATAATATATAAAAATATAACAATAATATCAAATGCAATGTTATATATATATATATATATATATATATATATATATATATATATATATATATATATATATATATAATAACAATAATATCAAATGCAATGTTAGGTATATTAAATGAACTAGTATAAAAAATGAAATATATGCTTAGACTTTCTAATTTCAAAAGTTACCTCTTAAGTCTGTTTTGAAAAATCTAAATATATTATAGTTTAGCAAATAAAATTGTAGATTTATTTCGTTCTACTGTTATTTAATTTTAAAGCTAGAGTATTTTTATATGAAATTGTTTGTCGTGAAATAATCTATAAAAAATATCTCTAGCATTTTTCTGTAAAATTAACCGTTTTCGGAGTAAAGCGCTGAGAAAGCGACTAAAATGCACTCATACACTCTATTGCTTTTTATTTGGAATTCTGACATAGAAATTTATTAATTATATAATTAAATAAAAAACGCGCCTTGCATTCTACCTCGAAGGTGGTAAGGAAACGAATGCATGTAGTCGCTTTCATCGCAAAAACGAAAAAAAAAAAAACAGTAAAATGATAAAGGTGTTTTTTGTAGATAATTTTACGACAAACAATTTTTATAATGACCTCCGAGCAATAGGTCGGGAGATATTCGCGAAAAACTGATTTCCGTAACCTTTGACGTCCGTGACCTTTATAACTTTTTTAGTCTTTATAACTATTTTATATGCACGATATGAATGTCGATTTTTTACATCTTCATTACAACGCCATAATAAAGGTTTACACAAAAATTATTCAGCTCACTAGGAATTTTTCCGCAGATAGGGACCTAAAATGCCTGGATTAAAAGTTAATATGGAACCCAAGTAATCAATCTAACAGTTTTGAAACAACGAGTAATATAGATATTAAAAAAAGTCATAATAACTTCCATATTTCTATTGTAGCGTACTAAGGTGCTACATTATTGTATAATTGGGTGGTTCTCCAAAATTTGGTTAACTTGGCGTTAGCAACAATTTTCACATATTCATATCAATTTTATCCAATATTTGAAACTGCTGAGCTGTATTATAAAGTCCCTTTAATTCAGTCACTCATTTTGATATATGTATATCATAATATTCTTTATTTCCAAAAATCGCTACTTCTCACACGAAATATCAGGCCCTAGGCATGTAAGATCTCCCAAAATTACTAATCATTTAACTGTAATTATAATTCTATAAGAATAATTTGATTTAACTCAATTTAAACTCGTTTACTATTACATTACTAACTTTGTCCTTACTATTAAATTTATAATAACCATATGTTTCATCACATTAATTCAAGTCAAATAGTGTAAGCGATAAAAAATATCAGGCCCTAGTCATTTACGAAATTCAAAAATATGCGGCATCCAAGCATAAGGCCTTTTTCATAACTAACTCAATACGATAGCATCCTTATTAAATTAGTTGTAAACAATCCAAACCGCGGCAACCATTTTGTTATTAGTGTGGTCGCGCATTTTTGCTGCGGAAACACTCGCTGTGCCAGTCAAACTCTCAGGCCCTAGGTAAATCGTTTCAAAGGTAGTTAATTAATAATTGATCTTATTACTTATTGTAAATTCGAGTTTGATTTGCCTTGTTATTTTGACCGCTTATTGGTTTTAATGTTTATTCTAAATAATAGGTTATATTTGATTTTGCTTCGTTTCGTCAGTCCCTAGACCATCAGGCCCTAGTCGTTAAAGTGATTAGGACCCGACGCCACATCTAGAAACTGATAGTCATACTGTGTGATGCATGGTTTCAAACATAATACCAGTATATTTATTGTAAAATATGGCGCCTAGAAAGAAAACATTATTGTTTAAAGAGGAAATTGCAAAAAAAAAGTCTAAACAGACAAAAAGGCGATTGGAATAAAAATAAAAATAACCCTATTTTCTTGGCAAAGTACAAAGAAAAGGAACGACTAAAATATCTATATATAAGAAAAGGACAACGAAAATGTGTAAAAGACAACACCGCGTGACCACAGAGAAGCAAGAAAAAAAATTGGTTAGCCTTTTCATCTGATCATAGAAAAAAAATGTGAAAATTCTGATAAATACATGGACCAAAATGCGCCGTCATCGGACGAGAAAATTCCTGAGGTTCCTTTATTAAATAATGAAAGAAGAGATGAACCTAGAATGAGGAGTATAGTTAAACAGAAAAAAAGAAATAGTATACTGAAGAGGAAGGACTTAGTCATTGAAAATTTTAATAAAAAACTTGCCAACGAGCAACAAATAGATAAATAAAAATGCAAATTGCGTTCATTTTGGGTTGTTCTGCCTCAGCTTAAAGACCGTGACACATATGCTTGTGTTACTCATGAACACATCATTTGAAATTAAATGCCTAAAAAAATGCAAAAGTTCTTGACTTTGCACCTTATCAAACTACACTAAACACAATTTGCTATGATCGCTATTTAGAAAAATGATTATCGAGAACTTGCAAGGACTGCTCGATGAAGATTTTACCATACAAGGAGTTTCATAAAAGTGTGGACATATTATGGCTGTTTTATTAAAATAATTAGATAGATTAGATTTGATATTATTACAGTTGATTTTGCAACAAAAATGTGATTAGACATAATAACTGTGTTTGGCGTCAGTCCCTATCACGTCACGTCAGTTCCTAGAACAGTGATTTAAAAAAAAATCTAAATTTCTCTTAAAATATTAAGTAAAGTGACTGGCCCTTTTAGATGCATCAAAATAGATGTTATACCCACAACATAGAATAAAAACTTTACTGATTATTATCTAAAAACACCACTTTCAAAATGAGGTCAGAAGTTAACCAAATTTCAGATAACCACCCATTTGTATGATTACTTTTATACAGCTGATCTTTTTTTTTTTGTGCAAGTAAATAATATGTTAATAAATACGTTTCGGTCAATGTTAACAAATAATACAAAATTATTGGTAAAAATATAATTACGTTAAATAGTAATATGTATATTAAATAAAATATTTTAGAAATTATTTCCAATTATTATTTATAGTTGGTGATAAATTAATTTCAAGTGACTAGCTTTTAGAAAACAAGTGATTTAAAATATATTAAAATAGTATTATAATTTTTATCATTGCAATGTCGAAAAAGTCGAAAGACTTTTTTGAAGTATTTAATTGTTTTTTTTAAATGTAAACCACATTTTTTATCAAAATAACAATATCCTACTGTATCTTTAAGCGAAAGCATTACAAAATACATTACAGCAGTGTTTCCCAACGTGGGGCCCACGCCCCACTGGGGGACAATTTGATAGTTAAGGGGGGCAATTTAAAAATGGACTCGACACGACTTTAACCCTTTCGCTTTGGATTATTTAAATGCAATGTTATACCTTGTCCAACCGTGTATTATCTTTTTGACAGCTTACATCTATAAATTTCAGTTTTTTTTTTATTTATTAATTTTGAAATTTTACTTACGATGTTTTGATAACAATTTCATAGTGATTTCTTTCTGAAACTTATCATTTATATTTCTTAAGGGAACAAAACAATTTTAAAGGTGAAAAATTATGCATGGGGGCATAAAAAATTTAGAAATGTTAACGTGGAGCATGGCCTAAAAAAGGTTGGGAAACACTGCATTACAGTATTCAAGTAAAAAGCAGAAATGCTTAATGCATGAGTGTAAAATATCAGTCAATTGATCATTTGATTTCTAAGCTATCCAAACGAAAAAAAAAAGACAATAATATAGAAAGTAGACAAGATTGTTTCAGAGTTATGTGTAAAATTTACAATGTTGATTGAATTTACAATCTTGTTTGTTGCAGTGCCTGTGGTGTGAATATATAAAAAAATGTTCAAGTGGAACTGATCGAAACAAACAAGACTGGCTCCTAAGAAGTAAGTATACCAGAAATTTATATAAATATATAAAAATCAATCTCCAAATCCATCTCCAAAATCCAAATAAGTTTTGGGGTTTGTAGACGAGGTCATTTCTAAGCTATTCAAATACAATCTGTAGCCTAAATTGTAAAGTTTTGTACATCGTTCCCTAAGTACCTCAAAAGTAATTAAATCACATAGGTTGCCATATTCACGGTATTTTGACACGATATTTAAATTTTTCATTGATTACATTCACCAGTTCGTCAGAAAACCATAATGGATATTTACTAAACCGAGGCTTGGATACATGTTTAGAAATTGTACTCTGATAATGTCGTAGAAATGCTCAACCATATCATCAACGCAAGCAATTTAACAGTTCTTTTTCTCACGTAATATTTTTAGGTCATTTGTATTTTTTTCGTAGTATGCTTTGTGGAAATGTGGACTTCGTCATATGATTGAAGATTTTCTTGAATATCAATTTCAACAAAAAATTCAATAAGTGGATTCAAAGGGTCGACCCTACATAAAGGTCTTTTTTGCTCACACATAAATGGGAGTTTAATGACATAAAGTTAATAATCATTTTATTTAACAATCTATTTGATGATATCGGAGTTAGTATGAAGTTAATCATCCTGCTCTAGCATAGACTACTCAAGTTAAAATCACCAATAATGATTATGTTGTAGGAGCTGAGTTTCTCAATGACAGAATTTGTATTTAGAATAAAGTGCTCTAAAATATTTTTTTGTACTGGAGAAGGAATATAAGTATCACGTATAGAGAATCAATTACACAGATATCCTCGCAGTCGGATTCGTATGAACAGATACGGCAATACGGAATTGAAAACGTGTAGAGACAGCTATCAAAACCTACCATCCTAATTTATTACCATGATAACCGCTGCTTTCACGATAACGTTTATACACTACATAACGATAATCAAATAATTCAGTATCCGATACACTACCGTTTAACAATGTCTCTGTAAAAACTATCACATCAAAGTTGCAGCACACGACGTTACCAAAAACCTAAATTCTCATGCTCAGCATTAAAGTAAGCCATCGAAGCCTCAAGGGAAGACATGGCGTCGCGAAACTATAATTTTGGGTTGGATTTTGTTCGTGAATAATGTTTATACTTTGTATTTCTTCTCGGATCATATCTCATAGGCAGCAGCCGACACACGTGAACAATTATTGTCATTTGTCTTCGAAGACTGAGTGACGAACTCCAGTTGAGACGATGCGATGCGATGATGGACAGGTGTTTGAATTATCGCCTCCTCCGCGTGAGCGACCGTGACAATGTATAGAGACCCATTTGGATTTCAATTCAACGGACATCGCAGAAAAGCCCAGCAGGGAAAAGTTTATGTAGAAGTGATGCTATTCAACCTTACAGCATGAGCAACTTATGAAGGGATTAGTGTGCAGAGTCACTTTTCCGTAATACATTTTTTTTTTCACAGGATGCTCAGTGAGAAGTAATTTTTTGTAACGCTTTAAACTTTGCAGAAAAAAAAAAAATTGCTCGTTAAATTTGGTACCAAGAGCTGCAATACAATTTTTGTAGTATTGATACATTATCGAGTCATAGTAAAACACTTTTCGTTTTATTGTTTTTAATCAATTTAATTTGTTATTGATTAAATTGTTAAAAAAGTCGGTAGTTTCATTGAAAAAAAAAAACAAAAATATTCATAACTTTTCGTGCAATGAAGTTATGGCCATGCTGTAGAAAGATTTTTTGTTGGAAATTACCTCCCTTTTTCATTTGATCCACGACTTTTTGACCATTCTGTATATGATTACATTCAATTCTATCGTACTCATTTATGTTATTCATCATAGTCCGGGAAAATGTCTCTTCGTATTTTATATACAAATTCAAGACTTTTTTTTTTTCAAAGCTTTACATACAATTACATTTAATTATAATATATATGTGCCATTTTGTTCGGTGACTTGTTGCCACTTCTAAGTTGTCACCTAATCCCGTTTCTGTAGAAATCTTGAGATTTCCGATTTAAAAAAAAATGCGAAAAGTTGTTTTGTAACACTACCCAAACAATTCTGAAGAGACCGAAACAGGTAAAAATTTGACAGTGCAATTTCAGGACTATAATACGGTGGATGCATTACCACTCTCCATCCAATCTTTCTCAATTTTCGATTTGTGCCCAAATATGGGTGTGGTCTAGCGTTATCATGATGAAAGACCACTCCTTTTCTGTTGGTCAATTCCAGCAATTTTTTCTCAATTACTTCCTTGAGTCTCATTGGTCATTGGCAGTAGATATTCGAATCGATAGTTTGTCCCGGTGCTAAAAACTCACAATGAACGATGCCCTTCCAATCCCACCATACACACAGCATCACCTTATTGCTTTTTATGTGTGACCATGTTTTTTTTTACACGTTCGTGTCGTAGGTGATCCACTTTTCATCACCAGTGATCAATCTTTTCAAAAATGATTAATTTTCATTACGTTACAAATAGATTGCGATTCGCAAATGAGTACACGATTCATTTCATTTCACATTCAGTGAGCTCGGGTGGCACCCAAATATCGAGCCTCTTTTGTATAGCCGGACTTTTTTCGAATGGGTCAAAACTGTTTTGTGGTCAATACTCAGTTCCTCATCTATCTCGCAACTACTAATATGCCGATCTTGCTCAACTTTTTCAAAACTGGCAACAACTTTATCCGTGTATTCAGAATTCCCAAACTGAAAACGCATGAACCAACTTTGTGCTACTCTTACTGACGCTTACTGGCATTAGGTTCATGTCGTATAATCAAATGACTTGTCATTGACAACTGACTTTATTTTTATAAATAAATATAATGCCAGATATAAACTACATCAGTCCATAAATGTCATAAAAAAATTTCGCGACTTGAGTCGCATTTTCCCCTTTTTTGTAATTAAACTTCAGAATGTATCAAAATTCTTATTATGTCTCATTGCATAACATGTACATTTAGTTTTTATCTTATCATGAAAACATTGCTACGTATCCTTCGTTTATATTCCATTAAGTTAATTTTTGCAGTATGTTTGATTTAACTAAATAAATTATTACTGTTCTGTACTCTAACACATCTTACTGCTGAGCAAATGTCACTTTTCTATACACGGAAAAACTTAATCTACAGCGGGCTCTTCCACATACATAACTCAGAATTTCTTCCAAGATATGTAGGTTACTTCGCAGTGCTTTTCATCACCGCTTCCCTGGGAAAAAAAGACTTGAAAACACAAAGCATATTTCTATTTGAGGAAAATGCAACCGTCAGTCCGTTTGAAGTTAAAGATATTAAAAAAATTCAGAAACCTTAAATTAATTTTTGTTGCTACAAATGGCAACCGGTAATGAAATTAAAAATATATATGTTCATGACGTCCTCGTGGTATCCAAACGGTATATAATTAATTAATATGAGCGTATATTGTACACAGATTGTGACAAAATCCGGATATCGAAGGAGGAGAGCTGCCCTGCGAGCCCGCACGTGGACCAGCCGGCCGGCGGAAATACCGCATACACGACCGACACGCGGCCGACGCACGACACCGTCGTCAAAAACAGTAACGTTATCTACCCTACTCAAGGAATTTATATCATAACTGGAACACTCAATAAAATTTTATTTTCAAATATGCACCTTGAAATAACTAATACAAGGTTGACATTTGTTTCCAACGTGTAAAGCCAAAAAATCGTTCCGAGCATGACCGTTGACTACAGGGATTTTGTCTCTTTCTTATGAGTTGCTAGTATTAATAATAAAATTCTTGTTGATAATTTTTAATCTGTTCATGTAATAATTTCGTGGAATATCTTCATACATATTGATTTAATATACAGGATGACTGATGGATTAGGAATCAATATTTAAGGAGAATACTCGGTACATGATTTTCATTCGAATTATGTAAAAAAAAAGGTAAATATTAATAGACTCCAAGTAAAGTTACCCAACAGTTATCTAATTATTTACGTCTCATCTGGACACCCTAGCAGCTAGCTGCGCTGTCAACTCAAAACAGGTATAGGTAGGTAGGTACATTAAGTTATCGCGCGGTAGTTTACCTAAGTCCAAACGCCGCCCCAAAAAACCAAAAATACCAAGATGTTTCACTCGTTTAAGCAACAAATTTGTTGACTAGGTAAATGATGTGAAGTTTGGACAAAACTTAATATGAACTGTTTACCTATCTTGGTATTTCCGGCTATTTAAAAATGGAATAATACTTATTTACAAGGATTGTCAATCATTAGCCACGCGCGTTTGACAATCGGCACAGTACAACACAACGCCGCACGCGCCGCCGGCATGACTGTCGAAATGTGTCCAAACTTCATTTATTTAAATTGCAATTTATGGAAATTGATCAAAAATTAAGTACCTATTTTTTTTTTTTTTACATAATTCGAATGAGAATCATGTACCGAGTATTCTCCTTAAATATTGATCCTAAATTCCTAATTCACCAGTCACCTGTATATAACAATTTCGTTAACTTATTTTAAATATAATTTTTCTCTATTCCTTGAATCATCGTAGAAAGAGATGCAATCCCTCTCTTCGGAACGTTTTTTGAGTGCACGTGCGCATTTCAGTTTGTATATAAATTTCTTGACCCTACTATAATTATCTAGTATCAGAGAGTGACAGAGTCAGGGGCATCGTTGGCATTGGAACATTGCAACGGAGCCAATTTATATTTTTTACCTTCTAAGGTCGTCATAATTATATTCGTCAGTGTGAGAACTTCTCAAATCATAACTTCTATAGTCCGTTTTATATGTATGACATAGGGCATTATGTTTCGGAATCGATATGCTTTTTTTATATTGTATATAGAAATATGGTGATTATCTAACGATGAATTCGGGAGATATACGATAGAACTTCGCAATCGTTGTGGAATGAATTCATGAACTTCTCAGAAATGTAATTGCGAAATTAACGTTGTTATACTAAAATTATTTAACAAAAAATAGGCAAAAAAAATAAAATAAAAGAAGGCAATAAATATGGAAGAATTTTGTAAGATGCACTGTGTATTTTATAAGTTACAAGTGTATTCATCATTATTAAATGTTCTTACTTTGACCAATACTCGATATCCAGTATTCTTTCTAATTCAAAACATCACTAGACTCTTGAAATCAAAGGTAAATCATCGTACTCTCGTTAATTAATAATAATAATTAAAATTAACGATAAAATAATGTCGATCAAGAGTGACAATTGGTAATTATTCTCGGTTGAAGTTAAAGATTCATTTGTATATAAGTTTTATTTGAATTATATTAAGTGAATATGTTATTTAAAATCATCTCTTCTTTAATATCATCATCTTTACCTTTTAAAGTATTTAGTTCGCTCAAAGAATAATCTAAAATCAGGTGTAGAGTGCGTGAGCTGGCACCTAAGTAATTTCTTCAGAAATTTGTTCAGGATGCTTAGAGAGAAAACATACCAAAAATCCCCGCCTCTAGGAGGGGCGCCGGAGTGGGGGGAGGGGGTTAATGTTCCCATTTTCGAATTTTTTACTGATATCTTTAAAACGGTTCATCGTAGAGAAAAAGTGTTAAGTACGTAATGAAAGCTAATAAAATTGTCTGCAACTTTTGTCCTATACAATTTTTCGAATTCCTAACCGTTTTTGAACTACACGTTCTAGAAAAGTGAAATTTTTGAAAAAAAGAACGACTTATCAAACACTTCCTGTTGCCTGCTACTTCAATCGTGTTATTTCGGGATGAAAAATAGCCTGCATTCTAATCCAGGTTCTAATACATCTACATACCAAATTTCATGTAAATCTGTTCAGCCATAGAGGTGTCGAAACGTTTTTCATTTTTTTTACTTTTTTTTTATATTTTCATTCGTTTAGACTGTGAAGGTCCTGGCAAGGGTTCTTCTTCCAAAGCACCCTCATCTTCAGTGGATGGTTCTTGCTGGAGGGGCTCTACGTCATCTTCAACATCCTCTTCGTAAAGAGACGTGCCATTGAGATATTTCCCTTGGCAGTGGAGGCAGTGCACCAGGATTCTTCAGAAAGTCATCGCTGGGTGGATATGTATCTTTGCTGTACACTTGACTTTGAATGTCTTGCCGTATAATTTCCACAGCTTTAGCAACAATCCTCAACTTCTCCTATTCTTCGTTTTTGTTCCTGTTTTCGTACCATGTTTGGTTGATAATTTGATACCCGGTGTCTCTAAAACAAACTACGGGTGATTTGAATCTGTTTACCCTTTGAGTGATAATACTCGATCCCCATATTTTCTTTCTAACTCAGCCTTGATGGTTCGCCACTGAGGTTTAACCCCTGTTAAGACGCCCAGTATCTCGTCTTGAGAGAAGTGACAATCGATGCTACTTTCCATGTAGTCAAAAATCTCTTGCATAGCCTCTGAGACATGGCTGTCTCTGGGGATCTCAGCTTTCGAACTTGAGCAACTGATAGACTTAACAAAAGTGTAGTAGCAGTCTTTGTGGTATACTGCTCATTCAGCCACAAGATCGTTAATCGAGGACAAGCGACCGAGAACATTTCCCCAGATATCCTTCCTCATAGAACACACCTCCCTGATACGATATTGAAGGGCAAGAGTTTCAACTTTATGTACTATTCTCATTTTGCAATAAGGCGTTTTGGTTTTCTCTTGTACATAATGCGCACATAAAAAACAATTACTCTTGAAATTGAATTGGGGAGCTGAAGACCTGAGCTGAGACGGCCTTGCTTCTTCCTGAGTTGTGGAGGCATCCCTTATATCTTTATGAATTGTTTTAGCCCGGGTGTAGTTGTTACGACAATTCGTGTGAATCAAAAGAGATGTTAAACCACGGATTATTTGGTGCATGTCATCTTTCCGTTCTTGACTAGCTTTGATAAGGCCTAGTATTCCCTTTTCTTTCATCTCAGTGACGTCCTTACTCCCTTTCACGACGTCCTCGTTACACACAGGATACTTATTAGTACTCATTGCGGATATTCCGATTCGTAACTAATAACTTTTATAGAATCTCTATAATCTTCAGTCTTGTGGCTGCTCCCCTGCGTTACCGGGTAGGCTACTTCCAAACAAGTCAATATGAGGCGAGAGACGATGATAACATAAGCCCGAAGGCATGGATGATAATGGGAATGGGAGATTTAGCCAGCAAGATCACGTTTTCTCTAACAGTGGGAATAGGATATAAAAAGTGGTGACTCGCTTTCGCTCTATTACTCTCTTTTGGTTGAAAACGCGATCTCAAACTGTTACCGCCTTTACCGCGTGGAGGTACTCCCAGCTTATGCTATCAATAAAATACATAATTTATAGTTTGCAACATCAGGTAATGCCCGTTTCGCTGAAAAACATTCATTTTCACTATTCCGGAGCGCGATGCTCGAAAACTGATGAGGATTTCGAAAAAGTGTATAGGATAAAAGTTGCAGGAAATTTTATTAGCTTTCATGTTGTGCTAGACACTTTTTCTCTACGACGCACCATTTTAAAGATATTAGCGAAAAACTCAAAAGTGGGAACTTTAACCCCCTCCCCCCACTCCGGCGCCCTTCCTAGGGGTGGGGATTTTTAGTATGTTTACTTTCTAACCATCCTGAACAAGTTTCTGAAGAAATTGTTTAGGTGCCAGCTCACGCACTCTACACTTGCTTTTTTGAGTGGACTAATTGCCTCTACTATATTTCTTGCTAAAGGACTATAATTTTATTATATTCAATATCGTATCAAATACGCTGACCTTATTCTATGTAGGTATGAAAGCGAACAATCATTTGTGTCTTTCTATTGTAAAGCAGAAATCTATTGTAATTGTGGGACATTGCGAATTAAGTCTCGGCTTATGGCCATTGTTTAAGATTTCCCTTTGTAAATTTCTTTAGTCTTAATCACTTACAGTTCTAGTTATTACAATCGAATCTTTACTTGTTTTGTAGGATTTTTTTGTTAAAAAATCTAGGAACTAAGTGCAGATTACATAATTTAATTTTTTTTTGTTTAAGTTTATTTTTATGTTATTATTTTTATAAATCTTTTTGTCTATCAAATATTCAAAAAAATGACACTGATATTTTAGATCAACAAATATCTTATCCATTTCAAATCTTGTTTGATCTGTATATCTGATATCAGATCATAGTCGCTTTATCTATTGAGGTAAAGCAAATAGATTTTCAAGATATCTCTTCCGTAATCGCCATTCATTCGTCAAAACGAGAATTACGTATATTCTAAATTACCTTGAGGCCTGACGTTTCGGCTAGGTTACACTAGCCGTGGTCACAGTCAGTCTGCCTGTGACCACGGCTAGTGTAACCTAGCCGAAACGTCAGGCCTCAAGGTAATATATTTTACCGTAAAGTTAATTTCGTGTTAATCCCCGTATGAACATTTAAATATAATAATGCAACGCGAAAGTTTAAAAGTTGTTATTCTAAATTATAATAAAAACTACCATCGTACCATCGTTATGGGTTATAGATTCTATTGAGAAGATTGGTTCTTCTAGAGAGAGGCAAGAAAGTCATTAGTTCGACTGTGCCCAGTTACTATATTATTTAGATTGGTTGAAATTTTTGCTTACTACTAGGCTTTTATAGTATCAATTTTAACTTGTAACAAGAAGACCATATTAGGCTACTAAGTAAGCCGAACATTGATCGGCAGAGAAGAATAATTAGGACCTCCTTCTTGCCGAGGTGTTGTAAAAGGCGACTAAAGCAAATAAGATGGTGATGGGCAGCAGCGTCACCATATCCTGATGCAAAACACCCCTCAATAACTAGCACCACAGAGCCCATACGTTCGCACTTTGAGCTTCGCTTCAACCTATCGCATTCCACTGCTGGACATAGGCCTCCCAAGCAATCCTCATCCAGCTTCCGCCGGGCGACTTTGCGTAAGTCGTCGGTCCAGCGGGCCGGAGGACGTCCCACACTGCGTTTACGGGTACGCGGTCTCCACTCCAGGACACGTCTGCTCCAGCGGCCATCGGTCCTGCGACATACGTGACCAGCCCATTGCCACTTCAATTTGCTAATTCTATGGTCTATGTTGGTTACTTTGGTTCTCTGGCTAATAATCTTATTTCTGATTTTATTATTGAGAGAGATTCTAAGCATAGACCGTTCCATAGCACGTTCAGTAACTTTAAATTTGTGTATTAACCCCGAAGTCAGTGTCCACGTCTCGGCGCCCTATGTCAATACAGGTATGACTCACTGCACGATAACTTTTCTCTGTAAGCATTGCGAAATATTCGAATCGAAGACTTGACGAAGCCTACCAAATGCTGCCCAGCCCAACTGAATCCTCCTATCGGCTTCCTTCTCGAAGTTGTTGACATAATCCTGTACCACTTCGAAAAGGGTACCACCGACAGAATTCGGTCTCGGCATGACATGTTTATTGAACATAACTTTCGTCTTGTCCAAATTCATACCGTGGTCGGGAGGAGTAAATAATAAAGTGCTTAAATAAATAATAAATAAAGAAAAAATATTTTTAAATATCTATTTTCTCAGGTATATGTAACGTAAATATGATCAATATCTAATTAATACTAATACGAGTGACAATTTCAGTCGAGTCCGAGGAGCCAATTAAGTCGACACTGCAGCTGCCGACCGGCACGCCGGGCGCGCCGCGGTACACGTCGTCGCCGGTGGGCGGCGTGGTGGCCGCGTTCGTCGCCATCGCGCTCGTCTGCTCGCTCGGCGGCTGGGTGATATACGCGTTCAAGAACCCGCACACTCGCAGCGGACAGATACTCATCAAGGTGAGCACACTTACATTACACATAATTATTATCATTACAATGTACAGTACAAACTTGATATAACGAGCCTGAATATAACGAATTCCTCGTTTTAACGAATTTTTCGAAATCCTCTAGACCTGCCCGTAAGAGCTAATACAAAATATACCTCTACGTTACGAATAACAACAAAAACCTCTTTATAACGAATTTTTAATCATTGCAGAACATAAATAGAAGGAGTTTACCTCTATTTAACGATTTTTTTCAACTTCGAACCTTGATGTAACGTATTCTATTATTTAAACTTAATTCCACTTTTTTACCTTGATAAAACGAATCGTAATCCAACCTAAACTCTATATCACAAACCTCATTAAAACGAATTATTAGTCTAACGAATATTTTCTAATTCCCTTCAGTTTCGTTATATCGAGGTTGCACTGTATACAATATTAATTATGTACTACTTTATACTATTACTGTTTTCGTTTTTATGTTTATATATATAAACTATATTTAATTAGATATTTAATAGCAACCTAATAGAATTTACATCAATTGTGGAATTTACCAATTAATACTATTATTTTATATATTTATTTTATAATTTTAATAATTCTCAAAAAAAATCAATACATTCATTTCACTTCATGAGAGTTTAACAGTATAAATATATTTTTCTAAATTATCATTGACACGCAGCGATACAAAAAGCAGCAACATAACTGTAAAATACATACAATATTATTTATTGATAGAAGAAGCTGGTGAGAAATTTTCTTATTTTTCACTTTAAAAATTACGTAACTCTTTTTCGATATATTAGGTGAGTAATTATATTGAAACTTTCTTGCTCTAGTTTTATTGTATGAATAATTGGGCGTCCATAGTAAACAATACATATGTACATCGTCTGCAAATCGATTGACTTCTTCATGTACTGATATATATCATTGATGTCATTAACATATATCAAAAATAAAACGGGCCCGAATATGGAACCTTGAGGGACGCCACAAGTGATCAGCTGAAAAAACTCTGATATTTACCAATTTTTACTATTTGAGAACGAATCGCTAAGTAAGATTTAAATATTTTGTACGCACTACCAGCGCATAGCACTTCCTATATTTGCAAGGTTTTTTAATAGAACTTAATAGTACGCAATTTCTTAACAATAACGAAGCTTCAAAATCACTATCAGGCTACGAACTTTTCAAATGACCCTCTGTTGAAATCAGCGAATTTGTGGTCAGTGCAAGGACTCGCGATAGATAGAGATCCTAAGCTTAGCTTAAGTTTCGTTGTCTAATTAAGTACGCATGAAACATAACAATAACAATATAAAAATGTAAATAAAAAAAGGCATGGGCAAATAAAGCCTGTGGAAGTATAGTAAAAAAAAAAAAGACTAAAAAAAACAAAAACAAAAAAAATGACCCTCTGTTGTACCCTGACCCTTGCTTACTCAGTCGTAGCTGGCTTCAAGATTTATTTTATTTTTGTCACAAAAAATGAAATTTATGACGCAGGGTTTCATTTTAATAAAAATTTCCAAAATTTCTATGGTTCATCATATAAATAGAAAAATACTATATTGATTTAAATAAATATTTACATTGGCTTGGTTCAAAATAGGTTGATTCGGTTATTTATTCCAATTACTATAATGTTTTTCAGAAAATAATTAGATTTTTAGACTCTTAGACTTTCAGACTAGGTTCATCATATAAATAGAAAAATACTATATTGATTTAAATAAATATTTACATTGGCTTGGTTCAAAATAGGTTGATTCGGTTATTTATTCCAATTACTATAATGTTTTTCAGAAAATAATTAGATTTTTAGACTCTTAGACTTTCAGACTAGCCATGTATTGTTTTTTTTTTGGCACTGATTACTTAGCCCAAGATATTATATAATTAAAAAAAAATGAACTAGGGTTTCGTTATAATTAGGTTTAGTGTATAATCTATGACACAAACTAGACAGCAGAATGAAAACGCAAATACCTCTTTTATCCGTATTAGCATAATTAAGCCACATCGCATTTTCGAAATTAAGCGGTGGTTAGATGTAGCTGCCTGGTTCAAGTCGAAACACCTAAACACCCTAAATAACTGGTGACATATCTTTTCTAATTTTAATTTGTCATCAATAACATAAAACATATCTCTACACATTTATCTAATTATGTTACTTCAGACTTTGCTCCGACCTTTTGTTAAACCGGAATGAAATTTACAAATTTAGACTAGGCTGTATGGACTATATTCCTTTGCTTTTCCCTATTGGGGATAAATTTTAAAACAACATTATCTAATTATGTATTTTTTACAGTACCGCCCTTCGCAGTGGAGCTGGCGACGCGGCGAGGCGCGCTACACCGCTGCCACCATTCACATGTAAAGCGAATGCTTAAAATCGCCGCAGATTGCTTCGAACACATTACATGCGTAAATGACGTCCACTAAACTTAACGTTGCTACTCTGACACGGACCCTGATTATATACGACTTAGTCACAACTTTCCACAGTAGGGTCCGTTCAAACATACCGGCTCGGAGAGGAGAGCATGATTTTATCGCATTTAAAAAACAGTTTTGGATATCGAAATAAGGTTGATTCTTTCATTTCACTTCTTTTTTAAATAAGAATGCTTATGAGCCGACATAACGCGCTTAGTGTAAAAAAATAAGAGTAGCCGACCGGCTGCCTCCATTGACGTGCTCTTTCTTGCTCGCGTAGCCGACCGGCTATGATTGTGTCCTCTCGCTCTGCGACTTCACGACTTGCATGCGCCCACGACATTTTGATACTAAGATTTAGAAATCTAACAACTTCACAAATCGAGAATATTAATTCCATGCGATAATACTCATAATTTTTTTGCGAATCTCCCTTCAATTCCTTGAAAATGGTGTGAAGCTCTCCATATTTAAGTCGATTTTGATAAATATGTTTAACTCATATATATCACACCGCTTGTGCTTTCGTTTGTATATTTCTTCATCAGAGCTATTTAAATCCATGTCTCATTTTAAAAGCACACGTACTGACTCATCAGGAATAAAACTTAGATTACGCGAAAGAGGTAAACCGCCCTTGTAGAGCACCGACTCGGTTCCGAGCGCGTCCGCAGTGGACGCAGTGGCTTGGTCGGCTCCGTATAGTTTCCATCGTAACATCCGCGCCTGTCTGTGTGAAAATAATAGCTCCGTCCGACACTCTCTGAGCCGGTCTGTGTGTACGGACCCGTACAATTGTGATATTTACAAATTACCGTGATATATTAATTCCATTATAATATTATCAACAACCGACGACGGTTAATGTCAATATATTATTATTATATCACGTGCCAAAGATTGCTAAAAAAATGCTGATTTCTGGCATTTACATTGTCCCGTTTGTGATATGAAATACAATATGTCGTAGGGAATCAGGGCCTAGGATCGAATAACAAAAATAGATTTCATAATAAATATTTACACAATTATGTTGAAGGTTCACAGTTCGCAGGAGTTTGTTGCTCTAAATAGCTTTTCTTATTTTAGCAGCTTCTATTATTATAATTCATATAATATATTATGTAAAATGAGTTATACTTAAATCGACAGAAGAATATAGGTGGCTGTGGCAATATTTAAAAAAATAATAATTGTTGTATAGCGGTTTATACGAGTTACTTAAATTAAGTGCATTTTTGTGCCTTACTATTTAAAAAGATCTATTATTATATTTTCTATTTATAAAGATGAAAAAGATCAAAAAAGATTATTTAAAATCAAATTAATCTTTCGTAATTAAAAAATCTATACTTGGGCACAAATCACTGGACGTAAAAGTTAAAATTATCATATTGTATTTGAAAAAAATCAATTTTATTTCTATTTTTCTATCGTATCGTATCGTATCGTTAAGTGATTTACGCCCCACTAGCTCAATAGTATACTTAATCTTCGTAGCAATCTGCGCTTTGTAGATATATTTACATCACGCTATATACATATTACACGAAAACATGCAGCTTACAAGTGCCTTTGAGTTCCGTAAGACACCTCTAATCCGTCCTCATATTAAATTAAGTGCATAAACTAAGATTTTGAAACTTAATAATATAAGATAGATTAGATTAAAAAATATATGAATTAGTAAATATGATTTAGAAATGAAAGCAACTTATATCGACGTTTATAATATTTTACGTGAAATATATATAATACAAACATAATAGTGTCCGCCTTACAGAAGTGTAAAGAACATTCATGTGTTTGAAAAATTTACAAAAATAAAGAATTTTCTAGAAATAAATGTTAATAACGTCAACATGTTGTTGCCTATCTTGACTTATATGTCATGATAAACTTTGTATAAATGTAATAACGTAAGGTTAATAAATTCAAAACGCACATTGACTACTTATGAATCTTAATTATTATAGAAAGATTAATTACCTATTTAAAATATGTATCGATAGGCCCATATATATATAGAACTTAAATGAAATCAATATCTTATTTTATTTGATATGATTAAATATAATTTACCATTTAATGGTTTGCGAATTAACTAATAAAATTCGGACTGAGTCTTACGGAACTCTGTATTGGGGTGCACTCAGTGCACGTTTAACCAAATTATTCTTTTATACGATTTTGGTTAGAATAGATAAGGTATATTATACAATGGATATTAAGAGTGATATTATGTGTAAAATATATTATTGCCAATTTTATTTTAATCTGATTCTTTTTTACAAAGTATGAATTGGAAATGGTTTCTGACATGAAGCGAGAGTACACCAAAAGATGTTGAAAAAAAATTGTAATTAAATTTTCTACTGTTCTGATGTTTTGAATCTCTACTTATCATCAAAAAATAACATCTATAAATTTAATACTTGCTTTTTTGGTTATTTTGAAGCCTTTCATTGATGTAATCTTTGGTCCAATATAAATTTTATTGGAATGTTATTTTGTGAAATTTATATACATAAAAATATAATTTAGGGACCAACTTTAATTTCTTGAATAAATGTGCCGTTAAATAAAAATGCTATTTTATTTATAATTTTAATCTTCTTTCGAGTGGAAACTGGAATAAAGCTACAGACCAGAAGTCATAAAAAAGTAAAAAATATTTAAAAGATCTAATACTGAAAGATTAAAAATACGGAAACTGCTCTCATTATAGTTATTGATTTTTTTTAATTTTATCAAATAACCTTCAACGAAAATCGATAAATAAAAAAATTTGATTTATTTGTTCACAAAAACCGTCTACTCTTATTAAAGATTTTTCATTGTTCTCAAACAATAGACCGCAGGTGTAACAATAAAAATTCGTAAGCCCGTCAAGGAGCATTTAATAGATGGAGATGATAACATTACTACTTCTCTTAAGCTACTCCGAAGGTAGACTATTTTGTGAAAAAACAAAAATGCCTCTCGAAATTGGTCAGTGGCAGAACCACCTGAAACACATGGATTCAGCTGTCGTAGAAAATCGCCCGGTTTCAATTAATGAAGGTCAGGTGTATGTTTATGAAAATCATTTTCCTGGCTACATCATAAATTATATCCACGTCGACAACGTTGCTATTAAATCATGTGGAGCGAGTGCAAGTATTAAAAAAGGAGGTATTGGAACATCTTCAGTCCTAATAGTATTGCATGCGGCGACAAACGAGGAGATTCGTTCAGTTATCGACATATGGGGCACAAAGAGTTCTGAAAAAAGTGTCAAATCGATTCCCGCAGACGAAAATACAAAAAGTATGAAATCCTTGTATCTTTTTAAGGATATTAGAACGGTTAATCACAACAAAGGATTCTGAACTGGTTCATTGTAAATTGGAAAGTGTTTTATATAATAATAAATGTATATCTTGTTTTACCATCAACTTGACCAAATACCCGAAACAATATTAAAAAAAGGAAAATGCTAAGATGGATTTGCTAAACTAAACCTTTTCAATGGCATACTTAAAAATAAATAGTTTAAAGATAAAACTGAACTAATGATCAAGTAAATTAACCTAAACTGTAATTATACATACAAAAGTAATCTATAGCAGCCCTTTTGGAAATAAGGGAGCTCCAATACCGTAATTAAATTTCCTTTCACTGGAGTGACGTGACGTAATTTGGTTCAGATTTTTCATAGAACGAGAAACATTAGGCTAAGCAAGAGGCATACAATATAATTGATTAATTTTGTATTTACTTGTTACCATTTCGATCAGACACAAGCATGGATTTTACGAAATATTGTAACGTACATGTAAGTAAATTAATAATTTAACAAGTATGCTTAATTAAAAAAATGAAAAAACCCGACTGCGTAAAATACTCTTATTATAAACTAAAAAGAATAAAACAATTTACTAGCTTTCATTTGATACCCATATTGCTACAGTAAGAAAAAAAAATTCAACTCCCCCCCTCTCATTCCGCCATTTGCGGGCGCCGTTTTAAAACTTTATATAGCCTATGTCACTACTACAATTTAGACAAATCCAACGACACCTCATATGTTAAAAACCGTCCAGCCGTTTGGGCTGTAGGGCGTGCCAAAGAAATGGACATACATACAGTACGCGCGCGAGTTCATGTCCATCCTGAGGAATGCGGTAGTTCTGTGACCTATCATAATGTCGATATCGATAATCTCATTTGGTCAACCATAATATCTATTCCATATTTATTGCAACTTTAAGTAATTAAATATTTATTTATTTATTTATTTTTATTTAATACTTTATTACACACGTTATTAAATAATAGCATTGAAGAAAAAAAATTTACAGTAAATGTGCAATGGCGGCCTTATCATGCTTATGTATTATAAAAGTTTTTTTCTATTTGAAATTGTTGAAGGCGAAGTACTCATGGTTTCGTAAAAAAAAAAATAATACAATAGCGGTCAATAGTTTTTAGTATCGACAAGCACGCGTCACCGTCAACGGACAACACTCGATTTCGGACGAATTCGGCGAGGCGGGGCGCGCTGCTCCCGCCCTTCACCTCAGGCCCCGATGGACATGAACTCGCGCGCGTACTGTACATACATTCGAAAACATAACCCTCCTTCTGTCGCAGTCGGGTAAAAAGACAAGTCTTCAAACAATGTTGCCAGTGATCCAGTGACCTGTGATTCCTATATGCGTTAGCTAACAAAAAATGTCAAAGAAGTCATACTTTGAGCATAGCAAAAAGTTCAGCGCTTCGCTTCAGTTCAAAGTTCAAGTTTCGCGATCGCATCTGCTGTAAAGAAAGTCTGTTTACAAAGTTCGAAAAACGTTGAGAACCCAAGTGCTCGAATAAAACCTCTGCCCCTGGAAGCACAGTGACGGCAGAATAATAACCAGATGGACAGACAACCATAAGTGTCGTGATAGTCCCTAATATTTAGCAACGTAAAGTTACAAGTGCTATAAATCCACACACACACGACAATCCAGCAGGGGACTACTGGCTGAGGACGATGATGACGTAAAAAAAATTAAAAAAAATGTTTATAATCTATTAGACTACCGAGACTAATACGTGCATTATAATAAGTACTTTTTTTTTGTTACTCGAAATGTTAGTTTAGCGTAACTTCCTTTTTAAACAAGTATTTTTAAACATTTAAAATAGCATCACTTCAATCAGTTTAAAATACATAGGTAAGATGTACATTGAAATATAGTAAACTCATAAAACCTAAGATGAACGTAATTCAATTTTAGTAAATAAATAGTTCATAATAGTTCATTCGCATTAATAAAATAGACATGAAACAAACACACTGAAGACAAGTACAAAAGATTTTTAATTGAAAACAATCAGCTGAATTATCTTAAACAAAAAAAAAAAATCTTGGTAATTATTCGGTATCGCGCCACCACCGATTTTGAGGTTAATTTTTTTTAGAGGTGCGTTATGACTTCATAAAAAAAATTATCGTACTTATTCGGTATCGCGTCACCAGACACAATGGGGCTGTTTTTTTTTTTAGAGGTGCTTTATAACTTTAAAACATCATAACTTGTGTTTTTATGATGGCGCATGACCTTTTTTGAGTTGAAAAATTTTTTTTAAAAAAATTATCGTAGGAATAATTTTTTTGTTATACGATTATCGAAAGATATGTTTTTAATGTTATGTTGTTAGGTTTTTTTTATTGATAGGTTGTTAGGTCTTTTTTTTAACGTTAATTCTGGTTTTAATTAACAAAGGCATTTAGCAAGAATTAGTTCTAACTAGCAAAAAAAAAGACCTAACAACCTATCAAAGTTTTAACAAAGGCATTTAGTTCAACAACTACAAGGCAACTAGTTCTAACTAGTAAAAAAAAAGACCTAACAACCTAGGCTCCTCCTTAAATCGGGTTGAAATAATTTAAACTTTTACAACAATCTAAACAAGATTAATCGAACAACCAGCACACTCCATCGTACACCGAATAGTGTTATTTATTTATATTTTTTTTTTCAAAAATAAAGTCATGCGCCAATGTCAAAATAAATAAATTGTAATCGACGTGAATAACCGAGTGGCCAAGATTCACCATCAATAATTTGTTCTTATGTACGGTCTTCTAGAACAGAGTATAACGTATTATCAATACAAACCTGTGCCACCTACTCAAACGCGACGGAGTCCGGCTCTACTGGGACCTGCCTATTGCCACGGACAGGACGATCTTTGACGGACGTTTGATCCCGGTTAGCCTCGCACCACCATCTGAGGCAGCTGGGGAGTCGTGGCGGTGCCCTCGCAGCCAGGATGCAGAACGCGGTATAGGCGGCTAGGATTGTCCGCCAACTTCTCAGCCTAAAGCCCTAACCTCCGGCCATTTGATCTAACCTACTGGGCCGTAATTCTCCATCCGCTTTTATCTATATACAGGATTTAGCCGGATAAATATGATGAGTCGGCCCCTAAATGGGAACCTATATCGAAACTTGTTTTAATATCGCCTTGATGTACAAACACAATTTATGTACTTTTCGCTTTCGGACGGGTGGAGTGAAATAGGACGATAATCTTATAATAATTCTTCATTTTGTAAATTTTATTTATAAGGACAGCTAGGCCGATAGAGAGGATATCAGAAATTGAAGCTATTTTCGTTAATTTAATCTATAATATAAAAATAAGTCGGGTTTTCCTTCCTGACGCTATAATTCCAGAATGCACGAACCGATTTCCACGGTTTTTTTTTACGTTGGAAAAGTCTCGGGCTCCGTGAGGTTTATAGCAAACAAAATTCAGGAAAAATTTCAACAGAAAAGCAGGAAAACAGGGAAAATCCATTTTCACATACAGCGCCAAAAAAATTCCTTTTCAAATATAAAACAAAAAATATAATTTTTCTTCATCTTTTAATCCCCAAACGAAATGTTACAAAAAACGAAGCCATCTGGTGGCGAAACGGAGTTCGCCGGGTTTGCTAGTTTCTAATAAATGTTTTTACCTATATAGATATATATTTTTATATTTGAAGTTAAATGTATAAGCTTCAAATGTGTATCACTGTTTCATACATTAATTGCTTTTTTATATTTTAATTCTTAATTCGAAAAAAAAGTACACTTAAGTGGCCGATAGAGGGGTCACTTACCTTATTTGATATTAATATTTCAACGAAGAGTGAAAACATTAAAAAAAAGCAATAAATAATGGTGGTTACTTTATTTTAATTAAAATTAGAACTCACAATTAGTTTTTACTCTTAAAACTAGGAGTAACATGTTATCTCTTACTGCTATATTGTGATGTATAAAGTGTTTAAAAATATATTCTTCTATATAATAAAAATCCACTATTGTTCTAATGTTTATGTTAAAATACATTGCTGACTAGATAGCTGAATAAAATTATATACTTTCCATTAACGACTTACTTAATTTTTAGTGATTATTTAATTTTGACAATAATTTTTAAATCTGTATATAGCCAAAATACGTCTATTAATTGAAAATATGTTATACATATAATTTGACACTTTTATAACAAATTTTTACATCACAGAAATACTTTATTTAAAATCTTATTAAAATATCTTATATATGATTATATTGTATTTAGAGCAATTTCTCTTAAATTATTCAAAAATTAAAATAAAAAAAAATACACGAAAAAATTGTATGTATACATACACATAAATAGGTTATATTGAAATATAAACCATAAAGTTTTTTTTTTCTATAACTCATAAAAAAACTCAGTTAAACAAAATAAAAATTTAACAGTTGCTATTTATAGTATTGCAGAGCATACAATATGTAGTACAACTAGTACATCGTACCATGACATAAAAAGGTTCTTAACTTAAAGCTTTAATTATCATGATACAGCAACACATTATAAGACGGTTCTGTTAAAAAAAAAAAAATAATAGATATATTTTTAAATGATAAATTCTAAAGATATAAAATTTGTATATTTTTTATGTGCGCATTCTTGATGGGCGTTAAACAATTTAAAAAAAAACGATATATATAATTATATAAATAATATTAAATGAATCATTTTTTTACAATGTTTCATGATAGGTCTAAAATAAGATATTATTAAAAATATTATTTACCTTTTATCTTAGTATATCTAATGCTAATATTTGTTCATAAAAACAATTTGTGACATTGATAAATCATTTGCTTTACAGTCTACGTCCTTTGTATTCAAATATAACGTATGTGCACATATTCAACAGCATTTAACAACAATTATTATTTATAAAAGCCGATTAGAAAATAAGAATAAGTATACAATTAACAAAGATAGATTGCACGTATAGATATTATTGAGAAGTATTTAGATATAATTATTCTAAAAATATATACCTATATGAATGTATTGGGATATTTTAATAATTAGACAAAAATGATGAATTAAACACTAATTAATCGATGTCTATTGGTTGAGTTTTAAATATATTCAATTAAAACATCTACAAGTGCGTTCAACGAGACAAGATACCAAACGTAAACAATGCCGACGAAACATGAAAATATAGTCTATCTCTTTCTATCTTGCTTGTTTGCTATCTGCTGCACAGCTCTCGACTAAGGTATGGCAAAGTCCAACGAGACTATTGCGGGTTTGAAAACATTCGGCCTTTTGAATTCGTAGTTATTTATTTTTATTTCATTCCGTTCGTGAAGCGCTCGGCGTGATACACAAATTTTGTTCGTCCTTCGTTATTTCCTGTTAATATTTTCGTTAATTATTCCTATTTGTGTCTAGTTTTAGTTATAGTTGTTATTTGTTGTATTAGTTGTTGTTTTTGTTATTTGTTCCTGTTATATTATCTAGTTTTAATAAATTTTTGTAAGTAAAAAAGGTTACAAAACCCTGCATAGGCGAATGACCTGGCAGTTGGTTTGTTTGCGTTTGCTATCTTGTCTCGTTGAACGCACTTTACACTTCATATGGGAAGTATCTGAATTCCAAATTTGCCATACCAACATATTTCAAGCAAAACTACAGGTAGATTTTGGTCATAAGGTTTTTCAAGTGTTTTTGATTTTCAACTCAGTTTTGATTTTCAATCAACATTGTGGAATTTGAGTATAGCACGACCTTTTATTTCGGAATTGCAGAGTTTTCTCACCACTTCCTGGGCTTCCTCTGCAGGATACACTGAATGGGGCGGGGGTTCAATCTAAAGATGCAAAAACGTCAATTGTTAATTAAAATAACAAGACTGCGTCTACTTTGCTCTAATTAATTACAATTTATATTTTATAAAATTACGCACTATAAAATTATATCTTTCCCAAAAATCTGTTTCTAAGTGTGATATCGTAATCTGTCGTCTAAACTCCAAACAATCTCTCGTAAACAAATTATCTGACCTATAGTAATTAGTATTTATCGAACAAAGACAAATTTCTTATCTTGACTACGGTACTACCTAAATACTTTTTCTAATTAATAATAGATATCGTTGAATTTGTTTTCTTTGATAAATATTATCAATTTTAAATTTAATACCGCAATATGTGAATATAATTATTACAACCTGATATACTAGAAATTATAATAGGTCTCAGGGACATGGTACTGTAAAAACATGAATCGAGTGGTTGTTATGTAACAAGTAGACTGAAAGATTTAACACTGATTCATTAAATACTGGTAATTATAGAAATTACTTACCACCCCTTTTGCAACCAATTGCACTAACTCCTTAAGTTGCTCGATAGTCCCGTTCGGAACAATAACAATATTCACATTCATCTCTTCGGCTTTCTTTAAAAATTTAGGCATTAACTTTTCGCCAACATCTTCTGTCACGAGTACCATGCCACCCTAGAAAACATTAAGAAACAATTGTACCGTAACCGTCTTATTGACATATGTAGAAAAGGTTGAACCACAGTCCGCTACACAGCGTTATACAGATACATGCAAGTTTTTTTCTTTTTCTCTCTAAAACAAGATGAGATTTAAAGACATAGCACTTGAAATACCAGATATGTCAGCCTGGATTTGCGATCGTCGCTTCACATAACCTATCTACTGAGTAGTGGTGTAGCTTGCCTTCGATAGATTCTGTATCAAAATTTGTAAATGGGCCCAAATGAAGCGTAAATATTTTTCAATAACGTAATATCATTTTTAATATTTAAAGTAATTACTTTTTTTTATTAGGCGAATTTATTAAAGCATTCAATACTGAAGACGATTTCAGTTTTCTAAATTGTCTGCTTCTATAGATAATAGTGACAAGGCTGATAGTCTTTTATGTCGCTAAGGTATTTTTTAAGTGCTGACATAATTTATTTCAGTTCTTAAGTAACATTTTACGAATTTCTGTTTATACACGTTCGGGGCCCCTGTAGGCCGGGGGCCCCGTATCATTGATACGGCTGATAGGGCGGTAGCTATTCCTCTGCTACTGAGCTATCTCAGCTCACCATCAACAATTATAAAAGATAAAATTACGAAACAGATTCGCTCAGTGAGTAAAATGATGTCATTGTATCAGAAGAATGGCCTCATTTCAGAAACATAACCCATAACCTTTTTCAGAGGTTGCTCGGGGAATACTCATATATCCGAACGGATTACTCAAAAGCTATTGGCGGAAAAGATTGTATTTTTCCATATAATAAATCATGATATAACTGTGATAAGATAATTGTAAAAATTCAGTTCTTGTAACAAAATTATTTCCTTTACTTCCATCGGTTCGTAATTGAAACCAAATAAAATGTTTACTTAATTTGAAATGCATAATTATACCTCAGTTGAAAGCGCTAATTTGAAAATTAAATGTAAATATTATATTTCTAAAAGTTTTAATTTCTTCATCTAGAGTAAAATTACATTCGAGAAAAATCTACATTATATAAGTAACAAATATTTAACAATATCTTTTGATGGTGATACCAAATAAATACCGTAAACTAAAAAAAATAATAACACATTTTATGCATTTAAACCCTAGAGTAGGCGCGTCTTTCCGCAAAACGTCAGTGGGCGCGTTGAGCATTTTGCCGCTCGGTTTCGTTGACAATTTTTAAGTAGGAATACTACAGTTTAATTTATTTATTTTCTCAGAATTTAAGTAAAACACAAATAAGGAATAACAAATCAACATATTTATTGAATTTTGTTTAAGGAACTTTAGTTTACAATCGACTTCAGAAAATTTAACGTTTTAATTTACTTTTTTAAATTATCCTACATTATCCTACTATAGTGCTTATAAAAAAAGGAAAAAATAACAAAATTAAATATTTTCTAAATCTACAGAATATGCTTTGGCGAAACAGTCATCACATAAGTATCTGCAATATTCATTGCACAGTAACTTTGAGTATCTGCAACACCCTTTTTCGTGCATCTATTTTTCTTTGATGGACATAATATGCTGCATTTACCTTCCTTCTTTGAAGATGATGATTTTTCTATAGGAACTAAGCGAGCAATTTGGTTCCTCAGAGAAATATTTAAGGTGTCTACAGAAGACCTTGCGGTCATATATGGCTTAACCAGGATCCAATCTCTTTCAAATACTGTTGGCGTAGCAAGTTTCCAGTTATTGACTTTATAAATTATTTGGTTATTTGTACCGGTAATATTTTTCATCGAAAAAAAAAACCTCATTGGCCTGGCAAACGTCATCAATCTGTGATTCATTCTACTAACAGAGTTCTCTTTTTTCATTTGGACCACGACATTAACACCACCTTTGGTTTCATTATAAAATGTAATAATTTCGGGCTTTACAGTAGGTCCAGTGTTTTCTCGTCGATTCTATCATTCTCATGAAAAATTGATAATAGTAATACTACCTTTTTTGCTTCTTGTTTGGAACATAAGACAGCAAAACTTTCTTCTCGCCAAACCCAAACATCGAAGATGGTTTCTTTCGATTAAAGATCAAGTGTCAAGTGTTCAGAAAACAAGGTGTAATTACTTTTTTATTTTTACGTAAAGTTCCAACGATGCCCGTTTTATGATCAGTTAGCAGCTGATCTTAAACCGTAAATAATATATAGCACAATTTTTACCTAACGTGAGTAGGCGCGCAGTGAGCAAATTGCCGCTGAACGACTCTTGGTGATAACAATCTCCTTCTCAAGCAGTCCTCCGCGCACTGATGGCGTCCAATTTTTCGGTACGGGTTACGAACGAATGTGAGGGCAGGTACTAAGAAGCGCAAAGTTTACGTGCAATAGTTTTAAGAATTATTAACGTTTTTTCGGAGAGGGCGGCAAAATGCTCATAGCGCGCCCACTCTAGGGTTAACTTTTTATGCATTTAAACTTTTGATACCGGTTACCCGAAATATTTTTGTTATTTACCTAGTACAAAAGAGCTGAAATGGCCGTAAAAATTAACGATTACTCGTTCAAATCTATTTCTATCTATACTAACACAACTAAGTTTTTGAGTGCACAAACCACCTACAACATTATTTCAATTGCTTCATTTGAAGGCTATATAGTGTAATGCTAATTGTACAATTAAGTATAACGCTAATTTCATACCGGAGCAAGGCATTGTAGGGAACGATGCAGCGAGCGCGACGTCGTTCCGAAGTTGAGAACTACATCCACCGGTCCGCCGCACGCGTCTATCGTGCGCTCTATCAACTGTCGCTCATAAAGATCTTCAGACCACTGCACGACCTTGATTCTAAATTATAACAATACATGAACATTAATAAAAATAAAATCTAGCAGAAAAATTGTTTTTATTTTTTCTTAATTTCCACGCTGATACTTACTCTTTGTTTTCTTTGGCTACACTAATTCCTTCGTCTTTCAAGGTTGCAACTGATATGCGTATGCGGTCATGATATGGCAATTGTCGAAAGTAGTTCGTAGCAATACGCAATGCCCAAAGTGCTAATCCTCCAGTTCCGACTATCAGCACTGTAGCGTTATCCTTTTTGTTAGGACCATCTAAAATACTTTTCAAACACTCGCATGCCGTGGACACTGTATTTGTAGCGAGTAAAGCACCAGTCGGCAACATTGCAGCAATACTAAGCGGTAACTCATCTGGTACTGGTACCAAGCACTTAAAATCGGGCACTACAATATAATCAGCATATCCGTGTGGTACACCTTCATAGGGATACAAAACTATTCTTGATCCTATTGTTATACCATCTGCACACTCTGCAGATTTTCCAATGGCATCGACAATACCAGCCACTTCATATCCAGGAAATAGAGCACCATCACGCAGGCCTACGTGAGCCGGCGTAGAAGTATAACTTCCAATGTTGTCCATCTCTCCGGGCAAGCTTCCAACTGATGAAACCGATGATGTACTACACACGGACGCGGAACGAGTACGATTTACTCGATAGCAAGCACCTGCATAGACTACTCGAATCCTTGCACCGTACATTGGCACATCTGGGACCGGTACATCAAAACTGAACACACACTCTTTAAGCGTCGGTCCAGGAGACTCAATAGAAACTTGTCTGCAAAGTTTACTCATGGTCGATTCTTTTGTCTAAAAATTAAATAAATTGACATTAAAATTTTGGATATATCAATTCGCCTATCAATGACAGCTGTGATGTTATTTATTTTAAACATACAATATTTTATATGGATAATCGTTTTTATATCTAGTATGATACATAAAAATGTTCTTCACACCAAAACTATTGAAAATGGGTTTACTGTTGGTCAAGAAGACTTTAATTATTTTACTAACAGATCCTCCAGATCCAGAGTCACAAGTTATAAATAAAGACATGCGCCTTATCTCGGCATGATACAGATATCGTGCTAATTAGATACAGAAGAAAATCTTTCAGCTTTTGCAATTTTTTATAAAGTTTGTAATAAACTGAAAGCGTGGCAAAAGAAGTTTAGATCAAGGAATTTTTTTTACTTGTCATCACCAAAGATAAAGGAGAACCAGTGAGTCAGATCTTGTTCAGATTCTTCAATATAGGTTGGCAAATATAATATGTTTTACCCACATTGTGAATATATTATTCCTTATGGAATGATTCCAATTGAACGCAATAGTTGAAATACTGGAGAACACGCATAAGCTTATAAGTGAATAGTAAAGAGTAGCAATAAATACTAGTAAAGTAAGAAACAATGATATAATATGTTATAATTTAATGATATAATATCATGTTACCACAAAAACAGTAATTACAACTTTAGAAAATAAGCTCAAATTAAAAGTAGTACTACAATTACTGGTATAAAATCATCACAGTTGAAACAATAATTATAATTATCACCATGATTCATCTTTGTATGTATTGTGGTATCAAACTCAAGAATAAGGAAAATATTTACAGACTACTGTGAAAGATAAAGAAAAATTTGACTAGCAGATAGTGAACAAAGTCAAAGGGTTACAGAAATTATCTCAACATAATCGTTTATATTGGTTTAAAAGTGATTCAGAATTTTTGAGTATTATTTTGTTACTAATTTATTAATTTTATCATCCATTACTTGATAATAGACATGTTTCACTAATTACTTTTTAATTATACCTTTCATCTTAAGAAATAGACATTCCTTTTTCAGAAACTGTTATAGCTCAGTATTTGTTTAGTTTTCCTCAAAATTATTTAATGGGTATCAATAAATAATTTATTTTTACACATAAGGAAAGCAAACAAACAGGCAGTCCATCTGCTAGTAAGGGGTTCTCCATCGCTAACCAAGAAAATGCAACAAAATAGGTGTGCCAAATGCACTGCCTTTAAGAAACCTGTAAACATGACTCTTTAAGTGCCTCATATAGAAGTACAGTAGAATCTCATTAATCCGGTACTTCAATAAACCAACACGTCCAATAATCTGGCACCCTCCCCACATGGGAAAAAAGGTTTTTAAACAAGGACAATAAGTTACACAAAAACAAACCTCAATTAAAAATTATTTTAAACTATTATTATATATTATTTTAATATTGAATAATTATATATTATAAATATAAACTATTATTTTAATGTTAGTAAATTGTGAGATATGTAGTTTATGGTTCTAAAAAATATATAGAACATGAACACAAATACATTGTATTCCCTTTATGAAATGCTTTACTTTGATTGATTCAGCCTGCTGATACAAATGTATTTAAATTTTTGAAGGTAGAATGGGAAAATCCACTGAAGAACATTGGCCTCCACCATTATCTATGGGAGAAGGGATTTGCCAATACTCACCACGCCTGGCAGGTGGTTTGGCGAGTGCAGTGTGCTGTGGCAGGATATGGTGATGCTGCTGCCCATCACCATCTTGGTTGGTGTACAGTTGTTCGCACCACTATGGCCTTAGTCGCCTTTTACGACACCTCTACAAGAAAGAGGTCGGGACTATTCTTCTCTGCCGGTCACCACACGGCTTTACTTTATTTACTATGAATTTTTCTATACAGTCCAGTAATCCGATCATTCCAATAATCCAGCACCTTTTGGTTTCTAATAGTGCCGGATTAGTGAGATTCTACTGTATTTGAGGAAAACCACGGGAGAACGATTATTTCAAAGTTTATATGTGTGACTAAAAACGTGTATGATTGTGAATAGCAAGTAGTTAAGTATTTAGGAAGCCTAAAAACTCTAAAGTAAAAGGTGCAATAGTTTTAAGGTGACAACAACAACAATCAGAAATTTTTTATAAACATTATACAGAGGAAAGAGATGAGAGACCAAGTATACATAAAAAGAGACAACATCTCTGGAAATTGTTAGAGGTTTTAGATTGTCTAGAAGTTAACAATATGAACTGCCCGGTGTTAATTAGTCATATATAAAAACTAGTTTAGAATCAGAATGTACTTGAGCTTTATAATATAGATTTTAAGTCAGTATACTAATTTCTCTATTTTTTTCAAAAATGTATGTAACACAAACTTATGATATTTGATTGTTATGTTATTGTCACTGATAGTGTACTGTACAATTTTAACTTTTTTATTTTTATTAAATAATATAAGTCATTATAAATCAAGGCAAGTCTTTTTATCATATGCACATATAATGAAACAGTAGTTTTCAGAGAAAACAAGTTAAACATTACATTTCACCAGTATTATTACTTATGACTTATTTTTTTATTATTTTGATAACAAATTAAAAATAATTAACAAATTTTTTTTAATATTCTTGTTATATTATAGTTTTGCAAGTTAACATGTTAAGAATAAGTCAAAATGTAATTTAGTACAAATAATAAATTAAGGTGTATATATATATATTATCACAAAAAAAATTATATAATAATTTCTCAAATGTATTTTTCTATATTATTTATTCATAAGAAGGAGATAATATTAAACTTCCTTTATGTGACAAGAACATTTGTACATTGAATAAGCTTTTGTAAATATTGCAATGAATTTCTTTTCTCCAAACAATTTCTAATAACAAATAATATAATACAATGTATTTTAATATTATAAATTAAGAAATTTAAATAAGCAATTTATTATAAAAAAAATCATTTATGTGATATATTTAAATGTTACCTGTATTCAATGATATTGTTTTAAGCATGGATAATTTTAAATTTAAGGCTTAATGTCTATAAATATGTACTAGTACATGAAGTAACTTGTTAAAAGACATTAGATAAGTATGTTTTGAACAACGCACTCGAAGTAAACAAGGGCAACGAATGAATAACGACGAACAATAACTTGAACGCACGTTTACTAAGAAACAGAAGACAAATTATATAAACTGTTATGACCTTTATAAGCGTGAAGGTCATACAAAATGAAAAAACAATGAAAATAGTGTCGTACTTATATGATAGCAACTAGTTTGAAAATCTAAAAATATCGCAAGAATAATATTCTAAATTTCAATCTCTTTATTACGTTATTATGCTATGAATTTGTAAAATAAGACAAAGTGAAATAAAAACATAAAACGACAAAAGTATTATTTATATCAAAAACTTACTAGTTTTAAAGACGATAAGACACTTTTCTTAAAGAAGGGAAAAACCAACTTTCCGTCACGCACTTAATTAAAGTTTTATTTTTATTCAAAGATAATAATATTACAATTTGACATATTGATATAGCATAGAGCAAACAATAAGTAATATAGATTATATAAATATTATTTTAATTGAAATGTTACTTACTAAAAGCCCGGGAAATTAAAAAAATCTTAGTGTGATATCCCTCGTTTTGCTATTCCATACTTTATCTGCTGATATTATAAGTATGAATGTTTTATTCTAAATTTGTTACAGTCTAAAATTTAATCTACAGTCAGGTGATAAATTCAATTTAATTCTTCGTTGTGTGAATTTCAATTGTGTCCAACCAATAATCTTAGAAGAAAAAGAGTAGATAGGTTATACGTGCACCGCAAGTGGCACATCAAAACTTGGCTAATTAGAAAACTTGAGCTCAGTCGTTGCACCAGCGGAGCGTCATTAAGTCGTGTCGAAAAGTAATTTGTGTTTTGTTTTTGCACCGAAAAATGCCGTCGTGTGGGATGAGATTTTGCACAAATTACACAAGCAAGGTTTCCAAAAGTCAAGGAATAACATTTCATTCGTAAGTATTATTTATTATACTATTTCTATAATTTATTTCGTATTTTTTTACAAATTCAACAGTTACGTATTTCAAATATACTGTCTGAAAAAATCGACAGAGATAAAAATAGCCAAATGAGTGAGTTTGAAAGAGAGGTGATATTGTTTCCGATCAAAGAATATAAAATAAATAGATCTCTCAACTCTTCTGTGTATCGTCAATTCAAATAGTATGCTGATGTAAGAGTGCACGCTTGAGTGAGGATTCTAAATTATCGTTTTGAATCGCTTTTTTTTATTTAGAAATTTTTAGAACATTAAGGCTTAAATGTTTTCTTTTTTAATATTGCAGAGGGTAAACTCGTTGATGCCAACTCTGATGTAGCTTCAAGAAATATGCCTCTGTTGAGTGATAAAGCGAATAAAACAATCCATTCTTTATAATTATGTCATTGTTATAATTATTGCATACTGTATTCATGGTTTCTTGTTTAAA
This sequence comes from Euphydryas editha, assembly GCA_036937285.1. Taxonomy (NCBI): domain Eukaryota; kingdom Metazoa; phylum Arthropoda; class Insecta; order Lepidoptera; family Nymphalidae; genus Euphydryas; species Euphydryas editha. The sequence goes on along the minus strand of JAUPFZ010000005.1, from coordinate 14,004,366 downwards.
AGAGTAACTGTTGAGTTTCTTGCCGATTCTTCTCGGCAGAATCTACATTCCGAATCGGTGGTACCTTCACATCAATTATAATTAATTAGTAAAAAATTCTTTCTGTGTTTACAATTTTTTAAAATTATTTTCTTAAAAGTGTATTTGATTTTCGTAAAATATATTTCTGGTAGATTTGTGTGATTTCTTTTTAAAAACCTAGCTCACTTCCGATCGATAAGACTATAGTGTTTTTCAATATGCCCGTATTTATTGTATCCAACAAAAGCATGTTTATTAATATAATCTTTTCAGTTGAATAAAGAGTATTTTGTTATTTATTTAAACTAGATTTTTTTTTTAATGAAACTAGAAATTTTTTTTTTAATAAAAAAAAATGTCTAGTTTAAATAAAAAACAAAATACTCTTTATTCAACTGAAAAGATTATATGTATTAATAAACATGCTTTTGTTGGATACAACAAATACGGGCATATTGAAAAACACTATAGTCTTGTCGCAGGCTTACACTTGCGACCTACCATCACGTGGCCGGAGGGCCTACCCGACTCCGCGGATATCGCGCAGCGCACGGTGGCCTTCCCACATGTGACCACCTTGTGGCCTGCACTTCCGCAACGGAAGTACAGGACCCCCTGTCTACCGACGCAGGACACTGGGGGCGCGTATGGCCCAGCCCCATGCACCGATAGCAGCGCATGGGACGCTCCCCCAAGGCCACCACTCGCGCCGAGCTCCATCCGATCAAGATCCTGCCTTTTTCCGTCAGCGCTTTCGCTGTCGAAACCGGGCAGGAGACAATGACGGAGCCCGTGCCGCCGTAGCCGGGACGAATCCCCCCAGCTTTCGACCGTCGCTGCCACTCCCTCCTTGGTGGCCGTCTCGTCCAGTTCCGAAATTCGTACCTCCACTGATTTTACGGGCCTGACGACGTTCGCTACCTCGGACAGAACTCCACGGCGTGACTCCGCTAGCTTATTCGCCTTCTCGTGTTTTTCGGAGCCAGGGATCTCCAGCATCCTCGCTCTCGTTGCCATCTGACGAAAACGAATTCGGCTGATCCCCAGCGCCTCTAGGTTTACTCTCTCTTAAGCCGTCCCCTTTCCGCGGCTTCCGGCTGCAGCGACAGAACGACTGCCGCGGTCTTTGGTGCCTTCATCTTCGGCTGTGCGGTCACCTTCGCAGCCAGCTTTCCGGACGGCTTGGCGGACGGCTCGGTGGTCGGCTTCGCGGACGGCTTTCCGGTTGGCTTGGCGGTCGGCTTCTTGGACGCCTTTCCTTTCGGTTTAGATGGCTTCGCGAATGAGCCGCATGCGCAGGGGCAGGGGTAGAGGACTTCTCTTTCCCCTTGCCCTTCCCTATCTGTACCACTGTGGTCCAGGTTTCCTTCTGGACGACAGTAGCTGGGCCCGCAGTGGAAGTGGTTCTCGCCTCGGGGCTTTGAGGCGCAGGTGCAGGGACAGGGGTGGAGGTCTTCCCCTTTCCCTTGCCCTTTCCTTTTCGCACCACTGTGGCGAAAGTTTGCTCTTGGACGACAGTGGAAGAGCCCGCTGTGGAAGTGGCGGTACCCTCAGAACCACCGTGTCTGCTCTCAATGGAGGGCGCAACCTCGGGGCTGGCAGCAGCCGGTCCTCAATCCCCGCGAATCGGGCATTGATCATCTCACCGAGACTGCAGGTCAGTGACCGCTGGAGCTCCTCGATGAGATCTGTCCCCACCACAGTCGCAGATGCCTCTCGCACTCCGGCGGCGGCGGTAGTAGCGGCAGCCGCCACCGACTTGACCTCGCTGAAAGCGCGCCTCAGCGCCCTCACCTCCGCCTTGATGGCTTCAACTTCAAGCTTGAGGCGACGTTTCTCCGCCCTCAGCCGTCTCGTCTCTTCAGCCTCGCTCCGGCTCGCGAGTGCCTCGACCACCTCCGTAAGGGTCGACGCGGACCTCTTCAGCTTGGCCACGTACTCTCCCTTGAGGTTGCCAGACTTTTTGGCAACCTCAACGATGCAGACGAGGTCTTCGCCCGCGCGCGCCCTTAGTTCCTCCGTATTCAGCGCGCCGACATCAGTTGCCGCTAGAAGCTCGGACTCACTCCCGTCCGTAGCTCCTTCCGCAACACCAGGCGACGTTCCACGACGCTTAACTTTGGCCGGTCCGATATGCTGGCTGGTTGTTCCAGGACGCCCTCTTCCACGGCTAGGCGTCAACCGTTTTGATGTCTTTTCATCCTCGGACGAACCCGGGGATAAGTTTGACTTTCTTGGCCTCTTCCTAGTCTCTTTCTGTGTGGTCGACGCCACCGACATGGAGCTGTTAGATTCTGAGCCTGTTGCCCATAGCCTGCCGCTGACATCACTCCTTTGGCTCTCATGCTCTATGCGGGTGAGCACCACTTGTGGCTGCTTTATGGCAGCTGTCGTCTGATTACGGGTGTAAACGCTGCCCGTCTCAGAATCAGACCTATTTACAACACCGCCCTGCCACCCCCCGCCCAACGTACTCGCCACCCTTCTCGGGCACCGACTCAACACCGCCCTTCTCGGGCACCAACTCAACGCCGCTCTTCTCGGGCCCAGCGTCCTCGCCACCCTTCTCGGGCACTGACTCAAATCTGCCCTTCTCGGGTCTCCCCGGAAACACAAATACGAATGTTGCCCCCCAGATTCGGTGAGGCTGAGTGCCGTAGCACTGCGTGATTCTCCTCCGCCTGAGGCGTAGGTACCCGCCTGGGGTTGTTATGTTTTTTCATACGTATCCATGTTTTTGGCTGTTACACAGCTGTGATTTGTTTTCGGGGTTTACTCCCCTAGGCCGCGCGGCTAGCAAGCCGCTAAAGGTGCGCCCTCACCTGCTGGTTTTGGTCCGCGGGGGTCGGAAGTCCGACCCCACCACTCGCAAACAGTGCGAATGGCGAACCCCTATCCGCCACCCGGGGGACGCGCCCAGTCGAAGTCCAGCAACTCCCAGTCCAGATTGAACCGTCTGGGTTGTTGCTTAATACCCAACCTAACCTATCCTAAGCCAGGATTAAAGTAGGTATTAAGTTACCCTGTTAATTCGAAGCTTGCTTATATTATTATTTTTGAAGCTTACTTGAATAAAGAAATTTTTGAATTGATTTGATTTGATGTTACTGATACGGTTAATACAAACTTTCACATTGAAATAGCAATATAAATATTTATGTAATCACTTATTAAACTATAACATTTTAATGTGTTCGAAATATTTATATAAAAATTCAAATTCGAGTGTTATTCCTAACTATTTTATTCGATTTCATATTTAGAATTCATTTTAACGATCAGTGTTTTTAAAAATAATTCACAATTTTATTTAATTGGTACTAACTGTACATATTATGTAAACTTGTACTTCTTTGAAAGATATCTTTGTTTGGTTTGGTTTGGTTAAAATTAAAAGTCAACAAAATAGTTCTGTAGACAGCTTTAGAATTTTTTAAAATATTATAAAGCACGTCCGTATTTAAAATAAATAATTCAGGGCAACACTGGATGGCGTGGGTTCTTTGGTAGTCATTGTTAGCGATTTTATTTAGCGTGGGTTGAGTGGTTGGTGGATGCATTTTCGATAATCAAGTAATTGGTGAGTTTAATGTACGTATTAAAACGTAATTATTACTTACTTGTGATAAGACTCGACGCTGTGACTACAAAACTGTAAAAGCAAACATAACGTATGTTCGGAGATATTAGAGTTCGAATTTTTATTTTTTGTTGTATATCTCCCAAAGCTTGAATCATTAAATTTTAGAGTCAGTGCGAATGTGTTATTTATATAGTGATTAATATTTTTAAAGTTATATTGAATCCTTTTAATATTTTGTAAAGTGAAAAAGCTGCGGTACCTATTCTATTAAATATGAACAAGCTTGTTATGCTTGCTTTGCTTTTATGTCATAAAGCAATATTTTGCTTGTGAAAATAACGAATGTTACTCAGAGGATGACTGTTTTCAGTTAAATATTAAAATGGTTTCGATACATCCTATTAGAATTATCATTGGGATATTTAAAACTTGATATTTGTTATTATAATGAAATATAAATAAATATGCTGATTGGTCCAATTTTATTAATGATTGTTTTTATTTATAAGAATACATACATGTTGTATAATAACTTGTTGAGGAATAATTTTTTTGCAAACAACAAAAAAAGTCCAACCATTAGTTTAATAAATTGATGCTGTAAGTATAATTTGATATGAGGCTTTAGCGAAATTAATTTAGGATTAATAAACTTTAATTTATGAAAAGTGACAGAAATTACTATGTATATGTATCACAATAGAAATAATTTTAATGTTTATTAATCAACATCCTTGATGATCAACTTCCTTATATAATTAATATCTCTTATAATTAAATAAGTACGATTATAAAATCAGAAATAAAAATAATTTTTAAATTTTTTATAATCAAAGGAAACAAAATATTTAAATTGTTAACAGAAAGAGAAATACAGGCATTGCGAATTTTTTTTTTAAATGTAATGTCAGTGTAAAAAGATTGATACAACACTGCTTATGTCTCTGTATGTATGTATTGCGTGAGTATATTTATTGATTCTCCCTTCTAAACTTACCAGTATTATTTTCATCTTAATATATTTTTTTTAAAGAAATAATGATTCATAAAATAAAATGAGGAGTTATGCTATTCTTTAAGAATATACCAATAATATAAATTTATTTACCATACCACAGCCTATGTAACAGTAACTAATAAATTGAACTCTTAATAAATAAATGTGATTATGAAATGCATATGCGAATTAAACAATGCTTGTACTTAAAATTTAGTTAATGTAGTCTTTTTAAAAGATTTAGTATTCAAAAATATTTTGTATTATTATGTTTACTCAAATTTTAAATCATTTAACTATCTAAATTTACAATAATAATTAACCAAAAAATCTACAATTGCTTTTATGTAATATTGAATTGACTAGGACTATCATGATGCTATGTCTTATTTTAACTAGATGTATTTTAACTTTTCAGAAAATTCCAAGTGAAATATTCAGGGCATTGTGGATGCCACAAAGGTAATTTCTAGATTTATACTACATAAATAATTCAATTTGACTTTTTTTTTTTTCATACTCTTAAATAGAAAAAATCTAAAAAAATATCTGTGTGTATCATTGTTTTTTTTTTTTTTATTATTATTTTATTTAATTCTCATGTTTTTTTTTTTAACTTTTATCACAAAAAGTGTATGGTATAAAATACACAAATATAGTTTATGGTGACTGTCTTATATCTTAGTAATTTTTTTTGATACAATACCTTTTTGATGATTTTAATTTATTTTAAATTTCAGGCCACAATGTCACAACAATATAGTTTACGGTGGAATAACCACCAACCCAATTTTATTTCTATGTTTGGCACTCTACTTGCTACCAAGAATTTGGTAGATGTTACTCTTGCTGCTGAAGGTCAGCATTTAGTAGCTCACAAGGTTGTACTGTCAGCATGCAGTACATACTTTCACGTAAGTCTTGACATTTCTTTCATTTTATATTAAAGTTATCAACAAAATGTAAATCAATATAGCAAAACATTCAATTTGTGTATGAACTGAATTGAATCAACCTGAAAACATTCCACTGCTGGAAAAAAGCCTCTTCTCTATATAGGATGTTTAAACTTAATCCATCACTACTCCACTGTTTGTTAATAGATAATTCCCCTGAACAACAACCGCTATCAGGTGCCCACGATAACAACTAGGACCGATGGCTCTACATATTCTCCTAAGCATGGTGCGACCCAAACCCTCAAGGACAGGATCAGGAACAAATATTTGAGTACAAATATTTGTTCCGAGTGGGAATCAAACACACATACCCCAGCATTAAGGCAACTACTCGCACCACTAGACTAAAATGATTGGTAATATGTATATAATTTTTGTTTATGTGTATTAACTTAGCAACCAACCATAGGCAGATGTTAACAACCTATTGGAAAATAATTATATTGTTTAATATTTATACACAGTAGAACAAGCTACATTAAACTTGAAATACTTAAGTCAGGTAGTTAGATATATTTATATATTATCTATAATTATCTGTTATAGAGGTAAAATTTACTTGTTAAAGTGGATATAACTAATTTCCAACTGCATTAAATATTTTTATAATTATGTATATGCCTATATTAAAAATAGCTACACTATACCTGAATAGCAATCCAAAATAAAACAACCTTTTTTTTTAAATGGATTTGTTATGAATAAAAATCTATGTTCACACACTCTTTCTCTTTTATTATTTATTTTACTTTACTTATGTTGAATAAATATAATAATTATAATATTTAAAGTTGTGCATAAAAATCGATTACAATGTACCTTTAACAATATAATGACTGATCAAAAAAATATCTAAATGTTGCTTATCTATGAAATTTTCTCATCAGTGCTAAAATTTAGAGTTGTTAGATGTATGAAACAGTGTTAAAGTAAAAATTTTAATGTATAACTAGGAAACTTGTAATAAATTTCATTTTTTCATTAATAAAAGTGTGACAACCCTATACACAATAACTTTTGGTTTGTTTACAAAAATTCCATATCGACTGGCTTAAATATAGTTACTTATTATTAAAGAAAAGTAATTTATATATAAAGATATATAAAGGAAAATAATCTTTTTCAGTCTTTATTTGTCGACAACCCTTCACATCACCCAATAGTTATATTGAAGGATGTAACATTTAACAACTTATGCACAATGGTTGATTTTATGTATTATGGGGAAGTTAATGTAACAGAGGAACAATTACCACAGGTATTGACAATAAGAATACTTAAAAGAAATAGAGTTCATTATTTTTAATGAATACTTTAATTACTGTGTTTCTCTTTCAAAGGTTTTAGAAACAGCTAAAATTTTAAAAATCAAAGGACTGACTGAAATGCCTGATTCAACCTCACTAACAAGGTCTCAAGGGGCATCAGCGGACTTTCCGAACACTGAAAGTTCTAATGAAACTAACAGACCTTCAGTTTCGCCATCCTCGCCCAATATTAAACGAAAAAGGTATTCTAACAACACACTTCTATCATTAACAATAATAGAATAACATTGAAAAGAACGTTTTTTAATTTATGTAATATAGGTTAAAAAAAAAGTAATGCAATGTAGATGACTGTAGTAAATATTTCAGTCGGTGGACACACGCTCCAAATTAGGGACTCCAAGTTTTAAAATTAAGTTACTTATACATTAGCAGCTACCATGTTTCAAGTATGTACTAACCAAATAAAGTTGGAATAAAAAAGGCATGGGCAGAATGAGCCTGTGGGTAAAAATTTGTTAAAAGAAAACTAAATGTAAAAACCTGTTAAATTATTTGCAGGCGTCGAGGTAGTTCAACTGGATCAGGTGTAAATTTAGTGACAGATGACAACCGAAGTAATGATTGTGGTCAAAACATGGAATTGATGCGAGAGGCAGTTACACTTAGTAGCGTACCACAGCAGAAACGCAGGGATATAGATGAACGGATGGACAACCAGGTGAGCTTATTGGTGTGTTTTGAAATTTCTATTTCAATTTTTGTGATTTGTAGAAAAATATTGTATAGAAACAGACTACTTGTAACCTTTAGCATGTGTTATTATTATAAATTACCAACCATTTACCAAAATTAAAATCGCAACGAAATACGTTTTCAGACTGGTGAACCATCAAACATAAATATAGATCAACTTGCCATTGATGCAAATACAGTTGGAATGTCACAAGGTAAGTACATAAAACCAATTCTCTTGTAACATTATTGTGTTTATTACCATAAATACTGTTTTTTATATATTTTTTAATATATTATCTACATCTCTTTCTGATCTTAAACAATGAGTTCAAATATAAAAAGGAAAATTTAACATAATATTAAAATGATTTGACTACTTCTTAAATACTCTATTTTTCTAATATCTATTAATATCAACATAAAATATGTAATTTTCACTTTTATTTACTTTTTTTAATATGTATTATGTAATTATATTACAATATTTAAATTTTGTTTAAATATTATTTCAAGAAATTACGTTTATATCAAAGGTATCTAATGTGAAAATAATTTTTGAAACTAACATTAACTATGGTATGGTCTCAGAAATTCAGATTGGGATGAAACTTGGCAGATTAGTAATATACCTTAAGGGTATTCACACAATAAAGCAATAAAGCACACTAGTCAGTAGATACTGAGAAAACAGCCTCTAAAGTGTTATGTGCAGCTTATGTACAAGTAGAGGTTTTTGCTCTGAAATTGCTACTTCCCCACGCACGCTCACCACTTGACTACGGAGTCAAGTGGTGAGAGTGCTAGGTTCCCGTATGGACGATTTAGGTTCGATACCTTGTGATGTTATTATTATTTTATTTTTTTCTTGCAATTTATAAAGTGACTTACAGCTTATTGAAATTTGAATTAAAGATAATACTTTATTTTTAATTTTAAATACATAATGTATTTTTAATGAAGGTCCATTAAAACTCTATTTACTATTCTCACAAACAGTTATAAAAAATTTTGGTATATTATAAGGTATATATAGAGAATTAAATTATTTTCGCAATAAACATGAAGAACAATTTTTTATATGAAAGAGTATTAAAATGTCCTACTAGCTTCTGCCCGCGGCTTCTCCCGCGTGGATGTCGGTGTCGCAACTAAAAAACGTACCCTATGTTACTTTTGATACCTCCAAGAATATGTGTACAAAGTTTCATGATGATCGGTTAAGTAGTTTTCGCGTGAAATCGTAACAAACAGAGTTACATTTCACATTTATAATATTAATATGATTTATATTATTAGTATGATTGTACATAAGCAGGTAGTCAGAAAATTTCAAAAACATAGCATCAGTTATCGAACAATAATAATTTTTTAACGATGGGAAATGCACGCATCCCGCCAGACTCGCGACCAGACGCCAGGACTCCACGTCAGTCTGACAGACCGAATACTCACTAAAACCCATCGATACCGTCAGCGCCGTAGTGGGGCGCCATGGGATCGCTTTCGTATACAACCATGGTGCCCCGACGCTTGGCCTTGTGGCTCCTTGCGGGTCCTTTGCGCGAGGCAGAGGGGTACTGGGAGCGGCCCAACTTCCGAGGCCGCGCCACTCGCCGCCGGCTCTCCTCCGCAAAGCAGACGAGCGACTCAGTACCCGCCGTCGAATCGCACCATAGGCAGCCAGACTCGACGCAGGAGGCCTGCGCTCTATGCGCCCCCTACACAGAGCGTACGAGCGAACCTGTCCGCTCCTGCCACCGAATGGGTGGAAAATCTCCCTCCCATTTTTCCGCGCCTCCGCGGATTATGCCCCCTCCGACCGCACACTCCGTGCCTACTCACTCCACCGCGCTTTCTTGCCACGTCCACCACTGGACGCCCAGCTAACCCAGACGGCGAGCCCCTGAGCTGGGCCCGTACATCAGCTGGTCTAGGGGCCCACTAGATTTTGAAAAGTTGTGAACTTTAATTTATATATATTTAATGTATCTCTATTAAAAATACATAACGTATACATATAATAAAATGGTAGGAAAGTCAAAACTGTACATTGAATGTTTAAAAAAAAAAAACTTGTTGTGTGATCTACAATCGCCGCCGAAGCCAAAAATATAGTTTTTAGAATTTTTGTCTGTTTGTCTGTATGTATGTCCGGGACAAACTCAAAAAGTACTGCATGGATTTACTTTAAATTTGATACGAATATTATTAAGAAGTCAGGTCAACATATAGGCTACATATTATCACGCTATCACCTACGGGGAACGAGCAGTGAACCTTTATTTCTTCAACGCATTCTGTAACAACGTGTAATCTAATAGCGGCCACGCAGTCATCGCGACGTCGCGAGCAGCAGCTAGTTTTAAAATAAAATATTATTTTTAATTTAAATTTCAAGTAGCTGTAACAGTCCTTTTATTAGGTGTGCAAATAAGTTTTAGGACACTAACATTCCGTATCGTAAATTTAATTCAAATTACCGGTCACTTATAATATGGTGGCCCTAGTAAGGTAGTATCGGAACGTAAAATAATTTTAAGCATAACCTCTAAATTTGTGAATAAAACATCCAAACTGATAAGCTGATAATTTACTAGACACTGCATGCGCTATGAATTCTATCAAAGAAAAAGTGTTCGAAAAGCATGTGAATCTATCTGCTCTGTTCTCGGGGAAAACATAGTGTCTAAAAGTACATGTGAGTATTGGTTTAAGCAATTTAAAGACGGAGATTTCGACGTTACTGATCGTGAACGTACCGGAGCCCCTGTAAGGGTGCACGACCAAGAACTGCAAGCGTTGCTGGATGAAAACTCTTGTCAGACGGAAAAACATGTTGCAAAACAGCTTGGGGTAGTTCGGAAAACTGTTTCCAACCGCTTAAAATCATTGTAAAAGATTCGAAAAGGAACCGCCGCACCCGGCGTATTCCCCGGACATCGCTCCAACCGATTTTCACTTGTTTCGGAAAATGCAAAACAAATTGTCTGATGTTCGTTTCAAAACATTTGAAGAAATCCAAACATGGGTGGAAGTCTTCCTCGCCTCGCAGGATCAAACTTTTTTTGTAGAAGGCATCCGTGAATCACCTAACAGATCGCTCATGGTTTTACAAAGTGATGGAGATTATTTTGATGAATAAAGGAGTTTTTTTTTTTTTAATTGAATTTTTAAAAAAGTGTCCTAAAACTTATTTGTACACCTAATATATATTGAAAGTAAAAATAATAATTATATTATACCTTGTCCAACAGTTTATTATCTTTTTGACAGTTCGACATTAGTTACACTCTCACACTTTACTGGATCGAATTCAAGTAATAATCGATTTTATTTAAGAAGAACTTACAATCGATTTAATTAAATATTTTTAGTTTAAATATTAATTATTCGTTTTTTTAGTTTTTTTAACGCGTGCATAGTAGGCAGCCGTCAAAAATTAAATAAACGAATGAACATATTCATTGTTCTTTACTCTTGATTTGAACTTAACTTCCAAGATTTCGACTTAATTCCCTGCAAATAATGAATCTTGGGTCAGAGATACTATTTTTATTTCCTTTTTTTTAATTAATTTTACAGAAACAATACTTATATGAAGTCAAATTATTTTTATCATATGATCAATATATTTCAAGAATTGTTTTATAGTCTGTGGTTGTTTGATATGCACAGGGCAATCACTACCCGTCTATGAAGTACGACATTACTGTAGTACATTATTCCGAAGAAAATAAACGTTAATTTATAGACGTAAGCTGTCAAAAAGATAATAAACGGACAAGGTATAGGCACAGTATAGTAATATATACAGTACTCCAACTTCATACAAACGGCCTCGATCTCGGGATGCACTCGGAACGCAAACAGTCGCGACTGTGCCGCAGTGACAAACGGACCGTGTGTTATTTTTTTTAACAATAACCACACGATTTTTTCACTGAAAATAATTCCAATTCGAATTTAATATGACGAGTAGGATTTATTTGTGCTGTTTTGGTTGCATGAATTCGCCAATAACGCATCCAGAGATAACTTTTTTTAGATTACCTAGAAACTCTGAAATGTAAGACTATAAAATAATTGTACGTACTAATAGGTAGGTACATAATGTGTGTCTTTTTACCCGACTGCGACAGAAGGAGGGTTATGTTTTTCGAGTGTATGTATGTATGTATGTATGTATGTCTGTACGTATGTATGTATGTATGTATGTATGTATGTATGTATGTACGTATGTATGTATGTATGTATGTATGTATGTACGTATGTATGTATGTACGTATGTACGTACGTACGTATGTATGTATTGTATATAACATGTATGTATTATATATGTATAATATTTATGTATGTATGTATGTATGTATGTATGTATGTATGTATGTATGTATGTATGTATATATGTATGTATGTATGTATGTATGTATGAATGTATGTATGAATGTATGTATGTATGTATGTATGTATGTATGTCCATTTCTTTGGCACGCCCTACAGCCCAAACGGCTGGACGGTTTTTGACATATGAGATGTCGTTAGATTTGTCTAAATTGTAGTAGTGACATAGGCTATATAAATATTCAAAATGGCGCCCGAAAATGGCGGAATGAGGGGGGGAGTTGAATTTTTTTTCTTATTGTAGCAATATGGGTATCAAATGAAAGCTAGTAAATTGTTTTATTCTTTTTAGTTTATAATAAGAGTATTTTACGCAGTCGGGTTTTTTGATTTTATTTAATTAAGCATACTTGTTAATGGATAGGTATTTTTAATTAAACATTATATTAGAATACGCATTTTTTATACTTTAAACTTTAATAATAAAGCATTTGGTACGTCTCAGTTGAGGAGCAAATATTTTTCGGGTGCAAATTTATAAGACCGATTCGTTATTCAAACATAAACATGGTTTTTTAATTAAATCTAACAATCAAAAAAACACGCATTTTTTTTGAACACTTCCTATTCAATTCACAAAGTATTTTATTTGTTTATATAAAAAAAGTATATTTACAATAACAAAACTAAATGGAAACACAAAGTAGGCAAATGTAATTAAAATGCTGGAGGCGGGCAGCCCTATCGCACGTTTACGTAGTGCGCGGCTGTCACTGTTGGCATTTATTTCAAATATACGGCCGAGTTACAATACTGTATATATTACTATACTGTGGTATAGGTCTTTACCTATGAAATTGCCGTTTCAACAAATATCGTTTAAAACTAAAAAATTCGAGAAGAATTCGAATTTCGAATTATTTTTATTTTAAAAATATAGAATTCTTTTTTTATAATTTGTCATTTGTTTAATGGTTAGCGTTCTGTTTCCATCGCATTTGAACGTTTTTCGTCATCATGGATATGTTAAAAGTTCAACTGATTATGGAGTATGAGTTCCGTCGTGGTAGCAAAGCGCCAGAAGCGGCACGCAACATCAACGACGTTTACGGTGCGAACACTACTAACGATCGTACCATCCGATATTAGTATGCTCGCTTTCGTTCCGGAAACTTTGACCTAAGAAATGAACCACGTGGTCGGCCGAAAATGTGTCGACAATGACCAATTAAAGGCGAAGGCTGATGATTCTCAAACTACAGGTGAATTAGCAGCAGCTTTCGAAGTTAGCACTAAAACAATATTGGTCCATTTGCGTCAAATTGCTAATGAACGCCAGCGCGAAATACGCATCGAGACGTGCCTTGCACTACTTAACAGACACACAAACGAAGACAGAGAAATCGCATTGTGACGAAACATGGATTCTATTCGACAATCGCAAGCGCTCAGCTAGTTGGTTATATACTGGTTTAGTACCTAAACAATGCCCTAAACGAAAAATGACCCCTAAGAAAGTGATAGTAACTGTTTGGTGGTCTAGCGCCGATGCAATTCATCACAGCTTCTTACCAAATGGCATGAGTATTACTGCAGATGTGTACTGTGAAGAACTAAACACAATGATAGGGAAGCTCGCACGTGTCCAACCAGCTTTGGGCAATCGCTCGTCTCCGCTGCTCCTGCGGTTTGGAAGTTCTTCATCATCCACCGTACTCACCAGATCTTACCCCTACAGACTTCCACTTTTTCCAGAATTTGGATAAATTTTTGGCGGAAAAAAAATTCAATACCCTAGATGCAGTATAAAATGCCTTTGAAGAGTTTGTTGCATCCCGTCCAGCAGAGTTTTTCAAGAAATTCGTCAATAAGTTTCCACTACGTTGGCAAAAATGCATTGATTCCATGGGTAATTACTTTGAATAATAAAAATAAAATGTAAAGAAAAAAAAGTGCGTTAACTTATTTCATTAAAAAACGAAAGACCTATAGTAACCTATAGTGACCTAAGTAAAGACCTATTAATAACATCACACGAGCTATCCAACCCGAATCGTCCGTACGGGAACCTAGCATGCTAAGAAACCACCCGGTAGTTGCAGTTTCGGAGCAGAAACCTCTATTAGTACATAAGCTGCGCGTAAGTAACACTTTAGAGCCTGTATTTTCGGAATCTTCTAGCTAGTGTGCTTTATTGCTTTACTGTGTGGATACCCTTAAGGTATACTACTAATCTGCCGAGTTTAATCCCGATCTAAATTTCTGAGACCCCTTGGTAAGGTCCCCTTGTAAGTAATAGTTGCAAATGTGCATTGAAGTAAAAAAAAAAACTTGTTGCATTCATATAGATTATTATTAAATAAATCAACTATGGAGTATCTAGAAGGAAGGATAAACTTTTATTACACTAAGTTTTCAATTTGACTAAGTCAATGTTTACCAAAATACCAAAATTGTAGCATGCGCAGTCAGGAGACAAAATGAATCAAAGTTATTATTGCAAAATAAACGTTTATACTATTAACCTAAATACTCCTTAAATACGCATATATTATTGGAGTTTATTAATATAACATCAGCAATATATATATATATATATATATATATATATATATATTACTTTGTTCAATTAATATTGAAATACAAAAATTGGCAAAATTTGTTGTTATATATTGCCATAAAGGATCCTTCAAGAGACAAAATACCGACTTCTATATTTACATCTTAAAAGATACGTATTTTTCATGTAACTTCCGCGCCGAATTAGTAAATCCCCCATATACAAATAATGTCTAAGAGTGTTGATATACCTAATTTTCATTTAGAAACAAAATAAAACAGGAAATTTCGTTTTTTGAAATTTACTCTTAAGGAACCAGAAGTAAAACTCCCATTTAAACTCATCTTAATATCCAATGTGTTTTACACACCTTAATATAATCCGTGCGCAATGAGAATGGGATGCTACCTTTTGGAACTGAGACGTTTCGTCGACCAGCCGTAGCGTTGGCAAACTAGGACTGTTTTTTTTTAATATCGGATTTTCGATATATTTTTATTTTTTAAATATATAAATATCGGAGCTTGATATATCGAGACAAAAAATTAGTTGTCTGCAAAGTCGGTTTATGGACGATAAAAACGCGAATTCACATTTCTGATTGCACGGGAGCAAATCCAAAATTTTAGCGCGTTTGATGACCTTGAAATATTCAGCCGTTTTAGCATAAAAAGATAATAAATAAACTAGGGAATAGAAAAAAACATAAATGAAGTACAGTAGATTAAGCTTAAAACGATTTTATAATTAAAAATAAAAATTTACTTAAAAAAATATCGACCATCGATATTCTAGATTTCAATATCAAACTATAGATATATCGTCAAAAAACATATTAATAATAAATATCGCTATTTCTAAATAATAATATCAATATTTCGATATATCGATATTTTATAAACAATCCTACGGCAAACTCGCGTCGAAGCTCTGGTATGCTAGTCGTATTTTCTGTGTGCGTGGATTTCTGTTTGAGTTTTATTTTAAACGAGAGATGTATATTTTATTAAATTGATAAAATGAAACATTTTTATGTATTTTTATAACCCTATGATAGATCGCAAAAATAATTAATACTAGCTAGTACTAAAATAGAATTAATCTCATTTGTTCAGCACTTTTTTGCTAACGCTACATGAACTACTAACTGTTATTTTAGGTTTACTTAGGCAAGGTTCTGTCCCATTCTCATCGCGCACGGATTATACAATAAATTTTTATAAATACTTTTCATACTTTATTTACTTCCGTGTATTTCATGCTTTATAATCTGATATACTTTTTCAATTCCTACTATTAATTCCCACTCTCCCTATATTTATATATCTTGTTCAAATTTTCAATTGTTAATAAAATAATTTTTATTCATTTACTCTAGTTCAAATATTTTTCTAAACTTTTAGTGGATGTCACTTGATGTTAATACAGTTTTTAAACATTAATTAATTAATTAAATTTAATTAATTATATTTTTATATGGGAGAAAAAAAAATGTTTTCTTTGTTGACCTAACTAGGAATTGGAATTGACTTAAAATTTTATTTATTTTTTATATCGTTTGTCAGTCAAGGTTTTAATAAATAGATGTTTAATATAATTGCGAATTTTGATATTTTTATCCTTCAGTCAAAGGGTTCATTCACATTTTTTAAAAATAGTTTTTTAGTTATTACAAAAATAAACAATATCCTATATGTGATATAATTTTAAATTTTACAAGATTATAAAAATATTTTTGTCCCTTTAGTGGAAATTAAAAAGTTATTGAAAAATACTTTTAAAAACGTTCTTTAAAATTAGACATAATTTTGTCTTTCAGGGAAGGGAGATCAATGACATATGTAGTTTTAATATATTTTGTTTATTTTTTTTACTTTAAATTGTATTACAAAATCATTTATCTCTCTTCCCAGGACAATGGAGTATGTTGGAGCATACATACCCTCGGTATCCGAACGCATGTCTTGGCGGCGGCGGGTTCCAACCTGATCAGGGGATGTATCTAAATAACGTGATAAATCAGCATGGAGATCCCGACATGAATCATTACGGTCAGACGCTGGGCGTGCCGGGCCCCGCACCGGGCCCCAGTTGTGTCGCCGAAACTCAACCTAACCAGATGCAACAGATGAATCCGACGCCGCAAAGGAGACGTCGTCAGACGAACCCTCAAGATGCAGAAAACTTTCAAAAAGCGTTGGAAGCCGTACGCGTCGGCGGTATTGGATTTTGCAAAGCTGCGCGACTCTTTGGTGTAAACAATCGAACATTGTGGCTAGAGTATAAAAAGAAGGGTTACCCGAATAATCGGCCAAGTATAAAGAGCAGAATCAAACGCGAACATGTAACGCCGCCCCCGGAACACAAGGAGGAGCCACAACAGCAGGATCAACAGATGGCCCTGATATGTCCCCCGCATTCCGTGCCCGTGGGCTTCATAGATCCGCGACCCGTAGACTTTCCTCTACAAGTCAACAACGCCCCTCTGAATATTATAAACGGTGTAAACTTCCCGATGCAATAGAACGCGGCGTGCGGGGCGCAAGGCACTGAGTCGTACTCCTTGTGACCCGAGTGGCAAGGCGACGAGTGTGGGCCCCCTCACTTCGGGGCCCTCGCGCCCCTTGCGCCCTCGCCGCCCCCGCGCGCGCAGACGCGCTACGATATCTATATGCAGATGCCCTTGTAAATATTGTTGTTATACATCCATGTTCATTGTCGTCCAGTATTATTCGATACCCAGTTGAATATATAATATAAATAAATAATTAAATATTAAACATATTAAAGTGAGCGAACGGTGCAAGCCACACGCGTCCTTTAGCCATAAACAGTAAGGTACGTTAAGATCTCAGTAGAAAGGTAAGTAAATACAGGTATTTAATATCAGCTTTTTATAATTACTCTCCTGTCACTACAAGATATATTTGAGACGAGGCATATGATAATGGATTTATTGTACACTATTGAAAGTTAAATAAGACTCGTTTATCACCACAATTTACTATTTAGGGACCGCTTCACCGGTTACAGATAAAGTTTTCTATGTCTAACGATATACAATAGATAAAAGTTTATAACATTTTATTTTT
Source organism: Euphydryas editha (assembly GCA_036937285.1). Taxonomy (NCBI): domain Eukaryota; kingdom Metazoa; phylum Arthropoda; class Insecta; order Lepidoptera; family Nymphalidae; genus Euphydryas; species Euphydryas editha. The sequence continues at coordinate 13,986,807 of JAUPFZ010000005.1, read as the reverse complement.
TACAATCAAACTCCACTTTATCTTTCAGGAAATTTTTATCCCCAACCTGTGGGTCTTAAGACTGTAGTTTATTAGTTAACGTAAAACAGTCTTTAATGGTCATCTCCTGCGACTAAAGCCTATCGATAACTTATGTGCGAGATAAACTTCATCAGCAACCGGTTAAACGGGTTTACTTTACTAAACGTAATTAGATAAGTAAAAAAGCCAAATTTAGTTAAACGTTTATTGTAACATATGTGACGAAAATTCATATATATATATACAGTAGAATCCCGATTATCCGGATCAAATAAAACCAGGGGTATTCCGTATAATCGAAAATCCGGATAATCGATTTCAAAGCAAATCCACCAATATTTAAATGCGTGCATGTTTTACGTGCGTCGTTTAGATAATACGATATATAAAAAACGAGCAATAACGATAGATAATGAATTACATAATACCTATGTAATTTAAAATTTTGTTTGGAAATAATTGATGGAAGTAGCCGATTTGGAGGCTGTTTATATTTTTGGTCTTAATAAAACGTGGGCATTTAATACATTCATATCTTCTTAAAACCAATCTAAGAATTAATATTAATATCTATGTTTTGTCTTTGCACTTAATTCTATGAACTGCCCTGTGTCAATGCTACGTCAGCGGAACAGTCACATACTAATTTAAGACGGAGGACTGGGGTGCATGCATAACTACCTTTCAGTTGAACGCTATCAAAGAAAATGAAACAATAACTAACACTTTCTCGCAAACAGCGGGAGTACACGGTCGGAGGCGGAAATAAGCTTAATAAACTTGTCGTAACATGTCTCGTTGCGCTGTCAAAACCTTTTTAAATTGAGAATTAGACCCGATATCAATGAGTCAGGATAATCGGATGTCCGGATAATCGAGGTTCGGATAATCGGGATTCTACTGTAACTAGCTTCCGGCCGCGGCTTTGCCCGCGTGGTTATATTGACAAAAAGTAGCCTATGTCCCTCTCCAGGCTTCAGACTATCCGTGTCAAATTCTTACAACAGGTCGGTAATAAAGACTCATAAAATAATTCTCGCGAAGAGAAGGTCGTAAGCGCCGTGATATAGGCATCACCCGTTTTCGCGTTTTAAACTATATTATGGCCAAATTACACAAAATTTTTATAAATTGTAGCATATATGTTATTCTGATGTATAAATTATGTAACTGTAAAATTTCATCTAAATACATTCTGTAATTTTTGCGTAAAAGAGTAACAAACATCCATCCAAACAAACTTTCGCATTTACAATATTAACAGGATTTGACTTCAAATCTATGAAATATTCAAAGTTTATATATTTTTTTTTCTTTCCTTTATTTAATATGTATGATAATATCAATGACTGCGATTATTTGCCAGTATTTTATATATTTGTAATGTATAGGTTTAAGGCGGTTGCTCTCACACGTCGAATAAAGTTGTAATCCACGTCAGTATTTCAACCTAATAAAAATGAAGTAACAGTACTGTGATTTTACTGAAGATAAAATGAAGTAACGTTCGGCAAAATAACACCAAGTACGCTTACTGTTGAAGTTTAATATAACTAACTTGCAGAGCCGGCTTAAGGCGAAAATTGCAAGACTCGATATCTTATGCCCCTATGAAAACATTATCGAGTTTTATTATCCATAGTTATCGTGTGTACACAAAAACAAAAGCCACGCTATACGTATTCCTAAAAAAAAGGGTCGTCCGAGATCCACTATCGATATTTACCCTTGTAGTCTATCGAATTCCTAAAAAAAGGTCGTCTGAGATCAACCATCGACTGTAGGCTATCCGAATATAAAAAAATATGCCCTCCCAAAAAGCTCGAGTGTGCGGCAGCATACTTCGCATACCCCTTAGGCCGGCCCTGCTAACGTGACTCGAGCAACCCATTCTGCATCTTCGATTATCGAATATAACTATAAACGCGTTTCGAGCGCCCGAACTTAGTCTGTACTGTCGAAAAAGCTAATTCGTAATTATTTTTTTCATGTTTGATTAATATTAGTTAATAATTATGAAATATTTTTATAATTGAAGTTTTAACTTGTAGACATAATCCTCATAATTATGCTGCTTATTAATAATAACAAACGTCTATAGACAATTTTCCAAAGAGTACGCCGACTTACCAAATAGCTAATTGAGAGAGCTTCAGGTAGGTGACACTTTTAGCGACATTTGCTATTGAAACCTTTTTAAATATTAATTTCAAATTTTGTTAATTATAGTATTATATCTGCTGTCATTAATGTTGTAATAAAATTAGGTAGCTTCTGATTTGTATTAATATATATATATATATATATATATATATATATATATATATATATATATCATCATATATTGATGTTTAACTTCCAATTGTTCTGAGATAGAGAATTCAATAACAAATAGGTAAATATATATTATCATCTGTGTAAAACACTGTAAATAAATGACATGATTTGGTAGCTATTTTACATTTTATACTTTATATGCAGCAAACCAGGTTATTGTTTTGAAAGACATTTCGTTGCATAAGATTCTTATATGATAATTTAGCAACCTAGTGACAGTAGAATTTCTTAACCCTCATTATAATATTATACTGAATGCAGTTGTTATGTAATAAAATGTAACAGTAACACATTTTATTTAGACTAGTTTTTATCAGGTGACCGATATACAGGATGAATGGTGAGTCACTATCAATATTTAAGGAGAATATTCGGTACATGATTCTCATTCGAATTATGTAAAAATATAACATAAATATTAATAATCTAAGTAAAGTTACTCAACAGTTATCTAATTATTTACGCGTCGTCTGGACACCCTAGCAGCTAGCTGCACTGTCGACACAAAACAGGTAGTTTACTTACGTCCAAACGCCGCCACGGGTTAACAGGGTAGCAGGATAAACAAGCATGATCCAGTCCCCCTTAATACTTTAATCCTGGCTTAGGATAGGCAAAAATACTAAGATATTTTACTCGTTTAAGCAACAAATTTATTGACTAGGTAAATGATGTGAACTTTGGCAATTTTTAGATGTGAACAAGCGGCACAGTACAACACCTGTGCACGTGCCGCCGGCATGACTGGAAAAGTGTCAACGCTTCATTTATTTGAATTGAAATTTATAGAAGTTTGGTCAAAAATTAAATACCTATTTTTTTACATAATTCGAATGAGAATCTTGTACCGAGTATTCTCCTTAAATATTAATAGTAATTCATCAGTCATCCAGTATATGGGGCTTTCATGCCAACTCGTCCTACCAATGGATTTTGCATCGCCGATTTTGCTAAAATTGGGACACTTTTTGTACCCCTAGAATAAGTTTTTTTTTTTTAATTTTTTTCAAAATATTATCCAGCCAATCGGAATATGAATTTTTTAAGATATATTATGTATTTACTTAAACTTTTACCATTTAGATAGTCTCTCATTATTATTATCTGTCGCCAATAATACATAAATAGTAAACAAAAAATATTACAAAATTTAGAAAATAAAATTATAACCCATCAATATCCCATTACGAGACTAGGCTCAAAATTCGTGTTACAGGGAGTAATATTTTTGAAAATTAAAAAAAAACGCTGTTTTAAGTTTATAATAATAATAAAAAAATATTAAAAAAAAAACAATCAAATTCATGATGAATAATTTTTTGCATACATTTTTTAAAAAGTTCATAAATAAAACAAAACGAAAAAAAAAAAGACCCAAATCGGACAATTTTCCACTAAGTCATGGTTATGCTAAAAAAATCCCCGAAATCTTAAAAAATTCAAATCCCGATTGGCTGGATGAAAAAATATCATAAAAACCTTTTTCTAGGGGTACAAAAAGTGTCACAATTTCAGCGAAATCGGAGGTACAAAATGTATTGGTAGGATGAGTTTGCACGAAATGCCCCATAATATATATATATGTTACGGCTAATATCCGAAGTGTGACTACACCTAGTTCTAGCCGGCTAATGTTAGTTATAGCCGATTTCATTTGGTTAAAACTAGGTACAGCCTTAGTCGCCAAAGGGCTGGGCGGGGTCGTCTCTTGTTGTTAGGTTTTTATTTTATTTTATTGATAGGTTGTTAGGTCTTTTTTTTAGCGTTAATTCTAGTTTTAACAAAGACATTTAGCAAGAACTAGTTTTTTTAACTAGGGACAACGCTAATATTATATATAATTTATTATTTTATAACGCCTCTATGGTTGTAACTTAAAAAAAGACCTAACAACCTATCAATAAAAACAAACCTCTAACAACATAACAATAAAAAAGTCTTTCGATAATCGTATACACCTAGGTTTACGGCTACCGGCTACACTTGGTTATAGCCGGCTAGAACTAGGTATAGCCGCACTTCGGGTATTAGCCGTAACATATATATAAATATATTTCACTAATAATCAAACATTTTAATAGATAATGTTAATTATATTCACATTGGTTTTTATTCTTCATAAAACAATTTCGACTGTCGTTAAATTTTTATTTACCATTTCCGGTCTTATATGTATGTAACAAATTTATTCAAATATTGATAATTACTTACATTTTTGTAATAAAAATGGAATAAGATATCACAATAGCGATCTCTATTGTATATATTGTAGAAATATAAAGATATTGTAGAAATCTAATAATCCAATTATTTTTATTGCCATGCATTTATAGATATAAGGGTGGTTGCATTATATTGCGAACATTTTTAAAGTGCACTATTTAATTAGAATTATTAACAATTCAATATTACAAATGCTCTTATAGAATATGATGATATATTGAAATATACTCTTGGTTTTAGTTTTTTTACACTTTTATTTATAGTTACTATACATAATTCGTGTGAAATATGCCAGTGTGCGAGATTTAATTGTTAAATCGACAAAACAGCGTACTTAATATTTCAGCACAAAATGTCACTATGTATTTATAATACATAGTATTTAATACAGTTGCAGGACATCTGTACTTATTTAAGATTTACTTTTATAAAGTACATTACAGCTTCAGTTTGTCAAGAAAAAAAAATCACGATTAATTATTTCTGATTATCTGTTTACCTGACAGTATATACAAAATAGTCATTATTTATATATTAAATAAATATTTTGCAATAATCACGTCATTCATATGAAATACAAATACATATAAATTGTTCCGAGACTTATAACAGCCAAACATCGATTATAAAAACATATAACATTATGCAAGATATAACCTTAAAGGAAATTAACAAAGTTAACTGTATCCTCAACACAATTAGGTTATTCTATGTTTATTATACATGTTTAATTTTCGTATTATGTTTGTGAAATGTGAGATCTCTGTAATTTTTGACTGATTTTTACGTTAGTTGTGTATTTTTACAAAAACTGAAAGTATCATGTTTTAGGTCAGTAATTTCTTTTATAAATGAGAGGAATAGGAAACGTATATTTTTAAGTCTAATTCTTAATAATTTTAAGTTATTTTCAAACCCAGTACCTATTTATTGGTTTCGCATTTAATAGGACCCGCAACATAAATATTACTACTATTTTTTATATTATTATTGATATTTACTTTATTTAAATATCGCGTAGATTTCAGGACTAAATGAACTAATATCAGCTTATAATGTATATAAATATTAAAAGAGAGCACGAAAAAATGTGAAAAATGTTTTAAATTTTAAAAAGACGTGATAAAAGTATCGTTTACAAGGTTTCGTGTCATCTCATCTTTAGTATTTCATCAAAACGAATTGTTTCCTGTTTAATTTGTGATAAATAAATTTTATTCCAATATGTAAATTATATTACAATCAGCGGAAAGACTGACATTTTGACTGAAAGATTAATTAATAGTAAAACATGCCTGGAAGATTGCATTTTATAACTACATATAAGGTATTACAAAAGAGATCTTTTCATATTAAGAATATTAAATTTTAAAATATAGTTTAAAAAATAAACAAATGCAAGTTGATTCAAAATGTCAGGTTTTCCAAACCTCATTCCTCTTATCACAGTCATATCATGTTACATTGACATGTAATCGTTATCTTTAACATATATTAAAGATATTATCTTTGAAAATTAGTCACTATTTGAATTGGATCTATTGTAATAATTATTTAATTATATTACTCTACGAGTATAATAGTTCAAAAGATAATCTACAATGCGTGTTAAAATCTCGTTTGATGAAAATTGTTGCATTATATAGCCAGTAAGGATATCTCCGAATTTTTTATTGTGCCGTCTACTTTTTTCTCATTTACAAAAAATCTTAATTTTATAATAATTGGACTTGTAAAATACTATTATTGATTTTATTGAACCAAATATTATGTATATTGGTTTAAGCATTACTTTTATATAAACATTGCGAGTAATGTGCTAATGAATTAAAATGAAGAAGAAAAAAAAAACACAATTTATAATTTTTTTATTAAAAAAAAAATTGTCTTTTACTATTTAAAATGAATTCTATATGCATTAATATATTATATATTTTAAAATATCATAGTATCACAAAAACGTTTCTGTACAGTTTCAGTATTATAAACAGTGATTGTGAACAATTTTGTAATAATATTATTGCTGGTACAATGCATGCAATGTTAAATTGCGTTTTATAAATCTACGTCTAAAAACAAAATAAAAATATTATAAGTAAATGACAGATGAAGATTAAAACGCAATTAACAACCAGCTTTAATTATTAATTAAGCATGTAGTACTAATAGCATTTCTTAAATCGTTAATTTGTACTACTTATTTGTATTTAAAACCAAACTAGATAATAAAGTAAATGATAGTTTTGCATCTAAAGTCTTTTAATTATGTTAAATATAGTTTAATCAATCTTTCTTAATAATCCTAATAATCCTATTATCTTAATAATCCTATGAAAGGCACTCTCATTGCCTATTAATTACTCAGTTATCTCCGAGCTAGCGTTTATACATTACACTAGATATCTTGTGCACATATGCAGTTATCGTTATTTTTTGACTTCATCATAAAATCGTGTTAACTGATACTTTTATTTATTTAAAAGGCAAATTTCAAATAATATACAAATATTTTCTAAAAATATTAATTGTGTAAATAAGTGTTTAACTATTATTAAACGTCTTTTAGTGACTTGGTAAAGTGGTTATAGTTATGCCTACATACCAATTGCAATAGGTACAGTTATTTTGAAATATAAGAGTAACATATATTCAAATTTGGCATTTATAATATTAATCAGATTCACAGATCACCTTCAATAGATACCGCATGAAATGTCGCCTACACTAGCAACGCCTACGCCAGCAAAACATTTACACAAACACTCTTAATTAATGCTTAATTACTCAATGCTCGGATTCCCAATTTATGTGTCGCCTAGGTAATAGACCTCTGGTCCCGAATACAGTTTTAAATAATAATATTAAACAAATGTCGTTTGAGCAAATAAATCGATATAAATAATGTCTTTATGCGATATAAAATGTTTTTGAAAATCAAATAACAAATCTAGTTAAAATAAAAAGGCGTAAAAATTCATTTATAAATGAATTCAATAGAATATTCTAGCGGGGTTCAAGTAATAAAGTCATAGTGGACAGTTTCATTTATTTATATTATTCCACCATGATAGTTGTCCTTTTCCTTAAAATCAGTAGTGTTGGAGAGATACGTTTAAAACTTATCAAAGAGTATAGAGTTGTTTTTAAGTACCTACGTTACGTTAAAAATGTAGATTGTTTATTTTTAAAGAGGACTTTGGACTTGAAGCCTATGAGACGTACTGATCATTTCTTAACTGATAATCTTAAAAAAATAATAGGGTGATAAAATCAAAACAACTTACACAAAGGCAAGTCACAAAAATTTTGTTTACGGATGAGAACATTTTTACCGTATATAAATACGGTAGATACTCAAAGCTCTAAGAAGTACAACGTGGGCATTATCTGACTTCCGTGATGGTTCCGGAATGTTAGCTATGAAGGACTGACAGCCATATTTTTGTAAAAAATGTATCAAAACATCGGCACAAGTGTATCAAGATGCCATTCTTGAGAAGGTAGTTAATCCCCTTAACAACACCGTGTTCATTAACCAAGAATGGTTCTTTCAGCAAGACCGTGTCGGCGAGTGAGTGCCGGGTCATAAAGCTCGATCCACTCAATCTTAGAAAAAAAAGTTCCGGACTTCATCAGAGCTGAAGACTGGGCGTCATCTAGCCTCGATCTTGATTTATAGTCGGTTTTAGAGAGTATGCTTGCTCTAAATGCCATAATAATTTAGAGTCCCTAAAATAATCCATACGCCATTGCCAGCGAAGAATTTTCCCGTGGAAAATGCGTGTTGTGTGTGTGTGTGTGCCGTCTATTGATAACTGACCTCATCATTTAAACGATATTACAGCCAATGGAGACAACTTCGAATAAACTTTATATATTTTTAATGTATTAAACAAACACAATCTAATAGTAATAAATGTTACGTGCAATAGAAAAAGGTTTATTTCTTTGTAACAATATTTATGGCAAGATTATGTATTATATATAATAAGAACAAGACCTATTGGAAAAACGATACTAGATGACCCATGTGGATTTTTATTTCTCCTCTTAGAGTAGTATCAGCGTAATAATTCATTGTATTAGTTCTTAAATTAACATATAATAATATAAATAATTGTAATTATTCTTTGATAAACACGATTTCCAAATAAAGTACAATTTTGAGAATTGGTTCAGCAGATGATGAGAGCAATACGTAAAAAAAAAACAAAGGTATCCTGCTTTATAACATTAATATAGATTTAGTTTACATAAATTACTTTCTTTTGTAGAATCCTTGGGTTCACCGTCCGGAGTACGATTGAGACGTTCTAAGTATTTCAAACGACAGAGCAGAGTTCAGCCTGAGGAACGAGAGGTTAGGAAGCAAACATCTGAACCCACGTTCACTGCCGTCGCACCAGTTCTACAGAAACACGAGTCTTATCCCCAGTATTCCACCTCGAAGGTAATATTTTTTTATTTACCTCGTACTAATTCGTTAAGTGTTGATATATTTATAATCTAATCCTATATTAAAAATGGGAAAGTAAGTTTGTTACGCTTTCACGCGAAAACTATTTATCCGATCATCGTGAAACTTACTATGATTTATTTATATATATTTTTTTATGAATTTTGTACAAAAGTAAATTTCCAAATATCGAGCAGCAATATCGTCGACCCCGGACGGAACAAGCCGTCGGCTCGCTTCTCATCAGGGCGGTGGCGGTCGTGAACCGCGAGCCGTCCACCACTACCACCACCGCCACGGCGACCATGTCCACTAGCTCCTTCGATAGCGTGATCTCCGATAGCGTCATATCAGAGAGTCCGTCTCAGACGCAACGCGCTAGCCACACGCCCGCGGTTCGCTCGGGTCCGCCTCTCAGCTGCAACTTCTGCTGGAACACCGTTGACGAGTGCGGAAGGATTCTACGTCGGAAAACGCAGTATCATTGTCCCGAATGTCGCACTAACTTGTGTATAGTACCGTGTTTCCACGAGTACCACGATGGTCCCGAGGCCGATACTAACGCAGCTGCTAGTGCGAGATGAATTCGTTGTGATGAATGTTAGCAAGGCAAGATTGGTTCATAAAATCGAGTGAACGTAGAATTTGATGCTAATGAAGATTTCAATAATGGTAGGGGTATAAGATACCTCGTTCGTATGCGTCAAATTCTTTTCCTCGAAACTTTCATTTTTCAGTTCAATTTTACTAATGAACATTATTTTCTCTATCTTGTATATAAAAATGTACTATACTTTTATGGGCGTCAGTTACATATAATTACCAAATATTTTTTTATTATATCTGTCTAGTCTGAATCTTTTTAACTTAAGTAATTCGTTATGTATTTATCTCATGAAAACACTAATTATATGTACTAATAAATACTTTAAATAATACAATATGAATATAATATTAATAAAAATACAAAAAGCTTCTTTAGTAACATAATATATAATAAAACGTTCCTTAATATGTAGAAGTAGTACTTGTTTGCTTGAAATCTGACTCGAAGTCCTTGTATTGTGCAGAACTATCACGACGAGAGTAAATAGCACACGTTTATGTGTACCGTGTAGCCAAGTAAGAGTTTTTGTCTTTTTCAGCATTACTCTGCAAATATCAGACTCTGTAGTTGGACTGTTGATGTACAAATGTTAAATTTTTAGGTTAATACGATCATTTTATTAGTTATAATTCAAATTAAATATGGATAAATGTTAAAAAACTTTTAAAAGAAAGTTTTACTTATTTACTAGCTGTGGCTTTTACTGTTTAAATATTACAGAAATCGATTACCGTATAAGAGACGTACCTAATCGTCTACGTGATAATTATATAAATGAGTATTAAATGTCTCTTCGATTATTGTTGTTATATTAATTAAAAAAAACATAAACAAAATGAAAAATCTAGTTTTCCATAAGATACTTATAATTATATAATAAACGTAACTACGGAATAACTAATATTTGTTGTATAGTTAGTTAATAATGTACTACTTACCTACATACGAATGGTGCATATGTTAAAGCGGTACTTGATGTAAATATTCTATTATTGAAAAAACAAAAATGTTGGCAAAACTTAGGTTTTAAATTAGCAACACTCGGATTTTTACCTCAGGTAAATGATAATTAAAAATCAATTTCCGAGTCCACCTGATACTCTTCTGCCACACCCCTAAACGTGTATAAAGAAACACTTTAAAAGTCTTAAAATATTTGTCAGCTACAGTTTCATAGACGACTAGCAAACCCGGCGAACTCCGTTTCGCCACCAACTTATTTTCGTGAGGGATACTCACACCACGTACTGCCGCCATGCAAAACCATATTGGTTTGTAGTACATGCTATGTATCAGAGATGGCGCTGTATGTGAAAAATGATTTTCTCTGTTTTCCTGCTTTTCTGTTGAAAATTTTCCTGAATTTAGTTTGCTATAAAGCTCACGGAGCCCGAGACCTTTCCAACGAATGCAAAACCGTGGAAATCGGTTCGTGCGTTCTGGAATTATAGCGTCAGGAAGGAAAACCCGACTTATTTTTATATTATAGATACACTTACTAAGCGTATAGTAAAACCTATTATTTGTATTACAGTAAGATATAATACCAATAACTCTTCCTATTAATTAAATCGTGGAACAATGTAATGTCCGCCACAATAATTTTAAGATCATATTATATATCCGTGCTAAGATGTCTGTTACGTGTGTTTTAATGGCTGAGTTTATGTATATCTGATGATAATGTTGAAATACAAGTAGAATAAATAAAAAAGAAAAAAATCTGCTAGAATCGTTTATGTTGAAAAAAATATGAAAATAATATTTAAATATATTTTTTTATGTACCTATAAAAAAAATTAATTGTAGTCACTTATTCCAGTCATTTATCGTTTATACTTTAAAATGACTAACTATAAGCCTAGAAAAAGTTTATAAATGGTTCGGCAAAATTGTAAATATCTTCTTTCAGTGAGAATCTACTGAGATTAGTTATAAATAATTTTGGTACAAGTTGTGTGCAATAATCAGTCAGAAAAAAAGTGAGTTAAACTTTTTATATATTATATTGGCGTTTTAAAAACGTTGATAGATTTATCATTATAGTATTATAGTACCTGTTTAAATGTTACGTAAAATAAAGCAATATTTAGTAAGAGGCGACTGTAAACGAAATTGTATTTTTATAAGACTTTTGGCGCTTTAAAGAAATATTCTATATATATTGTGATTAGGTCCAAATCGCCTAACCAAACATAAAATTATATGAAAAGCAATGTGGCCAATGAATGTATAGACGTTTGAGGTGTTATGGGCATTTTTTAACATTCTATGTATATTATTAAGACAAAGATAAATAATCTACAAAAAAAATATTAAGAAAACGGTTGTATTGCAATTATTTAAGAAGTCAAATGACATTTATTTCACGTGTTTTAAAGAAACTGCATGATGTAAATTAATAACAACCAACTGTGTCGTGTATTTGTAATAAAATATATAAACATATATTAAAAATTAATATTTTTTATGTAGTTAAAAGATATATATTATTGTTTGAAAATAGATGACATTTATAGTAGTAACTTGAATACAAAAACATATCAATACAAAATTTATGAATGTTATTTGTCAATAAATACACAATAATTCACAAAACACATTTAATGTCATTAATATTATAAAAAATATTCAATACAACACAATTTATAACATGTAAACCGATTATCTAAAAATGTATTATTTAATATATAAATATTGATAGTTATAATAGAATAATGGAGAGGTTTCCTACGCTTCGTATTAATTAACGTTTAATTTCAAAATATGTTTTTTAAAAACCCGTTGTTTTCGGTACTTTTAAATCGTTCATTTTATTTAATTCACAAGTTTGGAATGTATTTTCTACCTAAATAAATGCAATGCTATCCCTCGCGCTCTTTACTTCACGGTTTTATGTGACTTACTTGATGGTTGTATTCTTTTTTTTTCTAGGAAATCATATTTAGTCATGTGTAGTGCGACCCAGAAGCCGTCATCAATTTCTATCCATTTTCCATCCAATTTCATTTGGTAGTTGAACAAAATTACTACTTTTTATGCCCTTTTATTGTAAAACTGTGGCTTTTGTTTTTGATTGGATAACCACCTTGCTTTAAAAACATTTACGTTTTTGACATACAGATAAAATTAATACTAGTCTAAGTAAGTCTAGATGAATTAATTGATAACAATATCTGCTCTGCTCCTAGGAGTCGTGACGTAATCTAGTGAACAGCTTCCTTTAATTTACGAGTCATAACGAAACGTAATTTTTGCTGCGGTAAGAGCCTTAAGAAATAAGTCGGACAAAACAAAATTATTAAGACAAAATGCACCAATTTTAAATATTTTTATTTTATGCATAGTTACTCGTTTTTAATTTAAATTTGTAAATTTTACTGCAAACCTCTCCATTGATTGCGCTGATGCTGTTCCGTTTATAACAAGATATTAAATGAGCCAAAACTCAACACTGCTATTTTAAAAACGTTAATTCCTACTTTGCTATGTTAACTGAACGCACAAAAATATTTTGAGGCCTACGTTTATTAAAATGTCACAAGTATTCCTATTTGTACCTATAATTGACTTCAATGCTCAATTTTCAGAAGATGAACGATAATGTCCATTATCGTGAAGTATAGAGTATTTTTATAAAGATTATTTTTTATAAATCGTTATTTACGTAGGTCGATATGTAAAAGTATCCCATTTAACGCTTAAGTTTTGTTTTCTCAAGACAAATACAAAGTTCAAAAAACTTAATTGGTGTACGTTAAGAACTGTATATAAAAAAACAAATGTAATATGAGTAATACTATTTAGTTCGAACTCCATAAAGTACTCATAATCTGAAGATCTGAAATAATAATTAATGTCTGTAACATATATATATATATATATATATATAATATATAAAGGAGTTTTCAGTATCTTCTTATCATGATGTGCACTTAGCCAGTCGTTGTGCCATTACCGTTTTATAAATGTTTTTGAAATATATTTTAACATGTAAAGCAACATAATGAAGTGTATCCGGAAATCTATGGCTGTTTTAAATAAATACATGTTTCAATTCAGATGTTTTATAATTTTAATATGCCTAGAGTGCCTCCTTTTATGCTGTTATATATTTATCCCATTCGAAACATACAGGTTTTTATTACGATAGTTTTCGTCGTTATACAAAATATTTTAATTTAGCGTAAATATTGGTTAAACAGCTTATGACATTCTTTTTTAATTAATTAGTAATAAACAGAATGAATCAGCCTATAAACACCCTACTGCTGGGTAAAAGCCTCTTCTCCATATAAGATAAAGGTTGGATCTTAATCCACCACGTTGCTCCACTGCGGGCTAGCGAATAATTGCCTACCATGAGTAACCATTGCTATCTAGGTGTCTACGATAACAACCGCGACCGACGGCTTTATGTGGTCTCCGAGGTACAGTGACAAATACGCTATATAAACCTACGCAGACCAGGAACAAATATTTGTACAAATACAAATATGTATCTGCTCCGAGCGTGAATCGAACGCGCGACCGCTAAGGCGATAAGGCGATTACTCGCACCAATACGCCAGAACGGTTGTGTAAGAATTTTACAAAAAGGTTTTAAAAATATCGCAATTTTTTATAGTAAAGTTAAACTATAGTACTATTTTCTTAACGCGAATAGACTATAGTTTGTCATAAATATTAGTATAATATGCGGTGAAATAAATGTAAACTCCTTTTAGTAAAAATAAAAGTGAAACTAAGGCACAATAATTTAAAGTTTTGTTTAGTCGAATGTACATGCGCAATTTTAATTTCAACATCGTACCGAACACAGTAAATTATGAATTATTATAAGTTAGTATAGTAGATGCAGTTCAATGCTGTTAATCCATTTCAATATAATTATCATACTCGTGTATCACGAATTATTAAACAAAACTGTTTTTTTTTTATTCAGAGAATTAAATACACTTGTTGAACAGTTAAATATATTTGTGTTCAAAGTGCATTGTAATAAAGCTTGACTTCAGCTAAGCTTACAATTTTAGTTGTCGTCTACTATTAGAGCAAGCTGTCGTCAAACAATAAATAAGGTGATTGTTGGATATTCTATAGTACAATCTACTATTTAAATATATATCGTACTGGTGACAGACTAGTTTATATATACATAACACCAACCCTGACCAGAACCTAAAGTAGTGAAACTTTCTACCATTTTCAAAATTTAAATAGCGCAGGTTGCAATACATCTTCAATTAAGTCAACACATTTAAAATAAATTCGAAATTTCAAGGGATTCCCCTTAGGACTTTCTAGTTTTTGCTGTTTCTACGGTATTTTACGATTATACTTTCTACGTCTCTACGTCGGTTACTTTGGTTTTATCGCGGATAATCTGATTTCTGATTTTATCCTAAAAGAGACTTCAGGCATAGCCCGTTCCATATTAAATTAAGTTACTTAAAAATTGTGGACTAGTCCAAGCGTCAGTGCCCACATCTCGGTGCCATATGTCAACACTCGACTTTAGTCTTCAAGCATTGAGGAATCTTCGAAATGAAGATGCAGCGAAGACTGCCAAGCGCCGCACAGCCCAACTGGATCTATCGGATTCTATCGGCTTCGTAGGTAAACATACTCGTAATCCTGTACAACTTCAAGAAGAGTAAAATCGACCATTATCGGTCTAGGCATGACTCTTTTATTGAACACGACTTTCGTCTTGAAAAATAATCTATTACAAATAAATTAAAATTTAGTTACAATTTTACATATTGATTCAGATGTAATAAAAACGCATATTGCGGCTTCGGATGAAAGGAGTTTTAACTACTATCTATTTACAAATATAGAAGTATACTTGTGTATATGAGTTCAATTAATAAGGTAATCGGTTCAAAACACACATATCTTTTGAACTCATAGTTGCCTCTCGAAGAAAGAATACAATGGTTAACAACACTTATTGTAATATTTAAGTTTCATCAGTCAATAGCATATATATATATATATATATATTTTAAGTTTCTAACAATATGGGTGCTACGTCCATGGTTAACTCCAGACCCGTTGTGGGTAAGCTTAGAAAAACTGCTTGTACTAGGATTCCTCTAATCCTCAAATATAATTTAACAAATTAAAACTTAGACACAAAAATTTAATAACATTCAATTATGATCGAGTTTCTCCGTAATATAAAAAAAAATGACAAGCTTATTAAAATTGATGAAAACAAACATTTTATAATAAACAATGTATTAAAAATTCACGCTAGTCACTGCTGAATCGCGCTATGATATTGTAGTTACTAAAAAACCAATATAATCGTATTTGGTTCGCGTATTTTACGTATGCACAGTAGCACGACTGCCCAATTGCATATTTGTTTGCCTATAAAATGAACTGTATATTTCAAATATTTTTATAGGAATATATAGGAATTTTTTATGTCAAATTACGATAATTTCTCTAGAAAATCTTACATATTAGCTGCATCGTTGTTGTATTTCTGCAGTTTTCTCGACAGAACTAAAAAGTAGCTAATTTATTTATAATTTTTGCAGCTAGTTTATATCGTAGAACAATTTAGTAGATTTAAACTTTTTTGTCATTGTCAGGTACAAGAGGTGATAAAGAGCATTTCTTACGTTTTTGTCGAATTACTATGTATAATAAATTGCGCTTTAATGAAATAATGACTTTGAATACTGACTAAAATAACACTCCAATTAATATATTTTTGTAGACATTTTATTTATATTAGTGAATCCTGACTAAAGTATGTTTTAATATAAATAGTAAGGTCCGTTGTTATGGTACCGGTCACCTGTCGTTTGTTACCGATACCCTGTAGAGTAGTACATTTTAACTAATACAAGGTTTATTAGGTGAAATAACAAAGTTCTTTAAATAATATCTGTAATAGTGATAGACCGACTGAGTTACGCCAATTAGTTGCTTGCGAAATTGCCAACGAGTCTGCCAAGCCGATCATTACATTTTTTTTTATTTTTATTGAAATCTTCTAGGTTCTAGGTTCTTGGTTCAGTTGTTAACTAAGGAGTAGTTTGTCTTGTTGTGTCCGGTTTATAGTCCAATAATTAGTATAAATATGATAAACTAAATTAACTCGTGATTTTTTTTTTTAATAACCAGTTCATATTTTTTTATTATTATGTCGGTACGAAAAGTATTATTAAATATGCTTATATCGTACGCTATTATACGAGTAGCTTAATGATAGATACATAAACGACAAATAATTAGTAAACGCACAAAAGGTTAAGTTTGTAATTTATGCATATAACTAATCCTAGTTAATCTAATAATCCATATATAAATATATGTTTAACTGGTAAATTTTTATCAGGACTGTTGTTTTTGGAACATAACAACTAATATTACTGTTGTTAAAATCGTTAACATATTTGGCGAGAATGTGTTTTAGGAAGAATTAATTCTATTAATAATATAAATGCGAAAGTTTGTTTGGATGTTTGATACTCATTGATGCAAAAACTACCGATTTAGATGAAAATTTGCACTAATATAGCTTAGGTATACATCAGAATAACAGGCTAAAATTTATAAAGATTTTGTGTAATTTGGCTATATTATAAGATAGTTTAAAAATATCACACGAAAACGCATAAAAGACGCCTATTTCATGGCGCTTACGACCTTCTTTTCGCGAGAATTCACTAGTGTCGGCTGGGCTGTGGTTGCTGTGCACTCTGCGAACATGGAGGAACGTTTTTTGTATGAGTCCTTGTTAGCGAGCTGTTGTGAGAATTTGATGCGGATAGTCTGAAGCCTGCGGAAGGACATGGGCTACTTTTTGTCAATACAACCACGCGGGCTAAGCCGCGGGCCGAAGCTAGTTGTATCATATATTTTATCCATGACAAATCATTTAGAATTGATAAAATGAATTATTGTATCGAGATGCAGACCTATCAATACATGCAGGTACCTGTGTACACTGGTCAATTTAGAGGGTCTTAATAAAAATAAAAAATTGTTACAACAAATATGTTTCATTACATCATTTTTATTAATTCATAAGAATAAGTGTAGGTACGTAGTCCATCTCCGACTACTTACATCACCAATTCTATTGGCGTTGTAAATGTATTACAAAGAATCATTAATGGCAAATAATAAAGAATAATATAAAATAATTAGACACTTTTTTCTTTCTCAGTAGAAAACCGGTAAATATGTAGTACCTACCTGGTTTGATAATACGGCAACGTAAATATGAATACTCATGTTTTCGCTTCGGTGAAATGAAACAATAAATCTTTACTCTTTTTTTTTCTGCGGCATCATAAGAAAGCGTTATAATATTAATTTGTAAAATTTTCAACACAATATTATTTATTTCGGATAAAATATGACCTAAATAAATAATTTAATAGTCACTCGTTTACCTTTAACTTATATACATTCTTACATTTACCATGCAAACATTGAAGTCATAAATCTACGTAATTCCGTGTAAAAATAGCTCAAATTTCGATGTCGTTACAATTATGTATATTATTCCATTGTCACACTGAAACTAGATTATATAAAACAGACGTATCAAATCGATTTGAGTAGGCGATGTGACCGTAGTGTGAATTTGTGTTTGAGTATAAGTAAATTAAAACGGACAAACTGAACTGTTTACTCTTCACATCTGAGTACTACGCAAAGCCTGATGTATAGATAAACATCTGAACGATGTCGATCGCAAATATATAATTTGTGTTAATTTTTATAACGCATTTACGAGATACTTGTTATTAATAATACAACATACATACACATACATCGAGCAATGCGAGTGATATGACTTCTAATTAGTATAATGACTGACCGATATTGAGTGTTCATTTTAGTTCTATGCTCAAGTAATCTCACTTCTCAGTCATAAGCATACATGGAGCGCTCACAACATGTTGTCCTATTTATTAACCGATAGCCTGTCGACACAATCTAAATTTTTTTTACAATTTTTACTTACCCTAAAAGTAAAATTTTAGTCTAAAATTTGTGTAGGCACATCTACCTGTGGCAATGGCTACAATACATTGCGAATTCATAAGCCAAATTACTTTAACAAACTATTATTGTAAATACTAATATATTATAAGACATTGCACATGTTACAAAAATTAATACGATTTATTGTTCTTTTTACCCGACTGCGACAGAAGGAGGGTTAAGTTTTTCGAGTGTATGTATGTATGTCCATTTCTTTGGCACGCCCTACAGCCCAAACGGCTAGACGGTTTTTAACATATGAGGTGTCGTTGGATTTGTCTAAATTGTAGTAGTGACATAGGCTATATAAATTTTCAAAATGGCGCCCGCAAATGGCGGAATGAGGGGGGGAGTTGAAGTTTTTTTCTTACTGTAGCAATATGGGTATCAAATGAAAGCTAGTAAATTGTTTTATTCTTTTTAGTTTATAATAAGAGTATTTTACGCAGTCGGGTTTTTTGATTTTTTTAATTAATTGTTTTTTGTATTATAATATAGTGATGGCGAGAGCATCAATTAGAAGAATTAGTGACCAACAAAAATTGGGTTACTTTTATTTTAACATTCGATTCCATTAATGAAATGAGTATGGGTAATGTTAGTTATGATCACGAGACAACACATAATAAATCATACTAATATATAAACAAAACAAATCATACTGATTCGTTTCTTAACCAAAACGGTTAATACAAAATGTTTTAAAGTGCATCATAAATGTTTAGTTTCGGGACGGATGTTGTTATTAAAGGTATTATTCTATTCAAAATGTATCTAACTTGTGTACCACATTAATGAACAAATCTCGGTAAATACATGACGACAAAAAATCACCTAATATTATTTTGTACGGTGATAACAAAAAAAAAATCTGATAATTATGTAAATTATAAAGATATGTCAGTATTTTACATTTCATTTAAGTAAATCGCATAAAATTTCTCTAAAAATGTTACCTAATCTCTTCAGTCTTCGCATGGTTCAGATTTAGAGTTTTCCTCCGATTTTAACCTGAAATAATAAACCGCTGTTCAAATTTTATAACCCCTCTAATTTAAATTAGATATTCCTAATTCTATAACTTGTATTATATCACCTATACTAATAGATTTGCGCGGCATTCCATCGCTTTATTTGAAGGATCATTGCAATATTCATCCAAATATATATCAAGCCGTTGCAATATTCAGTATTTCTAATTACTCCCAAGATACGGTTACGGTCTATTTTTAGTTTTATTATGCTAAATCTCCACCGAAAGAAAATTAGCAATTTATGTGTTTGACTATATATAGTTTTTGTAATTATTAACGATGTGAACAAAAACTTTAAATTTGTTTATTTAATAAATATATTTAGTTCATATTTAGTTAGTAAATTTCAAGGGAATGGGTGATTTGGAGATGATTTAATTAGGGACCGTACCCATAATACATGATTCGTTCACGGGGAGTGGGTTATAAAAATACCACGGTTGTTTACCGGGGCCCGGGGGAGCGGATTCTTAAGGTTTCGTGACGTAGTCAATATCGTCTAAAAAAAATCTCGCGCGGTAAAAAATTGTAAATAATGTGTACTTAACCACATGTTCACTCTATTGTAAGCTAAAACGATTTATCATTTAAATAGTGAAGACGACTAGTTTTCAACTAAAACGAAGTGTCGGCTAGGTTTGGACATCATAGACTCAAAAAAGCTTAGCATAAGTAAAATTATTAATTGCTGCAAACACAGAAATTGCCAACTATATCGGTGAGAACGCTGTGAATATTAAATACTTATTAAGTAATACATAGGTAATATAACCTTAAGTGAAACGATAATTATGTAACTTATTAGATGTCTAATATTTGTGAATACCTTTAATATTTTATATATTTCAATAAACTTATATTTACCCAAATAATGCAGTACAAACCTTTTAACTTTGCCTTACTAATGTCTGCTCTTATTAAATACAACTTTCAGATTAGCATCAAACGTAAAGGAAATAAAAAAAAAATAACCAACGTCAATACAAGGTACCGAAGAAATATATAACAACGAAACGCTACAATTACTATTTTTTTGAGTTGCTATATAAATATATATGAAATTGCACAATTTAAACACGATTTTTGTTGTCATAAATACACTTTTCATCTTCTTACAATTTAAGATCAGAAGTTCAATTACTACGATGACGTTTGTTAATAATTCAAACAAGGCAAAGCTAAATTGTTTGTACGAACGTACGAATTGTTGGAACCTAATATCATATGTTTAAAATATCCACAGATACTAAGATATAATTTATGTAATAGTTTACGTTTGCTTTGAAGTTTGAAATAACATCAAGGTGATTAATATAATTAAACTAGACAAAACTTTCGGATCTTCTTCGAAATTTCGGAAAATACAAATGCTGAAGAACGACTCTAGATGATCAGGAATATTTATCACACATTCATTATTATTACTTCGTCTAGATTTATAGTTTTATCTAATATCTACACATGTCTATTGGTTTATCTTTTGAAATATAAATTCGAATGAGCAGATGACACTAAAAAAATAAAGTTTAGGCACTGTTTGGTTATGTGAGTTAAGCTCATTTCATTTTATACAAAAAGATAAAAATTATCTAACAAATTTTGATTTTACATAAAACTTTCAATCTTATACCGGATATACAAATCGTAATAATTTGTCGAATGGACGAAATAAAAAACTTATAATAAAATCATAAAAATAAAATTTATTTTCTATTAAACAAAGGACAAAATTGCCCAAAATGGATTTTATAAAGTAATTTAACGTTATAAAGTCACTTAGCAATACATGTATAGAATGTTTTGATTACGTTGAATGTATTGGCGGCAGTCGCAGTTCATTTGATAATATGTAATTATGAGTAAAGAACTTCATACAATGTTGACGTTGTAGAAATCTGAATAAACATAAATATAATAATGGATCGTCATTGTGATTTCCTTATAAAATTGTATGTATCAGATCGAATATTATGTACTGTTAATATTAACTAATAAACAATTAGATTTTTAAGACAGACAGAACACGCGCGGCTTACTTGCTATCTGTACGTGAACTACTTGATCTAGTTATTTCAAAATATTATTAAAGGACGGGTTCCGTGTAATATGGTGAATGTGAAATTGTGCTATGTTATAGATGTACCTAAAGAAGAGAAGAAATGTAAATAATAAATAAATATGATAATGTGACAAAGTGAAGACACTTGGTTATTATGCTATATATTTCGATCGAGTCCCTAAATAATTTTCTCTTTTTTTTTTTTTTTTTTGTTTAACACACTTGTTGACTATAGGTTTAGGAATTTTAGTAACGCACTCTAGGTTAAACTCATTATTACGTGCACTAGACACGAAGAGACTATATGCACCACTAAATGGCTAAAAATTTAAGCTCCCGGTAGGCAGAGGTTTCACGACTTTGGTAGTGAGTGGAGTGATTATTTAAATTTAACAATAAAGTATTATCTTTAATTCAAATTTCAATTAGCTGCAATAATCAAGTTATAAATCGAAAGAAAATAATAATAATAATAACATCACGAGGTATCGACCCGAATCGTCTGTACGGGAACCTAGCACGCTAAATAAGCTACGTCCATAAAGCTAGAATGGTAGATTGGGCAGAACAAAAGTAAGTGCTCATTTAATGCTAATTTAATGCTGCAAAATTAAATTTTATGCTTTAATAGCTTAATCAAAAAGTAGAAAACTTCTAACTTTTAACTAAGCTAGAAGTGTACCACTTAATAAAACGCTAACGGCACGATACAGTATCAAATCGAATGTAGATAATTTTGTACTTAATTAGTGCTCTTGATATACGATACTTAAAATTACGATAACTTTCTAGCTATTTATGGACGTCGAATAGCTGCAGTTTCGGAGCAAAAACCTCTACTAGTACATAAGCTGCCCGTAAGGTACAATATAGAGCCTGTTTTCTCGGTATCTTCTGGCTAGTGCGCTTTATTGCTTTACTGTGTGGATACCCTTAAAGTATACTACTATTCTGCCGAGTTTCGTCCTGATCTGAATTTTGCAGACCGTAAGGTTTCCTTGTTAGTGAGTGTATTTTAAAGCTGATCCGGGATTATCAAATGAAAATTGAATCTGCCATTATATGCGACTATTACGGTATCTAATAATGTAGTCTGCATTGTTTCTAATTTCCTTAACGTATTACTTACTGCTACTGAACCCAAATTAAATTAATTACTCAGGTATTTCACGCAGATTCAATCTTCAAATTTTTTTCTAAAGCTTTAAGATTTATCGAAAGCAGATTAAGCATTTTATATGATTTATAGAGAGATACTTCATTCCTTTTATAAATCTTACACTCCACATCTGAAATTGATGTTTTTTTAGCCACGACGCCATTGCCTGTCTTAGCACGTTTTGAAATGCTGACTAAATAACATGTCGGTATTATTATAATCTAATTACGAGTACTCAAGCTGCAGTTGGATTCATATTACGTCACAATGGGAAACATCTTTAATTTTAATACAATTTGATCAAAGTATTTTATATACTTGCTGCGTGTTGTTGTTCCTTGCCAATGTGGATTCGTGTTATAAAATAATATCTTATTAATTTAATATTGAAGAGTTCGTCGAAATATTTTCCTTAATTGTACTCCATTTTTGAGACATTATATGAACAATGGCATGTAATTATAGTATATTACGTCATTGGCGTGCTTATAAGGAACAACACTGTCATTGAAAAAGAGGAAGTTACGGTTTGATGTTTAGTTCTTACTTTATTTTAACGACATGCCTGATTCGTCGTCATGATTTCGTCTTGAGTTCACAGGTAATACCTACAATTTTATGACAGATTTAGTTCAACAAAACGGCCTAGAGTCCACTTGCCTGAGGGCCGATTTGCAGAGTTATTCATAACTATCATGTTATTGATTTTAATATTAGATTGTTAGATTTCTCCCTTTGCTTCTTGCAGTCAATTAAGTAAAATATTCGGTACGCCATCGTTTCCAAACATCCTGTACCATCTTATGAGTTATATGCTATCTTAAATGCATATACAACTCAGTTTTCTAAAACTTTCATGATTTATATTAATAAAACTTAACATCGTTAAAAAATCTAAGTCTTGAGCATTAATGGACATAAAGGTCTTGAATTGAGAATTGATTCCTGTACCGTACTGTATCAGCCTGTAAACAACCCACTGCTGAGCGAAGGCCTCTTCTCCATATGAAAGACGGGTTCGAGCTTAATCGATTCCACTTGTGCTAAATAGTAAAATATTCTTCAATGTCAGTAGTTGTTTTAAAATTACTCGTCGACGATATTTGACGATTTTCACCGCTGCTCCCCATAGCACTCCTGCTGAAGGCCACAAAAGTGCCATTATATCTCCATATTGATTACCTACTGGAAGAAATCTTGATAGAAAATCTTTAAGGTGTGCTGAAATTCTTGTCATAATTTTACTAGCATCAACCAAGTTGGTACCAATATCACAGTGAATGTGACGTGGGACTTCTATTCTCGCTACTATTCTGCGCAACGCATCTATAATGTATTCCAACGTACTGAATCTGTTTTCTAGATTATATTTAAAAAAAAAGCTATTAATTAGTTAAATTTCTAGGGTTCTTCAATAATTCCATTTTTGGAGACTTCTTTTTAGCGTCAGCATCAATACTAGAGGAACCTTATATAACTATGTTTCGATATAATTTCGGAGGTGAGGTTCATAAATTGATTCTTGATTTTTTTGGTGAGGCTTGCTTGTACCAACTGTTTCTCCAACTTATTTTTGGAATAGACTTGCTAGAATACTTTAGTAGACTTGTTAAATTCGTAAAACTTGTTAAAATCGTAAGTTTTATTATATTTTCCCCTAGTGCATTGAAATAAGCATCCATCATGATTATACTGATATCAGCCCAATAAGATTCTAGGGTATCTTAACCGCCTCTTATAATAGTCTACAGAGTAGCATTTTGCAGTCTTTTTTTTATATTAATAACCATCTTGCATTCTGCAAACCCCTTTTTGATATTATTAACCATCTTACTGAATGGTGGCCTATTAAGGAGAAATTTAATAGGCAACGGTTTTTTTGACAGCTTTCTGTCACTTGATTGATTTTTATTGATACAGTTACGACGCGAGTCCGTTCCGAAGAATTTAATTAGTAGTACAAGATCAAAGGACCATTTTATTAAACAATATTTTGTATGTGTTCTTGTTAACTAATAGAATGTTAAGATAGATTAGATAGATAGCGTCTCACACTGCTGACGGGACTCGCTTGATATATGTTCGTTTATACACGTAATCGAAAATTATGTTAATGTTAACTAGTACACAATTACATTTCTAAGATAGACTTGTGAGCACGCGCGGCTTCTTGCTATCTGTACGCGAACTTATTAATCGTTTAAAATGGTATTCAATGACGGGTGCTGTGTAAAACGTTGTATGTGCAATTGTGCAATGTTATGATTGTACCGTACAATTAACTATATTTAAAATTCCTTCGTAAGATACTTTTAAATGCACCAGGAACGTACACATTGCCATATTTATTCTAAGCCTATAGCATAAGATCAGTAATTGACATCTTAAAAGGTGGGCAGTTTAGTGCAAAACGTTTCATGATTCATAGAAATTCGAATTGCTTTTTATTAAAAATAGTTGTTTACAATAAAACATATCAAAATTTTTGTTGGTTCGGTGTAAAAGTGTTCATGGGATAATGTATGTTTAATTTTATTTTTGTTAAAAATTCTTATAAAATGTCTATATCTACTTAAGATATTATAAATTAGTATTTTATATGCACTATTATGGATTTATATTAAAAAAATACATCAAGTCGCTTACTAGCATTATTAACAGGTGCCGAGCTAACATAATTGTAATAATTAAGTTCGAACAATTCATTAACGCATATACATATCGTATACTTAGAAAAATCTATTAACAAAAACAGATGTGAAGTCGTATAAAAACTTCATACGTGCATTATACATACGATTATAACAAAAACTTCGATGAATAATTTCATGGCAGATTTTCTATATAGACTATTCCTTAACAAACACATCGAGGAATTTTTCACGATGATGTAAATCATAAAATAATAACGATTAAAATTTAAACGATCCACCTCGTCAAGGGCCCTTCTAAGCAAAGCTACATACATTACGTGTACAAAGATCTGAGTGTTAGTCGTTCGAAACTATCGCCATCGCTAAAAAATTCAAACGGTATCACAATTTTCATTTCGTTTGTTGTCATCGTTTTGTAATTGTTAAATTTACCATAACTATGTAAAAGATGTTACCTTTATCTATAGTTAGAAACCGTCGGTAGAAACATACAAAAACTAAACATTGACGACATAACTTGTGAAAAAAAATATACATGTCGGTCACACGGTATCGGTGTTTGTTACAAGATAGTTTATATCCGATCGTTTATCGATAGCGAGAGTTCGTGACGATCCCCGGCAGTATATAAGCAGGGCCGGCCTAAGGGGGGTGCGAGGTATGCAACCGCACACCGAGCTTTTCGAGGGCGGGGTGCAGATCATACAATTCGGGCATAAAAGGGGCATAATTTCATCATAAAGGCATCATTTTTCACGTACCAGTGATGACTTTTTTTAGGAATATGTATAGTCTGGAGGTGGAAACACCGATACGGCGGTCGCAATAGCGTTTTTTTCGTGTGCACTTCCGACACTGGATAATTATGGGTAATAGAAATCGATAATGTTTTCCATGAACATCCCTAATATAAGTCTTGCACACTTGCCATTTTTCCCTTAGGCTGGTCCTGTATACGAGTGAGGAGTGAACGGTGTGTATATAACTCGCCGTTAATTGTTGTTGTTTTAAAATTTATCCCCAATAGGGAAAGGCAAAGGACAATAGTCCGTACAGCCTAGTCTAAATTATCTCGCCGTTAATGTTTGACGTATGTGTAGATGACAATGCCGGCTAGTATGAATCCGAAGGTGATGGTGAGTGGCTTGTATAGAGACCTCTTGAGCGCGTGCCACCGCTCGGCGTCGCGGGCGCGCTTCTTCATCGATGAGACGCGCTCGGCGAGTTCTCGCGTACGCCGTCGCCTCAACGTCTCGCCGGTCTCGCCGGTCTCACCGCTGCAATTTACACATTTACTTACGTTCACTTTTAATATTATAAACATATTTTAGTTAAATAAATGTTGTTGTTTTCAAATTTAACCCCAATAGGAAAAGGCAAAGGATTATAGTTCATACAGCCTAGTCTTAATTTGTAAATTTCATTCCGGTATAACAAAAGGCCAGAGCCAAGTCTGAAGTTTTTTAATTAAATAAAAAAAAAACAGTTACTAAGGACTGACTTTAAAAAAAAAATCTCAGCACTTTGGCAGTGATGCAGTTTCAAACAGACAGTTCAGTACACGAATAAGTCTCAACAGTGGCTATGTTCGCGGACCCCTTCTAAGTGGTGATTTTCTTCACTTCGATAGAATCTTATGTGCACGTCATACGTTCAACATGCGCGGAAATGTTGATGAATGTATGACGTGCGCATGGGCTTCCAACAAAGTGAAGAAAATCTTCACTTAGAAGGGGGCCGCGATCGTTATAAAAATGTGTATCAAATACAGGTGTTATACAAATGAATTTCAGATAAGCGTCAATACTGTCGATATACAATTGTCAGATACAAGCATTATAAAAAAAAACGAGTGCGTCTCGGGACGCCCGACATAAGTGATAACTTAAACTATTCTAAGTTGAACTATTTAATATTGAAATTAATCATTATTATTTATATCAATAAATAACTTTGAAAAACGGTAACAGTTTACTTTGAAAAACATCTAACTCACACTAAACACTGAGTAGAGAGAGGGGGAATAGTCTGTCTTAAATACGGCTAACGCTGTGGTTTAGAGTGAGAGAGCCGTATGCGTGGAGAAAGGAAAGACAGACTGGCAGCGTTACGCGTTACATAACTAAGCGGTTTACCCTCCCATAAGAAGTTATTACTTCAATAATTCGAAATCACCTCTCGGTAACCGTGACGGGCTCGTCGTCTTCGTCGTCCGCGGAGGAGGCGGACGAAGCGGGAGAGGGGCGGTCGCGCGCGGGCGGCGTGGGCGGTCCCTCGTCCGACGAGCTCTCCGCCGAGCACGAGTAGTTCAAGTTGCCTGAAATTGATGACATTATATTAGCACCTTAGCTGCCATGTCAGTCTCCTGTGCCTGACAGATGTAGTACCTGTTCAGGCCATGTCAGTCATCGGTGACTGGCAGAACACAGCGCTATCGCTATATTTTATTCGACACAGGCCATTCAGTCATATATGCCTATAATTATTTAATTTTTAACTATTTAAAAATAAACACGTAAATTATTACTAAACCAATATTTGATGACATTTAAGTCATTTCCACCCGAAAATTCGATTTGATAATATTTCGTCATAAGAATTTTGGTTTGGCGGTTTACATGTTCTAATGTATGTTTATTTGAAATATTATTTTTATTTTTAACTAGCTGTACCTGCAACTTCGTTCGTCATTGCCATCTTTTTCAATAAGTCTATAAGATAAAATACATAAGCCAGCTATAGAGAAGCCGTATATTCAAAGTTATCTGTACAATCTGGGTTTTAAGTTGTTTTGGACCTAATACTAAGTGGTGTATGATTATTATTATCTGTAATTTCTGAACTAACAAACCATATTAATGGAATCGTGATTAATTTCGGGATAAAAAGTACCATTCAGTGATCCTCGTAGTATAAGTAATAGGTGGCTCGTAGTATAAGCTTAAGCCATGGCCAGTTTGATTTAAATTCATTTAGTAGTTCTGGCGTGACGCGCGGTCAAGATACAGACAAAAAATTTTAAATTGATACCACAATGCACCCAAAAGATAAAAAGCTTCATAATATCTGCAATGTTCTCTACATTGGTCTTATTCTAGTTATATAATAAGTATAAAAATACTTACATAAAGTATCTAATATTAAAAAAATTAGAAGTTGCCTACCTTAATTTTTTCTCTGATGGTGTATATAAAAAATCTATATTTGAAATAGGGAATACAATATCATTATCGCGAGATCTCGGCCTTTTTTAGCGAGATTGATCTCGGACGAAGAACGACGAAGGGCGAGATCTCGCGAGTTTAACGAGATTGCACTATAATAATATAAATATAAAATTATTACTAAAAGATTTTTGTTTAATATTAGAACAGAAGACTAGTCGTTTCTTTCATTTATTATTTGATAGATACGTACGTCAAAGTTTACTACTTATACTTGAGCCAAATTCGATGTGGAATTTATGTAAACAAACCAAATGTCATCGTGTATAGGGTTTTCACACTTTTAGTAATGAAAAATTGTTATTTATCACCAATTTCCTAATTATACATTAATAATTTTACTTTAACATTGTTTCCTAGAACTTAACTTAATCTCCAAATACGTAATATATAAGAAAATTTGCTTATAACAAAAATTAACAAATTTGTAATTACTAATATACATCTAACAACCCTAAATTTTTGCACTGACAGGAAAATTTCGCAGAGAAGCAACATTTGGTATTTTTTTGATCAGTCGTTATATTGTTAAAGGTAAATTTTTCACAATAATAATTTTTTCACAATTTCAAATTTTATAATTATTATGTTTATTCAACGTAAGTAAAGTAAAATAAATAATAAAAGAGAATGAGTGTCTGAAAATAGATTTTTAATCATATTAAATCCGTTTTAAAACAAATGTTGTTTTATTTTGAATGCTATTCAGGGATAGTGTAGCTATTTTTAATATAGGCATATACATATTTATGAAAATATTTAGAAATAATTCAGTGGGAAATTAGTATACCCACGTTAACAAGTAAATTTCACACATAATTATAGATAATATATAAATATATTTAACTTTCTGACTTATTTATTTCAAGTTTTATGTAGCTTGTACTACTATGTATAAATATTAAAAAATATGATTATTATAATTATTTTCCAATAGGCAGTAAACATCTGCCTATGGTCGGTTGCTAAGCAACGGTTTGTTGGTAAACATTCCACATCGAATTTGGCTGAAGTATAGAAGTTAATTAAAAAATTATAGACAGATATGTCAAACAATGTTTGATGTATATATATATATATATATATATTGTTAATATAGTGAAAGGAAAAAGGTGTACCAAGTGAAGCACTGGTGGGTATGGCGGGAAGGGGCCTTGCTGGGGCCTTAGTGAGGGACTCGGCACGCGGAGGCGGCGGAGGAGGGGCTTCCTCTTCCACCTCCTCGGCGACCGTCGAATATATGCTCTCCTCCATTTTCGGGTCCTCCTTCTGTTTGAGAAATGATACGTCATTTATGTCAATTTAAACAAACTATTCAATCTAGACAGCTGGTATGATTCGAAAAATCATTTTGTTTTTGATCTGTTTATCTACTAAGGCTACACGGGATTAATTATACAAAATGGCTTGAAAAGGAATATCGAAAAATTACCATTTTTTTTTAATTAGGAATATCGGGACCGATTTTAACTAAAACAAAAACTGAATCATAAAATTTTTAAAAAATATATTTTCTTGGACGTGAATCGAAAGCGATTGGTAAAAAAAAAATACACTTTGTAAGCATTAACCAACACGACAAATACTAAATTTAATAAGGGTGAATCACACATAGTTATGCCTAATTATTTACAACATAAAAGATTGAACTTTATGACTCACGAAGCTTGAATATCTTTTATACGCGTGTATTGAATATTATTGGATTACTTCCGAAATATAATTAACAAATGAAATCGGTTGTCAAAGCTTTACAAAAATACAATGTACAACAGTTTTTAAATAACATTTCTGGAATCCAATAATTTAATTGCTTGTTAACAATATTTTTGGAATCCAATAACAACAACGCCACTCGGACGTCACACAAAACAAACAGTTTAAGAAAATTAAACTTCTGTACTCTTTAACTTCGATATCCGGTGAAGTATGATATTCTTTTTTTTTTCTTTTTTTTTTTAATAAAGAAAACAAAAACAATATTTTTTAAGAGTTTATGCGTGAGAAACGATATTTAAAAACTCATACTTACGAAATTAGGATCGAATCGTTTAGAGCCTTCGATAATCGCCTGGTAAGAAAAGCGTAGCTGGTCGGGCGTCTGAATTAGTCCCATTCGATCTTTACGCATTTCTAAAAGAATTTGTTGTATGTTTACACTTTCCATTCCTTCTTTTTCAATCTAAAACAAATCAAAGATAGAAACGTTTAAAACTATATTCCGTTACATTACATAATGATACACATTTCACCACCTATCCAGTACAATTTGTAACTTAACTATCTTTAACTTTTGTTTAAAATGTTATTTTGGTGTACAATAGAGTATAATAATAAATAAAAAAAATAAATGTCATAAGGATATGGTAAGAACGGTTTCTTCATCTCGATCATATTCGACATAATTAAATTTGAATTTTAGAAAAATAATGCATCTCTGTTAGTCACACATCGAATATGAATTAAAATAATTTTAAATAAACATCATGCATCAACAGTAAATAAAGACAGTAAAAATATTATAAATTATAATATTGTTTTTTTATTTATTCTTCTTTGCTTCCAATTTATTTGATTTTGAGACTTTAGTTTTAAGTTTCATTATGATTATTGTACCTCGTTGGATAGCTTATAAAGTGTAGATATTTTTAAAATAATATGCAGATACATGTTCATAGATTTTTTTTTCAGTACGTCATAAGTTTGCAAAACAAAGACATTAATTATTTTCCTCTTTTTAACTTTGGTGAGTCAAGGGTTAAAAATTCAATAAGTTATTGTTATGTTTGTTGTTATTTATTATTATTTAGAATATTGTTTATCATTCTATGAAGATTTTACGAATATTCGTTAATTAATTTCTTTTTAATGCACTTTAAAGTGAAAAATTCGGGGGTTTTCCACCAACATTAATTAAATTAAAAAAAATTAAAATAGGTGAACGTGGATTTTTTTAAATATTTTTCTGTGATTGCCCGTAGCCCTCCTGACAACCTCTTAAAGGGATCGTGACATATTACAAGTAACCCTGTATAAAGCTTATTCGAAGTGGTCTCTATTGACTGCAATACAGTCTTTTAAATGTTGCGGCCAGTTATCAATAGAAGCACGCACTCTTTCCATGGGAAAATTCTTCACTGCCAATCGTATGGATTGTTTTAGGGACTCTAAATTATTATGGCATTTAGAGAAAGCCATACTCTCTAAAACACCATAAATCATAATCCAGAGGATTAAGATCGGGACTAGATGACGGCCAGTCTTCAGCTCTGATGAAGTCCGGAACGTTAGTTTCTAACCAAAATTGGGTCAATCGAGTTTTATGACCCGGCGCCGTCTTGCTGAAAGGACCATTCTTGGTTATTGAACTTGGTGTTGTTAAGGGGCTTAACTACCTTCTCAAGAATGGTATCTTGATACACTTGTGCCGATGTTTTGATACCCTTTTCAGAAAAATATGACTCAGTCACTCCTTCATAGCTAACATCCCACTAAACCATCACTGAAGTCGAATAATGCCCACGTTGTACTCTGTTCACTACTAATTGGGAAGCTTCCTTAGAGCTTTGAGCATAAATACGGTCATTTTGTTTATTAAAATATTTCCCAATTGTAAAAAATTTCTCATCCATAAACAAAATTTTTCTATGAGTTGTTTTGATTTTACCACCCTATTCTTTTTTAAATTATAAGTTAAGAAATGACCAGTGCATTTCTTATAGGCTGCAAGTCATAAGTCATCTTTTAAAATACGTGACATGATTCTAGGTGCTATCTTATCTCCCGAGATAAAATCTTTTGTTTTCGGACAGGATTTCTTCGAATTCTTTCCTTTACTGCTTTGATCGCCTTTTTCATACGAACACTACGTGGACGGCCAGGTTTTTTTCTGTCACAAACAAAGGAGGTTTCATTGTACCTATCAACAGCCCGGTACACAAACATTTGACTAATACCAAGCATATGGAGAGTTTTAAAAATTGTATTTGGCTCCATACCTACTTAGTGTAATGCAATCACAGTGTTTCGGTTTTCTTTATCACCCCACTCCATTTTAATATCACAAAATATTTTAAATGGACTGCCGCGAAAATGAGAAAACACAGTGAAAAATCATATAAAAATGACATATTCCAAATTCAAATATAATATTTTGTTTATTTTTAATTGTAACAGTATTTATGGCCAGACTATGTAAATATATATATATCAAAGTATGTAACTTACGATAACGAGACAAGAGTCGACCAAGCAGAAAGTTCCAGAGCGTCCGATACCGGCGCTACAGTGCACAACTGGCGGGCCGACGTCGGGTTCGAGCGCGCCCGACGAGCGCACCTTCTTGAGGAACTGTAGGAATGCGACCGGCGACGACGGCACGCCGAAGTCTGGCCACGTCGTGTAGTGGAACTGTATCACTTCTCGACTCTCGGAACTTTCCATGTCGGAGATTCTATCGATGAAGACATTTTTACGATTTATTTATTACTATTCTGTGTGGTATAAGGTAAATTAATGTCATAAAGACAAAAGCTGCTGTCTTACTGACGTTTTGTAAATCAACAAATCCCCACCAACACATGAACTATGTAAACAATATATAATTTCTATGATTTCAATATTCGATTGTACTAGGTTTGCACAGATTTCGTAATCCTACTTTTAATGGTAGAAGTCGTGTGGGTCCGACTTATCCGATGAAGTGTATGATTGTTAAAGATAGAATTTGAATGAGTAGGCATCGTTTGTGCTGGATTGTACCACCATCAGAATATAAAAAAAAAGAAACCCAAAGGATATTAATTGACAGATATTTAATATATTTTTTGAAGTTATAGTTCTTTTGGCGCCATCAATCAATGAATGAATTGACACCATTAAGATTGGCTATTAAGTAGGCGCCGCGCAATTGCGCTAACTCACTTCACTATTTATTATTTATACGAGTCTAATTTAATTCATTTTTTATAAATTGGAGTTTTATATTTACTTAAAATATAATTTATTTATTCATGTAAATGAAAGACTTGAGAATATTTCATTTTGTTATAGAAGTGTAATATTTGTACACTACACTGCTACTACTACTACTGTTTTATTTCGTTTAAATTACTCGAATAGTGGATTGCAATTTATTTATCAGTTTTTATTATTTTCTCTATTACCTATTAATTATTAGAAAATATGATGCATTGCAAGCAGCCATTTTTGTTTGTCATCTTATTATGAATTATATTAGTTACAAGATATAGATAATTTAATTTTAATATATAATTATATAAATTGGTTTCTTTTTCCAATGTGTTAGTTTTATTAAATTACTCTGAAGTTCGTATCAGTTGAACAATATTTTGATAAAATAAAAAGTTAAAAATTTAAGATAAAATTGTAAGATATTAAAATTGATTTCCGTAACCGCCATCTGTCGCTAATTGCTAACAATTACGTTACGCTACAAGCTTTTAAGTGAAAATTACAGATGGCGCGAACTATCCATTAACTCGGCGCATCGTTTTATTATAATTTCTTAAGAGCATACATAAGCACACACACACACTTTTTTTTTTTAATTTTCTTCTTGGTGGCAAACCTAAATAAGCATTGTGTTGAGCAGTACAAACGAAAGATTTGTGTTTAAAGATATTCTGAGACAATGAAGACAATGAAACTATTTAACACAGTGCGGTATAAAATATAGACATACAGCTATAACAACGACCAGGAAGTCACTCTGGTAACAATAAAATGTTGGTCGATTTAACAATTGCGATTTTAGTTGCTACAATTTTCTGTATTAATAAACGTGTCACACTCAACGGCCCCCAGTAGCATGTGAATCCTGTGTCGGGGGTCCGGAAACATACACAATACTGCATACAAGCACAAACGCCCAGACCACGACAAACATCTGTATGGCCTATACAAATATTTGTCATGTGCGGGGATCGAACCCGCGACCGCTAGCGCATCAGCCAGTTGCTTTGACCACTGCGCCAACGCGTCGTTAATTAATATTATTTTACATTGAATTATGTATGGATGAAACACCATTCGCTTGGCTATAACACAGAGTTAACCGTTAGGGCTTTTCTTTAACAAAATACTAGTATTAAATAATTCAACAAAATCAACATAACAAACATTTTATTAAGGTAAAATTGTAACGTACCTTATCGTTTCAACAGTTTATATTTAAAAGAAGAAATTGCATTCGCTTTACTAAAAGGCAACGAGAAATTTAATTCTATCTGCAATAACGTGCCGGAAAGGATTTTTCATTCTTTATTTTTTATTCTTTAAAACACAATTTATATTACAATAAGTTTACGTACTTTTAGTTTTTTTTAATAATTTCTAAATAAATAATGTGAAATGAGCTGAACTAGTCTTTTAAGGACTCAATGTTACTCTAATCTCACGTGACGCATACTTCGTCTGAAGGTCGTGTTTGGACGAACTACAAATTATAAATTAATACGTCTAACTGGAAATATGTTACGTGAATAAATTTTCTATTGTTAAAATATGACACAAGTATTTATATTATTAATGTTTTTAAATTTTATTTAAAAACATTAATAATTTTTAAACTAGCAAGTGCACATTGTTAGAAGGGTATTTGTATGAACTTTGAAGTAATTAATGTTAACAACATACGAGTATGCATACGCGAAATCATTCGCAATAAGCGCCAAAAATTGTAAAGATTATATATATTTTAATTAATTGAAAATATTTTAATTATTAAAATAAAATAAACATTAACATATATATAATAAATATCCGGTTAGCACATAACTTTCGCAAAGCAAAATAAAAGTAAAAAAAAATAATTCAAGAATAGATTCAAAAGTAAAATGTTAAAATAAATAAATATTAAATAAGTAATCCCTTCTTTTTAAATAAGTAATCCCTTCTTCATTTTTCTTTATTTTTCATATTTTCCTTTTTAGGGGTTTTTATCTTTATAATAGCTTCTTATATATTTATTTGATATTATTAATTTGTAAAACTATGTCGAAGAAAATATTAACCTTTGCCAAACAAGATTCATAATGTTCGAGTAAAAGATTAAAAATTATGGAATTCAGTAGTCCGCTCCGGAAAACCGGCACATTGTATGTAGGTACATGCTACACGGGTTGTCTACGCTGGCAATAAACGCGTCGTTACAAAGCTCAACTTTATTTAAAACATTTTCGCAATATGCTACAAATGGATAGAATAATCCTAATAAATTCCATAAAATAACGAATATTTTATGGAATTTATTAGAAAAATCTTCTAAATAAATTTTAAGATACTCATATATAATAATTTATAAATTTATTCAATAATTAAATACCTATTTAACTTACCTAAAAACACGAGTAGTGTAATAATTGCAATCCTCCTCGCTAATTTGCTCGACCGTCAGTTTGACGTCAGAGAGGACAAATTTTTCGTCTTCGCCGATACCCCGAGGCCAGTACCAGTGGCATTTGATCACATTTTTTTCGATTATCTTATTAAGCATAAGAATTGCACGACTGTTCTGTTCCCAAACCATCAGCCAGAAGTGACCAACGGTGAAAGCCAGGGGACCTTGAGTTAGTATATACTTGCGATTTGCACGTTCCATCTAAAAAAAAACTTACGTGTTAAAGTTAAGAATGAGTTTATTAATAAGATTTAAAAAAAAGGTTTTGTTGAAAAGTATGATACATGTACAAAGGGTAATTTTTAATTGAGACAAGAGGAGGACACGCGAAACAATAATATGGTACATTTATCATATTCTTAAATACACGAAAATTCTATTTGGAAACTTAAGCTTCTTCTTAAAACCCTTACTACCCTTACTTCTTCTTAACACCTTGGGCCATCTTAAAGAAAACTAATAACCCGCCAATTCGCCAAAAAACATAACTGTTCTTGCTGGCACTGCAATGAAAGAATACTCATACGAATGCATTAATCCGGTAAGCCAACTTTAATCCATTCGAAAAATGCTTGCCGGTCTGGTGAAGGAATCCTGACTCCTTGTGTTTAATTATCCTGTCATCGATCTATATTGTCATTCAACTTACTATTATTTGTGTATTATCATATTAATTGTTTATATATCATTTAGTATGTTTTCATCTAAATTTATATTAGCTATTGTAAATGTTCTGTGTGAGAGAAGAAATAAATATTACTATTATTATTATTTTTGTGACAATAATTTTAGCAGTCATTTTTGGTTAAGTGTGATTTATTGGGTTGGCAC
This sequence comes from Euphydryas editha, assembly GCA_036937285.1. NCBI lineage: Eukaryota > Metazoa > Arthropoda > Insecta > Lepidoptera > Nymphalidae > Euphydryas > Euphydryas editha. The sequence continues at coordinate 13,949,761 of JAUPFZ010000005.1, read as the reverse complement.
AAAAGTAATGAGACGCTTGGTTTAAGTTTTATATTTCTTACTATTATTACAATACAAAAAGCTTAGTCAATAATGTAATCACCATTAGTATCTAAGACTTCTTGTCAACGATCCGGAAAAGTTTTGGCTTTCGCCCAGAACTCTGATGGCTGTGCCGCGAAAAATTTGTTCAACTCCGCCTCTACATCAGAGAAATCATTAAATTGTTTACCCCGCAAATGTTGTCTCAGGGCTCTAAACAAATGATAGTCTGATGGGGCGAGGTCTGGGGAATAAGGTGGGTCAGCCCAGGTTTCTCAAGCCCAGCCCAAGTTCTCCAACTGTTGGCAAGGATGTGCAGTACCCACCGAGCCAAAACTTTTCGATACCGAAGCTCATGCATATGGTATTCCACGACGTGGTGACTGCATTTAAATGCTTTCGCTAATTCACAAGTGGTAGCATCCGGATTCAACTGCAGTTTGCAGCGTAAATCGTCATCATTCATTGCGAGTGGTCGTCCTGAGCGTGGCTGACTTTCAAGACTCCTGTCTACTGATTTAAAACGGTCAAACCATCGGGACACCGTCGCATGGCTTGTACTTCCAGCGCCCAATGCATTGTTGCTATTGTCAGCCGAAGCCCGCGCACCTATAGTGTTCGAACTTGTCGCTTGTCCATTTTTCTTCAAACTGACTAAACCGATCGCGAGAACAGCTTTATATACGCCCACATCAGAAGTACCTAGAATGTTTTACAACATTCTAGAATATTATCGAAAGCAACTTGAAAAAAGTAATGTATATTTTTTTTTAGAGTGTCTCATTACTTTTGTGCCAACCCAATATTTATTTATTTACTGACACACCAACAGCATAACTTACAAAACATTACAATAATCATGGTCGTATACATAGTATGGCATGCATGTCAGTTACTGTTGCATACATAACTCTCCTTAAAAGAAATTAAATTAAGTACAAAAAAAATCGCTCTACAGTTTTGGAGTTGCAACAAATTATTAAAGTACATGACAAAAAGAAGACATATAGTAACATAAATATCAAGTTACATATTATTATTTATGAACAAAAATATGCGGTAAGTTTTTTTTTCAAACTTGTCACTGAGTCATGAAAAATATCAAAATTTTTAATGGACGCGGAAAATCTACTATATTCAGAAAACATCCTTGATAATGGATAAAGTTTAAGGGCATTTGTTCTACTTACTGATTCAACAAATATGTTAGTAATGTACGCGATTTTGAAATTTATTTTATCAAGCGATTTACTGCATGCTATCTGTCCTGATAAAAGCTTTGTTTGTTTGACACAGCTTGATTTGTTCAGATGTTGAAAAAATTAAATATAAGTTTTTTTTTTCATTAAATAACATTTACATTAGCGGTTATGGCTTTTCAGTAGTATATGTGTCAGAATGTATCATCCTCATTAATACTTATATTAAACAGTTTAAAATTAAAATAATTTAATACATATTATATTACACAAAAATGTTTTAGTTGCCATTACTTTGACATACGAGGATTATTGAAAAAAAAAAAAATTAACCTACGAAATATTGACTACACTTATGTATCGTAAATCAGGCTTACAACTGAATTATTCCATACTATAGGGAAAATATTTAACTCTACAAACGTTTTAAGATCAAATTAAAAAGCCGAAAACGCTTTTTCTTACATAAAGATTCCAATTAAATTTTTAACATTATTTATTTTTATTTAAGTGTATTCCGTATACATAATACGATTTGACTGTTAGCCACCAGACGAACGGACGTCCAGCAGACACATGGTACTAGTGGGATCACGTGAAAATTAAGTTTTTCAAAAGATTTTTTTTTTATTATTGAGCTATCTCTTCAAAAGTTTTTGTTTGATAATATAATTGAGTGAGGAAAATTTTTTAAATAAAATAACAATTAAAAAAAGTTACAACGAACATGACACTAACGAGCCCTTATCGACGTTGTTGTAGCAAAGTACTCCACTGGCTGCATGTATAAAAGGAAGTTGCTCAAAGTGACGTTGCCCTTTGAAAGTAATAAAATTGCGATTTCTCCGTATAAAAATATTATTATTATTTTGTAATAAAACCTTAGCATCTATCATTAGTATAGGTACTACATATTGATACATATTAATAAAAGAAAATTAATAGTTACGTAGGTTTTTATCGTTATATATTGTCTATGTACATAAACACTTCGAAAGTTACGAGTAATATTCCTGGGGGACGGACGGAATTCATTAGTTGATTGCACGTTCGACCTCGACCATGACAACGGTGCACCGCACTTGTCACTGTTGATAATTTATCAATATAGTGTTATGAAATACATATAGTCAGTGGAGACCCATCTCCAAGACCCAAAACTCCGATACTTCTCTTCTCGCCGTTAACATTGAAACAATTACAAAGTTATTCTTCTTTTTTTTTAAATTTATTTCAAGAAAATAAAAAATAAAAATCTTAAAAAATATGAAGTTCAACTTTTTTCATTTTGTATCAGAGTATTTGTTGCATTTTTATAAGATTCCTAAACTACGTAAGCTATAAGAGGAAAAATCTATACACCTATAAAATCATATAATAAGCTATCTAAAGAATAGGTTTATTAAAGAAGAATGTGATTATAAATTTATAAATTAAGTAAAGAGCTATAAATTAATAAATGTTACTATTAGCTTAAGAGCCCGCGACACTAAACCTAGTTCGATAAGACTCCCAGATTTTATATGTATAATTAATTAGTCATGTCATAAATAGGGGAACACAAAATGGCGATGCTGCAATGCAAAAAACCTGGTGGCGACATTAAAAAAAATCTAATTAAAAAATCCGGTTTCAAGTATGATAAGACTCCCAAGTTTTGTTTTTTCCTCGAAACGGGAGTGATAGGACTATACGATAATGCAGTGCTGCAAGTCCACCTGATTGGCCTGGCAGCAGCATGATAAGCGACGCCTCGTATCATCAATTTCTGTGTAAGAAAAACCACTGCTGCATTTTCCAAACAGTGGAGAAAGTGGTTGCTGCAGCGATTGAAGGTCGCCCTCCGAGCAGCTGTATTCGGCGTTTCAATTCAGTTTTGTCAGAAATCACCCGGTTCCTTTCGAATTGTACTGGTTTAATACGCTTCCCACGGTCACTTATGAATAATTTTACGTGTCGTTGATTGTTTAAACAAATTAAATCGGCATATTGTATGTGATATTGTTCGATTTTTCAGACTCCGTTGTCTGTTCGTCTGTCACCAGGCTGTATCTCATGAACCGTGATAGTTAGACAATTGAAATTTTCACAGATGATGCATTTCTGTTGCCGCTATAACAACAAATCATAAAAAGTACACTAAAGAATATTTAAGGGAGGTTTCCAAACAACAAATGTGACTTTTTTTTTTGCTCGTTTTTACTCGATATTGATAACGGCAACAGGTAGACGCTTGAAATATTTACAGAATATTTAGTTATACATTGTTTTTAAAAATAAATAGTTAAATTAAAATAAAACAAATATTCAAGAGGGCTACCATACAAAATCATGTTTGTTGTATAGGAGCCCCCCTTGAATATTTGTTTTATTTTAATTTATTTATTTTTAAAGTGAATGTATAATCAAACAAAGCGCTTCCTCTTTAGATAAATATTTCGTATCCCTGCTAGGTCTATAATTATTTTTTTGTATGTAAAATGTAAATTATGTTTGTGAAATAAATAAATAATACAAAACGAAAACAATTGCTTTATAATAAGTGTAAATTTAAAATTGGTTAGATTTACACTTATTATAAACAATTGATGTTAATGATCAATTAACAATAGTGTGGTATGAATGCATCGGATGAAACTATAGGAGTTTTAATAAACTGTTTTTAAAAAAAAAAAATTTATCACTGGGATATAACTTTTGATAAAAGCAGATAATCATACATATACCATAGTCTTCATTCGTGAAAAGTATGTATGGATCAATTTTAGATTAACACTAAACCTAGTATGATGGGTCAAATGACCCATTTTAAACTTTTTGTCAGAATTTCTTGAAAATAACTTTATCACATCATCATTCGATCTGCTTAGGTAGGAATAGGAATACATAAAGTATCAGTAGGCTTAGTGTTAATACCTAGTCGTCCAATGTTCTTCCTCATTGAAAAGTATGTTCATGATCAGAAACAATATTCCTTTTAGAGCACTGAGTATATCGTTTTAAAGTTTTTTTTTAACTAGGAATGAAGCTATTGTAAGGAACTTAATGACTGGTAAAAATTAGTACTACCAGTATTTACGGACAGCAAAAGCCAGCATATTGTGTCAAAACTGATAGTTAACAACTGATTCTCCTGGGCCTAGACTTAGTAACAGAAAAATTTTTTTATATCAGTGATTTTTTTGCTTTTGCACGACTAATTTTCTCAAGTTTATTTTTAATCATTATTCCCCTTTCTGAGGATATTTAAAAAATAATTAAACCTAATTTACTGACCTACTTCAATTAAAATTTATTTTTAAGTTCAACAAAATATAATCACCATGTGGAAAAATGGCTTGGCCATGGCCATGGCCATGGCTCTCGCGACCTTTTTTTTACGAACTTTTAAGCGCTCTCGTACGCATAGGTAACGTTTTTAATATAGATACATCTATATTAAAACATGTACAACAATGTTTATTATAAAACAAAACAAAATGTAAAAGATGTAAACATGTTTGACGACGCGTTGGCGCAATGGTCACAGCAAGTGACTGATGCGCTATCGGTCGCGGGTTCGATCCCCGCAAATGAGAAATATTTGTATAGGCCATACAGATGCTTGTCATGGTCTGGGCGTTTGTGCTTGTGTATTGTGTGAGTTTCCGGACCCCCGACACAGGATTCACATCCTACTGGGGCCCGTTGAGTGTGATATTTCCACTTTGTTTCAAAAATGGTTAGATTAAATAAAACAAAATGTAAAATACTATATTTCCATATACAACCTTTGCCAAGGTTCCGTTACCAAGGTTCCAGAATATCCATTGTGCAAAGCTTATGCCTACGATGCCTGCCTGTTCTACCTTGTAAGAGCTTTGTAATTTTTCTTCGTCTTTCTAAAATAAGTAGCCAGCTGACAAATAAGTAGTTATTAATATATACATATATATGCTTTTGATAAGTTTTTATTTATAATCAATTTCAAGATTTGGAATTCATAGGAACTTTGTGCTATACAGTGATCTGTTATACATACATGAGCCTTGACGTAAATTAGAAATTTTATAGCTCCAATATGGATACATAGTCACGGATATAACTGATTTTATGACGAACGCATCTGACACTTTCTAACAGCAAAGTAATAGTGTTTTGGATTTTGCAAAAGAGCATTAATTTACAGATAATGCAGATAATGTATGCTTTTTATAATTAATTAATTTTGAGTTTCGAAAATTCCACTGATCTACTGACTATTGTCGGCTGAGATTTATTTTGACCGTTTTTTTGTGGGATGTATAATTTTTTTTATTAATCTTTTTCATTTATGTTCGATAAAACAGTTAAACACCGATTGATAAACGTGGGTGACAGCCCTAAGGCAAGTTAAGCTAGATGATGCTGCGACTGGCATTGTCAACCGTATAAAATGACGGGATATGCGTATTGTGCAACTACATCATATTTGTGCGACTAAATTACTATCACTGACACTGCAAGTTAACTAACCTTGTTGCAGCATTTTTATTGGGAGTTAATCGAAGATTACATTTTTTTTATCTTAAATCGTGAATTTATATACTGCGTAATCAATTATTGTAAATGACAGTTACTATATAAAAGCTGGAAATTAGGTTTATAGGCAGGTTCTTCCAGGGACTAAAGTCTTTTAGAATAGCAGTAGTGATTACTGTAGCTACTGTTATTAAAAATGCTTAATATCACATAACTGGGCTATTTGCAAGGATCTACGAAACTGCATATGTTAAAGATACAAATAAAACAGTTTCTAAGTACTGGCTGTCTACAGACAGATTTTTAAAAAAAATACTATTTCTGATTTTTTATAGTCTAAGTAGTCAATCAAGTAAATAAAATTATATTATGTCAACGCAGCAACAGAGATTTTTAATTATTTATTTTATATAATCTTTTATTTAAAGATGATATGATACCAATAGCTGAATGTAAAATTAGAGCTCACCTTCACTAAATTTGCATTGATATAGTCCTTCTCACAACGATTCAAAACAACTCTACTATGGTCATATGGATTTACATCCCGATAACGATTCAATGGCTTATTTTGAGGTTTCTTGGCTTCAAGGCATGTGTATGAGTAAGACTGGCATTCTTGTCCTATTTTCTGTAATAATTACATTTCTTGTATAGTTTAAAAATTTAAACAAATACTTTTATCACTAAGTTAATTAGAAATATGGTTTCATAGTTTTAACATAAAAAGGAACTTTGGTATACACAATAACAAACTACAAGCTACTATTAATAACTACAAGCAAATATCATAAAAATTGTAGTGCTTATTAAAATTTACATCTGTGAGTAGTATAAAAAATAAAGTTTTAAAAAGACAAACATTAAGTTAACTGACCTGGTCAAGAATCTAGCCATAAGTGTATCAAATTTCGAATTATATATCACAAAAACTTGACTGTATATTAAACTAACAAAACTGAAATTGTAAAGAGCTTGTAACATACAAGCTAATTAGGTGATTTCCTATTTATTTTTAATTTACCCTCTCAATTGTATTTTGTATGACCTAAATAATCTAAGGTACTATAAACAAATACTATAGTAAAAGGGTTGCAATTTTAGACAAAAAGGACAAAATCGCTATAAACAGTGCTGTTTGTTCTTGTTGTGAACTCAATTAGTCTTGCGTGGCATATAACATAAATCAACGCGTCACACATTCGTAAGATTTACCTGATAGATAATCGGCCAAGCGTTCCTATTCGCAATGTCCATATATTCTGCTTCAATGTTTTGTGAATTCATTTTTTCGTCGTTCATATCTCAACTATATCATTTCAAATTAACACGAACAAAGTGTTTTTTACGGCCGTCAGCCGGATGCCGCAAAACTCGCGGGTTTTGTTTTAAATGGAGATTATATGGAGTATAAGCTGCGTCTTTTATAATCTCCAACCAGTCAATCTTATTTTGAAAATGCGGTGCATCAACTTTATTACATATCAAAGCAAAACCTTCGTATTTTACAACAGTCCTCAATCCGAATAGAGTGGATGCACCGCTGCTGCTGTCTGTTTTTTTTTTTTTTGATATTGCCATATAATGCAACTAAACTACCATTCCTAAAACTGACTAAAACTACTAAAATAAAATGAAAATATATATTATTCAATAAAATCATTTCCTACATTACTATTTATTAATTTATTTATTTAAGCAAATAATATTTACTGCACACATTTTGCAAATACAAAATTTATAAACAAGTATGCTTAGTTAAAAAAATCAAAAACCCGACTGCGTCAAATACTCTTATTATAAACTCAAAAGAATAAAACAATTTACTAGCTTTCATTTGATACCCATATTGCTATAGTAAGAAAAAAAATTCAACTCCCCCCCTCATTCTGCCATTTGCGGGCGCCATTTTGAAAATTGATATAGCCTATGTTACTACTACAATTTAGACAAATCCAACGACACCTCATATGTCAAAAACCGTCCAGCCCTTTGGGCTGTAGGGCGTGCCAAAGAAATGGACATACATTCATACATACATACATACATACATACATACATACATACATACATACATACATACATACATACATGCATGCATACATACACTCGAAAAACATAACCCTCCTTCTATCGCAGTCGGGTAAAAATGTTAAATAGTGGCCTTAACACTAAAACCGATTTCTTACAGGCAGCCATGCGTGAGAGAATTATGTCTACTATACTAGATACAAAGCAGTTGGTGCATAAAGTGGTCATGATACAGAATAATGTAATTTTATGAATAAAATACAATTAAATTTTATATATTTATTTACATGAATAAAAAAAATGTGAGCTGTCGCGCGACGGCTGGCAAATGTGAAACATCGAAATTATTTTTGTACAGGTAATACAAAACAGGTAAAAAGAATAGGATAGTTTATGACACACAAGAAATAAAATTATTTGATAATACTATGTTTAAACAGTTTTACAATTAAATATCAATGAAAATAAAAATGATACATCTATCAATTAATCAATAAGTTATTATTAGATCCCGAAAATTAAAAATTTGGCGCTAATTTTTTCCGTAAATTGCGAATAGGACGAACGTGACATTGTCGTTCTGCACATCAGGATATATTTGCAGTTCACTCAAAAGCAGGCTCGGAGATGATACAATAAATGTCATTTGTTTTTTAAGAGCGTATTTTCAAATTATCACCATAGGTTAATGTCATAGTAATAGCATCTAACAATAAGAGAAAGTTGTGATTTGATTATTAGTCATTATATGACTTATCGGAAGAACTTGTCAACAAACTCGATCGCCTCCAAAATCTATGTATAATTACTTTACATATTCGGTCTGAAGAAGTTTGATCATGTTTCTGAATATCGCACTAAGCTCGGATGGCTTCCAATAAAACATCGACGTAATCTTCATATTCTGTCTCTACTCTACGCAACCCTTTTTCTGTCCTACTTCACCGCTATACCTTAAAGAACGTTTTTCCCTCCTTGGCAACCCTTCTCTTCACCTTTGCCTTCGCTCTCAAAACGATAACAAACTAAGCGTGCCAGTATGCAACTCCAGTACATACTCTAAGTCATTCACTGTAAGAGCTGTTAAACTATGGAACGCACTACCATCTGTAATTCGCCAATCTCCGTCTATATCAGTCTTTAAAAGCCGCGTAAAGAACTTCTACTTAACTTTGACTTAAACGTCACGTCTATGGTATCTTATTTTCTTTGCATGTCCGTAACTATCTATTCTGTACTGTGAATACTTGTGCGTTTGTTAGCATATATCTATCTACTCGTTTATGTATTGTGTATTTATATGTTTATGTATCTGCATTTATGTTCTTCAATTTATGTATATTTATATGTATGTATGTGTCTGTATGTGTGGGTGTGTGTGTGTGTATGTATGTGTGAGTATATGTATGTATGTATATATGTATATATATTTATTTATTTATTTATTTATTTATTTATGCTTTATTGTACACCATTTTTATACACACAACTTAAATATTCTTAGTAATTAGATAAATGTACAAAGGCGGTCTTATCGCTAAGTAGCGATTTCTTCCAGACAACCCGGACTACACGGAATATGTATAGAAAAGGCAGGTGGTGTACTATTACTATAAACTTAATATATAGATGAAATAAACAAATATAATATATATATATATATATATATATATATATATATATATATATATATATACACATACACACACATACATACACATACATACACACACATATACACACACACACATAAATATATACACATACACAAATACCCACATTTACACATATAATTATATATACATCTATAATACATACCACATGTACATAATATACATAAGTCGTCATAATTCATCAGAATTTATAAGTTGCAAATTTATAAATAAATAATAAGAAGGGGAGAAAAATACGTAAATACACGATTAGAAAGTAGTGTAAAATATTAATAAATACGACTAATTAACCATAGCGAGATAGTGTTCTTTGACAAGATTTTTAAAAGATGTTAGTGTCTGTGCTTGTCTGATCTTGAGCGGTAAGGCATTCCACAATTGAACTGCCTGTACAGCAAATGACGTTTTATAAAATTTGGTGTTGTGCACAGGTACCCTCAATGTGAGATTCTCTGCTGATCTTAAAACTTTGTTGTGTGTTCCAAGAAATTCAATTTTTTCTTTAAGGTATGTTGGAGTTTTCGCATGAAATAACACACAATAAAGCAGCGAGAGAACATGCAGATTCCGGCGAAAGCGGATAGGTAACCACTTGAGTTTTGATCGGAATGCTGAGACATGATCATATTTGCGCAAGCCAAATATGAAACGTATGGCAATATTTTGGAGACGCTCAAGTTTATTAATTTGTTCTTCGGTTAAATTGAGATAGCTTGCGTCGGCATAGTCGAGAATAGATAGAATTAAAGATTGGGCTAACATAATTTTGGTGGGAATTGGTAAGAAATAACGAAGTCGCTGAAGAGATTTTAGTGATGCAATAGTTTTTCGACTCAGCTCCTTTATATGACTGTTCCACGATAAAGTACAATCTAAATATATACCCAGGTTTTTTACTACTGTACTATATGGTATAACGGTGTCCTTAAATTTGACCTTAGGTAGCTCGGTCCAGTTAACTCTAGAAATCATGCTCTGACTGCCAACAATAATGGCCTGAGACTTAGAGGGATTAACTTTAAGACCATGTTTCTTACTCCAGTTACAAATAACATTCAGATCATTATTGATGACAGAAACTGCTGTGGGTAAGCTTTCAAGAGTAGACTGGAAGTAAATTTGAATATCATCTGCATACATGTGATAGAGAGAAGTTATATTGGATGTTATTGAATTAATGAACAATGAAAAGAGGAGAGGAGACAAGACGCCGCCTTGAGGTACACCGGCATTCACATCACTCCAAGACGAAACAGCCTCTTCAATGCGAATGCGTTGCCGGCGCCCTGTAAGGTAACTTTGAAACCAGTCAATTACTGATGGAGATATGTTGAGAGAGCGCAGTAGACCCAACAGTATGTCGAAGTCCACAGTATTAAATGCATTACTGAAATCTAATAAGGTGAGTACTGTTAAATGCTTGTTGTCCATACCCATTCTAATGTCATCGGTAACCTTAACCAGAGCTGTGACTGTACTGTGACCAGGACGGAATCCGGACTGTAACGGGTTAAGGATATTAAATTTGTAAAGGAATCGACTGAGCTGCTGATGCACTAACTTCTCCAAAACTTTTGAGAGGAATGGTAATATGGAGATAGGCCGGAAGTCAGTAATATTGGAGGTATTAGCTTTTTTTGGAATTGGGGTAATTTGTGCAGCCTTCCTTCTATCTTCTATATTCTTCTTTCCTTTTTATATATGTATTTATATATTGAATTAAATATAAATGGTGCTGTTGTAAGCTCAGATGACGAGTTGGCAAACGTATTTGAAACCTTTTTCGATAAAATAACCATTGAATTAACCTCTCAACTGAATTTTATATCTTCAACTAATTCTACCCAACTTCTTAAAAATAACGTTAGCAAATGTAATATTGATTTTTCATTCTCACAGGTTGATTCTTTAGATATTCTTAAAGCATTTAAGAGTCTAAATATAAAAAAAACCAATGATCTGTGGGACATTTCAGTTAAATTAATTAGTTCTATCATTGATGTCCTGGCTCTGTATTTAGCGTTAACTTTTAACAATGCTATTAAAGTGGGTTCTTTTCCAGATTTGCTAAAATATAGTAAAGTTTTACCAATTTTTAAAAACGGACATCGTAGTGATCCCAGCAATTATAGACCAATTTCAGTCTTACCGTCATTAAGTAAAATTTTTGAAAAAATTATACTAAATCAACTTCTTTTCCATTTTAATGTTAATCGAATTTTTCACAGTGAACAATATGGTTTCACTAGAGGTCGCTCTACGACAGATGCCGGTGTAGCACTTCTCAAACATATATATGATGCTTGGGAGAGGTCACAAAATGCTATTGGTGTATTTTGTGACTTATCAAAGGCATTTGATTGCGTGGACCACGAGATTTTATTAAGTAAACTAGAATATTACGGTGTTAATGGTAAAGCTCTTGATCTCATTGCTTCATATCTATCTAATAGAATTCAACATGTATCAATAAACGGAACGATGTCTTCTGGATCTGTGCTAAAAATGGGCGTTCCACAAGGATCGATTCTAGGTCCTTTTCTTTTTTTAATATACATAAATGATCTGCCATTTTACGTTAAAGATATTTGTGATATAGTGCTGTTTGCAGATGACACGTCACTTATATTTAAAGTTGATAGGAAAAAAGTAAATTATGATGACGTGAACAGCTCTTTATCTCGAATTCAGGATTGGTTTAAAACAAACAACCTCGTCTTGAACGCCAAAAAACCTAAGTGCGTTGCATTTTCGTTGCCTAATGTTAAACATCCAAATTATAATTTAAAAATAAATAACGAGAGGCTTATTATCAATGATACTACAGTATTCTTAGGGATAAATTTGGACTCAAAACTTCAGTGGAATTCCCATTTGTCATCCTTGAATGGTAGACTCAGCTCCGCAGCTTTCGCTGTTAGAAAAGTACGACAGCTGACCGACGTTGCTACTGCGCGGTTAATATATTTTAGCTATTTCCATAGTATACCTAATGTCTTACGGTCTGTTACTGTGGGGTAATGCTACAGATATTGATACTGTATTTATTTTACAAAAAAGGGCTATTCGCGGCATTTACGATCTTGGAGCTCGAGTCTCCCTACGGGATGTTTTTCCAAAGGTAGACATATTAACGGTTGCGTCGCAGTATATTTATAACAATATTATATATATTCACCAGAATATTCGTTGTTTTGAAATAAATAGTATTAATCGCGCTGTAAACACTAGAAGGAATAACAAAATTGTAACTCCCAGCTTCCGACTGCGCAAAGTAAACGTCTCCTTTCTGGGTTATGGTATTCGCATGTATAATAAAATCCCACAAACAATTCTGGAATTGTCTCATAATAAATTTAAAGAATTTATTAAGAAAAAGTTAATAGATAAAGCTTATTATTCGGTCCAGGATTATTTAGCTGATAAAGACGCGTGGACTTAGTGGCGCTGTATTTCATGCAAGCTGTTACTAATTGTGTACTAAAACACAGTTTATATATTATTTTCAAAAGAGTAACTGCGGAGTTTCTTGCCGATTCTTCTCTGCAGAATCTACATTCCGAATCGGTGGTAGCTTTACTTTTACAAAAAATAATAATAATCACTACAATATTAATTTTGTAAAATGACGATTCGAAAGTGCTCGTAGGGCCTATTTGAATAAAGTTATTTTTGATTTTGATTTTGATTTTGATATAGATATATATGAAAGTACTTATGCGTTCGTGAGTCGTTATTATAAGTCCGACAGATTTTTGTTACCGACGCGCAAGCCCGTTACAATGCAAGCTTCTTTCTGATGGGTTGTCTGGAAGAGATCACTATTTAGTGATAAGATCGCCCATTGCACTCTTTGTATCTAGTATTAAGGTTTGCTCTGTAAACTAAATTAATGTGCAATAAAGTTGTTTATTATTATTATTATTATTATTTCTTTTATTCAACATTTTTCCCTATAATTACATTTTTAAATATATTTATAAAAAATACAAATAAAAATATTTAAAAATATAAAAAAGGTATTCCTCCGGTGGCAGGTTGAGTCCCAGGCCATCGGTGGTTAAGGCTCCAGGCTGAGGAACCTCCTCACAATGCGGGCCGTTTCAAGTAACACCGCCTTTTGAATCCGACCCTTGATCCAACAGTCGAGCGAGAGTTTCTTAAGGTGTTGGTCGAAACTCTTCGCTAATAGGCCATTGACCGACACAACAATAGGAACAATTATTGTTGAGTCCACATTCCACATGGCGGTAATCTCGTGGGCAAGGTCTAAATATTTACTTAATTTTTCTTTTTCCGCCTTTACGAGATTATCGTCATGCGGGATTGTAATATCAACAATAATAGCTCGGCGCGTTGATCGGTCTACTAGCACTATATCAGGTTTATTGGCTGCAATAAATCTGTCAGTGATAATAGACCGATCCCAGTAGAGCAACGCATGACTATTTTCAAGAAATGGCGTTGGATTGTATCTATAGTACGGTAACTCATTTTCAACGAGGCCATATCGAAGAGCAAGTTGTTGGTGGATAATCCTGGCTACTTGGTTATGTCTGTGCAAATACTCACCGTTAGCAAGACGACCACAACCGGAAACAATATGTCTGATGGATTCGCCAGGCTTACGACATGCTCGGCATATGTCTGGAATTCCATCTTTCATGATATGTTTCCGGTAATTGTTCGTCTTGATAACTTCATCCATAATTGCACAGACAAAACCTTCAGTCTCCCCAAACAGATTCCCGTGTTGTAGCCAGGACACAGAACTGGATTGGTCTACATCTATATCTGTCAGAGCTTTGTAGAACCGACCATGTAGTTCTTTGTTCCTCCATATGGCCACGCGGTCAATGGTACTCATTACTATAGGTTTACGCCATTTCTCTTTGCCTAAGGACAGCGGAGTAAAGCCCTTATCAACGGCAACAACATCCTTGTGCATATCGTTTTTGATGCTTAAAAAATATTCTCGGAGATTATACACCACACGATTGTGGAGGTCTTTTGCGTTTAAAAAGCCTCGACCACCACATTTTCGTGGGATGTATAATCTCATCAAAGATGAACGAGGGTGATGCATTCGGTATATTGTTAACATTTTACGGACTTTGCGATCAAGGCAATCTAACTCAGTTTGAGTCCATCTCAGAATGCCGAAGGTATAGACGATTAAGGGCATAACCCAACTGTTAAAGGCACGTACCTTGTTACCGCCCGATAAAAAGCTGTTAAGCACTTTCTTCAGCCGGCCAAAGAATCGTTCCCTTATCAGTTGTTTCATGGCTCCGTCATCAATGCCCAATGCCTCTGACATTCCGAGATATTTGTAGGTTTCACCTTCGTTGAGAGATCTAAGAGACAAAGAGTTGGTAAGTTGCAAATTTTCTGATGAGATAATTCTACCTCTTTCTACATGGATGAAAGCGCATTTATCCACACCAAATTCCATTTTTATACAAGTGCTAAAAGTTTCTGTTATTTTTAGCAACTTGTATAACTCTGGTCGTTTGGATGCGAACAACTTCAGATCATCCATGTAAAAAAGGTGAGATATTGCTTTGCCTCCTTTACGAAGGTGAAAGCCTAACCCTGAATCCTCTAATAAAGTACTTAAAGGATTCATGGCCAGACAAAACCACAATGGACTCAAACTATCGCCTTGAAAAATACCCCGCTTGATCCTTATCGGTTCGGTCGATTCAGGAACATTGATGCCGCCAGGATACTGAAGATACGTGGTCCACTGCTCCATACACGAGCCTAGAAAAGAACACAAAGCTGTATCAATCCTATACAACTTCATGGTCTCCATAAGCCATGAATGTGGCACTGAATCATATGCCTTCTTGTAGTCAATCCAAGCGGCCGCCAAATTTTTCCGGTTTCGACGTACCTGTTGGCAAATAGTCATGTCTATGAGGAGAAGTTCTTTAGTACCACGACTACCTGACTTACATCCATTCTGAGCTGTAGCCAAAATATTATTTGTCGTTATATGTTTCATAATTTTAGTAGCAAGAATGGATGTAAGTAGCTTATAGATGGTTGGTAAGCAAGTAATGGGACGGTAGTTTTTTGGATCAGTGGTACTTCCCGATTTGTATAACAGGAATGTGAAACCAGTTGTCATAAATGTTGGAAGTGAACCCGTAATGAGGGCATCCTGAAATTGGGTTGCCAAAACAGGGTGCGAACTACGAAACCATTTAAGCCAAAAGTTGTGCAATCCATCCCTTCCAGGACATTTCCAATTCGATGAGGAACGGATTGCACGACTTACATCATCTGGACTGATTGTGGTTGGTTCCATTTGTGGAAGTGAGTTGCACCTCCTCCTGACAACACTCATCCAGTCACTATCAATATGGTCAATGGGATCCGACCAAATATTTCGCCAAAAATTTGTTATCGCGTCTCGGTCCGGTAAATCATCATTGACCACATTAGTAGTGCACTGTTCCCAATTCCTGTATACTTTTCGTTGGTCGCTTTGAAAAATGCTATTTTGATAATATCGATCCCTGCGTTTTTTATACCGCTTTATGCGCTTTGCCCATGCACAGAGTTTTTGTTTCAGAAAATCAATGCGATCTGCGACTGAATTTATGTACTCGCTTGATGTTATATTTGTACCCGCAAAAGCTTGGTGTATAAATCGCATAATTTTCGGGCGTCTATTACCATTCCTGAAACATATTAATTTGGCTATTAGGGTTCTGGTTAAATGTATTCGTTTTTCAATTCTGACTTGCCAAGCTGGAGCTGTGTTAGATGGTAAAGTTGTTTTATTTGACGGAAAATTCACATGAGCTACATTACACACAGCTGCAGCTCCACAATACAGAAGTGAATGCGTATCAGATAAATTTTGAGTGTTGCCTAAATATTCTTTTAAAATTGTATCCATAGCACCTACTAAAGCCAAATTACGTCTGTGTATAGGCAAACGAGGTAGATGTGGCCTAATATTAGGTGGCATGGTTCTATATTTCAAGATAGCATCCTCCAAAGCTCTCCTCATATGCTCATTATCCTGGTCATTTACTGACAAATCAACACTGTTAGAATTTATTACATTCAAATTTGTTACCTGTCTCTGCATATTTTGTGATGATTGCATAGCACAAGTATGACTAACAGTATTAAATTGTGGATTATTATTATTTATTATTATGAATACGACTGAATAAAAAATATAAAACATTAAAGAAAACTATTAAACTATGTATGCCAAACATTTATTTATTTATTAATTATTATTATTTTTTTAATTTAAAGATTAATTAATCCAAGAAAACAGATTACTAATTACTTATACTTATTCAATAGAAAATAAATAAATTCCGTTGATTAATGTAAGAAATGTTTAATGAAATACTTCCTCTTAGATTCTTGAAAAATAATTTAGGTATATACCAAACTTTCAACGATTTTTGGAATAGTAGGTATAGAATGATCACTTTTAATAAATATGGCATAATGAAAAATTAAACACGTATAAGATACCTTATAATGTTTGAAATAATGATTTGAAAGTTATAATAGTTAACGAAAGAACTCAAAAAACTAATTAAGCCACATCTGTATTATTCATAGGTCTACCGTAAGAATGAAATTTAGGTAGGTGATTTACATTACTATTTTAGAAATTTTAAAGCTATAATATCCTAGTAGGATGTTATAAATATGCAGCAATATATCTCGTGCCATTTGTAGCTCCGATTTCTCCCGATAATTGTTGAGAATTACCGAGAATCAATGTGGAAATAATGGTATTGTATCGTACTCTCAGTGGCGTAACTATCGGAAGGCTAGACGGTGCCTTGCCAGTGTTCCCAACCTGAAGTGGACTGACTATCGTACCAGGGGGCGTAAAATTATCGTACATGGATCGAAAATAATCGAAATTATCGTATTTTTTAGGATAATGTCTATTATAGATAAATAAATCATATAAATGAGGATCCGTAACGTTTTTAGTTGAGAATGCAGATTTATAGAGCTAAGTAATCCTTAAGATACAGTGAAAAAATTTTTGTTCTACGACAAAAATTGACGAAGTTATGATCAAATTACTAGCGGAGTTCACTAACAGGCCGGCACGGTAGGCTGTGACGTCACTGTGTCCGAACCCGTTGTCAGCGATAAGGCGCGTAGGTGTTTTCATTGGTTTATTGTGTCTTTGAAACAAATTAAGTGTCCGATTTGTGTCTAATTCTCCTTTCTAACTATGTATGAATATTGTATAGTGCCGTAATGTACAAATACTTCTTTTAAAAAGCCTGAAAAACTCTTTTTATACGTGCCGAAAGACCCAAAACTACGTGAAAAATACTATGCCGTTGTGAAAGTAGATGATAAAACTCCACCTTCGTCCCGGGCTACAAGACATTCTTGCGAAGATAATTTCAATGTAAGTACCTACATAACTACCTATACATATATTATTTAGTTAATATGAATATAAGTTGGTACCTACTACAACGTGTCATGTACTTAAGTATTCACTCATTTTAAGCCTGCTGCATTAATAAAAACATACCTACTTACTTTTTCTGTGTTTTGTGGATAAACCTAAGTACTTACCTATTCGCCCGTTCCGATTTCTATATAATATTCCAAGGTCAAAACAATGACACAGGGAGGTACTCGGGTAAAAAAACAAAGAGTAAAGGCCGCGGCGCCGGCGTGATCCGAAAAGAGTAAGTCCTTCCGGGCCCTCTCCGCCACCTCTTTCTGCGAGATGACGTTCTCGCAGAAGATGGCGACCGCGGTCCAGGCCCTATTACCGCCAACCAAAGCTCGCGCAACGGCCGGCGGCGACAGGTCCTCTCCAATGACTGCAGCGAGATCCCGGCGCTGCTCAGCCCAGGCCGGGCACGACACGCTCGTATCTCGCGTATGTTGCGCGGAGTCCTCACAGCAGTCACTATGGTGGCAGTCCGGAGTAGTCTCCCTCCTTGCGACGACGTGCAAGTATTTGCCGAAGCAGCCATGCCCCGACAACACTTGCACGAGTCGGAAGGTGAGAACTCCGTGCTGCCGCAACGTCCACTCCTCCAATATCGGCTGAAGCGCCCCGATGGCCCAAAGACCAACCCGAGACGTCTCCAGCCGAGCCTTCCACCGTATGAAGGTGGTGCGGATCCCACCATGCGGTGAATTTGATCGGCGGGGGATTAGTGCTCCCCGTCCACGCCGCCGACACCCGCCGATAAACTTCGGCGAGCGCTTCCATCTCCAAGTCCCATAGGGGGGTTCCGGCCAATGCGCAGGAGGCCTCAGCAACTACCGTGCGGTAGCCGTGTATGGCCCTGACCGCCACGACCCTCTGTGGACGTCACAGACGGGATCTATTGTGGGCAGTCAGGGACTCTGCCTACACGGGGGCGCCGTACAGCGGCATTGACCGGAACACCCCGGCGTAGAGTCGTTGGCACGCTAGACTTTTTCCGCCCATATTCGACATTTGCCGACCGAGGGCGGACGCCGTTCGACGACGAGCTTCGGTGCTAGTTGGCGAAAGTGCTCGTCGAAGCACCACCTTCCGTCAAGTACCAGGCCCAGATATTTCATGTGGGCTCGGATACCGATCACAGTATTGTCAACCGTATACGTAAAGTAACCGTACCATTATCGAAGTACTGGCGGGTGGATCACATCGAGACCCATGGAAAAGCAGGGCCTCAAACTTGTTAAGGACCACCCTAAGCCCCAGTGCCTCGATCCTCCTGACCACCTCCGCGGTACCTGAGGTGGCCAGAGATGCCGCTTCCACGAAGGTCCCGCCCCGAGCTGTAACCAGAGTGTCATCGGCGTAACAAATCAATCCCAGCCCAGGGGGGGGGGGCACAGAGGACTCAGTCGTACCCGATGTCCCACAGGAGCGATCCGAGAACAGAACCCTGTGGGACGCTACACGACATGGACCTCCTGACAACGTCCCCTTCACGAAGAGTTCACGAAGAGGACATTGCGACCGTCAAGGTAGTCTGCCACTAGCCGCCTTAGGTAGAGGGCACTCCATGGAACCGGAGTACCTCCGTTGTGCAGCCGAATGGCAGACTATTGAATGCGTTGGCGATGTCGAGAGACACCGCCAACAGCACTCCCTTCGAGGCGACGGCCTCCGAAGCCACGATCTTCAGATGCAGAATGGCGCCGACCGACCAGCCCGAAACCCGAGCCGGACGTCGGACAGGTCAGGGCCGACCCGCGTTAGGTGCTGGACGATGCGAGCAGTGACTACCCTCTCCAACAGCTTGCGTACCTCGTTCAGCAGCACGATGGGCCTGAAGCCAACGACTGATGTCGAAGGCCTTCCCGGCTTCGGCAGTAGCACGAGATTCCCCTCCTTCCAGCTGTGAGGAAATCGTCCGGACACCAGTCTAGTGTCGATCAGTACCCTGATGCGGGACTTCAGGTGGTCGAGGACCAGGACCAGCACTCGAGCGGTTACCCCATTCGGCCAGGGAGCGGCGCTTTTCCGCATACGGCTCGCCGTGTGTGAGTTCCAACTCCAAACCTATAGCAGAGGAAGTTTTGCAAACAGAGAGAATTGGTACTATAAAAGTTCACATTGAAAGAAGCATATGGAAGTTGAGAGACTTCAAAATGATCGGACCTGACGCATGTGTCGATATTTCATACATAATTTTTTTGGATAATATTGTAACAATAGCCTGTAGTTTAGTTAATTTACAGGATTGTCTATTTAGTAATCAAGTTTAAAAATAAAAATGCTTTTCTATCTTTTATAGAGTTTTATTTCGAAATCTTGCATAATAAAAAGCACATGTCATATTATTAATAGAAGAGTAATTTCAAATCTCAATTCGTTTCGGAAATATTGATGTTTTCCAAAAATGCGTGGACTCCTCTAAAATAACAGTACAATAGTTTTCATCATAATCTTCGAATATTTCTTCTTTGTTTCTTGCACAAAACCAGCTTCTACTTTATTAGTACGATTAGTAAATACGTTTTATATTTAAATATCAGAAAATTACACTTTATAACAACACTATATTTAAATAAATTTCAAATAAAACGACCAACCGCGTCGCCGCCGCTCCGTCGATTCGTGAACTGCGCTCGTTCGGGCACAATGACGTCACACGCACCCGCGTACACTAACTTTTAGCGGCAGGAAGGCATAATGTTTATAACTTAATATCTTCGTAAGTAATGGTCCGATTTGGATAATTCAAAAAGGAATATCATTCTTATGTCATAGAGAATAACGTGGATACTAGTTCTATTGAATTTGCTATACCTTTACTGATCCTCATTGTAATATTGATATGCATGCAAGTACTCTATAGTCTATCGTTTTTAAACCACCGCTGTCAAATCCAACTCTTTGGTCAAATCAACAGAACACTGAAATCCAAATGTATTCTTCATTGCACAGATAGAAAATAATTAATAGGTTAATAAGTTATAGAAAATATACAGCCACTGAAAAAATGTATTTGATAGATATACCAACTTGCCAATGATAACAATCACTCCGAGTGTGTAATCAAAATTTTGCTGCTCTAGAAAATTAATTCTTTTTTCACTTAATTTGAATAATTCCTTTTGTCAGAGCGAATACAGACGTATAATAATATAACGAAATGACTGGCAACTTTTCTACACAAAATATACGATACATATGAAGTGTGCACATAATCGAAATATCGAACTTATATTCTCTTAATCGCATTGGTAGATGCTATACTAACCAATAAGAAAGCGTGTACAGCAGGCGCTGGATAAAGTTACAGTATCGGCAGTGGTGAAACTTGGCAGAGCGAATCGTAAGAACCAATAGGAATAGAGAACTTGTATTTCCCGGTATTTTCCCAAGATTTTATTGGACAAAATAAAATCATGCTACTGCGATTTTACGATTTATACTATCAGCGCAAGAGTGAAATAATATAAATTCTCAAATTTTGCATCATGATAGAAATTATCGTACAATCTGCGTACGATAATAATATGCTATCGTACATCGTACGTAGGCACAAAATTATCGTATGTGTACGATAATTATCGTACGGTTCCGAACGCTGTGCCTTGCACCGGAGGCCCCAAGCTCAGGGGGCCCTCAGAACCTGACCAACAAACTATAAATTGAACTATTGAAATTTGCTTGCGTGTAGAACCTAGACGGACCCTGCTGTGCGAGATAAAGAGCAGATGATAAAGTAGCTTTCCACCTTTAAAATATTTAAATATAACTATTTATATTTTGTCTTGTATTGATAAAACTTAAGCAGTTTAGTTGGGGCCCTAGTTTATTTTTGCACCAGGGCCTTTGGTTACCTAGCTACGCTATTGCGTACTCTTACAAGAATTTATTAAAAGACACTTTTACAATTAGTTAAGCTTAGATAACGAAGCGTGGCATGCGTAATGTTATCGCTTCCCAAAGGATTTAAAGTTAGTAACTATTTCTTTAACAGCGCCTTTTTGTAGTATTATGCACTCATTTGATTTTTTTTTTTTTTTAATATTTTTATTTTATTTGGGAAACAAACAATTATCATAACACTCTTAAATAAAAGCAATACAAGAACAACACAAATCAATCAAGTTTCCACAGAAAATTATAACAAACACTTGACAATCCATGATAAAAACAAAAACAAACACATAAAATAAACACAGCAAGTAATAAGTTATAACAAATTGTTCTTTGAATAATAATTCATATAAACTATTCTTATATTTACT
The DNA here is from genome assembly GCA_036937285.1 of Euphydryas editha. Classification (NCBI taxonomy): domain Eukaryota; kingdom Metazoa; phylum Arthropoda; class Insecta; order Lepidoptera; family Nymphalidae; genus Euphydryas; species Euphydryas editha. The sequence goes on along the minus strand of JAUPFZ010000005.1, from coordinate 13,927,605 downwards.
AATTATCTTTAATATTTATCAGGAAGTTAGCTTTTATTTAGTACTAATCTGCAACAGCGACGCATGTAATAGCGACGCGTCACCCCATCAAAAATCGGTCTGACTCGCTGCTATAGATTTTTCACATCAATAATAGTGTAATACATATAGGATGTCGGGTTTCTATATATGTAATACTTACTACTTTTTAGCAAATTATTTATTTATTAGCCGACTAGTGTGTTTGTCTTGACGTAAACACGACAACGTCCTACTGCTGGATGTAAGCCTCTTTAAAGAACTAGAATTAGAAACTACTACATTAGGCTGCTCCACTTTGAGTTAATAGCTATAGATGCCGTATATTCTTCTAATTAATAAAACAATTTATTGTAAATAGCTATGACTCTAATTTTTAAACACGCCAACTTGTTGTCATCGTTGAAACTTTCTATTAAATTGTTTTTATTAATATATTTGATTAAAAAATATTTTTTTAATTTTTTTTTTAATTTGTTAGTTTGCAGCCTGGTCAAGTGTTAGGGAAAATTGAAATCATATGTACGTAATACGTACGAATTATTGTCGCAAAACAAGAAGCGATGTCAAAGACCTGTAGCGTCACAACTGATCGTTCGTGTGGTTATTTGCCTGTGATCTCATTGTTGATTTTTCGATTAAGGTGCACATAAGATTTTATTGTTTCTCTAATGATTTTCAACTGAGTGAGATAGTGCTTGGGTATTGAATTAAGTGAAATCCATCTATCTGAGTGAGTTCATCTGAGCACGCTAAAGGTGTGCATAAGAGTGGGCATGACCTAGTTGTTATAAGTTTGGACTTTGTTAGCACCTAAAAAGTCGGTTCAAAGAATCTTTGTCAACCGTCCAAAGAGACCTCGCAAACCACCCGTTTCATATCCGCCTCCTGCACCCTAATGCTTTGTGACATGCCCAGATACCGAAAAAGATTCAGCTTCGCAAAGGGTCTTGAAGATGGACAGCTCTAGTTAGCTTAGCCTCCGCCAATAGCATCACCTGTCTCCTATCCACATACACGACCGGACACTTATCCACTCCAAGTTGCTTCTTGATGGAGCTGCTGAACTCAGTAGTGATTTTAAGTAACTCTATAAGCTTGAGGTCATTCAAGGTGGGAAATTTTAGTACCTCCTCTCTGAAACTGAAATCCTGTTCCCGAACGCTCCAGTAGAGTGTCTAAAGCATTCAAGTACAAGCAAATCGAAAACAGGATCAGAGAATTACCCTGGAAAGTATCCCTCCGTATCTTGATTCGGTCATAGACACTCGTCAGTCACTCGCCCTGGAGAAAAAGTTTCGTACTTCATTACACTATGTCTCCACGAAATCTGTTCTGAGCTGCAGACTAAATATTAAGCTAAAATTGATAAATAAAATAAATAAATAATAAATAAATTTAATAGAATTAATAGAATTAATTATTCCTATATATTCTTAAGTAAGTAGTTATTGTACTTAAGTATCACACGGAGATAGACTTAGTATCATAATTTTAGCGACATAGATCACTTTAGTCTATAATATTTTAATGTTGTTTTTTGTAAGTAATTATTTTATTCCACGAAAAATGATATAAATTTTATGAATTATCTTGTTACCAAAGCTATTCATTGGCTCAAAAAAATCAAAATAAAATTTTAGTATTCATTATAAAATTTAGCATTTATTAGTATAAATTGTAAACTTTGGTGTTTTGATAGCGAGGATGGCAAAAAAAGAACATCTTGGCAAAACTTGGTGGTATTCGTATAATGCAGTAGGCATGATTCGAGTTTTTACCTTTCTTCTTTTCCTCGAAGCTTATTCTTGTCAATGGACTTCATAGTTTACAGCCACTTATATTTAAAACTGTAAAAATATTCTTGTAAAACAAGAATATTAGGTCAACGGACGGTCAGTATGAAGTTGATTATTGTCAATATCATCATCATCATTATCATATCTACCACTGGATGAGCGACCGGTTCAAAGCAGCCTCCGTCCAATGGCTTCCGGAGATTCTCGTCAAGTCGTTTATCCATCTCACGGATGGCCGTCCGACGCTGTGTTTACAGGTACGTGGTCTCTACTCGAGAATCTTTCTGCTCTATCGGCCGTCAGTTCTAAGAGCTTTATTTCGTTGGGCTATGTCAGCAAACCTTGTTCATCTGCGGATCTCATAATTTCTGATTCGATATCGCTGAGAAATACTAAGCTAGCTTATAAACGTAGCTTAGACGTGAAAAGGGCTTGTAACTGTTTAACAAGATGTTATCATCCTTTTTGAAGAAGAGCTCTACCACGCTTCTTTTCCAGGCTTCCGGCATTACGTCCTCAAGCAAGACGTCATTAAGGAGCCTTTGTAGGGCTTTAAGCAGCAGCTTTGAGAAGCTCTGACATAATAACGTGCAAGCTGACGTTCGGAATATATTTTTGTAATAACCTCGACTCTCGAAACTTTAGCCGAGCTACTATGAACTGTTTGGTTGACCGAGGTATACAACTATCCGTAAAACTTCTCGACCTCCTTCAGTATGTGGGCTGTGGTCGAAGCTTTACATCTATCTTCTGATTTTAGCTTCGACAACGGGTTTTGACCTAAAGACGAATCCCTTTGAAAACACTTTGGAGCCCCAATTTCACCCTATCATAACTTTAATTAAGTTTCCATATCCGTCTGTTGATCCGCTTATATGCTTCAGTGTCACCAGAGGACTTAATTGATAAGCGTTGTTCTTCCATGAGATCTCGAGTTTGGTCAGAGAACTTTGGCGGGCCAATCTTATGACCGGGTCTGTAAAATCGGCTCCCAACTGTACAAACAATGTTCATCAACGTATTCGTCAAGACGATTTTTCGATTGAAATGATTAAATAATTCGAGCTGAAACCTCTCGGGGTTTTGGATATGTGCTTTAGATGGTCAGAGTATAGACTTCATCAGGCGAGACCGTTCCAGCTTAACATAGATATTCAATGTGCCTCTAACCAACAGACGATCACTCCCGATTTTCACTCTATGGATCACGGAGACGTCATTAAATAACTTTCGACTATTGGTCATGATGAAGTCTATTTCATTCCTAGTTGAACCATCAGGACTTATGCAGGTTCATTTTCGTAAGACAGCTTTCGAAAGAAGGAGTTCGTCATAAAGAGTCTCTTTTTCTCCAAAAATCGGCCAGTCTCTGTCCTCTTTGGTTCCGCTGTCTATATCTAAATTGTAAATTTAAATTAATTAAAAAAAATAATTATTCAATTAATTAATTATTAGTTAAAATTACTCTCAGCTCATCGCCTCATCTTTTACTTTTCTTCGTGTTAAAGTCCCCTATAAAAACATTGAAGTAGTTTTTATGTGTATGTATGGCCCTAATGATGTCCTCATACATAGCCTCCACTTCTTCATCTGAGTGTGCCAATTTTGGTACGTGTACCTGTATGACCTTCAGCGAGTATCTCTTACTCTGAGTATAAGGTATGCAACTCTGTTCGACACACTTTCGACTTTTACAATGTTGCCAATGAGATACCCGTGGACTATAAACCTCATATCTCCTTGGGACTGTTAGTCGCGCTCCCGGTAGTAGTACAGGTTACCGGATTTTAAAGTTATCGTGTGAGAGAGTGTAAGAGAGGGACTCTTCGGACTTCAGATAAACCCAATATATCCCATTGTAATCTGTTCATTTCCTCCAGCTCAACAATCTTTTCATCAGATCTCAAAGTGCCAATATTGTACGTTACCAGGGCCAGTTGTCATTGTGGATGGCAGCAGAATCTCACTCGGAGATTCTTAGCACCTCCTGCTCTACCGTTACCTAGGCCGCTGCCGTAGACGGGAATAGTACTATAATATATAATTATTATCAATATATATTTACTGAAATATAATAAAATAAAGTAAAATTCTACCATTTGGTGCAAGCTTTGGAAATGTGACGACTGGCAATTATTTTTTGTAATCTATTCTATTATAACAAAAAAAAAAAAATGTCTACTTGTCTCTGCTTGCCAACTGGTAAAACAAAAAAGATAACTCATAACGGTGACGTCCGTCCGTCTCCAAGTTGCAATAGTTATCTTCATCCTCTTTGCTTTAGTAAATATATACCAGCTGCAATTCAAGACGTTCGATGATAGTCTGTTGCATGTAAAATAAAAAATACAAGGGCGCCGGTTTTTGTGTTTATTATATATTATATCAATTTAATATGGCATCTCCGCGTACACGTCGAAAATTAAATTCGATTCGCACACAGGATGAAAACCACGTATGTAATTTAATGATTTGCTTAATAAAACTTATTTACCATATTGTTATGTACATGTATTTTGACCTTTTTAATAGAAATGTTTCGAGTGCGGTACTCTTAATCCTCAATGGGTGTCGGTGACCTACGGTATTTGGATTTGTCTTGAATGTTCAGGCATACATCGCAGCCTTGGGGTCCACTTGTCTTTTGTTCGATCAGTCACTATGGACAAGTGGAAAGATATAGAATTAGAAAAAATGATGGTAAGTTTAAGACATAGTTCTTTCGTTTATACTTTATACCATGATTTTCAAATGACCCTGAAGTTGGCTGGTTGGATGTCATGATTTTCAATTTGTCTCAAAATTTAAGATTAAAAAAAAATTAAACATATTTGCTTTAAACAAAATTACGCTTTTTCTATTAGCATATTTTTTTTTAAAGCTGTGGAAATGTATTTTGTGACATTACCTACATCCTTCCAGGAATCTTTCATTAATAGAAACAATGTATTTACTTAAATTATCCTAAGATAGAATTTGAAAGAATTCGGAAGTTTTTTAAAAACATCAGCTATGGGGTTCTGTACTTAATAAATCTAAATTGTATTATTACAATCACTATATATTATTTATTTTGCATAGGCGCTTTCATTAACACAGATGTATGATATATAACTCTTGGACAGCTGAGTCCTTAAATTGGCTGTTTCATTCTTTGGTTATGAAACCCTAGAAAAAAGTACCTAAATTCAATACCAAATTGTCTTGATGCCTATTTTGTAATATTAATATTATCATTTTATATAATTTATTTTCTTTAGGTAGGAGGTAATTTAAAGGCTCGTACATTTTTTGAGAGTCAACCAGATTACAAACCTGACATGAAAATTCAACAGAAGTACAACACTAAAGCTGCTTCTATGTATCGACAAAAGGTATTTAACTTAAATGAAGTTATTATTTCTTATGATAACATATATAATTATAAACCCAGGATTGATGTAATTACTTTCATAATGTACTTAATGCAGATAACCGCACTTGCTGAGGGCCGTGATTGGAGTCCCTCTGACTACAAACCAGAAGTTGTAGAGAAACCAACAGATTGGAGCCAATCTCAGACATTCTATTCATCTGGTGATAACACATTCCATACCAGCGGTTCTGATAACAACATCAGTTATCAGTAAGAGTTCAAACTAAATTTTTATTTTTTATGTACGTGTTAAGAGCAAAACTATGTCTATAATATATATATTTTTTTGTAGTAGTGAATATGGGAGTGGACGGTACACTGGATTTGGAAATACACCTAAGCAATCTCATTCTACTCCTATGTCTCCAATAAACAGCGGCAATGAGATTGTAGATAACACACTCTCTTCACTTGCATCAGTATGTGCTTAACTTTATTATTTAATAGTTTGAAATATTGTTTCATATTATGTCTTCTTAAATTATTATAAGAATAAATTTTACTGACATAATTTTAATATTATTTTAATTTTAATAGGGATGGTCGCTGTTTGCTTCATCTGTCACAAAAGCAGCTCGCACAGCCACTGAAAATGCAGTGCGGTATGGTGGGATAGCTTCACAGAAGGTGTCAGAAATGGCTTCTACTGTAACTGATAAGGTATATCATGCAATTCTATAAGTTATATTATTTTTTAGAATACAAATAGAAAATCATTTACTACATTCTAATCAGTTTTATCATAATTTTTTATTATACAGTTTTGGTTCAAGACATGTAGTCTCATAAGAAACTCAAAAAACTCAAAAATCCAGGCGTGTCTCTTCACCGCTAAAAAGAGCCCGTTTAACCTGGCTCCCACTTTCAGAAATGTACCTGTTCCAGTCACTAACCATCTTGAACTTCTCGTTATAGACTTATGGTCCAAACTCAATTTTGGAAACTATATCGAATCCAGGGCTAAGACTGCTTCAAACAAACTGGGCATCCTCTCCAAGGTCCGTCACTATTTCACACCGGACCAGCTGCTAAGTCTTTATACAGCTCAAGTCCGCTCCTGCATGGAGTACTGTTGCCATCTGTGGGATTTTTCCGCCCGGTATCAGCTCGAAGCCCTTGATTCTATCGACAGGCGTGCCAGGAAACTCATTGGCGATGAGATGATCACTTCAAAACAGCTCCAGAGCCTCGCACATCGCCGTCTGGCTGCTAGTCTTTGTGTCTTCTACAGGTTGCATTTCGGTGAGTGTGCACGGGAATTGCATGAATTGATTCCCCCAGCACCATTCCACCATCGGACGACACGGCGTGGACAGGGATTTCATCCATACGTGGTCGACATTCCTCCAGTTCGTCCCTCGCGGTTCGCATCCTCCTTCATTATTAGAACTGCAAAGGAATGGAATTCTCTTCCTGCGTCACTGTTTCCCGATACTTATAATTTAGGGATTTTTAAGGCAAGAGTGAACAGGTATTATTTGAGTTTGCGTGCTCCACCTTAGACTTCATCGTTGTTTACCATCAGACAAGATAGAAGTCAAATGCACTCAAATTTTTTTGATAAAAAAAGAAAAAAAGAATGGGTGTTCCTTTACAATGAGATAAACAGATTTACAATATAAAAAATATTAATATGGCGCAGTGCAACTCCATACAAATATAAAATATACTAAATAATAACTATATAAACTTCTAGAAGAAAGTAATATTATGTATAACGATGAGCGAGACGGTATTTATTAGTATTCTTTGTAATAATCTACATTACAAAGCACGAAACCAGCAACTTGCAACTCAATGCTAAAAGTACTAAGATGTAGGATTCTTATTTGATTATCTTCTTCCGCAATACTACCAACCTAATCTGTTGAGGAAAAAAAATACTGTAAAACGGGGTGAATAGGTACGACTACTATGGGTACGTTCGCGGGCCCTCTTCTAATTGATAATTCATCACTTTTATAGGATTTTTTAATCTATGCATTCCACAGACCACATGCGTGGAAATAATACTTCTTTAATCAAAAACTGAATTTAACTGTCAAACTTTAGTAAATAATTGTTTGCTATTGTTCATAAAAGATAATAAACAAAATTATCTTCTTACATTTATTCACTATACTTATTATTTTAATTAAAAACTGATAAATAAAAAACTATTGCTCATATTTATTTGCTGCTAATATTTATTTATTTATTTATTGCTCATGTCCCATTTCCGTTTCCGCGCATGTGGTCTGTTAAATGCATAGATTAAAAAATCCTATAAAAGTGATGAATTATCAATTAGAAGAGGGCGCGCGAACGTACCTTATATTGTAAAAATAATTCATACAATTATGGAAGTACTTAATGTAGTCAAAATCGTGATCATGTAGTGAACTAGTGATACTACAATTACCACTTCATTTTATTTTTAACTTTTAGTTTTTTTGATGTGGTATAATGATAAATAGGTAGTGAAATAAAAAAGTACGAGTAGATGGGTAGGAAGTGGCAAGCCGCTTTCCAAAACTATATTTAATAATGTACTAATTACCATGTTATCAATATTTTATATGGAGACACGATAAGCGTGGATGTCTAGCCGCAAGCTGGAACCAGAGAGAGTCGCTTTTCCGCGCCGTTCCGCCGAACAGACAAAAATTCTAAAAACTATATTTTTGGCTTCGGTATCGATTGTAGATCACAAACCAAGTATTCTTTTAAAAAATTATTCAATGTACAGTATTGACTTTCCTACCATTTTATTATATTTATAGATTACAATAAAAATAAAAAATTAATTCTTTAACCACTTATTTCTGGCAACGCTGTGCGCAACGCTCCCTGAAACAGCGTAGTAAAAATAATAAATAGTGTAATAAAAAGCGGGAAATTCAAGTCTTTCACGGTTTTAGTAAAATTCAGCTGCGCCTTTTTCATATCAGAATAGAAAGATATTTTTTTTTCTTTGATAAATTTTGGTTTTTATAAATCGACCTTTGTGCCGTAATTCCTTAAGCATTTTTTTAAATTAAAAATACTATTATTTGAAAGCGCAATACCATTTTTATATAATGAGACCATAAACAAAAATATATAAACACTCAAAGCAACATTGCCAGATCACTATAACTTAAGGTAGGTCTATACTATACCATGCTGGAACTACCTTAAAGCGTTCTTACGCCAGTACGGTTTACACGGTTATAGGTGGTGAATTATCTTCAGTCCCTGTAATTTATAATATGATTGTCTGGTAAATTTATTCTTCGGTAGTTATATTTTTATTGCATGCATTCCGCTTGTTTATATCCTCACCACAAACGGATGGCATTAAATGTAATTTTCTGTTTCTTTTCTCCATTTTGAAGAGTTGTACCTTCTCCAAATTGTACTTACTCGTTACCTTTATCATGACTAGTTGTTTCTTAGCTTAGGAAGAAATCTAGGACTTTGGGGGCTTAGTATTATAATTATACAATTGTTACTTATTCAGATTTAATATTGTGTTGCGTTCAAACTTGGAAGTCTTATGTTTTTCAGTCGGTATATGTGCAGGGCCGGATTTAGGGGAGGACAAGCGGGGCAACTGCCCCGGGCCCCCACGCAAGAGGGGCCCCTCCATCCACAAAATAGGGGCTCCCACATTCGCAAAAGAGATCCTTCCACAATAGAGCCAACCGAGTTGAAGCGGTCCGGAGTTTGGACGAAGTTTTTATTTTTCAGTAATAGGAATATGTGATGACCTTTTTTTTGCCTCGGCAACGATAATATATTGGCGTGAGACCGCGACGACCTTTTTTTTTAGCAATACTTCCATCCGGTAACTATAATATATTGGCGTGAGATCGCGACGACCTCTTTATTTTTTTTTTCGTCATTTTTTTCCGCAAAAAAAAGCAAATTCATTTTCAAATCAAGGGGCCTCCACTCCTCCATTGCCCCGGGCCTCCACAACTCTAAATCCGGCCCTGTATACGTGCCCACTATATTTGGAAAGTAAATTTGACTTTAGAAAATGACGAAAAGTAGTGAAATACAATATGACAAAAATATTTAAGGTGTGAATTGATTCAATCCAAAATTTATTATTAAATAATAGACGCTGATATAGATTTCGTTTCGAATGCGCTCAATGTCTCACCTATTGACATTGACGTTGTATCGATTTTACTTTGCACGTGCTTATTCCGGCGCTTCCACCTACCTACCACCTAACTCTAGTAAGATTGAAGAGAAATACAAAATTAACGTTATTTTCTCCTTCAACTTTTATTTTAATAAGCGTATTTTTTTTTCAATTTCTCATTTATGATATGAGGTACATGAGTAAAATAAATGATAAATTCAATTTTTATTAAGACTTTAATACTCTATTGATCTTTTCAAAAGATAAAAACTATAAATTTTTGGCTGTTACAACTTCTATTAAACCATATATTACGTTCGATTAAAAATGTATTACTATCGACACTATGTGAGATATATCTATGCGAGTATTGCGTCATTTTACTTTTATTTTTATATGGGACACAAATTGATTTATAAAAAACCTGGGACACACTAAATCAATTTATCATGAAATGCGCCTTAATGTTACTTAGTTACAAAAAATATATTACGCATATTTTTTATAATGTTGATTAGGTAAATAACCGTGGTGGTTGGACCTCTTTGGGAGGGGCAAGTGAGCTACGACGAGCAAGCAACTCGAGCACCAATATCCAGTCTCCTGGTTACGGAGCTATGAAGAATTCTACCTCTGAACCCTATTCGAAATGGTAAGCTTCATATTATTATCTATTTGATTATCTTACAAGTTTTTTTTTTTTGACGCGACAAAATCGTTTTTTTTTTTAAAATTATGGCTTAAAATGAGTACGGAACATAGAACTAACTAAGATCTCGCGAGTTAATAAATCCAGTCTCACGAAGTATTGCGCTTTTCGAAACCTTGCAAGATTGAGTTATTTTTACTGAAAACGTAATGGTTAATTTAGGTACTTTACTGATTATTGCCGTTTAAGAAAGAAATAAAATATGTATACTTCGTTCCAAATTAATTTAATAAAAAGGTAAACAAAAATGACTTTCAACTAACTAAAAACCGACCACAGACACTTTAGTGATGTCATCTTATAGTTTCAATTATATTAATTATATTCGATTTTATTAATTTAAATACAAAATAAAGTATTTTTACTATAATGTTTCGGTCGCCATGGCTTGTACTGCCTTACGAACACCTCCTTCATTGATGAGCGTCATAAAGTAAAAAAAAAAATAATTACGTGATAACGTCATAAGAAAACATTGAAAAAAACATTGCATACTTTTATGAATTGAATTTAATTATTATCACTGAGTTATCATTATTTTTTATAATACAAAGAATGAGTTAATTCAATGAATTACAATTGTTTTCGATAAATTAACATTTATTTGCACTCGTTAATTCAAATATTATTTTACTTGAACTATACAGATCAATTACAAGTAACAATGGTATTAACAATTTATTTACAACTTATACATGTGTGATATTCAAGATCCTCCAATCCGCGTTATTGTTTTTCATTCACAAGTCGAACGCTTAGGCCGATCGTGCCTCTCTATCCCTTGTTCCGCGCTCTCGCTCGCGACACGTGACATTTCTTCGTGCGTGCAGCCGGCATTCATCGATTTACAAGATATTATCACGTCAAAAAAAAAACAAGGATTTTTTAAAGAATACTAAGTTATTGTTTACTAGTTATAATCAGTTATAACGAATTGTTTACGTACCGTATCGCTTTGTATTTTATGACCGTAATATTGCATATTGCTAAGATCATTGAATTGTATATTTGTTTTATATAATAAAAAGTAGGAAAACCGATAATACCCAAAGAACTGGGAAATACCGGTTTCTTTAAAAAAAAGTAGGTACCTAATACTCCTCTTATTAAAAACAAGCCGGGCAGTATCCGGAAACTCTAATGGACATCCAATGGCTGATATGATGATTATAATGAATTATCTATTAGTAAAAAAAAAAAAATTTTGAATAACTACTAACAAGTTACTTAGTCCAAATTCGCTTTTAGTAATCTTAAACGATAATTACTTTTTTTAAATCAATATTTTTTACGATAATATAAAAGGCTTGATGTATAATTTGTTTTTTCTTTCTTTCTTTTTTTTTTCCTTCTTTATACTTTATACTGGTCACTAGGAACATTTTAATTACTGATTTGTTCTTTTTTTTTCTTTAATAATATTTTCTAATAAAAATGTTTAAAACATTTTATTAGCACTATCAGTATGACATTCACGACTAATTTTCATATCAGTAGTAAAGCTCTGAATGCGTTTGCCGATAATGTCGAGACCATTATATTTACTCACGTCAAAATTTAATTTGCGAATTGTGTAGTAAAAAATTTCACATTATTTTCAAGAGGAGAGATGGTAAGGTGTATCGACACACGTCGAGTTAAATTATGGTCTACAAAACGTTGAAGTCACCTTTTAATAACGGGCGCTTTCACTTTTGTCGTCACTCGAGACGTTACAGTCGTGTTGGGCAACAAAAACGTGGGACCACGAGTTATGAAAGCGACAGCCGAAGGTAGCAAAAAAAAAAACGCAAAGATTTACTTAAAATTAAATATTTTACTTAATAATTACAATTAAAAATTACATAACTAAAAATAAGTTATTCCCTACTGAAGTAAGTAATAAGAATGGTTTCCACGGTCGGGGCCGGGGCTGTGGTGGTCGCATTCCGTTGACTTCAATCTTTCACCCGAAATGATGTTGAAATCTTGCACCGTGTGCGGTACAGAGAAATACGGCTGTGGGCACACTTGGTATTTTAATATTAAAATATATTGAGTTAATTATCTTCGTGTATAAAGTAAAGTTGAAGGCACATCGATAACGTGAGGTTAGGCTAGTATAACACACGCACGGCAGCATGTCGATAATAACGTGCTCTTTATTTTCCTCTCTATTTGAAATTAATATGTAAAACTCGTATCATATGAAAATACATTTTTATTTCGTAAACAATATAATTATAACATATAATATACAATATATTATTATTAACACATCAATGCCAGATTTTCTTCCGACTACAAACGCTGTAGTCAAATTCAATGTTAAATATTTTTTATAATATTTAATTATGAAAAAAAAAAAATCTTTTATAGAAACTCGTTATAATTAACAGGAAATGTCGCTGTATACAATTTACTATATTTTATTAAGTTTTAAAATTAATTAGACGTACTTCGTAATTCGACTTTATACACTTCCGTAAAAGATAAATAAATAATAAATAAATATGTTTAACATACACTCACGGTCGTATGTTCATAAGGTAGGCAACTTAATGCCTGTGTTTTAGGTAACAGCCGACTGATATACATTTTTTTGAATAAATAATTATGTATAAATACATATATAAATAAATACCTATTACACCCAGACTCGGGGCGGGACTCGAACCCACAACCCTGGAGCAGAAAACAGGGCCACTGCCAACTGCGCCACGGGCCATCAAATATATATTTAATACATGAACATCTTCCATTATTTTTTTAATCTCTGTTTTTATTAGTCAGTCTGAACGTTTTTAAGATTCGACGACAAATCAAAAATTTACGTCAATATTTTTATGTTAAAAACCATTATTATTGGAGACAAAAGGTGTCAAAAAACAAAACTATAAGGGCCGAAACACATAACGGCGTTGCGGCGCATGCGTCATGAAATTCTGCATACCAGTTTTCTGGGGTACAGAAAAGTACATAGAGTACCTACTTTACGTACCGACTACCGTTGGTGCCTGTACCATGCGAGCGGAGCCGCGGACAAAACCTATTTATTTATATTTAATCTATAAAACTAATATAGTAAGATATTAATTTATGTATCACTTTGTTTCAATTTTGTTTAGGCTTTATGAGACAAAAGTTGTTTAAAATTCTACCAGCATACAAACTTGATTCACAAAATTATTTCCGGTACAAAGGATTACTTTTTATGCATTCTACTAAATAACAACTTCACAAACAATAATTAACAAATTTCACGTGAACTATAATATTTTTTTTTTTTTTTTTTTTTTTTTTATATAAATGTATGTCCACGGGCTCATTTTGCCCATGCCTTTTTTATTCCAGATTTAGGTATACTTAGTACAATGGTAGCTGCTTACATTATTAAGGACTTAATTAAAAACTTAATGTCTCTAATGTGACAAACATGAGTCCACCGACCAAAATATGAAGGTATTCTTAAATCTAATGACATGCATTTTTTTTTTTTTTTTTTTTTTTTTTTTTTTTTTTTTTTTTATAACTTTACTTTGCTAACTGTACAATATGCTATTACTAACGCTTAACTTATTTTCCTAATACTGGTTTTATAGCTATTTCTTATAAATATATTTCTAACAACTATGTCCTCGCACCGATGTTTTTACTCAACATATCGAGCACACTCTCAATGACGGCGGTATCTCTGTGATGAATCGCCATCTTGAGACTGTGCTCGAGGATTTCCTTTTCCGTGGTCTCCGCCGCCCTCGCCACAAAGCGACCAATTGCGTCATCACAGTCGTCGGTGTAATAGACACAGGTGTTAGTGTGTCTAGTCACCGCGACTACGGCGTGCGAAACGCTGTCGTGGATTCGGAGCCTCCTCGTCTTAGTCTGGAGGACGATGACGTCCTCGTAGGTCTGGCCCTGTGCCTCATGGATGGTTAAGACGCGCGATCCCTCGCCGGACCCATATCCCTGGTCAGTCAACAATCTCTTTTCATCTTGCGTAAAGACCAGGTATAGGGTCCGATCCCTTCCTACGGGGATATGCGCGCCTGTGAGGCTCTCCACTCGCAACGATCGGATCCTGGCGCTGGAGCTGTATATGGTTCCGTAGACCTCGCTGATGGCAAAGGCGACATCCTTGGGGTTGCGATGCGTGCATGACAACTCGCACGAGATGGTTGTTAGCAGGGTAGGTCTACAGTACCGCATTTCAAACAGGTTATCCCTGTCGATATACGGCAGCTGGTTTATATCTCCGACGAGGATCACCTTCTCTGCACCGGATAGTCGGGCGGCCATTACTATGGCTCCGAAGTGGTTCATAAGGGCTTCGTCCACCGTTAGGCGGGTAATTGTCGAGCCCTCACGGAAACCATTTACCAAAACGGAGGCCATAGTGCGCACCTTTTGCTTGGCTTTGTTGCCATAGTGGTGGGCCAGTTTTTCTTTTAAGTCTTTGGCCGCCTCGACTGTGGTCGTGATCACGACCTCCGTATCCTCGTCGAAGTCCCTTACTATGCGAGTTGTCTTGCCGCATCCCGGTACCCCATTTATCCATTCCAGCGATGGGAGTCCCCAGGTCACGGATAGTAAGCCGGCTTCCCAGTCGTTCGAGATGGTTTTCGCCATCTGAAGTATCCGGTCCCCCAGCATTACTTTCGTGCATCTGGCCACTACCACCACCGGGTCCCCTTCGGGTGTTTCAAAGGTCTGCGGCTCCTCATCTTTCCCCTCAGACTCGACGGCGCTCACGAAGCCTGCTGTGCTGTTATATGCAGCCATATATGTACCCGACATCTTGCCCTTGAGTACTTGTCGGGTTTCGCTGTTATATATGGCTGCTTGGGCTTCCTCGAGTTCCGCCTCCAGTAACCTTTGATGGTCGTACCGGTAGGTCTGCATGATCTTATTGCAGATGGCTAGGCTTACCTCGCGGTTTGCCTTTGTTATAGCCAGGAACTCGATTAGGGCGTTTTCCGCGTGTTGGAGCGGTGTGGACGCAGGTCTAAGTCTCGGTGGTGAAACCTGCCCCATATCGGCTCTAGTTCGAGCGGCCGGTGACGCCTTCGGGTGCCTCGGACTGTCGTCTTTGGTGAACCTGTTTAGCGCCTCCGCTTGCCGCTCTTCTTGCTCCGCCTTTTTGGGAGAGGGGTGATGTGAGAGCTTATCTTGTTTTGGGGAGATGGTAGCATGGATAAATGTCGCTACTGCCATCGAACCTGGCCTAGACTCGGGTGCGGCCCTTTTTGAGAGTTGTTCTGCCTTCTGGACCTCGACCCTGAGCTGTAAGCGCTCCGAACCGCTAGGTGCGGGTTCATCGACAGCCGGCGATGCAGAGGGTGAAGGTGTTATAGATCTCGGTCTTAAATAACCTAGATCCTCCCCCCTGTCCTCGTAGACAGTGACCTCACTGTTCTTGGAGGCCATTAGGCAACCGTACCTGTCCGATACGTCGCCTCTATCATAGCCGACTCTCATTGAATCCACACTGATTCTTCCAGGGATTCCCCCGGGGGTCTCGCTCAACTGCTGCAGCCACACACTAGACTGCGCAAAGGCTGACGTCTCTCCCCACTCGAACAGCACGATGAGTTTGTTTTTCAAACGTACCAAACGGTAGGTCGAGTCGCCCTCCTGTTCTTGCTCTAGCGCTTCAATCTTTGTGCGCTTAATGGTGGTCTTTTGTGTGCTACCCTTTATCAGTAAAGCGAGCCCCGGTGAAATCACCAGCCGATCGCGTGTTTCGGAGCGACAGAAGCAGATTCCTATCCTCTCCACCCCACTGTCCATGAAAAGAGCCACGCATCTGGTCTTAATTCCAACTTCTCCGCCTCCGACCTCTTCGCTGGGCGAGGATTGCGTGATCCTGCTGTGGGTCGGTTGCGAAGGTGCGTTATTGTTGGCTCTCTTCCTGAACAGCTTTTGCAAAGAGGAGGGCATGGCTTGAGTTATTCGGTCCAGAAGGACACGGCCAGGAGACACTGGCGTAGCCGTTGGAGCGGTCTGCTGAGCGGTTCCTCGTGTGTAGAGTGTCTGTGTTTGTGTTACTTGAACGACGGTGTTGGCACTCTGTACAGGCGTTACAGCCGGTGGTAGAGCGGTCGTGCTGTTTCTTTTTGCGGCTACTGTGACGGCCTTTCTTGCGAAAGTAAGGAAAGACGTTCTGCTCGTTTCGCTCTCGAAGATGGTATGTAGCAATGACTGGTCAAGTTTCATCTGGAGTTTGAGCTCCAGATCCAGCCTTTCCCTACTGAACCTCGGGCAGTCCAGTATAATGTGCAGAACTGTCTCCTCACAATTCGGGTCGCAGATACACGAAGGACTGTCAGTGAGGTGGAACCTGTGCAGATACGCCGCAAATCCTCCGTGGCCGGTCAGTATTTTTGTGTCGACATGCGTTGGTGCCGACTTCCTTACCAGTCTGCAAGCGGTCTTCACATCCGGCAGGAATATTTTCGTGACCGAACCAGTTTCCGAAGAATTGTATCTGTCCTGCCATAACCTGACAGTCTCTTCCCGGATCTGCCTTCTGACATACGATATGGGTATTTTATCGTAGTCGGGTGCCGTTTTTTTTGTTAAGGCCGCCTTTTTTGCCAGCTCGTCCGCTCTTTCATTGCCCGGTGTTCCAACATGGGCCCTCAACCAAAAGAACCTAACCGTCTTATTTTCCTCACGGAGACGCCTAATTCGACTCTTCATTTCTACAGCCAGAGGGTGGGTCACTGTGGGGCTCCTCAGCAGATCGAGTGACGACCTCGAATCGCTCAAGATGTTGATAGAGCTTGATTTTGAGGTTTTAGCTATGTCCACAGCTCTGAAGAGTGCATACATCTCCGATTGGAAGACAGTGTTGTGCGGCTCTAACCGGAAAGTAGAGTATCTTACTTCCCTGCCTTGGTCCCAGCATGTGAGGGCGGCTCCTACTTTGCCCTCTATTTTGCTACCGTCGGTGAAGATGAGAGGCCCAACGATATTGTGTTCCTCAAGGGCTTCGGGGTTCAGATTTTCTAGGCACTCGTACTCAGTTGTCATGAGTAGAGAAGGGTGGGGGTTTTGCATTGGACCCACCCTGCGCTCCAGCTCTCTTCCCGGTGGAAGAAGGTCCGTGCTGTGACCTTTTTTGATCTTGAACAATATGGCCGCCTCTCGTACGCGAAGGTCAAGTGGGAGTAGGCCCGTGATGACTAGTGCCGATGTCAGGGACACCGTCCTGTACGCTTTGCATATTTTCTGCGCGAATCCTCGCTGCAGTGAGTTTAGTTGCTTGCGAATCGACAACTTCTCTGCTGCAGAGGACCATACGCTCGCCGCATACAGAACGATAGGCTCTATCACCGCCACATATATAGTCCGTACGATCTCCCCGTTCAGACCCCAAGACACTCTCGCCGCGCGCGCGAGTTGTTTGTAAATGTCCGCAGCTTTTTTACATACGGCGGTCACGTGCGCATTGAAAGTGAGCTTAGAGTCCAAAATGAGCCCCAGCAGTTTGATTTCCTCTACAAGCCTCAGTCGAGTGCCGGACATATGGATTACGGGAGTATCGTATTTGAGCTTTTTTGTAATTACCATCGCGTTGGTCTTATGCGCGGCGAATCTCAATTTATTACATATACCCCACTCTTGTACGGCAGCTAGGGTGGTTTCGGCTGAGGTCTGTAGGTTGCTGGTTTTCTGGCTAGAGAAAACGAGGACCACATCGTCCGCAAAGGCCTGGCAGTATACTCCCATATCGCTGATCTTTCTCAGAAGCGAATCCAGGATGAGATTCCAGAAGGTCGGTCCGCCAATAGATCCTTGGACACAACCCTTCGTGGTCTCCTTCTCACTGGTCGCTCTGGCGTAATTAACTATGACCCTGCGGTCCTGGAGGTATGAGGCGACCATGGCGTAAAGGTTCCTCGGGCAATGTTTGTTCACCAGCTGTTTTTTAAGAGCCGGCCACCACGCATTGTCAAAGGCACCCTCTATGTCGAGCGATACCAGCAGTACTATTTTCTTTAACTTGATTTCCTGTCTAATATGCTCGACGAGATCGTAGAGGGCGTCTTCCGTTCCCCTCTGTGGCATGAATCCGTACTGGCTTCGGTGCAGTGTAGGGAAGAGCCTCCACTGAAGTCTGCCTATCATCATTTTCTCGACTGTCTTTCCTAGGATCGACAGGAGTCCGATAGGTCTATAGGACTTCGGGTGGGTGTAGTCCTCTTTGGCTGGTTTACGGAGGATGCATATGTGGGCGACTTTCCACTGCTTAGGGAAGTAAGAAAGCGACAGGCATTTGTTTGCCAGCGCTAGGAATATCTCCCTGTCGCAGTTTATTGCCGTCGCGCATATATCTGACGTTAACCCGTCCGGGCCTGGAGCTTTTTTGGGGTTTTGGCTTAGAAGAACCTGTTCCAGCTCCGCAGGCGTAAAAGGCGGGTCATCGTCAGACAGATCTTCTAACTCCGTGGGAGCTCTGTTTTCGACGGCCTCTCGGACCTCTTTGTGATAGGTGGTTTCGGTCTCCACAGAGTCGTCTGGGTAGAACGTATTTGCCAGGAGTTTTGCCGACTGATCTGGTGACAGTGTTTCGCCGGATTCGTTCCTTAGCAATACGTCCTCGTGCCTGCGAGAGGTCTTTCTGATGACTCTGTAGATACCGTCCCATACGCTTTCACGGTCTTGCGCCGTACAGAACTCTTTCCAGCTTCGAGTAGCTGCTTCATTTGCTGCCTGTTTGTATCTCTCCTTGGCCTGTACGTATTCTTCGACGACGCCAGCCCTTCTGCAGGGTGCAGCATTTCTAATGCGACGCTTAGCTCGTAACTGTTCCCTTTTCAGGGAGTCTAGTTCAGCCGACCACCACGGTGGTCGGGGGTCGCCTTTCCACGGTTTTATCCTCGGAATGGTCCTCTCACATGTATGGTGAATGATCGCAACGTATTTCGCGATCATTTCTTCGAGCTCATCCGTGCTCGAGACATTGCTGACGGCAACCGGAGTTACGCTCTCTTCCGCAAGGCCGGACTTAAGGATCGCGGTGAAATCTGTCCATCTCGCCTTTTTGGTGTTATATCTGCGCGTTGAGATTGGGTCCAGTGGTTTTAAGGGCCCCTCGGTGCGCAGACTGAACATAATGGCGTTGTGATCAGATGTGATCAGATTTCGTTCCACTCGCCAAGTATCAATTTTTGCGAGAAGGGACTGACTGGTTAATGTCACGTCCACGCAACTCGATAATAGCCTGTCTCCTCTGTATGTCTCGAACGTAGGTATATCTCCGTTGTTATGGATGTGGAGGTCCATTTCGGTGATGAATCCGTGAAGTTGTGCTCCTCGATGGTTTTCGGAGCTGCTGCCCCACCAGTGGCTCCAGGCATTGACGTCACCGGCCACTATATGATGGTGTGTGGGGAACTTCGCGATGGCCGTTTTCACCTGTCCGATGTAAGGGTCCAAGTCTTGGTCCCCTTCGAAGTAGACGGACAGTATTCCGAGCTCAAGTCGGCCGGCCTTTACGAAGACAGCGGCCACATTCTCGGTGACAATTTGGGGGTCATGAATAACTTCCACTTTGTCACCGAAG